>JAMQGS010000007.1:3367500-4712500 GCA_028455905.1 Neoseiulus californicus
TCGTATAATTCTGGAGATATTGATGTCTTGTCGCGACTGACGAGGTTGAGAACCTCCGAATAACTATGTGGCGTGGAAGTTTGACTGAACTAAAAACTAACATTGTGTGTGATACTCTGCGCAGGATGGCAATGACCTCATGCTGTCTTATTCAATCTCAACACCCTCGTCTTTTTCTGACAAACGTTATACCCGACGTAGCCTAGACGACGCGGATCAGCTGTTGAAGGGGTATGCTCGTCAACACCTTCGGAGTACTAGAATTCATTTCACATCTCGGAATCAAGCATGCCGCGCTTTCTGACGGGTTTCGCTCTCGAACCCGAATGCCGTTCATGAAAGTTCTATATACTGTTCGTTCAGTGTGTCCTTCATCTCGCTTCCAAATATTCATGATATTCTCTGAACCATGCATGAAAAAGTATTGCATGCCACGGATCGGAAACGAACGTACAGTGCCAAAGCTTTGCATCCGCGGCATGTTTCGAGGACAGCTCCCGACGGTGATTTCATCAATATTCGTTTTCCAGAGCGGAGAAGTATTACATCGGATGCATAGTCCTGCTAGTGGCCGCCCTCCTGGTTCAGCAGGTTCTATACCGGCGGCACCTGTCGAAGACGGCCACTTCAGCCACTCAGGTAGAGGACGGGCTTCAACAACGACGCCGAAACCTCCCAGATAACGCACAGCCTTCACCGTGAAGGAAACAATTTCAATGCATGGAACCTCCTAGAATGAACACCATGCGGCGGCAAGTTAAGATCAAATGATCCACCTCAATATTTTAAACTTCACACGGGACAATATATCCATCGAGAGAAACATCACCTCGAATCGACTCCAGTTATTGGCATATACAGCATCTGATCCGCAGACGCTCGACAAACGGCTGGGACTTATTTCGGGAGACACACGGATGACCAAGCGATAAGTTAAATATCAAATGTACTATACTCGAAAACAGGAGCGGCTCTCGAAGACGGATTTCTATTTATTACATGCCTGAATGTCTCAAGGAGGGAGAAACAAACTTATCGTAAGCGCGTTAGCGTTTTCTATAGGTCATGAGCAGTTCGTTCGACCACGGTTGTTCTTAACAAAAGCCATAGACAAGCAAATCCTGCCATAAGGCAGATGCGCTCCGGCATTATTGGCACCGGACCATATTCGGATGCTCATTCTTGCTTAGCTTCAGAGCTTATGATTATTTTGTCCTTCCATTCCTATTTCGAGAACGCTGCTTCCTTTTTTCAATTTTAACCGAGATGGAAAACACCCAATAAATTATTTAACTTAAGAAACAATCCCCACGTGTTTTCAATCAGCACTCATTGTCAGCACAATCAGGAACCAGCACTTCAAGTGACGCGGGGCTGTACGCTGAATCAGAGGATCGGTGACGGTGATCAGCTCGAGGTCACCGACGGACTTGGGGAGATCGACTAGCTCAGGTTTGATGTGTCCCCCAGCTCCCCATGGAGCACTCGCAGGCTACAAAACTCACAGCAAGATCTGCTCCATTGTTACTGCCAAATAGTGAATGAAGATAGTCAGTTTCCGTGTTTATTATTTATAATGCAGCTTTATTTCCAACTCCATTACTCTAGTATGATCTACCTAGTTACATCTGCGAATGTAGTTTTCCCTTTTTCTTCATATTACAGAGCCGTATATATATTTCTCAGTCGTCCAATGAGTTTCGTAAAATCCATTTCTAGATGTCACCTTCGCCAGCACTCACATCGAAAATTGATATCTGAGTTCGAAATTTCTCTCAATCCGCAGTGTTCTATTCTTCACAATTCGTCACAATAAACTACAAGGGCGAAGCATCTTCAGCGTACAGCAGCATACAGAATGGCTTTGGGATGTCCGTGCAATGATTCCAAAAACCAAATCGTCTGTCTGTGTTCTACAACCGATCGCTTCGTCGCTCGTCACTCAATGGTCGGGCTCAGAAGATCTGGAAGTACGGCGACCAATTCATCGGTTGATCAACAAGCCGAGCTCGAATCGATCGATTGAACCTTCGGCTTTCGGAAGGTTCTTCAGGAATATCAGCTGACTGACTGTTGTCTCCCCGCAACTCACTCAAGTATTTTCTCCCTCAAAATGATTGGAATCTCTGATCGTATTCGCTGCCGCTTTCTTCGTCGTCTGCTACGAGCTACATTTGATCTGCAAGATTTGGCTTTGACAAAACGCCGAACCAGCAGACCAACCGACTCTCACAAGATTGTTCCCAGGGTCCCGCTTGTCCCTCGCGTAGTCAGGATGGATGGTCAGTTAGTTAGTTAGTTAGTCTGGCGGTCGACCGGTCGGCGTTTTCGCAGGAAAGACAGTCGATTCGTCGCAAATGGCGTCGACTCTTTCCTGTTGTTGTCAATCTTGCTCGTCATCCCCATCTTCTCCCCTCAATCATCTTTGTCGTCGTTCGTCGTCATTATAACTTAGGGCTTTCGATTGCTCAAATTCTAACAGAGAAATGAAACTTAAATCCACAAAACAACCGACTTCCAGCAGTTTTCGTTGAGATGATCGAGATGCGAACTCTAATTTCGGGGACATCAAGCCGACCTTCGATGTCTCATTGGCTGCTATGCTTTTCAGTTCAATCGCCGGAACTCGCCGGTTCGGAAAGATGGAATTTCGATTGCTGTTAAGCAACTTCAGACTTCGAATGAGTGGTTCCTGATGAAGTCCGCAATGAGTTCTCTCGATGTCGCTTTTCAGTGCTCTGATGAATCTGAGGATGAAGAGTTCTTCTGTTAGGACGTGATCGGCTTCGAATCTCGATGAATAGATCCATTCATTCAACGCGTATTGAACAGCCATATGTCGATAGAGCGCTTCGTTTCGTCGAAAGGATTGGAACTTACCTTCGTTGGTCCTGCACCGATTCGACGGAGTGGATGGTTTCCAATGAAGCACTAAGTTCCTAATTCTTCAGGGGATGGAAATTTCTATTGTCATTTTGTGGTGGGATTCCGCGCTCGAGTTCCGCAGTCATGTTGGATTTTGTCGAATCTCTCTGGAAGTATCTTCGTGTAGTTTCCCCGCTCTGTCGACTATCAGGAATCTTTTCGCTGTAGAAGTCCCCTTTATTGTGCGGACTTGCATCTCTCGACATCATCTCATCTGGACCATCGCAATATAACCGTAATGAAATTAAAAGTATTGATTTGGATCATGTACAACGTAGAAATGACGATTCGTTTCGGCTGGAAGCTGCTAAGAAAGCCTACGACACAATTTCCGCCAATTTCGCGAATTCATGCCAGGGCGCTCATAGGGACGATTTGTGTCGGTTGACATCTTCGATTGTTTCTGGAGGATTTGAACTCTTTTTCTGTCACCCGAAATCTAGATAGTATTCACAATGGTTGAAAGAATATTTAATGGACCGCCTCGCTTGCATTCCGAGCGCTGTTTTGTTCTGTGGGTCCCTCTCGCGCACCCGCGAGCGAGGAAATCGGAGGACGGGGCATGGGGTGGTGGGGCGCGTTGGATCGGGACGGAGGTGAGAATGGGGGTAGGGAGGAGGATTCGACATCGGGCGAAGAGGGTGTGTGATGATAAATCAAAGAGGCCACCCACAGAACTGAACGTTGTTGAGGCAAAGTGGCCTCGGCGCTTATGCTTTTGTGAGAGCGACGCCCAAAATGACAAGAATCAAAGAGCCAACAAGCTGGCTAGCTGAGGACGTCTTCGATTGGGCGCGCGTGTGGAAGGCGAACGTGCCTTGCGTCGAGGCCTCGTCCTTGTCAGTGATAGCGATCACGGTTCCGTCGTAATCGGTGTCGGGAATGAGTTCGCTCAAAGTCTGGGTGACGGTGTAGTTTCCATCCTTGTCGCCGATCTCGTTTTCCGAAAGAGGGAACTCGATGGTTTTCTGTCCCTTGGCATTGTTTCGGAGCACAACGACAAACTTGCGTACGCGGTAAGGCGATACGGTTGTCAGAGTGATCTTGGAAGTGGTGTCGGTGGGTTCCAAGGTGACGATCGGTCGAATCGGCAGGGATGAAATCTCAACATCGTCGGTGCCTTTGCCCAAGTTGTTGGTGGCGACGCAGTAATAGGTGTCGAAAAGGTCTTTGGTGATTTGGGTGATCTTGAGGGTCGAAGAATCGGCCTTCGTGGTGATCTGGAAGTGCTTGTTGTTCTGAAGATCCTCGGTTTTCGCGTTACGCCATTGGAATTTCACCGCGGACTCAGACTGAGCCTTGCAGGTCAATTCAACGGATTTCTCGGTCTCGGAGTTCAGGTTGTGCCACTGGATGGCGACGTTCACATCGGGACGGCCTTCGTACTTGACGACGATGTCCTGTACGGCGTCGGGCTTGTGTCCGTTGTGAGCTGTGCATCTGTAGGTACCCGCGTGCTTGCGGGCGGCGTTGGTGATACGGATAGAGTCGTTCTTCAGGTACGGAATGATATCTTGATCGGTGCCATTAACTTTGGTGTACTCAATTTTTGGTGTGGGGGCAGAGGATGAGGTGCAGGCAAAAGCGATGCTGCCGCCCTCTCGGACATCGATGATCTTGTTGTCGACGTCGATCGTGGGCGGGCCTAGAACGAATCAAAAACACCGTTAGCCTTCCGGCGGCGATTTCATTTTGAATCAATGTGAAGCAACTGTGTAAGTTGGTTCTATGTAAAAGGCAAAGCGGGATGAATGTTATCGAGTGGGGTGGGAGCCCGATTCGAGTTACTCAGGAACTTACCGAGCAGGAGAATTCTGTGGGTCACGTTTGACCACAGACCATCGTTGAACTTGCAGGTGTACTTATCGGCGAGCTCAGGTCTAGAAACGATGACGACGAGATTCATACCATCGAGCTCGAAGTCTCCCTTCCGGTGGATGATCTTCTCATCCACAGAAATCACGTTCTGGTCATGGAACCATAGCCGATACGTATTGTCCGCTGTGGAAAGCGAGAAGATTGGCTTTTATTCTCAGTTTTCAATCGGAAGCTACAGGTCGGATTCGAGTGATGCTTCCCCGTCGCTGGAGTGGTTACTAAAGGAAAGTCAGATCAATAATATACAACAGAATGATGGCGCGGAGTTTTGCAGAGGGAATACTCACGTCTTCCTTTGTATTCGCATGGTAGAGTGACTCGGTCGCCTAATTTTGCCTCTATTGTCAGGGGCTTGCTGATGATCTGGAAATCTGCAATCGAAGAGGAAGAACATGTAATCGCTGTATTCGTATATATTTCCCACCGGTATTATTTTCCACTTGACGCATTCCGTGTCGTTTCCCTCAGGTTTCCGTTTGCCTCGAAACTTGGATTTGTGCCCCGTTTGTCCCTCTTGTATCGCTGCTCGACGATCGCTCTCTCGTTTCTGGCTAGAACTCGTTCACGAGTGTTTCGCTAGAATCTGTGTGATGAATGGGTCCACTTATATTCGGTCAGCTTTCGTCACGTACGGTGATTTCTGGCGCTGCTTCTGTCACGCTCGTTTTGCTGGCTTGCCTGAACGCATGCGTGTCTAGCTGGAACTATGACACACAGCACACAGCATAAACAGAGCAGACATTGAGCTGTACACATTCCGCCTATCGTAAATCCACCAAAGAATTATTTGGACGCAAACACACACATGAAAGCATCGGTGAGTCTCCCCGGTTCCACCGCCTCCCTCGAAGATGTTCAGACATGACGACTGCTGCGGCGGGGACGGAGACGGCAAGTGACACGCGTGCCGAAACCAATTTGTGCTGATCTGCATCTTTCCAGCAACTTCAAATTTACACCTTATTTCGGTATGGACTGAATTCACGAGTCCGGGCGGATGCGACCGTCGCACGACGATCGGCAGAGAGAAAATTATTATACTCTGCATTAGTTTTTCGCTCGCGCGACTACGAATGGGCGTCCAAACGCCGTGAAGCGGAGTTTCTGGCGAACCCGGGATGAAGAATGACAGGATCAAACCTGACAGACATCTTCAAGCAGAGAGTTCTACCGGATCCTGATTGTCTCGCGAGCTTTTTCGGGAATCCATCGTTTCTCGGATTTCAAAACATTGGGAGGACGGACTTTCAGAGAGAGAGAGATCGACGAAGATCGGGCGGGTGAGAGGGCGCGATCTGATCGAGTGCCTTCGAAACCGAGTCCCTTGAGCCTTGGGGAGCGACCCTTGATTCGAAAACCACTCAACGCCGTCCATAATATAAACATTCATTGAATAACATTCGCATTTCTGCGGAAGGGGCTTTCTTCTTCTTCTAAAAGTCGCCAACGATGGCCATAAAACAATTTTTTTCCACCAAGGAATGATATCGAAAGTCAATATCGTTGTTCCTTAGACCAACGTGACTCAAATTCTTTCAGAACACTCCACGAAGGATAAGGCAGGATCTCGCCAAGATGGCCGTAAGGGTAGTGACGAGGAGGACGGTGTAAGGAAATCACTGCTCGGAATGCATCCTGCTCGCCTGCTGGCGAAACATGCGGACTTTATCAATCTTCGTCGTGTCCGTTGAATCACAGAATATTCGATAAGCATCTGATGATTCCTTTGACAGCTCTCGTTTCGATCGAGATGTCCCTCCAGCGCCAAAATTAGGCAAGGGAGGCAATCACGGCAATATAAATGATGAGAGCCGGTTGCCGCGGTATTTCCATTGCGGCGCCGCGTCGCTCGCGAAAGTGTTATGATATTTGTGGCCGTCTCGAACTTGAGGCGTCCTGGTTTTATGGATATACAAGCCGTTGGCCATGACATCGATCACAATGGCCACGGGGTCCAAGCGTCGCGCCGCTCGTAATGATATTCTGATACTTTTTGGTGTTACCATTCGGAGGAATCTATCTCCTCGAGCACCCAATTTGCGGAACGAACCAAAACGATGGTTCCCTAGTATTCATAAACGCGAATACTTTCTGAATGGCATCGAATGCATTGGAATCTCGGCTGCTGGGCCGGAGACGGGCTCCCCAACACTTCAAGCTGAGGAATCTCACAGACTTCCGCGGCCGTTTCGACGGAAAGACAAACGACCAAACTTATAGACGGCCAGAAAGATACGGGCAATTATCGGATGCGGCGACTTTCGCAAAAAAAAAGAAAAAAGACCCGCGAAAACTTTATGGGAGGAATCATTCCACCATAAAACGTCTTGTTGCCCGCTCCTTCACTTTCCGTTGTTCGATGGACACTGAGTCATCGTCGACGATTCCGGAATGACCGGGTTCCTACTGGAATTCCGCAAAGTTTACCTGACGTTTATAGCCAGGACGCGGGCGCGCCCGCCCGCGCCGATGGTTCGTTCCTCTGCGCGAGCCATGTGGGGTCAAAGCCTATTGCGGAATCAGGAGCATCTAAAGCCGTCTGTATCTCTAGAATAACTCTCAAGTCCCATTCCTGAGATGGGAGAGTTATCTCAAGATCATGACGGCGACGATGTTGCGGCCTGAAGGTCGGACTGCTGGGAATATTCGCCAGCCTGTTCGAATCGGGCCGACCTCTTGACAAATCCACTGCGCGAAACACGATGCGGGAATCGTGTTTGCGAATCAAAAACCAACTCGAATTGTCGGCGGTTTCCACGACGAAGCTTTCACACAACGGTGGAAATGTGTAAATCACCGAGAGCGAACGTTGTATATCGCTGCCCATATAGTTTGGAAGTCGCTTGCTGCCATTGCAGATGCTAAATAAACAGTCATACACACACACACACACAAAGCGGCTAGTAGTTTTTTTCTTCATGTCGACAGATGATTGATGCTCTTCTAACTATTCCCAATGACGCCACATCTAAACAGTGTCACGTGGTTCCGCGGCGCCTGC
This sequence comes from Neoseiulus californicus, assembly GCA_028455905.1. Classification (NCBI taxonomy): domain Eukaryota; kingdom Metazoa; phylum Arthropoda; class Arachnida; order Mesostigmata; family Phytoseiidae; genus Neoseiulus; species Neoseiulus californicus. Next base: position 3,375,305 of record JAMQGS010000007.1, read on the forward strand.
TTTAGGTCCGCCGATGTCGCCCTTGAACAGCTCGAGGGGAAAACTGAGTCCATAGTGGCTGCTGCGATCGAGAGAGGGAGAGAGAGCCGAACTTTCGAAAATCGAAGGACGACGAAAGCCGACAGCTCGCGTGCATTCTTTACGCGCGCTCGAATATGAGGAAAATCTTGGGTCAACTCGAGCCCGCCGAGTGACAAGGCCGCGGCCTTGCCGCGCTTGTTGAGAAGTCGCGCGACCTCAAACAGACGGCCCAGGAAAGTCGAAATATCTCAGCGTCCGATCATTCGGAAGCTATGCGGGTTCTATTGGTCAGTGAGGTCCGTTCCAAGCTCGAAACGCCATTAGAAAGCGGAATTCCTCGACACAAGGCCTCGGGCTCGAGACAAGCGCTTCGAGGCGGGAGCAACCACTGAAGGGCGCACCCAACTCGAAGATGCCCTCGCATTCGCTCATCCCAATTTTTCTGAGCTGTTCGAGTTCCCGCAACTCTTTGAGCCATTCCGTCTCGCCGAAAGTGAAAGAGTGAGCGATACACTCGATATCTCTTCCGCTGTCCAAGCTATCAAAGCTCGATCCCACGATTGTTGAGGATCACAAAAACGTCCCACAGTAGTCATCGGCGAGATCAGATAGCGTGTTGATGGGGCCAGCCGTCGTCATTTACTGGAAGCGATCAAGATTCTCTAATGAAGATTCGCTTCCCTCATCGAGAACAAGAAACTGGCTTTGCCGAGCAGAGTTCGCCTGACGACACCGACAACAAAAACGACGACGGCGACGACGAGTAGATGATACTACGAACGACCATCGCCACAGAGCCGAACGGTAGCCAGAGCGAGAAGAAGCTCGCAACAAACGAGTCATCTGCCAAAGGCCGTGCATACTCTGCCAGCTCGACCAAGGCTATCGAACACTGCACGTTGAAAAGGCCGATCATAAACTCTGTTGGCTCGTCTCGCCGCACTGGTTGTTGCAGGTAGATTCATTCTCTAAACTGGAACCCAAAGTCATTGTGTGTTATGGCACAACTCGCCTGCTTGTGGCAGCTGATCACAACGCCTAAACTAAAGCCAGATTCTGTCTTCATGGTGTAGCGGTCCGGGTCTTCTGGCACGCCGAGACAAAAACGGAAGACTGACTTCATCAGTTGATGATCAGCACATCAAAGACAGTTTTTTCCCACCCATACTATGTATGTGTGTATCTGGAATAGACGATGTCCGCCGCGAAGGTGTTGGCAGGTGGCAGTGCCGAGAGGAGGATTGAAATCAGTGCTTGCCAACGGTTTAGTTTTGGTTAGTGCCCAAAACTTGACAAGCCCTAACACGACGCCGGCCGACCGGCCGGGCGCTCGTTCTTTTGGCGGATCGGCCTGACTGCCATTCAGTCGGCCCGCCAGCCAACCAGCCAGCTAGCCAGTCAACTAACCAAACTGGTTCGAAAGGGCGGCTTCCGTAGGGCTCACCCTACTCACACCTGGACCCAGTCAAGCTTCCTTTTGATCCTCGAGTAGATAGTACTCGTCGGTCGGCTCCGATAATCACAGATGCTAAACGGCACCTGGTAGGATACAATTCCGACTCTATACACATTCATAACCAAAACGGTACTTCGGGTTCGGGCGGTCGGCTTAGCGCCGGTAATGTACTTTACATCGTTTAGATTTTTCCGGAGCTCCGATCGGAACGATATGACGGTTTCCGCACTAATTCATTTGGTCGAAAGATCGCCGGGGTGAAGCATTTGATCTTTTTCGATGAGAGAAGCGTATTCGTAGATGAGGAGAGGTCATGTACGGAAAAATATTTGAGCCGCCGCCGCATCGACCCGATGGGAATTCAAGACGCAATCACGCGCGAGGTAGATTTCGATTCGGAGCGATGCTATCACGTCCGGGAAACGAACATCGAATGGAAACACGTGTTTTTCCTCTCATTTTTCCAACGGTGTCGCAGCAAACACTCGAAGAACATAAACAAAGCCTGCGTGAACTTGAGCTCAGCAGCGGAAGCCGCACTCAGACAGAGAAACGCGGAGCTCGTCGTTGGAGTTTTCACACACAGAATCATACATTGCTTTCCATAAGCACATCGTCAGAGTTCACCACCAGTACGTGCTCCAGAGGATTCTCTCCATAAGAGCACTGTGCTTCAATTTATCAATGTCACAGTGCTTGAGATTCGCTTAGCCGCTGAAACCAAGCTGTTCCTCCGCCGGAGCCAGATGGCGGTTTTACTTTGAATTTATTTACTCGCGAAACGAGAGCTCGCTACAACTTATAGCCGCCGAGCGTCGAGCGAGAAAGTTGTTCCCGTGAACGATTCCCCGGTCCAAAGTTTGATACACTCCTTCGGTTCATTCCGAATCACACTGGGCATGAGCAACGGAACAAAGTTTCCAACATTCGAACTCTTTCTTACCTGGAAGGACAAAACAACTTTGGTTAGCTTTTGTGTCAGGATTATTAAGTTTTCGGGAAAAATCAGACGAAGAATTGTGACAGCGGGAGTTTTTTTCCTCGTTTCCGGCACATATCTCTCTTTTCAGGTATGGTGTAGGTATCGACTATAATTACAGAGAATCCCCAGAAAAGAGAATAGACGGAGCGAAACGCAGACGTCGTTGTGTTCGAGGTGGCTACGATTCGAAGACAGTGATATTTCCCCGGCGATTGTGTGGAGCCATCGCTTGTCGTACCTATAAGTAATCGCTAAGTTCCGGCTGTTTAGGGTGAGGAAACAACGCGATATTCGCAACTCGCCTCAAGCAACGTTTGTCGTTGAGGTTCGGATCGAAAGAAAGATATCAGCTGCATGAGTGGCTTCGGTTGCGGTCATCATTATAAACTATTTCGAGGTCGCTCGTGGCTTCAAATGTACAAAGCCGAGCTGACGATCATCTCGTCAAGGGCAGAAGGTCGCTAGTGCATCACTCGCGGCTAGTTGGATAGTTATTCGTCTCGGATGCAATGCGATGTACGATTTGTTGGCTAAGCGATTGAGGCCAATGCCATCCACTGGAATCTTCGACCGCAGTTTCAGGATCCAGAACCCGACTCGACGCGCGCGGCTCCATATTTGTTCAATTCGGTAGAACTCCATGTCTCACAACAAGCTCCATTATAATCCTCGAGCTAAACCGGAGTTTTGAATATTTCCGAGAACACTCCATTAATCACGTTCAAACGACCGATGGAAGATTTCTCAGATCGCTATTTCTTATCAGCACTCGTAACAGACCGTACCCGGCCCCAGACATATCCAATATGGAGCAAGTATGGTACGAAGATCGTTTTTTTCCTCCTCCACCGGAACCGTCTCACAAGTACCGTTGAGGTTTGTTGTGACCGGAACCGCGAATGTTTTGGCTTTGCTGCCAGCAACCTTGCAGTGATTTGGTTGTTCGACATTGTGAGGTGATCCGGACGGCCTTTCCGTACACTAAACAACGGCATTCCATCTGTTTTCAATCGTGTTTCGTGACCGTGTCAGCCGAGCAATAAACGAAACACACGTTCGGTATGCGGTTTCTTATTATCCCTCTTCTTGCGAACGGAATCGACCATAACTCTATGGCAGACCAAACGCAAAGCGAAACGGCAACGCGTGGGGGCAAGCAGAAAATCGAAAGAAAAGCGCGAAATTAATCAAAGAACCCGCATGATGACGGCGGCGATTGTGTCCGGAGATTTGTTAAGACGTTCCCCTTTCTCTTGCTACCGACAACGCTGATTGTTCCCGCTCCTCAACCGATTCGGACTTTCGATCTCCGCACGCGAACTTCGTGGGAAAATCGGCCACGACATACAGCGGCGTTCTCCAGCATCGGGACTCCTTTTAGCTCCCACGAGGAGGGAGATCGCAAGGCAGCGCCGCGAGCTTGAGTAGCACATGTGCCGGGAATAAAGACCTGCTTCTGGACTAGGATCCCGTCTCGCTCTTAGGAGGCCGAGAATTGCGGAAGAAGTGGAAAGCAGTCAGAAACGGTCGAATTTGCCCGTTTGGAAAGTTGGGATTCACTTCTGTGATCGAAACGCCCGGTCACGTTCTTCGGACCGTTGGTAAAATATTTATGGCGGCATATTCATGAGCGGACATCGCAAACTGCGAGCAGCGGTCAACGAATGAGGCGCTTGTCCCGGAAACCGTTTTCTAGCTCCCCCGCCGCCTTCTGGAACTTTTTCCACGAAAGCGACGCACCGGACCGCAAACTCTCAACACCACTCGCAAGAACTTCACCAAGGGTCCAAGCTAGGACACGAGCATCCAAGTTCCCCTAATCGGATCGTGTTTTCGTTTTCCGCTAACCTCCAAGTTCCAACTTGACAACGTCGCTGGTTGGGGGTGAGGCCGTGCCGCGTGTGGATGTCGAAACCGGTGATTTGAGCCGCATCGAGATTGCTCTTGATGACATCGCATAAATGTTGAACTCGATAGCAGTTGTTTGCGGTCGACTATCAAATCATTCTATCAGTTGAATTACACTCATCGCCTTGGCCATAGTCAGTGGCGGTGGCAATGCGTTTCGGGATGATTCATTCCTCCGTTAGAGTGGCCTCTCGGAACGGAATAGCTCTTCAAGTGTCTTCCTCTCTTTCTTTTCTCGTTTATTTCCCGCCGTCGTCATCCGTCCGAGGATGACTACAAATAAAACGGAATCCCACCGAGCTCTCGCTGATTGATTTAGTCTTGTTCCACCTAAGAGGAATTCCAGCGTTATTCGAGTAGAGTTTTTTGCTGCTAGTTCCTCTCCTCTCTCATGGGGATTTTCGACGGCGTAAGATTCGTCGAATAGTTCCCGTGTGTCATATGACTTCGATTTGGACACGAGCGAAGCGGACTGTCGAAGACGCACAATGTGCCGGAAGGTTTTCTATCCGCGACGCCCGCGTGGCATCGCGTAGTCACTTCGTAGCGAGTCGGCTCCTCGTAACTTCCTCGTAGACATGGCGAACGAGCAACAATAGTAATAATAATGATAATACCGCAGACCGGTGGAGAGGCATCGCGTAATCAAGGTATAATCGAGCCAAATTATACCCAGCCCATCTTCAGGGGCCGCACGGCTACGGTCCGACCGGCGCGGCGTTTAATCCGTCAGAGCGTCCTATAGCGTTTGTGCATTTCACTGACCAACGCCACACGGAGTCGAAGCTGCATCTGACGAATTGTTGAATAGATCCGTTCTGATTGATAATTGCAGAACATGCCATCAATCGTCTCGAAGCTGAATCCTTTCTTCGTTTTTGATTCGCGGCGAATTCCGTCGATGCCACGCCGTTAGGTTTGGCTGCTTTGTTGTTTTCTAACCGGAATCGAGTCCATGTCGTTCCCAGCCGACGCAGTAAAAGGCTTCGGGATTCCTCGCCGAAAGTTAGACGAGACGCTTCACACGAAACCGAGATGTGTCATCGTTTGCGTGTCTTAAACGTTGAACCGATTCGTCACCAAGCACATGGTTGGTGTATGCGTTTGTATGTACAGCTAAAACCGCTGTTTTCGGTGTGATCAAAGAATGAAGAGGCCCTTGAGCAGCTAACAAAAGACTGTTAGGCGCTCGACGATCTCTTCGCCGTTTTTAATATTCTCGGCGTACGTTTCGATAAGCGTGGAAGTGTCACGTTGCACAGCCGTCTATGTTTCTGCAGCCCTATTTACCGAAACTAACATTGTCTCCGGAAACTAGCCACTGAACCGTTATTGTACAGATCAAAAGGTCGTGCAAATGACGGTAACAGAATTCAAGGTGACACGCATTCGCGTTATTATTCCGCGTTGGTTATACGATCGCGCCGTAACTATCCACTTGTGAACCGACTGCGAACATCACACCGAAACGGATCCGACGGATGATACTGCGGTGGATTGAAGTCTTGGAAACTTCAAAATTTTCGGACAAAAAGACCAACGGCACCGCGCCGCGCTGGACAAACAGAAGACCCGAAGAAAAGTGAGCGACAGCTTCGGATTAAGGGAAAAAGATCCAAAAGATTCGTCGCTCTGGAAACGCGGTCGCCCGAATCCGATGTCAGTCGTGTCCGGCGAAAACGTTTACGACGTTTCACTCAGCAGCCTGGATGAAGTTTCCTACGGGATACGTTTTTCTTTCTCGACTCTTTTCTGTTACATTTTTGCTCCGCGGTGGATTTTTGAGTACTTTTCCCGCAGGTTTTCCGGGCTAGACTCCGAGCGGTTTCGCTTCCTGGACTGGTTTCCAGTATTGTTCTTCAGTAAATGGATACAGGGGAATTTTTCAGCGACTTCGACACGGATCCAGCGGGGAACGAAATTGAATTCCAGCGGAAGATGACGAACGTGTCGGACAAGGAATTTTGACAGGCTCGTTTCTCTCCACGGTAAAGCAATCACGGTTTCCGGCCAAAAGTTACTCCCAGCCAGTACCCGTCAGTCAGTCAGCCAGCCAGTCGGTAGGTCGGTCGGTCGGTCGTCCGTCGGTCCATCAGCGACTGAGTGTGTGAGCTAGTGAACGTATGAGTGGACGATGACCACAAAGGGACAAATCTAGAGCGAACACTGCCGCAAAAATCTCAAAGCGCGGCGTCTCGTGGACACTACACGGAAGATGCATGTTGGCGGTGTCAGCTGTGACGAGCTTGGGACGACGCGCGTCATCCGACGTCGCGTCGTTTTGTTCAGATCCCGTTCCGTCCAGGTGGAGCTCATTCCATCAACGGAGAACCCAAGGATCCCAGCAGAATTAAGAGCCGCGTCATTAACGGCGGCGGAGACGACAGCGGCCGTGGCGACGACGGAAATCACAACAAATTTAGCAACTGCCGAAGCAGCAATTACCCTTGGGCGAACCAGAGACAACAAAGAAGGATGAAAAACTATGCTACAAAACGTCTTCAACAAGTAGTTGAGTTTGTAGTTTTCTCATCGATGCTAGGATGGACACCTGAGGTTTGCCAGGCTCATTGCAGAAAGTCAAATAACGTTGGCGACAACAAGCAATGACAAAGTTGTTGCCGTTGTTACCACAGGACAATGCATGCCCTTTTCCAGCAGTCCAAGCAGGGAGGTAAACAAGAGTCAAGTGCTGCAAAATACAACAACTATGTTTTCCCCGCTTGCCAAACGGCTCGCTTGCCCCATTTGCGGACACTGACCATTCTTCTGAACGTGCAAACGAGGATCGGAAACGAAGTTCCTCAAGAAGTTCCGCAGAGAGCTCCCGAAGATGTCCCAGAGAAAGTTCCACGAGGTGTTCCGTGTTCTGTAGGGATGGCTGTATGCTCACCCGTCCGGCTACCTCTCACTCGGTCGCCACGAGCGGAAACCCACGGAAAAGACACTTGGTCTGAGCCGGGTCACGTGGATGATGACACCTTGTGGTCATCTCATTTATGGGGTCCAACACACAACCGGCTGGCAAGCAGGCCTCCGTAGACCGAGCGCGCGGGCAGGAAAGCAGGCAGGCAGACGCACACACCGAGTAGTCCACTCATAGATCGCATCGATGGCTGTTGGACCACCGACCGCGGCAGTCGATTGTGTCCGAGAAAAAGAAACTAGTGGTGGTTCTATCTTTACCAGTCGATTCGCGGGGATACGCCGGCCGCCAGTTTATGCGCTTTCTGTCGAATCAGTCATCATCCCCATGAAACGCCACGCAAGCCAACTAGTTTGCAGATTTCCAGAAACCTCTGGCATCTGATTTCCTCCATTTAAGAGAATGGAATAGAAAATTTCCAGCGCTGCCACTGGGGCTCTTATCGACGAGTGTTCTCTTCCTCCGTGAGCGAGTTGCCAACAACCTGCGGAACATCCACATCGGCCTTGAAGGTTACAGCGGAAACAAACGTCAACTACAAGTGTGCTTTTTGACATAAACTTCTTCGGAAAGTTCGAGATGCTCGGAAAGTTATGTGCTATTGAGCTGTCGAGAGAGGAATGGTTTCAGCTTCTCGTGTGCGTTTTTTCTCCTCATCTCTCTCGCCGGAACGTCGATCTCACTCACGTCGACAGCACATACATATAGTACGCATGGCTCCTGGCGTGAGCAAGCTGGTTCAAGTTGTTGCCGTGCGTTTCGAACGGACATGTGTTCGCAAAGGGAACGAGCGTCCTTCAGATGATCGATCGCTCGATGAATGGATGGATCGGATCTGAATCCACCAGAAATAGGTCGAGAACATTGTAAACCGAGTTACGGATGTTTTCCTCGTTTTTACCGTTCGGTGGGCGGCCTTTACCCGTGCGTCCCGCGAGGCACGACGCGCGAACGGATCTTATGGTTTCGACCGATCACGACGAATCAATAATTTGAATATGCCTCTAGCTCCTTTATGTTATTCATCGATGATGATGCTGATGACAAGAGTCGCAACTCGGATTCGACTGAAATTGCCAAGTTGCCACTCCCGCGTGAGAAACCGTTGTTCGTTCACTCGCCGTCGCGTCGAAACTCGAGGTTTGTCGCGGTTGTGTGAAAGACCTTTGCCGCTGACTGACTGAGCTGGGTATGGTGGTCGTCATTGACGAAATTAAGATCGAATGAATGAACGAACGAACGAAGGAGGAAAGGGAACCGACGAATGAGTCGGGATTGACTCCAAAGAAAGCGTCTTTTTGTCACGAATCGACGACCGGCGACCGAACGAAGAGGACGGACGGACGCACGAACCGACCGACGACCAGCGCTCACACTAGTTACTACTCCGGGCGCCTCCCAAGAAGACTTGGAAGAACCGAGGATGGTATAAATAGCTATGACGTCGAACTCATGTGGAAATGGCTCGTCGGGAAGAAAAGCCAGAAGCATGCTAGAGGGAAGCGCATCAACCAGTCGCCCGATAGCCGACCCGGCAGTCGGGCCGACGCGCGGCAACTCAGTCAGCCTGCTGGCCCGTCTTTCCGCCCGCTCGACGGCCTACCGCTTGGCCAGCTAAACACATGACATCGCCCAAAAGTGACCAGTGACACTGCGAAACATCACTCAAGACTAACTCACGAGGTGTCACTGAAAGCCAGAAAGTCATTCGATGGACGGATGGAACGGCTCGACTGGCATTCTGTCTGTTTTCGAAAAAGCCACTCCGAACAATGAGTTGAAAGTTTCCGCATGAGCAGGGAGTGGACACTGCAGCAGGGATTTCCTTGTTTTGATTTCGGCGACTCCAAATCCCAAGCCCAAAGTCCCGAAAGACGCAAACGACACAACTTTCAGCTCTAAGCCATCCTATACTTCATCTATCTACGGAAGCTGAAAACTTCGGTCTTTTGGGAATTCGGGGAAATGAGCGAAGGATGCGGGGGAAATAGGAGAAGCTTGTTCCACTGTGCCCAAACGTCTCAATCGATTCAGGACGACCCTCCGGTCTGTCGAAAACGATCGATTTCGGCAACGAACGAAAACAATGACCGTGATGGTTTTGACAGACGCGATTGAATGATCTTGCTCTTGGCCTAGAGCTCGCAACGACATTGAATCGTGCTCCTGCATAACGAGAGCAAGTTTCAGCATGACTGCGGTATTGCGACGACCTTCCGAGACTGGCCTTTCCGCGGTTTATTGGTCATGCGGTTAGGTTATTGAGGCCGGAATCCGAAACCGTTTTACTCATTCACTCAGACAGACAGTAAGCAAGGTGAGTGAAGCAGACATGGATCTTCTGGTTTATTGATTCGACACCAGATGAAGACGAGGCCGCAACAATGGATCCGGTGACGAGGCATTTAATCAGATTCGCATCGGCCAACGATACAGGTTACTCCCCGTTGTTGATCAAACAACGAGGAAGCGATGGATCAGCCTTCAGAAGGCTTGTTGGACATCCGTCATTCATCGCCTTGCGGAGACTAGGGTCGGTGGTTGTTCAATCAATGTTCACGATCAAACAAAAAACGCGTCCCCGGAATCTTCAGCTGACCGGACTGCCTTGGAATAGTTCGCGATGTGTGCAGCTCGTTTATATATGCTACTACTATCTCGAGTCGGGGAATTATTAAACCAAAATGACTTTGGCTCTTTTCCAGTCGTCACGGCATTTCCCGTTAGCTCATCAGTGAGGAGAAGACGGAAAAAAAAGCCGCCGCATTACACGTAATGATCGCCGCAGGCCGTTAGCCTCATGCGACGGTATATTGTATAGCACTTTCCCTTCGCGTTCACAATTTCGATACATCAAGCTGCGAATGAGGTTCTGCGCCAGAAACTAACACGGCCATCTTCCGTTTGACTCCTTCCCTCTCTGCTTACCAGCAGCGCCATAATATATATAGAAGTACATACTTCCACTCATGATTTCAGCGGAATGATTTCCGGAAACTTCATCTCACAACCGAATCTTCAAATCACAACCTATCACGTTTTTGTCTCTTGCAAAGGATTACCATCTCAGAATTTCTGTCAAAAACTTCCGTTATCAGCATCGGAGCTCCTCAGGCATCCGATCCGGTCGAATACAGATGCGACGCTGCCGTTGATGGTTTCGAAAAGCTTTCGATGAGTGGTTTCGATGCGTGTAATTTATGGAAATCGAATCACTCTGCGCGAGTGTGGGGACCTCCCAAAAAGCGATACGGTCCGGAGCCACTGCGCCCACCACCAGCGTTCAACAATGTAATGGAACCACCTTTCGATCTTTCCCCCAAACTCTCCATCATGACCCTCTGATTCTTCAGAATTTTTCGACCATGTTCTATGAACTGGCGCAATCGTATCTTACCAAAACCCCTGGAAAGAGCGAATCCGTCGTAATCGTTGTCGAAACGAAACTCGAGGAGCAAAACTCGGGCTGCCATTGCCCACCATACCACACCCTCTGAAAATTGTCTGACCGACTGCTCGCTAGGTGGACTCCTTAACTGCCTACTAGGTGATCATGGTGATCACTCGATTCGACTGAAGGTAGAGCATCTGATTCTAGTATCAGGATCATTGACTAGACATGGGCGTTTCAGATGTTTCAAACGAGAGGAGCAAAAAAAGTGCGTCGAAGAATGTTCTGACTCAAACCTCAGGAAACAACAACTGCCTGCCTGCCCGTCAGCCAGCCCGCCCGCGCTCCCATCCGCCTGCTCTCTCGGTCGTTGGCATGCTTGCCTAGCCGCGTGCCAGCCGAGCTAGCCACCAGTGAGTTACAAAGTAAGCCTTTCTATGCGCTTGGTTCCGTCGACCCAAAAAACACATGTTCCCGTTGCCAACGTAACCCTTCTGACCTCAGCCGGATGGCACGAGAGTTCTATGCAAATAGCAGATATCCGTCCCGTCGTGTGCGGCTTTGGCGTCCGCTGCGCTCGTTCACCAGAAGGGCGGCATGACAGAAGACTGAAACTTCGGGACTGAAGTCATCTCGCTCGCTGAGCACACGAGCTGGATCGTCATTAAACGCTTCTTTAATAAACATAGCCTTTTGAGCAAACAGTCGTCTGAACGAAGCGCCTGAACAACGAAACGACGACTTCATCAGCAGCAGAAGCAGAAGAGCGGCAGCAGCAGCACTTGCTATTAACGGCAGTGGGCATTGTACGACGGACCAGTGGGTCCGCATCGGAAGTTCGCATGGGGATTCGTCAAACACCGCTTTCCGAAAGACAAGAATCGGTCCCAACAGACAAACGAATGACCGAACGTCGAACGAAGTGCACACCCACTGGCGTGAGGAAGCTCCAGCTTCCGCAAGAAACAGGGAGGAAAAAATGAACCGAACTTTGTCTCTAAACGGTTCGGCGGCTACTGAGACAACGCTATCAAGCAGGATGTCACGCATCGCTCACGATTCGGTATCCTGTCCGACACAGGACGACGATACCGTCGTCCTGCTTTGCGATTGTCGACACGCCAATTACAGCCGCGTTTATTACGTGAACGTGGCATGCACGCGCATGTTCGAGACTGTATTCGGGAGACCTTGCTCCCTGGGCAGTGAATGACTCCAAGACGAGTTAGTTTTCAACACGCTCGAGGGCAGAGTTAGGGATTCGACGATTGAATGACGTCATACTGAACGCCACGAACTCCGTATCGCCGGACAGTCGGAATCCACAGTGACATGAAATAACATGGAAGAGTAAAATGACACCGCTCGAGGAATGTTTTTAGCTTGCTCTGTGTTCAACTAACATCCGCTTGCTGCGACCACGAGGCAGCAACGACCACGGCCAAACGGGAAATTGTCGAGAATGGAATGAAGATATAGGTAGCTCCTACCACTAGACGACACGACATCGTTTGTCCGATGCCCTCCAGTTGGATGCGACCGGGCGACTCTGTTCAACTACAACTCGTTCAGATTTCGCGTTCGTCTGGACACTGGGGCGGTTGCGGTGACACATAAGGACTAGAGTCGTCTGTAATTACGGACCCAAATAACGAAAAAAAAACATAGGCCCACTGTGCTCTGTAGGTGTGGCGTTTGGCAGACGGAGAGGTCAGTGATCGAACGAGTGCTGCTGTTGATTATCTCGATTGGTCGTTGAGCGTTTGTAAACGCAGGGGCAGCGCGTCTCGAAAACGTCTTTGCTCGCTAGTAATGTCGTCTTGTTTGGGTGTGAGTGTGCAAGCGTTCAGGCGCACGCCACTCATGGAATAAACATCACGATTCGTGGCTTTGAATTGAGACGTTCTTTTCTCGGCCGATTGCCCTTCACACCATTGGGGTTCGAATCGCGAGGTGCCGGTGTTGTTGTTGTCACCACCACAACCATCGGGACAGCTGAGGTCACCTCCGCCACGATCATCAACCACGATGGAATCAATGCAGGCGCTCATTCGGCTACAAAGCAATCGTGATTCGGATTTGCGGCAAAACGCTTCCGTCAATAATTTCTCGCCTCGGAATCCACTTCCAAGCCGAATGCTACCTGGGAACGACGACGATTTTCGGACGTGCAACGCCAACCATCGACGCTGACAAATTCTTCAACACTGCTTAGGATTGACTCCGACCACTTCACCGGAGCTTCTTGATCCTCATCTCAATCATCACGAGGTTGATGATGATACACGACTGCGCTAGTGGCGTGCTCTTAATCCGTTCAAAAGCTCTAGCTCGTCAGGATTTCTGCGTTATTTATTCTTTTCTCGTTTCGGTTATATTTCTATCGCTCGGAAAATCGACCTCGACGACCCCGGTGGAAGTCGTGATTACAGCTATTGTCTTTAATTGGGAACGCGTCACAATCCGACGAAATTGAGCTTTCGGTGAGTGCGCTCGACAGAGCTTCGAGACGAATCTTGTTTTCTGTTGGATTTCTCCGGGGACAGTGCCGAGCCTCAGGCACTATTTTGGCTTCTCGTGTTCAGGAGTCCGAGCCGCGAGGGAAAACAGATCGGGGTTTCCCTCGAGAGCCAGCGAGAAAGGAAAACCGAGAGGGAGAAGTCTCCGATGCTTTCTTTAATCAACATCGTGCGAGTTTGAGTGACGGATAATAACAGCGGTGGTATTACATATCCTAACACCGCGACAGATTCGAGCTCGGATATTGAACCTTGCTTTCTGTATTCCTTTCGTCAATGTGAATGAAAATCGACTGTCAGCGAACTCGGCCTACCATGAGTCTGGGTAGAACTACCCTTGGTTCCAGACCAAATATGAGCCATCTCCTATGATCCTTGTCCGACGTCGTCCTGAACTCATCGAACCAGGAGGGAATTGATACCCAGCTCGGCCGAGCTTACCGACTGGCGTCCCCTTCCCAATTCCATGAGTGCTCCGCATGATTCAATGATCTTTGACCTCGCGAAAACCATCTGTCTCGAAGAGACTCTCCATGAGCGGATAATGAGCACTGCCGCGCTTGGTCTCGAAATTAGCCCGGGATTCGGAAAGCACTTGTTCTCAATGAAACTCTCGTTCGACTGCCCACTGAAGCGAGCGACTCGAACATCATCCTGAGGACTCGAACTTTTCGAAAGAGATGTGTATCTCATTTCTTCTCCGATCTTCTTCAATGACGAAGCACGTGGAGTCGCTGTCTGAGGGCGGCCTTAAGCAGTGCGAGAAGATTTGCCTTTCGAACAGAAAAAACAAACGGAAAAATCAGAGACGCGTTCCGTCCGTCCAAATCATCGGCGAGCAGAGCATCAAGCTGGACAGCTGCCATAAATCTCAAAAGTCGAGTTTCAAAGGGAACAAGTGGTCGGACGTTCTAGACCGAGCAAAGTCGGCAGTAGCATCATCATCACCATCCTCATCACCGCACTCAGCATCATGGTCCGGCGCTGCAGCGCCAGCAACTGCTAAGTAAACAGTTGGTCAGTTGTTGTGAGACCGATCTGCCGACGAGACTGAGAACTCTCATCGCGCGAGTGGTTCGCCGGCGCCGCTCGGAAGCTCTACTGACCTCTCTCGAAATCATCGCCGAGTTCTAACGGTTTCAGATTCTCCGGGGCATACGACGGCAACGGCGACACCCGAGAAAAGAAACGGTTCCCGCGTTTTCAAGCGCTAGAACAGCTTGGTATGCGAAGAAAACGTTACGATTCGTTACCAGAGTGGACACCCAAGTCTGAGCGACGGCGGCGGCGGTGGTGGTGGTCGAGTCGGCAAAGACTTGAGCCAAGACATCTCGTCTGATAAAAAATAACTCTTCAGACTCTGTCAAATTGAATCACTCACCGCCGGCATTCACGCTCATGAGGTACTAAACCTACTCTCGGTAGGTCTTTCTGTCTGTTTGATTCTTGGCACGCGGCAATGCCAGACGAACGAACGAACGAGCGGATGAATGAACGAGCTCAGGATTTCCAAGGGCAAGCTTGTTTGATGGTTGACACAGATGAGCCACAAGGAAGCAACCTTCACTCCCGCTGCCTAATCTTGCGTCTCGGGTCCCGAGTTTAGCATTTCGCCGCCATGAAATCACCCGACATCTCTGCTAGAAACACGATTCTTATGACTTCCTCCGACCTCCGAAAACCCGAACCTCGCAAGAACTGCAAAAGCTGTTCATGGCTCCTTCGCTCCTCAGCACCGAAGTCGGGGAACGTAAAACGCCCAACAGAAGTCCAGTTCGATCGAATAACAAGACCGCAGAGCGGCCTGCATCATGTTCAACGGCGAAGCAGCGTACCCAAACGAATTAGTGATGCTGACTCGTAGGGCTTCTTTTCGCATTGGCAAAACACGGCGGAATCTGCTTAGTTTGTTCGTCTACTGTTGCAGTGCGTTTGCCACCGAAGAGTGTTTTCATTCGAAGAGCCTCACTTACTCACTCACGTAGAATCTCTACCCGGTTGGCCGAACTGACCGCTCGCTAGGTCGGTTGGTCGTTCAGTAGGCTGCCTCGCTGGCTGACTAACAGGCTCGCTGGTCGCCATCAGGCTCGATAAACATACTGTGTTCCAGATATTGTTAGTCTTGTTATGGCTCCGCAACTGCTGCAGTCAAAAGGCTACGGAGGATACGGAGAGCTACTTTTGGGTCTTTGGGCACCGTTACTCACTAAATGTACATAAGTATTCACGCAGGGCGTTCCAGACCCGTTGATAGCTGGCCAGTCATTCACGGTGATCACCCGATGCAACCCGCCGAGCTGATGACCACACCTAGCTAAGCCCAACAGTTGGCGACTTTCGCTACCGTTGTGCTAATTCGCGATATCAACCTGCCGCTGTTGATCCTGCCTCCCTATTGAATTTCCAGCCTCGCGCGCTCTTTCTCTCTCTTTCTCTCTCGCTATGAAAGCCCGCCGAGTTCTCGGGGAACCCGATCCTTGACGACCGCGTCAAGCGACGAAAGCTCCCCGACGAGTTGGCGAGGCCAGCGACGGCAAAGACGATGATTTTTAATTTCAGATTCGCCCAAGACGAAAATTAAGGCCTCTGTTGTCTTCAAAGCCCGTCAGTGCAGGCGATTGAAGCGACGAAGGAGTTAATGGACGGGTTGTAAAGTCACCGATGAACGCTCGATTGAATCCATGTCCCCGGCGAAGCTCGGTGGTGACGAAAGTGGTGGTAGCGCATCGTAAACAAGAGAAAACAAGAGAAAAGAAGGTCTGTGAACCGCAATGTTTGAGCAAGCGATACCGCCAGACGGGATTAGCTGATCCGAGCCGTGAATCGGATGGAGCAAAAAGATTCTGAGAAGGATGGAGCGAATCAAAAAGAGGGTTTAGACGAGAACGATCTCTGTCTTCTCCGGCTTCTGGTTGACGGTTTCGCTTCGGAAGCTTCGGTTTCGAGTTCAGCATTGAAATGCATGCTAATTCTCTTCGTTTCTCCCTGTCGCTCACGCTGGTCGAGCATTGAGAGTAAAGCTATTATTATTATGTGAACAGTTTCCTCTGTTAGAGCCACCCCTCCGTTGTCTCCTCTTCCTCGAGCTCGCTGTTCCTTAGGACCTCTCCCTGTTTTGTCTCTCGAAGCATGAGTCACGGCATCGGATGAGTGTGCGCGCGCGCGCGAGGATATGAGCGCAGGACTGCGGTAGCACGAAATCCTCCTACCCCTTGGCGAGTGAGTGAGTGAGCTAGCGAGTGAGCCGAGGCGAAAGGAAGAGCGAGAGAAAAGCAGGAGAACCGCTTGAACGCCGCTTCCGAATCACTCGAACAAGGAGTTCTAATCAGACTTCGGGGAGCGGTTTCAATGAGGCACCCACTGAGCACTTCATTTGAATCAGGATTTCGATCCAAAAGCATAAGGCGTGTACTTCGAGGGAACGTCAAACGTAAAAGTGGTTTCATTGACGAACCTAAATCTCATCGATTTGCTCTCGACAAAGAACCGAGTTGGCAATTCGATCAGTTTCCCGCTTTGTTGTTGTTGTCGGTGCTGCCGTCAGTAGTGGTAAAGGCAGACAGGCAAGTGGGCAGGCAGCGTTTCCTCCATGCCGCCTATAGGAAGCTATGGAAGTGATCGATCGCTTTCTTTGGGGACGCTGCTTCTTCTTTGAGCGGTTCTGCAAGTCGATACTGTTGTCAATGAGATGAGTCAATTGATCCCGAAATTCTCTGTCGTAGCGGAGATATTCGGTCCGAGATTCGCGGCGAGTTGAAGGTCATTAGCCCACGCAAACCCACCGCTGACCCAGATGTCGTCGTCGTCGTTGTTGCCGGCTTGAAGACTCAGGTCGCGTACATCGTTGTCGAACACCGCGACAGTTCGATATGATACGTCCAAACGTGCGAGATAACTGAGCCTATCTTACGAATGCGTTTCCGACACGAACATCTCGCGCGAAGAACAAGAAATAAGCGCCGCGCAGCACGGCGATGGCGACATCAAAAACACAGCCAGAAAGAGAGAAAACGAACTTAATTGAAACACGTCTCGCCCTCTTCGCGAACCAATGTCTCTCAATAATTGCCAGTTAGCTTTGATGCTTTGCAGGAGACCTTTCACTGGCGACGAGCGACCGGCTTGTATGTATCCCTATGTCACTCTGCCAGCCCAGGACTGATCAAGTGATTCTGTGAGTGGTTGCAGAATAGTGAACGAAGCAGTGGCTACAGGTCACGCACACCGAGGCACACTCCAATATCTTGTCACTGCTTTCAATGCGAATCGCTATTCACTTTCTGCTTCCATCCATCTATCCATCCATCCATCCATCTCTCTATCTATCCGTGCGTCAGTCCGTCCACCCATCCGACAGTGTGGCTAACTGACTGACTGACTGAGTTACTGTGCCGCTTAATCTGTTCTCGATCTCTCGACTGGATGTCGTGGAGGCTTTTTCTTTGCTCGTTCTCAGAACTAACAAAAACTCTTTCATTTGATTCGCGTTCGCATCCAGCAGCAATCACAATTCGAGTGGAGGGTTCTTCAGGGAAGAGGCTCGATCTCTGTTTTCTCGAGCTTTTGGAGAAGCTCGGCAGCTTTTTCAAAGATATCGGAGCATCTCCTCGAATGGGAACTTGTCCCCCCTCCTCCTCCGGAGCAACGATGACTTGCGGATTAATTGGATTTCGATCGATGTTTCGAAGAGAGAATTTCATAGAGAGCGCTGTGACGAGTGACGAGCTCTCTTTTTTCGTTTTTTCTTTTCGTCACGAATCTCTCGCAATAAAATGAAGGGAGAAGCGCCTCTCATCTTGTGCCAAGAGGCACCACCCTCGGTCCACAACGTCTACGGAGATGACACAACCGAGAACGGAGGAGAGAAAACATTGGCATTGCTTTCTTTACGTGATGGACACACTCCGGCAATGGAGAGGACCAAAGTCATCACTTGCGTTAGAAGATTCTCTGACCACGGCACTCACGACCAACTAAGCAAGAGACAACCGAGGAAGCAAAAGATTCTCCGGCCGACCCGTTTGTCCGCCTTTGTCAGCTCAGTCGCTCACTGATTCACTCGAAACGCCGTCTATTGTATAATGTTTCAGCGATCTCACAAATTTGCCGCGGAAAAGGATCTTCACGAAACGAATCTCTTTTCACTTCTTCTTCCAAAGCGTACCGTTGAACTTTGGCCCCACTAGAATGTTCCGTATTTTGTATCGCTGAGCGGTTACTGAGTTTCCGAAACCGAGTCGGATGTGACGACAAGCTCCGAGGGTCGATTTCCCGCATCCGCCCGGATCGTCTCTTCTTTAGCTTTCGCGCATGAATCCGATGCGTGCCATGGCGCCATCGGCTCTTGAATGAACAAAAGTTCCTTCAATGGATGTTCCGAGAAGCGAATACTTTCCAACGAATCATACCATGGAACGTCGTTTCGAGTTTTTTCGTCGGTTTCCCATCGATCTCCAGTCGTTTGGAACGATTTTTAATTTCCTTGGGTAAACTCGCATCCGTATTCTCTTTACCCACTGGAGCAACCAGGCTTCTGAACCGCACGTACTACGCACACGAATCGGGAAGAAGAGTGGAGAGATAACCCGGAAAGAAACGAATATGATGCATTCCAGACACATTGGAACACACACACCAGCCTCAATGCAGGTGACACGATACAGGGGGCAAGGAAAAGTGGAAAAAGAGATCTGACTCCGAGGAATGTCGATCATTTTTGAAGAAGAGAAGATGTCAGGGAAGAAATCTGAAGAAAAACTGAGAACCTAAAGTAGAAGGAATGCGCTTGATGCTCTTGGGGGAGTATTCCGTGTTTACTTGACTCGCAGCGGGACGAAACTCCTCCTCCACAGCCCTGTCGAAATAGTAGTATCTTGGATGACCTGTTACAGAGCCGGCGTATTCCCGCCACAGCGAATACGCGACACACCGCATAGACACTCGTGACCTAGAAACGACGCGCTGGATCGGACCGACGGCAGCCTGTTTGTCCGACAGTTTGTGTAATTCTGTGCTGCTGCTGTAGCTGCAGCGACGTCAACAACAACAGCGACAGCAGCGACCGGCCAGCCAGTCAGCCAGGCAAGCGGCATCGGTCTTCAATCGACGTGTCTGTGCAGTTTTTCTTTTCCCTCAAGTAGGAAGTTCGACGGCTACGCTCGCATGATTCGTTGCCCTCATACACTGCTGATGGACGGACGAAAGTAATTGGACCTCGTCCGCGATCGCTTCCCGATACAGTAACGTCCTGGTCCACGCAAGAAGGTCTCATAGTTAGATTAGGCTCCAGAGGAGCGTTTCTAGAAGTATGAAACTCAAGAAGATCAGCTTCCAGCGCACTCGGATAAAATGAGTGGTCGCTGTTTTCGCTGAAAACCTCTTTGGGACATTTTCCGCCTCTCTGTTGACCAAGAAGGCATGAGGACAGAAGAACGAGCCGTTCGGGGCGTAGTCTGTAGGATTAGTCGGAAAACAAGGGAGAATGCTCCAGTAATTCCCTGAGAAACAACGGCTGTCGCGGCTTCTGGATTGCTTTTGCAATTCCAAGCAGGAGCTGCCGGCCGGAGCTAGCTGGCTAGCTAGCAAGCAAGCAAGGAGGTCGGAGGAACAACAGTCAGCTCCAGTTCTGGTTCATCGGCGAGACGAAGCCCAAAATCAATTCGCCGTTTTTCTCTCTCCGTTTCCTTCCGCTCGCTCCGTTGTCAGAAAAGAGGAAAACGGAGGAGGAGTTGGAAGCAGGGCTCTTCTTCGGTGTGTCTTCTGCGAAGCCTCTCCTGCGTCTCCGCAGGAGATGCGCTGCAAATTTTCCGCATTTGCTGCGGCAGACCGCCGAAGATTCACCCCGTGTCTTCTGACCCCCTTCGAAGGGTTCGTTCGCTGTCAAACCCGCTACAAGTTACGCAGAACACATGTCTGAACACACACACAGACATATTCACGCTATCAGTAGTGGAGCAGCTACAGCGAATGGCACAGAATCTTTCACCAAAGGCGTCACGTCGAAAATAGCCAGCTCCGCCAAAATCGCGATCACCTGCACGGCACAGATTTTCCCTCTCAGGATCCTCCCGCGGTTTCTAATTTGAAATGAACGAACAACGACGGAACGAACCGAAAAACGAAAATTTCCCATGCGCGATGAGGAATTTCCCGAGACAACGGTGTACAGAACAACCCATTTGCAATCATCAGCCGATTTCGGCGCCGATCCAGATCCTCACAAAGTGGAGAATATGACTCCGCCCTTGAAAACATCGTCTATAGATAGATTTAGATTTAATCGTGTGTTAACTAAATCTGCTGAGCTCCGCCAAGACTGGACGAGGTGTCCAGAAAGATCTTTGCGCGAGTATGAACCACGTTTTCAGCAGCTTTCTACTCGTAACGTTCCTTCCGCCTTAATTTTCCCGCCCATGAAACGAATGGCGACCGATCGCGCAGGAAACTACCGACGTGGTCGTTTATAATTGCTACCATCGAACAAACCTCCCTTGTCGCGTCAGACACCGCGCCATTCCGATTTATCCAATTTGGCGATCAAACCAGGGATTCCTGGGGTCTAAGGACTTAGAGCAGGATTCCAGATTCCAGAGCGCCCTTATTAAGTTTTGGAAGACTCACCTGCAATGGAAATTTTCAGAATTAGAAACTTGATCAAATTTATATGTTGCACAAAAGTCAAAAATCAGATACGGTATCTCCTTGCGATTCCCCTCGATTACATCGATAAAACGGTCGTTAATCAGAACTGATTGGCATTTAGAGGAGGAAGGAAGGAAGGTGAGATATGTCAACACAGCTCCGGTTGAAGGGCTGCATCCATTAATCGCGCTTTCCTGCGAGTCTTGAATCGTTCGACACCTATCCGTTTCGCTATCAAGTCCCATCGATCAAGCGAGAGTTCTCTCGCCGATTCAGCAATCGGTTTGGGCAATTGGCTCGTCTTCAATTTACTCGGTTTCCATCACCCTTGGTTGGTGTTTCCAGACGGCAGGGACTCAATAATCGAGATGGCCGATCTGAGCAGCGACACCGTCGTCGTCGTCGTTGGCTTCTCTTCCTTTCGTTCGTTCTCTCATTCGCTCAGCGTTTTTGTCTCGTCTCGGCTCGCTCTCGTCAGGGCGCGATTGATTATTCGTAAGAGATGTTTCGATAGAGACATTAGGCGCGCTGAACGAGATGACAAGTGCGCGAGCGGATGAAACACACCGCATGGCAAACCGAAGACTCCGAATCCGAGCAAGTGTGATCTGAAGCGTGAACGCGAGGTGCGAAGGAGTGTAACGCGCTACTTCAAACCGTTCGCGATGCCTGCTGACACTGTCGCTACTTTATTTGCCCAATGCGGCACACCGTTTTCCGAGTGTCTCAGCGAGCAGGAAAGAAAAGAATAGCGTTCCGGAAAAACGACCCGTGCGACGAAAAGCGGTTTTGGAGCGAAAAACAGGCCAGAAAATCCTCAGGAACCCGGATTCATTGACGAGTTATGGCGAGTTACGAAACTCGATCCGAAGCGCTCTGATGCTCCCGGGCGGTCACAGATTCGCGTTGTTATGCTCGCATTTTCCGGATCGCAAGCAGAAGCTAGACCTTCATGGACGGCCTCTCTCAGGCTATTTCGGCCGTGGGCTCTCGAGGTGAGCGTACGTACGTGATACCGAATGAGGAGTCGATGTGTCTGATTTGGGTGTGGTTCAAACTACTCGGACGACGTGCAGCAGCAAGCGCGATCCGCAGGCATTCCCCCATCTGCCTTTTCCAATCTCTCGGTTCTCTTTGAGTCGGTCACTCCTTTCCAGGTCTGTTTCGCGCGATGAGACGTTCGCCAACCTCCGGAGAGGGAATCTCCAGGAAAACGCAGAAATAACCGCCAGCCGCGCAGCCGAGAACATATCCGTACAAAACAATGCTTCAACCGAGTTTTGAGCGAGCTTTTTCTTTTTCTTTCTCTTTCAGACCATGTTCTAGACATGCCGTGTAAGCCTAGGATTCCGTTAGTCGGTGCGTCCGCCCGTTTGTTTCTGTGAGTTTCTGGTGAGTGCGACCCTTGTCCTCCCTGGGCGTTGGTTGTCACCAAGCATCCAGCCATGCCGCCAGCCATTCGTAGTCATTCGCAGAGCCCTCTACGGGGCCTCCACTTGATTCAACCGTCAGCCAGCCATGCCGCCAGCTAGGCAAGCGGGTAGACAGACATTCGGGCCTTTGCCTTCGACGGCGATGACAGTTTTCCGTGAAAGAGCGGCGCGTTACATCGTTCGGCCGCCATCAAAAGTTCACCCGTGCTGGGTCTGTGCTGCACGACGAAAACAGAATTTCACCGGAGCTTCGTCCTGGTTCGAAGCTGTTCTCGATGGTTCCGATTGAGACGCTGCCCTAAGATAAGAAATCCTAATCGAACGGGACGAGCGCGTAATCGCCGGGAACGACCAGAAAGATAATTCAGGAACAAATCAGCTCCACGAACAAAAAAAAAACCTGCATGAAATCAGCTAACTACCGCAATGGATCAGAATCGTGACGCGCGGTGTGCGATGCGAAACTCAGAGTTGCTGAACGAGCGACACCTCAAGGGGCTTTTTACGCTAAACGATGATTAATCTTCATGCTCAAGATACAGTGACCTCCCGACCGGCTAAAGCGTCTAGGAGCGTTTTTTTTTTCTTTCCCTTTTTGGTCTCTTTTTCCGTTTTTTCTTTCGTTCCTTTCAATTTCCTCCGCTCTCCTCCCAACTCTGCCCTCGTTGTCATATTTCATCTCTCAATTTCTACGTCCACATCCACGTCCATGGCGTTCCGGTGTTCAGTACCGAGTTTCCGAGCTGCTGTCAGTCTCCATCATCCACTCATTCATTGTTTCAGTTTTTTCTCCCACCGTCTCATGAGAGTTTCTCTCAGCCGGTTTGTTTTAGATCTGATAAAAGAAAGAGAAAACATGGAGCACACAACAAACAGCCGAAAAAGACCGGCGGCACGCGACGAGCCCGAATCAGAGACTCGCGCGGAATCATCATCATCGTCGTCGTCTCGTGAACGAGACCGTCGGGTTCGTTGTTTTCGTCGCGAGTGTTCGTACGCACGACACATCCGGAACCAGAGTTTCCACTACTCTCCAGTCAGCGATAACGTTGACAGGCAACAACAAATACGGCCACGGTGACGAGCGACCGAGCAATCGATGGATCGATCGAGCGAACGAGATGAACGGAGGGACGAACGAGAACAAGGCTCGGAAGGGACAGTTTTCAGCGCGGTGACGTCATCGCCTGACGCATCGGGGTTGCATCAGGCCGGGCCTGACGAAGCCGTTGGTGTCTGTATCCATCCCGTCTCTCGCTCTTTGTCGTCGCCGTCTCCATGTTGTGCTTCTTCTTCTCGCTGCTGGCCTCACGCGCCGTCCGAGTGCCTGAGTCACCATCGAATCGGACGCCAAATCACGGATGACTCGCGGATGAATCACGAGAAGCGACATCTCCGTTAATTCTCTTCCCCATCCTCGGAAAAGCTCCATGACTCATCGCCTCGGTTTCTGACGCAGAAAATACCGAAGAAAGAACATGAATCGGCAGCATTCCTCAGCTTTCTTTCGAAAAACAAAGATTTTGAAACGTCGTCGCAAAGGACCGCTGGGGAAAACAATGTCAAGCTCAAATTATCAAAAGCTCCTGCGACACCGAGATTGGGATCTTGTCATTCCACTTGTCGTTCGGTAGCGGTTCCAAAGCTAACGGAAGGTCTTTGGGCACTCGAGTGATTTTCCCTCATGTTTTCTAGGAGATCAAAGGCTCAAGAATCGAGATTCATTCACTCGATGAAACAATACCACGTCCAAGCCTCGTTTTCGCGGTGACAAAAGAAGACTTAACATTTTGCTAAGCAGCTAACAATGACTTGCCCGCCCGCCCGCCGACCCGTGTGGTCGCTTGAATGGCTGTTGGTAAGCTCGGGTACGACTAGGCGTACACTGAGAGTTGCCTAAAGCCATGCATCTTCCTATGCTACTCTTCACTCGGCTCGGCCACTCGGTCAGATAACGTCAAACGCCACTGAAAGCTATAAAGATAACCCCTCCCCAAGCTGCTGCTTCTTCTTCTTCCTCGTCGTCTACCTCTTCTACTACTGCTCTCGTATCATTACGTACGCCCCTTCTACAAACATTGATTACGACCCGCTAGACTATTGGCTACAGCGGTGTGAAGAATCCAAACATTTGCACTTCAATAATCAAGAGGACTCGCCAAACAGCGATTGAAGGCTTTAGTCCATGAAAATACCCTCCCGTGCTTCGTTTTCTTCCACCGACGAGTTCGACGATCCGGCGCCCGTGTCAGCCCATTCTCCTCGAGGACGAGGATCCTCGATCATCCAAGGAGTACAGCGTTGGACCGCGGAGGATTGCACAGGAACTTTCGGCCCGAAGGCCTAAGGACGACCGTTGAGGGACGGAACGGTCGATGAGGAGTCGCACAGAAAATAAATTGAGAGCCCGAAAGCGAATAGAGATGCCATTCCGCCACTCTTCTCGTTTCGGACGGTAAATTCTGTCCCTCTGTGCGTCCATTCGTCCATCCATCCATCGGTCCCGAACGTCCGTCTGTGTTTCCGTCTGTTTGTTGGTGGACAGAAAAGCTGTCGGTCGGTGGGTCGAACGCCAGAGCTAGATTGCCGCCCTCATCACTTTCGGAGGGGCTTCATTCTCGGATCTCTTTTTTCTGCTGCTGCTGCAGCTTCTCGTTTGATGACTTTCTGTTGTTATGAGCCGCGCTCAATGTCGTGAAACCGACTTCATGAAGTGACTGAGAGCCAGCGACTTCAGTTGGACGACGGCTCCGACTGCTACACAGTTGATCTGTTTCAGGCGGTTGGCGTCCAGAATGCGAGCGAGGAAGCCAACCAGGCAACCGACGAAGCAAAAAGGAGCAGACTCCAGAACGGTGATCCACGACTCCAACGGTCGCGTTCAGGTGCGCCCAAAGTGTTCTAGGAGCAATTTTCGAGAAATGAGACTCACGGTCGCTCTCGTTAGCAAGCTCTCGTCGCGGGGAAGAGATAAATTATACACATACGCAGCTGAATTATCACTTATAGGATAGGATAGGACAAGCAGAAGACATGTTGTTTTGGGAAAATTCTCAAATCTTATCAAAACTATTCCGTCCCCAACAGGTAGATTCTACGGCCGCTGTAAACGCTGCGGCGTTATCGATCGATCGAGAAAGCGCCCACGACGTGAACTCACGGCTCGTTCACACCGAGACAACATGCGCCCATTTGACCGCGACGGCGGTCCGTGGGCTACGTGAGTTCATCCTACGCCATGCATCTGATCTTGATCGTTTTGATTTTTTTTTGTTTCTGTCCGACAGAAATGGCGACAGTAGTCCGCGGTGGCGCATGAGATAACGTCAAGCGCAAGGGGATCATCGATTTGGGCTCACCGGCGAATTGGGCCAACGAGAAGCATAATTCTCATGACCGGAATATCGTGACCAACGTGACATACTATACAACATGCGGTCACGCAACCCGCGAAATGGCATCCCGCCATGCGAACAGAATTTGGGCTGGAAGAAGATGGGACTCAGGAGACACGGGTGCCAGAACTGAGGGAGCCGACGTGAGTCATCGTGCAGGATGACGAGGCCGCATCGAGGTGCTCGGAGTACGCGTCGTTGTTGCCAAGGCGTCGAGAGCTCGAGGCAGACCACCATCAACTAGGCAGATCGGTGCCAATTAATAATTGTGGGAAGATAGTTCTTGAAGTCTGTTTCGCTCGCTGTACGAAAGTCCTCCGTGAAATAATGCCATCTGCTCCTCTTCTCGGCGAACCTGGTAGTAGATTTCTTAGTCAGTCAGTCGGTCGGTCGGTCGGTCGCTGCTCGGTTCGTTTGCTTGCTCGCTCACTCGCTCGCGGGCTACCTTCACGCCGACCCATTTTCAGCAAGAGGCCTCCCTCTCTGCTTCTTCGACAATCATCAGCCCCAGCGATTCTTATAACAGGTTCCCTCTCACACCGGTAGACAACCAACCAACCAACCAGCCAAGCAAGCAAGCAACCTACCTAGTAGCTCAGAGAAGCCTCACTTCTATTACGCCATTTCCCCTAGTTCCTTCGTCTTCGTCGACTTCCCTTGTACCTTCGAAACTTCTTCGAACTTCGGCATATTTACAGCTACTTGAAACAACCCCCGACTTCGGCACGGCTTCGGCACATACTACTACCTTCACCTTTCTGCTGGCCCGGGCAAAGCGGGGAACGGGCTTTGCTTCCGAGAGAATGAAAGCGATCGCCGAACGAGAACGGCCGCGCTCGAGGGTTCGAACTCTCCAGTTCATCATTTCGGGGAATCGAGATTAACGAAACGAATCCGAAACCGCGACGGATCGGACTCTGAGGCAGCGGAAAGCTCGGAGTTGCGAATGAAAAGTATCCTCACAGCGAAACTGAACCGATCCCAGATGAACGAGCGAACGGACGGATGGACGTTACCGAGGAAACAATGACGATTTACTTTTCCGGCTCTAGCGGCGGATGAAACGGAATACGGAGATGCGTTCGATGGCTCCGATCGGAGCGATCGAGTAAACTCTTGTGTAACGGATTTTGCGCAAATCGGGTCCAACAACGTTCGAACGCTCGAACTAAAGCTCTGCTTGTTTACAACGGCATGGCTATTCCTTTTTTCTTTTCTTCGTTTTCTCGCTGATTCCCTCATTCTATTCTCTTTGCGTTTGTTGTTTGATGACCGGTCTTCAAGACGCGCGATGTTTGACCTCTTCAATCATTGCATGAAACCGCGCAGATGGACGGACTCGCGCAGTCACTGAAGGACAACGCGAAACGGTCGATGTCTGAAACTGAAAAGTTTCCTTTTTCTCCCCGCTGACCGAACGTTAGTCGGTCGCAACCTTGCTCAGGGCGGTCCCTGGACGTCACACCGCAGGCCACGTAATTCTGTCTGACGTTGTCGCTGCCAAGCGCGGTCGTTTCCACAGCCGTACTCGGCGTCCCTTCAGATATTCACATCGATCATGTGCGAATTCTGTGGAGCTCTTCACCCGATCCTGTTGTCATCTCCGCGTCGCTTCCGTGGTTTTGAAATCGCTTCTGGAAGCGAAACCCCTCCCGATCTGCGTGTGATTCGATCTCATTTGAGCCGAAACCGTCAGGTGGACGTTCACGGTTATCATCGAAAGCGAATTCGCGAAACGTTTTTGAAAGATTGGGATCATTTCAAGTCAATATTTAAATGACGGCGACATCGCGTGAGGTTCTCCGGCTGCGCCGCCGCTCGCGGTTTTTGCGGAAGGCATTACAGGCCACGCCGAAATGACCAGAAAATCGCATCGCAATCCTTTCGCGAAAGAGCTTCCGCTCGTGTCTTCTGTTCCACAGTTTTTGCGGTTTTCCGTTTGAATGGAAACTAACGCTCGTACACATGATTCATCCGTTTTCGGAACCGTTGCCAGTCAACTGATTCTCTAGTGAGCCTGACACCGAGTCCAAGTATTCAGTTTCAAATCACTGACGGAACATCGATGCATACGCCTTGGATGGATCTTCTTATCTAAGGCGAGCGACTTCCGCGCAGAGATCAGTTTGTCGCAGAGGACGTCGATGCCTTCTCATGTCGTCGGCTTACACGACGTTCAGCCGCAGAAGTGGAGAACACGAGAAAGGAAATACAATATCGAGCGAAAACACGAGCTTTGGATTTCGTCATAAACAAAATCGATGCAGCCATTCCATGTTTACAGACTCACTCTCTCGCACTATCCCGATTTCTCGCTCACACAAACACACACATACAAACACACTCTCAAGTGAATGTTTGGATGTTTTTCGTTTTGCGAGGCCTGAAGATGAGAAGTTCGAGATGCAGTCTGGCATCATGGTTGGAATACGATCTCGTCAGCGGAAAGAAGAAAAATATCCAGAACAATGAGTCTGAAAAAAACCGGACGACTCTCGAAGTTCAAAGTACGTCTGGGAAGCTTAAAGCTTTCCGCGTGGGCAGTCGAACGCGAAGATGATTCGCCGGCGGGACTGAAACTTTTCGGACCTTTCAGAAACTTCACGTGAGCGTTCTGTCGAGGGCTTGGTCGGACCTGACAGTGTTTGGCGCTTCGATTACGTCTGCCAGTCAGTCAGTCAGTCAGTCGGGCGGGCAAGCGGTCAGTCCGTCAATCCAAACGGAGGTTTTATGTTCGCGAGGTCTCGCAAATGCTGCGGGTTTTGAACGTTTGCGAGGTGACACACAAAGGTCGACGACGGGTCGCGCCGCTGGTCCCGCTGATTTCAAAAGGAAGCGATGGTATCAATAACGACGATATAATCATGATAATAATAAAATAATAATTCATAAAAAGGCAACTGCACAGATCCCTTCTTGGACGTTTGCACCCTCGCCTCTCTGTCTAGCTGCCCGATGGACCTGTCGATCCGTTCATCTTCGAGCGAAACTATTAGGCTCTCATCAGAGTGAGAGCCGAGGAGAAAACGCGCCGACTAGTCCACCCGCCCGCCTGCCTGCCTGCCCGTCGCTGAATCGGTCGTTGGGTCGATTGGTTGTACGGCCGCCCGCTATTTCAAATGCAACATTGTGAATTTCCGCTCGTTTCGAATACGGAATACCGAGTTCGAACGTATTAGCGTCGAACGCCTCGTACGCCTCACCTTTTGAATAGTCGTGTCGTCGTTTGTCTGTGAATCTATTTATCCCAGTGACCCATCCAACAGCGTTCAACGATCGATCATGGAACTAGGCACTGGCTGTGCAGAAAATGAGCAGAAAAAAAAGAGACGGCATCAACAAACAACGATACATATGCAGCATGTCGACCCTTTCGCACTTTAGCATCGTTTCCTCGGGCCGGATTCTGACCTCGATTTTCTATGAGCAGCGTTCCACAGTTTCCAGTTCCGGTACCCACCAAATATCACAAGGAGGAAAATATGGAAGTAACAGAATCATGGAATTTGGTGAATTTAACGAAAACTTCTCGCGGAATCCGTCCTTCGAGATACAGGGCGATTCTGTTTTGAAAACGACTTTCCGATTCGGACCGTTCGCCGGTTCGAATTCGAAGGTCGAACCCCGCGGTGGAACACTGTCTGTGCATGATGAGATCATTTATTGCCGTCGGACGGATCGAATGTCCATCGCAGTGAACTGCTTATACGACCGCTAGTCATTCAGTCGCGAGGAATGTTTGGCAGAACGGCCAGAAAAAAAAATAGAGAGAAAAGAAGCGAACTCGGCCTTTTTCCTCTTGTCTCATGTTCGACATCGTATCGGCCGTAATCGCTACCGTCCTCGTGTCCGTCGCTCGTTTCCGACCGCCGAGAGCGGCGACAGAATTCCGTTCTTTAAGAGCTTGCGTACACTCACACGGTCACTCACGCTCATGTCCATGTTTGACACCGGAGCGAGCGTCATGCTTATTATTCCAATCGTGAGTCATTTCCCGATGATCGGACTACGAATATTCTTTTCTGCCAGCCCGCCTGAATCGGCTCGCTGTTTAGACTGAGTTTGGACTTTGAGTGAATGGAAGAGTGTGTGTCAAGAGTCCTCGAATTACAATTGGAACTTTCTCTCGCCGATCATCCGCTCGGCTTTCTACTCAGCCCAGAGCCAGAGCACGACGGCGAAAGTTCGCACAGAACGCTCGTTTTCACCAAAACTAGTTCAGGCAGTTCACGACACCTGACCGCGAACAACGCGAGATAGCGTGGTGGAAATCGAGCGAAAATGCCAAGAATTTCCGATGGAAGAGACGATGCGAGACCAGACTGACAATGAGAAAAAAAATACAGAACAAACCCCAAGCCAAGAGCCCACGACCTCAGCATATCGAAGCTCATGCCTACGAAGACGACAAAAGCTCCTTAATACGAGAAAAATAATGGAAATCCCGGAGAATAGATGAAAGCAACCAAAGAATAAGAAGAAACAAGCGGAGACGGGACGAAAAAAAAAAGAAAACTGAAAGTGAAGAACCCACATGGGTGGACATGGCCGCTCGGGGATCGCCGCCGATGAAGTTGGCGACGGCCACCATTGGCGCGCTCGGTTCTCGCGAAGTGAGTCACCCATGACTTCAGCGCGGATACACCGCGATTGTGGCGCCACAAGGGTGTGGTCGAATACAGATCCACGACGACGCTTGTGACACAAAGATACAGTACAGAAAAAGCGATCCATGTGTATATTTCGCATTCTTGCGGGACCCGCAATCTCATCAGCGCAATCAGACCGCGCGGCCGAGTTTGCGATGACTGAGGGAGAACAGTACCCGCCACGAGCAACGTGAGCCGCCCGCCGAGCCGGCCGGCCGGCACTCGGGAGTAGTCCCCACAACGTGTTGCCAGCTTCCACCTGTTGTTTCGTGCGAAGCGTCATCAGCAATCCTACTCCAAATCGTCCATCCCGTCCAAATCGTTTGGACCGCGAGATCGGGAGAGGGGAAGAAGGGTTGGGACCTGGACATTTATAGCGTGACAATCCCAGACAGAACATTTAATTCAATGTGGCATCGTTGAGACCGAATGAAACGAATGAGCACTCATCCAGCCAGTCATCAGAGCAGGCAGGCAGGCAGGCGGGCGGACCCGCGGGCAGGTTGCTTAAGTGAGCGAATGGGAGCACCTGGGGGTTCCCATGATTCGCCGGAGCTCTTCTCGCTCATTCACTGAACTCTCTCTAGGCCTCTCTTCCAGTTAAAGGCAAAGCGAGCTCCGCTTTCTTAGTCGCGATTTCGTGCTCCGGAATCTCTTCCGGAACCGTGAAAAGAGAGATCCGAGTCGAAGATATGTCTCAACCAGGACGAGTGAACAGGCACAGCTTCGCGGCCATAGATTTCTCGTTTGCCGAAAGATAAATCGCCTTTTGGAAGAGGTTTCAGCTTCTTGGCAACATTTTTCCCTTAACAGGAAATAGAAAAAGGGAAAATGAGACAAAACGACGCCGAGCGGGCGAGCGGGCGGCCAGGCGGCGACACGCTAGTAGTGACGACGATGACATACTCGTCTGAGTTTGGGTAAGATCGTCAACCCCCGAGGCTTGCGAGCAGCGATTTGTGTGGTTGCGTTGAGGCTTCTTTTTTCACCTCTCCTCTCGAATTTCGCGTCCACGGATGACTCGCTTGGCCACGAGTCGCTCCTGTGGACCCTTGGTCTCTGAACACGGACAAGGGTGAGAAGAGAAGGCTTGTGTGAATCAGGGGTCGCGTGGCGCGTAAGACATATTTGAGGATTGGGCGTCTTTCACAAATAAACATAGAGCTCGCTAGCTCGTCCGCTAAATGGGCTTTCTTCTCTCGATCACCTTGGATGTCGGCCGCGAGTGATTTTTCTTATTTGGGGTACCTTATAGGAAGAGAAAAGAGAAAAAAAAGGACGATCCCCTCGACGAACGGAAGAGGAAGGACGGAAAGAAGAACAAGAAGATGGAGAGAAAGGCAGGAATGGGGAACATCACGTCGATGGATGTTCGCATACGACGACTCGTATACTAACCGAAATCGCGTGGCCGAACCTGACACCCATCGCCGATAGCACCGTGGCAGATATTTGCACAGAAACGAGTCAGTCCGACATTGTCGGCAACACTCGACACGCTTTCTGTTTCTCCATCCAGCTGCCACCGGCCGGAATTGTTTTACAGAATCCTCAAACAAATCACTGAATTGAAGAAGCCAACTCACGACACGACAGCATCGGCGTGAAAGCAAACACTACAATGACATATTGCTGTTGACGTCGATTAAAACGAAGGGCCCAACGGGAGAATCGAATCGCCCTGGAAACGCCGATGGCCAGATGAGATTTCGGATTTCAACGCTACCGGCCGCACGAACGGACGGACGCTGCGTTGAAGTCGTCCGAACAACTGCTCGACCCTTTTTCGCGTTCGCTGTTGTTCTACATCGACAAACAATTCCACGATTTGAAATGTTCTCATCCGAATGACTCACTTGCTGTCTGGTCAGGCTAGCTCTGGAACAGATCGACGAAATCCTGATGCCGAACTTCGACCAATAGCGACTCCGAGCTACCGGCCTGAGAATATTTCGCCGCGAGCGAGCGAGTACTGTCATCAGCAAAGGTGCACCAGCATCTCGTTTCTTCTGCCCTAAGAGAAGCCCCTAGCCCTTTGCAACGGTTCGAGTCGGAGGCAGGGGCGGATCGAGGAGATATCGTGGCTGCATACCAACTCGGACAATGCCTCTCGGAGTCTAGCCGTTCGTCAGACTGGCTGACAGAAAGAAAGGAAGATCGGTGAGGCTATTCAGTCCATCGATGGCGACTACATTCGCTTGAGAGGCCCCCAGTCATCGGCACCTCAGTCGCCTTTGGGGGTCGTTGCTCGAAACAGGCGCGCTACTCAGCTTGAACTTCTCCCCAGTTTGTCCCTCCACTGTCCCCGGACTCGTCCGCGCGCTCCCAGCCTAGAACTCCTAAGCCCGAGTCTCGCATACGATGCTCGACGAATCGCCGGCTTGAATAGATGTCATAACTCGCCGAGCTGGCGAGCGATCAAGCGAGCGAGCAAGCAAGCAAGCAAGCATCCACCCTCCCTCTCCGTCCTCCTGAATCTCCTCCACATCCTCGTCGTTCCCACCATGCCCGCTTCCCGAAGTCCTCATTTTCCCTCGCAAAAAGGCTCTAAAACACGAAACGGCGGGCGATTGTTTCGTGAACGGTTTGAATAGGCGATTTCAATGGAACACCCTGCGAGGCACACTGACAGCGCGGCGCTCAAGATGGTGGTTCGCGTTCGAAACTTCAACGGTTCCCAGACATCATGGCCACCACCGCAACGTTCTCCGAAGTCGCCGGCCGTGTGTTTCGGACGCCTCGGTCTCACTGCAGCCTCACGGCGAACACCAAAACTTTCCGTAGGACTTGGAGAAAAGCGATAAGAACACCTCGTCCGAAGGAAACAATTGATTTGGACGGAAAGGACATCATGAAGTTTCATAAGATACGTCACGCCACGAGTTGAGCTTCGGCCTGGTATATTGCTTCAACTGATTAGCTGACACGAGGAGCCGGAACTGACGGAAAGGAGCTGATTCACCCGCATCAGAATTGCGTTCGGTGTGTTTCGTGATTTCAATCTATGGCCAACGGTGTCTACTCGCGGCCTGCAGTAAAATCCACGAAGGTTACCACCGTCGTTGTCGTTGCAGTCACCGCCACCGCAACCACAGGCCATGTGACTGACAGAACATGGCCGAGGCGTGGAGTCTCCGCGGCCCTCCGAGGCGAACGTTTCTTCCCCCCCGAACATTCAGTACGATATCTTCCACGACACAAATGATATTGAACAATGTCTTCCCGCTTGCTTGGTCCACTGCGTGCCTGTCCGCCTGCTTGTTTGCCCGCGTGCCTGCCAGAGTTGCCTACCGGCCTAGCGACTCGCCGGCCGGCAAGCCGGTAGCCCATAGGGATGAGGTTGAGTGAAGCCCAACAGGGATGGGTCGAGGCGTCTGGGCGGGGCGACTCTCCAAGTGCACTTCGCGCCAAACTTCAACTCAACGTTCCTTCGGATTTCGCCGCTGGTTGGTGAAACTCTTGCGCACTGATCGGTGTATCCATAGTTGATGCACTTGATGCACTTTCACAAAAATCCGTGTTTGTCTTCTTGGCCCAGCGCTTCGGCAACGGCGGCGGCAGATAGACAGGCAGGCAGGCAGGCGGTCAGTCAGGCAGGCGGCGGTGGTAGGCAGAGCACCGGCAGCAAGCGGCAAGCAGACCGGCTCGCAGAGCGCTAACCGTCAACTTCGTGCATGCCGAAGTCCAGGGGCGGTGTTTTCGGCCGCGTTTCGTTTTGCTCACTCACGAGTATGCTTATCCGAACTCACCTTCAGCTCCTTGGCACACTAGGCACGCGGCCAGTAGCGACACAATATGCTCCAATTGCATTTTCACTATAACGGCCGATCCAAGGTAGTACTTTGTCGTGGCCGCCGGTCGTCGCAGTCGTACTGACGATGGTGTTGGATGGAGGCAGTGGTGTGTGCTGGTGGTGGTGCTCGTTGTTGTTCTGTCGTGAGAGAGCTCTCTTTTTCTTCTGTGTGTGCCTCCAGTTGGCTCCCTACAGCGAAAAAGGTCGCCAGGTGGCGCTCGTTTCGCCCGGCGAACGAACCAACGAACGCACCTCTCTTACCCACCGCCGCGAGTTTCATCGCCGGCGCCGCCGCCGCCACTGCAGCAGCGGCCATACCCGTCATCCATGCCGTCGCTCGCCAATGCTTCTACGAGTCCACCCGACTAGGCATTTGAAAAGTGGCGGGCAAAAGAAAATAAACAACAGGCGCGCGCGGCAACACAACAACCGCCGGTATTCCAACAACGGCAACGTCGAACACTTCAACAGCGATCGATCGAGATGTCAAAGTACACCACCACCACCACCGCCACCACTTCAGAACCGAAAACAATGCGATCGCGGCGACGAGTTTATCACGTTCTCGTCGGAAACCATTCCGCATGAATCCAATCACGATATTTCAACAGCGTTTTGGTAAACTCAATCAGGGTATCTTCTTCGTGGTGATGCCTGCGCGACCCTTGAAATCCCGTTCGCGTGTACGTTCGCTACATGTACAGTAAACAGAGTGGACTGCCGATGATGATGATCAATTAGATCGCTATTGTGCTGTTTCCGAGATAAACACTCAGCAAACGTCCTCAATGCAGACAGAGCCTGTCGTCGACTCGTTCAGAGACTTGGCAACGACGATACTTGATGACGTCATCAACTCGGAGATGAAAAGGGCCAATAAGCGTCGAAATGGAGGCTTCATGAGTTTCTCTTCCGCGTTTTCTATAGCGCGCGATTATCGCTGTCTGTGTTCGCCGCGATTTTGAGAAGTGTTCAGGTTCTGAGTCAGAACTTCTGACTCACTCACTCGACGCGCTGGGGGATGGTTTCAGAGGGAGCGTTACGGCGGTGTCCATCTGATCTGTTCCGATGTCAACACGCGTGAGACGACACTCCCAAATCAATCGTTTGTGAGCTACAAACATTTTACAACACAAACTTCTCGAGAGCCCAAATGATCTAGTGAGCTGATTTCGGATTGAATGGCCCGGAGAGAGAGACAAAGGGGGATTCAGGATCTCGGGCTTCTGAACCATATCAGATGGCCGCAAACATGCGCGAGACGCCCGATTCAACACGGCCGCTCATGACACGGCACAGACCATATCCTCGTTAATAAGAACCGTAGCTCGCTGCGAATGTTTGAGGACGCATTGGTTCACGTGGAGAACTCGAGACATCATGAAGGCTGGGGCCACCTGCTGTACGGAACCGTACCATTACAGGCTCATGCTCTTCACCAACGAACCATCTTGAAAACTGGAAACTTCTGACGTTTCGAGCACTCATGAACCCGATGAGCCTCGCAGCAACCGCGTGGAGCTACTGTACAGTTCATCGTACTTGTCGTGTCGAGCACATGTCGCAATTCTCATATTGGTGACTAAGTGGGGCCGTTAGCACGTGTTCCCCCTGTGACTGATAAGATAGATAACATGGGACCGATAAAGATACCGCGAACCGACGATGTTCAATCGCCGCGACCATACGCCCTTCCTGAAGCAAACATTAGAGTTCAAGATACCGTGTGAGGTATAGGTGACGTGTTGTGCCGTCCAAGTTAGAATCAGCCAACGGGGCTTCTGCGAATCGAGTCCGACCGAAAAAAGGCTCATCGATTGGAATCGAACAGTTTCGCCACCAGTGAGTGTCACTGCGGATGGTCTGGATAAAGCACATGAGCCGTTCCCGTGAAAATGCCCACAAAAAAGACATTTCTATTTCACTCACTGACTCCGACCGAATTTGTCCCGTGGGGAAATAGGTCAACGCAATTCCTCTGAGAAGGCCGGAATGAACATTTTTCCCGCGAATGATGCTCCAACAAAAGAAGACGGCTCTTCGGTTTCGCCAGTAAACGGGAGGGCTAGCTGGAGAGCCAACGAGAGCACATTGGATGAAGTCCTCCTGAGGAAAAATTTAACATTTCCCAAATGCCTCCGTCGTCTCTTGAACCATCCGTTGGTTCCAGGGTGCCCAAAACGTTCCGACGATCTCGATCATGAGCGGCACAAAACACCGTCGTGTTGGCTGAGCGATTTGTTGCTTCTCTAAGCAGGCGTTCGATCCACCCCCGCATACCTGACAGCAACAATGCCACTCTGACGAGTTGAAGATACATCAACTAGAGAGCATTATTCTGTCGGCCATAAGCGACGGTCGAAGCCCGTGCGTTTGAGGCCTGAGCTATCGGCACCTCGCTCGCTCGCTCGCTCGCTCATCCGCTGGCTCTCTGGTTTGCTAGCTCGCTCTCATTTGGGGAGCGCTTGAGAGAAAAAAACTAAGACCCGACTGCGAACCCCACCACGGCCATCACTACCGCCAGCACCACGAGGATCATCGGCACCACCACCACCACGGCCACGAACCTAGCGCTCCCTTCATAGCCGCGCTCTATGGCTCTATTGGTATACTCAGATTCGGTCCACGAAATCGAGTCTCGTGAAATCTCCGACAAGAGGGGATGTAATGCTCCCCTCTTGAAGCGGCGAACTAGCCATACGTTCCTCAGCGAGCTCGCTTCCTCGCTCGCTCCATCACTCCGAGCTGCTCGGATGGATGGTGTTCCCACACCTCGTATTAACCAGTGCGTGCGCTCGAGGAAGAACAGAGCATTATGAACATCGCCGGGAAACTTGTGCATTTCTTCGAACTCTCCTCACCGGATACTCGCGCGCGGGACCCCGAGAAGCTCCGATTGAAAAACTGGAAAATGTTGCTCTTGCTTTGCGCGTGAGACGTACCTTTCTCCGGCTTGAGAACCAGCGAGGAACCGGTTCCTAATTTCGGTCGGTTCGGAGGATGCGAGGGCTTCAGAGGAACTTTCCTCTCAAGCTTCCGTACGTTAAGCTCACAACGAGTCTCAGAACGTTCAGAAAGATTCCTGAAGGCTCATGAACGCGTGTTTCCGAACCCCGAAGCAACCCATCCTCCTATTTATTGATCCGGGCACTTATCCGCTGTCCCAATCTGCGGATTAAGCGGATAATGCGCCGCCGAGAAGACTACATAGTATTCGAACGATCTCTCCGTCGCTCCCTCGTTTTGGAAGGAGATTAACGCTAGCGAGTTCTCAACGAAGATCTGGAACAGTGTTCTTTCCTTCAGAGTTGTCTTTTTGTTCTGTACAACGCCGGAGTCGTAATGATGACACGGGGAATCGGAGCCGTTCCCAGGCGCGTCGCGTCGCCGGTTTCGATGTCGAATGTTTCCCTCGTCCGACAAACTTCAACGGTTTCTACGGCAGCTCGAGCGCCAGCCGGCAACGACGATGCCGGTGGCGACAGCCAAGATGGCCACCAGACTTCTTCGGAGTAGCGTCTAGCCTACAGAAGATTTCATGTCCGTCGCTCACTCGTTCTTCGGTTTCGCGGCTTCTCCATGTCGTTTCGGAAAGAGTGATTCCTACTTTCTGATATTGGTTTCCCTTCAGTTTGTATCTTTGCGGCTTGTGAGTCGACAAGCACGTGCGTTTAGCTCTGCGTCGTGTTTTCCACGATTTCTCGACTTTATTCCGTGAATCGCTTCAGCATTGTCTGTTGGCTGTATCTGTTCGCTTAAACAAAGGCCTTCCGCGAGTTTCGAGTTGGAAAACCAAACGCTCGACGGCGCAACGGACACACTTGTCGGAGCCTTGCTTCCAGAGCCACGGTAAAGATCCAGTGTTTGAGTAGAGTTCAGCGTCTGCCTCGGTACTCGCGAATATTCCCCGAACCCTCCTTATGCATCGGGTATTTGCTCAGCGGACTCCAACGAGGTGTCAGCAAACAAGCCACGGAAAATATTTCTTCTGCACACGCGAGACGAACACTGAAATATTATTATCAATGTGTTCGTCGTCGTCGTCATCATCTCTGTGCTGTCGTATCTTGGCGACCGACCGACCGTCATTGACGTTCCCTTGACATTTACACGCTACACCTTCAGGCGTTTCACATCGAGTATTCCGCTCATCTACAACTTCGCGCCTAGTCGAAAACAGGGGGAAAATCTCGAGGAAGCGAAACTTTTAGAGAATCTTCAGTTCCCAAACAGAAGAATTCCCCTATTTCCCGGCGATCTTTACTCGAATTGTGCGCGACCGAGTAGCTGAATGAGTCGAGGACGGTATCGTTAATTTGTATCGAACGCGCTCCCGAAACAGGTTCTCGATCAGATGACACACATCATCAAGGACGGCGTCGCGACGGAACTTCTGCGAAAGAGAGCTCTTATTGTTTTACGGAGTTGACCCAGTTTGCCGTTTCACTGCTATCAACCGTGTCGTATGCATCGGCCGTCTACATGAAAACGAACGACCAGAAGCTAAGGACATTTTCATGGATGGGGGGCTTGCGAAGATTTCCGCGCGGCCGAGATTCTCCGTGATGGAAGCTCTTGTCGATCACAAGTTTGGCGGCAAAGCGACACGCTGAGCTGAGCGGTCCGTCGACAAAGGGCGGTGCTCGTTTTCTATATTGTACAAATTGGACGAATGCTTGATCTGAAAGCAATTGCAAAGCATGCCGAGCAATCGGTCATCTCGGCGTTTCAGGAGCGCAATCGATATCGAATTTGAAAGCCGGTCACGTTCCTTTTTCCTCTCCTTACCCGCCAGCTCAACGGTTAAGAACCAACTTCCTACGTAAATCTGCGACGTCTTCATCTTTTGATAAGATGACGAAGATGTAAAAGACTTCCGATCGATTCGCGACGAGCGATATGCAATTCGGTCGCTTAGGAATCGGCCGCCCCTGGGATACGAGCCATCGGATTCTCATCCGCGGATGGAATCAAACTCGACCGTCGTGAGTTCTGTGTGACTTTGCAAAAGTTTTCCAGAGTTTCGTCCAATTGTCTTCCGCGGAAACATCTGTTCGACTTTGCCTGCGGTAGCTGAGCACAACAGGATGCCGACGAGCTGGTGGTTTTGACGCGAACGCCACATGTTGCACATGACAACGACGGCATCGCTCACTTTTGCACAGATGACAGCGGCTCCGCCGAAAACGCAAGCGGTGTCGTTCGGAAATCCTCAAAAATAACAAGTTCGGAAACAAGCACTCGACAGACTGACCATCCCGCATTCCAGGGGCTTTGAATCCGTCCGTCTGAATTCAAACACCCATCACCATCAGGATGAGCTCGGTTGCGGCGATCGACATCGCGACGTCAATCGAACCGACGTCCGACGGCAGCAGCTAGTAGGTCGGGCCGAGATGATTGAGACAATAGTAATTCGGCGGCGTATTCTTGTTCCTCTTTTTTTTTTGTTTCGTTTCAGAAAGTCGTCGTCGTTCGCTTTCAGGAAAACGGTTTTTCCCTCTTCAATACATATATTGTTTCACCGTTCGTTGATCCAAAGGTCTGTGACCTCTCAACGAATTGTCAGATGAAGAAAATTGACGGATCGACTGAAATCAAGCTCCCACACAACTTGTCTCGAACACTCGAGGATGACCATGAATAAGTCTTCACTCAACTCTAAGAAGACCATGCTGAAACACCCGAACTCCGTGAATGACGGCCGTTATAGCGAACGCAGGAGACGATACTTGCGGCGATGCGACGTTCCCAACAAAAAACGGAAGACACCTCAGTCAGTCAAAAGCTTGGGAACTGTCCACACACACTGCGTACAGACCGGTATGTCACGGTGCTGAACAGGTTCCACGTCCAACGCCGGACCGGAAGCGGAGGAAACTTCGATCAATCCACGCCGGCGCCGGACGCTCGCTTCCAATCGAATTTTTCGGTTTTCAACAAAGCCGGGTTATAAGAGCCGGCGTTCATCGTTTCCAATGTTTGCGGATATCAACAATAGATTGAAGTCTACGACTTTCGTAGAACCGTAACCTCTGCCATGAAGGCCAAAGCCATCGATCGATCCATACGCAGATTGCTCGCTCGATTAATTCTCCGCCAAATCAGCATTTTGCGGCCTCTCAACGTGCCGTGCAATGATGCCGGCTGTTCGGAATCAGTTTTCTTGTTGTTGTTGGTGTTGTTGCTAATCAGCGCATTGTTCCGTTTTCCATTTTAATCGTTTTAAAAACTTTCCCCATTCCCCCGATATACCCGATAAATCTTCGGGTGAAGTGAAACGAAAACGAAGAAGTCCGTTATTTCGATTTCCTGTGATTCGGCATCCGGATTATTGTGATTGGATTCTGAGCGGAGATCAACGAGTTCGAACTTTTCGCTTGCGAACGTCCATTTTCGGGAAGTCTGTCTGGCGGACCGTGCGCCGACAGGTCGCTGGGTCAGTCAGTCAGTCAGTCATTCATTCATTGTAAATATTTCATTATTTGATATTCCGTCGACGGGTACACGCGCTAGACCCTCTCACAGACTGCTGGGAGGCACACGCGAGGTAAGGTAAGCAAACGAGCTAAGCGCTCGAGTTTTAGTACACGTTAGGTCCATTTGTTCTAATTGTTCTCTAATCTAGCGCGAGTGACATTCATCTTTTTGTCCGATGCTTGCGAAAACTCGCCGGTTTCCTCTTCTAGCGAAACATGTTCTGGTAAAAAATGTCCGCTTGTGGGTATTTGATTCCAACCCGCCGACGGTTTGTTTGAAACTGAGCTTTCATCGAGTCTGTCTCTCCCTCTCTCTGTCTGTCCCGAAGACGTTTTCTCTTCTCCGAAATCGAAGACCGAGGAAACTTGAGACCTTCAACTTGTTACGTCTGAAGATTATTCTGTGCAACGAAAGGTCACAAAGTATCACTGAAACGGTCAAGCATCTTGTTCTATGTTCGAAAACGTAATTCATCGGTTTTCAGTGATACTTCAAAAAACGGCTCCCCGCTCAGAAAGTGATCAAATGGCAATGGCTAAACGATGGAGGCGCTGAAACGATTTTTGCTGAATGACAACCACTGACCACCGTTGGTGAAGCTGGACTCGATGGTGGCGGTCGCGTTGAGTAATTTTTGTGGAAAATTCTCGTTTCGCTTAGCACCCACCCACGCTCTCCAACCATGTCTTCTCGAGCAGCGGCTCTCAATCTTCGACACGGTGCAATGTGTGCTGATTGGCGTATTCGGTCAGTGGAACACTTGTTCGAGCGAGCAAGCGAGCGAGTGGACCCGATCGAGTTTTCCCGATCGAAAAACTCTGTTATCCGATCGGTATTTCTACCAGCCGGCCCGGTTAACTGAGCCAGGTCGTCCGTCGGTAGTTTCTCGATACTTTTGTTGATTTGTGTCACGGAACCCGGACTGAAATCGTCGGCAGCCACAACGATGTCGACCACAGCAACAATCGACGACGACGACGAACTACCGGGAGAGAGACACAATGGGCATGAACTCAGTAAACGCCAGAAAGCTTGAAAAAACAGAACTCACCGGCATCAGTAGGAGGTGAAGTTTCCTGAGCAGAAACCACCGACGCGAATCCGATGGCCAACAGGCCGATCAACACTGTGACAGTTTTCATCGCTCCTCGAGTCGAGTGGCGGCACAACGAACAATCCACTGAAATCCACCCGAGAACGTCTTCACAAATCCTCACGGGACACAGTATCGATGGGCAGACGCTCTGTCGTCGTTGTCAGGGCGGGTTCAGGAGCAACCGTTTCCAACCGGCCAGAACAGCTTTGCAAACTCGCTGCAGTGGTCGCGATGACAGCACAATAACCACGCGAACTCTGAAGAAACTCTTCGAATCTGACGTACAACCAGCTGCGGGAGATCGCGCTTGACCGGTGCGAGGGTCACTGGAATTCACCGACGTCTAAGCCAATCGAAACGTGGTCGTGCGGCAAGTCTTGCAAGCAACAACACAATGGCTTCTGACACAGGCCGTTGCTGGTTGCGAGTGGCCGAGGTGCGCGCCGAGAGAGTTCAGCTTCGCAAAAGCGCCGGCTAAGTTCCTCATAGCAGACACTAGAGCGCGCGGCGATCGCCCTTGCCGCTGCCACCGCCGCCGCTGTCGTAGAAGATGTAGTGGTAGTCGTCGTCGTCATCGTCGTCGTCGTCGTATCCAACCCTCAGCTCGATGCCAGATCTGCCAACAGCGGTAGCAGCTTGCTTGCTTGCCGCGGCTTTTTTCACGAACCCACCCATGAGTCATTTAGTTGCTAACTCTCTTTTTCTGACTTGACCGAGCGCCTGCCTGCCCGCCAACCTGCCTGTCTGCTTCCTGCCTGAAGTTTTTTTAAATGTCGTTTCGTCTATCAGTACTCATATCTCCGACATCGTTCCAAGTGCTCAAGCGACCGCTGGCGTTAATCACTTCTCCTTTAAACCGCCGCGCCGGGAACCCTTCCAGAATAATCTCTCACCGAGATCTGGAAACTGGACGCCTGTGAAGACATCAACACATCGAGCCTTCGGCGGTACATAGCACGACAATGCATGAACACTGTGGAGGGAATTCTGAGGATGAAATCGTTTCCGGAATCTTCGGAAGAATTTCTCAAGACTTCCGAAAGTACATACAGTCGAGGGTTGGAATTTGATTCCACGACTGCCAAGTATTCGATGGTATGAGACGGCAATGGATACGTCGAGCCCGGGTAACTCAATCGCACATCTCTCGATACTTTCATGAGATCGATACTCTGATCTTCGGCATGATTTCTCGGGAAGCGCTCGCTTTCAAACTCGCTTGGAGAAAGCTCGGCATCTTTTTCGAACAGAGTCTCAAGACGACATCAATATGTGGGAGCTATGGATGAACAGGTTT
The DNA here is from genome assembly GCA_028455905.1 of Neoseiulus californicus. Taxonomy (NCBI): domain Eukaryota; kingdom Metazoa; phylum Arthropoda; class Arachnida; order Mesostigmata; family Phytoseiidae; genus Neoseiulus; species Neoseiulus californicus. Next base: position 3,418,292 of record JAMQGS010000007.1, read on the forward strand.
CATCCCAGAGTTGCTCCAACTTTTTCCCTCGATTTTCAGTTCGATTCTGCTTTTTTTTGTCATTTTTTTGACGAATAGCGGGTATTGTTCTGGAGGGGAAGGAATCGTGAATCCCTCGGAAACTGAATTTGGACGTTTTTCTAACGAAATTCCAGCTGTCACCGTCCAGACGACAGGGTTGATTCGCGTCTGTCATCCACTCCGCTATACGGGCCCTCGTTTCGCCGCGAGAATCTGGTCTCCATTTCGTGGACCAGCATTCTGCCAATCGTTGTCTAGGGCTGAAAACTTTCTCGTCAAATCTCTCGGCGCCGAGGAACTCTCTGAAGAACATCGATCACAGTCGGGGGACAGATATCGAATGGGGACCATATGGTCGCAGAAGGGAAATCTCGCCGAGGGAGTCGCATTGTCTCGCATGATCGAATGTTTCCTGAGAGTTTGAAGTTTCTATAATGATCGAGTTTTTTTTAAAAGTTTGATTTTCCACAAACCCAGCCTCCTTTGAGGTTTACCTTTGTGCGGGACGTGCTTTTTTGTGATTCGCTGAACGCCACCGTTGACTTGAATCGGTCCCCAGATATTGGTGAAATTTTATTTCCGAACATCCCGGAACACCGGATCTAAACAGGGATAGTAACTTAGATCTGCCACCTGCCATTGTATGAACTCTAGCGAATGTCCTCGAAGAACGACCACGGCACAGCTGCGTGCGACGGGTCAGCATAGAGTGGTCAAGTCCGAGTAGGCAAGCCGATGCTCTCATCCGGTTGGATACATGGCAGAGATCACGGAGCTCGCTCCAAATGACCTTGAATGCGTGCTCAACCTTTGGAGACGGACTCCAAAGTCTCAGGATGTACGTCCACTCCTCTGCTCTTCTGTTCTCAAGGTTGGAAATTTAAGGCGTGGTGGTTTCAGGTCTCGTCGAGGTAGCACCTCGTTTCTCTATAGAAACTGCAACGTCGTCTCTTAAAGTTCCCTATTCGCAGGAAATCGCATGCATAACATAAGCTACGAGGCACAATGTCAGTCGAGTTCTGATTGTAGTAATTCAGACTCGGGTGGAAAATCTGGAAGTTTGCGCAGGTTGCGAGACATCCGTCACAGCAGCAGCACTTTGCTTATGCAGCGAAAAGTACTCTTACTTTATTACGAGTCCAAAAAAAACTCAGAATAGAAACGGACGCTGAACTGTTGCCATGCTGTTCTAGCTCGATCATATGAACGCACATCTGGTACGGGTAGGAGACTGCCACGAAAACAAAGGTGACGAGTCTAGCTTCGGGGACTTTCGGAATTCCGAGCTACTCGACGAGCTTCCCGTCCCCATCTTCGTTCGAACGTGAATGAACGGTATCCTCTGGGGACGTTTTCGCATCATGAGGTTGGGTTCATGGGAATTCGGCCAGGTGACAACTCCTCCCTCTCCGAGGAATCTCAATCAGCTCCCTCTCAAGCGGTGTGCGTGGTTATTCAGTCACAGCCGCATCCTAGAGAAACCATGAGAGAACACTCTGACGAAACTTCGGAACCAGCTGGAGAAGTATTCGGCTGCTGAATTAGAGATTTTTGTCCCTGCTGGAATTAACTGAAGGACTATGACGCGATTCGTCAACTTCGGGAATCTCAGAGCAGGGGGTCCGGCGCGGAGCGGTTCCGGCTCACGAGGCTATACGGGCTGGATTCAAAACATCGATGTCCTTATGCAGTCTCATGAATTATTACTACCTCCGTCCCATAATAGTAGTCCCATTTGACTTTGAGAGTCGGTATTAAGAAACCTTTGTGGAGCTTCTGAAATGATGAATATACTTCACATGCTTCATCACATGGTTCACTCCAAACGCGGGCATCATTCCGTTCTGGGTAAGAGAGGGAAAAATGTGGAAATCGGCAGATGCGACCACTAATTCGGGATAAAATTCTGGGCTCAAATGGGACTACTATTATGGGACGGAGGTAGTATTTGAAAGGAAGGTTGTGTTTGCTGGAAGCTGTTCGACGGAGAATCAGGAGCTGCTCCACTGTCATCGGGCTTGTCCGCTCTGCTCTGAACGTGTTCTGTAGTTCTTTTTGTTGGAATCTGTCATGTATCGGCCCGAGTCCCCAGAGAGTGAGAAAAATTCATACAGAGTTTAGTTTGCGCGATGTGCATTGTTCCAGCTTTTGCGACTCGTGGTCGTCGAGCCCAGTCTCTTTCTCACTAATGAAACGTCGTCAGAGGCCTATTCGCAGCCGACGAAGTTTGCGACCGCTCGCTTGGTTCATAGTCGGAGGGAGCCTGCAGCCAGCATCCACCATTACGAACAGATCGTCAAAAGCAGAATTCGAGAAGCCGACGGAATAAGAATCGTCCTGATTAAATTCAAGTGGAGCAAACTTCCCGAAATGACAGTGACCGGAGCGAGGGAGGCGACCTCGAAACAGAACGCAACTTCCCACCCAAGAGCTTCGGCGGAGCTCTGTTGTCAGTTCTTGATGAACCAGAGCTCAGTCACGACACTATCCTCTCGATGAGCAACAGATGCTCAGGAGCAAGATTGACCCTGGGGCTACATCCGACTGAGGTTTGCGGTTGTTATTCCCCGACGGAACCGTTATAATGTACGGTGTGATGTTACGATGCTGGCGGATGGCTTCTGAAAGCTGCTGGAATGATGAGGGTCTCTCGGAATGGTCCAGCGTCGTTTAAGGTACGGATCAGTCGATTCTCGTCATGAAGAGAGTGTTCATGAGAGATTAAACTTGCGAAATTCATTCCGAATCGATAACAGGATGAGGAGGAATGAGACGTCTATCCATGGATAGATTCTTACAAGCGCCGTCCGGGAGATCTCTGGGCAAAATCTGAAACGAAGTCTTCTCAATATTCATCAGCAGTCAACTGGAATAGAAACCTCACCATATCTGTTGTCGACGATGAATCGCTCATTATCCTTCCTGCTGCCCATGCAATGGAATCAGAATTCGCTCAGCATCGGGCAACGCGATCCGCCTAAGCGCTCCCAAGTTGACAGGTATGCTAGCCAAAAGTTACTGCCGAGGAGTTTGCATTCGGTGGACTGAGATACATGGTACACAGAGATCCTGTGTGAACGTGATGCGTTTCTCGCAGAACTTTGAAAGTTGACGGCTTTTCTGCCGTGCGCTTGAAAATGGAAGTCTTATAAGGGTGCGGCATAGTCTCTTCTTCTTTCTGTGTTGCGATGCCGATCAATGGATCGCAATCGCACACCCTTCTGTTGACATGCTTTTGCGGGGCCACGCACGACTGCTACAGACTGTTATGGAATAGAATTTTGAGGCAAACAGGAGGGTTCATAGTCGTTCGAACCTTGAAACTGTTCACTTCGGAACTTCAAGTTGCACATCAAATAAGTAGTGGGCTCTCGGCACTTTTCTCCGCTCCAGTACGCAGAGCGGGTGCTTAGGCTCCCGACTGTGACTGAATCAGAATCTTCGTTGCCGTCCACGATGAGTCAGCAACAGTTCTCTCCAGAACGAGACATTCGGTCGTCGGAATCGCTCTCCTGTGTTTCATATTTTAACAATTGAAACGATACTCGCTCAGTCTGAGGCTCTTTCAAAGGTTTGCATGACAAGCTGATGTCATGCTTTCGATCAAACAAATCAAACGATATCTCATTCGATAAACATCCGCGAACAACATCCAGATCAATATCCGAGGGGCGAATCGAGCCTACCGAGTTCTCGATAGGCTCGTCATCAAATCTGCTGCGCCGAGCTCGAATGTCGCACAAGGAAGGAACGAACGAGATCTGGATTCTTCCGGGAACAGATGCTTCTCGTTCCGGCGCACATCCCAAATTTTTCGCCCGTTCTCAAATTCAGCGGAAGATGACATTTTTCAAGACTCAGCGAGTTGGATCTCGAACCAAGGTCCTTCTATCGAAGCGTATTCCGGCACGAATTGATTTTCATGGAACTTCAGGATCAGTCGCAGAATAAGACGTAGGATACTCTACTATGCCAGGAATCTCTCCTAGAATACGGCATGCTGAACGGAATCGAGCAAGGGTCACAAAGCGCAGAATTTCCGACTTCATCGAGTTTTCCGAAATTCTGCGATGTTGTACATGGTCGATCGATTCCAATAACGAGCTTTCGTTGCCTCCTGAATGACTACAGTCCATGGACTGGCAATTGGGGTTCTCGTTTCTTGAACGTCTGTAGCGTGGCGTGGCGGCTTCCTAGACTCCGAATGGGTAGTGCTGGGAGTCTTTCATAGCTCTTGTTGTGAGAACATCACGGTATTTTGTGCCACAATTCTTCGCCCGCCATAATTGTCAGTGGAAGTTGCGATTCTTTCGGGTTTTCAGGTAAGAATGGGATCGATTTTCTGAAACGATTCGCGACCGAATGTGAGACAACGTATATCTCGCCGGACCGCGTGATCGCGTTCGGCTGACGTCCGAATTGGAACCGGAGGACGCGTGATCGCTCTCCTAGAGATTTAATGCCCACACGTAGGCTCCCGGGTTTTCCCCAAGAAGCAATCGAAAATTCGAAACGCTGCCGAATTATCTCGGGCCATGATTCACGGTCCAATAACTCTGTCGCTCTTCCAACTCTCGTCATTAATGTCCCCATGCAAAGTCAACAAGTATCGGTTGATGGTGATTTCAAAGTCCATGTTCACATTCGAAACGACTTCATTGCCACTCGCGAGCAGAATCGGAGGCCTTAATTCGAGAGCCTCACCCGCATGTCTTGCGGGAGCCTATACCTCATTCTCTCTAATTGAAGGGCATGCTCATCGATTTCCCAACCATCCGAGACGTGCCCGCTCATTGGAGAGTGCTCGTCTATGAGAGAACGCCCGTGGAAGTTTTCATTGGTCCCTCGACATTGCTTCGAGAAGAATTGCTCGATGAGGTGACGAGTCGGCTCATATTGGACGAAACGGCAGCTCAGCAGTGTCCTCACCTCAAAAGTTTCTAGAACTCGGTATAAAAGGACGGATTATAGAAAATACGGTGTGCCCAGTGTCCATGGGCCTATGCAAGAAGTATTAGTTCTCCTTTCTTCGGCATCATGACTACCCTCTTTTTAGTTCAACATTCTGTATACAACCTATCACACCTTAAAGCTCGTTTCATCTTCCCACCTCCACTAGAGTGAGGGACGCAGTCTATTTTGGCAGATGGAAAGCGCCCGTTTATATTCCAGCCTGCCAGCGGCGGATCGAGGAATGGCTCGAGGGGGGGCGGTTCCAGATTTTTGGTGTCCTAGGAGAAGTTGCCCGATCCCCCCCCCTCTTGGATCCGGCACGGCAACCTGCCGAGAAGTGTCCGCTCATCAGAGAGGGCTCGCATATCAGAGAGTGCCCTTCAGTTAAAGAGAATACGGGTATTCTGGGAATATCCTGTTTCGGTTGCCGGGAGATCGAACAAATACGCCCGTCAGAGCCGGCGACTCATGCATCCCCAACAGATCAGGACGTTCATGAGACAGCAATGGATGATTTGAGAAACCCATTTTCTGGAGGCAACCGCTCCCCGAATCAATCTCCGCTTACAAGACCGCGATAACGAACCCGACTTTCTCGTCAATTAGCGGAACAAGCATCTTCTCGAACATCTCTCCGGACACCGCCCTCTCTCAGAAAAGCATGAACTGATCTCTTTCCGACGGCATCACTCGGAATTTTCTCGGTTGATCCCCAGCCGAGTTAAACTGCGCCGCGCCAGCACGCCAAGGTGGCGACTTGACCGAACATTTGATGTAATAGCTTGCAGGCATCTGCTTGTGCGTGCCGCTCGCTACGCTCGCGGGCGTAGATGATTCCGACTGCCCCAGCTGCAGCTATCACAAAACGATGAACAGATCCGACGATGGTTCCACTGAACTCGCCATCCGAGTGTTCACGTTCAGCCATAAGACACTCCATGAGACACCTCCTCTTGAGACACTCCCCCTGGACCCCCCTCTTCCTGCCTTGCTTGATGGGTTCCGCACAAAGTGTGGAAACCCGGATTGGAACGGGGCTTCAGCGTTCGCCCTGCTGAGTTCGGCGCTGGGGATGCGAAATGTAAACTGACCATCGTACCGGAGAGGAGCCCGACATCATACACAGCAGTCTTAGTATCCGTCATGAATGAATTTCACAGCTTGAAGTGAATTCTTCAGGGATCATGTGGAAGGTCTACCAGCGCGGTCGAACTCGGAATTCAATTCATGCGCCATTGTGAGATGATTCGTGAGCAAGGTCCTCTCGCTGTATTTTTGGGGGTCCTTAGTTTCAGCTCCGATATTGGCAGCGCCGGGATCTTTGATGATAAGCGGGCTGATTCCGTGTCGTTTACCAGTTCCATGGCAATTCTGACCGGGGCAAACAACTTTGAGAGAGCATGCATCTTGGGTTTCCCTTGTTTTTATTGCTTCTGTGGCTAGGTATAAATCTGGCTCGAGGGAACTGCGAAACACGTTCATTTCTCATTTTGCAATCGCAATGGCGGTACTGACGCTCCTCTCAGCGCTCGCTCTGGCCTCTTCAGCGGTCGCAGGTGGGTTAGCTCAGCAACGGGTTGTTGCTCGTATCAATGAAGCAAGAAGGAACAGCTACCTAATAACCGCTATTTCCAGTCGCTGTTCCCGAAGAGATCTCTTTGATGATCGCTGCATCGGGGAGCAGCACTCCTGTCACGGTCGTGGACAGCCGCAAGTTCCCCTGCGAGGATCGCTTCTCGGCGAACGTCCTGAATGGCATACGACGAAGCGCTGTTTCGCTCTTCAAGAAAAGTATCGATGAGAAGAAGGTCAGCAAGGTCGATGGCCTGATACTTCTATCAGCCCTCGATGAGAAACTTGTCGATCTGGATTTGAAATACTTCGAAATGTAAGTTACCCTGACAAAACCCTCGGGTCTCGACGAACAAGTAACCGCACGAATGTACATTATTGATCCTTCCTCCCGGAGACTTCACAACGGAGAGATCATCTTCATCAACTGGCTTGAGATACAGGGGACTCGAAGCTTCTCCTCACTTATTAAACTCATTCCATTGCCTTCCCGCAGTACATCGAAGTATCACACAGATTGTGCGGCCTGCGCTCAAGACGTCCCGTGCTGTTTGGCTCATCGCGCAATTTGGTCAAGGCATGCAATCGAAGCCTACGATTCGAGTATCGGTGATCTCTGCTCGAAAGCTGCATCGCTCAAGATCGAAGCTGCTGAGTGCGAAACCCCTTTGAAAGCATTCAACCCCTCCAACGACATCGCCGACATCCTGAGATGCGAAGCGGAGTGCAAGTACACCGTCTACAGCAAGGAACCGATTTGTGCCACCAACTACAAATAACTTCTTCAAGCCTCATCCGTTATATGACAATCTTGACACGAATCTTCTCCTCTTCATTCAAAAAATAAAATCCCCTCAAATATTCGCGACTCGAACGTGACATTTGTTTTGTGATGCGCATGGTTCTCGCCTCCATGAAGTTCTGCACGGTGGAATTTCCAAGAAGCATTTTACTCCTCCTCAGGCTTGACTGTGGCGAAGAGATGATCCCGTAGTCTTTGATCAGAAGGATGATCTTACGGTTCGGCGATCTACAGAGCCTGTCCCTCTTCAAATCATGGTATTTGCCAGGTCCTCCATGCCGGGTTGGTTTGCGGAGGATATCATACGAGGAACTATCTACAGAACGTTCGCAGGCTGAATGATTTTCAGAAGTCCATTCAAGTCTTTTTCGCCGCGATTCCTCCGGAACATCCGAATGTACGCCTTAGCCCGAGCGATGCGTGATTTTATCTGATCTCGAGCCTCTTCCCCGGAAAGCGAAATCGTTGCCACCCTGCGCTCCTAGGAAGACTACGACGGGGTTGGAAACTCTTTGATGACGGGAAGGAAAGGGGTACCAGGGGGTCACCGACGATGATTGAATGGGAAAAAGTCGTTCACGGGAAACGGGGAGGCAAGCAGAGCGCCGCATCTCCCCCGAAAAACTCGTTGTTCTTTTATTCTTCCGCAAGGAAGACCGTTCGACGGACCGAGCTTCTCCTGATCGAAACTCCCCTGAGATCGGTATCGCCCCTGTGTACACACCTGTCATTCGAGTTTCAAGAAGCTTATTCTTGTTAGTTTCGGGAAGGGCGATTGTTGTCACCAAATGAGACCGGGATGGTCACGATTTTCAACAAATTGATTGGCAAAGTAGCCGCAACATTCGAAGACTACATCGACGTTACGATTGAGGAGGTTCTGATGCCTACCAGCGTTCAAAATCGCGAAGCGGTATTAGATTGAGGGAGGAACGGAGCAACTTTCAGCGGACCCGCAGCTCCCGCCGTAGAGATTGATTACTCAAACTCGCACCGTCCACAGTATCAAAGATGGCCTTCGTCTCCTCGTATAACAAGGTGCCGGTACGGATTGCCAGACTTGTTGCAAGAGGAGTGATTGCGCTATAACTATAGCGACGTTTGATCACTTTTGCCGTCGGCGACGTAACGTCCAATCACCCTACTCATGGGACGGGTGCCGTACTCAGTTTCCGACGTGTCTGTAACCTCAACCTGACCATACTCACCGATTCTGATAACGGATGCGTTAACGTTTAAAAATGTTATTGTCGGGTCTCCCTGTTTTTTACTGCGTCCTCGATTGGGTATAAATGGGAAGGTAGTTCGTGTGGGGAGCTCATTCATTCGAGGCTCAAGATGGCGATCCTGACGCTGATCTCGATGGTTGCGGTGGCTTCGTCGGCATTGGCAGGTAAGGTCAGGACGCTGCGATCGGATCGGCGCATCAGAGAACCGCATCCGGCTAACGCGCTCAGATTCCTGGGGAGGGGGACTTCATATTGCTTGATCGTAGATTGAGCTTCTAGTCAGTTGGATGGTGTTTAAAGGACAAGGTCTAATGTATTGAACCCTCAGACATAGATCCCGAAGACGCCATGCTCATGATCGCTGTCAATCCCGTTGACGCCGCGGATGGAGTCAAGTTCCCTTGCGAAGATATTTTCTCATCGAGCGTTTTGAACGCATTCCGTCGAACTGCTGTTTCCCAGTTCAAGAAGAGTATCGACACCAAGAAGATCAACCAAATTGATGGACTCATTCTTATGAAGACTCTCAACGAGATTCTTGCGCAACTGGATTCGGGACTGTTCAACCTGTGAGCGCAGCCGGACGAATCTTTCAAGTAACATAGATAAGTTTGGTCAGTCTGAGAGACAATTTTCGTCGTTTCGGCCCAATTCTTCAACGGCACTCCCTCTCCTCCAGAACATCGGAGTATCATGACGACTGTAAAGCGTGCGAGCAGAGCATCTCTTGCTGTCTTGAAAGTCGAGTCATCTGGGCAAGACATACCGTGGAGGCTCTCTCTTCGAACATCGCCAGTCTGTGCGCGAAAGCCTCCAACTTCAAACTCACCGCAGCCGATTGTGAAACACCACTGAAGCAAATCAATCCATCAAACGACATGGCCGACCTCCTCAGGTGCGAAGCGCAATGCAAGTACGCCACCTACGCCGCGGAGCCGATTTGCGCCAGCAACTACAAATAGCTTGTGTAGGTTCGCTTCGCCTGGCCGTGATACGCAAATAAAGAACAAGCAAATTTTGAGTACCAATCACTCGGTGTTTCCCTGGACAGATGAGGTCGAAATGCAGAATGAGCGGGTAGTGGCTCGGATCCCGCAGCCTCCTTTATCTCGGTGCGTCAGTCATTGGGCTCGGGAAACGCTGCGCGAAGTAAACCGTTATGAACAGCAAGACGGACGCCGGAGATACAGAGGGAGGAAAGCGTAGCTGTCCTGGTTGAAATCATGGGAGCTGTGCCACAAGTCACACGCCGTTGGAGCTGATTCTTTCCGTGCAAAGCCTCGACCATTGCACGCTTCGATCCGTAAACATCGACACTCGCCTCACATATTTCGGTGAAGTCAGGTTTGCACTCAGCACCAGGCATGCGGAACCATGGAGAGCCGCTTCGTATTGGGAGGAATGAGTCTTTTCTCGATTCAATGAATAGAGCGCTTTTGGATCCACATGGTAATGTATTGAAAGCCAAATGAGCTTCTTCGGAAGTTTGATGTATCAAAATTGTAATCACATATTGTACATGTTATCTAGGATATACTCATAAATATTAATTTATCGCAGGTGATGACTTGTTATACAAATCCATCGGTCGACATGATATGCATGCAAGTAATATGACACACTCGACCCAACATTCGAAGCCAATGCTACGGGAGATGTGGAGGTATTTACTGAATCCGCCCTCCGGAATTCGGTTCCCACGAATGCGATATCATTGACTCCGGCGAGTTTCAAATGCTTTCTCTCACAAACGTTCATGGTGCTGTTGTCCGAAAACAATGTCTATCATTTTTACTTATTTTACAAGGCTCTCGCTTGATCACATCCAACATAAGGAGTCGTTTGATCGGCATTGGAGTGAACCAATGAAGGCAGTTTTAGGTTTTGGCAAACGTCATCCAAATTCTGGAGGCCACAATAGATGAATCCGGCTCGTTCTGCATTGCACTTGCTTGCCCGCTTCAGAGAAACACTGCGGTGAAGCTCCCCTGGGTTCCAATCAAATCTAGGCCCACGTTTCAACGTCTCGTCCCTAACAAAGTGCATTGTACCAGTTCAGGTTTCCGGAAACTCCTGCTCGCTAGCTTCGCAAGCTAGAACGCGACATGGAACTCTGCACTCGTCATTCCTGGAGCGATGAAATAGGACCCGTTCTATCGGATGGGAGCTCAAGGGTCTGTTGGAGTTTCTCAACGGCTGCTGAACATCCAAAACTTCTTGCCCGTTTCGGTTCAGGGCGAATTTCACGAGGTCATTCATGAGAATGACTCCTTCTGCGGGTTCCAATTCAGGCGAGCCGACTTGTGGACTCTCGATGTGCGCCTCTTGCTGCTCTTCCTCAGTACCTGTGAAAGGAATATGAAAGGGTGAGGACTGAAGTTCTCTCTCAGAGACGATTTGCTGATGACCGATTGAGACATGGGATTTGACTCGCGGAAGAAATCCGTTGACGGGTATCAGCCGAGTCAATATCTGTCTCAACAGAACACTAAATTCCGCTCGCCGTTTCTACAGATCATTCTCTCAGCGCTGAAAAGTTTACAATTCACAGCCACCTAGAAAAATGGAAGTCAGATTTCCTCTCACGCTTCCGTAATCTGCTCCCAACGTCCTCTAACGACCTCTAACGAACCAACCTGCCTGCCATACACACCATATGAACGAGCTTTGGACCCCAGTGCTAACATAGCGATTTGAAGCGAGAAAAATGACCGGAACCAGAAGTCGTGCAAAAATGCCACACTTCCTGACTGAAGTTGCATTTTGAGAATTGAAAACTTTTCGATTTTTCGCAACTCACATCATCCAGTTGCTCAACATACTGTCACTCTGAAATTTGTTAATGGATTCTCTCTGAGCTCGACCTCTTTCAGCCTAGGAATTAGTTTCTCCCCCGAGGGTCGGTCAGGCAAATAAACGGAAATATTTACACTTAGCGAGAGATAGATGCAGAGCGACTCGGTGTCTTACTTTAGCAAGGCAGTTGTCTTTTCGTCCCTGTAGAAGCATTCGCTGTGGTCAGATTCTTCTCGAGATATATATACTTTTGCGGATTTTCTTTGGATTCGGTACCAACAAACGATGCGCTGTACATCGATTCACCTGATTGATGCTGGACTCGTGTACATTCGAAAACTCCTCCAATCAACGGAATTTACTATTTTTCAGAAACTGAATGCTATCTACGATGTCGAGGCTTCTGTCGGGGCAATCGAACCTACCTGACTGGCTCTCCTCGGGGCTGCATGTTGTAGACAAGGTTGTTGTCGCGACGGCGACGCTCCTTTGAGTTGAAAGCTTCTTTGAGGATTACGCACGCTGTGAATGCGTGGAAAAACATGGCCACAACCGCAAAAGCGTAGGCCCAGCCCAAGTGGTTGAAGTTTGGGTAAAGGATCCAGTATCGGCTGAAAGCCATGCCTCCGAATACGGACACTCCCAGGAATAATAATAACGCTGTCAAAGCTTCCAGGACGAAGGCCGCAGTCAGAGCTACGATCTCGTAACGCAGTAGGTAGCGCATCAGAAGAAGGCTCAGGACGATCAATGCTAGTAGTTGACAGATCAACCCCAGGGTCAACATGGCCTGCGTGAACATGAACCATCCTGAAAATTAAGGATACCGTTTCTCAATCTCTGCTTCGTTCGATTCGTCTTCGGGTTATTCTTTGTCGGTCAAGCCTTGGCCTGAGCAACCCTCCGGGTCGATATGGATAAGCATAGGTCGAAGAGAACCGCCTTCCAATACATCAATAGGAAATGGGTCGAGCCGCGAAAGTTGCCGAACAGTGAGGTAAGATTGTGTTATGCTGACTTTGGTTCGCACAATTTCGTGACTCGTAGTCCGTACCGGGCATTATTATTGTCAAACCTACGCGTATCCACGCTCTTGACGGCTGTTGTTCATGGGTCTTGTGTTCTAGCCGGTCGGTTCCTTCCAAAAGCCGTTTATAGCATTAACAGCAACACCAAGAGTCAGCACCAGGCATTTCAAACGGGATCTACAACCTTCTTCGTTGCAGAGGGTTAAGAATCTGATTCACATCGAAATGTTGAGTGCGAGAAGATGCAATGGAGGGCTATTATCGAGGAATATCGGGGTCGTGAGCGAGGAAACGCAAGAATCGCGCATGTCGTTGATCCTTAGGTTGAGAGTTCCGACCCGAGTTTATACCGCGGATCACGCAAAATCTCGACCCGAATCGATGGGAGGAACCTTCCATGGAGTTAAACAACCGACCCTTCCGTTGGCTCTCGATTCGTTTCTTGTTTGGAGGTTCAATTCTCGAAGAGACTTTAGAGTGGAACGATTGTATCTTTCGAGAACGACTGTTTTACAGTTTCAAGGAAGCTGCTCCCTCGGATACCAATTCTTGCCCATGGAACTAACCATTAGTCATTGTCAACACTGGACAGTGATAACCAATTTCCACCGAGTGTCTCTGTAGCGCGCATGCACAACTCACCTGGCATGAGCCAATCTCTGATGTTCTGGTAGTAGTATCCGTGGATCCAGTGACAGCCATCGAAAACTTCGTCGTACTGATACGGCGGGTGCATGTACCTGCTGAAGCATACTTCCCAGAGTCCTAAGCGTCTGAACGCTGTTTCGCTACGCGGCTCTTCATAGGATTCCAACCAGTAGGGAGCAGCGTAGGAAACCAGTAGAAAAAGCGACGAAATGAACGCCATCCATCCTGCGGCCACTAACAGAGGAGTCGCCCTCGGATAGCGTGCAGGCCTCGAGGACGCTGCCGAAAAGCGATCCATGGATCTGTCGTCCTTGGCACTCAGATCCTTTTTCAAATCCTTGTTGTGAACACTTTCAGACACAGTAAACGAAACGTTGTCGATCGCAGTCCCTTCGGTTGCGGCTTCGTCGCTGGTACCCTTCGGGAGAGGAGGCTGGGAGGCGCCCATGATGCTGGCGGCAGAAGACAGAACAACGTCGGCCCTAGAACGCGTTCCGTCAAACTGAGCAGTCAGCCGATCGGGAAGTCTCGTCGCCGCACCGCACTGTTTTGACAACGGTTTCCATGGAGGCGACGCGCTTCTCAATGGGTGTCATGACAGAACTTTCCTTTCTCTTCCCTGGAGAACATTAGCTCACCTTGCAACGACAACTCCGTTCTGTTGACTCGAACGATGTTAGCGAGACCGATTGATGAAGCATTTGACAAAGAGTTCGTTGATCCGCCGGGCACTGAGAGTGAACTCGAGCCCGGCATCAGGCTCTTCAAGTCCGGATCGGACCTCGGAGAGGACCCTGTTCCAAAAAAAATTGCGAAAGCGATGATACCTCATACAACGTTGTTTGACCATCATCATGGATGAGTAAAAAGGAAGGAAACCGTGTTGGATTGAACATTTTATTCATGTCGTCGGATATTTCTCTCACCCTGATTTTCATACCTTGACAATAACTGTGGAAGGAATCCGAGAGCTCTGCGCCAAGTTCCAACTGAATTGAACGATAATTATACACTTTGTTCATTAGTTCTCCAGAGTATGGGTTTCAGGTTCTGGTTTTGTCCTTCATAGGACCTCTACGAGAGCACGATTGTTCTACGACAGGACATCTCTTATCCCCAACGGAATTTATATACAAGACAAACCTCACATTTCCCCACTCTCGATGATTGTTTGATGTCTCAATGCGCTCATATGATCCAGTATTGTTTACAATCGACTGAGTTGACTCATGAAACATGCCTCAAACGCCGTAGGTGTTGAACCCACTATCAATGTAAGGTATCTGACGATATTTCATCGGCGGATGGCTTTTGCTCAGGCACGGTCCGACATTCCCTCCCAAATCTGCGATGGCCGAGACACCACTGTTCCTTCGCTGGTTCTTGAAATGCACTCATGTATAAACTCAACAACAGATTGAACGTGCTTTGACAGTGCTACTCAACTCTTCTGGCGTCTCCTAGGTGTAGTGAGTATGTCAACAGGTGTGTTTTTCCTACTTTTGCGCCGTTACCCGCTCAAAAATGGAATGAGGAACGACGCACAGGCCTCCGGCGAAAGCACCCCGCTCTCGCGATCATTCGGGAAGACGTTAGCTTCCTCGGAAGCTGAAGGTCATGGAAAATGCTCCTCCCCTGGCCGGGGGCGTCAGCTGTCGGTTCTTCAGGGATGATATCAAATAGCACGATTCCCACATATAACTGACTGAATTATTCACCGAGATGACTGCAAAGCTGAGGTTGTGATTTTGAACTCATGGACATCTAATCGCTCGTCGCCACTTCGTCTTGTCAGCTTCTGACAACAGGACCTCTCTGAGCAAGGTCATAGATGGGTATGGTCATCGACTCCCATGCATCCCATGGAGTTCCGGAAACCACCTGGACAACATTTAACACCGCTCGAGGGAGCGGTTCCTCTCCGGGATGGTAGCTCCACTACGAATCCGTTCAAGCGCTCTCCGATTTGAGCACCGATTTGTGCAATGTTCAGGTTCGGAAAAATTCCAATTTCATCAGACACCTCCCTGGCAAGGATGGGATGAATCACATTCAATTCCTATCGAACACTCCCGATCATAAACGGGAACTGGCGTTCACATTGGACCTGACCTCTGACGAAAGAGCAATCGGCCAAAACGATCATAACGCCGATCCTCAAGGGAAGATTTAGCCCGAGTACGAACTCGCAGCGCACCATGAGTATTTCTTACACAGGAAACGCAGAGGGAACTTCAATCGAATGAACTCGATGGGAGGATTAGGTGCTTGAACCTATGACCACTTGGCGACTTCTTCAGTGGTTCGTTTCGGAAGTCGTGAGATTGACTTTCTCTCTGATTTTACGTTTGAGACCGTTTAACAGTTTATCTGTCACTGGTAGTCTAGGTATGGCGCCGATCGAAGAAAGTATCATGTGATACCTACTAGTGGAACATGGACGCTTCACACAAGAGGAGACCGCTCTGTACAATTGTGTACACGCTCTCTACCTTAGAATCTAACAATGGTTCTATTTGAACTTTGCTAGCCAACATTCTCCTGAGAAGAACGGAAGTCCCCGAGAAGACTCCACCGAGTCGTTCTTCAGAGCGTCCATCCATTTATAAGAGTCCGTTCATGCGATCAGAAGAATTTCCGTTCGCTTCTCAACATCAGAAACAGTCCAAAGATACCTAATATTTAAACACATTGATAAATGCAGTGAAACGAAAGCACAGAGTTCTCCCTAACTGACCTGCCAGCGGGCAGTTTGTTCGATGTGGATATCAATCAACGTTCGCTTTAAATAGTGGTTTCCAACGTGTTGATCATCTGAGCTTTCGTAGGCTCGCCTGGGTTCCGAAGCCAGCCCGTGATGAACAGTTCTCGGAATGTGTTCCTGAACTGTTTGCTCATACCGCAGTAGATGGCGAAATTCAGCGGATAGCTCATCATCAGCGAGAAATTAACGAAGGTCAGAACAGTGTTGAGTACACTATAGTTGACGGATATGACCTGGAATGTTTGCTCGTGTTAGCAACAGATCATGTGAGAAACTCGACGATTGATTCTTCCTCTGCATTCCACATCTAATCGGAGGTGAGCTTGAAAAATGGATCGGAAACCAGTACCTGATTGTTATGCAGCGCATGGACGAACAGGACGGTAGTCAATGGGATTTCCGTTGCGAGGAATACCGTCACAACAACAATTAGCATCAAAGTTGTGCTCTGTGAGTCCCGGTTCCGTTTGCTCGACTGTTCCAAAGATAGCTCCATTAATCCCTCGTTAGAAAACCATCCGAGGCTCAAAGCTCGCACTCTTCCGAGCTTTTATCATGGGAGACGGGAAGAGAATGGGTACTGATAAACTGCTCTCTCGATCGAATTGGATACTGACCTGTTTGTTCTTGTCCTGTAGTTTCTTCTTGTTCTCTTTCGCTCGTCTGAGTGCTATCAGCAGCAGGATATTGAGGACTACCAGAACGATGCACGGAATGAGGTTTACGAAAACCATCTGGAGAATTCAAAAATTTCAAATCCCTCATAGAGGAAAGAATGAGGGAAATCTCACGAATTCCCGGGTCTTGGAAGCCTTCGGATCGTCTGAGCTCTTTCCGAGAAGGAGCCCCGAGCCGCAGGTTAGGTGTCATTCAACAAGTGTCACCAGAGGCTAAGCCTAACAGCAAATAATGACCTTTGACACGATACGCTAATTATTGATCTTTCGTGAATTCTCATCTACTCTATACGGGCTGGGAACCGCACTTACCTTGAAGGAATAGTATACATTGTAGAACACGTCCGGAGTGAAAAACAACAACCACTGTGCCATTTTCCTAGCGCACACGATTGAAGTGTTGCCGTCATGGGGCACCGCGACGTCGTAGAAGGTTTCATCAAAAATCTTCGGAATCATATGACCGAACGCGAAGAACGTGATGGCACCGATTGTTTTACAGACGTTCGGGACGGTGCACACTGTCCTCGCGGTTGTCGGATGGCAGATGTAGATATATCTTTGCACGGCGAGCAGGACGGTTAGCCAGATCGAGGTGGTTCGAAAAGCGTTCGGGAGGACTTCGCACATCGTGTGATAGGCGACGCACAGGGACGAGGGTCCCAGGGCCAGATTGTGATTGCCCATCGTGTACAAATAGAAGAACCAAGGTGCAGGGAAAGTCAGGGCCAGCATATCGCACACTGCCATGGCCAGGAGCACGATATTCGTAGGAGTTATCATGTGTCTCTGAGACAGAACCACTGCGACAAAAGTATTCGCTACGATTGTCAGAATCATCAGAGGAGGCATCGCATAGCCGTACAGAGGCATTGCGTACTCCAGGGGAGGGCCATTGACACCGGGATGGACGAGCACATCGTTGTGCTGCTCTGTCCCGTTCGCATCCATTGAAGAGTTTGACCAGTTTGGAACAGACGAGCTCTCTTCCGAGTGCATCGCGCGATGAACTGCGAAACGATGCGGCCGACGTGAGCCTAGACTGTGGGAAGACTCGGCTCTATCGGAGCCGGACGAGTGAGGGTCGCCTGTTTGGGTTCGGAAGAGCGGAATCTCGCGCATGTGCGGGAAGAGTGTCTCGCAAAGGGACCGACTCAAATCCAACGAGGACCCTTGGAGGCGGCCTTCGAGATTAGGAGTAAACACATCCCGGCCTCCGCGTTGATCTGATATCTTCAAGCACGGCGCTTCTCCTAATGGGGCTATTGTCCATTGAGAACATCATTTACTCGTAGGGAGTGCCCAGGATGGAATCAGGCGAGACGTGACAAGGACGGATGAGTTACATCATGCATCCCCGAGAGCGTCTCGCGGAACAAATGAGAACTGTCGAGTGTCAGCACTATGTTCTCAGTGGGGCCGAAGATCTCCTAAGATTATGGAAAACACCAGATAAAGTCGGTTCGTGAATCCAGACGTTAAGAGAGTAAGGTAGATGTTCAATTGTCGCGCACGAGAACGTGGGAGAGCAACAGCCTTTACGAACGAATGAAGAACTTGCGGCAACGGGGGAGCACTCACAGTTGCTGATACTCCGATTGTGATCATTTCGAGCCGTGCCTAGTCAACCTGAGAGTCTGACGACTCGGCGAAGCATTTTCGACTTTACTGATGTAGTGAAAATCGGAAAATCACCAATGACAACCCTTGATCATGGGGCCTGCGACCTCACGATCATACAAACCGCTCAAAGAGTTCTCGGGCGGTCTCGTTGAACGGACGTCTCTCTGCAACTTCATATCCAACGTCACGATGCATTTACCCATTTAGCTAAGGCTGGCACTCAAATGCTCCATCAGGTGTCTGTTTCGATGCGACGCTGGGAGAACCGCAGGATGGAATGACTTAATTTCCCAGATTTCTCTCGACGTTTCCCCGAGCTCTTACTTAGATTACCACAGTGACCTGTCTCGAGAGTCTCTTGCACCATCTGATCATGAAATGCCGATGAATAAACTCCAAGGAATATTTGTGCCAAGACTTGAGAAACAGAATTCACATGTAGCCGGCAGGAGTCAGACCCTTGGAGAGCGAACGAGTGATACTATCGCCGCATCCCGTCGAATTTCGCAGCGGCATGCGGTGGAATTTTCTTTGGGGATCGTCGGTGACAAATGAGATGGTATTTGATGGAGGTCAATCTCAGTCGATAGTTGTGAGCCGTGGGAACTTCCTGGAACCCTGGCCGATAGTTAACCAGCAAGTGGGACAGGTGGCTATTTGATAATGAAATCCGTTGTCGCTCCCTGAACAACCGGTTACGGAATCTGCGAAAACGGGATATTCTCCGACTGCGAAACAGAAGACCTCAACAATGAGTCCGTAAAACTCGTTCTCAGGTACTAACGCCGATTTTATGCTGAATCTAGCCGAGCACTGGCTCGATGGAGAAGGATGGAGGATGCTTTCCCCGAACAAAGTCAGCTATGTCCATACTAGGCAGGAAATATTGATCAGTTATGTCATATCGTCCCGTGCTTCGAAGTATAGAACCTCTCGGACGTTGTATCTGAGACCCTCCCGCCAGCGCATTTGAAAAGCGCAAACCAGAACGCCCACCTCGGGGCAAGCCTGGCGTAACGTTAGATTGATCGTTACCTAACTCATTTCGCTCCATATTTTACGCTGTAAAGCTGGCATTATGCAATGTCAGCTTTTCTCCTTTGATGTGGAAATCTCCTGGGTAATCTGACTCTCTGAAAAGCTAATGTTCGGAGACGAAAGTGATTGGAGTCGAGTTCTCGCGATGCAACATTCAGCCTCGGAGCATGCTGACCCCTGAACATCCCCGACTCGATGACCTCAGAAATCAAAATGTTGAGGCAAAAAATGACAAGGGCAGTGAGTCGTTGAGTTTTCGGATCTCCTTTTAATGGACGGACTCCATCCCAATGTCCCGGAAGCCTTGCCCGGCCGAGGCTTCCCTCCTCCTTCGACCCTGGAGATCAAGATGATGAGATAAGGAGGAGACGGAGAACATTTTAGCGTTTGAGACGCCTGCGGAACCCTGTTTCCATTCTTATAAGCGTCCATTCAACCGCGAAAACACAACGTAATCGATCCCAGCACCGCTCTCTAGCTCCTAGATGGAGTTTATCCCGCTGGAACGGTGGTTAAATGGCTAGAACTGTTCTGCCGAGGGCCCTCGGTGTTTTCCGATCCGAGTCCGAGCTCATATTCCTATATAGAAAGAACTTCGTATCAGCAGGAGTAGTGAGCATCTTACGCTCTAGATAGTAAAGTTGTGAGCTTCGCCTTCGAATTTCGGGGCTTTATTCATTTAAAGCTTTAGCTGCGGCTTAGAGCGAGGCATGTCCTACCAGTATAATCCTTATTGATCATTTTCCCAATCGAGATTTCTTACACCTTGTCGACTCGCCTCTTAGTGGAATCAACCGGGACTGGCAGGGACTTGACAGGCAGTAAGGATGCGGAGGATATCGGTCCCCCGGCTCCGCTCTCCTAGATCAGGTGGGTCATAGGGATTCCCTTCATGACCTGAATCTAGTTGACAAGTTGACATCACTTTGTCCGAATCATGGAATTTAGAAGGAAGGTCCCATTGTAGCAGGGGTGAGAATACTCTTGGGACGGAGGAACGGGATCGATGGTGAACTTGATCCATCGAGCCAGGCTGACGCCGATACTGTGCCCGAATCGCACCGGACCGAACGCGAAAAAAGAATAGGAATGGATCTCTCCCGTTGCGAGGCAACCTTTCCGCGGGAAGCACCGACTTGAGTGGAACAGTAATAAATCCAGCTTAGAACACCAAGAATTACTCAGTTTCATATTTATAGAAGTACTTCAAGAAACAGAGAAAAAAAAGTATCAAGTATCTGTTCGACGAAAATTTTGCAGTAGTGGTTGTTGCGGTTGCTGTAGATTTCGTTGTTCTTGGTGTGAACTTGTGGTTGTTGTAGTCGTTGTTATTGTTGTTGTTGTTCTTAAGGTTGCAGTGGATATCAAGGTATGATTCCCGTTGGAGTAGCTGTTATTGCAGTCGTACGAAATACATTCATGGTTGACATCATCATCTTCATCATTATCTTTCACTCAGCGACTTCCAATCAAAGCAACCCCTCGGTGCTGGATTTGATTCATTGTTGCTCATGACGTCTTTGCGGGTCTGTCCAAAGACGCTGCTGTTGCTGCCGTTGTTGCTTTACTCACGATGACGTCATGCTGCTGTTGCTGATTTAGGTGCTGACGCCTTTTTTATAACAGTCGTTGTTGTTGTTATTATTTTGTTGGTGGTAAATTTTTGGTGAGAGTTTTTCCGCCAATCGATTTGTTTAGTGCGATCGAATGTAGAGAGGAATATGGTTTTGTTGCGTTTACTTCTTCTCGGGGTAGGGTCCAGCGAGGAGGGTCTTGGCGAAGTCTGCAACGAAAAATCCCAGCTAATGGACTGTATCCTTCGCTCATCTTATCGTCCAGACCAGTTGAACGAGATTAGAGCTCCGAGAAGCAGATGCGAGCATTCATCTCCAAGAACAGAGGTCACACGGACAGAAATTGCGATGCTGTACTCACGCTGGTATTTGATGAAACCGTCTTCGTCCTGGGGTCCGGCACAGGAAGCCATAACCTCATCGACCTCCTTATCGGTCATAACCTCACCGAGAGACAGAAGCACGTGTTGCAGCTCAGCGGCCATCAAGGTTCCGTTGTCGAGCTTGTCGTAAACCTTCAGACCCTCGATGAAGTCGTTCAAGGTTCCCATGTCCTTCTCCTTCTTGAGCTGGGAGTAGATGGGCAAGACCTCTTCGATGGTCAATTTCTTCTCACCGCGGTTCTTGGTCTGTCCGGCCTTCTCAACCATCGCCTCAGTGATGCGGAGGTCGAGGGACCTCATGAGGGAGCCGAGGTCGGCGGCGTCCATCTTGCCCTCCGCAAAGGTGTCGTAGATCTCGAAGTGCAGTTTGCACACTGGAATTCAATCGGGTCGTTAGGTGATTCCAATCGGATCCCGTACATTCCCCAGGATTCATCATCCCTGACATTCGTTCGATGGTTCCTTTCCGAACGTTAGCAATTCGTCAAGTCCATGAGAGCGATCGTTGCCCTTGCACATCCGGCTTTCGCGATCGGAAGGACCCCGGAAGCCGTAATCTGCAGCCCGTTACTAGTAAGTGCCAGCCCAGCTAAAGGAGAGCCTAGCGTCAGGGAGGCAGGCAACCTACAACCGACCCAGAGCCCACTCGTCTCTGGGTTCGGCCAGTCGGCCGGTTAGTTGGCAGAATGCCCGGCATTCTTTTGCGGCCGTCCAAAAAAGGACCAGCTTCCTATCGTAGTAGTGTGGGCGATTCACAATATCCAAACAGACAATGCTGACTCGCTTCAATAGAGACTCGATTTGCCCATGACCCCGCTTCAGAACAAGGCCGATCTAAATCGCTGATCAGCGACTTCAAATTCAGAAACACCATCAGGAAACAGATCGTGCTACATCCGGACCTCACAAACGTCCTTCGAACAGAGAGCTCAATTCGCCTCGTCAGCGGGAACGATTCGCAGACGATATGGGAGCTCGGGAGGGCGTGTTTTTCGTGAAGAACAGATTAGAGATCCCTATACGGCGGCCTCCCCAAGCATTCCCAAGACCCTCGCGGTTCCCTGATGGCTCACGAGACTCAGCAACATTTCCTTTTTTTCCTGGTTACCAACAGAAGGAGTGATAGAAGTGAGAAGGAAGGTGACGGGTACTCACTGTCGACCTCGGCGGGTTTCAGATCAGCCTGGAAGAAAAGAATCGAGTCTTAATCTCCACTCCGCTCAGAAGAATCAAGCGGTGTTGTTACTCCCACCCGGAGGCTCATACGACGAGACTTCCGGTACAGCTAGATTTTCTTGGCCAAACACTTCCGGGCATCATTTATGTGGCGAAAATCGGAATGAGGGAAATCCCCGGAGTTGCTTCGAGGAAAGCGGCTCGAAGGCCCTATCCGAAACTCATTTGTTTCCGCCTCCTCTCGACGGTTCATCCTCGACCGCTACTTTCGAAAAATTCGTGTTCGCCGAGGTATCTGGTGGCTCGAGGCTTTTCCGCTGTTCACACCTCAACCCACATGGCTCTCCACAGGCATGTCCTCATTGTAACCTCAACAGATCGTGGGTTCCACGGCCTCCGGAAGGAATACCAGCTCGATGGATTGTTGTGGCACTGATCGATATGGTAAGCACAAAGAACATTTCACAGAACACTGGAGTGTAATCCGAGTTGAAGGTGACCCGTTCCATACTCAAAAATGGCAACGTATCCGCAAGTGGAGGTCTCCGGAGATTTCAACACTTTCATCTCACTGTGATTCTTCCGGGGCTGCATGATTGAGCCAATCTTGAATGTAACTTAGGGTATCTGTTCACGAATTCAAACTTCAACTCACCATTGCTGTGATTGGATGGTGTTGACGGTGAGGTCGCTAAAACAGACTGGTCTCGAGGGCACAAAAGACGCTGCCGAACTGAACGTGAATTTCGCTTCGAGGCACTTTTAGGGCCAATGCTCATTCTCGCCCGGTTTATCCTTTCCTTTGGAAAATCTCCGGGTCTCGACTCTCGCCAACAGGTTCTGGCCTAGCGGTGTCTGACAGACTATTTTTAGAGCTTGCGGCCGGTTCCTCCGTTAGGGAAGCTCTCTTGCTAGCGGGAGAACTACGAACGGAACTGACCAAGCAGGCGAGCTCAGGTCTCGATGTTCTCGAAGGGGCAGACGAACAGGAAACAGGTCGCTTCACCTCCGTTCGTTGTTCTGATGAAATCAATACAATGAAATTTCCATGCATTCGGAACTTGAATCAGGTGGAGGTCTCGGATTCGGGAAAACTCGAGGCAAGATTTGCTTTCCCGATTCTTCTTTCGAAAAAAATTGAAGGCATGCGAATCATTGTCCGCAATCCCTCCTATAATTTTCTCCTGGTTCCGAAAGATTCAGGACTCCGGGTTTTGCTCAGGATCCGTGAGTTCATATTATGGTATTCCCTCGCCGCCGGTCGGTCTGGGAACGGAAACCGGAGAGAAGATCGGCGCACGTGACTTCCACGCCGTGTGGTTCAGGACGACGGCGGTGTTGATGCCAAATACGAGTCTTACTAATCGGTTTGCACGAATTTTTTTCTCCGGCATAGAGACGCAGGCGAACAATATACGGGATTTGTCGCTATCCAGCTGATTCCCCGAGAGATTGGCATAGTACTGCTTCCCGTCTCTGGCTCGATTTACTTCATGTGTCTCCGGCGCGCAGTGATCCCCGAAGTCTTAAGTCGAATTTGTTTTGAGGTTTGCGAGGGGGTCAAAGAGTTGAGCCTGACGGAATGCCACGCTGCGCGTCAGTAACTGAAACTCACGTCTCGAGCTATTTCGGACAGTGCTGTTTGGTGGAAGCGGCATTCGAACGGGCGATCGCCGGCCCGAGAAACTCCCTACCTGACCCAGGGCCACTAGTTGATAGAATGAGTGTAGCCATACAACGACGACAACAACTGCGACGAAAACGAAGCAGAGGAAGGCTTTTTGGGTTGTGTATGGGGCGGCCCTTTCTTAGCCAAGCAGCCAGCCCAGCAGCCAGTTAGCCGGTAAGGAAGGCAGGCACGCTGGCACCACATGTTTCTGATTCTCGTCGGTAACCGCTTGTCCGTAAGAACGGCCGATTCACGAAGGAAACCTTCAGGAGCGTTCTCAAATCGCTCAAATGCTAGCGTGCAATCCCGGAACCCTCCCTGAATATGGTGATGGCTCATTGAGGCTCGCTCTGATTGCTTGCATTTTGAAGAATCATTCAACTGTGACAACTACCCCCTGTTCCATGATACGCTCCTTAACCAATAATGTAGTTTGGAGCTCAGGCGCAAAATGACCGTGTATTAACAAGGAATTCTCCCTCGGCCTTCCAAAATATGAATGCGACCTCCAGACTCAGTCAGCGATAGATAGCTTGACTTCATTGAATGAACGCGCCAGTCCACTGGATCACCCTCATTTAGCTCTGAAGAGTGTGGCAGGTTCATTGATGCGAGGTTAGTCTGAGGACGAGGGATCTCGCAGCAAGATTGCGTTCATGAATCTATCAAGCTCATATAAGGCGGAATATCAGCGAGAGAGATCGAAATCCACATGAGCTGGGTCTTTCGCCGTCGGAATATTCTCTGGTGACGATAGAATCGGAATACTGAAGTCAAAAGAGCGCACCAGGAGGCGTGCGTCTGCCTCACCTGACCGAGCGGCATCAGTTCTCTGTTGCGTGCCCCACATGCTCAATCAAGTTCATGATTCTGTCGTATAAAACACCTCTTGTTCTCCTAACACCCCTTCGTACATCAAAGGGCTCATGGCTGCGAATGGTACTCCATATCCCGATGGACGCGGATCACTTCTATCAGTCTGTTCAGCCGCTGAACTTGGCCTCAAGCTTGAGAATGTTCGGGCGACAAGCACGCACCCGGCTTCGTAGCATACTGTCATACAAGCGTATGCTCTCGAGAGTCGCGTTCACGGGACGGAGCTTTGCCCGCTCGATAGCGTCTTGAGAACCGCGGGGAGCAGAGCGGTTACGTGAGTGGTTGAGAAATTATCGTCCCATTTCTTTATTTGAAACTAGCCGGTATTCGGCCGACTACCAGAGGCCGGCCAGAGGCCGGCCTCCTGCGTGCCATGCGTTGAAAATGAAGCGTTTCCTGCATGAGACAGAAGAGATCCGGAGAAATTGTCGCATAGGCCATGTGAAAAGTGAGGAGTCGAGAGAACTCGGGAACACGCTACATATGAGTGACCATGAGAAAAGCAATGATTGTTCAAATTGAGTCATCGCGAAGGCTAATCTCACAGGAAATTGGAGTCTCTTGAACGTGAAAGAGAGATCGTGTGGTATGATTGGGATACGCGGGAGCAGCACAACTTCTCTCTTGAATCTCCCATTCAAGATCGTGGCCTCTAACAGATTATCCATCAAACTTTTAACATCGAGTCTTCTGCCGTTGCACAATTGAGGTGCATGAGAGTTCCGCAAGAGGATGACTGGTGTCCCAATTCTCAGAGACAGTGTATGGGGCGGGACTCCGGGGAGATCACGTGAGTTGAGGAACTCTACAGAATAATTCACAGTCCCAGATAATGAGTTCGCATATTTGGAGAACGGTGCCCATGCCAGAGTTCTTGGAAACACCGCAAATAGGTGCAAATCAAGGCGAAGTTTCAGTGCAGAGTGTGCTGTTCGACCACCGTCACCAGAAGAGTCGATGCGATGCCGGAGGATGCGATTGCAAGAGCGATGTCACCCCGGGATCGGATCTTCGCCAAGATGAAAGATGGGAGAAAGGTTTCTCCGGTTCCGCCTGGAGCGTCCAAGAAATGCAATCCTCCGCTTCCGAATCGAATGGCGCGCATGATAATGTCGTAGGCTGAGCGTTGCTCCGGGAGCAATTCCAGGAGGTTTTCTTCGACAAATCTTCGTAAATGATCGGTATTGAGTTGGCTTTCACGGTCCAAATCACTGTCATGATGGTAATGTCCGTCACGGATGGCTCCCCTACACGGAACACTCCGGTCTCAGGCTCGATTTCAACCTCGAGTCGAGTCCATCGCGAACAGACAGACAAACAACGTTTTGCCTTTTATTTATATAGATTTTGCAGGAATGCTCCCCTTATCCCGACGGAACAACCATCGAGAGATTCTCCTCACCTAATCCCGGACGGACGGTGTGGGCATCACCGCTGGGAATAGATGACCGTCTCGAGTTTTCAAAGTAGGATCATCTTATAGTAGTCCGTGACATGTTTCAGATAATCCAGATCAGGCTGAGTCAGGCGTCCATTTTGCGTATCTGCGAAAGAGGTTACTTTTTCGTGAAGGAGAATGAACACTGAAGGTGTCTGAATCTAGGGCTTAGCACGGAGTCGTCTTCAAGCAGTCAATTCCGCATCATGCATGAGATATACGAGCCTACACATGCTCTAGTGAATAGGAGACGGCGCATCGGAGTAGATCGAGGGGAACTCACCGGAGAGGGCGCACATGGCCAGGTCTTCTATGAACGCCATGAAATGATCTGGTTCAATTCCGAAACTTTCACCTCGGAACAAAACTACGAAAGACACGTTGAGGGTCTTCATACCGCGTAGTAAAAGTCGAATGTTGTTCAAAATCTGGAAGCAATCAATTTCAGAACCAAAACAATGAACTCATGAGGTACGGCGTGGTACACATCGGGGTAACGAGACTATTTTCCCAGTGCTCACCCTATTGGCGTTTGTACCGGGCACCACTGTGGTCAAGCCGTTGTCAGCTACGGCGGCGTAAGATATCGTCGCTCCCCAGCATACTATGTGAATCAAGGTTTCGATCGCTGGAGGAAAGAACTGATTCTAATGATTCCTGCAAAATCTAGCCTGTATCAAACGGACGTTCTATATCAAGATGATCAAGTTCTGTGTTTTTTGTGTCTAGTTGAGAACTCCATACCGTATGCCGGGGTCATGTTTTTCTGAGCCCACTTGACTATGAGCTGGCTTCCACAGCGAGAAAAAACCTGAGTTGCGAACGCTCGAGCTCTTACTCTCTCCACTGGATTCAATTCCCGCATCGTTTTACAGACGTGAAATTTTTCCTTGTAGTACGTTCGGTTCCAATCAATTGGAGGCAGTTGCTTCCTTTTCTTGGCCACTTTTGCCGCTCTCGACAGGACGCACATAACCAATAAGAGGGTAAAGAGTCTCATCTCTTTCAGAAGGATGGGTGACCTGAGAACGCTGACAAAGTATGATTCGCTGCGAGGAATCTAGGAGCATCGATTGAAACTAAGCAGGTTCGCGGCGACGACCCTGCGTATTGCGAGATAAGAATCTAGTCGCGCAAAAACTCCCTGATCTCAAGTTGCCAGGGAGCGGTGCTCCGGGGACGGACAATCGATCATTTTCAACGAATATTGGAGCGAATATTGACCTCAGCTGATCAATCTCCCTCCGATTCGGAATGGTCCCCTTCACTAGGTTGATCGAAGCATTATGCAATCAACGACTGATCCTGTGTTTGAACGTAATCAGTTCCCGAGTCTACCATCCTCAGAGTCTGTTTTCGCGTTATCCTCGACGGTTCTGGGAGAATGGATTCGCCGAAGCACTGCGCACGAGCTACGATTTCAAGTCGTCGCAACAGCATTATCCAATCTGGAATGCATGTACCTAGGTCCCCGCGCTCTCTGCACAAATCTGCGACGGATTCGGGCTCATCGGCAGAAGGTTAAGGATGGAAGGAGCATCGCATACTGCGCATACTGGAGCTCGAAGAAATTCAACGTTAAACTGTCCCACGCCATCGACAAGTCCAATTCAGGACCCATCCATATGATGGGCTTGGGAAAAAGACCCTAAGTTGCGGGGAGAACGCGTGATTCAGTCCTGCGCGGAATCTTCCTACCAAGGCAGCGGTGATGGACCGCTTTGCCTTCCCTCGTTACTGGAATCTGCAAGGTGCAACATCGTTTTTCCTAGTATCTCGCTCATGGTCAGCCAGAGCATGTCGATGTTGGATACATGCAGTTTACTCGCTCACGATAGGTTGGGATATAATGGATTGTCGCACATGGGAGATTGCTCCGAATTTTCCAGTTTTACTCACAGGAAGCTATTCGTCGCTTAGGGCCTATGAACGCGCCGATCATCTCGCATTGTTTGGGTTGAATCTCATTTGTGGGATGTACACTCATGACTCTCGAGTGTTTCAACAATGGATCCGAGGACTGTTCCGTGATGTGATCCTATGTTCCAGACATTCTGTCGCGTAATCTTATCAATCTTTCAATTATTGCGTTTATTGCTTCTGCGCATCTGTCGGATGAGTTGAGACCGAGAAGCAATGAGATCTGTTCCGGACCGATTCTGGGTCTCCGTTGTCATAGGTCTTAGCTGCTGGTCCCTTGGAGTATTCGACCTGCACTGGAACTTTGCGATTCAGTCACCGAGAGCGATCATTCAGGTGGATTTCTCTCAACCATGAGGCGACTACGCAAACAGCTCACCCGATCGGAGAAACATGTCACTGCCCAAAAACGAGAAACCGCTCCCGCTACGGGTACTGACGACGAAACCGTTTTCCCCTCACTTTGCTGCTCAGATCGTAAATTGAACTTGACCGGAATATGCTCAGGTCAAACTTTTTTAAATCAGGGACCGAGCCGGTGGCTTCTCTGAGTTGCCGGGTTGCATTTTTCGCCGACGAGATATCCAGTCTCACAAAATTTTCTTCGAGAGGGGGAGTCGTTCGGAGCATCGGGAATCGTTCCCAAAGATCATCCTTCGACAAGAGCGAGAATCATGGGTATGACGCCGATGGCAAACCTGCCCCGCCTTGTGCACTTCGGTGTGAACGACGATTCCCACAAACCGAACGTTATCTCATAGGGCTGATCCTGCAGGAGATCGCACCACAGATCCTCTCGTCGGGAGTCTCTCTCAGGTGTCTATCCCGATCTTTACGCCACCGTGACAAATAATTTGGACCGAAGTGAAATATTTTCAAGCTCTCCCCAACATGGCATGGCCGAGGTGACTAGGCAGCCTATTCTGTGGGATAAGCCAGGCTGTACGAAATCCTAATTCAATCCGACTTCCAGCTGGACGAGTCTGCATGCCGGCGAGTCGAACTACCGTGGAGGATACGGACGATGGCATCGTTCATCGCAAACATCGGCCCTACCGGCGCTCTTTGTCACAACAGATGATTCCCGGAAGTTTTCCCGACAAGTTTTGATCGGCGCAGCTCTTCTGGGGTATGCCTCAAGCTATCAAAGGATATTCTTCTATCTAAGGATATCATCTGAGCATATCTACTATCTTCTGAGGATATCAAAGGAGTCATAGTGATTCGCTGGAGAATGGGCACCGTTGTAGAGCTAGTCATAATTTCGAACAAACGCGCTGACAATGCATATGCGAAGGAAGTTCGACTGCAGAACTTGTTTCTGAGCATAATTCTCACAAGCTCTCAGGCCACACAAGCGGAAAGCATCTCGGAACATCAGGGAAGCGTAGGCTACCGAGACATGCAACGCTCTTTCTGTTGGAAGTCTCTAGTTCTGTTTACGACTCGGTTACTCTTTTCTGGAAGAATGGAAGTTAGGCGGCAACCTGGGGTTGCTGGAAGGAAGCCAGAAGATCTCGCGCATCATCGAACAGCCATTCGTGAACAGCTTTGTCAACACCGAAAGTGTTAGCGTGTTAAAAAGTTCAGCGGCTCTCCACACTTAGAATGGCGTGAACGTTTGTATAAAATATATCCCAGCGATTCCATACCAAACAGTCCGTCAGGGTTTTCCGAGTGAAGTCTCACCATCAGTGTCGTCAGGCAAAATCCAGCCGTGCAATGGCTCGCCTGCGCCGCAACCTCAGAAACCTCACGCAATTGTCCGGGTCCGTGCATATGCCTCCCGCTGAGAATTTTCCGCGTCTTCAGAGTCTTCGTATCCCGTTAACAGTCAGATTGATGGATATTATACATTGACAGGTTTGTTTTCCTGCTTGTGATTGTTATCCCCGTAAGGACGCAGTCCGATGTTCCCGACTTGGCAGCGGCGGAAAGTGAGTCGTTTCCACACAGCTAATCCTCGCTCCTGTGGTTTTGCCATTCTCAGGTGTCCCGGGAGGGACTCACCTTCCTCAGAAAACTCAGGAATTATCATAGTTCGGTTCATATTTTCTGGAAACATTTGTTAGAACAGAATCCTTCTTTACTTTGGATTGGAATTATTCTCCACCTAACGAGCAATCATGCACGGTAGTGAAGTCAATCGTTATTGGAAGCTTGTCTCCGTCGAGGTCGTATACTCGTGCCACGTCTTTCGACTTCCCTGAGCTTGCTTTTTGACCGCAAATTACAGAGACGGCAGCGTACTGGCATGAGGAAGCTTTGAAGAACCTACAGGAGAAGGTCTCACGAATTCCGAATGAAGGCAAAGCCCGGAATGTCATCTTCTTCCTCGGAGACGGAATGGGAGTCGCGTCGGTTGCTGGGGGCAGCATCCTCAAAGCACAAGCGAACGGGGGCTCATATTGTCGCAACACGAAGCTACAAATGGAGAAACTGCCCTACTCAGGCCTGGTCAAGGTTAATATTCAAGTGGGGTTTCATGTTCCAAGTTCCGCGTCGTTGCCATGAGATGTTTTCCGTGAAGCTTACCGGGCTATATTCTCTTCCAAGACGTTTTCGTTGGACGGAGTTACCCCCGACTCAGCGGCGACCGGCACAGCTTACCTCTGTGGAGTGAAAACTAACAGCGGAATGTTGGGATTGGTCGGCGCTGTCAACAAAGGCGACTGTGCCGGGTCATTGGAGGAGCAAAATCATGTCCAGAGCGTGATCGCATGGGCGCAAGCGAATGACATGTGGACAGGTGAGGTGACATCCTTTGTTCATTTCGCTGCATCCGCTACAGAAGCAGATTTCTCGCCTTCTCTTATCGTATGCTTCATTGGTTGGATGGATGGTTAAGTTCTTTCGCTGGAAACCAGGCATCGTGACCACGGATTCCGTTCTGGGAGCTTCGCCCGCCGCGGGTTACGCTCATTCGGCTGACCGGGCCTGGTATAGCTCGGTTCCTGAGGGCTGCGCGGCTAAAGACATCGCCGATCAACTCCTTTTCGGCTCGGTAGGGAGCAAAATGAAAGTCATCCTCGGAGGCGGGCTTCAGGATTTCCTTCCTTCAACAGCCCCGACTGACGACGAAGAGAAAATAGCGAATCTGGCCCCCGAGAAAATGATCGGTAAAAGGTAGCATGTCTTTGGATTCATTCTGTCGTTGTTAACGATGATCGTTTACAGAAAGAGTAGACGTTCAATCAGTGTCCATGGTAATTTCCAGGAAAGATGGAAGAAACCTCATCCGGGAATATCTCAAAACCGTCGAGAAATCTCAGTTCGTGACTACACGAGATCAGCTATTGAACGTTGATCCGAATTCAGTCAGCCAACTCGTAGGATTGTTCGCCCAAGACGGTCTCTCATTGACGCTGGATAAAGATCCCAACCTCGCTGACGCTGACACGGAGCCCACGCTCGAACAGATGACCAAAGTAGCGATACAGATTCTCTCTCGGAGCCCGAACGGTGAGTCTCCTTCGTTCCCCTGTCAGCTGTCCTCGCTGTTGGGAGCTCGGCACCGAAGTTTCTCTCAATACCGCTTTGTCCCCAGGTTTCTTTTTGTTTGTCGAGGGCGGCAACATCGACACCGCTCACCACCAAAACAAGGCAAAACACTCCTTGGAGGAAGTCGTTCAGTTTGACAAGGCCATAGAATATGCCATGAATACGATCAACCTTGAAGACACACTGATCTTGGTCACTGCGGATCACTCTCACGGAGTGAGCATCAGCGGCTACTCCACGCGGGACAAAACAATAACAGGTGGGCAGGCTCCAACGGAATGTCAAATGCTCTACGGTCCTGAGTGAATATCCCACATTGGAGGGGAACCCTTTGAACCCGGATTGACCGAGATTTTACTTCGAAAGGCGACACCGATAGCGTGGACACCGGGAACAACACCTACAAAATCCTTTCGTACGCGACGGGACCCGGTGTCAATTACCCATCGTTGGTGAAAAGGGCCGACGGGGCTCACAGCGCAGAGGATGTTCCAATTTATGCGACGGGCCCATGGGCTCATTTGTTCGTAGGTTCGATGGATAATACGATGATTCCGAATATTGTCGCACACGCTGTGTGTATGGGTCCATTCAAAGGCGACCAGTGTCTCAGAAAACAGGTAGGTACCTACAATGAGCGGAATGCACTAATGCCAGACGCAGCGTACAAGCATCGACAATTGTGGACTAGATGCTGACCAACCATCCCTGCGCGCTGAACTCATTCTTCTTCACTTTCCAGCACTGATTCGGGCAAGCCTGTTCTGACATCAATCTAATAGTCGACATAGGCTCTCCGACCAGACGATCCGGTCGTCAACCATGAGGAAGTTTTGGCACTCAAGATTCTGACGGATGAGATTTTCGATTCGTCACGGCCGATGACTC
The DNA here is from genome assembly GCA_028455905.1 of Neoseiulus californicus. NCBI lineage: Eukaryota > Metazoa > Arthropoda > Arachnida > Mesostigmata > Phytoseiidae > Neoseiulus > Neoseiulus californicus. The sequence continues at coordinate 3,450,868 of JAMQGS010000007.1, forward strand.
ACAATCAGGGGAATAGCAATTGAATCTCCCAAACAATTTTTGCAAGACTTCTAAGATGTCCCCGAGTTTGTCATCCTGTTTGACTGAGGTGTGGAGTGAAGTGAAACATACGGTTGGTCTTTCGATTGCTGGTCAATCTTTCCTTAGGCGGCTATACTTCGTAAATTGGCTTTCAGACGGGTTTTCCCTTCCCTCGAACAGGAATAGATCTCAGGAAAACCTTTCATTTGGTTCCGAATTATACAGTAGAGCTGAAAGCAAACGTGGCAGGAGTTGTGGACCTGAGTCCTCCAACTTTCTTTCGTTGAACTCTTTTGAGATATCTTTACTAATCACTGGCCATCAGACCCAACGCGCTAAGGAGCTCCGAGACCCGATCCGGCATCCAGGATAGGGGACACGGTGATCCCCTGCGAACAAATAGTTCTAAGGTGCGCGTGAATATTTGGCAACAGTTTAATCGACCAAGCGTCTCCATCCTTCCTTCCCTCCTTCATTTGTTTTGCGCTCCGCGACTTGTCACTCGCCCTTGCAACCGTTTTGAGTCCTTCTTCGAGCGCTCATTCGAAAATTCGCTCTTGTTTCTTCGAATTTCCTTCCCGCAAGGTATGCAAGGCGGCGGCATTAAGGTTTCCGGTGTCGGGTCAGGAATGTCGAACCGGTCCGAACTTTCCAAGGCCGCTCTCTCGATGTTGAGACCAGCGTTGCAGGACAGAGCGAGTCAGCCAGAGCCTACCGTTGTCTGTGAGGCTACTCACAGCTTCAAAGCGATTGGAGGAATATGATAAAACTCAAAGAATCCCCAACCACACTGAATCGATAACTCTGTAGTTCCAACAGTAAGCCTTAAGAACGAGCTCATTCGCTTGCGAGCAGACTGCAACATGTAGGCGTGGTTATCGCTCGAGTATAGTTTATGAATGTTCGCCAAAGTCTGTCTACACGATTCGAGAGGCAGAGGTCACTGACCGCTGTCTACGCCACCTAGCGGAGCCGGCAGAATGACATCGCGGTCTCCAGCAGACTTCGAATCCTCGCCGGCCCGGGGTAAGTTAGGTGGAACACTTACTTCCGAAATCTCAGGAGCAATGACAATACCGTAACACAGGTAGTTTCAGAATCTTGGAGCACGCGAGCACGACACCCGCTTCAGATCCGCTCGGGTTCCTTTAACATTGTTTCTGTTCAAACGCTTCCGCTCTCACGAATAGCACCATCGGCTTTTTGCTAAAATCCCAAGCACGGTAGCAACAGAACGGCACTGATTAGAAGCGGTCGTTTGCGAAACAGCGGAGAAAACAGAGTCCAGTAGTCAAGCGTTGTGCACATGATTGATTTCGAACCGGCAGCCTAGACGTCTCTCCTCGTGCATGTAGTTTCCTACGCGAGCCTCTTCGTTTCTCATTCGATCGGGTCAGATCATGTATTGCCCTAGGACCGAGATGAAAACTTTGGTCGCTGCTTATGTTATGGTCAAATATCAAAGGATCGCCCAGCATGGCCCACCGACTGAGTAACGGCTACCCAATGATGAGAGCATCCAGTCCGACGAGACGCCGGACTATTTGTCTCGAATTGCATTCCATTATCCGTTCAGCTTAGCCTACCGATGATCGAGATCATCATTCCCGTATCAGTCTTGCTCGAGCAAGCCGAAACCAACGACCTCGAGGAACTCCTTGCCCATGTGTCTTCTGGTGTCAACGGTTTTGAACTTGACTCTGTTAGTGATGACCCAGTGATTGAGCTTTAGGGCTCTCCGACGCACGGATCGCTGCGAACTTATTGTGGATACATTTGAGCGAGGATTGCCTCATTGCGAGCAGAATATGACGTATTCTCGGTAATCCTCTACGATTCTAACCGAGTAGTTGGAAGCGAGAATTCATGTAAGGCTCCCGGCCGGGCATGCGATACCCGATAGGATTGCTGGTTGTGCGATAGCGGGACGAACCTGAAAGTTTGGTGCTCTGCGCTTCTCGAGAAAGATAAGGTTGGTTTCTACTTCGATTTGACAAATCCAAAGTTTCTCCGGGAGCGGGTGGGGGGCTGTTAGATGCAAATTCCGATGAAATCGAAGGTCTCGCGGTCGGAGTGCAGAACAAAAGACCGATCTCTCGACGTTCTCGTATTTTGTTCCGCTGCGATCGAGTTTGCGAGTCGATTCGTGGTTTCGGGTGGCTTTCGATTGCCGGCGGACACAGACTCCGTGATCGGAGGTTGAATCGAATAATCAGTTGATGGCTCGGAGAGCATTGACCTTCGCCGCTCTCCTGTCCTGCGCTACCAGCGTTCTACCTTCAGATTTCGTTGGTGGTGGGGACTCCTAGCCGGCTCCTTGGAAGGATCTCGATAGCGCGAATCCTGGCTTCTCTTTCTCTTAGCGGTGCTGATCCATTCATCCCGATGGAAAAATAATTATGGGCAATCATCGAAAACAGGGGCATTGATTGTCAGACGATTCGCTGCTACCGTTTAAGCTAGCTTCCGAAACCGATTCGAGCTCTCACCCCAGACCCTTTTACCCTTCCTCTCGAAGTGCTCCCTCTCCAAAGCATTCACAACACCGTTCTTCGAGTACAGCCTGCAAGCCCCCGGGCGGTTCCATAGGGTTTGTTGAACTTTCACAGTTCCAAGACCGATCGCCGTATTCATCACAGATGAGACGAATTTCCAAAGTCTAGAGCTCGACTTTGAACCGTGACCGCGCAGTTTCTGAGGCATTGCAGCTGGCGCGCTTGCAGCTGCATCCACCTGCCGAGCGTGGTGAGTACAAAGTTCTAAATCGAACAAACGTTTAGATCGAGTTCACGAAACGTCGGCAAAAGCGTCGCGAGTGACTTCCGGGCTGGAAGCTTGTGCATTGATGTGGCGATGGATCTCATCAACTTGTTGCGAGGGCGTTGACCTCGAGGGTCCCAACTCACGGATGAACTCTCAAAGGAGGAGTGTCGTGACCAGTTTTTCCCTCTGGTCCACTGGATGGAACAACGCTTGAATGCAACGCGACAAGCTTACCCTTCAAAGCTGCTATAGACGGTCACGTCTTTGAGCATGTTTGAAGAAGCACAAGCTTCACTTTTGGAACAAACACTTCTGAACGAGCCAGCGTCTCAACAGAAAGCTGCGCTTCGACGTTGCGCGAGGTTCTGACTTTCTCCGTGAGGGCTTTCCTCGACGGAAGAGGTAGGGATCGACATCGGAGTCTAAGCAGATCATCCGCATGCCTTTGCGCACCGTATATAAGATTGCTATAGCCGGATAGAGAGGGGGACGATAGACGAAGAGATGGAGCCGATCATTCCTCTTGACACTGAGAGCCGAGCGAGCGAGCTCGGAGTCACGCGATGGTTTCCGTTCCTTTCGACCTCAGGACGACTGAACGGCTTCCGTGCCCGACGGGAGAGAGCTCTTGCATCGCTTTTCTGCTGCTGGGGAATTTTGGAAAAATTCTGGGAGCGTAATGCGTGAAACGGGAACAGCCGATCCGAACCTTCGGAATCCTTCGGAACCCTACGAAAGTAGCGCAGTCTGATAATCCGGCCCGAAAGTTAGGTCATCCGGGTGGGATCTCCTGTTCCGAATGTTCAGGGGAAGTGGCCCGTAGCAGTTCTCACTTACCGCGCGACGCGATGTTGTGGAGCGGGTTTCCGGTGCCGCTGTCTGTTAGCGGCAGCGATACCCGCCACCACCGCCTCCCGCGATCCAAGTTACGTCTGTGGGTCATGAGGAGAAGTTGATGGGCGATGTCCCTTTCCGAAGCAGAAGATCTAGATCTCGCTAGCTACACGACTCATGCCAATGCTCACCTAACTTCACAATTGACTCGGAGCCAGTGTCACGATATCTTGCTTGGCGTCCCGGTCGTCAAACTTTAGTTGGTTCCTCCCGGATGACTGAAGTTTCTTCCCATTCGGCGGACGAGTTTCCCCGCGATTGACGACTGACCGTGGCGTACTTCGCTTCCAAAGTTTTGAGCTAGCTCACTTGGCGCCACCCTCAACTTTTGACGGTGATGAAGTTTAGTGTGAACTCGCGTCCCTCCGTTTGAACAACTCTTGCGAAATGCTGTCAAACTCGGATCGACGTTCCAGCAAGGAGGTTTGCAAGATAATCAGACTCTGAACTTAATACATGCGTTCTCAAACTTGATAGGAGCGCGATTGTAGTTCGGTGGTTGCTCAGTGGGTGTGTTCTTGAGCCGTTCTTTGGTGATACCGGTGTGTCAGCAGCTGTGCGTTATCACTCGTTACGCGTTACTTACACGCTCAATTACTAGCGAACATTGGGTCAAAAATAGTTCATCACAACGAACAAAGCCGATGGCTACACTTGGTTGTTCGTGGTAGCGAGTCTATCCCGCAATTTGAAATCGAGGAAGAGTTCGCTCCCTGATCTCGCTTCAAGTTCAAAGAAGATTCTTTCTGATCTCGCCTAGAAACTAAACATGATTTGATATATTTTCAGTTGAAGTTTGCCCGGGGTGAACTTTTGCGCTCCATCATCATGTCGAACACATCTACCGGGAGCGATGCCGGGTCATCGACGAAATCCAAGACCAGAACTCAGATTGGCAGTGATGGCAGTAAATCTTCTTCCGTGGACTCCATATCAGAATTCATGCAGACCTACGACATGGAGGAGGATGAGAGGTTGGAAGTCCGGAATGGACGCTTTGTTATAATTGTTATTCGCACATGGAGCTCTTTATTTAACTAGAAGAACTAGAAAGAAGCCAAAGATATCGCTTTGAGTACCTCTCATCCGTCTTTTCACAGTTTGCGGCGAGAAGTCGCCAATCGGAAAGAGGCTCTCTTCCAAGAGATCGCCGAGGAGTTCAATCCTTTGCATTTGGCTTCGGCATTCAAGGTAAGTCCCGAGAAAGTGAGCGTTGGCAAGATTGAGTCGATCTTTCTCGCTACGACTTGAACCCCGTCCGCAGAATCTCAACTCCATGAGGGAAGCTTCCCAGCTTTGCGACGTCACCCTGAAGACCACCGACAGTGAGATCGGGATCCCCTGCCATAAGATCGTGCTCGCCTTCAGTTCACCATATTTTCTTACCATGTTCAACAGCAAGCTCATCGAGAGCACTAGGTCTGTCTAGAAATTCCGCTATTTAAAAACATGGACATGTGTTGAACGTGGAAGTTCCCCACTAGAGCTCCGAATGGAGGTTTCAAGAGATTTTTTACCTTCACACAGCTCAGAGATCGTCATACACGATGTCGATCACAAGTCTCTGAAGACCATCGTTGACTACTGCTATTGTGGAAACCTGCATCTCTGCACCGACACCGCTCAACAGCTACTGCAAGCAGCTTGCCTACTTCAGGTATGGATGACCGTTGTGAAACTCAACCCTGTCGCTCTTGGACCGTCCGCGTGCAACGGCCGATTCTATGAGGAATAATTGTTCTCTCAGCGTTGTCGAAAGATTTGATCCCATTGCTCCGATTTCAGATGGAGAAAATCATCGTCACATGCACGGGTTTTTTCCTGTTACGCTTGGACCCCACGAACTGCATCGGAGTGCGAGCTCTGGCGGACACACTATCACTCCAAAGTCTTCACACGAGCGCCGACTTCTACATCGTCCGAAACTTCCGACAGGTGATAAAATCGGAGGAGTTCCTGCAGCTGACTGCCAACGAAGTCGAGCGGATCCTCTCAGATAACAGGCTCAATGTTTCCGGAGAGGAAATCGTGTTTCAAGCAATCATGAGGTAGGTGCAACACATGGATCGGGACCGGAATATACCCACAATATTCCCGTGGTTCTCGAAGTTTCAAACCATTGGAAGAATGGAGAAACCATCAATTAGCAAAGATTCGATGCCTGCCGATCACCGATAGCGGTCGCGGGAAAAAGGATTCACGCTCTCTATTCTTGCTCCCGTCTAGATGGGTGAAACACGACGAGAAGAGGACGAGTGCGCTGAGCCGACTTCTGAAGCAATGCCGATTGCCTCGGTTGCCGAGGAATTTCCTAATGAACGAGGTCGCCGAAAATCCACTTGTGAGTTGACCCTGTCCACTCTGCGGTGAAGTTCCCCTTCCAGGATGGAGTGAGATTCGACAGGGACCTCGAATTCTATTCGCATCTTAAAGATTCGCAATTTTCCTGAAACAGGTCAAAGAGAGTGAGGCGTGCAAGGATCTTCTCATAGAGGCGATGAAGTACCATTTGATGCCCGATCAACGCACAGAAATGCGGTCGGCTAAAACGACTATTCGGACACCGTACGGTCTTGCTCCGTATATCGTCGCCGTCGGAGGTGGTTCCCTTTTCGCCATTCACAGCGACTGCGAGTTCTACGATCACGTGACCGACAGGTGAGTGCGGCACCCTCTGAGCCGCGTTGATAAGCTCACTTTCCCGTTGGGAGTTCGCTCAGGAAAATAGTTCATTGGGTTCGGTTTCCGACTCCATTGATTCCAGATGGTGCCACTTCGAGTCGACAATCCACCGGAGGTCCCGGGCTGGGGTTCTAACTTGCGATCGGTTAGTGTACGCGATCGGGGGTTTCGACGGTATCAAGGACCTGGCCGCGGTGGAAGTGTTCAGTCCTTATAACGGTCACTGGACTTCGTTGCCGCCAATGAGTTGCCGGAGGTCTTGTCTTGGCGCAGCCCCTCTGAACGGTTTGATTTACGTTGGAGGGGGGTTCGATGGATATTCGTGCTTGAGTACAGTTGAGCGCTACGACCCCCTGGTCGGGGTTTGGACCACTGTTCAGAGCATGGAGCATCGGAGGCGCTACGGTCGTTTCGAAGCCCATGGTAATGAGTCTCTTCCCGTTCTTTTTTCTCCGTTCGTAATCAATGACGAATCCATGACTTGCTAACGATGTCGAAAAATATGCATTTCGATCCGCCATAGCTGCCGACACGTGAGCGAGTTGTTTTCATCATAATCCTTACAGGTGATTGTATTTATGCTGTGGGTGGTCATGATGGGTCGAACTACTTGAATACGGTGGAAAGATACGATCCACGCGAAGGAAAATGGCAATCTCTCCCTCCAAGCAACTTCAGGAGGAACTCAGCGGGGGTAGCATCATTAGGAGAGTAAGGACTTTGATTCTAATTGATTTAATTCGTAGATTCCCGCCCTCGAATGTGCTATAACATTGAATCGATATTCCACCGATATCTGAGCCAATTCACTTGTTCCAGCTATCTCTACGTTGTCGGAGGGAACGACTCGGCCTTATGCCTGAATTCAGGCGAGAAGTTTTGTCCTAAAACGAACAAGTGGCAGATGATCAGCAACATGGGAAGCAGAAGGTTTGTTGGAACACATTTGACTCATCACCATCGCTGGTCTCTCTCTTTCCGGTCGATCTGAACAACCGTTCTTTGGAACTATGAAGAGAATACCTGATCACGATCTTCGTTTGTTGCAGAACCACCCACAGCCTCCTGCAAATGCATCATTCTCTCTATGCAGTTGGTGGCAATGACGGTAACTCGAGTCTCAATTCAGTTGAGATCTACAAACCGAGTGAGAACAAATGGACCCCAGGAACGTCTATGCAATTGCGTCGAGGAAGTCTAGGAGCGGCGGTCGTCGAAGCCATCTCACTAGAGGCAGTTTCTTAAATTTGATGAGCGCAATCGCGGAGGAGGAACAAGATTGTTCGAGTTGCTTTGACCGGTTGCTAAAAACCCCAATGTGATCCGGCTAATTTCAGATCTTCAATGAGCAGCATATCTCAAGATCGTACGATCTTGCACTGGCTGCGGATACGTGACGTGTCAGTTTGGTTCAGGGCACCGTTTGTGAATGTTTCCGTGCTCTGGTATTCTGTTCCATTAGTATGGAACTTACGGAACATAGTTTCCTCGTTTGTGTATTCGTACAGTCTGATCAGTCCCTTACAAACTTTCAATGCGCTTCATGATCAAAAACTCGTGAGAATCGATCGCTGGAGTCGAAGAACTCCTCTCCCCACTGAGGGGACGGAATAGGCGACGAAACCTTAGGAGGGGTTTCCGATTCGATGGAACAGCCCATGATGAGTTATTTCCAAGTTCTTTTCCCGTGGTCCAACATAGCTTTATTTATGCAATTTGTTTCCTGTGATATACCATATGCTGATCAACCGATCCGCGCTGGATAGTTTGCTTGTTTGAGCAGAGTGGAGAGATAGATTTCGTTATGATTCCGGGCATAGCATACATTCCTGTAATATATTGACCGATCGATCATCCGATTGTGAAACTCTAAAACTCTCTGACAACCATTCATCAAAGTCAGCATGTTTCTTTGTCGGGGGGAGGGGCGAATCGAGGTTCGATGGATGAAGGGTCGGGAGAACCTGCAGAACAACTTCGAGGGAACCGCACATCCATATCACCCTCAGTTTGTGCGGGGAAAGACGACCGGGAAAGTTGTGGACCGATCACAGGGGTCCGCAAATCAATCACCTCGAGGATTAATTTTTCGGCGCTAGCGAACCACTGGGAATGGCACTCCAGGCGGCGCCGGCGTATCGATGGCTCCACAGTTGCGGTGTACCAACTCAAACTTTCCACATTCCGATCGGTTTGCAGTCTACGAATGCGCTGATCCACATCAAAAAATTCACCTCAGCGTGATCTCAATTCTTGGGTCAACGGAAGTTGGTCTGCGGACGAATTCGTCAGTCCAGCTGGGTGGAAGTATCTCGAGCCGTTCCGTGGATGAAAAGTCGCTGAAAATCAGTGATAAGCTAGAAATTGTTGTTTAACCACCAGCCAGAAAGCATCTCAGCATTATGGAGTTGGCCGCGTGCCCGCCCGCAAGAGAATTGTCCCACGAATATTGAATGACGAGCCGGCGCAAAGGTTGCGGCGATAAACGATCCAACTCAGAAGAGAACAAGCAATGCCTCCATTGTGAACATATACACAGCCTCGATTTGCGCTGTGAATCGCTGCTATGGACCTGTTCCATTCAAAACTTGTCCGAGTCGTTTCGTCTTCCTGGTACAAGACATAGGGAAATACGTGAAGAAGTCTTTCTCAAGCCGTCGCCAGTGTTCGACGGGCAAGGAATCGCAGCACTGTGCGTCTGGAATGTGCTCTGGTGAGCAACCAGTCGTAAATTGAGGATTAGGAACCGAAACAGAGCAGCTCTCTCCAGTGCTCTGATCCAACATTTCAGAGCCCGGTCGCGCGAGCCCAGTGCCAGAAGCAAATCGTTCGCCTGGTTGGAAATCTGATTCTTTGTTATGAGTGACGAGATTAGCTTCGGAGGGGGAAAAATCGTGATTTCTTCCGACGCCGGTTGGGTAAAGGTAGCAAGACTGAACGGGGCTCGATCTCTTCGGATTTGTTCCAAATTCCGTCGATCGATGAAACTTTCCGGGTAGGATCTGCACCCTGGTATCTACCTCGATCCATTTCGATCCAGAAACTCTCCGGACTCGGATCCGATGGTCATAAACACGTAAAATCTCGATCTGTACTGTCTCTCTCACTCTTCCTCACAGTGTCATGGGCAAAAGAGCGAGTCACATAACAATCTGCAACCAAGCAGCTTTTCCAGAACCGCGCATTCATCGCGAATAGTCGTGTGTTTTATGAAATACTCGACCATTCGAAAACGTCTACATTTTCAGAAACGACATTCGAAACAGCTCCGCAGATATACATAGCAGAATCGTTACCAAGCTCATTCCCGAATCAAATGAGTACGTAGGAGTGCCGGCTCCGTGATTTCGAGCTGCTCATCTGTGCTCACGTCAATCATCGATGTTTCGGAAGCACAGCTGGAGACGAGGGCTGCGCGATTGGAAAGCCCTCTGGAAAACCATCGGCCTATGAACCTTAAGGGCACGCTCAAGTGCCCGAGTGACGTCAGTCGTCGCCTCTCTCCCGCGAGCTGGCTTGCGAAGTTGCACCTACGGGACAACGCATTGGAACGACACTTGGAATGATTGACTGAGCCATCACGCCAGGCAACGGCAGTACATAGACCTCAGGCGAAACCGAACCTTCCACAAGTGGACCGCCAGCTCTCACAGAAAGCGGCCCGAATCGGATACTTAGGCTGAGTAGTGAGTGGACCTCACGGAAAATCTGCTGATTTGCGACGACGGCGGAAACGCGCGCACGTGCATTCGCAGCAGCAGCAACGGAGAATCCGATGCATTCATCCATCGTTGTCGGAGGCTCAAAGAGCGGAAACTGCACGCGTGCTGCTGCTGTTGTATCATAGCCGCGCTCCACAACGACACCGCAAGGTGTTGCGCGCCCTACACTCGAAAGTATCTCGGGAGCTTCGATGCACCGATCATTGCAGTCGGTACCGCCGCAAGAATAAGACGCGTTATCTATCGCGGCCGTCGCCGTCTATCTCTCTTTTCTTGCCGTGGGGCGTCTCAGCGACGACGCCGCCGCCGCTGTCGCTCCTACCGACTTGAGAGTGTTCGCTCTGGCCACAGAAGCTTCGAGCTGGCGGCGACCGAATGAGCGGACCCGGCGCCGCGCCGCCAGTGCATAGTCGCTCAGCAGCCACCAGCCAGCCGGCAGCCAAGCAAGTGAGTGAGTGTGTCAGCGGATGAGCGGGCCAGCAGCAGCAAGGAAACTGCCGTCGGGCGATTGTGATGCTCATCGCAGTCGCAGCGGCACCATCATCAGCGTCAAGCGTCTGCTTTTCGTAGGCAAATAGAAGGAAACACACACGGGGGCAGACTCAAGCTCAGCCTACCAGCCTGTTCGCTTGTCTCCGAGCGTTTGTGCGAGCGTGCGTGCGTGCGGGAGGACCGAAGGCAGTGCATCACAGGCCCGGACATCGCACCGGTTCATCGATTTCCAACGACCTAGTGGGGTAACAGTGACCGCCAACGTGACCGTCTGCGCAGTAGTTAGAAGAAGGCTGAAAGTTTCGTCCTGAGGCGTGACATTCGATCGTCAGTCTGTTGCGCTTGGGAAGTGAGCAAGCCAGTGAGTGAGTGAACGAACAAGAAAACAAACTGCGACGGACACAAAGTGCCTGGGAAAGGAAGTTCGTCGGTCGCCGTTGCTCTGCGGCGGATCTCCGTCGAAGTGAACTCCTAACAGTATGTCACGTTCTAATCAGAACGGGGCCGGCGTGTTGCAGATGTTGGCAACAGCAACGACAACCATCGTGCTGATAGCTGTTGTTGTTGTCACGAGCCCCAGGGTCGTCAAAGCGGATGAGGCGGTACTGAGGTGTGCCTACCATAACAGTTCGATTCCTGTTGAGGATGACGTCACAGAAGATTGCAAGATTGAAACTCCAGGTCACGGTCCTTCTTTCTGCTTTGTGTTGTTCAGCAGGAATAAAATCACTAATGAGTATGAGGTAGGTGTCTGTACGACTGTCAGTGTGCTGCGCATTGTGCATGAGGAAGTAGTGGGGCTTGGATGAGCACTGTCCAGCGGTCTGTTTATTTTTTTCGCTTCTGTCTTCCGGAATGTGGGTCAAAAATCTATGGTCGGTAATATGGCCCGAGAGATTGGGAGAAATAGTCTTCTCGCTCCGTTGACATCGCTGTGGGCTTCTGAAGCTGTAAGCCTTTCTATGAAAATTGGATTCCGTCAATACATAATTCATTCCCGAATTGAGAATGTTTGCGATGCAGGACGCTGAGTTGGACAGAGTGCTCAGTGAGCGATTCAGCTCTGCCGCAGGCTCTGAATGCCGTCCTACTTGGAACCATTAAGGACGTGGTTCCGGAAATATTCGGGAACTGGCGTAGAATACCAGAGAACTTGAAACTGAGTCGAGACAGAATTCCGACAATGTCAAGGCAGCGGTCGATAGGCGCGAAATGTCAATGGCATGCGTCCCGGGATAAGTTTCTGTTGCTCACTTGGTATATTGGCTTCTCCGATAATGAGAGATCCTTTCTCCCGGGTAGCGCGAGCATTTTCCGGGAAGCCCGGAACACATTCTGCGAGAATTCGGTCAATGTGTCAAATTTCTGGGGAAGCAAGAGCAGTTGCGTGTTCTTCTAATTCAAGCTCCGGTGAGCAATCAAGTTAAACCTGATTCATCAAGACCAGCGTTCGTTCTCGGTCTCAAATTATCCGGTTTCAGGGAGTCGCTGCCCAACCCGATTTGAACCGTTGTTAGGTAGAGCTCACTGCGATGATGAGATTGAGAAGGATGTTTGTCTGTCAATTTATCCCGAGCGCTACTTTTTCCGGCCAAACTAGCGGCTTCTGCGAATTCATTGCCCGACTGCGAACGACGTGGAATAAATCTGTCGTTTGGAATCAGTCTGAGTTCAAAAAAAAACATCTCCCCATCTCGCAGTCGGGGAAGCTCTGCATCAGGAACTGAATTGGGTGCGACAATCATGATTACATCTGCTCATCTATAGTCAGAGCAAGACTTCAAGGCCTTCACAAACATCACTATAGATCAAAACCGTGATTCTTGGCTGTTCGGGCTAGTTTCATGATGGGATTCATGCAATATGCGTTGAACTGCTCTACTCGGTTGACAGTGATGTCGGAAATATGTTGCACACTATGCCATCCGCTCGGTGCGAGTTCCAGCACACGGAAGATCCTAGATGCTGAGTCATGTACTCAAGACTGGCAGTCTATCTTGACGTATCCAAATCTTGAGTGGTTTCGGTGCTGTTCTTCGCAGTTGTTCTTAATTTACAAGGACGCACACGATCACGATGGTTTTGCAGCCTAGAATTCGAAGAACTAGGCGTTTGTGTATGCCAGCACACATCTCCTGAGTTTAATTACTTTCTCAGGACCGCATTGTTTGAAGAATGCAAACAAACTCCAAATGAGCCCCGTCGAGATGATCACTCTTGCCATAATGATCAATCTGGGAAAAAAACAGATCCAACCAAATTTTCGCCTTGTGTGTCGCCGAAGAGGTGACGCTCTTACTCTGGCAGTGGTTACGATTCAGCAAGAACAGAAGTCGATCAAGCGTTCAGAAGAGATTGCGATTCCTCAGCTCGTCAAGCCTTCGGACTGTAGGACCGTTAAGAATGGGCTTGAGCCTTGAGCATCATCGTTTGAAGTGAAGAACTCTCTTCCTCATCGGGAGGCTAGACTGTTCCATCTTCGGTCAGCTTTTCGGAGAACGGCAGAAACGACAAACTCAAACATGGCCACAGAAAGGAAACCTCAGAATTGCAGATTATTTTGCATTGGAAACTACTTCCCGTCATTTGGTAAAACAGGTTTAGTTGTCGTAAAAAACGATACATAACGACTGACGGAAATATCGAAACAGGTACACCGACTTCTGGGTCTTCCGTGCGCTCAATGACACTCAATTCGCTTCATTTCGGCCTGTCCCATGTTTCCGTTTCGTCTTCTTTCCTTGTACATGTGCAAGTCTCGATCGGTTCAAGTTTTCATCATTCGTTGAAATGAAACAAGTATCGTCTTCTCTATTCCAGGCATCAATGAGGGGCTGCTGGCAGGGCGGTGAGAATCAATGTGTTGAAGGTGCCCATAAACATCCGCATGGAGGTGCTTGCTACAACCGGAAGAACAACGGAGCGACGATGCTGTTCTGTTGCTGTCTGAGCTCAGGATGCAACCGAGACTTTGTTCCGCTGGATCCGATGCCGACCTTGAATGAAGATGAAGATGGATACCCCGGCATGGGGTTGAAGAAATCCGCAGACCGAAGCGCCTCCAAGACACCCGATCCGAGCGGTCCGTCATTTGTGTACATTCTCCTAGTGCTGTTTGCCCTAGGATCAGGAGCCTCTCTGATATACATGTCCTACCTCCGATTCCGCAAGCATCGTCAGAACAAAGATGCTCAGCATCTTTACAGCTTCGACAATCAGTTGAACAAGACTTCTCCAGACGCGAAGGCTGTGATGCTCTCGTTGGAAAGCGTGTCGCTAGGCGTTTTGGAGGCGCAAGGTCGATTCGGCGCTGTTTATCGTGGACTTCACGACAATTCGCAGGTCGCCGTGAAGATCTTCCCGGCAGGAGAACGACAGAGTTGGGAGAAAGAGATCGAAGTTTACCGCTTGCCCCAGATGCAACACCCCAACATTCTGAAATTCATCGGTACTGGCACACAAAACAACGCCCAGACCGGGCTAACCGAATACTGGCTGCTCACAACCTGGCATGAGCTCGGCAGTCTCTACGATTTCCTCCAAAGAAACACGATCAAGTACCGCCAGCTGCTCCAGTTGGCGGACTCGGTAGCAAAAGGTGTGATGCACATCCATACCGATCTCCCGCCGCTGATGAAAGACGGTTGCAAACCCGCGATGGCTCACCGTGACATCAAATCGAGAAACATCATCCTCAAAGATGACTGGCAAGTATCCCTCAAATGCCTCCCATCATCAGCGAATCATTTCCACATATCAATTTAGATTTCGCCCAATCAACTTCACGTTTTTACAGCACCGCCTGCATCGCCGACTTTGGACTCGCCATCATCTTTGAATCGGGAGCCAACATCGGTGAAACTCACGGCCAAGTTGGGACTCGACGGTAAGACTAACAGAAGCAAACCCGTAGTTTCGGGCATCCCACAAAGTTTCATCTTCTGCCGCGACTGGCAAGCTTCGGATGTAGCGACCTCTGAAGCGGCTCTTTCGATCCGAAATGAGCGAACCTTCTCGATTGGAATGGTCGGCTGAAATTCAATCTCTCCCGTTTCCAGCTACATGGCGCCCGAGGTCCTCGAAGGCGCCATCTCGTTCGATCAAGAGGCATTCCAGAGGATCGACATGTATGCCGTTTCCCTGGTACTTTGGGAGCAGCTCTCGAGAACAGCTGATTGCGATCCCTTCCCGAAGTACAAGATGCCTTTTGAGGATCAGGTTCGTCACGCTAAATCTGACTTTCGTTATTTTCTACAGCTCCACAGTTTGAAAATATCGGTTATTTTGAGCGGAACGAGACGTTTGGACTGCGGCGGCTCGTCGCCGAGTCGTGACCGCGGCGACTCGGCGGTTGAGTTTCCGAGACGATCGCGAAAGCCCATTGAATTCCAGACTGACTCTGATATCCCGTCTCTCGATAGGTTGGCCAGCACCCGTCTTTAGAAGACATGCAGGAGACTGTTGTCAGCAGGAAGTTGAGACCTCCGATCCGCGACAGCTGGCGGCAAAATGATAAGCTGTCACAATTCGTGTCTACGCTGGAGGAATGTTGGGACGCTGATGCCGATGCTCGATTGAGCGCGTGTACGGTACACGAAAGGTAAAATAAGAAGCAATCGAACTCGATCGATGTCACAGATCCTACATTGTGCTCGTGGAATGAAACTCCGGAGCTTGAAGGAGCTCATCTCGATTCCATCTACCTTGCAGATTGCAGCACCTTTTACTAAACCCATGTGTCGAGGACAACCCGAGCGACGAGACAGCCGCTCTACTACCGGGAATGCAAGAAACAGTGATAGTTTAGTTAGGAACACGGACGCCAGCAGACCATTCGCAGAAGCGAAGTGAGCCATGAGCCCCCAAGAGATTCCTTGGTGCGATACACACACATGTGAAAACATTGGAAAACGCAATGTTTCCGGTTCTCCTCGAGATGTGCATATAGATGGTGTGTTCACCTTCTTCTGGAGCCTACGGAGGAACCGATTTCGAACCGCTGGGAATACCATGTTAGCGATGAACAAGAGTGATTGCTTCCCGGGGTCTTGTCGGGAAGTTCTTCATGGTGGTGTATGGAGTCCGCGCAAGTTATCCTTTTCAAAGCGGTATCTTATGGAATTCTGATGTTTTAGACCTTGGGGGCGCCGAAACAAGTGGTTAACTGACTGCAATACTACAACGATGTGAACGAAGCGTCCTGTCGAACGGTCCGAACAAGGCTTGAAGCGCACACGAAGTTCCGATTTCAAATTGTGGAGGTGGTGAAGACATCTCCCGGAACTATCCTCGGAAACCAAATAACTTAACGATGAGAGGGAGCGAGGAATCCGGCAACCGAGGAGACGGGGAAACGCAGGCTTCCCGTCGATACAGCATAACGAAAACGGCAGCTCATGTTCACGTCGAGCCACGACGGCTGTCACTGATTCACCTGACTGATCCGGGATCTCTAGCCCAAAGGCGATGTACCTTGCATCGAATTGATAGAAAGGTCTGTTCTGTTGGTTCTTAACAGAAAGTCAAGTCCCAAACTCGAGAGGTTCTAACACAGTACAAATGAAGACTCCCTCGAGGCGCTCGGCGCCGTCTGTTGCAATATCGCGGCCCTCGACACTCGAAAGAGTTCGATCACAGAAAGTTTGTAATGTTTCAGTGACGATCCACACTCGTTAGAAAAAATCATTCGTTGAAGTCCGACCTCAGAATGTTGTTGACACATTTGGAATCTCTCGAGCGACGATACACCGATTTGTTATGTTGAGGTCCTCGCGATATCAACCCCATCCTCTAGATAGAATGAACTCGAGTGTATTTTCCATCTTGAAACGACGGCATCGATTTCTCGGTACGTTTCTTGTACATAGAATTCATACAGATTTATATGAATTGTGATTTCGCATCCGAAATTTCCACGAGATGAAGTCGAGATTCTGCAGCTCTCGCTCTTCGTTAACTCATGTTCAATGCGGGATTCGCTCATTTCTGGACACATACTTTCAATGTCTCGAGATGTTTTGTGAATTGTGGGCACTGTTGCATTTCCTGAGACGTTTGTTCCTTCGTCCCAAATCGAAAATCGACTTAACCCCGAGCTGAAGCCAGACGTGTGCGCCCGGCGCACACTCTGGCTGAAGTCGGATCAACTGAACGAATTCTTCGACTCACCTCTCAACGAACGGAAGAGCTCGTTAGACGCGGTCGGCTCTCGCGTTGAAATCACGGAAAAATATGAAAAATTCAGACCATGATTGTTCAGTAAATGAATAAATGCTTCAGACCTGGCTCGTGGAGCCCAAATGATCATCTTTGTTATTGTTTCTTTCCGAGCGAAGGAATGGCTGGAAAGGGAGGTCGAGCGCGTCTGAGCGGATCGACGCGCTCCAGGATCCTGAATGAGAGGGTATTCGGGATAACAGGTTCAGGAGATGCCTCCAAAACGGCAGTCGATCGGAGCCTCGACGTCCAACTCCAGAACGAACAGAATAAGAAGACGTAAAGCATTGGAAACAGCGGATCGACGCGCAGAGAGATGAGAGGATGATCGTGCACGGAGATCTCGACAAACTGAAGAGCAGTGTATCGTACGACAGAAGATGGGACGACGACGAAACGCAGCAGCCGACATTAAAAGTGTAGGGGCAGCTTTGCCATCGTGTTGGTTCGTTGATACCGTTGCCTCATGGTGAACACCAATTCCTTCAGAGCTACTCCATTTGGAGTAGGGGTCATTAGGTTGGACAACGTCCCGCCCGGTGAGCAGGA
The DNA here is from genome assembly GCA_028455905.1 of Neoseiulus californicus. Classification (NCBI taxonomy): domain Eukaryota; kingdom Metazoa; phylum Arthropoda; class Arachnida; order Mesostigmata; family Phytoseiidae; genus Neoseiulus; species Neoseiulus californicus. The sequence goes on from JAMQGS010000007.1 coordinate 3,468,207, forward strand.
GAGACACTTCAAGGTACCGACTGTCAACGAGGTGGCCTTATGTTAGTCGTGGTAGGAGAAGAACTTAACCGACGAGATATTCTTCTGCGTCTCCAGAGTGGTGGACAACAGCAAGTCGCCGAAACTCATCGATCTTATGATGCATTACAATATCCTCTACTCTTCAGGCGGGGTCAGGATGGGTACAACTTAAACACCAGAATGGGCTTCGGATCCATTTGTCCACCTTTCGATCCAACGAACATGTGACCGATCCCGACGGGAGGAACCCTTCTCGAGTACCTTAAGTTTCCCATTAATCCTCACAATCGTGCTGATAGAGTGACACTTTTGAGTGATGTCCAGACCGAAGAGAATGAGACCACGTGAAGAGAGATTAGACGGTGATCACACACCGAGCACTCGCCAATCTGAAGAACAAGGTATCGCACGTTGACTGACCCTGACCGCTGACGTATCACCATGACAGGGACCCACGTATCATGCTCACCAAACTCATACTCGACTCCAATTCCAACCTCAGTGTCATCAAACAAGTCTCAGACACAGATCTCCCAAACTTGAAGGTCACCAACGTCTCGACGAGAACGACACCATCTCAATCAGAGCAATAATTTACGACGTACAGCCACCGTGTTAGATCCACCACGGGGACGGATCAACGAACCCCGAACAGAACGTCCGATTGCTGGATAACACCCTGAAGATCGTGACTCGGGGATGCGGGGAAGTTCGTCAACCTACAAGGAAAGAACCCCGATCACACCTCAATATCTTCACATGCGGAGAAGCGATCTCTTTGATGAAATGTTCAACATATCCTCCAGTAATATGCGGAGGGGATTTCACTTTTCAGCCGAAGAAGTAGCCAAAACTGAACTCGTAAACAATCTGTACCCTTGGAGAATAGCGTCTGTCATAAACACCCAACCCCATTCATTGAAGTTACCGCCGGAATCCGACCACCATACCGGAGGCAGGATATGATAGGATATGATGGCAGGATAGGATAGGATTTTTATTGATCTCCCATATGCACACATGGTCCCTTTCATTTCAGGGGCGAATTGTGTTGCGTTCGCAGATCACTTTTTCTGTCTTTGCCATGTTGACAGCGTGATTTTGGTTCTTCGTAGTGTCGTTGCATCTGAATTTGATGGCAGACCTATGCGTCGTGCGAATTCATCTTCAAATTTTCCCTCCTCTTCACATGCGAAAACAACGTGCTTTGCAGTTTCGAGCGCCCCGCATCGGGGACACAGAGGGTCTACGGATGGATCCTGTTTGTGCAGCCATGTCCTTGTATTCAGCAAGTTGATAGAGACCCTCTTTCACTGTCTGGTTCTCACCCGTTTATCGCCTAGACTGACTTTTAGGACAGACCACTATTTCCTTCGTCTTCACCTACCACTACCGTTCATCACCTAACCATCATTACAGTAGTACACTATTCCCTTTGTCTTCGACACTCCCTTTCGTTTCCCACGACCTCCATGTCTCTTAACGGGCTTTGCCAGTGGTATCATGAAATCACAACTCGGTTTCGTTATCTCTGCATATATAAGTAGGTTCGTGTTCGATGCTTCATCGAAAATTGCACATCGATCGCAGACCATAACGAAGGTGAGTTATCGTTGTCCAAGTTTAAGAATATATGTGGTTTGGGTGTAGAGAAAGGTAAGACATATCAGTCTTGCCTCGTTCAGGAACCAAGGGGAGTGAAGGTACGAAGGTGGAACAATTAGACGGAACGAATCTTCGGGGGCCGAAACGCCGCCGCCAGAAGGTCCGGGGCCACACCATCATGTTCCGACCAAGATGCCAGCTCACATTACGTGATCAAAGTGTGGGTGAAGCGCGTCGGGCACGGTAACTCTCGAAACAGTCGACGTGCAGACGCTTTAGAACCGCGTCTCGGTAAATGACAGTTGTTTCTCCTCTTACGCGTCTCGTTTGTTCTCCCCGCCGTTTCTAGATTTTTCCTACAGTCATGGATCTGAAGGAGGCCGATATCCTGCCTCGCGACCCGACTGGACGATATTTTCCGGGAGCCTTGCACCATATACACCAAACCACCTTCAGGAGTGCCCCCTTGGCGCTTCCCGGCACGACGCATCTTGTGGAGGTGGGTTCTCTCCTAGCGGTGTTTCTTATTTCGCTAGAACCTAAGGTCTATGTAGGTGTGGATGTTATCCGCTCGCACTGAGTGTTAAGGCCATGTTAATTCGAATCTGTCCCAGATGAAATACTTTGAAGGAGTAGAACTGCTTCGGGTTTACCTTGCTGGCGGTGAAGAGCCCTACTGCAGCTTACGTCATTTGGAATTCGTTTTGCGTCAACCCGATCTCGTGGCATTCATGAAGAGCCTCGGTGTGCGTTTAAAGACTATCACAGTGAAAGATACCGGGATCCTGCCTGGCATCATAAATCTGAGGAGCCTCGTATACGAAGATGAGCCGGTCTTGATAAAGTGGAAAGCTGCCGAAAGCATTCTCAAGCGAATCGGTTTGACTCCTCGCGCACCCGAAGTCGATGTCGAAAAACCCGAGTACATTTCTGCGGAAACAACCAAAGCCCCAGAGAGTGATCCGGCAGCGGAGGAGGAAATTACGAGCAGCACACCGACAGCACGGAGCAAGGGTCAGCGTGGAACTCAGTCTGTGGGTGTGGATGCGGCGATGGGAGAACGGCTCGAACGCATTCGTATCTCGTGACTGAGATACGAATTCGTTCCGTCGAGGAGCCGAAGGTTTTGGCGCTGTAAGTCTTGATACATGTTTCATTCATAGACAAAACATGAAGGTCATGCTTCCCTCCTTGTCATCAATGAACTAGAGCTGAGCTAATAATTTAAGCTAGACGGGTTCTCATCAACTTGAAGCTTCTGGTCAGGATTGATCTAAAAATCTTCGGGAGGGAGCTCGTCAACGGCCAGAGCGGGCCTGGGACGGAAAAAGTTGAGGAACCGCTAAGCTAGATAAGAGCCAAGCACGGGACGCCTTCGCTGCCATTTGTTAGCGCCACGACAAGCGATCGAGGCGCTCAAGATAATTGAGAAATCGAGCAGCCATGTCGGAGGCCACGGAACTCTGATTCGATGGTGCCCAACGGGAGGAGATTAATCCTACCGGAGAGAGCAGGTATCGGTGCGAGAACTCTCGTAACTTTCCGCGAAGGCCAATTTCGCAAGTTCTTCTGGCAAGCGAGGGTCTGGTTTTTTGGAAAACTACTAAAAATATTAGTTTCCCGATCACTCCGACGACTTTTCTTCCGATGAGGATGTGAACTCGCTCAACTCGTGTCTGATCTGATAGGTCTCAGTCTCGGAATGGGATCGATCCATGGCTCCATGCTCAGCCTGAACGTGACAGAGTGCAAAAAAGCAAAGCTGTCGGTATTCTAGCGATGAGAAAAGTCGTTGATGGTGTCTCAATTTATTTGGCTTGGATAACAGAGAGGGCTGAGTCGGAGACACAACCGCAACTTTCATCTCGAAATACGAGTTCCATGAACTTGCACTTGACAGAACAATTAATGCTCATAAATATTCATACTCATCAACCAAGGGTACTCATGTGTGTCCAGCCGCTGAATCAAGCTGGAGCACCTGATGGTGGATGCGCTTCTCACGTTGCAATCAGAGCTGAATCTCGTCTGTGGGTTCTACTCGACTGAAAGCTTTTTTTTCCGAAAGCGGCAAACTATCCAGCCACCTGGTCCAAGCACATTCATTTTCAGAAATTCACACTTGGGGAAGCGAATTCGATTCAGCCCTTCGGCACCGTGTGCCGAGATCCGGCTCTGATCGCAGAGCAATGCTTCGCCTCAACGACGGCGAAGCAAGGACTCAGCTCAATTTTCAACCGTTGGAAGTTTCTGAACTCTCCGACCACATCTAGCTCCATTCAAGCGGCTCTAGGAGCCGGTGTGAGTTGTGCTGGATGTTCCTCGATGTTACAGCTCATGGTGTCCGAGGACATCATCTGCTCTCCTTGCTCGGGTTCAACCCGAATGTGCAACGGATTGCCGAGCGATCAGATTATCTTGGGAATATTTTCTAGTTGCGCAGTTGACTGGAAACTGGATGTCATGGATCTGAAGTTTCGGACAAGGACAGTCTCATCCAATCACATATCAACTGGAATCAGAACCTGATCAGTCGGAACTGGAATTAATGGGAGTCAGGTGTCAAGCATAGTTTTTTGAGACCGCAGAGCGTCGGCATGCAGGGCAGTTGGGAACTGGTCTAGCAGTCGACCTCCCCACAATCCACAATCAAAAGAAGGTAAGATGCGGCAAACTCACTCAGCAAAGTTTTCAACCATATCAGCTCGCACACATTCTGCCCTCGTCGCCATAGCGGCGATGTTCAATCACCCGAGCGATTATAGGTGCACTCGCCTTCCCGAACCCGACACATCAGCATTTCAGATTGGATTCGGAGACCTCCCGAACTCAAGAATCTAGGAATCGGTTCCATATCGATGTTATGTACAAGTGGTTTATTCAGTTATTTACAGTGTCCGGCTCGATCTCTTCCGGTGGATTCTCCTCTTCCTCCAGAGAGGGTACCGTTCGGGCAATCAGCTGTAGCAACTCCTCGAGTTCGGTTTCGGAAAGTCGCTCCTCCATGTTCTCGATGATCACCTTGAAAGAAACGATACATCCGCATGTAATGAAGCTCGAGCAACTGCACGTTTGTTATCAGAAGGAATTGTTCGACGCCGGTGTCGTGATACAAAACAATAGTTGAACGGAGAAATCAGAAAAGGACTCACCTGTATTTCCGCATAATTCGTGGGTCTCAAGTTGAGTAACTGCAATTTCTCCGCTTTCGTCAGAGGCTTTGAGAAATTCTTAATTTCTTGGAGAAAATTCGAAACGACCTCCTCGCTCTGCTTCGAGGCGGGGCTGTTGTCAAGATGTTTCAGAGTTTCGTAACTCAACGTCGCTAGACTCTTACAAGCTCTGACTTCGGCTTGCGACTTCTTCAATATCGACATCACCTCGAAGTTGCTCAACAGATGAGACATGGGATTGATGACGCTCATCGTGAGCGTGGAACGTCCTCCGCTCTGGCCGACCACAATTTTCAGAGACCATCCATGATTGTTTCCAATGCAGATGCCGGCAGGCTTTTCCTTCACCCCCAAACCCTATGTGTCTGCGCCGTGTTTCGCTCAAAGTACCACAAACGTCTCACAGTCCTCCCATCCGATCCGATGAAGCTAATCCTAATGCCTGCCTTCCCATCCGAGTCCCATACGAATGTTGGCAGTCGGAATACGGGAAGCGGCTCATCGATAAGTTCGCGGAGCGGCTGCCGTGAAGCGCGTCCGACGTGACCGCCTCTTGCGACCGATCGACATCTGACTTGCTCTTGCCCGCCGTTTCGGCGGAAAGCGGCCCCTACATGAATGCGCGCCGTCTTTACTCCGAGATCAGAGCCGAAAAACCCTCTTGGGCTTAGATCGTCGTACATATTATCCTGGAATCGACGGCCATTCCGCTTCGACGTGTTTCCATGTCTATTACGAATCTAGCGATCACCGCGCGCAAAGAAAATGATCGACTCATATCTAGTAGAGGAGCTATCGATCGCTGAACCTATGACCCTCCATACGGGTTCGGTCGGATGTAGTGCTCGTGCCCCGTACATCGAAAAGACTGACACTATGAATTTTCACGAGAGCATGAGCAACCTCAATTCCTCAGTGGTCTGACGGGAAGTGATTTTTTCTTCTTACTGCCCAACCATCAAATGGCCACTCCATTTATTGTGCCTTCCATATGTTCCGTACGTGGCCAGAGGGACGGGCTCGCAATTGTCCCAAATACGTCCACAATGATCTTCTTTTCAGGGGTCGGTCTTGAATCAGGAGGCTTTTTACATCAAGATTCACTGTACACGATGAATCCGTCGGTCAGTACCGAATTTCATCTCCTCCTCGGTACAGCCGTGCGATTCCCGCGGAGCCGAAGAACGTAGCAATGGGATCATTACAAGTCTAATGCTTCTCCGACCCAAGCCCAATCACTTTCCTGGATCGATTCTACTGAATGACCATGAGTACGGCCTCCATCTATGACAGTAGTGGCTGTCTTCCACTTTCTGTCGAACTACCGAGTCACCCTGGGACGCGGAGTTTTCGCGTTGGAAGTTAGACGGAATATTCGGAGAGAAAGCACATTTCAACGTTGCGTCATACCGAACAGGAAACCCAGACTAACGAGGAAATGGGTAAAAAATAACATTGCCAGTAATTCTCAAACTACAGCCGAGCCGGGAGCACCAGTTGACCAAACAAGCTATTTTCATCAATATTCATACCGGGCAATCGATAATGGCAGTGAGTGTCACGCTAAAAAATCAAGCTCGGAAAGCCGGCGGACCCAGCAGTCGCAATCGCGAGTGGTACTGGCCGTTCGTCAATCAACAATGTTAAGCTTCCTCCGGTGTTCAACCGGGAAACAGGAACTCAGGGCGGATTTCAATGCGTTTGTGTTCGTAAGCTTTTCAATCGTGGTTTTACTTTCTCTGACAGAGGGACAGCTCGTGATCAAACACTATGAATTATGTGGTGAGTCGACTCGGTTGCGTCCGCTGCCTCGCCTTGGCGACAACATCTTCTATTTCAGCCAGAGTTTCTGAAAATTTTCGTATTCGATCGATTAGTCGATTTAAATTAGGGAGGCGAATCGGAGCTCGATCCAGAGGCTCCCAAATACCCAAGCTTCCAACATTCCAGGCGGCAAGGGCACGATCAAGTGGATCAAAGTCACTCCTTGCGTGCAGGAACCGTGTAGATTCGCGCGAAACACCAAAATCAACGTCGAGATGGAGGCTGACTTCGGTGAGTTCCGTGTTGCGACCTTCCAAATCCATGACTTGGGAATCCATGACGGAGGCGACAGACATTGGAGTCGATCAATTGATTGACATTCAATAACATTACAGAAAAACCGAGCAAAACGGTCACCATGTCATCGATAGCCAAGGTTGGAGACACGAACATGACCCTGGTAGGCACTCCGACCGATTTCTGCAAGGCTAAGATCGTCGTCTGTCCGGTCAAAGGAAAAGGAGATTTCCGAACCGTGAAGTTCATCGTTCCTATCAAGAAGTTCTACACCCCTGTTAGTATTCAGAGATACTAGGGATCAAGTTGGCGGATCGGCGTCAGTTCTCTGAATTTTCAATCGAGGTCTATCTCGGGCTTGCACTAGAGATCATTCACATAATCGCGAAGTCCATCCGATTCACCTCCAACCATTTGCAGAATCCTTACAACGCAACCTTTCAAGGCTACGGCGACAGCGGTAGAGAAATCTGCGTACGACTCCTGATCTATGTGTTGGATGAAATGATATAATGTCGAAGAGTTGTCGGTGCTGGCATGAAAAAAACGCCCTGTCACGTCAGAATGAAGGAAAATATATTGGAACAATGACCGTGGAGAGGGAAATACATCATCTGGCAAACGAGCGTTGCCAGCTCATTAGGACACTTTCTGGACTTCGTTCTTCATTGCCATCAACAAAAATTAATCCCGATCGTTACTCCAAGAAGCGAGCACTGTTTCCTCCTCTTGATCCTTGTATGGTAGCGGCAGCGCAGCAGAGATTATTTAGAATATAGAGGCGTCGATTTCCTGCTCGAGCGAAAATATGATTCGGATCCAAATTCATCTAACACTCATATTCTTTATTCGTCGACCATGGACTAAAGAAAAACTCAATGTAGACTCTGAAGGGGAGCAGCGGCCATTTCAGTGCTGGGATTCATCTGACTTCTGCATAGTCTCCATCTTCCGATTCCAGTTCTCGATATACTCGAGTTTTCGCTTCTCGCGAGTTGCGAAGTATTTCGGGTATTGCGCTTTCTCATATGGATGCCAGAGGTCTAGTGCCCAGTCCCTGACGATTTCATACCGGTCATAAGCAGATCCTCCAGGACAAAAGGGGAACCTGCGAAGGATAAGGAGATTAATCCCAAACGCAGGACGCTGGACTCCTCGTCCAGATTGGTGCTACCCAAGCCAATGGACAAAGCGTCTCTGCTGAACAGGAACGACAAGCGAATCCTCGAACGAAAACGCTATACAACGACCTCGGTTCCATAACTCACTTTTCCGGTGCGGGATGTCCGTAAGTATCCAGTTCTTTGAGACCCGCCAAATACAGCCTCTTAGCTTCACGAGGATCCTTGATGTCCTTGTTCGCGTCGAACCTTGCTCTCATCAACACACACTCATATCTGGAAGCCAATGGAATATTGTCGTTGAAAGCCGTCTCGCAAAGTATTGAGGCTTTGGATGTCCACTGAGCTTCGTACCATGGGTGTGAGCTCAAAACACAAGCCCACAGCTGGTACTGAAAATTTGGTTCCGCATAACTTCTTGAGCTTCATCAATATTGAACAAGAATCCATTCCAGGCAAGGGTTCAGCTCCCTGAGAAGCTTGTTGATTAGACGGATTTTCCCTGTTTCGCAGACTGGATGGGTCGCATAAATCGGGTATCTCCTAGCAACGAATTCACCTCCAGCCGCCGATCAACTGACCTTGCATCCTCGCGATGAATTTCCCAAGCTTCAATGCTCCTCAGGGCAGCTTTGTAGAGGGAGCACACTGCCTGTTTGTGAGAGATGATCTTATGCCGCAAATGCGACATTGTTGTGCCCTTATCCAGGTGACACTATGTTGAGTTCTTCTTCCAAATGCTCATGTTATTGTTTTCATTATTGCGCGACTGAGATCATCGACATCATTTCAGATACCTGTCGTCCACTAGATCCGGTGGTTTTTAGAGAACCCAGCGTGGACGGATTCTCAGAGTTCGGGAGAGAGGGGTGGCTGTCAACGAGTAAGCCAACTGTATTCCGCAGGAACCGAGAATCTTAGGAGTTGCGCAAATCAGAGCACATCCCCCGACATACCCTCTACCGCCGCCGCGCGGCGCACTCATTCCCGTCTGCTCGAGCAGACGCTTTTGTTCAGTTTTCGAACTTGTATACAGAGCAAAATTGCTGTATGCCAACACGAAACTTATTCTCTTTTTGAGCTCTCATCCCCCAGGAGCGCTGGATCAGAGCATTTACTCCTTTCTGAGCAAAACGAAGCATTGAGTGAACGGAAACATGTCAGTGGTCAAATGATAGCTCTGAAGGGGCTCTGGAATTTTGCACCGCCCTCAAATCACCCCGTGAATATCAGGGAAGTGAGTCTTGGAGTTGGCTCTTACGAGTACACAGAATGTCTCTCTACGATGATGAAGTCGAGAGTCAGGGTGCGTCTGGATGGTCGTCGGGAATCAAGCTCCTCCAGAGCCATGTTCAGCTGAAGAAGGCGACGAACCATGTGCAGCGTAAAGGAGCCACGGCGATCGCGCCGGTGATCGACCTGAACCGGAGTAAAGATGTAAGTCCTCCTGCGAGATCTCATGCGGAATCCTTGACGTATACCAGGACGTCGGGTCGTCTCAAGTGTCGTTGGCACTCAGTCTTCCGTGGGGACGTGGACCTCGATAGTTCCCTCTTCCCCGGGATCATGAAGCAATCAAGATATTATTGTTCCAGCGGGTGAATGCCGAAGACATGCCGGCAATACCCCTGTACGTCCCAAAAGGTGGCGCTTCCCTCCTGGGAGGCGAGTGGTTTCTCAAAGACGAGTATGATCCACTTTATCCGAACGAGTACGATCGTTTGGTCAAGCAGCTCCGCCGGGAACAGCAAAGCGAGAGGAGATCCGACAGAAAACCGAGGAGGTACGTCACCCAACCCATCTCTATAGGAAGTTCTTATCTCGAAGCATTCCAAAACGTTTGATTGAAACAAAATCCCCTTCAGCGACTCCCCCGGTTCGAACGGTTCGAAGCGGCAATCTGCGATGATCGCGCCACCTCCATCCTTGTCTGGAGACATCGTTTCGAGAACGGACGACGATGATTTCATCGCCGACGATTCGCCGAAGAGACCGGAGTTCGCAGCCCCGAGCATCACGGCGTCGGCGGTGGCCTCCAACATGGGATGCTCATCTGTCGCGGCCAAGATCATGGCGAAAATGGGCTTCAAGGCCGGGCAAGGACTTGGGAAAAGCGAGCAAGGCATCAGCTCCGCTCTAACTGTGGAGAAGACCAGCCATAGAGGAGGGAAGATCATCGAGGCTAATTCATCCACTTTCCTCCAGCCTTCTGAATTCGGCGATGCGGAGAACGCGTCCTCGGTTGGCTCAGACGTGAGTTCCAGTGTTTCAGCGTTCCCAGTTTGCGAGACCCGTCCGCAGTTTAGGCTTGATATCCTTCGGTGGTCTTGAAACTCAGACGAAATAACCTTCGTTCTGATTTCCCGTTTCCAGGGTTTCATGCCACCCCCAGATTTCATGGGTCCACCTGCACCTGTAGTTCCAAATAGGCAAGCTGATGAGCAGAGTATAACTGAAATCCTACGCGCCCCGACGAAAGTTGTGCTGCTCAGGAACATGGTCGGCCCTGGAGAGGTCGACGAGGATCTAGAACCTGAGACCAAGGAAGAATGCGGACGTTATGGAGAAGTCGTAAGTTGGAATCAAAAACGAAATCGCTCCTGTATCCCTTGGAGAAATGAGCGCAGCCCAGCTCTGATATCGATCCTGCGCTGAGGTTTCGTTGGATTCCAGGTGAAATGCGTCATCTACGAATTGCCAGGCCCGGAGATCAACCCCGAAGAGGCCGTTCGGATCTTCGTGGAGTTCAAAAACATCGCACACGCGATAAAGGCGGTCGTCGATCTCAACGGACGATTCTTCGGCGGCCGCGTGGTTCGAGCAGGATTCTACGATCAAGAGAAATTCAACAGACTCGAGCTCTTGTGATCACTATCGCGTGCACTCCCGGAAATATTCAAGGAGATTCATTTGTAAAATATCCATGTAATACATAGAGCATCCTCAAATCTGAGCATCAGGTCTCTTATTTTCATTGAGCACAACTTCTACCGGATCGGGTTCGTTGGAGAGTGATAGACGGAAAGAGATTCCGGAGCTCTGGATTTCGGCGGGATTCTTTGGAATTCTTCCCAATCCTGGAAAGCCGTCTCCTCATTCCCTGATAAAATATTCTCTTTGCTCAACGTACCCCTTGAGGAGGAGTATCAATGTGTCTTGAGCCGACAAAACACACCTTTCTTGGCCGGAATGGATTCTCTCTGGGTCACGGGTACGATGATTGCTGATAAGTTCGCAGGATACCCAGAGTCCCTCGCTTGTTCCCGGTGCCGGGCTCCATCACGGAAACGTCACGTTGGGACATATTCGTTCGAGCGGCACTCATATATTCTTTCCACCATACCGTCGATGCAGGAGTTCTCCGTCTTTGAAATTCCCGCGGAGTTGAAGCTCATCTTCCCTAGATTGGTCTTAATTTCTGAATGAGCAGCTGACGAGGGATGTTCGGGATTCCAGATCCTGCCAACAATTTATACCACCGCTTCGGTCCGCTGAGGCGCCATTGATCTGGTATGCGTAATTTTACCTCGTGATCCGCAGTTGAACTGTAGTAAGTCGTAGTTGATCTTGGGAAATCTTATTTTGCTCACTTGTTGATGAGGATGTGCATTGGTCTCAATGCTCGTGAATACATGATTTTCCCCTTGAAAGGCCTGAGAGTATCCATTAATGGATGAGAGGCTCCAAGTCAGCAAAGACACCATCGAGTAGTGTATGCGAGAAACATTCATACTTCGAACTGACTCGAATGTATGTTCGCGCTGCTGCGAGTACGGCTAGAAGTACCCCAATCGACTGCCCCGGGTATGCCTACTAGCTGGTCTGAGACATAAGCGGCGTCGGCGTCGTACTCAATAAGGGTCACATTCACAACTGGCTCACATCATCGATTCTACGCGTCGGGGTCTACCCTCGGTAAAGCCTTGCAACGTGAACCGTCATTTTCAAATCGCATCAAATACGGGGTTGACGACGCATCGTGTGCGGGGATGGCTCTCTCGCCCGCAGTATACGACCCCCTAGAGGCCTTCGAAGCGGTCCTAGCCCAGGAGCCGCCTTGTGGCGTAACTTGGTGCAAGCCGACAAGGCTCTACGGTGCATCCGTTGTCCCGCTGCTCCGGTTCTCAACTATCCTGTTATTATTCTGGAGCGCCAAAAATTTGCAGAAACCATAATTCAGAATAGTTTTGAAATTCCTTTCGTCGGAATCGGAATGAAGTTGGAAATCCTTGAGCATATACAGTACACTTGGGATAGCTGCCGTGTGACTGGATGGGGGCGTAGGTTAATAACCTTGACCGCAAGCCGGCGGCAGTGGTGAATGTGCGAATATTAAACGTTGTCAAAGGGTTAATGAGGACCTTTTCCCGGACCTGTAAAGTACTGCGTTGCCTGTTAATGTCTCCTGTTGATGGCTCGCCAGCAGCAAGCCGCATGTGAGCCGGGAGCCTGCGGCAGGCCCGGAAGGAATGTTGCTCGCCGTAGATGATGAAGTCGGGAAAGGCTCTCTTTCGCTTCATCGCCCGTGTCGCAAGCTCCCACTAAGCCTGCGGCCGAACATCCACCCGCGCGCTCGACCAACCAGACACTCGGCCAACCATGCTGGGTGTGTTCCCTATTTGTTCAATGGTCCAGCAGCCTTGTTACAAAGCTACAGCAGTCGCACACTCGAGTGCATACATCTTACCCGTTGTTTGTTAATTGATTTTTCTTGCCTCACATGTATGCGGGAGTAAGGATGATAATCAACAGGAGGTCCACGGCGACTGGGCAGCTGCAATGGTAGAACAGCCTAGACGAACGATGTGAGATTATCGCCCTCGACTACGAGCTATGAGGATGAGTTGAACATTGCGAAGGATCCGCGCAAGCGGGGCTTGAGGGCAAGTGAGGTCATGGATGTGGCAAGCTGTTGCTCCCTCGGTTCCCCCGCTCCGGGGAGAGCCTTCAAGCTATTCTGAATCCGAAAACTCGACTATATCGCGGATGTGGAGGTTTCGCTTCCGATGATGGTCGTGCCCTCGACAAGTTCCGATGGTTCGCAAAGGATCTCCCTTGCTGATGGCGGCTTAGGAAGCACTGGCAACTCGCCAACACAGTAGAACTCCAAAGCTATGAACCATGGACTCCGCGGCGATTCGAGAATGCTCGATCACGTTGAGACGGACAGAAATACTATGCCTACTGGACAGAGTCCAGGCCTGATTAGTGATTAGTCCGTCTGTGTACGACTTCGATTTTCTATTCATTTCTCTTTGCCGATCACGAGGTAACGTGGTGCAGGAAGTCCCGAACAAGGGTTCATGAAACCTTCGGGTTCCTCAAACTGTGGGTGATCGCAACGGGGACAGCATGGTAGAGGACATGGGGGTTCCGCCGCGAGAAGGTAGTTCGAGAATCACCATCGAGTGTCCATGTTGAAGATGTGCTCATCCATTCCGCATCTCTTTTCCGACCTCAGCTGCTCCGGATCGAACCGAAAAAGGCATCTCAGTACTTACGTGGGCGTCAAGAAATCTAATGGCTTGATATCAAGCAATGCCCGTGCATTCTCATACCAATTCTCGCTTACGCAAGGCGAAGTCTAACACATCAGGCAGGGCCGCACTTAGGAAGTGGCCGCCCCCAGGCACGGAAAATCTGCCGCCCCCCCCCCCCCTCCGAAGCACAGTCTCCGTCCCTGCTCTTCCAACTTCCTTTCTCCCCGAAAAATGAGTGGAAGTTTCTTCAGTTGGAAGACGATTCCTCCCATTCAGGTAAATGATCAAAAAAAACTGTCCTCCATCACAGCGGATGCTGAGCTTCACACTGACTTCCGTTTGAGCCTGCTATCACAGAGATCTTCGATTGCTCTGTCGAAAAGAACCGACTCAACAAAAGCTGGAGACGTTGGGGGCCCAGACAACTGGGGATTCGCGGCTCCTCTCCAAATCTTGCCGTCCCCCCGAAATTTGACCTAGTTGGTCGTGGACTTGAGCGACGGACACACGGGAAGCTCTTCGACGAGGTCCTCGCTCAAGGGAGCTTGCCAGGAGGAAGCGAGCAAATCTGCTCGGAGACTTGTAGTACTTCCACATGATTCCGTCGTTATTCCTTTACGCCGGGCTGCTGAAAGTTGTTTCTTGGACCCGTCAGATAATAATCGCGGAGAGGCTCTGAGCATCACGGAGAATTTGCCGGACAGATTTCTTGCTGGGATTACATATTGAACACCGCGTGTGTTATTTCCATGATTCCGGGGCTAAAACCGAGCTCGAGTCAAGTTTCTCATAACAGAAATGTGTCTAAGATCTAATCCCACACAGATACGAACTCGACGCCTTCGCAGGATCGGTGTGAAGACGAGCGATGACATTGTGAAGCTCGTGAGTCACTTGACAGCGCTGACAATCATCGCTTCGAAAAAAAAAAAACGTTACTTCGGTGTCAGACTCGGTACCGCTGGATGTAGAAGGTCTCCCTCCACGGCGCGGATTTTTCGAATCCCGGTTAGGGGTAGGCTTCGTTGCGCAGATGAAAAGTTGCGCATTCCATGGGCTTCCAAACAACAAGCTTGTATCTTCCACCGACTGATGTGTTCGATCTCCATATAGAGATTTCGAACCTTCGCGATCGCTGATTCACATTGATAGCGATGCCAAGCATAGAAGACTTCGTTGTGGTGAGGAGCGTGAGCTCTGGTGCCTTTGGGAAAGTTGTTCTGGCCAAACATCGAACGAAACAGAACGATCAGTTGTATGCAGTGAAAGTCATGGACAAGCAACACATGCTCAACAAGAACATGGCCGACAGAAGTAAGTTCGTCGTCAAGAGACACCTGTCCTCTATTCCAAATGATAGTCCACGGAACTTCACAGCATCTCTGCTTCTTTGTTATCTGGCACAATGGCCGCAACAGCGCTCCCTTATTCCATTGTATGGAGTCATGGATCGTTTTCCGGTACAACCGCTTGCCACAGCATTCGGTCCCCGCACAATTAGATGATAGTTCTGAAAAGTATTCGGAGCGAGTGGGCCTTCCGAATCGCATTTAGTCTGGAATACGTTGTCTCGTCAAGCCCCGTTGTATTGCAGTTAATAAGGAGAAGAACGCGCTGGCGATTACTCATTCTGATTATGTGGTGAAAATATTCTATGCCCTGGAAAGTCGGAGCAGAATTTATTTGGTAAGTTCCTCCGTGAGAACGGGATCATGACAATTCACGTTCTGAGACGCCGGTGACGAGATACAGTGTCGTCTTCGAGCATCACAGAATCTGCATAGTTGGATCAACAGGATCTCTTGCTCCATTCAGGTCATGGAATACATGGTGGGGGGAGATCTAAAGAATCTCCTGAAACGTTACATCATCTTTCCGCAACAGGTAGCCAGATTTTACGTTGCCGAATGCGCCCTGGCCTTAGAATACATCCACAAGTATGCCGTACCTCCGAGTCTTTTCATGCTATAGATCCGAAACTCTTCGCCAGATCTCGAAGCGAGATCGGGGCAGCTCTCGTTGACGTTTGCCGCTGTTCCAGGCATGGAATAATCCACCGAGATATCAAACCCGACAACATTCTCATCGGAAGCAATGGACATATAAAATTGACTGATTTTGGACTGTGCAATTTCAAACGGGAGAATATCGACATCGCCGATATCATAGCGACACCCTTGAATCCTGCGCGGAAGCTGCCGGCACGGACTCCGGGACAAGTGCTGTCCCTCATCACTAACTTCCGCCTAACACCGAAGGTGAACACTCCTAACCTCGCAAGCACGTCTCTGAACCATGTGGAATAGGATGCTCAGCTCGCTTGTTCACCTTTTTTAGGTTGACGCGACCTATGCATCGACACCGACGTTCGTCACCGCTCACAACGATAGTTCCACGAGATTTCTCTCGAGTATAGGAGAAGAGTTCTCCACACCTCAAGGCGGAAGCGATCGTTATAAGTCTTGCGTTGAAACAGTACCTGAGCACGAGTCAGAGCTGAGTATGTGACCGCAGGCATATTGGTCATCTTTCCTTGATCAAAACTTCTAGACCCCGACTGCCACCGGCACAGAAAACTCATGGCTCTCATGAGAGAATGAAATTGCAACCCATCGAGCGTATTTTCCAGGCAATACGGCTGGAGAGAATAATCGTTTCTCAGTTTTCGGTTCATCCGGGAGCAAGAGGTTGTTCGGGGAGTCTTTTGATTCCGTATCTTTTTCTTCGGAACTTGAAAGGAAACGTCGCCGAAGCGATATATCCGGGAAACGTTTGTGTTTCTCAATGAGCGGAGAGAGCGGATCAAGAACGAGCTTCGGGTGATTATCATGCTCCGACATTCTAGACACCAATCTTGTGCGTCGAGACTTTTTCAATACGTAGGGAAAGAAGATTTCCCCGTAGCTCCCGCTCAATCGAAGCTCTCTTGAAGGAGTGATGTACCGTCCGTTTTCGACTTGTCCTTGATAAGAGCGAGTACGCCGCAAGAGGACAGTCCAGCGGCAGGGAGCGCATCGTTCGGATTGAACGAATCGAAGGCGTCCGAAGCGGAGGGAAGCATGTCGCATCAGCGTGAATCGGATTCCGCGTACGCAAACGCTACTCCTCTAGTTAGAAGGTTGGTTCTTTGGAGCACTGGACGGGAATCATTTGTCCGGGACAGATGATCCATTCGAATCTCATAGGTTTCACGGAAATGAGAAGAATCCAATTCATCCTCAGCCTCGCTTTGTCATCCAAAGACCGGCGAAGGAAGCAGAAGTACGCACCCCGCAGGAGCGTTAGATTCACATCCTTGTCTCCAAGTCACACGACCATCCAGGAGCACAACGACTCGGAGCAGATTCCGGACGCCAACACCCCAGCTGATCACAGAACCCGTCTCACCAGGTCAGTGGCGGACGCCTCATGGACTCGCATAGGACGTCTTAAGAAAATACAAGGTACGTGAGACGAAGGAGTCCCGGTCAACATGGATGGTATATCTCTCTCTCTCTCTCTCTGAACTTGTCGAGATTCTCATAGGTGCTGGTTTTCCAGCCGCAAAGTCGCAATCCGGGATCGTAGGAACTCCAGATTACTTGGCGCCTGAAATCTTACGGGAGGAACCCCACACTCCAGCTGTCGATGTGTGGTCTTTGGGTGTCTGTCTTTACGAGTTCTTGGTCGGATGCCCGCCTTTCATAGACGAAACCGTGGAGAAGGTTTTCGCAAACATCCTCGCCAGGGGTGAGAACGCACTCATCTCTGCGCCTTTATTGGGGAAAATTCAAACTTATCGGTCGAGGAATGTAGATGCCGAGTCAGGCTCTGTTCAGTGAATCCTGATGAGTCGCGTTGGTTCCCAGACATAGACTACCCTGAAGGCGACGAGGCTCTCAGCCCAAAAGCTGTCGAAACGATCGAAGTCCTCCTCGACCCACACGTCGTCCGAAGACCTTCGGCGGTCGGCCTTCGCAAGTTGCCGCTGTTCGAAGATTTGGACTTCGTCAACATACATAACCAGGAGCCTCCGTGGATTCCGAATTCCGATGAGCACACGGGTAACGGCACCGAAATCTCCGGGCGATATTTCACAAGTTTTCACGACAACCGGACTGTTTCCGAATCAACCGCAGGCCTTCCGAAACGCATATCATTAACTTCGACACTTTTTTGCAGGGAATTCGACCGAGGATATCGACGACGTTCTGTCAGCCTACTAGTAAATTTCCAAGAGAACGCTGAACACCGTTGTAGACCTCAGCTTGCATCCTTACAGGATCTTGTTGTTTCGAACCTCGAAGACCGGATTTGATTGCGATGAGTTTTCTTCGTCTCGGCGCGTCCCGAACACGGGGAAGCGTCAACCAAGTGTAATTTAGACAATGTAACGTCATGTAAAATCTATCGCGTATATGATTCCACCGTGTTTTTTTTTTCTCGGACCATGCATACCTCCATGCACTGATGGTGAAACGGCTAGGTCGAACACACAGCCAAGGCTGCTAACTTTTCGCTCCTTCCGTCTAGTATTGAGTGTAGTACGAATACGAATAATATATAATGCGAGTCAGGTCGAGTGACATCCGATATATCGAGGCTGAAGTCACAAATTTCGTCACGACGCTACATCCGGGAGGAGCGGCACCGGAACCAAATGTGCTCCTTCCGCACCGTGATTTCACAGGACAGGTTGAATTGTGCTCCTCATGCGCCGATCCTATGTCTGTCGAAGCGATTGTTGACCAATCGTTTTCGCGGAATCTTTGTGCAACTCATGCCGTTGCGAGTTGCATATTGTCTCCGTCGGATCAGATGATGTGTTTACGTGACGAAATAAATCCGGAGGCAACGATGATTCCAACGCTACACGGTGTAGACTTCGAGCTGCAACATTTGGTGGCATACGCATTCTCGGCCATCCCCCGATGGGACTTGGTGAGGTCGGGCAATCTCTTCTCGATTCATCGATGGCTCGTTAAGGGGCGCATCTTCTCGTCCTCATGAAGCGTTTATCTTCAAAAATCGGTTTAAAATCGCGATTTCAGAGCCTCTCTCTAGTGCATGCGTTTTGGAATTGATTCGGGAAATGATCGGGAAATCATCGATTCTCAATCGATTTCGGAAAACAAAGCAACGAGGTAATTTCCCGTGAGCCCAGCTACGAAACGCTTGCCCCTCCGCAACGTTCAGCTTGCAAATCTGAAGAGGGTAGCTATTGAGAGAACCCTCCCAGTTCAGCGCTCCAGACCCCTCCCGTACAAAACCGTCACCGGATCGATCAGATGAATTTTCACTCCACAAACCAGCATAAGCATCCTGTTTTCCGGAATCGACCAGGAAAACCGCCCAAAATTCAGCTCAAAGTAGACACCATGTCGTCTTTCACCCGTTCTCACATGTTGGAACACTTTGATATTGTTCTGCCAGCAGATTTTAGTGTCCTAGTACCTCACCCGCGATGAGACTCCATCCGTTGTGAAGAGAGCAGTTCCTCGGGATTGGCGCAGTTTGTCAGAGTTGGCGGGATAGGCATCCCGTTGTAGGTGCTCCTCCGCATGGTTCCTCAGTTCGCAAGTGACGACCTCACTCGCGCAGAAACTAGAATTCTGCCCGGTCATGGGCACGCTGGAGCTGAAGTCGAGTCTGGGACAAGGTTTACATCCAACTAGAGTCGTAAACATTCAAAAGGACATTGACTAGAGCACATAAAACGGAACACGATGGAGCGAGCAGTCTCAGCGATGGAAGATTCCCCCGTAATGTTTTGAGTGCTAGATGGCACAAGCGCTTGAACTGGAGTGCCAACGGGACGTTCTCGTAGAACCTGGCAGTATTCTCGTCGTCAACCATTGCCGTCGGGAAAGACTAGCGAGCATATGATTTTTACTTCGGTTATAGATGTTCCGATCCCTGTTCAACTCTCGCTATAACGTCGCGGGCCGGCACGGGATCTGATTTGCGATGGCACTCAAACGAAGACGGAGGAAATACGCGGTTGCAGAGTTAATTCGGGAATTTGTTGGCCCTAATGGAGGATGGGGAGCCACGGCCCGTGCAATAATCAGCATGCGCGTCAGTCGGATTGTGACATTTCGAATTATATGTCGCTGGGTCAAGCCAAGACATATTGCAACACCGCTGGGGACACAGAGAGCCTCAGTCGGTCCTTCGCAAGCCCTTTCCTTCGGAGTTCATACGTAGGTACGAGGGTTTTACGCCGTTGGGAGGAGGAAGTGCGGGGTCTCTTCAATAGCGCCTTCACAAACCCTATGCAGCATTGTAGGGGGCGCTGCTTCGTTGGCGCATGCCTCACAAAAGCCATAAAAGGAGGCAGACGCGGGGGCTTGCCCGACAAGCTCCTCGATCGTCAGGACGAACTGTTGCCTCGTCGCCGTTGCTCGTAGGTTGAAACTCCGCATCAGCTGGCCCACAGAGGTCACCCCTGAATTCGTTCTTCAGAAGTCGGCTGGCCGTAAGTTTTTCATATCCAGTGAATCCGTTCCGTTCGTATTCGATACATTTTAGCTTTGAGTTTCGCAGGACAATGTGCGTCCAGACCGATATATCCCGCGACGGAATTCCATGGCTGCGACGCGAGAGGATGTAGATCGAGTTCCGACCCCATCTCTATTGAAGCTAGAGTCCGGCAGGAAAGTATAATGTTCGACTTTTCACGGTCCGAAGAATCGAGTACCACGGAGGGGAACCCCACTTTACGCTCGAAGTTCGACTCGGGATCTGCGGTTCCGAAGCGAAGCGCAGGAGCAAATCCTGCGAAAGGTCAACTGTCTACATTTACTCTAGAATGCGCCCCGGGCTACCCAGGTACCTTGGGCTTGTCTCTGAAATGCAGTCAGGTACCTGAAGTAGCGCGCGGATGCGTCTGGAACTTCGTCAAGACTTCATGAAATCACCTGCTGCAATCGAGAAAGACGCCCAGAATCTCACGGGACGTGTGTCCATTGTACTTCATCAGGTGCTCTGGTTCTCAACAATCCAGGCATCTCATGGAGTGCAGCTGATTTCACCGTCCACAGCAACCTCCATCAATGTTATTCCGCTGGGCTGCACTTTGAATGTAATGACTAGGGAGGCTCCGGCAACCAAGATGTCGGACGCTCTCTCGCCTAGCGATGTCTCTCCAACTGCACTGCAGCCAGAGCCCTCCAAATTCTTGCAGGCTTTCCTGACGCATCCTACGCCGACATTCGTCTCCATTATTATAGATGTCGCAATTTGAAATGGAAAATAAAGTCTTGCATACGAAACGATCAAGGTTCTCGTGATTTACGCGCATTCAATTGTGATTACCCCCTCCATCGTTGCATTCATTGTAGAAACGTGGTAATGGGTTTGGGAGAGACTCCACGAAGATTTTCAAGTTTTGGGGAACATTTTCTTCATCGCATGAAACCCTCACATTCAGGGCCAACTAGCTTTAACTTCGACGGCAGACCCTCAACCCCGGGAGCAGCCTCGGGAGAGGCCTAAGCATTGCTGGAGCACGATGCGTTATGGAGGCATACGATTCCACGTTGCTGTGTCCTATCTCCCGCAGGGGGCATCTCAGCTTGACAGAGAGCAATAAGAATCGCACGGGAGCAGCATAAGGCAATCATCAACAATCTGTAGAGGAGCTCGAGTTTTCGAGCAGGAGGAAATATCGGCCACCGGAAGATAGTGACAGAGAGGTAATTCTTGGCCGTTTCGCTACGCTCTCTATGGATAGGTCTAAACCGTTCGTAGATCGAGTCGACCGCATGCTTGGGTTTCTTGTGTGGAGTCTTACCCACGACCTGTTTGGGAGTTAAATCCTTCCAGAGCACACATTGTCAATTGATGTGAAAACTCTGACAAGCGAAACTCAATTTTATTCCTTGGACAAATTCACGGAGCTCCATGAAATACAAATTCACTATATTATCCTTGGTGGCTCCGGGTTATATGGCTCAAGTTTCGCATCAGACTCAGACTAGCCCCACGAATGCGATCGGACAGTCGCGAACGTGATGTATTATGATTATTGGATATAAGACGAGCCAACTCGTCGTGAGAATATTAGAAGCTGATCGAAGGTTTCGGTCGAGTCACGTTTCAACGACGAAATCGTACAACGAGTTATGTACATTGGACTGGCGGATTCCCAGACCTCAGTTGTCACCGAATATTCACGTCTCCTGCGGTTGATGACGACCATCGTTCATGACCTGTTCGATAAGAAAGAGATTTTGACAACTTTTCGTTGCTCCATCGCAGCCGTAATTTGCAAGCCTCATCTTTCCCCGATTATGAAAGTAGGGCATTGAGATGATTCCATCCGTTACCTGTATCAGAGACTCCGATTCAGCCGTCGACGACGTTTTCTTCGGAGTCACAGCTTTCCGCAACAATCTGGTGCGCGCCTCGGGCAAATTAGGAGTTCCTCCTGGCAGTTGCAATCGTCCGAGTGGAGATCCAAGGAAGAGGGGCGAGCCTGCGACACCCTCGGGCGTTGTTACGAAGCTGAGACATTCAGCGGAGTAACTTCCTCCCTGATCCAGGCCCTCGATAAGCTTCCGGTAGTTCTCGAGTTCCTGTCGAACTTCGTCCTGAGCCTTGGACTGAGCCAGGAGCCGTTTGTTGAGCTCCTTCCGACGGCGGCGTTCCTCCTCCAATTGCTTCGCGTATTCGTTTCCTGCTCTCTTCAGTTCGCTTTCGGACTCATGGAATTTCTGACGCCAATCGGCCGCCTCGGTCGCGGCGGCCTCCGCTCTTCTCTGTTGTTCTTCCAGCTGGGTTTTGAGGAGCTCGAAATCCTCGACCGCGATTGAAGTTTGCAGAACTGATTGAAGCTTATTTTGGAGCTCGTCTTGGAGGCGTTTGATTTCGTTTCTCTTTTCGCGGAGTTTTTCTGTCATTGTGTCAGAGAATTTCTTCTCAAGGCGCTGTTTCAGGTCCGACAGCTTCTTTTGCACCTCATCGGCCGTGAAATGCGTCTGGTTTTGTAACTCCCCAAGTCTGCTCTGACTGAAAGTGAGCTCTGCCGTGTTGATTTTAAAGCGCTCCTGGAGCTTCGCGTAATCGATCTTCAGATTCATCATCTGTTGTTTCTGCTCGTTGTATTCTGTGCGTTCTTGAAGCATCTGCTCCCGAAGCGAAACAAGCTCACCAAGAGCTTCTTTCGATCGACGGCGTTCGACATTCAGACTCTCTTCAAGCTCCCCAGCCCGAGCTTTCTGAGTCTCAAGCTCTGATCTGATCTGACTCGAATGTTTCGTACACGTTTCCAAACGCTCTTCAGCCTCGGCGCGTTGGTTTTCAGCAAGAACGGTTTTCCTGATTTGCTCATCGAGTTGCAATCTCAAGAACTCCAGCTGTTCACGGGAGTCCTCTTTCAGAACGCGGTTAGCCTCTTCGAGACGTTTGACTTTCTGGACAGATTCCGCCAACCGGCGCTCCGATTTCTTGATTCGCTCCAAGTACGAGGACAATCTGTAGAGAAGGATGCGGATCGATAGAGGGTGTCTACTGGAAAATATCGTGGCCTCGCAGAGGTACTTACTTTGTGTTGAGGCCGCTGAATTTATCCCTCAATGGCAAGGATCTCGCAGGGCTCGCTGGCTCATCTTGATCGTCGATCGCGAGGGAATTCTCAAGGTCGACCCTGACGGATTCAACAGAGTCGACCTGTGTGTCTTCTTTAGAGGATTCCGGAACTTTTATCCGAGTCGACTCGAAATTCAGACTGGAATTGTTGGAGTCTTCATCAAATACGTCCCGGGAGC
Organism: Neoseiulus californicus; assembly: GCA_028455905.1. Taxonomy (NCBI): domain Eukaryota; kingdom Metazoa; phylum Arthropoda; class Arachnida; order Mesostigmata; family Phytoseiidae; genus Neoseiulus; species Neoseiulus californicus. The sequence continues at coordinate 3,491,417 of JAMQGS010000007.1, forward strand.
AGCACTCGGAGCTGTGCGGAATATTTTGGATGCGTAACTGCTGCCCTCGATGACAGCGGCAGGGGAATCGCACTTACTTCTGTTTATTGCTCATGATGGAGGCGTGAAGAGAACGAACCGAAGGCACTATTAAAAGTGAGCGCGCATCCGAGCGCACCAATGAGGAGCAACAACAGTTCTGCCGTGGCGTGCAGCACGACGTGACACAATTATGTGCACGCAATTTTCCCTCGAGTATGCAAATATCAGACGCTAGCAGACAGCGTCGAGTTCGAAGACGAACCACGATTTCGATTTGATTTGGTTTGACGGAGCTCCCAGATCACGTCGACTGATGAGCGAAGTACGAGGAACACTTTCTGTGTTCAGGAGACAGAGAATTGGGCATACCGATTTCAATGTATGCTTTCAGCGACAGCGGCACAATCAGCGTACAGCTCTTGTTCCAAGGCCTGTTGAGGGGTTCCAATCAACTGTAAGCAGTCACCTCCGATCCCCTTGCTAGAGGCTCCCGTAGAAGGAATCGCCGACCTTCCGCTCGGGACTGGTCTGAGGCAGGCTAAGTTTTATCTATGAGAGGCGCAGGACGCGTCGAACAGTTCCACAACATCCCAGAACTTCTGTGTTTGTGAACCCCGGTTTCACCGGGAAGCTCATTCTCACGGGCTGGTAGAAACGGTCCGAAACAAACTCAATCGAGAAGGAAATCATGTATTTGATCCATCCGTCCTATGCAGCCCAAGTTAATCAAGATGAGTGAAGCAACAAAATCGTATGTTGGGTCGAATGAAAAATTTTCGTATGCAATTCTGCAGGAAAAAACGAGAGTTTATTAGAAAGAAGAAACTCTGTTCTGTGTAGATGTGTTCTGGTCGTGGAGCTGTTGGTGTGATCGAAGCCGATTTACGGTGATTCAAGATGATTCCTCTCGGTCGCATGAGGGAAATCTCCGAGTACAGTTAAGGTGGCCAGCACACCAAACTCTCGAAATCACTTTGAGCTATAGCAGGGTGGAGATTGTGGAGGTGAAGATCGTAGTGTTCGTTCCGATCGCAGTAGTAGTGGTATCCGTGGAATTAGTAGTTCGATTAGTTGTAGTAGCATTGGTAGTAGTAGTTTAAGTAATAGTAGGAGACGTATCGCTAGTAGTAGTATTAGCAGTAGTAGTGGTATCAGACGTCCTAGGAGTAATAGTAGTGGTAGTAGTAGTTGTAGATATCGTAGTAGTAGTATCAGTAGAAGTCATAGTAGTAGTAGTATCGGTGTATACAACAAACTCAATGGAACGTCACCTTAGCCTGCATCAGACAACTCAATCGGAAACAAATCTTCATCTAGGTTCTGGATAGTCACGTATGGTTCGGTTTATTCATGAATTGATCCATTAGCAACTGAAATATTATACTAGGTCGGCGAATCGGAATGTTCTAGAATCATAATTCGGATTTTCTGGGATCTCCAATAGATGTCTCCAATGCTCTCTGATGATTTCGCGTTCTGCACTTGTGTGGAGTTAGACAGATAGCTTGGTTGCTTGGTTGTTTTTGGGTACTTGATTGCTCGGTAGGTAGAAGGGTAGTTATAATGTATAGAGATTTGGTCTCACTGCCTAGGTTGGTGGTGGATTGAGTAATTGTTGGCGTAGACCTCCCAATGCCTTAGAAGACCTCACTTCTCAAGCGCATAGCTCCGGCCTTCTCGTGATGAATCATGACCATCGGTAAAGTGGCGATGTTCTTGTTAGAAATCATCGACAACAGCTTTTCAGAATGTGGTGCAATCACGAGTGGGTGGTTTCAAATCACTTTGTGGGGTCTGTCTCCGGTGATCAGGACGCTTGTTCGGCAAAACTGCAGCTGCTGTTTCACAACAGAACTGAGAAGGAACTTGCACTTGAATTTCAGAGCGATCCACTCTCGATCACAATGATTATCTCATCAGACGGAAGTTTTTGATTTGAGAAAAGATGACAGTCAGAGGCAATAGCCTCGAGTTTTAAATGAATTTTGTTGTAAACGACCCAGGGAACCGAATTTAGGAACGACGTTGTAGCACGTCCCTTCGAAGACCAGGATTCAGCGGAAAATTGATTCATAGACAGAGAGTTGGATTTGGGAAAGGAAAGCCCCTCTCTTCCTTACTCGCTTAATACAACACATGGCTCAACGAGAATAAAGCTCACTGAGCAGGAGGACGACTACAGGGACCACTTCATCGGTAGAATCAAATATCCAAAGATAGCGATTGAGTTGATGCGCAGTTTCCACTTGTTAGAGATCAACCAAAACGGAATCAGTCGACACCGAGCTGCGATCATCCCGTAGAGAGATTTATCTCAGACCCTCTGGAATGATTGGATACATCTTCCGGTAACAACAGGTTCATGCCGTCCACGGCTCACACGATGTCCGAGTTACTGCAAGACTGTTCTTACTTTTCACTTTCACTTATATCAGAATCAGATCCTGTCCTCTTCCTAGATCGCTCCTGACTCCTGATCCTGTGGTAGGTATCGTGGAATCGGACTAATACATGTAAGGATCGAGAAGATTACAGAGTTTTTTCCCGGGATAGCTGTTCAAGAATTTCCCCACAACCAAAGGAGCCATATTACTGCAGTGCTCGGTAAACTTCTTCATGCAGTCCGTCAATCAGGCAACCTATGTTATTCGTTCTATAATCAGTCAGCCAAACGATAGGACCATCTAACGAAATGGCTACCTTGCGACAGGCTAGCGCATTCGGATCTGCCGGCCCTCCATTGCTGCCGCCTCAGAATCGTAGTAAAGTTAGCCAATGCTCGATTTTACCTTGTGCTCCCTTCTTCGGTGGGCGCGTCACAGTGGACAAAGTCTCTGCATCAGCTCAGATGTCAAGATCTGAGAGTGAACGCACAGTAGTAAACCTCATTGATAGAAATGAAACAAGGCGACAATATAGTCATCGTCGTGAACTCGATATAATCGTATCTGTGACGATCGCGATTTCAGCCGTATAGGTTGATAGTGGTTGTCACGATAAAGAAAATGCTCATCGTATTAATCGTGGTATTCGTATTCATATATAATAGGGATTCATCGTAATGTAGTTAGGGAAAATCTCGGTGATCTGTCGCATAACGTTCCGAATGATTCCGCTCACTTTTTTCTGGGGTATTATCTCTCCATGGGAGGTCTCCTGTTTTTCATTCATCGACCTCCGCTCGCTCGTCTACTAATCTGATTTCACTCCTCCAAATTCGTTACGATAGTAATGGACAAAAACGTGGTACTGCGAAGCACATTGATGTAGATGTTCCTCAACTGACGCGATGACCCCTGAAACGTCCTCCAACCTGTGGATCCTCATCCCTGTGTATCGATCGCTACCCTTGTGGCTTGAATAACCGTTGAGTTCCCCCTTTCTCTCTTCGTCGAATTTTCCCCAGTCCCGATTTTTTTTCGTTGACGGAGTCCCTGCTTACGAGGCCTCCTCCTTTTTTTCTTCGGAGGCGGGTTCGTCCTTGGGTTCTCCATCACCTGGAACAGGCAGCGGATTCAGTTCCAACTCAACGAGCTAACAGGCTCAGAGCTTCTATTATTAGAATCCCACGACGGACCCGTTCACTGAAGGTTGCCACTGGCCACACCACGAGATCCCAGCGGTGGATTGCAACAATAATGAGTCGAGAACACGGTCAGAATTGAAGTTTGGGTGTCTCGATCATTTTTGATATTTTTAACGGCGTGATGGGCCCCCCGGTGGCTCGATGATCCACCCCGCCTGTTGCACTTCTCAAGAACCCGCCCGAGGATCCCAGTTTTTGCCACTTCGTTTTCCCCACGAGAGGCGCCCAGTGGGCTGCAACACCGAGGGGATCTTGTGAATGTTTCGCTAGGTCGTCTTAAATTCATCTCCCTTCTTCATCTAAGTCAACGCACCAGACTCATGCTGCATATCGCTAGTCCACAAGGTGAGGTTGTCCCTGAGCAGCTGCATGATCAGAGTGGAGTCCTTGTACGATTCCTCGGACAGCGAGTCGAGCTCAGCGATAGCGTCGTCGAACGCTGCCTTAGCCAGACGGCATGCGCGTTCGGGCGAGTTAAGGATCTCGTAGTAGAACACTGTGAAGGAGAAATACGCCTCGTTAGAGGGGGACAGCCTCAGAGTAACCCGAAAGGACGACTTCATCATTGTCCCGATTTCGCGTGTATCCCTCAACATCGAGCCAGTCCACGAATACGCACCCGAGAAGTTCAGCGCAAGTCCCAGCCTTATAGGATGGGTTGGAGGTAGTTCAGAGGTGGCGACGTCCGAGGCGTTCTTGTACGCAGCGAGAGAATTTTCAGCAGCCTCCTTACGATCGTTGCCCTGAGCGAACTCAGCCAGATATCGGTGATAGTCACCTTTCATTTTATGGTAGAATACCTTGCTTTCACCTGGAACGGAAGACGTTACGAAGACTTCGTGGCGGGAACTCGCTGCAGAGCAGCGATGAAAAGAAACGAGATAGCTCAATGCTGCGTTCGAGAACGAGGAAACTTCCAGCGTACCGGTAGAGGCGGTTGGAATCAAATGTTTGTCGAGTACTCCAAGGATGTCTTCGCATACACCGCGTAGCTCCTCCTCGATTTGAACACGGTACGTTTTGATCATGGGCAAGCGCGCTTCGGTCCCCTTGTTCTCCTCCTGGAAACAGGAATATCAGATCATCGAACACTGGCTCTATCTATGGAATCTTCATATGTTTCGCCGGGCTCAAACTCCCCCAATAGATCACTCGGTCCCCGGCAACAAGCTCACTGAATTCAGTCGACTTCGCTCTACTTCAAGAGCTGAAAGCGTTCAGTTTGGACGAGCCAATGCACCAGAACATCGCGAGTGAAGGATAGTCGTTCGCTAGTGAACTATGAACGATAAAGTAATCCACGCGAATCAATAAACTATCATAGTGTGTCATGTGCACTCATGTGAGATGAAGCCCTGATGTTGAATTGATTGTCGGGACCTCCGTTGAACGCAAAGCTTCGACCGACGACAGAGAAATCTGGACCAGGAGCTACGACAAACCACGCCGTCATGAGATGAAACTCACATTTTTGAAACGGACATCATCCGCGAATTCGACCCCAGCAAAACATAGGCGGATCCCGGAAACCCAAGATCCATGTTTTTCGCCACATTCACCAACATACCTTTTGCTCAATGGATGAGATAATCCGCCAGGACGCTCTGCGGGCTCCGATCACGTTCTTGTAGGCAACCGAGAGCAGGTTGCGCTCTTCGACAGTGAGCTCGAGATCGAGCGAGGCCACCGATTTCATAGAATCGACCATTTCTGAGGAAGGAATTCGTGCTCTTAGTGAAATCGTACATCGTATTTCTACCGCCCTCTAGGCTGACTTCTAGCGTTTGACGATCTCATTGGACACAGAATCTGAATCCCAAACTCCCTCCGCGGACTATTTCCTTGTTCCTCTCTGAGTTTGGGGACTTGACGCGCTGTCGACGCCGACATCAAACGAGGCACTCGCTAAGCAGAGGAATGTTGCAGTCCGTTTGAGAAGTCTTTGCGGTTTCACGAACCCTTCGGAACATTTCCAGCTTATTCCCCTTTCCCCTCAAAAACCGAAAAGTATAGTGAGAGATCGATTCGGGAAATGACGTATGGATTTTCTGTAATTTTTCTCTCTGACTCATCCGTGCATCGAATTGCGCATCATCAGTTCATTGCGATGTTCGCTTTGACTACGTCGCATACAGGTCCGACCGACTCACTGGAGGTGAGCGATCTGGAATCTCATTCGAATTCCGTGAACAGTTGCCCGACTGCCAGAGGCCAAGTTGAATAATCTACAACTTCGAACGCTACGATGAAAAATAGGCTCAAGAGCATCGACAGAGATATTATCATCACCGCCACCCCCCGAAACGTCGACCGTGAATCAAGTCGAGGCGAATTCATCTGTCGGTGGACAATACGCTTTTCGTCCTCGCGGTACACACGATTTACAACTTCGATGTGGAACTGGGTTAAGCCAAAGTGTAACGGTATCATATACGCCGCAGAGCTAACGCTTGACCGACCGAGCGGCCGGTCTGTCGGTTGGTCGGTCGGCCAGCCAGCCAGCCGGCCGGCCGGCGGTTCAACTGGCCGAATTGTCTGCTTCTCTGTGTATGAAATGCTGGCCGGCAGGCGGACGGGCGGGTCGGCTAGTCGGCAACGAGCAACCCTTGCGCTAGATCTGAAGCACGTTGAGGAGCACGCGAACGCTGTTCGAAACCTCATCTCGGCCGCCATTAGAGCCGCCACAGCACAGCCGTCGAACGAGTTCTCTGGGTGTGATGATGCCGCTGATGTAGCAGCAGCGGCAGCTAGCCTGACTGCCTGCTTGCTTGCCTGTCCGTCTGTCAGCTACATAGCAAGCTCGCCGTGGAAGGCGGAACGGCGAAGTACTGTAGGACTAGAACGTTGTTCGGCATTCCATAAACAGCGTATCCGATTTTGTCGACGGAGCGCATTCTCCGTTAAAACTATTTGAGGGTGAAACCTCGTTTTCATGAGTTCGAGCATCTAGACTTCAATCTCGAAGTTCGCTGACGCTGAAACCATGCATGCCGCCCTTGTCGGAAAAGCTCGAGCGCCATGAGCGAACGATGCGAGCCGTCAAGTGAGCGACCGAATGAACGAGCGAGCGAGAGAACCTGACACTGGAAGCTAAACACCGCGTTACGCAACAATCGAGATATGATTCGATTATTCGAGCACCCGGGAAGAGAATGGTCTTCTGGAATCGATCGATGATATGGAAGAGATGATAGCGGCGGCGGCGACGATGTCGACGACGAGAGCCAAGATTGAATCGAGACGATTCACACGGAGCACACACACTTACACACACACACAAGCACGAACACTCACGCAGGACGCGTGAAGAAAACCAAATCGTGGAATTTACTAACCATCATAGCGCTCGGCTTGCTCGGCAAGCTTCGCTTTGTAAACGTTGTCCTCTCGGTCTGCGACAGCCATGGTTCTGTTCTGCTGTTGTCGGTGAGACTGATTGTGAGATCGTTGACTACGGCGACTTTCGCAGTTGCTGTAGCAGCGGCAGTAGTTGCGGCAGAGAAAAACGACGACGTCTGCGACGACAGCAGACTTTCAATAACGACGATTCGAGGACTCTCAGTGAAGTCCGATGCTTCTCTTGGCTCCGACCCCTTAGACTACGGGGCGAATTCCTAGCTCGGTATTCGTCGGTTTCACGACGACCACCTCACAAACTGGATCAAGTACGATCCGATGCACTACTGATAGAAAAACTGAACCGTTCTCCGGGCTGATGTACTCTGTCTGTTGATCCGCCTGGCTACCTGACGGTATTGTGTTTGTCTGCCTCGCGACACACGAACCAACGAACGAACAGACTGACGGACGGACTCTGGCTGACTAACTGGATAACAACTGCTAGTTGAATCAGCAAGCTCAAATTGTTGCTCGTTTCGGAGGCCGAAATCCCGATTCAGATAGGACACCGAGAGCGGCAATAGCAAAACTTGAGCGAGATGCGGTGTTCCGACGCAGAAATTCGGGCGATTCTCGGAGCACGACTCAACGAGGAGCTGACAACCGTCCGAACTCCACCAAGGCAGGCTTAGAATGATCAACGCGACGAGAGAGAGAATGCCCATCCAAGATGGCGCCGCACACGCCGCCGCTGGATCGCTTGCTGCCTTGCTGGCGCGGCCGCTAAATGTTGGCGTAGGCCTGTTCCGAAATGGAACAGGGGAACGCCGTTCCGACGAGATGCGGGAACATATCATAAATTTTCCTCTTTTGCGAAATCGAACATTATATGCCGCGATATGCGGACGGTTTTCCAGAGAAACGCGACTGAACAGAGCATCCGTAGTGGAATCTCCGGCCAAAATGGTGGCATCGGATGGAGTCAGGAGAGAGAGAAAGATTCACGTGTCGCCATTCGGCGATGATTTTTGGGCGGTTGAAGCCACTCAAAGGACATCTTCGTTACGAGAGCCAAGACATCGAATTTCTTAGGAAGCTGGAATGGATGGAGCGAATGTTCCTCGAGAGATATATCTTGTCCACACCTTCCCATGGAACGGAACCAACAGAATGCCTAAATAAGGTCTCTCAATTCAGGGCTGGAGGCTGGATAAAACCGTTGCGAGCAGACGAGTCGACCGAGAAAACGCGGGTGATGATGATTTTTGCTCCGAATGAGCGAAACACAAGTCGCCGCTCCCGTTCCGCGGGAAGAGCTGGAATGGTACCTGGAATCCATCTCCCAGATGAACGGAAGTCCGAGAATACGTCAACGTTGACATGATTGCAGAGAAATCAGCTCCTCTCCAGAATCTCGCGAAACGCTCTCGGCCCCCCCATCTCTTTTCTTCTTCTTCTTTAGGAAGATTCTTGAAGATCGACTTCAGGGATGAAGATGCCCCGGTTACCAGTCCCCTGAGTTTCTGGCGGAGCGAGAATGAGCCAGAATCACGTTGGAGAGTTTTCGACTCTCAGACGCTCCGAGATCGCCTGGTGTAGTCATGGAGCCTACTCTCGGTTTCCAGAAACCCCGGCCTACACCTCACGTGCTGTCTCGACGAGCCTGTGCGTCAGTTGCTTGTGGTACTTTCAACTGCATCTCCTAGCCTCGAATCAGCAGTTTTCTAACCTGACGTTCCCGCAGAATCCGGCTAGCTTTCTTCCGAACTTCCCTCATGGCAAACGGTAGTATTTCGGTCACAACATCACAAGACTACTTCGAGTTCATGGCTCCTGGACTCGTGCTACGTTAAAATGATGAAACCGCTCGGATGTGGAAACTCGGCGAGAAAGCTCGGTTGCCGGAAGCAATGCTTTCCGCTGATCGCGCTTCTCCCGTTTCTTCGGGAGACGGTACTTCGGTATGAGGTCGGTTTTTACATGGGTCGCATGTCGCAAGTTCCGGTCGAGGCGTCAGGATCTAGCGGTCATCCCTGGCGCGTTCATCGCCGGGATCCATGCTTACTGCGCCGACTGTCGTCTTCCGGACCTATGGTTCTGTCACGCCACAGAAAGGGAAGTGACAAAAAGCGGAGAGATTGAGGAGGAAGGTCACGCAAATCAGCCGAGGATGAGGTTTAAGGAAGCGAAAACGCTCCTCCAGTGGTATTCGTGAGCGCTTCCGAACTGAATGAATGATCATAGGCTGACAAGTGATCTGCAGGGCCTGACCGCATTCGCTCTGCAGATGAGTGGCTTCTCTCAGCCTGATATACGCTGACTCATCACACGGCAAGCTCTGCGCCATCATCGTCCTCTCTCGAGAGAGCGTTCGATATTCTAGAATGCCTACAAGACCACTTCGAGGGATATTCTTTATTCGGGAAGGATCTCAGGTGATTCTCCCTGGGGTTGGACGAAGCATACCGAGGGCAATTCTCCTCAGAAGACACATTGGCAACTTCTATCTTAGTTTAATTGTAGTCCGGCGTGGTCTAGTGGCTAGGATTCCTGGTTTTCACCCAGGCGGCCCGGGTTCAATTCCCGGCGTCGGAAACCTTTTTGCCAACTCTTGTCATCAACAGGAACGATTCGCTATGTGAGGAGGCTTCCCGGTATATGGGTACGAATCTCGTACCATTGCTGGAAAATTCTTTCCTTCCCCCAGAGATTGCGGCCCAGAGCGATCCGGCTTGATCATGCCGATATCGAGGACACGCGCAGTATTCATTATCTCCGATTGTGAGCAGAGAGCGACATTCCTCATGTTCTGAAGCTACCCCGCCCCCGAAAGCAATCTTCTGCCGTCCGTGCCTCCATGGGGAACATAAGATCTTTGTCACGGGGAGAAAGCAGAGCATGACTATCAGAATGGACATCAGACAACCTGCACCAAGCATTCAAGAAGAAGTCTTCGGATCTCTTCAGGTCAGCACTGTTGTTGGTCTACTAGTCTTTCACGCTTGTACACGCTTACTAATAAGCTGATCTGATCGATCTCGGTCCGATTCAAACATATGGGGGAGGCCTAAGGCTGAGCTTGTCCTCGTATGGGAGCCATCGGCCCGTGATTTGGGCGGTAATGATGGAGATGCCCACGGGTTGAGCAACACGCAGATTTGTCGTTTTGGAAACGTCCCCAAACACATTACGGGATAACCACTTACACTGAGGTTGCCCACCAGCAACAGTGGTCCAGTGGCGTCCCGCTGGCGGTGGCGGTCCGCCCCGGGCGGCATTTCCTAGTTGTCGCTCCGCGTCGGAGGCGCATTCTCCGGATTCCCCTAATTTCTCGAAGTCCGCCCCGGACGGCACTCAGGTACGGTACGCCACTGCACTTGTCGAGTAATTTTGAGATACTACCTATGCTCTGCTTCTGCCGACGCCATGAAACGAAGCCGTGCTCCCCCACCCTCACCGGAACCATATGTAATCTCTCGTAGCGCTTCGGTGGTTTCAGATTTCCAGCGTCCGTGGGATATTTTTTCCCTTCCTCGAGGATGCGGTTGAATATTATATTGTTCATTTGATAATTGTTGAGTACAAAGGGATATCTTCTTCAATATTTCTCCCTCGAGAATCTGTGTTTCGACGATAAATATTCGAGGGTCCATGAATATGCATCTATTCTACATGTTCCCGAAGAAGCTCGTTCGAAAGAACCTTCGACCCCATGCAGTAGCGTAGCGTGGGGGGGGGGGGGGTCGGGGGGGTGCGGTCCGCACCGGGCGCCACAAATTTCGAGTTGCCGCACCTGGCGGCACTAGGCCTCGCGAGCGGTTTTTTGCGGTTCTGATTAAAAGCTGCGTACTGCACGCGGGTTTGATTCAAGCAAGATCGCTGGGGTCTCGTCGTGTAGCCACCCCTGAGTGCTGCGTGAAACCCACCCTATTTCCTCTTATCATGAACTCGCAAGATTCTGGAGCAAGTTTACTTTCGGAACTGCGGTTCCGGATTGCGGTACCGCAAAAAAACCGCTTGCGAGGCCTAGGCGGCACTCGGTCTCGCTACGCCACTGACCCCATGTCGCAAGCCCTCCCAGGCCCTGGGTCTTGGGTGAACGATGTTCACATCTGGCGGCAAAAGTCCATCTTAACATCATCAAGTGCTGACTGAGGAGGCGCTCATTGAATCCACCTCGTTCGAATCTCTCTCAAACCGAGTCCCAAAAGATAGCAATAAGTTCCGGTTTGAACTTGTCAGAGAGGGAGCAAAGAGCTCTCTAGATCTCTATCTTCATCTCTGCCTTGAGATTCAAGGAGGCCAACTGCATGAAGTCCGGTCTGATCCGTCTCAATCATTATGTTTTTATGGACCTCGATTGGCGGTTCCTTACGGAGACCCTGTCTGACTCGTCAGAACAGAAGCTGTGAGGGCATTGCAGATATCATGAGGCATCTGAGCTCGCTCCGATCCGTCTCCACTATATGTTCCTCATGAAGAAATCGCGAGTCTTCAGGTGTATGAACGAGAGGCATCATCCGTTTTGCTGAGTTTCCATTAGCCGATGGAGCCGGTTTCCAGCTATCTTGGACTCCGAACGCTATGTATTTGTGACCATCGTTCATGCCTGATCATCGACTGATTCCTTCAGCTGCTCGGAGGCGCCTCTTCATTGATGCGATTCACGGTTCTACACTCCTGCTTCTCGTGATAGACACGCACAGTCTCCGCACTGAGCTCCGCCGAGAGATGAGTTCTCAGTGACCCGATGGGAAGAGCGAGCTTATTCCTCCAAGTGAGTATTGTTGAACATTGATCGCTTTAATGATCGGGAGCAAACTTATCAAAGTTTCGTAGCCTACCTCAAACCGCGGCGCGCCGCGAGCGAGTGTGCACGGGCGCCGCACTCAAAGCTCCGGAGAATGCGTTCATTCAATGTTTACATCTGTCCAGGAACTCTGTGGTAGTCATCATCAAGCAGCAGACGTGGCCAATGTAGAGTGGCTCACTCGACACCAACAGCGGCTGCGCCAGCACCGATCGTCATATGTGTAAGTGGCAGAAGGTGTTGCTTTACGGAGCGCTGCTTCACCTTTGTCTCGTCAAGGGAACGGAGCGATACGTTTTGACGTCGACGTCATCCGAACGTACGATTCTCTCCGTTTGAAGCCTGAGCTACGAGTTTGGTTTTGCTCCAAATCGACTGAGCCGGTGTGCCGCTGTTATCCTACTCGGTGTCCTAGAAAGAACAACGGAGCTTCCACACTTCCTTCGTAGAAACCTGTGCTTCCATATAGTGCAGCCCTCCAATCTAGTGGATTATTCCGTAAGTTTACCAGTCCGTGCGTGGTCCCCAGAGCGCTTATCCTCGTTCTTCCCAGGAAGCTTGAAGCGAATTTATTCCCCGATCCGACGCAAGCATGCTAGTGCGTGATCATTGTCTCGCTTCAATATTTGGAGACAAAGAAACTCAATTCTAGTTTCTAAGCTTCATCCGAAAACATTGACACGTAGTTCGAAAGAGACTTCCTCGCTGGGAAGAGTCCCGGTGAGGTTTGTTGGGCGTCGACAGCGTATTTGTGTTGCTGTGAAGAGAGCGTTCGATACGGACTATGCTAATGTGCTCAAAGCAGTCTTCATATATCAACAGATGACCAAAGGCCGATAGGAAGCGACATGGACGAAGGCGTTGCAGCCTCACAACCTTCGGCGGTAGCGCTATTCTTCCGAGGCCTCAGTCAGGTGAGAAACTTTCCCAGTTCCGTGAGTGGACTTTGAGTTTCGAGCTACTCTCGGTTCCCCGATTCCCTTCCGTCGTCCGTCATCCTAAGTGATACCGTACAAGTTCTGCACGGTTCAGCAGGATGGAAAATTCATTGCAGTCGTTCAGCTGTTTCCACGTCAGAAGCTCCTAATCTACATTTTCCGCCCCAAACAGAGCTCCCAGTATATCCGTTTTTTCTGTGAATCGTTCACTGTGGTGCGAGCCGAGCAAATGAGTGGCAGCCTTCGGGTGTAGTTCTAAGCCGGAATTTCCTCTTCATTCAATTTCAGCGATATCAACGTCTGTTAGATATTAGTACACCATACCCCGGTGCGAGATGGGGCTTCTGTCTATTCTTGATGATCGCATTTTTACTCCGAGTTTTTCTACTCCAAGTAAGTTCATGGACTCACCGATCTTGATACAAATGAGAAACAGTCGCGCTGCGGAGAACGCTTGGTGATTTTCTCATGCTTCCAATTATTGACCCGGCACAAAACTTGGCGCCCACAACTTCGAATTGTTTTCCAGGGATGGTACATTGTGACGTACGCCTTAGGGATCTACCACCTTAACTTATTCATAGCTTTCCTAACGCCAAAAATAGATCCTGCGCTATCATCAGCATTAGGTAAGTGTCTTGGTTTCTACCTTATACGAATCTTTCAAACCCGTGAGGGAGCGGTTGGGGAAATGGAAGGCAAAATTCGCGCTCCAATTGTGTCGTCCTGTAACGCGGCTTCTCATTAGCCCGATCTCCATATCGCATTCTGCAGTCAATTCGATTTACGCAGGAGATCCTTTGAAGTCGTCTGTCTATGTTCGTATTTTGACACAACGATTGACCTTTTCAGACGAAGGTGATCCCGGACTTCCCACCAAGTCCAACGAGGAGTTCCGACCGTTCATCCGACGGTTGCCGGAATTCAATTTCTGGTATTCGGCGACGAGAGCGAACGTCATCTCGATAATCTGCACGTTTTTCGATGCGTTCAACATCCCAGTGTTCTGGCCCATCCTCTTGATATACTTCCTCACACTGTTCGTTTTGACGATGAAACGACAAATCAAGGTGAGTCAGCCACTCTTCCTGTATTCGGCTCGATACTATGAGCTCATCAACAATCTTCGAGGTTGTAGAGGATGAACGCATCTGAATCCGTCCGCACACGGGTATCTCAAAGCGTAACGTGGTCCTTGTTCTGTTCCAGCACATGATCAAATATCGGTACATTCCGTTCTCGTTCGGGAAGCAGAAATACAAACCGAAGCAGTCGGAGTCAGCAACCAGCTTCCTTTCAAAGTGAGCAGCCCCGAGAGCACTTCGCTGAAGTGTTTCGATCCACGAGAAAAATTATCATAGCATTCTTCTAGTTTGATTGTTGGGCGGTATGTAAATGAAGAAAACGGTAATGATTTTATGATTGATGATGATGGCTGATAATGACGACTATGATATGGTGGGATTGAGGAGTGCATGAGAGACAGTGGAGAACTAGAGGACGCGCACAGAACGAACACTATGAAACCGACGCCATCTCACGATGATGTCGCTTCTTTCCCACATGGGTGCCGCCGACCATGTTGGCCATTATGACCAGTTTCGATTCCGGGAAAATATCTGAAAATCAGAGCGTCATGCTCATGGTCTCTAGAACTCGTCAGTAGTATGATATTGAAATGGTATCGGTGTGCTGTTGTCAGCGCTGAAAATCTTAAGTTGAGAGGAACACTTTTCTTCCCGCTTCATATTTTTCATCCTGGGCTTCGGAGACGGAGTCGAGAAGACTGAGCCACTCACAGACATGAACAACAAAGAAAAAGTCGATGGTGATGTATCGAGAGTTCATTTCGTGTGAGCCAATTGACGGGAACCTCATTTGAAATAACCGATGGTAGGCTTTTGACCGATCGATCGTCTCTCCGAGGATTCTATCTGAGATCACGCCTCAGATTCCGGAAATCATTCAGATTCCGTGGCTGGAAAGTGACCGCATTCGAAAACGATGCACGAATTTGGAATACTGGGATAGCTTACTCGAAACCGAAGACGAGATCGAAAATATCACCTTGGGATAGAAGTATAGCGTAGTCCAGCATAGTTCACCTACTCCTTGGGGGAACTCTCCTAATTGAAAAGGTAGATTCCTATAGAACCCTCCCAAAAGTGGCACTCGAATGGAGAAAATCAGGTTCCCGAAGAGTCGGAACCGCAGGAAAGCTTTGAGGTCCCCGATCGGAGGTGAGGAGCTGGTTAGCGGTCGGCTTGACGACCATTCATCAGCGAGGGCTCAACGCGTTGTTAAGTCAGACAATGATAATTAATCGGAGCGGAATATTTGTTCGAAG
Organism: Neoseiulus californicus; assembly: GCA_028455905.1. Lineage (NCBI taxonomy): Eukaryota > Metazoa > Arthropoda > Arachnida > Mesostigmata > Phytoseiidae > Neoseiulus > Neoseiulus californicus. Next base: position 3,506,458 of record JAMQGS010000007.1, read on the forward strand.
CCAGCTGAGGAACTTCAATAAACCCGAATTAATGTTTCGAACTGGTTCCGGCTATTTTTTGGTGGAGAGCCGGTTCGGGAGTGCCCTGCACCGGTGAACAGTTTCCTTCCAACGCGTGAGTGGCTCGTTGTCGTTCTCCCGCTTTGAAATTTCCCCTTTACGAGACTCAGCCGTCCCTGTCCATTCCACTCGACTAGCTCGATGCCCGATGCGAGGTATGGAGAGGAGTTATCTTGCTGCTGAACGTAGTTCGATGTGAGACTAGGATGCGGGGTTGAAAGAGTTTCAGCTCACATGGCCGGTGCATGTGGCGTTCGAATCATTATTACAGGTGGCGTCGTTTCAGGGACGAAAGGGATTCCTCACCTCTCATACCGGCCGTCCCGGTGGAAAACGTGTGAGCGAGATCCAATGAACAACTCCAAAGAGGAATTATCACTGCTACCATCTTGGACCACTCGAGCAACATCAAGATTGAACAACCGTTAGAACGCGTATAAATATATATATATATATATATATATAAATATATACATAAATTTGGCTACCCTCTAACAGTCGAGAGTGTGTGGCGCAACATTTATCTCCGAATACGATGATGCGAGGTTGATGCGAAGAGAAACTTTGTGGAATCGGTTAGGTGTCATGCGTCTCGCTCCACCAAGCTTGCGGAAATCACTGGTTCTATGGATGTTCTAAACCCATCAAAGAAACTGGAAAGAAACATAGGGGCGTGTTCGAAAAATGCACTTCAGTTGACATGCAAAATGTGTCGGATGTCATCGAGAACCATGGAGTCGTGGAAAAGCGAAGTGGGAAAGACGAGATAATAAAGGAGGGCTCGAAAACTCTGTCCAACCGTGAATGGATTCCTCTATGAAAAGGTATCATACATTAGGAACTGAACGCAATATATCACGAGATTATGCGGCATCAGAGAATAATTACCTCAAGGATCTTAAGAGCAACGAGTTCCGGGGCTCCGTATACGGAGCTTGCTGCTGATTGAGACCTTCTGATGAGCTTCGAAGTTTTCTCGAGCCGTCTGAGCCAAATACCCTCCGTCTGCTCCGGTGCGATAGTCCCAACACAACAGGTGGTTCCCCTAATTTACATCGCAGGAACGAGAGCAGCCTTCCGTCTGGAACGTATCCCGGAAATTAGGCCTACTCACAATCTGTCGTCAGCCGGGCTCGGTCGTAAAACCGTAACCTGGCATTCAGTTCGATGAAAGTTTCCGGACTCCAGCTGCAGCTTATCGATAGACTTGAATCTGCCACGGTTCAGTAGTTCTCAATTTTTCATTAAAATCATGTCGGAAGTTATTGCGCGACAGGCGGGACGAGACAGACAGTGCCAGCCTTAGGCGGAGTATATCCCGGTCGTCCGTTAGGTTGGTTTGCGATTTGAGATCGATCTCGCTCCGTCGCTCTTTCCCATACCGCGCGGCAGGACGTCGATAGAGCTCGATTCCCTCCAGTGCACGGAGTATCAAACAAACTTGACCCACTAGTAAAGCAAGTAAGGATTAGCTACTTTGATCGTTGAGGGCTCTTGAATAATGCATCACGGGTCTGATAGCGAGCGAACAGGACCATCAAGAACCTCGGCTAATCCGGTGCGTGCAAACGAAGACCTTTCTCCAGACTTTCAGGTCTTTTTTCTCGGGTGCCGCTGCGGAGGATTCCAGAGAGCACTGGATGATGCTTGAAGATAGATTCCTACAGAAACGATGAGGCTTCGGAAATAAAACTCTCTAGCGGGCGGGAGAACTCACGGTCCGCAAACGTTCAAAAGACGCCAGACGGACTTGTTCCCGCTTATTCCCACACGATGCCCATAAATTGGGTGTTTTTATAACATCGTATCTCTTTCATCGGTCGCGTCCCGAGTGATTCGGCACGTTCATGGACACGGCCGACCATGTCGGGCTTCGCGACGCCCTTCGACAGTCTGCCTGAATGCCCAACAGGCTGCATTCACGGCTTCCCAAGACAAGATCCTCAAACCGAGGATTCATTAGAACGGCGGGTTTCGACCGGGTCGGAACTCTTTATGTCAGCCAGAGTGCGTGGAAAGTGGTCGAAGGTTTCAGCGGCAATCCCGTTAAATCCTGAGAGTTGAATATTGGTCGCGAGTTTGCCTTCAACGTAGACCTACGAATTGGAATCTTGGGGAGCGTGGTATTTTTCTCCTTTTTTTGGAAATCCGATCCGAAGGTGCTATCGTGGACTGCTCGGGTCACTAGTGTGATGGTTGCCAACTTGTATGTCATTGAACGGAGACGACGAAAGTAACAAAAATTTATCGCTCATGGAAAGTCATCACTTGCCACTTTCGAAACGGCCTGTCCCTTTAGCAACCATCAATGTGTCGACGAGATACCCTCATATTCCTAGTTCGCGAGCCAATAAACATCTTCCCGCTTCTGTCAGAACCTGTCCCATGCTTATGATCACGCCGGAGTTTACGCCATAGAACTTCGCAATCCCCGCATGAAAATCCCCGACTGTCAACTCGAGTTTGAGATCACCTGCGATGCCAGCGACGACAGGAGACAAGAAAATCTTTGAAGTTTTGCGGGCCTCGTTTTGTGGGGTGCAGTGCACTCTCTGCGTCGCCCTCGCGCTCCGATCGATAGGAAGGGTGCCCGCTGCTACCAGGAGGAGGCTGCATTAGCTTCATGGAGCAATGAAGGTCCGGTTGCTAGCAGCTCATTGCGACTAAGGTCTCAATAGTAGGCTATAGGATCGACACATAATCCCGAACCCTAGCCAGGTCCAGCCCAAACTTCGTGAGGTCAGTAATATGCCGGCGATTTCACCTTCTCCACACCCTCGAGTTTGACGTGCGTCTAGTGTCGCTCTGTATGTTCGCTCAGCACGGATGTGATCTTCGGTTTCCGCGAGGAAATTCGTTCAGGATCTCGCTTTTTGACCCAGACGCATTGGGATTCAGTCTCGTGAAATCGGAATCGACAGCGATGTGAGCCGCTAAACGGACCAGTCTATGTTCGGTGATTCCTGTGACAGAATATGTCGAAGTGTTCGAAACCGAGAAGTCACTTGCAGGCTCGGAAAAGTGCGTAATGTGGTTCATCTGATCGGCTTTGCCGTCTGAGGAAGTTCTTCCACTTTTTTGAGTTCCGCTCGCCATTCGGAATTGGTTCTAGGAGTCACTCAGATGGGATCGCCTCGAGCGAGGCATTTGAATTGTTATTGGATCTTTCGAAACCACGAACGTTTGGTCTGTGGAGCGAATCACGGCATCCCAGATATCGGTCGTAGCTCAAGCCGTACTCGACGTGCTCGGTTGTGACCAAAGAGTGTTCGTGTGGGTTCTGGCTGTCGGGTAAACGCAGTCCGCGCGTTTCGCGAAGAGGCTATTACAGGGAAATGCACTTAGTCTCTTAGCTGTTCAGCGAAACGAGGGATATATCGCCAGTGTTGTTTCTCTCACGGTTCTTGTTGCCGGTGCTGCGTGCCGTGCTCCAAGAGGTCAACGACAAGTGAGCCGTCATTCGACGTATCCGTGTAGTCGACGGAAGAATCGGAACTTGACGTCTGAAACTCCCCAACCCTGTCAGAAATTGGATCACCACCAATCCGAGCTCCGCTCCCCGATCGAGGATTCACGCGCCTGTAAATATGTGTTCTATTCCCATAGTCCTCAATCGATCGGCAATCAGACATCGGCCTTGTGTTCGCGTGCTCCTGTCTGTCTCGAGTCCGACGAGCGCGGAGCCGGTGTCCCGAAGGTCGTTACTTTGGGCGAGTATCTCGCGAGCTCGCTCTCCATATGTTCCTCTTGTAGGATGCCTGGCCCGCCATGGAGCTACGGTTCGCAGAGTTCAGAACACTGGGGTGGGATCAGGTGTGAGGAGCTGGCTGTTGGACGAACAGATTCTATGCGGCGATACGCTTCGTTGGTCTCGTGAAGCATATGTATGATTCATACCGCGTTCCCGACAGCGGATTTCCCAAAAACCATGAACGGACATAAGAACAAGAAAAAAGCATAAACGCGAACGGGCCACGCTGCCTCGGAAAAGCTCTGAATGGCCGCAAGGAGAGGCAGGCCTTGACCAGAATCGCGTTAACTTCCATTACGGCAGCTCCTGCAGAGCCTCACTTGCTCCATTCGGAAGTGGCTGCGTGATAGCTGACTCATCTCTGTTGCTGAAAGCCCCTGGCAAAGGAGATTAGACGCGAGCTTCCGGAGAACGCCCGCCTCCACTGGATGAGTTTCCACAAGGAGATGCATCCAAATATGAGAGAGAAGTTCCGATCTACATCGAAAGTTTCAAGTGGACGGTCTTTCGTCGATAATCCCAGACACCGCGTGAAATCCACGACGGTGTCGATGCAACCGGTGTCAGCTGTCATTCGCAGCAGCAACAGCAGCTCCAAGCAAACAGAACACAATCGCAGAGGAACTGCTGTTGCGGGTTCGGACCGTATTCCAATATTGCGCACAATGTTCATACAGTGGTAGAGTTTTGAACAGGTAATGCGTGGGCGACTTATCGAAGTTTAGTGGCGGTTCTGTGCCTGCATATGATGCCGCTGGTGACCTTGATCAGGGAAAACTTCGAACGTGTGTCCATGTTCCACGGTCTACTGTCAAACAGATTCCAGAGGAGGTGGTCGAGTCAACGAAACGCGCGATTTGCTCGAGCTAAGGTGTGCTTCGTGATTTCCAGGAGATTAATTTCGGGTTTTGTTCCGGAGCATACAAACAGGCTACGCCATGTCCTCCGTGAAGGTAAGATGAAATCTCTCAGAGAGTCTGCTCTGATAGAATAGCTGGCGTTGTTCGTCTCTAGGTGTCTCTTGGATCTCTTGGAGAAGATCGAGTTGAATTCAAGTTAGGCTGTTGCTTTCATTCCTACTCCCCAATAGTTTCTCGAGGGACGTTTGGTTTCCTGGAGGGCACTGCTAGTTGTCCGAGAGAGTTGGGAGGCGAAAAAGACCAAAACCTTTATCCAAGCGACCAGCTGTTGCCAGAAACCGTCATCCACCCCTTGGCTGCGGATTTCGCAGAAAGTTTGAGCTTTGCAATTCCCGTTCGTCCTCTCTCGCCCTTATTCCTGTCCTGATTTTCGCGAATGTCTTCCATCGATCGCGGCGGAGCTGTTGATGTGATTCACTTTTTCCGACGATATTCTGAATCGTCTCCCCTTCTGTTTCTCCGCAGGTCGCTGTAAGGGTTCGCCCGTTCAACAAGCGCGAGCTCACCAGAGACTGTCGGCTCATCATTCAGATGCAGGACAATACCACAGTGATCGAAAATCCCAAGGACAGCACCACAAAAAGCTTTAACTATGACTACTCGTACTGGTCGGCGAATGTAAGTTGCAATCTCTTTTTCCCGATAGTTTGACAAATTCCCACCAGTCCAGTCAGATTTCCCTCCTCATTCCCTTTCACACCGGACAGAGCGCGCGATAACGAAGCCAGTCGCGGGGAAAAAAACTCCGTTCTGCCAACCGTCACGTGACATACGTCTCACGGTTCTCTCCGCGCCCTAAACTGGGCCGGGTCCCATGAGTCACAGAGTCTCCGGTCAGGCGGGCTCCTCTCTGTTGACGTCATCGAGTCATCATGAATCTATCTCCTGCGGTCCTGTAGTGCCCACACTCCGACCGACGCTCTGACAACTCTTTCGCGATGTGAAGTGTACTTTTAAATTTGTCGTCTGCGTAATCGAGAAACGCTTCAGCTGAGAAGGACAGAACCCTGGGAAGAATATTCGATTGAGGCCTTCATATCTCGAGATTATACCGCGGAACGTGCGGAGGAAGAATGGAATCGAGTTGAGTCTCACGACTATGTCGGACCCGTTCACTCATCCACCCTACTCAAGTTCATAGCTCTTCCGGGCGATCTTCCTGCCACAAGCGGCGCGCCGTTCCACGCTACGCTGATTGATTTTCGATCCCTAGGAGAGCAGTAGGTTTAAGAAAACTCAATCATTACAGACGTCAGATCCTCATTTTGCGGGCCAAGACCAAGTGTACAGCGATATCGGCGAGGAGATGCTGCAGCACGCATTCAATGGTTACAATGTGTGTATTTTCGCCTATGGCCAAACAGGAGCTGGGAAGAGCTACACCATGATGGGACGGCAAGAAGAGGGCCAGGTGAGGGTTACACCATTCCCGAGGCTTTCGTTGAGCTCGACTTGGTATGGAATCGATGAGACAGGAGCGGGATCAGAGCGCTCAGTGGTAGAATCAAGTTCAAATTCCAACTGAGAAGTCGCCGATTTCAGGAAGGAATCATACCCCATATATGCAAAGACTTGTTCCGCAAAGTACGGGGCGACCCCGTAGATGACATGCTATACTCCGTAGAGGTAGGTCTATACAATTTCCTTACATGGTGTTTGAATGTTCACTCTCCGCTAGTTTTGGAGAGACTCATCAACCGACGTTTTTGACCATGGCGAATGGTGTGCCCGGATTGACTACCAATGTTTTGCGCAGGTTTCGTACATGGAGATCTACTGTGAGCGAGTTCGTGATCTATTGAATCCTCAAACCAAGAATAATCTACGAGTGCGTGAACATCCGCTGCTAGGGCCATACGTAGAAGACCTTTCGAAGCTGGCCGTGACCTCCTATGAGGACATTAACAACCTCATGGACGAGGGAAACAAGGCCAGAACGGTCGCTGCGACAAACATGAATGAAACTTCGTCAAGGTCACACGCCGTGTTTACGATAATGTTCACACAACGAAGACACGATCGGGAAACGGGTCTCGACACGGAGAAGGTCAGCAAAATTTCGCTCGTAGATCTAGCGGGCAGTGAACGGGCAGACTCTACGGGGGCCCAGGGAACTCGTCTGAAAGAGGGGGCTAACATCAACAAATCACTCACGACGCTTGGAAAAGTCATATCAGGACTTGCCGAAATGGCAGCCAGTCGTAATTTGAAAAAGAAGAAAGCCGATCACATTCCCTATCGGGACTCGGTGTTGACATGGCTTTTGAAAGAGAATCTCGGAGGAAACTCCAAAACAGCTATGATCGCTGCGATATCGCCGGCCGATATCAACTATGACGAAACTCTTTCCACGTTGCGGTACGCCGATCGTGCAAAGCAAATCGTATGCAAGGCGGTTGTCAACGAAGACGCCAACGCTCGAATGATCCGCGAGCTGAAGGAGGAAATCGCCAAGCTCAAAAATCTCCTGGTTGCCGAAGGGATCAAAATCGACGATGTTCAAAACAGTCCGAGACCTCGACGCAGGCTTCTTTCGGGAGCTACCGAGGACAAAATCGAGCAGCTGCAAGAGAGTGAGAAACTCATCGCCGAACTTAACGAAACATGGGAGGAAAAACTCAAGAAAACCGAGGATATCAAGAAGCAAAGAGAAGCTGTACTCGCCGAAATGGGTGAGTAATGGGGAGTTCCTTGGTAGGATAGACGCGGAGGTTTCCGATTGCAAGCGCTCCGCGAGAGCGCTTGAGCCAGAGAGAGTTATCTCCGAGTCGCAAAGTTTACGAAATGGTGAACTCAGGCTTCATATCGATTTACAATCGCTATTTGTGTTCTAGGTGTGGCTTTGAAAGACGACGGGGACACGTTGGGCGTTTTTTCGCCGAAAAAGACACCTCACCTAGTGAATTTGAACGAAGACCCCCTGATGTCGGAGTGCTTATTGTACTACATCAAGGACGGTCTCACAAGAGTCGGACGACCGGACGCCAACGTTCCTCAGGACATAAAACTGACAGGCAGCGAAATCCAAAACGAGCATTGCACATTCCAAAACCACGAAGGAATCGTTACGCTGGTGCCATGCGAAGGCGCGACTGTGTTTGTGAACGGCAAGGAGGTCATCAAACAGGTCGAGCTGCAGAGCGGAATGCGAGTCATTCTAGGCAAATACCATGTGTTCAGATTCCAGCACCCGGAACAGGCACGAGAATTCCGGGGTCGTTCACCAACAGCTGATGAACCTGCAGCTGTCGATTGGACTTTCGCCCAAAGGGAATTGCTGGAGAAGCAAGGCATCGACCTTAAACTTGAAATGGAGAAGAAAGTGGTGGCCATTGAAGAGCAGTACAAACGAGAGAAGGAGGAGGCTGATCAGCACTTTGCCGAAGAACGCAAGAACTACGAGGCCAAGATTGAGAGTTTGCAGCGTCAGGTGGAGGAGGTTTCGATGATGTCATCTATGGCATCGTCATACGCGCTGTCGTCTTTCCTCGAGCCATCGGAGGATCCTTTGCCAGAGGAACAGTTCGAACCTTTGGACGAAGCCCAGCTCAAAATCGCACGCTGGGCATTCGACAAATGGAAGTTCCACCAGTTCACGTCTCTCCGCGATGACCTTTGGGGGAATGCCATCTTTCTGAAAGAAGCCAACGCCATCAGCGTTGAGCTCAAGAAGCGGGTCCAGTTTCAATTTGTGCTGCTAACCGACACACCCTATTCACCGCTGCAACCCGACATGTGTCCGGCAGACGGTCGCAAAACGATCGTCGCCGTCGAAGTTCAAGACATGAAAAATGGAGCCACACACCACTGGACGCTGGACAAGTTACGCCAGCGCCTGGAGCTAATGCGTGAAATGTATCAGAACGAGAGCGAAGGCTCGCCCACGGCAGAGTCGGAGGCACAGGGCGATCCTTTTTACGATCGCTTCCCGTGGTTCCGAATGATTGGGCGAGCGTTTGTCTATCTCACCAACCTCATGTACCCAAATGTCGCACTCGTCCAGACCGCGGCAGTGGCCAACGAGAGGGGTGACGTCGTTGGTTATCTCCGCATCGCAGTCCAGGCTGGGACTGCTGGAGACGAGCAGCCGGCCGGAGTGCGACAATTCGCTCGGATTCGATTCGGAGACGAAAGCGGATCGCGCAAGAATCGGGCGCTCGAAGACGGAGGAATCTCAGGAGACGAAAGAGAAAGGGTTGTTGAAGGACGAGGTGAAGAAGACCTTGACAAGGACGCTGACGGAGGTGAGTGTTCGGAAGCATAGCCCCCCGAGAACGCAGCTTTCGCCGCCCCCTTCCGCCCCCCCCCCCCCCCCCGTCCTCCTGCGTATGCCAGATCCCGATTCATCATTTTCGGAGCTGTTGGACTTCTTTTGATGGATCGCTCCGCGGGACTCCGAGGGTTCAAAATTCAATTGAGAGCTGCCTGACGTGCTCGGAACCTTTTCATGATTTCAGATACAACGGAAGTTCCGGCTGGAGAGTCCGACAGCGAGTTAGACGAATCTCAATTGCCCGACCACCTGCGGCTAGGATCCGAGTTCACTTTCCGCGTGACCGTTCTTCAAGCTGTGGGCATCTCGAGAGAATATGCGGACATCTTTTGTCAATTCAAGTGAGAAATCCTCGACGGAGTCTGTGGAACCATTGATCAAGTCGGCGTATTGCGACGCAGCGAAGTATAAACTGTTGTAATGCTTGTTCCTCCCAACAGCTTCCTACATCGACATGATGAAGCATTCTCAACGGAGCCGCTCAAGAACATAGCTAAGGGACCGCCCCCTGGATTCTTCCATGTGCAGAACGTGAGCAGAAAGTTTTTTTTCATTCGTTGCGTCTCCACTGGAGTTTCTACTCGCTTGCCTCCTGGCTAGGTTTTCCCCGGGGAGAATCAGACCTGGAAGTTTCTGTGATTGAGGGAGACTGTGATTCTCGCGGGACTTATGTGTTCTCGATGAAAGGCGGTCTTGGAACGCTCGATTTTGATCTTCCAGATAACGGTGACGGTAACACGGGCATTTGTTAACTACATCCGAAGTCGACCAATAGTTTTCGAAGTGTTGGGTCATTATCAAGCTCATCCTCTGCACAAAGATTCGTGTACCGAGTCGATCGGGCCTCGAGGGGACTGTCCTTCAACGCCACAACGGCAACCGCCGCGACGAATGTTCCCAAGGTCACTTCCAATATCTCAGCCGGTGCGCTCGCCAAAGTTCGGTGTCGTTCCTCAAGCAAGGTATTTTCTCATCGCTCATTGCTTAGTTGCTAGTTTGGTCGTCTAAATTCATAGACTCTATATGCGACAACATACGCTCTCAACGGTGCGTCCTCCCAATGATTCTATATTAAAAAGCATCATGTGTGTCCAGGGTGCATTGATTTCGCGTTCGAGCATTTCTCTAAGTTCCTGGCATCCTCAGGTGGCTAGAGCTTCTCATCTCGACCTAGTCTCAATCCTAACCGATTGAGCTCTTGAGCGCCATATAGAATCTATTGATGACTGAACTCTTGCTAAAGTTCCGATGTGACGCCGCGTCATTCTGTGTCTTCGTGGTTTTCCAAGCTTCCTCGCTTTCGATGTTCATAAGACACTCACTGCTTGTTGTGTTTTCAACGGGAGCCAGTTTGTTCAATTGATATCTCACGCATCCCATCCGTCGCAGCTCATGTACTGATTGGCATTCTCGGAACTGCCGCTCATCATCGATTGTCTGTGTGTCGTGGTGCTTGGTTTCGATCTATGTATTTTGATTGTTCCTTTTCGAGGAGATATCTTCTACTGGCATGAGCAGGAAGGAGTTAACGCGCTTCCCTGCTCAAGGGATGATTGTAACCGTGATTCAGTCACGATTATGCTCATCCTGGTTTTGTAGGGTCATGTCCTTCGCTGGTCGATTCTGTGTCGTGACAGTCTTTCGGGCAACGCATACGATGTTCATGTTCTCATCCGGTCGCTGTGTCGCTGCTTCGGTGTAATGTCACTAAACTATGAGAATTCATCAATCGAAACTTCGGAATACAGTCACCAGAACCGGCTAACACCTCCGTCTTGTTGGATTTCAGTACCACGACTCATATCGTAGCGAAACACGATATCTTGGTGTGGTTCGAAATTTGCGAGCTAACGCAAAACGGAGAGTATCTCCCAGCCGCTGTCATTCATCACGACGAAAACCCTTGTTTGAGAGGGAGTTTCCAGTTGCACCAAGGCATTCAGCGACGCATTCGCATAACTCTTGTGCACGAGAAAACGGACAACCTTCCCTGGAAGGACATAAAGGTACTTGCCCCGACTCTCGTTTCCTTTCCTCGAGACTTCGTTCTACATCTGAATTCATTGCGTTCACCTGAATAGCGCGCCCCGAGCAAGGGAAGGATTCAAATGTTCCAATCGAAACTTTCAGGAAGTTGTGGTCGGCAGATTACGATCTACTCCGGAATGCGACTCGTTCGACGATGAAAGCGATGAATGTGTTCTAAGTTTGGGACTGTTCCCGCCGCGCCAATTGGAGATGCCCGCGGGCGACGATAGGTGTTTCTATCATTTCGAAGCAGCGTGGGACTCATCGTTGCACAATTCACCGCTGCTGAATAGAGTAACGCAGTCTGGAGAGCACGTCTACATGACGATCTCCGCCTATATTGAGTTGGAAAGCTGTGCCCAGCCAGCGATCATAACAAAGGACCTCTGTCTCGTAATCGGTGGACGCGATGCTCGCTTCCATTCACGACTCTCACCGAATGCGCGCACCCTGAAAACTCTATTCATCGGAGGGGGTAGGAACTCTGACTCCGATCACGTCACAGGTCTCTATGAGGTGGTTCTCAAGAGAGCATCCGACTCTGGAAGCCCTGGCGTTCAACGGCGTCAGAGACGCGTGCTCGACACGTCGTCGACCTACGTTAGAGGGGAAGAGAATCTCGCAGGATGGCGACCGAGAGGCGACTCGCTGATCTTCGATCATCAGTGGGAGCTCGAGAAGCTGACGCGTCTTGAAGAAGTTGAGAAAGTTCGCCACTACCTTCTCCTGCGAGAGAAGCTCGGACTCGAAGCGGGCATCAAAGCACAGCGAATCTCCGTAGAGCACCTCGTATCACCAACGGGACAGAAGTCGTTACCCACAGATGAGAGCATTTACGATCCGTGGGAGATGTCAGAACGCGAAGAGATGCTGTCACGCAAGATAATCAGTCTTATCAACAGTCACATTCCCAGTCGCCCGCCTCCGATGCAGGAAGGGAGTGCAACTCCGACAGCGGACGAAGGAGGAATTTCGCCATCGACGTCCAGCCACTCGCTGTGCGGCCTTCTGTCGCCCACTTCCGAAGCCAACGCCACAACCGGACCTCCTCCCGGCGGTCTCAGGCCCGTACCAATGGATGGCAGCTGTACCGGCAGCTTGATGCTTTCCAGCGGGACGGGTTCTGCCATGTTGCGACCCTACGTTGCCGAAGTAGAAGAGATCAGAGTTAGTCCCGTCGTCAGCCGTAAAGGATTTCTCAGTTTGCTCGAAGACAAAGCTCAATCGTGGGTCAAACGATACGTAACCATTCGGCGACCGTACATGTTTGTGTACAAAGACCAAAACGATCCCATCGGTAAGTTTCGTAACCTCCGCGTCTCGTTGATTCTTGCTGTTGTTGCTATGCCCTGTGCATTCCTCACTTCATCTCATGCAATTATGTCTGTGCGAGGATTTGGAGCTCGAGTTTAGAAATTTTCCTTTCTATTTTCAGAGCGTGAGATAATCAATCTGTCGACTTCCGAGATAAATTATAACGAAGAACAGCAGGCGATGCTTCAAGTTCCACCTCATTCAACTTTCTCGGTTGTTACGGCTACAGGCGGCTATCTATTGCAAACGGAAGGTGGCTGCGAGAGGGAGATACACGACTGGTTGTACGCAATTAATCCGCTTCTTGCCGGCCAGATTAGGTGAGACAAAACGAAAGTGTAATCTACGATGTCAACAGTGACTCTGAAATTGCTCGAAACGCGCACCGAACCCTCCGAGCGCGTGCCTCCGGAACCCTTCCCACACCCGATCTTTGGATGTAGTCGCCACGAACGCTACCTACCTCGCACCCGCTTCTCATCTCCGTCATCAACACTATCCTCATCCGCGTCATCAGAATCATCTCCGCACTTTTCCTCTGTTGTATCTTATTCCCTGCACTCCACACTTGTCAGCTTGCACTGATCATCTTTTGTGCTCCCAAATGTTGGGTCCCTCAATGCCATTTGAGATGACCAGTTTTGTGTTTATGTCTATGGTTTCCCCTCCGATGTAAGTTCTTCGTACTCTCTTATGCCAATATGCCATCATCGGCTGAGGATGAGATCTCACGGTGATTACGTAGAACTGCCATCAAACTTTCAACTAGAATGTTTGGTCGGTTCCAGCACCTCTGTTGCGGTTCATGGCTTTCATATACAATCGCTTTTCCTGTATTCGTTTCGTACGGAGCGCGATAGTGTTCCCGGGGTTGTTGTGATATGTTTTTCTTCCTTTCGCTGCCTTTTATTGAGCGGCAATTGTATTGTTTAGATGCTGTGAGCGCCGTTGGTCATGTAAGTTCTGTGAGAGAGTTGTTTGCGCACTCGTTTTCCTCGCCATTTCGTCACCACCAGAGTTCCATTTATAGCAGACTTTCATATCATCCCTTCCTACGGAGGGCTGCGATGAATATTGGGGACCCAAGTTTGCATGAAAATCCATTCTTGCAGGTCAAAGCGTTCGAGAAACTCGTAAGGAGCCCACTGTGATATGTTCTGACGCCTTAGAATAACATCGAGCGCCGTGCCAACGCGGACTTATCATGCTACTCTACAGGAAGGCTGAATCACTCTTCGTAGTTAGAATACTTTGAAACAATTGTGGACGCATCAGTCTATCGTTTGCGAAATTGAATCGAAGTTTGTTTGATTGATAGATCGAACGACTGATAGAGATGTAGTGTTGGAGAACTCATGTGGGCTCGAGATTCGGGACCCTCAGTCAAGGTAGACGACTCATTTGCACAGCGACACAAAACGACAGAACGGGCAACCAATAGACTCGGGGCGGGGGAAATCTATTTGAAGTCATGACGTCGATTCAGTGAATCTTATTTTCCGCGAATTGCCTTACCTAGGTACTCAAAAGTATACTTTGAATGCAAATGTACTATTTACCAATTATCATGGATCCAAATAACAACCACAATAATGATGATATAAGATATATATGTTGAGAATGAATGACATGACAGCGTGAACGACAAGAACAATTATGTGACCCGGCATCAGTATTATCTGCGGTTTGCGACCCTGAGCCCCCCGCTCTACACGATTGAAAATTGGGGACACCGTTTTGAAGAGCGGAGACTTCTCAGAGTCGCCAGCAAACTTCTGCCGGGGAACTGAGTCACGCAATTCAGAACGGAAATCAAAAGAGCTGCCAGTGGTCGAGTTAGCTGGTTGAATTTTTTCTTCACTTTGTTGAACGATTGCGATTCGATCTGGAGGGAACACTTGATCAAGGCTGTCTCATCGGTGAACATCACTACAGGTTGAAGTTGCCTCGAGACTCCCTGAATACGAACTGGGTGTATGACAAGCGTCCGCCAATCGGAATCCGTTATTCAGAAAGAAAAATAGTCATCATGACGGAAACTTGAGCAAATAAGTAAGGCAATGAATCCACATACACACAGCAGTGAGTCAATTGGAAGTGCATGCAAGTGAATCCTTCATCTTAACTTCATTAATGAAATCTACATACAAATCACTTCAACCTACCAGGTTGATCTTATATGTCGATGTACATATAATTCCCAACTCGAAAACCCAACAAAATAAAGATGTGAAGTTCTTTCCTTCTCCGAGTTGAAACGTTGTTCTCACGCGGGCAAGAGCAACCCGTGACTAGCTCCTCCTTCGGCAAGTTCACACGACTCAGAATCAAGGGTCAGATGAGAATATGATGCCTGAGTTTTATTTAGAGCGCAGACCTTGAAGCGTTTGGAGCCTTGTTACTCCTCTCGTTGCAGAAGGTCCTCCCGGCCTTGCATCCCGTGTGATCGGCGGGATGTAATCAAGTGTTTTGCCTCTTTCGATACTGAATCGCCTCACCATATTTGCCCCGAGGGTGATGGAGCATCTCAGGAATTGACCGAGCTCTGGGGTCTCAGCAGTTGACCGGAACTTCGCGAGGGATCAGAAAGTTATCGTCCCGCTCAGCTCAGGGTCCGAAGTTGAAGGTCGCCACTCCAGAGTTCATTGCCCAGGTCAGCCCCTAGAACAACAGGCGCACATTGGACATTGTTCAATGTGGGAGGTCGCTCCGGCGTCGAAGAATGATTGTAGGTCTAGAGTCTCGATGAAGGTGGCTCCGCTCGCGATTCGGGACTGATCGGAACTTCGCTCATACAATCAATCAAGATGAAGATATTCGGAATGCCTGCTTGTTATATCGCAGAGATTTCTCGACGGACACTTGGAATCAATCCCGAACCGAGTCTCATTCACATTTCTATCGATTCATCCGCGAAACTGCGGAGATTCTAGCATCCAGTGGAAACGAGAACTGAGCATCGTCTTATCAATGTGGAGTCAAGATAAGCGGAGCTACGTAACATGGTACGGAGCTCGTTCAGCGGGAAAGAGAGCCGAGAAAGCTCTTTAAATGGGAGTTTCGGATAGCTGGTCATCAAAGGCCGGGAATCGCTCTTCGAACTCGAAGCTCCCCAAGCGCGAATAAGAGTCGTTCCAGCCGCAGCGAACCATTGCTCGGAGAGGGCTTCCTGGGCACAACGATTCAGAGAGGTTCTAAATTTACGCATTTTTTGCGTTGATGACGTCATCTCGTTTTTCGTGACGTCGCGCTACAATCGCCGATCATTGGTTCAGAGCATACGAAGTTCATCTAGGCAGTATCACGTTGCCTGTGATCCGCTCTGCAAACGGCCTCCGATGTCATCGTAGAATCGCAAATTCTCCACAGTGTGACTCGAATCAGAAACTAACTGGCCCCTCGAACCTTGGTCGGGTCGTGTCGTGCGCCATCCCACAAAACAGGCCGCAGTGAAAGCTCATCGTCATCATCATTCCCCATTACGGTGGGAGAGAGTAGTTGGAGCGGTTCAGCAGCGGTGTGCGTATGTGCGAAAGCAGCCAGCATTCCCTCAGCTAGTAGGCCAGCCAGCCATTCCAAAGCCAGGAGCTAGTGCACTTGCTCATGGTGTTGCGGAAAGGCGGCGAGAGGCTTGGTTGGTCGTGTCCACTCTGTTCTCCCTCAGAGGCTCCCACTCTGACCCGCGAGAACAAGCCCAGAGAGCTGATGTCTACCTGGTGAGCTCGCCAGTGAAGTTGTTGAGAGAGTTGTCAATCACGACATGGACCAATGAACGATAGGGAGAAACATTCCGAATTGTGACACTCCCACGAATCCGTAGTCGTTCAAAAGCGGATCAGCAGACGGAGATCCACCTGGTCACCTGCGGCTATCAGCTGACAGCGGCAGTAGCGCTCATCGTCGACCTGTGGTCGACCCGGAGTCCTCATCCCAAATCAACGAAGTGCCAAAATGGAACATCTTCCAGCGCTCAAGTGCTCTACGCAGGAGGATGTCTACCTTCTCAGTGCAGACATCGGCCGCGAAATCGAGCACCTGGTCGACGTGTTCGGGGTCGATTCAGTGAAATCGCTCGTGCCGAAATTGATTCGTGTTCTTGAATTTCTCGAAACAGCCGTTCGTCAGAATGAAGCACTCCGGGAAGAAACTGAGAATCTTCAGCAAACTGTCAAGCAGCTAGAGTACGACAAAAATGAGAAAGCCGTTTACAGGAGGAAATTCGAACAGGTGAGTGAGTCACTCCGGTTTCACTTCTGAAATTCAGTCTGTCTGGAACTTCATTAGGGTCTGGTTTCGTGCGAACGCTAGCTTATTCGCCGCAACTACCAACCACGTATCCGAAGGCCATATCACTTGATCAGAAATGTTGTCGACGCTTCGCAACCGGGATTTTGTTGACTCAGATATTTTCGTCGCGCGAATGTTTTCCTTGTTTCCTCTTCATCCTCTCTACTCTGGCGGCGACTCCGCGTAGTTCCATCCGCTGTGACTCCGAACGAAATGTTGAGGCCTGACGCGTTGACGTTTCCTGTGCAGTTCACTCACGCCAAACGATGGGAGCTCTTTCTAATGATTCATTCGGTAGCTGAGTGAGTCATGCATTCGACGGAAAACAGCCTATCCGGGTGTTGTCAAGACGGCGACCTTCACAGCCGCGAACGTTTGACGTCAGAGACCACCACGGGGGTGATGCGAATCCATATGTTTGGGGGATGGGTCGTCGCTCCGAAGTTCCGATCGAGCTTTCACCCCCCGCAATCTCGCGGGAGACAGAGAAAAAAGAAGACAGAAGGTCGCGATGTCGGCAGCGGGGATTCTCAGTGCGGCAGCCGACGGCACCGAACAGAGAGAGCTTCAGAGCAAAAAGAAGATCAAACTCGCATTAGACCCCCGGTCTTTGAAGATAGCTTCTCGTCAGGTATGAACTCGGGGTTCATGTTTACGGATCGGCCCGAGGATTGCGGATCGTTCTCAAGCGAGTTTTTCAAACTTTCATCATTAGGATCTCCTCCACGCAAATGGGCACCCCTGTTTTTTTTTGTTGTGGTCCGCAGTGTCGGTTCCCGTGCCATATACGACGAGCCGATAGCGAAGCGATCCTTCATCTGCTGCGAAATTTGTTTGCGAAATTCGGATTCCTGTCTCACACTTAGACTTTACGCGAAGGATATGTAGATTTCACGGAGCAGAAAATTGTATGATGCCGTGTGGCTTTGTCTTGGTACCGCGATGCGCCCTCAGCGCTGCCCACGAGTTTCTCAAGGACAATGATAGTTGGCTCGGCTGGCTGTAATTGTTCAGACCGGATTTTCTCTTGACCAGCCATATTTTGACGGAGCGCTTTCTTTTTGTGTCAAGATCCGCGAAAAGGGTTAGGGATATCCTCCTTTTGATCATTCATATATTGCTAGTTCCAAACTTGATTTTCCTCAATCGCTTCCCTCGCACGATCGTTCTTGAGGATTTAGCTTGGTCATTCATATCTAACAAACTTGAGTCGCGCCGGCTGGAATGCTCGCGAGGAGGCGTAGTCCATGAGGAATGTGGACCTAAGAACAACAGAATACGAAACGGGAGCGGAATGAAAACAAGACGAGACTCCACCGACGATAAAAGCACTACGTGTTCCAAGTACGAAAAGCTGGCCCTTCCGCGAGTCCGACGAGCTTCTTCAATCGAACGAGCCAGCAGAAAACAACAAGACTATCTCTGATTCATCTGGAGTCGAGGACCGTGCAACACCGATTGCGTAGACCGTCTCGGGTTGTATGATTGCCTCGTCCGGGAATAGTCCGAGTGATGCTTGAAAGATTTTGCCGGAAATCACTTTTTCCGAAGTTCAACGACCCTTCCAATGATTCTGGCAAACTTGCAGATGGGACAACAGGAGTTCTGAGCTTGAAACAAATCGACGATCTAATTGATAGGTTGGAGTGGATTCCGTAATTCACCGTGACAGATGCTAGAGGACTGTCTATCCGGTCCTGACTCACGCCCGGAACTGCGACTCAAGTTTCGAAATCCTAGATCGCCGTCGGCGAATCGTAAACTTCCTTAGAGGGAATCAGAGAAACCCTGTGAAGATAAGGGGCTTCGGAACTCGAGCTTCGCTCTAGATTTCAAAACATTCAATTCTTGCTTTGCAGGAACTCGAACAAATCGAAGATATGTGGCGGAGCGAGATGAAAGATCTATCTGGACTCGTGACTCGCCTGCAGGAGGAAAACACTCGCTTGAGCTCTAGTCTTCGCGAGAGAACCGAATCCATGGTTCAGGACGAGTCAAGCGATGCAGGCGCAGGAGCTTGTGATAGCGGAATCTTCACCAACGGGCTTTCGCAGTCAGATATCGAGATGTTGAACAGACTGAAAGAAGCCTTCGACCGCCAGGCAGGCCAGCTTCATACCCAAGAGAAAGAGCTCGCACAGCGACTTCAGGACATCGAAAGCGTGAGTTTTTCTGCTTCATTCAATCGTGCGCTGGCTGAACGATCAGGCCGGAGAGCGTAGTTCTAGTTGCAACGGCTTTGCGCTGTCATTCCAAAACGCACCTGTGCGTTGTTACGCAAGCGGATGTTGTTGTTACGTCCTTCCTGCTGTCATACGAGTTGACCTCGATTGTCGACTGTAAATCGCGCTCCCTATTGTTTCCAATGCGGCGCCAGCGTTGATCCCCAATCCTCTGATATGTGGATTTCCTGGTTCCTCCACACGATTTCCTCCTCAACCAAGATCTGGAGGTCCAAGGTGGATCATGAGAACACGCGAACTTCTAGCGATGACGCCCAGTGTTCAAGATGGGGCCGGGCTGGAAACTTGTCTGATACAACGTGCGTCACCATGAGAGATGTGCACAATCTGTCCTACCTGCTGGAACCTGTCCGAAATCCCACAGTCATGAGTCATGAGCCTTCGCCGTGAGAAACTGAATCGAGCGCCCCGAGGTTTCATGCATTTTTTTCCTACCTCTTTTTTCTCTGAGCATCAATACCGATGAAAAACTGTCCCCGAATTGAGGGACAGTGATAGCAGGTCGGAGGAAAGACACTGTTCTATCTCATGCATCAAGTCCTGATGAAGCCAACGGAACTTTCGTAGGCTTGGCTCGTCAGCATAAGTGGCTATCGGTTATGCAGCTCAAGGGCACTCGAGTGATCAGTATGACCTCGTTTGCCGCAAGTTGAAGCTGGAGCGAGTCATTTTGCGGTCCGCGATATTCGGGAGTCGCAATGTCAGAATCGCCAAGTCCTACCACGATACGCTTGCGGTGCTTCAAACTCGATGGCGTGATAAGTCGAGCGTGAATCCTGTTGACGGAGAAGTCATGTAGAAGCTACGTGCTGGCGTGGCCGTATAAACACACGTCGCTAACGAGCTGCATTGTTTCGCTCGGATTGGTAGAAATGCGTGAAGTGGGACGGTGAGCATGGCTTACGCATTTCTCGGGCATCGCTTCGTGAGCGGTGGAGTGTTCCCCTAAAACTCTGCAGAATACCCGAAGCTCACTTGGAGAACAACTCATGATAAGGGGCTTCAATTACCTTAGGCTTCTCATACACCTGAAACTGTCAGTTAATTAAGCCAATATTCCAGCTTGAACACCAAGTGGAGAGGCTACAAAAAGTGAACGCAGAGGGGAATGCGAAACTTCGTTCGCTAGAACATCAGGTCAGCTTGGTCGCCACCGAACGAGAGGAAATCGCAACTCGTTTAGACGAGATACATCGAGAACGCGATCAACTGAGGTAAACACCAAACCGCACCTTGTAGCTTCTATTGGATTGTCGCGATCTCTGATCGAAACGCCTGAATACTCTCTGTATAGCATCATCTTCAGTGAAATATTCCGAGATGGAACCACAAAGAAACCCTGCGAAAAGCGTCCCCAGCATTAATGGGGATTGCTTCCCTCATGAGAACGCGATCGAAGGGTTTGACTGCTTGGGATCCCTCATCGGGACTTCCCGAGCTATCATGCGAAGTCATCCACTGAACTCCGTTTGATCTATTTGCAGAACCCAGATCTCACTTGAACGCAAAGATAAACAAGATGAATTGCTCGAGGCCGTGATGAGAAACTCGCCGCCCAGTCTGACGGAGTATAAAAAGGTTTGTCCCCCAGTCGGAATGTATTCTCTCACGGAGCGGCAAGAACTAGAAAGTTCTGCTCTGTTCAGCTCGCCCACATATCACGGTGCCTCGAATTTGAACCCAATGATCGAAGTTTCATCATGCGACTGTTTTCTCGTCAGGTGTGCCAAGATAAGAAGGAGCTGGAGGCTCGCGTGAGATTCCTGGAAGGCGAACTAGAGGTTAGTTGGACGTCTGTGAGCAGACATTCGCGCCGCAAAATAGGGTCTCGTGTTTCGCAATGAGGCCATCGAGGTGAAGAATCTCACCACTCGGAATCCACGAGGGCGCGAGTCTAGTCGGTATTAGCGATCATTCTCCAGAAGCCGCATTATTCACGCGTGCTTGTGAATATTCAGTGTCAATGCACGATACTCTCCAAACCTTCGAGGCGGACGTGAAACTTTGATCCAGATCACATCGAAGCTAATCAAACTCTGTTTTTTGTCTTCGGGTCGCTGAGACTGGAAGATGCGTAGTTCGCTAAAAGAAGGATTTGTTGGGATTTGAGTCCCTTACATTATCTTGGGGTGCTGACCATACGGTCAATCATCAGACACTGTTCAAAAAACTACTATAGCATGAATTGTGTCATGAACTTTGAGTCCGATACTTTCGACTCGGATAAATACGGAGGAAACCCCGCTCGAATCACTGAAATGAATTTTGCGTTTCAGTTCTACAAACCGCCGGTTGCCAAAACGCCGTCTGAAGATTCGGGAGGCGAGGACGAAAGACTAGCACTGGAAGGCGATGAGGTAATGAATCTAGTTCGGACGTGCTTGCAAACTTCGAGAGCTTCCTTTCGGAACTCTTGCGCAATCGGGAGTTTCGTAGAGTTCTGGAAACTTCCGCAGGAGCGCTCTTTCCTAATTCATTTGTTTCCCATCCACGGGGAGCTGGACATTGTGCGAATTCGTGATAGTGGAGGTATCGGTTCAATGCATCCAAATTGTTCGTTTCGTTTCAGGAGTTCCCTGTACAGGGTCCGATCAACAAGGAGCCGGAAGAGAAATTGGATTTTTCTCGGGAGAGCACGTTGGGCATAAAGCGATTGTAAGTTGAGAAACACGCGTGGGACTCGGACGAGAATTGCTGTGCTTTTCAATGCTTGGATCGCTTCGGTTCCTCGTGATTCTGTTCTTTAATCTGTTGGGCGTATGCGACGAAGATTTCATTAACTCAATTCCAGTGGTTTTCGGTTGCGCTCCCCGCTTTCGGTTTCAGGCATACCAATTCTGTCCAGCAACCAGCTTTTGTTCTAGCACTGTTTACTATTTTACCTTTATCTATGAGTCGGGTTGGGTTGTAACCGGTTGGTACATGGTTTATTTCTGAGCACCTATCTTTTTTCGTTATGCTTGTTTTGATCTAATACGTCGAAACTCACAGCTTCCTTTCCAGCTTTCCGAAGCTTTTCTGGACCTCACGGAGGAGCTGATCAGATTACCATATCGTCCATCTCGAAACATGGATGGATCTGCGCGTATAGCATCTCCAACGTCGTCACTATTTGACATCAACATCGTTCCCCCTTCGCTGTCGGATCTCGTCACGTTTCAGAGCGCCGCCTGGGACGATTGTCTCTCTGGTTGGGACTCGAGATGAAATTCGCGCGTCGATTACGTGACCAATCGATCTTATGAAGACAAGAAAACGAGCGACGAGGGGTTGGAGACTTGAATCAGATTCAAGATTCGACACTGTAGCAGTTATCCCGCAACATGGAAATTTGAATCTCAGTGAGGCCAGAAGAACGCGATAGGGAACGAATACATTGTGGAGCTCACCCTAAAACACCCGTAAAAAGTCGTTCCGGAGAGAAGATGTTGATCAAAGCTCCGTAGCTATGTTTATATTGTTTGACGTTGTTTACGCTGTTGCCTTACACAGTTTGCATGGAGTCAGAGTCGTGATGTTTTTTTCGCAAACAAAAAAAACTCTCAAGTATACACGTAAAGACTCTGAGAAGGCGACTGAGCGGTCGAGTTTGGTCGTAAGAAAGCCACTGAGCTCTTCGTTGATCAGTGGGATCATCATATCCCGTAGAGAGAGGGCGTGAAGGAATGTAATATGTAATATAAAGCGAAAGAACAGAGTTAGGACCTGTCGATGAGCCGAGGACCACGTAGGAAAACGAAAAGCTTCCGTTTTAGAGTATCGTCACGACCTCAGGAGTCAAAGCATTAGAAGGTCGTTGTAACTTATCATAAACTTTGTGTGATAGGTTGTCCCGAGGGGTGGATTTTCAAGAGAGCCGATAGAGTATCGGTGTATTCGAATACTTTAACATGTAAAACTGAGAATCTCTCGGTTCTCAACGAGGTTCTTGACGTTATATCACTCTGCCCACACATAGTCTCTCGGAGCAGTATATATTGTAGTCAGTATCGAGTCAAAAGCCTTGGTGATACCCGATGCCATGCATCTTGACGGAAACTAGGATCACGCCTAGAGGAAAAATGAACCGCTGAGCTCATCATCAAATAAAGAGGCGCACAAACGCACCAATGTGACGTCAAATGTTCGGAGTCTTCCCTCAATTCGACATCATCCATTCCAAGTCTTACTCGGGTTGTGAGTCCCCAAGGACGATTCCCCTCCCGGATTCTTCACTTCCTCCTGGTTCAGTCCGGTCTTGTCCTTACTTCCAGCATGCTGAGCGACTGACCCCCAAAGCTTAGTCGGCCATATGCTCTGTCGGCATGCTTTCTCATTATGTATATGCTCCAGAGAAATTGGCTCAGGGATTCGTTGAGATGATTTTGCAATCGTATGAAGCTGCTGCCACCGATTCTCATCGATTTTAGAGTGAATTACGGGACTTCTCGTTCCCATCTGAGAGACTCCTTCATGCGCGGCCGGTACACAATCAAACGGTATCATGACTGGACGATCCTCTCTATTGACCATCCAATAGACCCAGGGTCTTTTTCCCACACTATGTGCTTTCTGACAGCAATTTGGCAACATTTGTTTCGTCGTCAGAAAGACCGGGATTCGGCCAGCCAGCTAGGGGATCGATTCGCTTCTCCGAACGATTATGACAGCCTTCACGGAACGGCTCCGCAGAGCTTCTGCCGCCCGCTGTAGTCAGAGTTCGATCATCGCCAACCATGCATTCGGAGTGATACGCTCGTCGATCTCTTCGCCAACGTATTTGAGGGCATTCACATTCGAAACACGGCTACAACCGCAATCAGACTGTTTCATACAACCGTCAGTATGGCTTTTGATGAGCATTCGATCCATTTCGGTTTCCATCACGAATATCACTCACTACGATTTCGAGGCATTGGGCGAGACTCGATTATTGCTCGAAATTTCCATCCATTATCACTGATCGCGGAGGCGCACAACCGCACTAACGTGAAGTCAAATGTGTTCTTTCTATTCGATATCATCTTCTTCGGGCCTCAAAAGGGTAGTAGGTTACGGGACGAGCATAGCTGTGAGCATCGATCGGGCTATGTGATGGCTATCTGCATTCTATTGATCCAGCATCGCTGATCTCCGAGGATGATCATTGAGTTTCATCCCGAGAAGTCGACTACCGTTGGATTTACCGCTCAGAGGACACAGGATGCACAGCGCACAAAATGGCACATCTCCCTCCTCGGCGCTTGACTGTCGAAACTCTCCAAGATGTTCAAGGTCATCAGAATCGAACCATTCCTCCCACGACCAACTCCGCAACGCGGCTCCTGAGACGGGATTCCGTACCGGGTCATCCAAGGCGCTTCACAAGTTCCGAATGAACAGCAGGAAGAGATATACTCCCAGTCGAGTCTGGAGCGTTTCCATGTCCAGAGACTTCTATGTGGTAGACAGCATTCCCGTGAACATGGACCAGGCGTTTCGAACTTGAAGAATCCCCAAAAAATTCCAATTCGGCTCCTGTGGGTGAGGCCTGGTGCTTTAGGCCTTTGCTATGGGGGAGAAGATTTTCGGAAGTCATGCTGGGTTCATTGGCGCAGATGATACGCGCCTGTTTCATACTCTTGATATGAGACCTGTGATATGAGTCCTCGGAGATCTATGTGGAGGACTGCCATATCCGTCTACGAAATCACCGTTTTGAGGGATATGGAGGTTTAAAGCTCGAGAGATCATCGGGGAGGACGCTGTCGCGAGACACCGTTCGGAAGCACCCTCCTGGCATCCCCCTGAGCAATGCCCACTGTGTGGAGCGGAAGAGAAAAGTGGGCAACGCTCGCCTAGTTCCACGATATCGCCTAATGACACTATTGTGGTCGTTCACTCCGAACCCTGAAAAAATAATTACCTCTGCGTGTGTTTCTCCTTGAGCCGTCTCGAGGTTGGACGGCTCATTAGTGGATGTGGTTTATGCTTGCGAAGCACTCACTCGACAAGATTCCTACTTTGGAGCCCTGCGGCTCTGCCAAATTCGTTATGTTTCATGGAGAGGTCTGCGGTCGTTCGACTTTTTTTCGGCTGTCGGCCTAGACTGATGCTGAAACAGGATTTTACTCGACGCGGATACCTTCCACTATGGTGTTTCAGTTGAATCTCGTCGCAGTACTCTGATGAAGAGCCTACCACAACGGATCCTCCTTTCGGTCGATTCCATTGGTTTCTCCTCCCTATGGATGATCTCGGATGCCCGTGTCACAAACTTGACTCGCTCTCCATCCCGAGACTCATTTAATACCTATATCGAGGTCGACGTCCTGCCCAGAGAAGGTTCTCCGCGAGGTGACTCTGATGAAGATCAACATGACCGACAACGATCGGAAAAGTCTCCGTTGGCACAGTTATGATCAGAGATCCGAATCATGCCCATCGGTTTTGGTGAACGCCATGGATTAACTAGATTATCGAGCCATATCTTTGATCTGCGTAGAATGTGCTTATTCAGTAAATCAAGTGCAGCTCGAACCCTGAAGGCGTATTCGGGGGAACGCGGACCATCGGCGGAGCAATCGCGTGTGTGTTCGGCGTGCTCCAGGAGCCTGCTGCAAGCTCCGTCAGTGCTCCAATGAACTCGATTAATTGACGCTGATATGAAATATGGAGAGATCAGCCGGTGCCACTTGAAGTTGTCATTAGTCCAGCTGCCACCCTCACCTGCTAAGCTGGGCGTTTTTCTCACTCAATAGAGAGAACCCAAGACAGATCACTTGCGTTAAGGCATCTTACGCCATCCAATATTCGTTGTTAATTCATGTCGGCCAGTATACGAGAGTTTCCTCGTGCCCCATCTCCATCCCCGGTCCTCGCGCGAAAGTGAATTCGAGATCAACAAACGATCCGAAGGTTCTCGAGAGCGCTTTTAGCCATTCCATGACCCAGTGTTGGTTATGCCCAACCGAACATTCTGGCTCGCAGCAACCTGTATTCGGAGGTAAATCTCCAATATATAAGCGTTCGCGGCATCCTGGACCGATGAAAATTCCCGCGTGAACGTAGATGAAAATTCCCGCGCGAACCCCTCGGACCCGATCATCTGCTGCCATAGGAATCAAGGATGCCCGAGAGGGATCGTTTCGTAGCGTTTGGCTCTCCGCCGGCTCGCTCGTTGGCATCTTCCGGGTCCCGAGCTGAGTATACGCTCGAGAACAGCCCATGCCGAACACAAAGGAGGCGGCGACGGATCCGTGCCAGCCGAGGAATGTGAGAAACAATCGCGTGTGGAGAGGAGGTGGGTTATTCGGCTTCTGACTTCTGAGGCAGTTTTAAACGTACGCGCCGAAACCCGCCATGCTCGCCTCGAAGATGGCTGCTCCGCCGAATCTCGCCAAGTAAACAAAGGACTCTCTGTGTTCTCCATCGCCTACAGAAAGGTGCCGCCGCTTCTTATAACATTAGAATAATTGAGACCGGGGCTCCCTGGTGTCGCAAGCATATGCCGTGCAACAAGAACGGGTGAGTTAACAATGTGCGCGACAAGATCAGGAACCGCACCGGAGCATCCGTTTTCAGCATGTCAACTGCTTGTGCTCGGACTAAGACAGCCCTGCTCAGGCGATTTGAACGCTTGACATTCATTCCAATCAATCGATGACTATGCAGACTTTCTCGCCTTCAACACCAACTGATAAATGGGACCTTCATTTGACCCGTTATAGCTCGTCTTGAGGAGGTTGAAACTTTTCTCGATGTTCTATTATTGTTCGGAGAAGTTACAGGTGGATTCGGAGGAGTCAAGTTGCGAATTCGCTTGGAATCTCTCGAATCCCCCAAGTTTCACATCGATGTGGATGCTGATGTATCCACATGTGTGAGGTGACCTCTGACAGCCTACATTTATGTTGCCCAGGAGGCCTCACTCTCAGATGCACTTGCATCGATTTGTGTGAAGCACAACGTTAATTGGTGGAAACGAATCAGACGGCTTGCCGCGTGAGCTTATTTTTGTGAGGAACTCGTCCCCAAGACTGCGGCAGCGTACTTCTCGCTACGACCAGTTGCCCCAACGTGAATCCCCTGCGTTCAGCAAGCATGGACTCAACTGTTTACGCATCTCGTATTCGCAGTACGTGCCGAACACGTTCCGGCGATCCACCTCCGAGGATAGTTCACCTGTAGGAGTCGAATGTCTCTTTTTTGAGATGATGTTCAAGCTCCCACTCGCGGGACTCTAATTATCAGCCGTTCTCTCCAAAGAGATGATGCGGTCGAGTGGATACTTAACCAGGCAGATCTCAACACGTCTCTGTCCACGGTTTTTTTTTTGCGTGACACACCATCATCGAGTGCGATTGCTCATTGTCAGATATGCTCAACGAGTAATCCACGCGGGCCCGATCAGAGGGAGGCATTTGAGGAGCAACTGCCACCACGAAAAAAAAATCGGAAATGGATCGTAGCCGGGCCGTTAGCTTCTGAAGAAATGTTGATGTGTATGTATGATGAATGTTGATGGAGGGTACATCTGCCATATTGGTACGATCCCACCCTTCACTTGGTGAGAAACCGGCAGAAAGACGATTTGGGCAAAAGCATTGTATTTCTCTCAAGATAGAGATTGGATACCACGGCCAGAATTTGACGTAGTTGTCTTCCTCAAAGAATTAAGTACATTTTCCGAGACGTTGACTTCACCGCTTGAAAACACCGCAAGACCTGATCTGGTTCCGTGAAGAAAGCCCGTGAGATGTGCAGATTACCTATCAGGCTCATGAAGTAGAAGACTTGAGAATAGATCTCGGGCCCTCCATTGAGCCTGATGGTGCTCGAAAAGATGGGGGTTTTCCGGGGCTCTCAGCTGCCTGATAGATGTTACGCGTGCCCCATGCCAGAGGGGTTCAGCTTGCAAGAATCTGAACCAGCGCTGCAACTCCTCCTTCGAGTCCGTTCAGGCTGATTTTGCAAGCCCCGCCTCTGCTCTTCCTTTCCCTTCGTCAGAACATCGCTCATTCGTCGACTCCGTGGGGGAACACAGCTACTATAGTTGAATAAGTCAATCCTGGTTTGCCAGGAGCCCGGGTGAAGCCGTTTCACAGAGATGACATCTCATCGAAGGCTGTGTGTTCCACCTCTACATGCTGAGCGCTCAGGTTCTGTCTGGGGCTAAAGGAGAATAGGTTCATAAATTTTCGGACACAGTAAAGGTCAACTGAGACGTGTCCTGTGACAACCATCTTCGCACGTTCCGGAAAGGTGATCGTCGTGATGACATCGGGCCTTGCCGGATGCGACTTTCTCTAAAAGTGCACAAACATTCCAGGTGGAACGTTGCTCCACGGCGAGATTAGGAACCGTTGTCGACGACAATGAGGGAAGGATTCAAATGTTGAACCAAGTCGGCTCGAAAAAGATCTGAGAAAGTTCCGATACCGGCGTTATACAATGGCTCGGCCAAAAAATCCCCCGGCACGCACCCAACGTCCACGTCATGAGGTGAGTACGAAATAGATCCTGTGGACATGTTGCGAAGGACGAAACTTCCCCGCAGCAAGTGGGCTCCCGAAGATCAGGAAGATAAAGCGCTGACTGTGAACGTTTCAGGCGCAGCGAGACGATGACGACGACGATGAACAAACTCCGCCGCTGCAATGTTATCTATGGGCAAGGGATTTGAGAATACTGTTGGACGATGAAACTGGGTGTGTCCTCTTCGAAACATTCCTCCGCGAGGAAGAATGTGATCTGTCGGAGTTATATTTCGTGTACGCCTGTCGAGGTCTCAGGTACGTGCGCACCAGAGCCTACTGAGCAAACCGATTCAGTGGTCCATCATCTTTCTGACGGAGGTATACCGGGCGACATGGTAACGCACGAGTTTTTGATCACGTCTTCTGCTCTAGGTTGGAATGCGAACCCACAAAAAGAGATCGTTGCGCGTGGGCCATCTATAAGAACTACTTGAAGAACGGTACGGTCCGTGCGGTGTCCGAAAATGTCAAAACTGTCATCAGGGAGCGACTCGAGCAGGCCGACATCGTACCGGAACTCTTCGACGAAGCAGTCCGCAACGTGATAGAGAATATGATGAAAACAACTTTCGCTCGGTTTATACAGTCCGACATTTACCTCCAACATGTTCAGCGTGTCGAATGCTACGGGGAGAATACTGACTCGACATCGCCGACCGATTACGATCATTGTGAAGATCTCGATTCGAGCACAGCTCCCGCGAATTCTGATTCAGAAGAGGACATCGAAGATTTTTCTCCTCCAACGACCGCGAAGAAGTCGCATGACTTCGACGCGCCTCGGTGCAACATTCGAGATGGTGACATCATGAACAACGACAACAACAACGACAGCTTTTTCGCAAACCAGATGCCCACCCTCGATGAAGGCGAGGAGTTCAAGAATTCCGCGTTCCCCCCGCCTAGAGCTGCGATCAATCGGAAACTCGGCAACGTCCCTGCCCCACCCCCTAGACCTCCACCAAGTAAAGCTGTCCTCAGGAAACGTCAGAGTCAGCTCGGCCTGAAGTACATGGAACAAATAGACCAACCTGGCTTCCGTCAACCCCCGAATCCCTACCATGTGAACAATTCCTGCTTCGTGCCTCCATCGGCATACCACTCTGATATGCAGAGCATGTCCTCTGGCAACTACACTGATCTCGATACAGATGGGAAGCGCATTGAGCACTATCGCAGGCATTCCGGCGATATCGACAGACGGAAACCTCAAAGGTAAGTCTATTCATCCGCATTTCAGTGGAAGGAACTTCCGAATTTTCGAGATCTGCTCTGCCGAGCTCACAGCACAGTGTATAGTTTCGAGGTAAGGACAAACTGACGAGAGATTTTCGTTCGCAGGAAGTTCACAGTCAACGGGCGCGACCATCTTTCAAACTTCATTCCGCGCACGCGGTTCCCCATAGACCGAGAAACCGAGATTGCAAACTACGCTTGGCGAAATCCTCCAGAGTTCCATCGTATATTGTGCGAGAGACTGGAGAAAGCGCTTGGCGAATCCACGGAAGACGAAATAGTAAGTTCTTCCACTGTGCTTTTTGAGTTCTCCGCCCCCTCCCTCCAGCCCTAATGGAATTGGAATATTGGCCGATTTGTCTAAGAAGATTTGTTTTCCTGCAGCAAAATCAATCCATCTTGGATAACCACGTCCAACGAGTGTTCAAGACTCCGCCCGTCCAGACACCGCGGGCGCCATCTCCGCCTCTCGAGCGTCAACTTTTCACAAAGATGGGACTCAAGTCTCCCTATCAGATGAATCCAGGTCCCTTGAGGAACGTAAACAACAATCGTCATGTCGATATCGACAGTGCGATATACACCTGTGGAAGCGGGTTCAGCTCTACAGCTCCTTTGGCTCCGCCACGCGGCCGCAACAGCTATCCTATCATTGATTCTGGTTGCGATGACAGCGTATTGAATGCTCCTGCGTTCAACCAGCACGAAAAGTTCGTATGGCTCACGTTTTTACTCGCCTACATTGGTTTTTCTGTGGCTCTTTTGAGACTCGGTGGACCATTAACGTGAGATATCTTTGCAGCGTGCGCGACTGGTTCACCCGGAACTCGCATGAGCCTGCAACCTCCAGAGGAAAGAACAAGGCTAGCATCTGTTCAGGTTCTAACAGGTCTTCAAAGTCCGGCCACGACAGTAAAAAGTAAGTCGAGAATTACGTAATCCGGTGACTCATGCTGTTGATCAGTATGGCCCTCACGATTTCGGGCCGATGAGTCGGACCGATGTGTCACTATAAGCAGCAGATATTCTCCGATACAGTGTATGAGTGAAGACACTAATTTCAGGAAGAATCAGACTTCTAACAAAGAGTCTGAGGTGGTTGTCGGCTACCACTATGATGGAGATACTCATCCTTTCGTGATACGGTTACCGCAACGAAATCTCCGACTGAAGGATTTCAAAGCCCATCTCACGAGGAAGGGCGCCTTCAAGTAAGAGAACCAATTATTATCTTGCTCTGATCATGGCTAACAGTTTCGAGCGCGCAAGAAGAAATGATCTACCTGTTCGGCCTCGAGCCACTGTCGCGATGTGCGTGAGTGGACGCAATGCTTGATCAGGGGACTCACAACATTTCAGGTACTTCTTCAAGTGCTCGATGGACGACTTTGGAACCAACGGGGTTTACGAAGAGATCAAGGATGACAATCAAGTCTTGCCATTATGGGACGGCAAAGTTTTCTCTCGGATCGTCCCTGTAGAACATCCCAACTCCAATAAGACGCTTCCGGATGTCACCATGTGAGCGAGTACGTGGTGTCTCTATCTGTACTTTACGGGCAGCTAACGAATACTGCGCTTCCAAGATGGTGCAATAAGACTGCCCACGAACGGTCTGTCGGAAATCGGGCATAACAATCAGGGTGAGCGATTCCTTCTTTTGTTTTCGGTTCATGCGCGGAACTCCGTCGGGACGCGCAGACTTGAAGTTTCTGCTGAAAAATGTAGTTGTGTCATACGTAGCGATTCTCTTTCCAGTGCTGGTTGGAGCCGAACAAAAATGCAATTGCTCCCTTCGATGAAGACAGCCGTCCGATACCTTGTAAATTAAAGAGTTGAATATCATGGATAGCTGCTGCACACCATGTAAAAGAGAGATTGACATAGGAGGAGTATTGAATTCCGTTGGAAGTATACCACAACTTGTTGTCACAGAATGGGATCCACTGTGAGCTCCTTCCCGCAAGATTCTGATGTGCAATGCTTTGAGCAGTCAAATCGCGATCAGGTTTCAGATACGCTGTTCGAATTCAGTGAGAGTCTTGTCTCCTTTGTCTCGAACTTTGAGAAGCGGCGATCGTGTTCCCGATTCTTATTCAGTCCCTGACGTTCAATACGGGGGAGCCCAAGACAATCTCGGGCAAGGATATGTATCAGCCATTCATGTGAGAACACCAGTGCCATCAGTCCTGGAGCATCCCAGTAGCAGGGTCGAGAGATGCCTTGACTCACTCAGACAAGCAGAATGTATAACTTTGTGTGTTTGCTGTGGAAATGTGATCGCCCTTGATTTATCCGACCAAGTATTCGAAGAGAGCCAGCTTCTGATCGGCAACGAACAACGCGCGGCAAATTGTACTGGCGAGGAAATGCACGCCCGGACGCTGTGTTTGAGCTGATCATATTTCATTGCTGTTACGGATTGCTAGCTATACTGATCTCTTACAAACGCATATTGAGCTTGTATTTAATGCGAGAATCAGTGTAAGTTGAATGAGGTGGACGGTAGAGTACTGCGTCCGACCATCGTCCGATAGATATGTGGTATGAGCAATTTATACAACCACTCTTCATCTGATGATTGATTTTGATTCTCCGTCTGTTCTAACGACGTCGAAAAGTTTTGTAACATATCGCTGACGTTGACGGCCGGATAGCTATGAAACGCACAACAGTGATTCTTTAAGTTCGAACAACTTCAATAAAACAATCGCGCATGCAATTGACAGAAGGAAGGAATGGCTATTTGCTTTCTCATTGATAATTTTCCAACAGAGCCATTGAGGATCCAGTTTTCAACGTCCGACTGAATCCGTCGAGGTACTGTATCATACGACACAGCGGCCAGTGTCGCGTTCGGTATGCAAGTGGGTATTTTCCTCCGTGATTAAGGGTTCGTAGATTTGAGTTCCCTCGCCAGGGCACGCAAGAAATATTCTGGCCGCAGTGACGGGTTCCGCAACAAACAGGTGGCCCGTGGTTGATACGGTGCTAATATTCAAGTTGGCGGCCTGCGATTTGAGTGAATCGACAAAACTAAAAGCGGCACCCGGCTAGATTCATTCGAGGCTCGAGTCCATCCTCCAAGGGGGCGGGGGCTGCGGCCCGCACCGGGCGGCACGTCCCTAGGGGGCGGCATTCCAGATTTCGTGGATATTTTTCCCGTTCCCTCGGTTGCCGCCCCAGCCCAAAAACGGCTGACGGGGGCGGCATGTTCTGATTTTACACGAATCCCGATTTTCCGCACCGGGCAGCAGTTGATCTCGCTACGCCACTGGGTACGGGCGATCCCAACACGACGGCCCGACCTTCGGCAAACGAGGGCCGAGAAATCAGGGATCGAGATGCGGAACGATTCTACCCCTCCCTCCATGAGGGTTTGACGAGTGGGTCACGAGTTTATGCTTAATCGTTTCGAGTTTTCTGCTCGAGACTAGCAGCGAAATTCCGGGGATCTGAGAAAGTCGAGATTTTATGATCTGTGATGCATTTTCATTTCATCTTGAGCTCCGGAATTTGGGAGCAACGCTCTCTTACGGGAGGCTGACGCAAGTCACGCAGGAGCTCTGGATCAGGGTGGCCCACTCCATGGTTCTCGTGGGTCACATTCTTCACCTGAGTCTCCCCTTGCTCTTCAAATGTCGGAAACTCCTGTGCACACCAAACGTCTGACGAAAATTTGATGATCCGCTAAGGTTGTGTGTGATGTTGGACGTTCCCACCGATCATCCATTCATGGGACGGATTGAACAGTTGATGACTCTCTCTGGGGGAAAAAAGGCACGTAGGCCCTGACAGAGGCCTTGATGCAAGGAGTGAGCCTTGTCCAGCTGAATCGAGGGTTACCGTTGATTACAACCCTCGATCGACAGTCCTGCTAACGCCTCGTGTTCTCCAATGTCGCCGCTCTCCACGAAAGAACACCGATTCCATTCTCCCCGTGCCCAGCGCACGGCATTTTCGGGTCCATCCAGAGATTTCATCCACAGGTATTGTTCAGTTGAGACGCAAGGGATGCGCCCAGGTCTAATCTTGGAAGTCTGAACGAGCGACAAGCTTCGAACGATGAGCTGCCACCACCACGGTAGCCATGGGGGAAGGGATCGACGAGGAGGAGGTCGGTACTCGGTACTCTTCCGCAAAGTCTGCGTAAATTGAGAGGTCCAGGTGGATACAGTCGAGCTGAGAGGATCTGCCCAACGAAACTCTTCTTCTGTTCCCAAAGGTCTCGAGGCTGGATGCGCCCGTCTGGTTCGGTTCCAGGCCCCGCGCAAGAATCCCGGGTTGCATGACGAATCACGTAAACCAGAACGGATCAAGATTTCGAAGTTCAAAGTTTCCGAAAATGAATTCCGACAGCGCTGTATTCTGCCTCTTGGAGATGATTCCCGCGAACCGTGGCCCTCAAACTGTGTTCCATAGAGCTGTGGGGGACCACGAGCTACAAGAGCTCACCCTGGGTGAAGCCTTTTCTGCACGTTGTGGGGACCCTCGTGTGCGCCAGAAATCCACCTGTATCATAATCGAGCAAAATCTGTCCCGAAGATGACTCTGAAGTGACTAAAGGGCCCAGCAATGGTCTCGTGAAGAATTAGGGGAAACCGGCTCTGAACAATCTGGAAGCGGCCGCTTGGTGCCAATTGTTGTCAGCCCTGATCTTGGTTCATGAACTTGCTGATCGGCCGCGAAGACAGCTTGGAGTCATTTTAAACCTTGAATGTTTCGAGTTCACAATTCCACGGATAGCATTTCTACGAATGGAAGGGCTCGCCTCCCAATCCTTCAAACCTTCCAGAAGCACAACCTTGATTGCATGGTTCATGGTACAAGCGAGTACAAGTCTCACAGGCCTATCTTTGATGACGGGCGTACTCACTTCCTTTCTTGGCCCCTTTTAGAGAGCGTACGTCTATTTGGCGGATATATGCATAGCACTGTGCAGCCCCGACCCGAGCGTTTCGGCGGGAGTTTGTCAAAACGACATTGCTTGCCCGAAGTTTCGACAATACCGGCCCTCGCTCTCTGACTCTAAATATGACAGCCCGTCTCATCACCATTGGAATGGAATCGATTTCTGAATATTACATCGAATGGAAACACGTTAGGTGAGGATGTTCACGCAGCGTTCATCAGGTTAGGAGATGGCCCCTCAAGACGATGGTCGGTGATGCTGTTCCGTCATCCACGAGCGTCCAGGAGAGTACCAATTAGTTGCAGTCCGTTCATCTGGTTGTAGACCAGGTGAAGAAAGGAACCCACCGTCCCGCGAGCGCCCTCCGTTCACTGAGAACGCGGTCAACATCATTGAGGATCAAACGGCAGCCGATCGCGCGCAAGTAGCGGAGTCAGCGGCCAATCCGTACGAACGAAAGAATGTGGAAAGCAATCGGTCGGGGAGAGGGCGTCATGAGCCCTCTAGGTTCAATCGCAGTTTTAAAACTGGCGTGCCGAAACCCGCCATGCTCGATTCGAAAATGGCTGCGCCGCTGAATCTCGCCAAGTAAACAAAGAAATCTCCCGTGAACTCTCTAGCGCCTATTCGAAAGCTGTTAGTATTGATAGTTTACCGTTTGTGTGTCTCGTCTGGATGGTGTGGTGTTCTTCTGCTCATATGTCGTGCTTCAACGGAAGGTAAGCTGACATCATGCGCGACCCGTTCGCATCGCACGGTGCAGCATCGAATTTCAGCACAACCTAGAATTTCGATCAGACCATGACATCTCTGTCTCGGGGATACTGGACGGCTGTGGATAATTAGATCGACAGTTGACTGGAAAGGCTTGCCTCAAAAGGTGATATGGTGTGAAGCCATGCTCGACCTGTGTCCTGACTGGACGCCCCAAGAGCCAGTTTGGAGCTCTGTGATTCTTAGAATGAGCTACAGGTGGATGTGGGAAGACCATGCTACACGGAGTCTCTTCGATTCGCTCGTAAGGATCATGAAAATTGCAGTCGAGGACCTCCCAATCTCCAAGATGACCTGGATTGACCGTCTGAATTGCCGTTTCGTTGAGGGCTTCTGTATCACGATATGCGCGTGGATGGAACGATTTGAAGCGCAGCGTGAGACATCATTGATGTGTGTCGTGCCCGTCCATCCACTGAATGAACTCGAATATATGCTAGCCGAGCTGTTGCGGCCCACCCTGGTCTCTGATGATCCGGGTTCCGGCATTGCCTGTCAGATTCTGACGACCACAAACTCCGCTTTCTCTCTTTCCCCTCGTGCCTGACTTCGCTCATCGATCGATTGAATTAGTAGTGGCCGTGATTCCGACATAACTGCTTCAGCCCCCTCACTCGAACACTGAAGGTCGGGTTTCGCCGAGGTTTTGAGCTCTCAGTCGTTGCCTTCCGACGGCGCCGGTTGCTCCTCAGCTGTTCCTCCTATCTCGGTGTCTTCCGGTCAAGATTGATTCACGATCTCCAACTGTTGGAACAATTAACTGAAGTGCGCAAAGGAAGCGTCTTCGTCGCCGTAACACTTTTGGTCGACCAGGACTAAGGTCTCATTTCAACTTCGAAATCGGCTCTTCAGGTGGGAGGCTGCGCTGGAATAGGAGAGAAATCGTCGGAAATAGCTATGCCGGAATCGAGCTGACATCATCCGATTGTGCTCCGAGGAAGCCAGCGGCCGTCTATGATGTCTCGGCCCAAACTTCCTCCTCCGCGGTCTCAGCACTCGCGCAATGAGGTTCGTAAGCAACATAGAACCATGAATATAGGTCGTTGGAGATTCATGTTTTCCTCCTACTGAGCTTTCCGAGGGAGTGGGTTCATACAAGTGTTGCTCGCCAACGTGGGCATGAATGAGTGAACCCTCCCTCCGTTTCTCCCCAACCGTATCGACCCCAGTATCCATCGTTTCCCCCCTTCCATTCGGACATGCGCCACTCATTTGAGCTTCTGCTGATAACTGTGCTTTACAGATGCTACGAGACAGCGGCGACGATGAGGAAATTCCTCAGCTGCGATGCCACCTCTGGGCGAAAGATGTGAAGATGCTTCTGGATGACGAGACCGGATGTGTTCTTTTCGAGAAATTCCTCAAAGAAGAAGAATGCGATCTGTCAGACCTGTATTTCGTATATGCTTGCCGCGGTCTCAGGTGAGGATAACTCTATAGGCTTCGGATCATCTCCGGTCTCTTTCTCGTGGAATACACGAATGAAGCGCTAAACGAATTTCAAACTTTAATTTCACAATTGCAGGCTAGAACATGAACCTTCGAAGAGAGATCGATGTGCTCGCGCGATTTATAAGAAATCCTTGAAGAGTGGAAGAGTTCGCGCTGTTTCAGACGAGGTGAAAGACGCCATAGCGCAACATCTCGAGGACGTCGACATCTACCCCGAGCTTTTCGACGAAGCAGTGCATCAAGTTATGGAGAGTATGATGAAGACCACATTCGCTCGATTCATACAATCTGATGTCTACATCTCGCATGTCCAACACGCCGAAAGTTTCGGTGAGACCACAGACTCGACGCCGTCAACGGAATGCGAGGATCTCAATTCGAGCAGGTCTCCGGTACCTCTGAGCTCAGATTCAGTGGAGGACTTCCAAGATTCTTCTACTTCGACGTCGCGCAAGGAATGCAGCGACAGCACTGGCCGCTTCAATTCCCGGATAGATGACGTGATCGACAACGATAACAACAACGATAGGCGCTTTGCGAATCAGATGCCCACTTTAGATGAGAACGAGGAATCCACCGTCCTGCCGCCGCGGGCCACAATCAGTCGGAAACCCGGCCATGTCCTCGTTCCGCCGCCGAGACCTCCGCAAAGCAAAACGATGCTGATGAAGAGACAGAGCCAGCGCGGCTTGAAGTACATGGAACAAATTGACCAGCCCAGCTTCCGCCAACCGCCCAATCCCTACCATGTGAACAATTCGTGCTTCGTCCCTCCATCGGCTTACCACTCTGACATGCAGAGTATGTCCTCCGGCAACTACACTGATCTCGATACCGATGGGAAGCGCGTGGAGCACGATCGGCGGCATTGCGGTGACATCGACAGACGGAAATCTCAGAGGTAAGTTCACTTGACTGCATCTGACCGGCAGGGCCGTTTCTAAAACGGGCGTTTCCGAGCTCATCATCCCATC
This sequence comes from Neoseiulus californicus, assembly GCA_028455905.1. Lineage (NCBI taxonomy): Eukaryota > Metazoa > Arthropoda > Arachnida > Mesostigmata > Phytoseiidae > Neoseiulus > Neoseiulus californicus. Next base: position 3,544,179 of record JAMQGS010000007.1, read on the forward strand.
AGTCAGGGTAGAACTTCATAGAGAATTGTCTTCGCAGGAAAATAACGGTCAATGTCCGCGACCATCTCGCCAACTTCATTCCGCGCACGCGGTTCCCCATAATTAGAGATGCCGAGATCGCGAATCACGCCGAAAAGAATCCTCGAGAGTTTCATCGCATACTGTGCGAGAGACTCGAGAGAGTGCTCGGAGATTCGACAGAGGACGAAGTCGTAAGTTTTCATTAGGAACTGTCGAGTTTTCAAACTATATTCTAGTGTACTTTGACGGCATGGCCTCGAAAGATGAATGAATCTCCTATCAGAATCCATCGAAACATGTGCTAGCTCTCGCTGAAAGAAACTCTCTATTCTTTCAGCAAAATCAGTCAATATTAGACAACCACGTTCAGCGAGTGTTCAAGACCCCGCCAGTTCAAACACCAAAGGCGGCATCGCCTCCTCTCGAGCGCCAAATCCTCACCCAGATGGGACTCAAGTCACCTTACCAGATGAATCCAGGCCCGTTAAGGAACGTTAACAACAACCGTCACGTTGAAATTGATAGTGCGATTTACACTTGTGGAAGTGGGTTCAGCTCCACGGCTCCTTTGGCCTTGCCACGCGGCCGCAACTACCCCGTCGTCGATTCTGGTTGCGACGACAGCGTATTGAACGCTCCTGCGTCCAACCAGCATGAAAGGTTCGTATGCCTTGCATTTGTATTCCTCTGCATGAGTTTCCGGGAGGTGGTGTTTCATCTCGGTAGACGGCTAACGCGGAAACCTCTGCAGCGTGCGCGACTGGTTCACCCGCAACTCCCACGAGCCAACGACATCCAGAGGGAAAAACAAAGCGAGCATCTGCTCAGGCTCTAACAGATCCTCAAAATCCGGTCAGGATTACAAAAAGTGAGTATTGCAGTATAAGACTCGGCGAATTGCCTCACTGTGAAATGTGAGAAACGGGGATCTCTGAGTCATCGGCTGATTCAACGTACAAAATTTCAGGAAGAACCAGTCCTCCAACAAAGAGTCCGAAATGGTCGTCGGCTATCACTATGACGGCGATACACACCCCTTCGTGATACGATTGCCGCAAAAGAATCTTCGGCTCAAGGATTTCAAAGCCCATCTCACTAGGAAGGGTTCTTTCAGGTGAGATTTCGCGTGAGATGCGATCGTGGCCTCTGAACGCGAGACGAAATATGTTTCGTCGGGCACCAATCCTGATGGAAGCCGAGCGGTATGCTCGACTGCCATTTGTGTTTAGCGCACTCACCGTGTTTCATTATTTAAGGTACTTCTTCAAGAGCTCGATGGACGACTTCGGAACGAACGGAGTCTACGAAGAAGTCAAAGATGACAACCAAGTCTTGCCCTTGTGGGACGGCAAGGTCTTCTCCCGTATCGTCCCTGCAGAACACTCCAACTCCAATCGAACGCTTCCGGAGGTCGCAATGTGAGCGAAAATAGCGCGCTTCCGTTCATAAACTCGTTCAGCTTTTTTTGGATGGGCACCTTCTGCAACGCATGAAGCCTGGCTTGAGATACACTGCGTCAGTCCGGTCAATTCTTTGGCCGGACCATGCTGAAGCCATGCTGAAGAAATCGGGAGTAGGCAATGCTCCAAACAGGAATTCGAGACGGACGCTGTTGACTTGAACCAAACCTTCCGTCAAGTCACGCCATTACTCCGCATCGTATGGACGCCATGAACAGTGAGCTACGCCTGATCAGTACACGTTACACGTCGGGATCCGACCACACCACTCCGCTCAACCGGGCTCGATTGGGCTCACGAGCATGGCTTAGAACCGAGCCGTTCTGACACAAATACACGGGGACCCTTCAACCCGATGCTCCGAAACAGCGAGATCCACTCCCCTACAGCACACCGTTAATCCGAGAAGCGGGGTGGTTCCGCCATCTTGAACCTTTTTCGACTTGGCTCGGATAGACACCGGAATCGGCTTCCCAGGATCCCCAAGACTCTCCCGGGGGCGTCTAAACAACAAGCTCACGAAACGTCGTATCCACGACACGAAGATGCTAATCGTGCGAACGTTCGCTCTGTTCCCGAAGTATTCCTGTACCCGTTCCGGAATGCCTGTGCAATCCCCTAGAATTTCATTTCGGGATTTCGGCTATCGACGTCAAGGATCGGATCACTTGACGGTGTTTCTCGAACCTCTCTTCCACCCGGCTCAGGAAATGAAGAGGTGGCCCTAACACATCGCTCATTTCTCGTACCGGATAATGCTGATGGGCTCGAAGCCAATTCTGCAGAAATGCGAGGCGTGGATTCGTCTGGTGGTGCCTTCAGTGAGGAAAGTCATGTGCCAACAAGCGACGAAGGAATGTTTTATGTGAAGCGATCCTCTCGAAACGAGGAGGTTCGAAAGCCATGTCGCTGCACTCGTCCCGCCCGCGTTGGAAGTGCCAGTTTATGGCCAGCTACAGCTTCGTGGATTAATATTGTTGATGTGTGTGAATCGAGCTCTCACCTCTATTATTCCTCCATTGTTGCCGACTGCTACCAATATTGATCTCCCTCGGAAGCTCTTATCGACTCTTATCGGAAGCTCTTATCTTGAGCTCTTATCGACTGCGAGGATCGATGAATGTCAGATTAATTGTCACATGAACTAACGCGCGAATGGATATCATCGTTTAGAACGTGGTTCAGACCCTCAAGCATGGCCTGTTCACCTGATAGCCTGGAGCTTGGCTGGCTCCGTGTATGACAGAGCTCAGAGAATCGGAATTGGCTTCGGGCCTCTTTCTAGTTAGCAAAAGTGTGAAAAGGAAAAGAGACGCACAAACACAATTCTTGTGGAAAGCCAACAGCAAAGTCAATAAACAGCTCTTGCATAGTATCAAATTTACGATCACACTGTTTTCATTTGAATCCCCCCTCTCCCTCAACTTGGCGAGTATGCCTCAACTCTATCCCGCACTGCGTTGAGATAGAACGGAGTATGGGACGAATCTTTATCGAAAATCCACCCGGGTTGTAATTTCTCCATGGAAGAATCAGTGAGTCACGCTGTTGTGATAAGTCTCGAATATCGCCAATACGGAAATGTCGCTCACGGTGCACAGTAATCCTTGAGACCGAAGGGGGGGGGGGGGATCGCAGTTTTGAGAAGTCATTCTGTATCTCGTTCCCTAATTTCTACTGCTTTCCATGTCATTGAGAGGTGACTTTTGAGCGTCCATTTGGTTCAGAGGAATCGCATCAAGGGTAAGAATCGATGGGCGGAAACAGGCGGGGGAGGGGGAACATCGAAACAGGTGGTGTTGACCGGCTTCATGTACAGCAAAATCAGATTGCACGAGATGAGTACTAGTGCTTGCTTGAATATGGAGACTAGACTTTTGCCATCGACCGTATCTTCAAAAAATACGCATTTTGTGTCGTTCTAAACCGGGAATCCGGAGCCGTTGCGAACATCACGGACCGATTTCGCTCAAATCTGACTAACTCACATCTAGATCCGACTTGATCGGCACACCAGGTATTCTCATCAAGGAACGTTTCACCGCCGTCAACGGACAATGACCAGAGCCACAGCATTGCCTATACTAGGCATGGCAAATGACCGCATTTCAAGTACCGCGGTTCTCGAGTGCCCGACAAGCTTGGAAAAAGAACCGCAGGAGCCGCGTACGTTAGTTTTAGTTACTAGTTAATTTTACTAGTTAACAGGAGCCACCGAGGATACTTGGAGGATCGGGATCTGCATATGTTATGATCGAATCGAAACTGTTCCATTCATTCTCATAGACGATACTCGAATGCTTCCTCCGTATGAGTAAGATGTTGTTGATGGTTTCTCTGCGAACTTAAGCTCAATTGAAGTTGGATGCTCAGCTTTGAGGCTTTTACGACACGAATTGAGAAGGTTCCCGCTTGCTCCGCCTTCTCCGACATCTTCGAGCTCCCTACGTAGCTACGTAGAGAGCTCAACGTGGTGACTGACGACTAGTCTGTTCCGAAACTGTGTTGCGATAGCGTCTTGCTTTCGTTTTGGAGCGAGCATACGCGCACGTGCCGTTGACGGTGCGTCCTGTAATCGAGATTGTCTCATGAAGCTCCGGCACAACGAAGAGTACCCCGCGGAGCTCGGGGAGGAAAAATTGTAATTGAGTAAACGAGCTCTGTCAAGGCATCGCGGGAGCTTTTTCTCCTGTGAAAAACCGCGGTTCCTAACCGAAAAAATGCTGCGGTTCCTGCGGTTCCAAAACAGCCGGAATGGCGCGGTTCTTGCCGTTTCGTATCCGCGGTTCAAAATCGGTGCCATGCCTAGTCTATACTCATATTGATCGGAGTTGCCCTCAAACGGTGGCATGAAATGAGGTAAAACATCACCATAAGATGTGGTCTTGCGAGAGACTGTCGAGAGGTGGGGCCAAAAGACAGTGTGTTGCCTGATACGCGGCACACCATACTTTTTCGTAATTCGGCGTGGAAACGGCAATTCATCCAAATTTAAAAAAAAGAGTCGTACGACCAGAACTCCTGATTTGAGCCGGTAGTGGGGCCACTGAATCGATCAGTCATGAGATTCAGGCAACGATCAGCCATCTCGTGTTCGGAGCCACGTAGACTGAGCTCCAGTAAATCAGTATGGAGCGTATTAATACCTTTGCATCTTCGAAGCGCTCCATCTATGTATCCTATTCTACATTCGATTCCAAAACGGCACCTCGTCCATAGTTGTATTCTCTGAGTTCGTACGTACCAGTTACGATGCGTTCGAAAGAGATTGGCGGCAGCTTGAATCACGGCGGTGGCATACAACACGGATCGAACTCTCGTTCCCAATCGGTGCAGACAAAGAGCTTTTATCAAAAATGGTATAGAGGGGTATTTCCCGTCAGTGGCGTGCAACTGCCAACTGCCTTCGCGGATGGAATCCCGAGTTCCGGAAAGTGCTTCATCCAGTGCTGGGGAATTTGAAGCGGTGAAGTGGAATCACTCACAGAATCCTCAGGGAGAAAAAGGCCGCCGTACTGATGAATGATGTGGAGGAAACAGTGAGAAATCACAGGAAAGGTTATGAGACACCCGGAGAGCTTAAGACAGAAATAGGATGAATTCGAGGTCGGTGTCACGCTGACGTTCGTTGGCGGTGCGTGCCGAAGCAGGTGGTGCAACTGCTGAGTCAGCCGAGCCGGAGTTTTTGATCGTTTCGCTCGTTTCCCGACTATCGCCTCGTGTGACTTCGATCGAGGAGCTGCAATCATTCATCTCCATCCCTCTTTTACCTATGCTCGGTTCTGACATCCGGACGGTAGTCATCGGTGGTCGACGTCAAGAGCTCGCAACGTAGCCCTTTCTTCCGGTTACGGGGCTCGCACCGAGAATCAAAGTGACTTTCCTCCGCTATCTCGCATTTTTCGTAGTGTGTCACTGGTTTCTCCGGGATTCGAGCGTAGTCTTCCGAGGGGCCACGAAAATATCTCACTCTGATACGGTTCTGCTATGCTGGACTGTTGTTTTTAATTTTGCCAGGAATCTCGATGGCACGTAATTCCTGCGGCAGCCGCCTTCGATGCGAAGACGCTCATTTCGCGCACCCTTGATATCAAGAGCAACGACCCAGAGCGATCATCGCAACGAGTCTCTCGTGTACCCCTAGCAGATGCACCTGCACACCTCGGTTTTATGCGCGCCAGCTGCCGGATCCGTCAGTGAGCTAATGGACGGCCGCATTCACCAAGCTCCCATCACACGTGGAATTATTGCGGAGGCTTGGGGGCGAGCTGCTGTCACGGATGTTGAGGTCATGGAGGATAGCACTGTCAGCTAGAGAACGTCGGACTACCCTTCACCACATCTCAGCGGCTTAACATCGAGTCGTCCGTCTCGCGAGAAGATCAGCAGGAGTGTACCGCAAACATTGCTCAAGGATTTCGATCAAAACCGAACCGGGGGTGGCGAGCGGCGAATCGGCGGGACCCATATCCGGTCAATGCTGATTTGCCGGAATCTTCGGAGAGTAGCGAATTGGAATGAGTGGTGCTCATTAGGTCGGTCATCCGCTGATCATTGCTATCGATATGGCCAACCTGGCGTATATGGACTTCCTCGTCTGCTCCATGAAGCTAACCGTAGCCAGACAGGAGGGTCGCTGCGTGCCTCGCTCCAGAATGTTTCTCAAGCGTCATAGTTCTCTCCGGAGTCGGAGGAATTGTGCCATGATGAAGGGAAGGCAAGAACTTCCTCGTTAAGCCACCTCGGCTACGAGGTAAAACTTCCACAGGAGCTGACAACCGCTGAGCTGTTGACAAAACCTCAAAGTTTCGTCCGACTCGAAGGCTAGCCACCGTCCAAAACGAACAGCAGCGGTCTATTTTGAGATGGATTCGCGCCAGGAAACATCCGGAGCTTGTCTACTTTTAGTTATTGCCGACTTTGAGCTAAGGTCTGAGATTTTTGTGGATTCGGCGGGGATTGCGAAAGGCATTTGCTAGCTTCAGTGTATCCGAATCCGCAGGTCGACCGATGAGCCAAGCTCGGTGGATCTCCCCTGTGGTTGTGTGTGTATATACTAAAAAAATCCGAGGCTCACAGTCTTCTGGCAGAGATCTCCGCTCCAACCACACGTGGCCTAATGCACGGCATTCAGTGCACCTGCAATGGGTTATGTGGGTTTCTTGAGCATCTGTCTGCCGTGATATTTCGTTTTTGGGGAGGTCGCTGGAATTCCGTTTTCTACGCATGAAACGGCAGTAACAGATTACCTAACTGTCTCAATGGTCAACGGCATAAACTTGCAGCGGGCTTTGATGATTTCCCTCATCAGCCGTCCTCGACCACCGAAACGATCACTGGTAGCCGGCGTCGGATGGGGCTTTTCAATGTTTCCAGCTTCAGAGGTCTAGCCTTCGGGCCGCTGGATCCAAGGTCGAAAACGCGTTTCGACTACGCATACCGAGTCGTCTGGAATCCGAGATGCTTTCCTCGGAAGAATCCGGGAAATTCCACGTTTACACTCTCTTGCGAATCTCCTGATAGGAGGTATTCTCTCTGGAAGCCGTGCATTCGCAATAATGTCGGCGTACACGCAGTCGAGAGACGCATTTGAACTCCGTTTCAGAGCTTGTGTTTATACGAGTGTCATCCGAAATGTTGCTTCGAGACCGGGATTCCAGTCAAAGTTCGCGTCCAACGTTCACAACTCGACACCGCTCGCCCAGCACTACAGACCCTGCTACCCTGTACGGAGAGGCGCTCTACTGCGCAAAGACGTTGCTCCTCCTGGCTGGTTCGCCGTTCAACCACATCAGCGAATCTGCGATTTCATCGCTTTTCTAAACGCTCCGGGCGAGTCAAGTCGCCGGCGAAGATGTACGCAGATAGGTACGTTTCATCAGTGATGATTCGATAAATGGACTCGTTGAGATTAGATGCTCGATGTGGATCAGTGCTCACCTCGAGCTCTCTCCGCCCGCGATTCATCGGAACTCATCCATCAGGACGTTTTCCACGAGCTCTCTTTTTGTCGTGCTTGAGGATCCTAGTCTCGCTTGCTGTTCCGGAACCCAAATGCTAGCATCACACGAGAGAAAACATCGACCCATGCTAAATTTAGCGGGCAAGCCGGCGCAAGGGCTGAGAGCCCAGGAACGAGATGCGGTCTCGTTAGAAATTAGGTTGCGAATTCGTAGCCTGCACGCAAACAAAGTTAGTGATATCCTCATCGAATTCGATTCCGAAAGAGAGGCTCCTCGGGACGACACAGCTTGAGAGCAAACTTTGTAGACTCCCTCGAACGCACGAGTGAGGAATCTCGCGCTGTTTTTGCAGCGGATGATAATTCAGTGTCAACACGAGTCTTACGATTGATTGAGTGAATTTGTTCTGAGGGGAACATGGCCGTCGGCGGCGAGGTCGAGTTGGCATCTCCGTTCGTCTTCCTGGTTCCTGCCGAGAAGCGGAAATTACCGTGGACCCGCGAGTCACTTCCCGAAGGGACCTCCGGCGCCGACAAACGAGGGTCGCGGGAATTCCCGGTTTAATGTAGAAAAACCGGATGAGCTTACAGCTTGGGAAACGATGGTACACATGTTTGTTTCGTGTCTGCGACGACCATGCGAACTCGCTTGGTGAGGGTTCCAGGACAACATTCGCGATATTCAGAAGGTGCAAATCCGTCAGCCCCTGGGAAGTCTCATATCGGAGGAACACAGAGGAACGTCAACACAGGAGGAGTCTCTTGTCCAACGCACCTCGACATGAGAAGCATCACCGTCGACGATGCTCAAGATCCGGGTAGCTCGAGTCGCAACAGAGAACAATTGTCGGGCGGAATGCCAACGCTCGTCAGCCTGGAGACGAGTTTTGAATCCTAGATATGAGTCCGAAGCCTGCGGAACAGAACTAAGAATGCTCGAGAAAGCAAAGGTATCGAGTATTTTTCGGATTTTCTCCAAGGCATTCACGAACAGGTTTCGGGTTCATAAGGGCTCTCTGAATGCTGACTTCCACGGTAGCGAGCAGAACTGGTGAGATCCGATGGGTCAGCTCCTGCGCACTTCGATTTTCTGAAATCCGCGAAACGAGCGGGAGCTCACGGCCAGGATCCTCCGGGACGTGCTGCGACGGTCGAGAACGGCGAGGTTCGCCAGGCGAATCTTTTGGAGAGAGTGATCCATCACTGGACTCCGGTGAATGGATTGATAGTTCTGGATGCGGAAATCCTCTACATCGGAAGTGCGAGGTGTGAAACTCCCCGGGACGTCTTACTCCTCGAGCAACGGGTGCTTCCCACGTTGGTTCCAGGTCAGACTGCAGAAATCGATGATACTTGAATTCGCTCCAGCGAGCGGCGTGAAAAATACAGTGCTCTCTGTGAGGTGAGCCACGATCATCGCTGCCACAATTCCGCCGATAAGTCGGCCGCTATTGGTCATCTATAGCTTTCTCGTCGAATCAATTTGAAAACTCCTTCTTTGGTTGCTTTCTCTCAAAATTAGGAAATTCTCTGCCGGAAAAACCGTCAAAATCGCCACCTTCTGAGGTCGAGGGAGTCGAGGGGAGAGTCACTCGGTTCTTGATGTTCGTTTCAGATTCTGAAAAACGAACTAGATTCGCACTAATAGAGATCTATTGAAATGGGTTCGAATCCGAATCGAGTGCAGGTACTAAACGGCAAAGTAGGCGCCTCCGGAAGAGCTCCTCAAACGACAAAAAAAAAAAGGAGCTCAGAGATAACCATAACTCGTGGCACAAATTGTCGCAGTAACTATCGTTACACTGAACTACCCCTAGAATAACTCTCCTTGTTCCACTCTGGTCGTTGAGTATGGATCTAGCTTTCGATGAATCAGGCTCCACGAGAACAAGGTCTGACCTGGTGTTGGGAGCTTGGTCTGACAATAATTCAATAATTTATGTCGATGAACTCGGGGAGCTGAAATATGGAGCAGGGAAGGCTCTCTTCAATCTGGTCGGAGAACTGAAACGTCGCTCGCCGCACAGAGCGGTGAGTGGAAGTTTCAGCCCATTCAAGAGCTTTTTGCCAGCGGAAAGAAAAGATTGTCCCTGGAAGGATCGTGCCAGGAGTAGGAGGGCAAATATTATTCCTGCAGTCCACGGAAGGAGGTCGAAGTTTCGGGAATGAGAATTTGGCGAGTTTGAGATATGAATACGACAGAGCTTCGAATAAAGAAAATTCAATCGTCCGAAACCTATTGTGGGAATATTTCCCGCAATCCGTCTCTGATTGAAAGATCACGCAGTCGTCGACAGATTCAGAAATCGTCAAAAACAGCCTGGGTACGTCCTTGCAAAGGATGACCGACCGAAGGCTGCCGTGGAGAAAGGGAATCCCATGATGGAAAGATGATATTTCAGCGGAGAGATCCTGTCTCCCGTTCGACAGAGCCCACTCGGCTTCTACTTTCTAGCAATCCTAGATTTTCGACCACCGAATCGGAGCTATGCAACGGCGTCGTGAGTTGATACAACGAGGGAAGAATCCATGTTTTCTATTGTTGTATTCTTGCTGAAGGTCGCGGTCTTGAAGCGAGGACTCTGGGGGCGTCTGTTCGCTCGAATAGTCGGCTCAATGTCACACACTGTCGGATCATCAAGCCTGATGGAAGTGAAGACTAGCGAGTTCCTCCATTTCAAGCTAATCGTTTAGGCCTCGTCCTCCCTCTGGGACCTCATAATAGCACTCCACGACTATTCTGTTTGCTCGGGAATGCAAAAAGTCGGCTTCGATCTGACTTGAGGGTAAATATGGAGCGGGAGATTTCTGGGCTTCGTTCAGCGAAGCAAGCTCTCTTTTGGAAGACCTATCACAAGCGCCTTTTGACAGCTGTAGTAAGTTCTGCCTCTAATGAAGACTCGGTTCACCTAGATAGAGTTCCCATGAGCTCGGTTCTCTCCTCCCGTGGATTCAGAGAAGCTCGCAGACTCGTTTTGGGATCTCGAGCCAGGTAACGCGCCGTCTCCAAATGTTTTCTGGACTACTCTGGGAAACGCACTCGAGGAAGTCGCAGATTGTATCCATCCCGAACACACAGGTCAGTAGCGAAGCCTGCGACTTCTGCGCTGACCCGATCCTTGATATTTATTTCGGATAGGCTCCGTGTGCCATTTTTCTCCGGGTCGATCTGCGCAGCGAAGTCTGGGTTTCCTATCTTTCTCTCCACCCGCCAGTTCGTCGGTCCATCGTTTTTCCTCCGGCTTTCCGGAGGCTCGAGGTCGTTCGACGAGGTGCTCTCGGCGAAACCATTTTTTCGTCGCAGATAAACTTGGGAGTCTCGCCAGCTGTATAAGCTGCCGCCAGAGAAGAGAAACAATCATTCGATCGTAAAAAAGGAGGTTGTCTCTAGACAAGGAGCAGCAGGAGAGTCTACCCAAGGAACTTTCATGAAGAACGGTCAGGACCTGCAAAGCGAAGCCGTTCATGTAAGGGAATCCTCATGAGCCCAGTTGAGGAAACCTCGACATGCGATTCCTCGAGAGCCCGAGTCTAACTTGTTGTAGAAACTCGTTTTGTCGCTCATAACTGTCCATGTGACAATCATGTCAAAAGTTGCAACTGGAGAAGCCGTGTAGCTCTCGGCTGTGTTCATGAATGCGGAGGTTGTTTGCACTCGCGGAGGAAGTTGGACTGTCGTCTCGTTTTCTCGGTTTGGAACGGAGCCAATGCCGCGTTGTCGCCAATGGTTTCCCGAGTGCGATATTTCGGACAGAGTGCTTCAATCCAGACGATGGGCTGACAGTCGTTATACGATATTTTTCTGCTTTCTCTTCCTAGCGACTGCTCAGTCTGCACCTTTTTGCGATGACTCTCACCATTTCGTGGTGATATCTCAACTCCATCTATCCTCGAGAGCAAAAACAAATCATGAGCTAACCATTGACTATTCCCGATGAGTGAGTTCGAAAGAAAGCTTCGGAGACCCACGATCCTAGCGGCACAATGGGGAACCATTCTCAGAGAAACCCCATGGGGTCGTCCTTCGACCCCAAGAGCCTTGCCAATCGGGATTGTTTTGAGTCTACAAGACTACGTCCAACCTTCACCGTCGTTCGCGACTTGCGGCTCCATCTCTCACATAGTTACCACTTGAGGGGAGCGCGGGAAGCAGGGGAGCACGGCCCCGCCGCACGTTTCCTCCCTGAGTCGCTTGCGGCCGTATGCTTGGTGGCGTTTTGTAACGCATCGTATGTGAGCAACGAAGAAAACGACGGGAGCTTTAATATCCTCACAATGGTTTGGTGGTTTCCATTCACTGCAGCAGAATCCTTACACTGTTTGCTTTTCTGCCTCATCCCAAATCAGCAACAATGCATGTAGCAGAGTCAGCTCTTGAGCTGCTCCTCTAGCTCCTGAGAACAGTCGGAGATTATCGACATGGGATCAATAGATTCTTCCGTGTGGATCAAGCGCCTCATGCACCGCAGATCGAACCCGTGGATTTCCTGATGGACTTCACTCACGGCTACTCCATGATGATGGAGACTTGCTTGTGTCCGCGTGCTTCCGCGTCCCTGCGACGCAGTGCTGGTAGCACAGTGAGTTTATGGTGAAAGTCTCCTCAACGAGTACTCTGCGAGATTGCTCCCCAAAAGACTCCCATTGAGTGGAAGGACAATCCCAACCCCATGAACTTTAACGACCAGATTTGTAACGCCCTGACTTGTCCTAAGATAACTGTCTCATACGTCAAACTCCTGGCGAAAACCGCACTGTCGAGAGGAAGAGAAAGCAATCCGGAGTTCCCATCGGGTGTCTCAAACCGTTCAATCTCCGTCCATGGAGCAATTGCTTCGCATAGACCACGGCCTCGTCTCACAATCGAGTTTGTAATGAGTAAGAGCTCACGTCCGATCAGCGGGGTTGTGGAAGAACGCGGCGACTGCAAATCACATAAACCTCGATTCGTGCCTGGGGAGCAACAAATATTGCTCTTTCACGTCGCGGAAAGCTCTCGCTCACTGAGAATTCCAGACTTTCGTCTCGTTCTCTCCTGACGCAGTTGACCGCGTTTCCTTGTCCGGGTCTTAAGCCGAGGAGCTACTTACAACACCGCCTATCTAAACTACAACCGGGGAAACGCTTTGCTGCTCGTTGATGAATGCTTCAGTCAAACGGGGCCCTCTGCAAAAACTTTGCAACACCAACCTCATTTGACCCTCTCCATTCATCAGCGTATCCGTTACCCCAAGTGTCTGTAGGTTGCGCTTACATGAGCTCTCTGCCTTGTTGTTGTTGTTGTTGTTGTTAATGCTCTCCTTCGCGCGTTCCCGAGTAACAATCCGCGCAAGGCTTGGTCAAAACTAGAGAGCTCAGCTTGACAACGAAAACGTCGACCTGCCAGGATCGAAAACCTCAAATCTGGACGAAACACAAATCGCCTTTCGGACAGCCATCGTTGTCGTCGTCGTCGTCGTCATCATCGGGAACGATCGGTGTGAGCGAATGTCGCGACCGTCGCTGACCTTTCCCGTCGATTATGAGGAAGAGTTGGCACCTGTAATCCGCGGCGAGTTGGACAACTGAGTGAAGATTGGAGCCGGGTCTCTTGTGGCTTCGGGCATCGGTTTTCTGCTCCGATGGACCTCTGCTATGCCCCCGAAGAGTTGGGCTGTCCCCAATCGTCCCGCTGCGAGACGGGACAATACGTCCGCCTGCTCCTCGAATCGAGTCGCGTTAAGACGTCAAAGATTAGGTCCACTCCTATTTCCAAGGAGAGAAGAAAGTCAGAGATCCGAATTCCACAGAGTCGTATGTCACTCCTACTCCTAGATTTTCCCCAGTCCCCCGACCAGGAAGGAGGAAGGGGATACATCGTCCCCCTTCCTTCACTGGAATGTTCGGAGAGCCCGGGCTTTTTCCTGTGAATCGTCCCGTTTTTTCCTCCTCTAATGAATCGAGTTTGCTACCGACGCGGAAAGGAACTAGAATGTGCTCAGCTCGGCGTTCCGACAATGCCGTTAGCAGCGAGAAGTTTGTGGTTGCGATGCTCTTCCTGTATTCGTTTGTCTTACACGCGGGGGGGTGAATGGGGAAAGAATCCCGTCATGAATCAGTTATCAGTGATCATAGATTCCGGGAAGCCTCTCCGCTAGAGTATCGTCTTGATGTTGGGGAAGTCGAAACATCTTCGTCATTGGATCGCGAAGAATAGTTTTCCCCAAGAAAAAAGAGAAGATCGAGTGACAGATAGACGGGAAGGAGATTCATGGAATAGCCGATCCGTCTGCCGTGACGGAGCTTCCTGTGTGTGATTCTCAAGTTGCGTGACAGGTTTTAGCCACGCCACAGAGGGACGTCTTGGACGAGTTGAAAGGAATGCTTTTTCGCTCGCCACGGCTGCCTCCTGGTGGGACAGTGTGACGGTTGCCGGTCGTCGTTGGAAGCCTCCGGGAGGAGTCAGCCGAGCCTGCTTGAGAGCTTTGATAACGTCGCCGATACGCGTGCGTTCCGGGCGCTTTGGAAAGCTGAACAATGCCAAAATGAGCGTTAGGAGTGTTAATCACAGGATCATGATGATTCACCTTATTAGCAGTATGAAGCTTGGAGTATTTCTGTTCGCAGGGAAGGGTGCTTCAAACCTTCCAACTGCTCTTCTGGGCTAGAAAATGATAAAACTCGGCGCAGATTTCCAGGTACATATCTCATCTCGACGGTTTTCCGATTGGGACTGGCCGGATTCTGCGTCTCACAGGCTGGGGAAGGGTGCCTGCATGAACATTCGACTCCTCGAGGCGGTTTGGTCCGTCTGACCCTACGTCCGCGTATTCCACGGTCACGAGAATGAAGATGACCTTGAAACGGCGCGCTAAGGTCCGCTCCAAAGTTTCGAATTATTGTGCGGCACAGACGATCACCGTTGGAATTCCCGCTCCATCGTCTCTCTGAATCCATTAGTGACGTGTGTTTGATGATGGTCTCGAAATCGAATCGTTTTCCAGGCGGCATCTCTCGGAACAAACTTTACAGGAGCGGAACTGTTCGATTCGTCAGAGATTCCATCAACCTTCCGGAAATGTGTTTCGACAACCCTCGAATTAGTTTCCTCATGCCGTTCCATCTGGTTTGCGATTATTCGCGAGCGACGACTCCCGGCAATGATTCTGCATCGCGTCATGCAGAGCCGAGTTGTCAGTTGCTTTGTTGCCTCGCCGGCCGTCATCGCACATGGATGCACTTCGCGAGCGAATTGATAGCCCCCAGCGGATCGTTTCAAGCTGGCCGAAAGATCAGTAACTCCGGGAAATCGGAATAATATGGATCTGGAAACTGATTCCGGAAGACCGAAATGTCTTCGTTACCTCGGGTTCTCCGTCAAAAGCAGAACTTAGGTTCAACTCCCGAAAAAAAGAAAATCACAAAGTCGGACATGATTTCTCTCGGTGGACATAGTACGTTCGCCATCTTAGAGCACCGCGACCAACTCGGATTTCAGGGGAACGACGTTATTTGAAGCAGAACGCTGCGGGCGAGATGAACTCCCCCTTTATTCCAGGGAGCAAATGGTTAGACCAGGTTCCAATGTTATTTCGTATTTGATCGTTCCGACTGGAAGTTCGCCTGCTTCGGTTTGCCTCAAGAGGATCGTGAGTTTATATTCGAACTCAAACTGAACGGTCACGCTTCCAAACGAACCCGAGTTGACGCGGCGTGGGAGCTGTCGGTTTTCTCCACATGACGTCTTGCAACGTTTCCCTGAGAAACCACTCCGTACAGAGCGTAGGACCATTGTTCCAGCATTCGTCCGTAAAGCGCATGGGAACGGAACATTCCCCCCGCATTCGCCTACTCATTTCCTCCATCCGTCGAATCGAGTTCCTCTCTGGCCACGTTCCCTCCGAGCGCCCAACTCATACTATTTTCGTGCTCCCCAAAACCACTCAGGAGTGGGAGTCAAAGTAAGTTTTTGTTCTCCAACAACCATACCAAACGAATCGAACCCTCAACCTCCCACGGACGATTTGGAAGACGGCACGCGAAACACCGAGCACATGAACAGGTCTAGGACGCATCCCTGTCGGACTCTGTCTGCTTGCACGAAACGAGGCTCTGGCTCGATCTTTGCCCGAACCGAATATCAACTGACCATGAGGGTCGGAACGAAGGTGGCAAGGAGCGCTGCTACAGACATTTTTCCCACATCCAGATGTGATCTCCAAACCGCGAGTTCGAGGAGGTGGAGGAAGAGGACCCAGGCAAGACGCTGGAAAAACCGGAATCAGGAGTTTCACAGCCCCTGTGATTTATGCACGTTTGTGTAACAGTATATATATTCATTTTTATGTATAATATAATATTGGTAAATCGTTGTCGTTTCTATACGAAGCGATGGTTCGTAGCGCTTTGCTGTCCTGCCGTCGAAAGATTGGATGCTGCAGAAGCTTTGGAGAATTTGGAGATTGTTCCCGTCCTTTGTCTCGATCCTGGATGCTAATGCCGCTGATGCCAGGAAGTCTTTCGAGTTCGGCGATCCAGCGCCCGAGCTAGCTGGCTGGCTGGCTGGCTTACTTTCTGACCGACCGACCGGCCGGCCGGTGAACAATCTGACTGTTTGTGACCGACCGCCCGCTGGGCTGGTTGTTTGGTTGTCCTGCCGGAACGCCCGCCCGCCCGCCCGCCAGCTCACTCGCCCGCCTGTCTATCTGCGTATCTGTCGGGGAGAGGCCTACTTGGCGGAGGTGATAATGAGAACAAACTCATCGTAGTTAATTTTACCATCTCCGTCCCGATCGGCCTCGCGGATCATATCTTCTACGTCATCGTCTGATAGCGTCTCGCCGAGATTGTTCATGACGTGCTTGAGTTCTTCTCGCGAAATGAAGCCATCGCCATCGCGATCGAAAACCCTGAATGCTTCACGCAGCTCTTCTTCGCTGTCGGCTTCCTTAACTTTCTTGGACATCATCATGAGAAACTCGTTGAACTCTATCGTACCTGTTGACGATAAAAAGAGAAACTTCAATCAGCTGATTCAATTAACGGATATTGGAAAACGCTTCTGTCGAGCCGGAGTTTTCGGAGCTAAAGGAGCGAGGTGAACTCGAAGGTGTCCATTCCTACCGGAACTCGTTTGGGAATTTCAATTATCAGGTATCGTGTTTGAAGGCGTTTCGAAACCCCACTTCAGTGGTCATCTCATGCGTTGCCAAATGTCTATCGCCCCCAGGAAATGGTTTGCGTGTTCGAGTTCGGATGTCGGGAACTGGAAGAGCTTTTAGCGACGATATGATGGTGATATACGGCACAGCAGAATCTACGAACCGTTCCCGTCCTGGTCGACCATGGTGACCATCTTCTTGAGTTCCTGTTCGGTTGGTCGCTGGCCTAGAGATCTCATGACGACGCCGAGCTCCGCGGCAGTAATCATTCCGTCACAGTCTTTGTCGAACAGAAGGAAAGCCTCCTTGAACTCGGCCACCTGCTCCTCTAGCAGTCCGTATGTCTCGAGCGCCTGTAACAACAATCGATGGTCTCTTTGTTAGTCAGCTGCTTAGTGAACGACAAACTGTAAACACCTGCGGCGGAGGCGACAGTGGCAAGGAGAACTACGACGACGACGACGACGACAACAACAACAACAGCAGCAGCGAGGATGAGGAGAGCGGCCACGGCGGCGGCGGCCGCAACGGCTAGAGCAACAATAGCGACAAGTACAACAAGGACGGCGGGACTTTCTGCGACTAGACCAACATTCTACGACAACACAAGGAACAGAAGGACGTGTCTGTAGCATAGTCTCGGAGCAAGCCGGGTTGAGTGAGTGAGTGAGCGGGGTAAGTGGACGTGGTGGCTTCGTTTACGGATCAGCCGAGAACAAATGAAAGCCTGGCGTCCCATAGTCTCCAGCACTTCTCAACCCTTCTCCGACCATTTGTAGAGAACTCGATGGGCCTTGGGAGCTCTCAGTCAGTCCGGCGCGCGTGCGCCAAGATTAATTTTTCTTCCATTCAAAGAAGAGACGAGCGCTCTGGAAGCGTCGCCGGAGTAGAGTGGAGGAACAAGAACCGCGGCCGCGAACGGTTAGATCGGTAGAGAATGGATCGGAGTCACCTTACAGTCGAGCGTTGACTGCATGCGGGGAAAAAACTCGGCCGTCCCGCGAGACGAGACGCAACGAGGTCCGGAAAACTTTGTTCCCGCACCGGAGGGCATCGGTCTTTGTGCCTGACTTTTGCGCGACCCCACATCCTCCGACTTTTTGTAGGACCGAACTCCAGGTATTATTCAATATCTTTGTACTTTGTGCTCAGAGCGCCATCGGGAAGTCTGCCACATGAGGTAGGTCTTGGAGTTGGCCGATTGGATGCCTAGGCTCAGTGCAAGAACTAACCTCTGGTTGAACGGCTCGCCGATTCCCTCCCTTCTCAGCCATTGCGATCGAGACTTGGGGTGGGGGGACTGGCCCTGGCAACTCAGTTTAAACGGAACGGGACGCGTCCGTCGCTTGGTAGACCCGTGTTTTGTGGTCGATGGTTTCGGTGGTTGGTGGCGGTTTTTCCAAGATAGACCCCTCTCGTGCCTACGACGTGACTCGGCTTACGGAAGGGAATCAGTTCCTCTGGACGGTCCGTACAGGCCGAGGATTCCCCGCTCCGTCCTCCGACTGTGGGGTCCGATTCCGCGCGTTGGTCAACTAGGTCTCGAGGTTCGCAAAGCTCACGAGTCCGAGCAGCCGCGGCTCCGGCAGAGCAAGGACTGAAAAATATTGTTAGCGGGTGAAGCAGTGAGTATGATTAGAATCGATTTGGTATGGAAAAGGAAGCATTCATCCATCATCATGCAATGAGAGTTTCCGAGGGCTCGAGAGTTCTCTTCCTGGGAGGTTTCCGTTTCCGCCGACGTCGAACGGCTTCAACGAACCGCAGCGCCAGGGCTCTTCCACTCGGATTCTGCGAAAACGCTTTTGCAGGGATCATATCGAGTCCCCCGTAGAATTTCCTGACGGAAACTTCTCGAGGCCCGAACTGAACCTGTAACGGGCCTTTACGACCTCCCAGCGGAATGTGGAGAGAGACATCCGAAAGTTGTAGCTGAACTAGTGTAGGGACTCGTGGAGCACTTTCCTAATGAACACCACGATGTCGACCGCGCTAATCAACGAAAATTTCTATCCAGCGAGTTCGTTCATATCGGAATCGACTCCCAATCGTTCGCGGCCGCATGATCACTACCTTCCCAGCCTACGACCGTGAGGGAAACGATGCAGGACTGTTTTTGCGAGCGATTAGGATCGAGTGGAGGGATGAGTCTGCTTCTACGGGCTTTGACCAACGAATGACGAGAATTATTCGACGGGAGAACCACGACTCTAAGATCTGAACTGAGACTCCCCAAATCATAGGAAGGCCTAGGCATGGGCAGGCTCTTCGTTCTGAAGAGTTAAGTGTTCCAACGTGGCGTGGATGGTGTTGTGTCGATGTTGGGTACTTATTGGGAAGTTTTGACCACTAGTGGCTTGCTCTGCTCAAGTGAGGAATCAATGCATCATGGCTCCAAGATTGAGTGCATTGTGGTAGATTGGTTTTGCTTCTTGGAGCAGAGATTCCATTCTCTTGACTCGTTCCGATTATTCCCCTTCCTCCGAGAGCTACTTCCGTGCTTTGTTGACACTCTCTCCACGAGTGCTTGCCTCCATGTCATCAAGTCTGTAGAGAATCGAGGGTTTCTTGCTGGTTTGCCATGGCGTGATCGTCCCACTCCAGATCTTAATGGGCACACTCGTACATAAGGAGCTCTGCTGAGCCCGATAAACATCCGCCCTGTTGGCGGTCCCGACACTTACGCAGGAACTCTTTTAGGATAATGCTTATCAGAGCTCATTGAGGACAAGGAGAACACGAACAAATCCATCTACGCTGCGGCACTCATTCTTGTCGTTGTTTTTAGTGTAGCCAGCATCCTCATCCACGAAACGCACCCGGTCCACGGGAGGGGTACAGAGCGGATTGGGCTGAGCGACCTTCGAGCACATCAGCTCAAAGTTAGCTAAATGCGCAAGTCAGTGCCCCAATGTGTGAACACAGGATCCAAGCCATAAACAGCTGGCCTGTGTTCGGAGCCCGAGATCTGGGGCGCATCATGAAAAGGTCTGGGTGTGATGCGCTTCAATATCTTCGACATTGGTTGTCGAGCTACGTCGTGAACTCCGGTGTGGTCAACAGCGAAGGACTAGCTCGAGTGAAATGCCAGGTGGCCAGATCGGCTTCCAGGGTTCTCGCTGTCAACAGCGAGAATGATTAAAGCGGCGGAGTGATGGGCAGACAGCAGTCGCTTCGCAGAAATAGGAGAAGTACTCTCAACCCGGAACCAATTTCCGATACAAGCCGGAAGAACATCGTTGCGTTTTGGTTCCCGGCACGGAATTCGCGCGTCATCATACTTACGATGAGCAGAGTTCAACAATCTCGCTCGAAGCTCACCGCACCGATTCCGTCAATCGTGAGAGATGAGCTTGCGTGATGACAGGCCATCTGCCCTAGATTCCAGACAGAATAAACTGTTTCCGCTGATGTCTATTCCGGCATTTCATTGTAGAGCACTACACAAACTGATAGCATACAGACGGGGTCCAAGTATGCCTGGCAAAGAGGCAGATGCCGACCCGGAAATCCGTGACTTACCTAGCTGGGATCACGAATCACTCGAATCTGAGAACTCAGAAGACGGAGTCGGCATCCGAGGAGACAGAGACTGATCAGAAATGACTGGCTGATGGAAAATCTCGAAGCATACCCTCGGCAAGCTCTGTGTTTGACACATACAAAATCAGACCTGGAAGCTCCACGGACTTCGTGGACGCTCTTTGATTTAGGGAACAGCAAGCTCGGGACCCTTCATCTCCGACAAGGAATCGAATCGGCGGGTCCGAGAGACCACATGGGATTGGGTTGCGCGTGTCCGTGTACCATAAGCTGGCCCTCACAGATCTTAATACCGATGGTGGTAGTTGGCCGAACAAACAGACGGCAGAGCGGGCAAATCAGCCGTTCGCTCACTTTCAATCTCCTGACTGACGTGACGACTGGCAGTATTTACGTTCGGAGCGAGGTAGGGAACTAGGATGAGGGAACGCAGGCTATAAGCCCCCGATCCCGTACGGAATACAAATAGACAAAAGGTTTTCTTCCTCCCTCGTTCTCCCCTCCTCGACGAGGGATTGGGAGCAAGCAAGACGGCTGGCACACAGGTAGGAGGTGGGTAGGTGAGGCTTTTCTCATTTGAAGCAGTTTGCCCATCAAAGTGTTCTCCCCCTCTTGTTCTCATTAGGCATGCCAGGTGGAGGAAAGAGATAGGAACACCTACACGTCCCATGTTTACCAAGCGAGCCCAAGAACAGGGATCTAAAAAGGCAACAGCTATCTGACTACGAAACTATAATGAGCCGTGCCGCGTCTCTGAGCTTCAGGGTTGTAGAGAGAGTCAGATACCATCACCCTGCCGCGATCATTTGCTCGAGGACCTCTCTACGCGCCCTTTGTCTACCCGGTTGAGGGTTTGGTAACAAAAAACAGCGAGAAACAACGGAGACGGAGGACCCGGGAACGGAGACAGGCGATATCGGTCGCCCTCGCAAACATCGGGGAGCCTGACAGACTGTGTCGAACTCGCATCATGATTCATGGACCATCGGTAATGTTCCCTAGTTCGTCTGTGAATCAATCGGACACCATGCGACTGCCGTGTCCTTACAAAATCGGATACAGGAGGTCGTGGCGGTAGGCCCAACTGATTGGAATATCGTAGAACAACATCTCGCCGGTGGGGCCTCGATTGCGAGGTTCAGCCACTTCTACCCAAAGAGAGTGGGAAAGCGTGAGTTTTCTGCCCGAAATCGACAGACAACAAGCTTTGTTTCGCCCGCGGCATTCACGCCTTCCGTTGGCATCCGGACGCTGGAGATAATCATTGATTATCTCCGGTGCCCGGATGCAGCCCCGTCCTAGTGCCGACCGAAAAAGGTTATCTTTAGTCGAACACAATCCACCAACGGGAATTGTTGGGTTAGAAGCCGCAGATGGCAATCGGATGTACATCGCCACAGGATATGACTTTCACCGAATGCTCCACGGGAGGGAGATGCAGTTTCCCAGAGCAAAGTTTACCGAGTATTCCTACAGGAATAGCTTAGCTTCCGTGGTTGCGGGACGGAGCATGATTTATCTTTGTCGGGATCTTCCAGGACGATCCCTTCGGGACATCCCCTCGGGATACCCCCTAGGAACCCCTCTGGAAGACTCCCTCCGACAAATGGACCCTTCCGCGATGGGTCCGCGGTCCGATCCAGGGGAGCCATTCGTTAAGATCACGACGATACATGTAGCGATTTTCTCGATGATATTTGGTTCAGGAAAACTCGCATGGTAACCGAGTTGATACGAAAGATCCAGAGCTTCGAACATCGCAAAGTTCCCGTGGATGCGTCACGTAACGCTGCAGACTTGTGTCCGTCGGAGCGTAAAGCGGCGTAAACGTCGGCGGAAAACGTTGCTCAGTAGACGTTGATGTCGGAGAGGATCTGGTTTTTGCGTTGACTGTTCTGACAGCGCGCGTTTTTACCTCACAGTCAGAAAACATCTCTCCAGCATGAGAGGTCGCTCGAAACCTGAATACGACCCGAGATCCGGACAATGACTCCTCCGGTTCCCGCCGGCGCCGTTGCCGCAGCGGGGAAATACGAGAAAGCCTGAGGTTAATACGGGGAAAATTAATTATTCCTCGGCCTGATGATATTAGCTCTGTGATAAAGTAACCCTCGCCAAGAGATAATGGTAGCGTCTGGCTTCTGCCAAGTCCGATTTGGTCAGCTCGACGACGGCTCATTGTCCGCCGCCGCGGAGACCTTTCACTGTGAGATAACTCATATATCAGCTCCGTGGTGCCATCAAAGGGGAACTCAAGTGCCGTTCTGCTGTGGAAGTCAGCTCAGACGGGCGATATCGACGTTCGATTGATCGGGGTCATGGAAAACCCGACAAACAAACAAATTACGACGTCTGAGCGAATGGAACGAGATCGAGAAAATTTCTGACTCGGTATCGTTTCGTGTGTAACCTCGCAACTAGAACTGGTAATAATATTCCGAACAGCCTTCCCCGCAACGAAGCCGCCTAATTTTGACATTCTGTTTCGCGCGTACATGCAGGAGCCACGACGGCATTGTCAAGCGCGTCCCCGTCGAAGTGTTCATCCACGGACAAAGCATGAACTCCGGTTGTGTTGTGCTTGCTTCATTGAGTGGTCGGCTTTGTTTTCCGGGTTTGCTGGAAAGAGCTCGAGGGTTTCCGCGACGAGCCACCCGAGTGAGTGAGTGAGTGAGTGAATAAGCGAGCGCGATAGAGCAAATGAGAGGAGCAGCGAAACAGCGAGGAAGATTGCGAGGACATTTAACGCGGTGGGCAGTGCAATTCTAACACAGAAAGTTCGAGAGCACATAAAAGCCGAGGATAAACTGAACGAAACACTCTCGGACCGGGGAAATTCGCTTCGGAACATTCTTCGCCGGAGAAGATTCGGCGAGATCCCCACCGGCAGCGCCTAGAGCACGAGGCAAAGATTTGCGAGTTGCGACTCTGCTCACTTGCGCTAGGCAAATACCGCACTGCTCTAGGTGGTTGTGGTGGTGGCGTTGGAGGCGATAATCGTGGTTGAGACCGTCAAGTTAATAAGTGGCGGCAATAACCATGGACGAGCTCACTTCACCAAGGAAGCAGTCTGAAGACGGTGGGCACGACACTATCTTCCGCGGCGTATCTCAGACACGAACTCCTCCCGTCGGCTCCTCGGTTCATTGATTCATTCATCTGTTCATCAATCCTCCAATAATTTGTCGGCCCGCTGCTTTGGCCCGCGATAATCCCGTAGATGTTGTCAAAGCTCGATCTGAATGTATGTTTCAGGAACACTGCAACATCAACGGCTCTATCTCGACGACTCCGGAGACATTGACTGCGCGGTCGACGTCAAGATCGTCGCCGTCGGTCTCTGCAGTTGCGGCGGTCGGGGCGACAAGGGCCGCAGCGATCGCCTATCTGAGACAATCAGTGGAATTTCCGAACGCCTGCTATGAAGATCACTGCTCAGAGCTTCCACCAACGAGCTCGAGATTATTTACCTCTGCCGAGCACCGCTACAGTGGTTGGTGGCTTGATGCATCTGAGCAGATCGCCCACCGTTGTTCGGAGACGGTGCTGTGTACTTCCCCATCTAGCACCTTGTTGATTTCTTTCACTCGTGCAGAAAGTCTTACAGGAAACTTTGCTCCGACACTCGTTTTCGCACAGAGTCTCAACAGATGTGCTCGGATCAGCTGTTCGCTTGACATCCGCTTGGATTGCGCGCCATCAACGGAGCGCAACATCATTTTCTCTAACATCGACAATCTAGACCTACAGCAAAGCCACTGGCCGGTCGATAAGTTTTTGAACGGAATGAAATCCAGGACTAGTCTTCGCGAAGGGCAGAAATTCTCGGAGAACAGCGGTTCAATATCTTCTGAGCCTTTGCAAATCGTTCAGAGAATGAGCGGCACTTTTGGAAACATAAAACAGAACTCCGGGGCAAAGTCGTAGTTTCGGGCCTCTGGTACACTGAGCCAGCTCCTCGTAGTGAAGAAGATGCTCGCGGTCATCCAGTGGCTTCGAAAGTGCGTTCTGACGTGGCGTTCGATTGAAGGTTTTCCGCAGTCTCCTCTCCGTGGAATGAGATCAATGCTTCTATATGCATCTACACATGTGTATTCCAGAGAAAGTGATCGATCGCATGAACGATCCGCTCGCTCAGTCCGATGGAAGGATACGGCGAGCTGATCGTCGCCGGAAGTGTAGTTATTCATTCGTGACACTCACCATTAATCGGATGTGTTGAGAAGATTTACAAGCGTCAACTCGTCGATCACGACTGCGAAGAAGTTCAACTCTTATGGAAGCGGCGAACAGAATTGGTGCGAGCGCAGCGATAACTACCTCGACGACAGTGTCAAGAAAACTCCGGCGAACAATTTGCTACGAAAACAGAGCGGTGCTACTATCGCGGTGATCGCGCTCTTTCTCGCGGTGATCGTCTTGGTGCCAACGAATGTTGTCGAAATACAGGCCGAGAGAGAGTTCGAGTCGTTGCCTAAAGCGTACTCGAACGCAAGGGAAACTGTTCGAGTGGCCGGGAGATAGCTCGAATCACAGGGCTATGAGCGCGCCGTTGGCACCGGGTTTGGAGAGGCCTGTGAGAAAGGACAACGTTTGGGGAAGGGGAACGCGTTCGAAGGGCCTGTTTCCCAGCTTGCCTGCCTGCCTGTCCTACCGGGCAGCCTGTCATCTGTTGGCCTGCCTGCCCGCCTGTCTGCCTGCCTGCTGTTTACTTGCGTCCTCGCACGCTTGCGCTGGCGCGACGCATACCTTTCCTCCCTGCAACAAAATGCAACCGTGCATCTGCTCGCTCGTCCATCAATTGATCCAGCTGCTCGCTTGGACTCATGTGTGCATATCCAGTTCTCGGTCGGGCTGATTTGTTCGATGAGTCATTGTATCTCGATCAGTGGTAACTTCCCAACATCTTGCGTACTGGTAAAAGATTTGATGATGTCCCGCTTCGCGCGGAGTGCCGCGACATAAGTCGACGGGCTGAGATCGCATCAGGTATCGAATGCAATGTTCGCAACCTACGCAAGAGTGAAGACGAAGGGAATAGCGAGGGAAGTTTCCTGACACAAGCGGTCACCAGGGAAGAGGTTCCATGAAAAGTCTGACAGGATGTAGCCCCTGGAAGCCACAGATTGGTCAAGTTCCTATTCTCTTTCGATTAGTTTCCAGACTCTCGGCGTTCAGGTTCCGAGACTTGAAGTGACCTTCCGGGCCTGATTTCTATATGAAACTCTGGAATAATCTCGGAATGACGATCGAAGTTGAGTTCAGACAACAACGAGACGACTTCTACGATATGTGTTCGTGATCTGTTTCCCGGAAATGGAGACGAATTCGATGGTCGGACGGATGATTCCAGAAAAGCACGATCATGGGCTCGAATTGAACGGTTGCCTCATCCGCGACGTCGTCTAGCTGTCACCGTCAGAGCGTTCTTGGGAATATATTTCGAAAATTTGCAAGATCCTCGGTCTGATAGAGTAACCGTTTGGCTATCGGCGGTGGCTGACGCTGAGCAACGAACGAGAACCCGACGCTGCGTATCATTCCATCATCATCCTCCGTTTGTGGTTGTCAGCTTATCGTTCTCGTTAACAGCTCGATAATTGGATCTCTAAGTTTCATCACCATCTGAGTGATGCACTCCGGACTTGATTCTCGGAAATGAAGAATTCATCTGATCTTGTGACTGCATTGAACACCATCTAATCAAAGAAACCACGGATGATCGAGAACAGTGGGAGACAGTGCTTCCACCCGCTCAGAATATGCGAATCGTAGCGGGCGCCCATCGTGGGGAACGAGGGGACAGAGTGAGAAAAAAAAAGAGAAACAACGGAAGTATACCCGGGAGAAAAACCGCATGCGACCGAGCTGCAAAGTAAATAGAGACTCCCGCTGGCCCGCGGACGTGCATCGAGGTAATAATGATGTTTTCCCCGGCTCCGTCGTCCGACTTCTAAGCTAAAATTGGCATTTAGTGCTAGGTCGCATACGACCCATACTTCGAGGCCGCTGCCGTAGTCGCCGTTGCCACTGTTTCACTCATTCTCTCGGTCCTCGGAAGGAGTGGTAAGCTCCCCTCTGGGTCAACCCCAATGACAAAGAATAGCTAGCCTCAACATATGACGGAGGTCTCGTGACATGGCAAGGAAGCCAGCCGAGCGGAACATGCGCTTGGCAAGCATTGTGAGCATCAGCGCCAGAATAATATCTCGAGCGGTTTTCTCATTTCGGTCGAAAAGCCCTCAAAGTGTGCCGGATGTCATTCTATGAATATTTTTCATTGCTCATGACGACTGGACTCCTGATTCGTCGCCAGAAATGAGATCCTGATTGAAGGTCCCGGGTCTGTCGCAGCAAAAGTTTCAAATGTCGACATTCTCCCCCTTCTGCTACTTCTCTACCAGCAAGATCAAGCCTAAATCAAATTTTGCACACACCCAGAGTTAACAAACCGTGGATTCTTGTCGCGCCACACCATGTTGCGAAGCCGACACCGCGTGTGAGTAAGTAAACTAGCCAACGAAGCTCCTCAACTTTTGTAGACAGCAATGCGGTTACCCAAGACCGAAAACTTCAGAATAAAACTCACCTCGTCCCAGATTCTGTCGCTCTCTCGCCGAGGTGTTTTTCGCACGTAGCCTGAAATTCTCAACACTCGGTTCGCTGGCGTCCCGCCTCCAATGTTGGAGCGTGAAAGATTTATTTCGTTACTTCCCACGAGGCGGACTACGACACCGCGACGTGTTTTTGACTGCCCGCAACTTCTGGAAACCGTTGTTATTATTCGAGCTGCCAGGAAGCTTGGCAACATGTACTTGACAAATGATGCTCTTGAAGTCTGGCGTTGGGGCCGCGGCAGCGTTGCACGACGAACGGTATGATCAGATCCAGGCTACAGACAGAATGTTTCAGAGCTAGAGTATACTCCCCGTGTGCAGCTCGGGGAGCGCAATCCACTGCTGATGACTACGATGCGTTTTTGCCTCTTCACAAAAAGCACGCTCATGCATTAACACGCGTGAAGTTCCCCCGAGGGGAACAGGAGCCCTCGCGCAGGGCCAGAGTAGCGTTGCTCGAGCTCAGTACCGAGGCGCAGTCTACTTAGCAGAGGATTTCGGTAACGATCGTCGCTTGGTGGTCTTTTCTCCTCACAGCTAGTGCGTTTCCAGCGTCCCCCATTTCATTCATGAGTTGGGTACGCGTTCACATACGTGACTCCAGGCTGAATGGACAGCTCCGGCGAATCATTGATTGCCAAGAAGACACGTTACATGTGCGCAGTCTCACATGACATATTGGGGAACTCAGTTCCCTGTGTGTTTTCGAAAACTTCCGATCACGTTGTTACCGAGGAGTGTTTTAAGAAGGTCGGTGAATCACAATTGACTAATATATTTGGCCTTCCATCCGAGAGCAATGCCCCGGATCACCGACGTAAGTTATATGGCTCGATTTGTACAGCTCAGAGTAAAGTGTTCTTGTGCATACGACTGTATCGGCGCCCGTCAAATTTTCTTCAATTCAAGGTTTATTGTCATCTGTTGAAATACTTTTGTTACATAGTTTACATAATTTAGAATCGCTTGACGATAGTATTCAATCCTACTTTCCTCAGTGCGTTCCCGCTAGCTTCGCAATAGCCTCTACCTGAACACAGTCATTCACATGGTATTCCGGGCAAGCTAATCCACACCTTCTGCATACACAGTATTCGTTTGGGTCATTGCAATTCTCTTTCGTGCATAGTCTAGCATGAAACCCATGTACTGCGAGTCTCGCTATTATGTGCCGTTTTTTTCCGATTGGCGCCTCTCCAATCTGTAGTGTTCATTCCTACAGTGTAAAACAGCGCATGATCCACTGAGGTAAACTCCGATAAGTACATCTCCAGGTGTTCGCGATAGGCCTCTGTCTCTCGGAGGCTGAATTGTTTGACGAGGTCTTCAACATAGAGCGGGGTGCCAATCAACAGGTACGCAATTCGATTCAGCGCGAATCTGCTGATACCTAAGACTCTCTTCAAGAACGTTGCCTTGATCCTGTCCAGCAAGGTCCTGTCGGCGCCTGTTGTCTTTTGGGCCGCGGAGAAAACTATGAGGAAGATGAGATTTTTCCATTGGCGGCGGTGCAGGCACTAATCGAATAACGAGATTCCGGAGGCGGAACAATGATCTTTCCGCGATGAAACCGCGTCTGGAGATCCGTGGAATGAAGGGTCGGAGCTAATTTCCTTTGATCGTTCCTTGTCTCAATTGATCTCAAAATGAGAGACAGGATAAGGGATCAACAAAAATCAAATTGATCTACGGGCGGGCCGTTCGATTTTGTTCTTCGTTCGAGGGATTATACGTTTACAAAGTTGCGGTATCGTTCCGACGTCCCCGCTACCAGAAGTGCGTGGTCATATCTGATTGTGGTAGACGGACTATACCGACACCGCCTCCTAGTCTCCGGTCGTTCATACTCCCACAGTACTTCCATTGATCAGCTTCAGGATCGTAGACTTCAATCGTTTTGAGGTACGCGGAGCCGTCGAACCCACCGACGGCGTGGAGTAATCCGTTGACCACAGCGAGTCCTGCTCCGCTCCGCCTACATGTCATTGCGACGATTGGCTGCCATTGGTTCAGCTGAGGGTTGTATCGCTCAGCTGACGACAGGTCCGTGGTATCATCACGCCCACCGACTGCATAGATCATGTTGTCATAGACCGCACAGCCAAGATGTCTCCGTCTGGAACAAGCAATCGCGTTTCAGGTGTTGTCCCGTCTTTAGTGGAACACATTGTGAGAACTGGAGAAATGGCGCGAGGCTTGACGCTCGAGAATGACGAAGATTTTTTGGCCCTGAGATACTGGGCTCACCTGGTGCCCATGGATGCTACGTTGGTCCAACGATTGGTTCTCGGATCGTATCGCTCGACGGTGCTGAGCGGCGAATGACCGTCGGATCCGCCCATGGCGTACAAGTATCCGCCGAGGACGGCCACCGCGACACCGACTCGATTTGTGCTCATCGGAGCCACCTTCGACCAACGATTCTTCTGTGCTTCATACCTCTCCACATGATTCAAACAAGAAACTCCATCTTGTCCGCCGACAGCGTAAAGGTATCTAGAAGAACAAACTATATTAGACTTTTTCTCGGTTTTCAGCAGATCGATATCAACACCATTCACTTGGAATCCCCCCACAATGAACGGTTGATGAGAACTCACCCGTCGAGAACGGCAACCCCCGCCGACGTTCTGCAGCTACTCGTTGGCATCACATCACTGCTCCACTGATTGGTCTGAGGGTCGAAGCGCTCGATGGAGTTTAGATAGCTTTGCCCATCGTGCCCGCCGACGGCATATAGAAGATCATCGAGTACAGCCACTCCCGCGCCGCAGCGGCGCTTGCTCATCGGTGAAACCATTCGCCATTCATTCGTTTGCGGGTCGTAGCGCTCTACACTAGATATCGCATCGCCCGAACACCAGCCTCCAACGGCAAAGAGAACTTCACCCATGCGCACTGGTTTTCTAGGCATCGTTCGCGGCCCCTGCTCGAGGAGGCGCTCCTGAAATCCAAATCCATCCGTTACATGAATGGTAATTGTTCGCGTAAGAGCGATTCGAAAATTGATTCTGTGCTCGGCGCGCAACCTCTGACTCAATTAGCTCATAGAGAAGAGAGATCGTCTGAGGGGACGGTGGATTTAAGCACCACGTTTGTGTGAAGCCGTCCCAAGAATGTGGGAGCGCTTGTAAGAGACGAGAACACAGAATGTCATTGTGAAACAATGAGCCGGCTGAAACCGCATCTTGAACCAGAAGACGGTATCGCCGAATGTTTGCCATGATGGAGATGGATCGATTGAAACAAAATAAACAAAGTTTCGTTAGAGTTTTGGTTTCAGTAGCGTCATTGGTTTTTTCGAATCCTACCTTCAAGAGAGTCCAAATATCAGCAGCGGATGCAGAATGAGTCATTCTACGAAATTTCATATCAATAAGAGCGGGGGAGATCGAATTGAAGAGAATGGTTTTCGCGACCAGGTTAGCTTTCGGAAATGTCGCGTCAGTGATTGGGAGCGATCCCATGGTTGCTCCATAGCTTCCCGAGTCATTCATCAGAATGAGGATTATGACATATCTCTAAGATAGATAGTTTCTGCCGGTGACTTCTGAACGAACTGTACAGAGATTTGTGAATCCGGAATCCGCGGGCAGGGAGATGGGTGGAATGGGAGTTGGATCGGGTGGGGTGGGGGACGGACTTGGTTCTGGTTGAGGTTCAGGGTCGCCCATTGTGTTATGAGAGCTCACAAGTACATGAACAAAATCGTTCTCAAGTTTGTCCAGCTTGGGAGCGAACAAAGGTAACGCGCAAAAGCAAATGAGGGAAAAAAGTCGTCAACTCACCGAGCGTTTTGCTGAATTGTCAGTTGTGGCCAAACAGTAAATGTCCTATGGCACTTGTCACCGAAGAAATAGCTGCGAAAGTGTCTGATAACGTGTTGAAACTCGATCTCTGGGTTCCGTGTGCTCCTTGGAGAACAGAACTTTCGCCAGAGATAGAGCTATTACACCATTGGCGCTCACTTCACTCAGTCGGTAATATTCACGATGACTTCACTCACCGAATAGATAGCTAGGTTAAGCAGAGAGTAACAAGAAGAGATTTATTTTGTCCTGTATGGTCCTTATATATCGAATTGAGCGTACACTCTCCACATTGTGCCGTTCGGTGCCAGCAACCCTATCTAGCTTTAACATGAGAGAAACGAAAAGCCGTCGGCACCCATGTTTCATGACACCCTCGCTTTGGGAGAATGCCTCCATGCCGCGGATGACCGGAGACTCGGGATCCCACCGTTCATAGTCTAGATTTCAGATAATGTTCAGAGAGCTGATCAGTCGGCTTCTTTTGTTCTGACTCGGATCCGTTCGGCTCGGTTGTATCAAGATTGAGTCGCGTCCTAACTCGAATTCCGGGCCGAGCGTCCTCCGCGGCACGCGGTGAACTTTCTTGATTGGGAGCAAAGGCCAAGCACAGTCATCTCAAAATTTGAGTTCCAACACGATGAACACATATTTGCTGAGCGGAGTCTCGGCCGTGAACGAGCTGCAACTGTTTCATGATTCCGTTTCTGCATATCAAGGGATGACGTCACCTCTTCCGACCAACGCGAGGGCTTGCGGTCGGAGCCTTCGATGTGCGGATTGATCTTCCTCGTTTGGCTCGAAGAACCAGCATGTCTACGTTGATATTGTTTATGATGCAGCCGGTGTTGATCACGGACGCACCCAAGTGCATCGAGTTTCTTTGACTCCCAGATTTCTGAACAGAGGAAAAGTCTTTGTTTCTGATTTCGAGAAGAAGCCGCTAGAGCGTCGGGTGCCGCCTGAGAAAAACACACGCAGCCGAAAAAGATGCAAGCAAGGTCACCTGCGACCCTCTATGGTTTTCAGACGCAAAGTTTATGAACACCCTCTGCTGTGGAACAAAGTGCTACCTGTGCCTCATCAAAACGTTGCAGAGTTGCGCTTTTCCGCCTGGCATCGGACTCATGGCCTTCCTCCGTTCGTTCCGCCGCCTTTCCCGGGATGCCAGGTCCGAAAATGTGGCAACCAGAGCGTACAAGTTTGCGTTGAATTCAAGCTCACCGACGTATATCCAGAAAATGAGTTCGTCTGCGCGAAGGAAACTCGATATTCATTTAATTGTTTCGAAAATGCGACTTCGAGCCTTGCAAGCTTGAATATAGGCTAGTTGAAGATCCCGGCATCCCGTCAATAGAGAAACTTTCGTCGGAGCTTTCGTGACGAAAACTTTCAGGAGTGGGAGCACAACGTCCAGGGACCCAAGCGATATGAAGCTTCTATGGAGCTCGAACTCTCGAAGAGAACTCCGTTGCTCTGCAGGAACGAGAATGCACACCGGACAGGTACCTACCTAGCGGAAAAAAGAGAAAGTCCCGCTCTACCAACCGGCGACTTGGAGATGGAGGGTGTCACGAAGAAGGTACGGGAATTTCTCTTCGTTCTCGTTCGCTTCGTACTCTTGTCTCTGAACGCAGTTCCGCATCCCCGGCTTTCTCCCGTGTTCGTCTCTATTCTATTTTTGGAGCTGTAGTGTCCGTTTTCAGTTGCTCATGAATCGCGAACTCGAATTGAATTTGCAAGCATACGCAATGTAACAGAAGAACAGTCAAGAAGTCAGGCTATACAATCGTTTCCATCCGTGAGCTTTCTTATCCGTGCTCCCTATGGCGTTTCCCGCACGGGTATACGTTCAGCCGGAGAAAATTCTCTTGAGTTTGATTCTGCTTCTTGCTGTTGGATTGCTATTCAATGCATCTCTGATTCCGGAAGGAAAGCATTGATCTTGCGACGAATTTTATTTTCAAAGGAAGATATAGAAATTTTTGAGGGCGACAGAGGCTCTGTGCGTCCTCCATCATCTCGAGAATTGATCGAGAGGAGAGAGTATTGGTCACTGGTGGATACATATCGTTGGGAATCCGCCTCCGGTTCTGGTTTGCACGAATCAGAATCATTCGAGCAAATTACACTCGGGTGGAGCTGCGTTCCAGACGCACGGAGCAGCACTGAAGCGACATTTCCACCCGGGTTTTATGGCACTTATGGGCTAGCCATTGCATCTTGTTTTCACCGCTCACGCTTCGATCGAGTGCTCATATCCTCCCACATTTTTCGTCATGTTTTTGTCCCGAACGCGGAAACACCTGAGTTCTAAGCGCCTCACGCAATACTCATACGTCAAAAGAGCGGCCATAAACCGGACCGTATGCGAGCTACGTCTTGAAATATGACTCTATATCCTTAGCGGGCTATTGCAAGCCAGTAAGTGCGCGCGCAGCAAAGCTCCCTGCCCAGGGCGCTTATAACAGGACAGTCAAACATTTATACGCTCAAATCAGCCTTGCAGCCCCGCAGTAGAGCTTTCTCTCTTCAAGCCCCGTAGGTCGTGAAGAATGAGTCGTATTCATGCAAGCACCCTGTGCAGAGGAATGTCTTACCAATGCCCTTCGGTGACATACAGATCTAGAGATCATCCGACTCATGTCAGTCGCATGCATAATTCACCACCCCAGTGAATTGCGTCTCTTGAGCTCGTGTTGCGGAGATCGACGAGCCGAGAACAATAAAATCGCGACGAGAACATCGGGGCCCTCTCCAATCGGTTGCCGGTTCAAAAATCCGAGAAAAACCACCTCTTGAACCTGACTCGGTTGAGACGTGCAAACCGGGCAGCTAACGAGGAGCAATGCTTTCGATTCAGGGCTCCGATCATATACTCTACCACGCTATCCGTCTCTCACTGCAGTCAACCCAAAGTCACTGATTTGTTTTCATCCGGGATCCTCGAAGGTCATTGTCGTCGTAAGCGCCCTCGTCTGGCGCCCCGCTCAAAGAGCTCCGGCTGAGCTTGATTGACTTTCGGAGGAAAACACCACGCACTGGTGGATGTGTTTTTGTACGATTTCGCAGCGCGTTGTGCGGACGACGCCTCTTGCGATGCCTCGCCGCGGATCGGAACACCCAATCAAGGCTCCCTTTCTGCTCCGGCGAAATCGAAGCCGCGCAGAATATGCAGAGCCTAGTTTGCGCTTCTGATCCGAGATCATATTCGTAGCGGTCAGCTCTTTGGGAAGCGCTGCTGGAGTTCATTTGCATTTCTCTGCGTGGTATTATTTACACCGGAGTTGTTCTGAACAGAGCTCCAAGCGGAATTTTATTCTCCGGGAATTGAAAGAACTTCCCCCGACTGTTATTACAGTTCAAGAAATCTGCTCGAGAGGATTTTCCACGTTCTCCGAGCCAAACGCATCCGATCGACTGGAAAAAGTAACAAAGTTCCTTCCAGAGGGTCCGGCGTCTTGAATCTTGCGTCAGATCTCGACGAGAACACAGGCAACGACCTTGAGAGACCGACGACCAGGATTTGGAGGGGCTTTCGGAAAAGCAAACGCTACAAAGGTTGGACAACGTCTTTTTGAAATGACCAGCACGAAACGGCTCGTTTCGACCGAGTGGACAAGCGGGTGCCTGGACTCGTCGAGGGAAACCACGGAGGAACGTTTACTCCAATTTCTCCCTGACGATGTGAAATATTCAAGGTACTGCGTTTTTGGTCCACCAGCTTGTGGCTGGCTCCGGGATCTCATTACGGGCTCCAAGGTGGGCTTTCATGAAATTGGATTTGAACAAGCAGCGCGTCAAGGAGTCAGCTCCTCTCTGTATTTCCCATCTCTCTCTCCCACAGCTCCTGCACACTCTCGGAGGAACTTACCTCAAATCACCTTTATGGGCGTCTTAAGTGCACACGAGTGAGCTGCTTCCGTGCTGCGAGAGGATTGCTCCAGGGAAAGTCCAAGCAGCTCCATACTGAGTTGCGTCTAATTGCGTTCACCAATTTGGGAGATGTTGTGTCGCTTTCCTGAATGAATTTGCGGGATCTTCAATGGCCCCCGGGCTGCCATTGAGTGCCGGGGTTTCCCCAATTCTGGCCGCGCGGAAGCAATGGGCGTAAGCTTTGCATCCCACATTCTGTTCCACATAAAGAAACAATAGGGACAGAAGAACATCAAGCCCTGAATGATTCTTTGTAATAATGGTGATTGCTTAGAAATGATCAAATTTGAGAGCTTGGTTGATGAGCATCTCCAAGTTGACAGGAGTTTGGAGAAATGGCAACTTCGAGCGAAGGAATCGATACAACAAGGAACTCTTATTTGGCGTCTATCATGATCATTTCTCGAAACTCTGGCCTTTCGAGAATGCATTCCGGGAGGCCCGACCCACATTCGCACCAGTGTTCCATCAACCTTCGTTTTGGATCCGTTTCGAGATCCAGGATTCGGAGTTTCCCGATGGAGCCCGGTTGTTGACCGTCTTCTGCTTCTTCACGCGGTGGTAGCCGGGGAAGTGAGTGAACGGGCCGAGTTTGTGTCGTTTCCTTGCAGTTGACGGCTCAGGAACTTTTTGAGAAGTAGACGCTGTCAAATTCATCCCGAATCGCATGTCGATGTCATGGAGCGTCTTCGCTCCCACGTCGCTGCCGATATCATAGAATACGTCGACTGCGAGATGGAAACACAACCCGTTTCGCGAACCTAACTGGGCTGGAGAGGAAAACGTCAGAGTTTCTCTGTGAATCTCCAAAGGAAATATCTAACGAAGTCACTGAGACAGATTGAATTCGTGAACTCGATACCTCGTTTCCGCCTACATATCTGTCCTACCGACCGCACGAGCTGCTCCGGAAATTCCGATATCGGAGCTCGACCAGCATCTCATCGGAGAGAGATTCCACGTTCAAGGCCGCCGATGTCCGTTGTATGATCGGACGTGTGTCGCTCAACGTTGCATTAATCACAAAGCAGGCACTGGGACTCCCTGCGGGACAATGTAACGATTCATGAACTGGAAAAAAGGAGATCGTCCGCGCGGAGTCCTTGAGCTCAATCAGGCCCTTGTGATGAATTCATTAGCGTTTGGCCGAGTCGTTGCTCCCCCTGACCCGGGCATCGGCATTCAACTGTTCCGCAAGTTCAGTTTCGTTCGTCTTGAGAAGCCCTGTTTACCCGGGATAAACTCCAATGCGAACTGCCAGCGCTTTAGAACTCATTTGAGAGCCTCTTGCTGGCGGATACCGCTGCCTTTCACGGCTCGCAATTCCTCCGTTGGCAGCAGGCGACATGGATTCGATGGCACAGATTTCCGAGAGGCAGAGCACACCTGTGCAGAACGACTCAATCGAACGCTAGAACCGCTGAAAGCTAATTGGCCTGGACGGCTCGGATAGCTTCTGTTCCCTTCATTCTAGTCACATATGCGACTAGGCTAGTCACATATGCGGCGTCTCAGATTCTCTTTGTTTGAATATAACGCACGTAGGTCTACCGGGTCGGAGAATCGATGCAGCAAACCGAAAATTGATGTAAGTTGAGACGTAGAGATATCATCGGAACGTTAGCCGCAGCGAGATTTCATCAAACATCAATGGCGGTTTGTTCATTCAGTTGCAAATGCCAGCGCATCTCACAATACCGGATGACTCGACAGAAGAGCTGTGTCCTGTCAATCATTGCCGTCGGATCGGTGAAACGCCGACAGTAGCAAGCCGGTATGACATTCTGAGCCGTGATCTCTCGACCGTGTTTATTTTTCACAGCCTCTGGCTTGACATGATCCTTGAACTTTCCGAACCAATCAACAGAATTTTGTGAAAGAATTTTCCGAGTCCCTAGTGTACATAGCAACATGACATAGGTCTCGATGGCAGAACACGAGTCAGAGTAGTGTTCGCGAGCCACCGTCATATGGGTTGGCAATGTGAGGTAACGCATGGCAAGGGACTCGTCGAGATGTGATGTGCCGCTTCCCCGAAATTTCCTGTTTCGTGAAAATGAGCCCTACCGAGGAGGAGTCGGTCACAGACGAGACCGGAACAGTGAGCGTATACAAGATGCGTCCTCGTTACGTCTCTCGTCTGGACCTGGGAAACAACAACATGATAGCCATCGCTCGGCGAAGAGCGCGTTGATCGTTCTGACCCTCCTCGAATCGACCTACGACGAGTCGAGACAGAATGAAGAAGGCGAACGTAACCTTGTTAGTTTCACTTGACTTATGAAGCAGCTCATGGATGTAACCGTCACAATCTGATGCACAAGCGAATCGCTGAGCCATCTAAATGTTTACTGTTCCTGAAGTACAGTTACCGAGTTTCAGTTGTCACGACTCGGCAAGGGAGCTCGATGTTCTTATCAGCTCCGATCGAATGGCGAAGTTCCGCTCGCAAAACGCTGTCCTAGTGAAGCGAATTGGTACGTACGTCATCGAAGCCACCCGAGGGATAAAATTTCACTTCGGCGGCGTTACAACGGCCTCTATCCGTTAGATTTTATTCTGACATTCACCGGACGGGGGACCGATAAATCCACTCTGGCTCACGTGGAGACACTTTTCAAAGCAGTATACTAATCTTTAGCAACCAAGAGAATGCTATGAATCATGCTCCCTTTCTGCTTCCTGAATGCTTTCAATCCTCACTGTCTAGGTTGTTCCGTGAGCCTTAAAATCAGGGGGAAATCAAAGCGTCAAGATCCTGGAGAAATGACTCTCTTTGCCAAACTCTTCGAAATCGCACACAACGGTCGGACAGGGACCTGCCCGGTCATATGGTGTCGCTTCTGATTAGGGTTTCGGAGGAATTTTCGTTGTTTCTCAATGAGCTTGACCTCGATATCGTCCGCCGACGCTGTGTGTGGCCGTAATGAATCATGGTAAGCGGGCGTGATCAACAAAGAGTGCCTGGAAGGCTTCGGGATCTCTCAGTCGCAATATGCATATCGACTCAGCTCGTGGTGACCTTTTTGCGATTCGAACTGAACGCGGGCGTGTTCTCTGTACCTGTTACACTCTTCTCCGGTGTTGCGTCAAAGCCTGGTGGGCGTGACGGTGCTGTCCCTTCTCCCCTCCCAGCGAGGGTGGGTAGCTCTCGACCCCTAATGTGCAAGTTTCATTCTCGCGAACTTACAATATCGCGCGAGCAGCAGCAGACTTTCAGCCCCCTCTGCGTCAGGATGAACCGTTTCGCTCAAGCCGAAGAAAATTGTGAAACAAAATCTCCAGAAATCGACAGTATCATACGACGATTGCGTGCGTCTCGTGTAGCAGCCTATGGAGCGTGTTGTCTGGGAAACCTGTATCGCAATCCAAGAGACCGGATAGCTCCCGACAGCAGCAAGAGTTCTCATGATATTTCAGCGATAGAATCGTGAAACAGCTCCCGTGAACTTAGACGCCTGAGAGTTATCTACCTGCCTTTCTGAGAATTTTTGGAGAAATGAATCACTAGGAAATCGAGACGAGTATAGGGTTCCAATCTTGAACACAGAGATGCACGCTTGAAGGAGCGTCGATTGCACACTGCTTCAGGAGGTTACCCTAGGAGGCTGACAGGATCCTAGGTTGCGACTGAAAATGGGTCTCCCTGAATGGAACAAGAAGAAACGCCGTAAGGGGACCGGAGCGAACTTTTTCGGCAATTAAACAGACGAGAAGCCCCAGGAAGAAGGAAATGTTGAGAGGTGAACGAGATAACGGCTCGTTAGCGATCATCGAGCGTTCGTGTCATTCCATCTCAAGACTCACTGCTGGAGAACATCGGTGGTTTTTGTTCTGTTGATTTAAGATTTCTATCGAATATGCTCAGTCTACATGACATATGGGATCTACTGAACGTTCCGTTCTCGGGCGTTCTTGTTCGAGATGGTCTCAGTAAGCGGACACCCCGGTTTGAGAGCATGGCAAAAATAGAAAGAGCGCTGTTCCCGTGCGCGAGGATCATTCGTCAGAAGAATGTCGCTACAATGTGTGATCAAATGTTTCCTCATTAGTACAGGCGAAATCAACGGCTTCCCGGTTGCTAAGCTGACCGGTCGACCTGCGTCACAGCATTCATGCCCAAGCTTCGGAGCAAAAACTCAACACGGAAATCCATAGTGAAAGAGCCTCCAGTATGTTCAGGCGTGGATGATCAGGCTCAAGCTTCGTCCACAAGGAGAGGTCGCTCCAAGCACGCACCAACGAGAGCGGCTTCCTCCTACGAGAGGCTCAGGAGGAATACGAACGGACCAGAAGCACTCATTGCAGGAAAACTAGTGTGCCAACCAGAGGCGTCCTATAGGAGGGATCATCATCATCTGTCTCTCACTCGATGCCGCGGGGAGACGGGGACCAGTAGCGTGTGCTTCAATTGCGAGTGGTCGGAATCAAAACAATATAATATCTACGCGACTATCAGCACGCATGCATTCAAGCAATACCACTCATGGGTCGTGAGCGTCGACGCACGTTGTACGTCGTAGATCGTAGATGCTTCACTAGGATTGGATCACAATGCAGAGACCGTACCAGACTCCGACCGGACACCCTAGATATCACATTTGAGTTTCCCGAGCAAATGATGCCTTCGTAGGCTGGAACCTTAACCCGCGGAACCCGAATGACTAGTCTGATTCCGATCGTGCGTTCAGACGTACCCATTCAACCTCCTCATCGTCCTTCATCGGTCACAAGCGTCTGAAGTGACAGAAGTGTTGGGAAACAGTGAAGGGAATCCATATAGCTCATTAATCAAATCATGGTCGTCTTGAGAGAGCTCGTACGCAGCAATTCGGTCTCCTGATCATCCTCGGAGACGTTTGAATGACACGTGTGCTCGGAAAGTTCGGAGGGAATACGTAGAGTACGACGATAAGTTAGAATCCGTCGAAGTTCCGCCCGACCACTTGTGGGACAACATTGATCACCATAAATCATCAACTGTTTCAGGCTCGCACCAGAGGCACTGGGAAGTTGGGTTTGATTGTGTCACATTGACGCAGGATTTATTCCCATGCCAAGAGCAATTCACAAATCAGAATCGAATGAAAACAGGAGGACAGACAGTCAGGAATCGACATTTGTCTACACTCCGACGTTTCATGCTTCCTGGTGTCCAGGACGTGGACGATTGGATTAGGAGTCCCCCTTCGCCCGTCGTGCTCCGAAGTCCCTCCAAACGTGGGAAGATCTCGGAGAGGTCGAGGGATCCCGAAATGCCGATCAGGCTCAGGTAACTTTAGTTTTTCGTCCCCGATGAAGACAAAGCCGAAGCTGGAGAAGTGATGTCTCGTCCTCATCAAACGGAGGAAATATTCAACGAGGCCTCACGCTGGAGGGGAAACCCGCACCATCGTAAATCGTCTCCTGCTTGCGCTCACTCTTCGTCATAACAATCAGGCCGCTCTTGAAGGCCACGAGAATTCTCCAATCGGGTTGCCATCCCCGACTGTCCAGCGTTCAAAGGAAGTTCCCTTTTGATGTCCGGCGCCTCTGTTCGAGGACTTCGTCGAGGGCACAACGATCCGAATTAGTGGCCTCCCGACCTGAGTCAGGGAACATCTTCTCATTCCGGATTCACCTGATGGAAGATTTTCACCGAGAGTTGTTCCCGAAAATTCCCCCCTCTAACTCGAGAACTTCCATCCTAACACCGTGATCGAACCGAGCGCAAGTGACGACTAGGCTTCTCAAATACCCGCAAGTTTCGGGACCGCGGGTCTCGCGCGGGTTTCGACCCGTGGCGGGAAACCCGCGGGTAAAACCGCAAAATACCCGCAATCGTCCTGCCCGACTCGGGACTGTTCTCAAGCAAGGGCGATGAGCTTAAACGTCTCAGATCAACGAAAGAGCCCGCACATTTATGAGCACAACTGATTTACTTTATCTAGGGAACGTTGATCCCACACTGAAGAGCACGCCGTATCACCAATATATTGTTCAGAGTTTCAGCAGTGAGTCGGGCCCTCTTTTCTCCCAGTAGAGAGCGAACTGTACTGAAAATGCGCTCACACTGCACGGATGTAGAAGGAATGGCCTCCAGAACTCGAATGCATTTTTTGAGCAACTTGCCCTAGCCTTCGCCGTTTTGGAATCGCACGAGCTCTTCGCGCGAATCTTCTTTCGCGTTAGACTGGTGAACTTTCGTTATGTTATTCGACGACGTGGATGGGCAAAACACAGACCGCCACGAGAGTTCAGATTCTTCCACAGTCACGTTGACCTTGAGAGACCAATCCTCTTCTATCAACAAGTTCTTAAAGATGATCGAGAATGTATCTCGATCTCGTCTGAAGCCAGTCAGGACTACGGATCCTCTTTGCATGGCAGTTCATAGTCGGCGCGTATCTTGCTCGCCTATGAGCTTCCCTCGATGACGGAGCTTCACTAGACCCGCGACGGATGCTATATCTACGCAAATGTCTCACATTCTCTCTTGCGGTTTTTTTGCGGTTTTTCCCGCAAGGGGACGCGGTTTTCCGCGGGTAAAACCCGCCGAAAACACGCGGGTCCCGCGGTTTTTAACCGCGGTCCTGAGACCGCTGAGAAGCCTAGTGACGACATAGAGCTAACCTGACTCCGGTCGAATCCCGAGAGGTCACAGTGATACACAGCTCGACACCAATATCAGCGATCGTTCCCAAACGCAAGGTCTATCGGGTTGAGACTACAGGAGTTGTGGGCGGTCGTGTCGCAGGAATGAATCTGTGCAGGGAACGTAGAATCATGGTATTCGAAGTTCAAGAAAGGTAGGCTCTTGAGACAGCATGACCGGATCACGTGGAGCAGACTTTAGCTTGAATTCATTCGATCAGCGCAAGTACTCAGTGATCCAACAGCTAATACCGGCACTTGCTTTTCCGAGCATGTCAGGAACCTGCTCGTCGCCGCGATTGATGCGGCGGCTGGGGACCCGTACCTGATCATTTGGTCAACAGTTCGCGACGCGAGCCCAAGGTCCAATTAGCCGGATGACGAGAGAACCTAGTATGAAATCATGTCATCATCTCGTCACAGAGTTTCCCAACTCGAGCTGTGAAAAACGGCAATGAATCGAAGCTTGGATAGCGTCGAGTTGAGATATGGAGCACTGCTTGCGAGTCTGGTGTGCTTTTGAAGCTAGATGCGCCTTGTGATGATCGTCGCGTTGAATGTAGGAAGGAACCGATCTGATCCTGGCCGATGATACATCGGAGGGAAAAGTAATACGGTTCTCGTACATTTGACTGACCAAGATTCAGCGCATATATCTAAATCAGACAGGTACATTGCAGCCCGTCGGAACTTCTCATCGCATCGGGTGCTCTCGAAGAAGGCGGGGAGTCGTGTCGTAAAACGTAGAACGTAGATTCACGTGGGACTCTTAACAAGTCGAACTTTAGTTTTTGCCTTCTTGGTTGAGATGAGAATGGAGTTGCTGCACTGGTGTCCAGTCCTCAAAGAATGGAGAATATATTCAACAATGTTCCTAGCCGGATGGCGACACACACCATTGTAAATCGTCTCCCCCTTGCGCCCTATCTTCATCATAACAATGAGGCCGCTTCCGAAAGTCACGAGAATTTTTCAATAGAGTTGCTATCTCCGAGTGCCCAGCACCCAAACGAAGTTCGCTTTTAATGTCGGGCGCTTCTGTTCGAGGACGTCGTCGAGAAGAACAAGTATCCGAATCGGTCTCCTGCCCCGAGGAGAAGAACATCTTCTCATCCCAGAGGGTCATCTTCCGAGGAATTCCTTGCTTGAATTTCACCTCTGAGAGCTCTCTCGAACCGAAAGTGTCAGGGTAAAGGTCAGTATCGCACGTTCCATGCAACATGGTGCCACTGTAATCAAACAACGCAGGATGGAACCCATGCAGTAAACCAGATAACGGTCGATATTCCCGAAGAATGATATGTTTCGCACCTGCACGGAATAAGGCAATGGAAGTGTCTTCATTTTCAGCACCGTTCCCGAATCATGAGACTCGAGATGCCTCACAGCTGTGGGATCAAAGCCACCGGTGTCGCCCAGCTAAACAGCTGGCGAAAGCATTTGCATATAACTCGCATCAGTTGCATCGCTTGCGCCACGAAAGCTGGTAAAAGTTCACCGTGCCGCCAGACACAATACAGCAATCAGCCATCGCCTTCAAACTGAAGCTCCGTTGGGTTGTGACACCTGTTTCACAGAGTTCGATAATTCTGATGCGCTCGGCATCCATGATTGGATGTGGGTTTCGAGAAACGATGACCAATCCAGTAGGACTCCCCAGGCCCTTGGAAGCGATACTTACGTGCGCCAGGTCTCAGGCGGAGACAAATCCCAATTACCTGGAGCTGCTTGTACATTCAGTTTCATAATTATGCGCGCAGCCCCATATTCTTGGGTAACTTCCGAACGGGTCGGTCAATTTCGCTGAAACGTCGTGTCACGTTTGGGCGTACTCTCACATTGGTCAATGCCCGAATGTGGATGACTGATGATTACGCGATTTCCGAGCCCGAAACGTGTGGGACTCTTGCAGATTATGAGCAAGAACTAAACGAGAGCAGGATGCGGCTCATCAGTTCACTGGGATTCCGCAATCCCTGAGCGGAGATTCAACGCGCGGGTTGCGAGCAAGCGATCTGGAACATGGTTCGGACTGTCTGCAACATGAACTTACTCCTCGATAATTATGAAACCGAGTTTATACGATAGATGGCAACGTGCGGCCACCC
Organism: Neoseiulus californicus; assembly: GCA_028455905.1. Taxonomy (NCBI): domain Eukaryota; kingdom Metazoa; phylum Arthropoda; class Arachnida; order Mesostigmata; family Phytoseiidae; genus Neoseiulus; species Neoseiulus californicus. The sequence goes on from JAMQGS010000007.1 coordinate 3,587,408, forward strand.
GGGCGAACGCACATCACGCCCGAACCACGGCTCGGATCACGCGGTAAGCGCACAAAGAGCCGCGGAAGACGCCGGCGCCGCCGACAGGCATAGGCCACCCTGTGTACTCATCAGTAGAGCCCGGACCTTCATGCAGAATGCATAAAATGCATAAAAATGCATATTTCGGGGTTTTCCGGCCCATTTTGCACAAATCAGACGTTGGAGCACAATTACGCAAAAATCGTAGCAATTGAAGGTCGACTGACTTTTACCTGGCGTGCATATTATTCGCAAACACGGATGTGCGGCCACAGTTCGAAATCAGCCTTATCTGCCTCTGCGACGAATTCAACCGTCCATTGACGCTTTCCTCGGAAGTTTGTCCGAAACTATCGAAATCCTCGAGAAGGGGGCATTTCCCTTGAAGGGAGTACCAGTGTCTTCGGGAGCTTGCTTCTTGACCTTAAGGAAACCCCAGGTGCTCTCGATGAGCAGGTGCGCCGTAAGTGCGAACTGGTTCTGGAAACCCTGACCACGATAATTTGAAGAAAGTGGCGGACATACACCGCGAAATCCTATGCTTGAAGGCGGACCACCGCTCAAGTCCTACGCATCCTTGACGTACGCGCCGATCCCTTCAGTCGACGTGGAGAGGACATTCTCAATCTTCAAACATACGTAGAGCGATCAGAGACAAAGTTTTGCCTTGGAAAATCTCAGCCAAATTCTCGTTGTGTATTTTAATGGAAAAAAACTTGACCTCCTCGTGTGAATCTTTAAATGCATATTTCCATTTTTTTAATGCATGAGTGCATGCATATTTCTTACTTTTTTAGTGCATGAAGGTCCGGGCTCTACTCATCAGTACCCTAGGAACAATAATATTGATAAATTGAGAAAACTCAGACAACACGCTCCCATGCGACGACGTGGATCGACTCCATGAGTTTGCAATTCCCTGCGGAAGCCACAATCTGAAGGAACTTAGGAGTCCCGTCATCCTTTTCATCGCAATACCTCCTTCGAACCGCGCGCTCCTGGACAACCCGCCGCGCTTCTGATATGACATGAGCGTCATCTGCGGGCGCTGTATTTCCTTCCCTTCCATCCGCACAAATAATCTTGCTACGTTGCATCAATGGGTCGCCGACTGGCTTTCATGACTGCCTTTCACATATGAACTTGTGTACCAAGGGCGGTCGCAAACTTCCAAATGCCAGACGAACGATGAATTGAAGCAGTGAGCCGTCCGTCGTCCACAGCCGACGGTCGAGGTTCCTTCTCATGCTGATGACGACCAACTGCTCGATTCGATTCAGTTCATGCCAAACCGTGAACGGTGAGCGGCAGGCAGTGTCAGGGTCCTCGACGCAGATTCATGTTCTCGATTGAAAACCGACACCGATCGTTTCGCTTCGCACACGATTCATTTCGCTATATTCGCTAGCACAATCTATTTCCGGGCGGCTATTCGGGAGCTTTTCGGTAGCGTGTTTCTTCCAAGTGACGAGCTGGACCTCGGCGCTGCGACTGATCGGAAAATGATGACCCCATCCAGTTTCATGTGCCCTGGAGCGGCCCGCCCATCAGTATTACCCAGGAAGATGGCGGAGGACGGCTTTGCTTAGCTCCGGTGTTACATAAATCATGTTAGTCAATCGCCGGATCCGATCAACCAAGGTGCCCAAAGGTTATCCTGAGCTCCGAATTGCCGAAGATTTTTGGGAACCGCCGTAGACGATTCATCGGAGCGTTGAAATGCCTCAATTTCGGATTTGTCTGCAGGATTTGTCCTGACTCGGAAGCAGTGCATACCTCGATCCGCGAAAGTTGAATGGGCGAAGATGATATGGCGGATGTAATATGATAGTATTGGAAAACTCGTGACTCAGCGTCGGGCGCAATCATTCATTGCCCCAGTGCTTGTCATGAGTGCATGTATGATTATTTTAAGCATCATCCTCGTCCGTGGTGCTTGCTGGCTCCTGTAGAAAGCTTCAATCGTACTATTATAATCAATGCTGGCCAATGAACACAAAGCTTCTAACGGCTCGGTCACGATTATAAATTCGAAGTGCTTCGAAAAATCAGTTCCAACCCTTCTTCTCTCGCAACGCCTGGTATCTGATCAATTCCAGCTTGAGAATTCCCGAGGCCTCCCACGCCAGAAGACAGATTATATTGCAGAGCTCGAGCGCTGAAAGACGCAGAACGTCGAAGGGAAACTCCCAGGAAGGAAGAACTGAAGAGCTCTCAGTGAACGGCCCACCCACAACAAACTTTGAGGAGGCTCGAAGGGATTCTCTTGAGGCGGTTTACGCAGTTCGCCGAGGAGAGAGCTCAGCCCGGTGTTTGCACTTCAGCAAACGCGTTTGCTGGACGTGTGAAGCCGAGAGTGAATAACAGCGGCAAGCGCTCCCGAGTATCATATCCCATAGCGGTCAAGGCGAAACTCATTGCGTCTCAAACACTGATTTCTCGGTGAAGCACTTGGGGATGCGCGTAAGCCATTCAAAGCGCGGAAAAGGGGAAGTTGACGACCTTACTCGAGGGATCTCCAAGGGCTCTGCCTGATCTGGGGGATACGACCTGATCTGGAACAGATCACCCAGTTCGATCAGGGATTTCGAATTACCCCACATAAGTGGTCGCTCTCGCTCGATCGCCCCAGATCTTGAAGATATGGACTCCAGTGTAATGAGATAGATTGTATCCCATCGAAATCCCAGAATGTACATTTATACCAGTCAGGCGGAATTCTGACGCTTCGGATGGTTAAGAAGAGGATTCGTTTCACGCGAGATTCTGGGGAGAGTCGGAATTTCTCGGGTGCCTCGCGCATCTCTCGGGCGATATCTAGTCACGCCCCGGGAGCTTTCCTCTATCATCTCAGCTACTTTGAAAGATTTCCGAAAGTCGTCCAACCGTTGCGGCCGTCAACCGGTGCGCTGGAAATCTTGGGAACTCGGACGGAAACTTCAAGACCGATCCGCAGGAACAGAAAGTAGATGTCGGAAGGGTCCGCTTACGGAACAGGGAGACCCCTGAAAATTGCTAAGCATCAGGTTACATCCCTCCTCGACTGACCTGATAGCGTAGGACGTCAGTCCACGACGCACGAATTAGAAACTGGAGTTAAGCATCCGATCCGATTCCTGTCCGGACAAACGTGATAGGGTATCTTCACGCTGGAAGAAAAACGCCGTTGACGCGGCTTCGGTCGAACGCCGAGAGCTCATCCCCACGGATGAAGCATAATCTGCCGACTCAGCGAATATCTAACGAGCCTATGCGGGCACATAGTTCTGACTCATGATAGACTTTTCTCGGCCTCTTATCCGAGACCGAAAACTCTCTCGTGCCAGAGTGGCTTTTGGTTGACGCTCTTTTCGTCGAGGCAGCAGAGTTTTTTTCATCGCTTGAATCTCAGAGTCATCGTTGGCAGACTGTCGCTGTCGCGTCGGACTCGATTATCGAGTCTATGAATTGGAATAACGAATAGAGACAATAGTGTGGTCTTTGCATCACAAGAAATTGTAGAAAAGTGAGATAAAATGGAGACCTTCATATTCTGCAGCGCGACCATTCATACTTTCGCTGATAGATATGCCCTGCTACTAAGGAGGGCTCAAAATGACCATGCCAAAGGCTTCTCCAAAAGTGGCCGAAAAGATGTACGCGAGGTTTGCCACAGAACTATGTGTACCTCGCACGCGTCGGCGTAACATGTCTGCAGGCGATGAAGTAGCAGCGTGTGTAGTGTGCGTTCGTCGTCGACCGTCAATCGGAAGTGGGTCAGACCCGAGTTATTGTGGTTCGCGCAATAAAGGCGTCTGCTGACCTTGCTCTCCCCCCTGATACGAAGAACGTCATACCTTGATTCTTATTGTGAGTCAACATCGAGCGGAGCTCTGCAAGAAACTTCGACTTCAGTTACCTAATGTGATGCCCGCGAAACCCTGTTCTCGGAATATTATTGGTGCACGCGTCACACAAACTCTCGACCTAGATCGTGCATTTCCGGAGAAAATTGACCCGGCGGAGTCGGCGGCACACTGTGCGCTTCTGAACCATAACCGCCCTGAAAAGTTGCAGTGTTTTTTTCCGCATCGCAGACTGGCTACTCTCTCCGTTGGGCTAACCTTGCAATGGGTGATCGCATGTGTCATGTCATGCCAAGCGTCTAACGATGCAAAAATGGTCAAATGGATTTGAGGGCGCCACCCCTATTAGAACCAGGATATCGGCGAATATCGTTGGCACAGCTTCGTTTTCTTATTGTGTGATCGAGGAAACAGGGACAAGAAGTATCGCTCTGGTTTTGTCTTTGGAGTTTATCGAGGACTATTTCTCGTTAACCAATGATCCCTGCGTCAAGAATACCCAGAAGCAGTGAAGCGTTCTCCTGAAATAGGATCTACCGAAATCAGGACTCCGTCTGAGGCCCGCTATGTGCCGTTGTCGTTGTTTTCTCAGCATTTCGCAAATGTCAGAGAATCAAGAACTCGAAGAGTACAGTGAACGAAATTCCGTGCATGTCGTCGAAGTTTGTTCCCGAATCTCGATAACTGCCCACTGGCTAGATGACTTTGCACCGTAGTCCTGGAGCATGAGAAACAGTACGTCGGATGACTCGGAACATTCAGTAGCAGCACCGAAGAAAGGTCGCAAGGCGATCAAAGTCCTCGCAGACAAGAACCCTGCATTGCTCGAGGCACCGATAGCCTTTCTGACGTTATACGCACAGGAATTCGAGAGTGGGAAATGTGTCGACCGGAGTCCCCCGCTCCAGTACTGTCTGCGCCAGTGTTTCCTCGGCTTCCAAGACATCTGCAGACTGATAGAGAAACGCACGTTGAAAACGGCGACCCTCAGAGAGAACATTATGAACCTCATCTCAGTCGGAAACTCGATGGGGAAACACTATCCCGACACCGCCGAGCCGGTGTGTGCGCAGCTCGTGAAGCTGATTGCAATGCTCGAAGAACTCGATCGTCAGTTGGCCGAAGCTTCAGGTCTCCCACCGGTGGATTGGGCGAGCATGGTTAGTTCGCTGAAGGCTGCGTCTAACGCCCAGAAGAAGAATGTTGACTCAAAATTGATGGTGACCTCCGTGCCTCTGTTAGAAGACTTCACAGTGTCGAGAACTTTGGGTCGGGGCGGTTTCGGCGCTGTTTACAAGGGACTGTTCAAGGAGGTGCTAGAGGTGGCGATAAAAATTGTGCCCCAAGCCAAACTCCGCTATGACTCAAAGAACGAGTCGGCATACATCGACAAAATGCTCGCGTCGGCGGTCCGGAACCACCCATTCATCTGTAGAATGTTCTGCTCCTTCATGGCGAGCGGGAAGTCCAATCCGTCCTCAACGACCGTGGCCATCACCGTGATGGAAGCGATCGACGGCGCCGATATCACCGAGTTAGTCCTGCGGTTGCAAACTATGAGTTTTCAAACGGTAATGAGCATCATGCAGCAGCTGCTCATGGCAATCGAGCACATGCACTTCGCCGGTTTTGTCCACCGTGACGTGAAGTTAGCGAACATCCTGCTGACCCGGGAAGGTCGGATAAAGGTCATCGACTTCGACGTGAATAAACTCTGCATCGCATTATCGGGCTTTCAGCACCAGATATCGTTTTTTGCGAGAACAGCTACGGAATTCACAGAAGGCGAAAAAGCCGGCACCGAAGCTTACATGGCCCCCGAAGTTCATCAAGGCAAAGAGTTCGGCAGAGCTTCCGATTGGTGGTCGGTTGGCGTCGTCTTCTTCCGACTCGCTTTTGGCAGGTTACCATTCCGCGGTCAGGATTTGGCGGAAGAGATCGTGAACACTGAGATCGAGTGGTCAAGACTCAGAAACCTGCCCGAAGGTACCCCCAAGAACAGCAACCTCAAGGAATTCATCTCAAGCCTCCTGGTCAAAGAGCCGAAGAAGCGGCTCGGTTCGAAAGATTATAACGACATCTTCGAGAACAAAGTTTTTGCTGACGCGGAATGGAATGAGCTGCCGAGCTTGGTCTCGTTGACTGAAGACATGGAAAACTTCTTTTCTTCAAAAGACCAATCACGATCAACGGCGAAAGGTGAGCACAGAGTCCAGGGCGTTTGAATTCTGAATTCTCAGATCCTTTCTACATCGCTTGGAGAATCTCTCTCTCTCTCTCTTTATAGCACAACCACCGCCTCCTGACACTCAGATCTTCGCCGTGGACGATCTTATAGACTACACAGAGGAACACCAGAAACTGTTCACCTACACGTCGCCGATAATCAGGAAGCTTCAATCGGGGATACGGTTGAGCACGGGTTCGGAAGACGGGAAAGATATCCCCGACGATTCGCTCAGCTTCAGACACTGTCAACACCTCACCAAAGTCGCGGAGGAAACGACCGGCGCGACGACAACGAAAGAGGAACGGGAGAAAAAAAAGGAGCCTGAACAGGTGATCCTTCAGGCATTCTATCAAACGAGATGCTTCCGGCAGATTCCTCCCCTGGAAGTACAGCGACTGCTGTGCGAAGATGGGATTTACCGATTCACGGTGGCGGCGGTCGCGCCAGGCGTCAAGTTTCTGAGCGAAAGTCGACTGCTGTACGGCGATCTGCTGCTGTGCATCGATAAGATATCAGTGGTCGGACTGTCTATGCACCGGATCGAGAAGTTGTTGCTGAAAAGAGGAGCTCCTCTTGTAGTGACCGTGGCACAGAGGAACCCCTTCCGAGATATCGAAGAGGGAAATTTCAGTCTGGAGAACTACACATACATTCATAAACCTGCTTCTCTGCAGTTCAGATCGTCGTGGAGGCAGCGGACTGGTTGCTGTCGACGCGAGTACTACCATGGCTTCAAGCTCACCGTACGGAAACTTGTCACGAAAATGCACTGGGAAGCATACTGCCTAGTTTCGAGTCACGATCTCATTTACCAAAAATGCGGAGACGAGTCGAATGCATACACTGGAGACATTGTCTTGGCCATCAATCATAAACGTTTGGACAAGATTGTTCGGGACGAGCGGGCTGAGAAGCTTCTGTCCGAAATGCTTGACACGCCCAGGGTTGATCTTGAGTTCTTGCCAAGCTCACTGCTGCGAATGAGCAATCTGCCCAAGGATTGATAATATTCGCAGTCTGAACTTCAAACCTGGTCTCTCAGTCAGTGGTTGATATTTTCTTCAAACTTCAGGTTTCTCTTGCATCATTTTGTGGTTATTAAAGCGACCAATGGAACTAAACATGAAATATTATAAGTGCGAACATGTTGGATAGCGAATATCGTTTTCGATATCACTGGGGCTGAGCGCGAAAGAACAGATCGACGGCTCTCAGCCGTTCCCGAACAATGTATAGCCTCTCTTCCTCGCTTTGCTTCACGGGTGTAGAATGCTTCTGGGGGGAGGGACGGGGGAACGACAGCTCTGACGAGTTCTGATTTAGATTGACGATGGGGAACTCCGGAACCTCCGCAGCTAGAAGTGGGTTATGTCGTCCAAGCTCCGCCGTGGCACGAGAGCGCCTTCTGAGTTATTGAGTTTGGCTGACTGTTTTCGTTTCTGAGAGGCTCCTGGCTGAAATGTGATGATGTGTTTAGAGGCTCCCGAGGGGAGCGCAGCGTCCATTAAGAAATGATGGGTGGTTCTAGCAGGAGGCATTCCAGACGTGGAGCAGACCAGGCGGCTGTTTCACGATCCCGCATCGGTCATTAAAATCGTTAATAAAGGTCGCCCTGTCTCCTGCCATGTAATGCGAGACGGAACGTCGTCATGGCTGTTCGGGAAGTTTGAACAGTTTCGACCGAGGTTACGTTCCACTCGTCATTTGCACGCTTGAGGCGGGCGACGCTGGAAGCTCCCTCACCCAACCTCCTCCCACTTCCAAATTTGACCGCATTTCGGTTATTTGTGTAATAACAGCCGGAGTTCAAATTGTTATGATGAAGTCTTCCATAACTTCATAACTTGCAATGCATCCAGATTTGCTCAGACGCGCTGAGTACGGAGTACGGTTGATACCAAGGATTCGCCCGGCCAATCGACGAGACGTTTGGAATCCTGACTCGTTGCCATCTTCTGAATCCTGAGGGAGCGCCCTTCTGGCCTACCCCTTCAATCTTATCGTCAGGTACGAGTCAGCCCGTCAAGAGTATCACTCTTTTTCTTGATTCATTTGGATTGAAGGCCTCTATGAAGGGAAATGAAAACACATTCTCGAGTTCTTGTTCCATGGAAATAGATTCTTTTATACATCAAGTTTCTTCCTATCTGAGACATCTTACAACATTCACGCTCTAGACTCATGCAGAAATGTGCCAGATTATGTACACACCCAGTACTCTCTGATGCCCCTTGTTCCATGTTGATCGCCTTACTTCGAATTCGTAGAAATTTTTCAGCGAGAGTACCCGTATCTTCAGTCTTCGGATGGAAACCCGCTCCGGATGGAGCTCCTTTTTAAGTTCGAGCAAGATTAGACAGATGAATCTCGCAGCCACGACACAGACAGTGAACACGAACCAGATTTCCTCGTTAGATACTAGTATCTTTTGGGACTGCTGATAGGATTCCACGGATTCCTGACGACCGAAAAGATATGAATCATAGCAGATAACAATCACTGCTTCATTCGGCGTTGAAAGGCTTCTTCACCGAGTCTTGAGGTATCATTTTATTACATAAATGAGGGCGCCGTCGTCGTGGAAGTCTCAACAGGTTGTGCGTCGGCCTCTCATAGGCCGCTACCCTATCACTGAATTAGGATGGAAATGCTTTGCTCATAAAATCGCTTTTTCCGTAGTAATCAACTCTTGATGTCCTTTCTCGTTGAGAGTTCTGTAGCATTGTATGTACAGCGAGAGCCATATTCCAGAATACTCGAGGAGCCAGAACTTGATCCTCACCATCGAAAACCTAGACGATCAATATTCTGGGACTGTGGAAGGTTCCGTAGAGAAGTCGGCAGCGTTGCAGCTCTTCATCATTCTCGTTACATTTCCATACGAGCATACAGTTCTGCGTCAATTCATGCATACAGCGATACGCATTTACCATGAGTGCTACTACGGACACGCCGCCTGAAGATTCGCTGAATCAAACTCGCGACACATTCGATTCACCGAACATAAGTACACTTGATCTCACTGAGGTCGTTCTTAACCGCTCGAATGAGCTCTAGACGGCAGTGCGTACCGCATCATAATCTACCGGGTTTAGAGTGCAGACTCTGAGATTCGAACAGATATTTGTTGAAGAACGCTACCAGGAGCAGCGCCAACAATGTGTGTAGGGGCGACAAGGCGGTGCTACTTGGTGAAGCGTTGTGGCAACCGAACCAAAACTGCGCAATCGATCCCGAATCATTGAACACTGTTAATCGTCTGTCGTGGAAACGCCAGAAGTTGCGATTTTTGAAGAAATAAGTTGACTCTGCGGGAGGAGAGAGAATTTAGGCTTGCGGCGAACGGAGACGTATTCCAGCCCCCAACTAGCTTAGTCGCCAATAGTTGGCTTTTATATGATTCCGCCTTTGCGATCCCAAAAACCAATAACAACTTACGGTCGGTCCACGTAAAAGCTCCGTCTATTCGGGGAGGAACACCGCCCCACATCTGTATGTGTCTCGGGTAGTCTGGTTCAACCTGAAACAGGTCGATATTTGTGAGAGGACTTGCTACTCAACTCGCACCAGGACTCGGATTTTGCAGGAATCAAATCTGGAAAAGCAGATTGCCATTTGCTCGTCGATGAGACTTTACCTGTCTATCTTGCTCGCTGTACCGCCAGTATTGGTCATTATGGAAGAGGTATATTTTTTGATTGTAACCCCAAACGAATGCGGCATCGATTTGCAGAACGTTTTCGGGAATACCGATCGAGGTCAACGGCTTAGGATATCCCGGCATCAGGTTCTGCCCATTGTAAACGTAGATCTCCTGTGAAGTTCGCACCGAAAATCTTCGTTTAGCCCGAGCGCTTGTCATCCCGAAATGCTAGGGAAGAAGAGAACCACCCAACTGTCGTAATTATGATCATGTCAAGCGTACTGACCCTTCCAATGAAGAAATTGATCTCGCCGCGGCGATTTTCGTAGACCGCATCTACTCTGACTTCAGCGCCATTGTTGGACACTGTTGGGAAATTGCTGAAGAGGCGACTGATCTCGAATGCATGCGACCCCATGATCTGGAGCTCGTTGTCGAGCCGGAAGAAATATTTGCCTGTGAACAATCAAGTTCAGGTTGAAACCTCGGTCGATCGGGCCACTTCAGAAGGACTTCCGCTTCAGATATCATATGCGAGATTGCTTTTTTTCTTCTGAGATGTCATTTCTCAAAGGGTTTACGGCGCGATCGGCTTTCTCACCTTTGAAAATAAAGGTTTCGCCACGTATCATCGAAATAGAATCAATGGCGTCCAATTGACAAGGATCCGGGGGCTGCTCTTGCGGACTGAGGAAAACGTCGCTGCGTCTCGTCGTCGATGTTGTGAAGAAGGGGCGGCGCGTCGTCACGTAGAATCGCGGCTTGTAGTCCGCCCGATCAGGTCGACCTGTTGGAATATCAGGATTTGAGGACGCTAGATTCAACAACCGTGTCGTTGGCTAGAACACTCGCAGCAGATCTTCGATTCAATGAATTTAATGAGAATCGGGTAACTTCCTCACCATAAAGTTGTTGAATTCCTCGCACGTCATCATCTGGCAGTTGGAACGTGTCCTCAGTGAATTGTTGATACCACGGGTACATGAGGGAGGACGGTTCCTGAACGTGGGCCAGCCCCAACGAATGACCGAACTCGTGTGCTGCGGCAACGAACAATTCGACGCCTGACGTCGATATATCGGAGTCAGATGTCAGATCATACATAATTTCTATCGGATCAATCTTGTTCGGTTTGAAATCTTTTTCGATGCCACGCACCTGTAGCTGCCATCTTGCTCCCCCAGTTTTCATCGGTATCGAAGTGTACATCGCCCCCAATCTCCGCTCCAGGGAAGTAAGCGTGTGCCAAAACCATCCCCGGCCCGTCGAAAGGATATGCATCACCATGACGGCCCTGCAATCAGAAGCATCTCGCATTTCTTCATCACAAACATCAAAGCGATATCGAGAGCCTCTCAGAGTCAGAGGCTCTCTGCATCTGTAATCGGCACCCACAGAGCCCCCGATGCAGTCACCAGGGAGCGTTCGGAGCGAGGAAAGAAACGTCAAGACCGGTTCTATCCGCTCCTTTCTGAAGCATCGCCCCGGTTGCCCTAAATTTCTCAACTTACAATGAGTTGCGAGAGTTTCAGGTGGTCAGCGATTTACTCGTGATAAACGAATCGTATTTCGAGCAGAATTTTCACTCCACTTCATAGAAACTCACCCGAAGGAATTTGATGACAATGTCCGCGTTGGGGTCCCTCGTTTCGGTGAACACGAGCTTCGAATGTTTCGACCACACCCTGATAGCCTACATTCGAGCGGAGGCAGAACACAGAGATTAATCACTGACCATCATGAGCAACCTAGTGACCACCCCGCAAAATGACCCATCACTTCCAGGCGATCCCTCTTGTCTCCCCGAAAAAGTGGCCTCGTCGTCCTCATTCACGCAGCGAGCTCAATTTCCAAGTTTCTGAGGATGATCTCCTCATAATTGAGATTCATTGATGTGTGGCCGACGGACTGTCGTTCGCAGCAACGATGCTCATCTCATCAATGATTCGAGATTATGCTTTTTACGGTATTAAGCATTCATCGGGAAAAAGATAACTTTGTAATATCTCACCCGTCCTAGTTTCTGGCGGACGAAGTTTGCGTCGATCTGAACGGGCCAGTCCGTGATGCTGGAAAAGAGAAGCGTCATCAGGGACACTGTGGAACGTATTGGGGCCCATTCAAGTACTCGTTATGCCTTTCCGTGTTTCTCTTGAGAGAGGACACTGGACTCCTCTGGGCCCGCGCATGAAATCCTTCGCGGAAGCGGGTCAGAAAGGTTCGATCCCAAAGCATGCTCACAAACCGGAGTCGCTACCGGGTCTCGGATGAGAAGCCTTCTCACTGAACACCATGGGGAGAATACCGCTCCACATCGGGGTTCCGTGGAGAACGGAAGGTACAACGGTGTCAAATCGGGGATAAATGTACTTGAACATTCCGCGAAATCTACGTTCTCGGATAGGTTATCAACATTTGGGAGATGCTCGAACGGAAGCGTTTTCTGGATATCGAGCAGAAAACACCAAAATTCCCTCTGTGAGCAATGGATCGTGAAAATTGCTTCGTCGGCGCGGCGTTCGAATTTTCCAGTTTCTTTCCCCCTCTCGTTCTCAAATCGTTCGCATCCTGGCTTCAATATGAGCAGATCCGCACCTCATGGAGTGAGAAAGAGCGAGCCGTCTGTGCTCTAGCTCAATATCATACGGAGCAGTACGCGTTGGTTGGAGAACGTCACGTTTCCTTCGCTCAGCATTCATTTTCGGCAGCGGAGGCTCCGTGAAGAACAGGATATCTACGGCTCGTGCACATCGTCGTCGAGGCCGTATCGGGACTTCCATCATCATCATCATCATCGCCAACGCGCATTACGCAAACACCCAACGCAAATATCCCGCGGCAGGAGGGTAACGTATATCCTACGACTGCTAATGAGAAATCCTACGTCCCACACGAAAGTTGACTTTTGAGCGACTCGAATGAAAAGTCACGTATGGAATTGAATATGAGTTGATTTCTTTTATTCATAACAGATTCGTGTGTAACTCCGATGATCATTGTTGTAGACGATATTATGCTCGGGGCAGCTCCGCTTTTCGAAACAGGGAATCTCTCATTGTCAGAGTTACTCCTCCGAGGGTCGCAGTGTGAACTTTAATGAATCATCCGTGTCTCTTTCATCGAGCACGATTTCCCGATGGACTTGCGATGGATCAGTTGCTGCAGAGTTCGCATCCGAAGAATCGGCACGAAACGGTGACAGTGAGAACAAAAGAGGGCGAAAGAACGCCAGTCAAATCCCAATGAGGGAACGACGCTGATAGTACCTTGGCCGAGGCTGACATTCATAAGACTTGCAGATTCCCTCTCTCCCTCTCTCAGTCGATTTGAGATAGGCCACGTACACGTCGGCACCCGGTTTTCAGGGCCACTCACTCAAGGAGGTTGTGATGGCTTGAAAGTACATCTCCGACCTTGTTGAGCAAGTCACCCTAAAAACCTCCATGGGTTCTCTCGAGCAGGGGTCAACGCTCGTAGTCTACGTACAGATAGGGGACGGACTCAGTCAACGAGTAGGGTCAACAAACGCGACGAGCAAGGTTACGATAAGAGGAGGGGGGAGCAAAGGGCCGATAAGGAAGATGAGGAACTCAAAGGGTTCGACGGGGAGATGGTGAACAAAAAAAGGGTGGGTACAATCTCATGAATCATGGAGTCGAGCAGGAAGGAACAAGGCTTACGCGACTTAGAACTCCAGAATAGGGGAATCGACGCTATGGAAAGCGGGGTGGATGAACGTCACTGATCGAAAGAATACGCCCGGATCCTTGGAGGATAATGGTTGAATGGATCAATACGCAGTTCTCGAGTCACGTTCTGCCATAGAAGGGGGATGCAGAGATGCCGGGTCGTACTTCGCTCCGGGGTTTGGGACCCATTCATTGAAACAGATAGAAAGGTTGCAGCACTCCTGATGAATAGACCAGAGCACGCTTGGTAAGGGAAATAACGAAGGTCCTGGAGAGCCTTTTTTTCGAGGGTTCAAGCGAACAATACATCTCTAGGAACGGTTTCGACGAGTCACAGATCACGGTTTCGACATGGAGAAGGTCAACGCATCACATGTGCACAAACAGTCCGGTGGGGTGAACTTCGGGGTGGTATCGCCGAACTCACAAAGCCAACAAGGATGCGATCTGAAAGGTGGACCGGCGAGTACCAACGTCGACAGCGCGAGACGGCCAGTCGAAGCGCGAAGTACTCGCTGACTATTCCGGCTTGCAGGACTGCCGGCATCCCGGTCTCTTGTGAAAATAGCGGCGGCGGTGGTGGCCGTCGCGGCAAGGGTCGCTCCCGGGGAAGGGTATTCCTCCGGGTGAACTGACGAACATTAGAGCGTTCGTACGTTTGTTCGTTTCTAACAATTTGCTCTCATAGACCAATGAAAGCCGCCGGCCGAACTGATAGATAGGAAGACCGATCCGGCAGCGAAGCAAACGATGATTACGTAGACCGCCGACTTACGGGCCGGAAAAACCGCCTTCCTCTCCTCCGAGTCACTGCCAATATGTCACCTAACTGGGACGTTCAAACGTTTTCCGCTCACGTCATCGATCCTCTGACCAAATAACGTCATGATCAGCAGTACCACCCGGGGACATCAATCGGTTTACATCACTTCGAAAGTGTATCGACTGATTTGAAACCGGGACAGCGGATTCGTTGAGATCCTTGAGCGTGCAGAACGCTCCGTCACGTTACAAGGAATGATCCACCCGCTCCAGACGTGAGAGAGATGAAATCTGACACTTCGCGAGGAATGTCAGCTCGCTTTTCCCCGAGGTCGTCAGCCTCGAAAAACTGGCACTGATTTGAGTTCCCCGACGATCTTCAAGATAGCTCTCATCGAACGATCTCAATCCGAGAGATTCGACATTTCATCGGTGTTCTTTGGATCATCCGGTGATTTCTCGAGATTTCGTCGACAGCCCGAGAATGCGACGAAACCGGTTGCGTTTGAAGCAGCATGCTGGATAAAGGTTGCCCGGCCTCTCTTCAGCAGACAGAGTTTTGTGACCAACTGTCGCCAACACGCAAGGATTGACATTGAAGGCTAATCAAGGAAACGAGACAGGGAAAGAGCGTCGGTGAAAAAAGAGCGAGAAACGCTCTTGGAGTATGTGCTTGGAAAAGGAGGCCTTCATAACGAGATGAGAGTCCACCATTCGGATGATTACGAGGGCGTGTCATCATCGGCGGATCACATTTCACATGAGGCCTCTGCGTTTTTGTGTCCAGACGCGGTGTTTGATCTCTCTGTTCGTAAGTCTGTTGCTTGCTCACGATTTATGGACCCAACGACCCTCTCAACTCGGAAGCACTAGAGAACTTTCTGTTATCCCCGTCGAATCGAGATCGAGCAGCGGGAAGGAACGCTCGCGATAGGAAAACTCAACATTCCAGTCGGAGATCGCTGCGACCCCAACCAAATTCGACGAATCTACCCGCCCCCACCCGCATTGCCAAAGAATCTGCATGTTTTCGACTATTTTCAGGTTCGCGGAGAACTTACCTGTAGGTCAGGTTGGTCCTGGGCCAGGGATCGCCATGAATGAGATAGCGTTTCTTCCTGACTCTCTCCCGAGACCAGTCGACATCTCTGAGTCCGCAGCGAGGCTTCCGCATGAGATCGAGAGTTGCTTGGTCAATCTTGCCCGTGATGGGGATATGACCGTGTTTCTGTAATCGGCGTAATGCGCTCGCCAAAGAGCTCTCTGACGATCCGAGGTTCGACACCGAGGACCGCGCCGTGAGCTCATCGCTCGTGTACCCGAAGGTGTCGAGGTAATCCTGCGGGAGGAAATACGAAACTGATTAGAACTTCATATTGAAAGGGGTTGAGCACACTTTCTACATTGGTGGCCATCCGTCCCAGTGAGACTGTTCCTCTCTGGGGTTGGTAGCGCTTCCGTGTTTTTCGCGGGACGGTCACGGCCCATGTGGGCACGACAAAGTATTCCATGTCGATGGATCAGTCACCCTACTTTGCTTCAATACGACGGATCTTTTGAGCTGACAGGTCATCGATCGAGAGCTCAAAGTTACACGACTGCTTTTCGTCTCGCGATCGTAATAGTTTTGAACGCCCCGCCCGACTTCGAAAGGAGATTCGCCTCGATTCCATGGTCAGGAATCACTTCTGGAACCGGAGGAGCGATCCTGGCGATGCAACGCAGAACCAAAAGAAACGGGAGGAGGATCCCGGATGCACGTGGACCCCTATTCGCGTGCGGGAACTCCATGCAGAAGAACAAAACTCAGAACTATGATTATCGAGCGGATCGATTTCTTCCGGGTCGGCCTTTTTTGAAACGGGTTCGCAAGGAGAACGTCAAGCTCCTTCGTCATGATGGAGGGTAGCTTCCGTCGCTTAGGGGGTTCCTCTGTTTGCGTACGGCAGAGATCAGCGACCCTGCAAAACAATAGCGGGTCTGACCACTGCTTCCGCGTCATCAGGTACGACGATTGCCGTGATCACGAACTTTTTTTATACCGCTCCCACAATCGTTCGCTTTTGCTCGGCTCTGAGCGATTCAGTCCCGAGCCGAGAGCGTGACCCAGTTGCGTGGGTGCGAAAGTAGCGAATGGAACTCTATCGCTTTTAAAAAAGAAAACGGGGCTCGGTCATTCAAATCACGTGTTTACTCACACACGATACTTCGAATCAGTCACTCACTTGGGTGTTTTTGAATGGTATCGTTTCGATCGAGGGCTTTTGCATGAAAAGAATCCACCCAAAGCCGCTTGGAAACCATGATCCGACCAGAGCACGTTGGATTTCGAATAGATTTGCGTGCTATCGATATACCGCTCGGAAGAGTTGATTCACTCCCGCAGATGACGGCCATCTCACCGTACAGCAAACGTCGAGGGAATCAAGTGAAATAGGCGGCAATCGAAATGACCTCGTTCCTCGATTACTTGTTGACTTCAATCTATTCCGTACCACACCACTGCCAACGTTCTCCACCGCGCCGAGCGCGGCATTGATCCGACTGTCTGCGGGACGCCGCGGTCGGCGCGAACGGAGAGCGTCGCTCGACGTCAGATATCGTCACTGACGACCATTTTGAAACAGGGCGTTCTTCCCCCTCATCCTTCCTCCGAACGCTTTCGGAAACCCGCGAGGCGGCAGAATATGCCCGTGAAGAGCCGCTGAAACGCTCCTGATCTCGGGCATCTCTGTTCAGTACCTCGACTCCTTTGATGATTCGCTCGTTCACTCACCCTAGAGGCGTGGAACTTTCTCCTCTCCACGTTCTGCTCGTTTGAAAGCTCGTATGTGGCCTCAAAATCGACGATGATCGCGAGACACGGCCGGAGAGCTAACGTCAGTGAGATGAGTAAGCGTTTTCATCGTGCTGTCCGATAGGCACCCCGAACTCCGTGCAGACACAAACCAAAGGAATACAACGCAGTTCGAGTCCGAGATCAGGAGTCAGAAGTCACAGGAGGAAATGAATCGGGCCAACCGATCACCCACCCCACGAGCGGATGTGCATTCATTGCGTCGACGTTAATTAATAGATGTCAATGCGCATATTTCGTTATTCCCTCCGGTACAGCGGTCTCACCCTAGGCGGTAACTATTCATAACTATCCCTCCGTTCCGTATCGCCGGATCCCCCGAGTTTGCCTTCAACCCCATCAGCTGGACGGATTTACCCCATCATACATCACGGAAGTCCTCGCATACTGGCGCTTAATTCTGAGATACGTAACCGATAGCGTAAGGAGTTCGTTGTTCATCGTGAGATCAACTCGCCGTGGACAGTTACAAGTCGGAACAATGTTGCCGTGCGACCCAAAAACGGGCACGCTGATCCGGAATATATTTGGAAACACGATCGTGTCCGCGCGGACATCCTCAACTATCACGTTATCAGTCCTTCCCCGATGACTGACACCGCAGGAGAATCGGGAAGATTCACATCGAGTGATGATCAAGATCCGCGCCACTGACCCGTTGTCTCCCTTCATGCTCACTTCACCGCGCGCGCCACAGCGTAGGGTGTATAAGCGAACGTTTATATGGTTGAGCGTGCACGAATGCGTGCCAACGTGATTAACTCCCTGGGGATCAAAACGTAGCTCGTCTACCGTTCAAGCGTTCCGCCGTTCATCAAACAAATACCTGATCATAACGCGGGGCTGACCTCTTTCGACGCGTCTGGACGTTACCGGGTGCACCAGCTCGTTTGAATATGCAGGGACCCGATCTCCCGCTTCGAGAATTCTCAATTTTCCCGCGAGAACCATCGGAACTCTGAACGGCTGCCTAGGGAGGACCTGAAGAAATTCCCGACACATCGAACACTTGCACGAGTCGCAGAACTTCTTTCAGGCGACCAAGAGCGAACGGGAGAATGGAGCGTCTAAGATACCCTGTGAGTGCCAAGGCATGGTCTCGCGAGGGATCGTTGGAGCGCGGAGCCGACTGATCTATGACATGAATATTCGAGCGTCGCGCCTGACTGCGTTCATGTATACGCCCATCTGTGACAGACTGATTACTACCTATCACAAGTCCAACGTGCCCTGAATCGATTTTCCTTTTCCTTGCTGATGCTGCCTCCTCCTTTCCTCATTCGCGGAGGCAGCGCTCGCGGCGTACTCGCGTGACTGGCGACGCTCTCTCCCTCGGAACACGCAAACAGGAGTTGTCGAATCGAGTTGTCAGCACCCTTTCCTTCCTCTTCTCTGAGTTCGTTTCTCCCACAGCTGTTTTTCCCACAACCTGTAGGAGCTGATACGTCGGTGACTATGTATCCGCACATCAAACACACCGGGACCCGTGGGCCGGGTTCCCTGGTTTTGTTCATACTTTTGGCAAGAACCGAACTCTCTGATGTTCCAAGACAAACACGAGTCCACATTCCAAATCCGGGAGCGTTTTGCCTTCATGTTGATCATCAAGATCTGGATGCTCAATAATCAACCCCAAGGAGTCGGGAAAACAGGAGCAACAGATTTCCCATCCAGTATCTAGATCCCGATTATTCAAAGAGCTCCGCGTTTCAGATGTGAGGTACCGGGGGCCTTCCGAAACCAGATTTTTTGGAGTCCGGTATCTGATTTTCTCCCCTTTTTCCTCTATTTCCGTGTCATTTCCCACCCCTCGATGTGAATGCAACTCCAGACGTGAGAACTCCTTGATGCCTTTGACACCGACCTCATTCGTCGTTCCTTGCGTGCAGTACTTGGGTCAAGATCAATAGAAACATTTGATTTCCCGTCACGTTATTCGCTCGACAGTTCTCAGATACGATGAGATTACATATGTTCCACTCAAATCTGTCCAATCGCGACGCCGCAGCGGTATTCCTAAGTTTCTGAAGAAGTATATGTAGATCCTAACTCAACCAAAATTCTGTCAATGAAGGCTCCATTCTGCTCGAGATCTGAACACTGCCATATCTCGTGGATGAAGTTGAAGATGCCGACCCGGCACCGAGGAGCAACGAGGAAGGGAATCGAGACGAGACACAGGGCGGAAGATCTGCGAGCGACAGCTCCGACCATGAAGAACAGATTCGCATACGGAGCGAGCTGCCCGAGTCGTAGCCCGAAGCGGAGTCCTGTGGACGAGCTCCGTCTCAACCGGTGGGCGGTATTCTATTTCATTGCAGCGTCTTCCACCGCTGTCACCACTGAGCTGAAGTCAACGAGCAACAGAGCCGTCCCTCGAGACATCGAAGGAACTTCCGATTCGCCTGGAACCGTTGGTTTGCTCGTCGTCGCGACCTGCAACTTTTCCGCCCCGGCTAGTGTTTTGAATTGCTACCTAGAATGTCAGATTGCATGTTGAATTATTAAAGTCGCATCAGGATATGGAATTTCGATGGTCCAGTTTTCAAGGACGCCCTACGGAGACCTAGAGAGGCCGGCGGGCTCCAACGTTGGTTAGACTTGACTGCGGTTCGGGATCGCGTCGGCTGGAGTGGCCGGTAGGCAGGCAGCCAGCCAGCCCAACGAATGTGTGTCAGAGGGATCTGATTATGAGAGAGGCGAGGCCTTCACCCAGTTTTTCCATATGAACTCCACCGTTGGCCTCCCTGCCGACACCAAAACGAAATGTTGGGCTTCAGTTGCGATGACCTTCGGACTCATTTTAAAAGAGCGCTTGATTTGAGAAGCGACATTAAACGAGCCAACCGTGAATGTCGCCACCGCCCTACCATGAACACTTCTTCCCTGCTGTCTGCTGCGGCATGTGGACACATTCAGCCCTCCGACTCTATGGAGAGAAAGAAAATGTCACGTCCAGATGTCACATGCGCTGAAACGTTCACTCATCCTGCTCACGCGGCGGTTGTAAAACCGAGTGATCCGTTGGCAGGGCGTTGTGGAAGGCTTCCGATAGTTGACTCCAACACCATAGAGTTCCGCCATAATGGCATCCGTTGTTGTCGTCGTGCACGAGACAGACCCGGAACTGGCGCTCGTCGAGTCCATGGAGTCTGGCGTTTTGAGCGCTCTGACCACCGGGACGAAACCCTTCGTTGAATCATGTACGCGACCTCACGATGAGGCCATAATGCAGTTTAATTATTGAGCGCTCCCGGCTTTCTCCGAGCGGCTGAGCTGGGGCCAGACCCAAGGGTCTTTTGACGTCGAAAGCTTGTCCTAGCGTAGGCCGCCCATGTCCCGCCTTTATGGTTTCTTTGTATCGTGCAAGATTGGAGACGACGTTCCCACAATGAGGCCATCGGGACAAAGCTCTCAGCTCGGACAATAATTCACCAATGCAGCGAAAACGTCCAAAAATATAACCAGGTCCTTCACTAAAGTGAGTGCAGGAACGGAGGATTCCAATGGGTGAATTCTTGCTCACGACTGGATGGCGGCTTCCAGAGTTTGCAGATTTGAGGATCGGAAACTCTGAGTATAACCTTCTACGTCCTCTCACAGTAAAGGACCTATGATGTGGTATAGAACAATAGTTGAATTCAGGTTCTGGAGCTAGTTCCTCACATAAACCGTGTCTGCCCTATTATGAGACATGTCTCCTATTCTCGTTCGGCCTGATATAGGGGGAATACTGAGCCCGGAAATGCCGAAGATGCTATAGGGACTCCAATACCGTCACAGGTCCCGTTTCATCATGGCTACTGCACGAGGCTATGGGTGCTCCAATTCAGTCACAGGTACCGTTTCATCCTGGCCACAGCATGGGGCTAAGGGTACTCCTACTCCGTCACAGGTCCCGTTCCATCCTGGCCACTGCGTCTACAAAGGTCACGGAGCGAAAGTATGAACGGAATTCTCCGTTAATATAGAGTCACATGCTCGGTTTCATCCTGGTATCGTTCCATCCTGGCCAGTGCTCCAATCCCGTCACAGGCACCGTTTCATTCCGGCCAGTGCTCCAATCCCGTCACAGGTACCGTTTCATCCCGGCCAGTGCTCCAATCCCGTCACGAGTACCGTTTCATCCTGGCCGGTGCTCCAATCCCGTCACAAGAAGCGTTTCATCCTAGCCGGTGCTCCAATCCCGTCACAGGTGCCGTTTCATCCTGGCCAGTGCTCCAATCCCGTCACAAGTACCGTTTCACCCTGGCCAGTGCTCCAATCCCGTCACGAGTACCGTTTCATCCTGGCCAGTGCTCCAATCCCGTCACAGGAACCGTTTCATCCTGGCCAGTGCTCCAATCCCGTCACAGGTACTGTTTCATCCCGGCCAGTGCTCCAATCCCGTCACGAGTACCGTTTCATCCTGGCCAGTACTCCGATCCCGTCACAAGAAGCGTTTCATCGTGGCCGGTGCTCCAATCCCGTCACAGGTGCCGTTTCATCCTGGCCAGTGCTCCAATCCCGTCACGAGTACCGTTTCATCCTGGCCAGTACTCCGATCCCGTCACAAGAAGCGTTTCATCGTGGCCGGTGCTCCAATCCCGTCACAGGTGCCGTTTCATCCTGGCCAGTGCTCCAATCCCGTCACGAGTACCGTTCCATCCTGGCCAGTGCTCCAATCCCGTCACAGGTACCGTTTCATCCCGGCCAGTGCTCCAATCCCGTCACAGGTGCCGTTTCATCCTGGCCAGTGCTCCAATCCCGTCACAAGTACCGTTTCACCCTGGCCAGTGCTCCAATCCCGTCACGAGTACCGTTTCATCCTGGCCAGTGCTCCAATCCCGTCACAGGAACCGTTTCATCCTGGCCAGTGCTCCAATCCCGTCACAGGTACTGTTTCATCCTGGCCAGTGCTACAATCCCGTCACGAGTACCGTTTCATCCTGGCCAGTACTCCGATCCCGTCACAAGAAGCGTTTCATCGTGGCCGGTGCTCCAATCCCGTCACAGGTGCCGTTTCATCCTGGCCAGTGCTCCAATCCCGTCACGAGTACCGTATCATCCTGGCCAGTACTCCGATCCCGTCACAAGAAGCGTTTCATCGTGGCCGGTGCTCCAATCCCGTCACAGGTGCCGTTTCATCCTGGCCACTGCTCCAATCCCGTCACAAGTACTGTTTCACCCTGGCCAGTGCTCCAATGCCGTCACAGACACCGTTTGACCCTGGTCGGCGCTCCAATGCCGTCACAGGAACCGTTTCACCCTGGCCAGTGCTCCAATCCCGTCACAGGTACCGTTTCATCCTGGCCAGTGCTCCAATCCCGTCACAGACACCGTTTCATCCTGGCCAGTGCTCCAATCCCGTCACAGGTACCGTTCCATCCTGGCCAGTGCTCCAATGCCGTCACAGACACCGTTTCACCGTGGCCGGCGCTCAAATGCCTTCACAGGAACCGTTTCACCCTGGCCAGTGCTCCAATCCCGTCACAGGTACCGTTTCATCCTGGCCAGTGCTCCAATCCCGTCACAGGTACCGTTTCATCCTGGCCAGTGCTCCAATCCCGTCACAGACACCGTTTCACCCTGGCCGGTGCTCCAATCCCGTCACAGGTACCGTTTCACCCTGGCCGGTGCTCCGATCCCGTCACAGGTACCGTTTCATCCTGGCCAGTGCCCCAGTGTCGCGGAGCGAGCGTATAAACGGAATCCTCCGTTAAAACATCATCTGATGTTGTTGGTGTTGATGTGGTGGCCATTCAAGACTAAACTTCGGATCAGATCAAAGATCTCATTTCTCGGTCCTTTTGAACTCAATTTAGGAACTTGAAAGATCCCCTGCCAGAGGTCTGCAGCGAAACGGGCGGGGGAACCCAAGGCAAGTTTTTCACTTGGTGTAGAGCTCAAAACACCCTCTGGCTTCCGACACAGGCGCGCGCGAAGAGATGATTCAGTAGTTTTTCACAATATCTGTAAAAATTGTGGTCTCCATTGTTTGGTCGACTCAAATTTTGAAAGTCGCGCGTCTCCCTTACTCTCGGAAGCGCGGAATTTCTGTGGCTTCCACGTGCGATCTCAGTAGACTTGAACCAACGGCTAAGTGGATCGCGAGCAAGAACTTCGAAAATCGATTTCCTTTTTCAAGGTATTTCTAATTGTGAATAATCAAGAGCTGATAAGATGTTGTAAAACCCTACGTTGCAAGACCGAATCAATAAATCTGATTTCCTTTTTCAAGGCAAATCGATCGGGTTCTAAATCGACATTACATATCTTCAACAATTTCGACATTCGACCCGTGTCCCTTCGATTGACCGCTGCGCTCTAGAGTCAGCTCGCAACCGAGTTGTCCCTGCATGATGTTTTCGACCGAAATTCTCTCTTTCTGTCGAGAAATCCTATTTACTCTCTCCGTCGAAGAATACGTATCAAATGGCTCGCATGAAAATCAGGCTGGCATATAACTCCCGGTGTACGTGTTGCGGGAGAAGTTTTCCTGGAGAATTTCGCCCTTGTTTTTCGATCATGTAGGTCACAACAGCAGCTATTGGCTACACGAAACACATTGAAGCTGTGAGTGAGCAACTGAATGAAACGGACAGATAGGTACATACAAGGCGTTCCAAGAAAGTTGCTTGGCGATCGAAAGAATAGGACATCCTGCTTCCTTCCTTCCGCCTCTACGTCTGTCCAGCGGTCGATCCGTTTGTTGGTACCGAGAGACCGACTGAGTGAGAGTACGGCCTACCGGATGTTGAAACCCATTGTGTTCGTGTTGGAGATCGCAGAATCGTACGCAGCTTCATGAACAGTCCGGCAACTCCACTTCCTAGGTGTGAGTTTACCACGTGAATTCACCAGGGCTTCCACCCTCAAGACTTGGTTTTTCATTCTCAATTCACTCTCTTCTTTCCCCACAAAATGGAACACTATCAAGGATGGGAAGCTCGCATGTGACGTTGGAACTCCCGCAAGTTCGTTCGCCTGAGGCTTGCGTGAGGGAAGGGATAGCGCTAACAAAGGTCATGCTGACACATTCCACGCCGCAACCGAGAGTTCGAGACCGGAGCTTGATTGGTCCGCTAATTATTCGATGAGTCAACAAGCCGAGCTATCGGTCAATCGATCTGAAAAGTTCACCATAGAGTCCAGAATCATTGATGCTATCGGTGAATTACAAAAAAAACTCGGTTTTCGTTCGGGAGGCCAACAATAGGACGCTCTTGCACGATTGCGGTTTGCGATTGCGTTTTTTCTGGAAATCATGGAAGTTGTCGAAGAAAGGAATGATGTCTCAAGTCCTCAGCTTTCCCCAAGATCGTTCTTCTCTTGCGCCCTTGCGTGCGATCGCTGTACTTATCGTCTGGAACGTCGGTCACGGAGAAGAAAGAGGCATTATGATGTTCGTCTGAACGGAGATCGCGAGAGTCACTACCTCTTTAGCTACTTACTTAGTGCATCGTCTCAAAAGCTTAGTCGATATCGCCCACCATCTCTCCCGATCTCTGTTCGCCTCCTCGCTGCCGAGAGTTAAGTAGCTATGAAACGACGACACGCACCGAGGCCCAGCTTTAACCAACAGTCGTAGCCAGTAGTAACTCAGCCGAAGCTGGCGGTGCTTCTCCGCTCTCCAGCGTTGGCAAACAAGCCTGGCTTGAAATATTGCTGCGTCCGAAAGGAAAACCCACACTTTCTCACTGACTCTGCTAGGCCGTACCTGTTCAGCAAGCCGGCCGGCGAGTGACCGCGGCGTTTGAAACAGTAGTCTTCCCGACACTGAGAGAAACACACCTTCTTCTCGCAGAATCATCATACATCGCGATGAGACGAACGACCAGCGTCGAGTAAAAATGACATCGGGGAGCCGAGTTGCGTGAGAAAAAGGGCCCCGTCCGATAAGAGTTCAGTCGCCCGCTTGCTTACTCTCGTTCGCTTTCAGACAGACTTTTTGACGTTTCCAGGGCGCGGTCAAAGCGTCTGTTACACAATAGGCGATCATTCTCTGCGAGCGTGTTTTCGAACCCTTTGGTCACCGTTCAAGGTTTCTTCAGACTTGGGAATCTCGAGATCTCCGTAGAAAAATGCAACATTATAACTCCGACCGACCTACGCTCCGGAATCGTCGGGCTTGAACGTTGCCGGAGTGAACCTACGAGTGCTGAGGAATGAGTTCCTCATGGCGAAGAAATATAGCTCCTCAGAGAGACTTTAATTCTTGAACGCAGAACTCACGATATGGAACAGAGTGAGCGTCAAGTCGGACCAAGAAGCGGGGCTCAATGCAAACCCACTTCACAAATTTTAGAACTCCCCTAGCCTCTAAGCACTCAACTGTACAGAACTGACCGATGAAGCACTCCGTTTGCTTCCCCGGAGGACAAAGCTCAGCGGAAAAGAGCCCTGGGTTAACATTGCCCTCTGATGAAGCTGAGACTCGGCGGCTTCATCCCGTGCGAAACCAGGGCTGGTGAAGAAGGGCGAGGAATTTCATTATTCAGGCATCGTGCAATGCCAATCTCAAACTTCACCTCTGCGAGGGGGAAGCCAAGATGGATCGCTAAGTAAGACATCCGAACTTGCTGGCAACGTACAAAGTTGTCTCACTTTCGCTCAGATCGGCGATTGGCATGGACGTCGCGCCGTCACACCGAGTGAGCCGGCAGGATGCGAAACGTTCACGGCTGTGCCCCGCGACCGGGTTCCAATCACAATGACGGAGCACGGTGATCGCTGGAGGGAAGGAATTTCCCAACCTCATCGCGGATAACAGGGAAGATTGTGACCGCCGCTCCTGAGACCGACACTTGCTTGGGTCTTTTTTTTCAGACAGCACGGAAATCCAGATTTTCCCCGATAGTTCGACCATGAGAACAACTTGGATTTGGGATCGACCCATTCCCATGGAATGTTCCTCGCTACGGCTCATTGGGAACAGAATTTGACATTAGGCCATTTCCAATCAGCGTTACGTCATCCAATCTGCCCATCACAGCTGATCAAGCATGCCGCAAAGGTTAGATGAATAGAACACGAGTAGATCTATGGCGCTCAGTGTTCACGACTTGACAGTTCATTCCACAACGACGAACCCGTTGTTGGGAAACCCAGTTCTACCAGTCACTGTGATGACTGTCACCGCTATTGCTCCACGTAGAGCATTCACGAGGGTTAGGTTGAAGACTGCGGAACTTTTCATGATGATGCTCCCATGATTGTTTTCCGAACGAAAGTTATTTCGTGAACGGGTACTCAATCAGTTATCTATTGCCGGGAGGAACTCGATTCAAATGAACAGAACTCCATCTGACCATTGTCAGAGCATTGCTCTTGAGCTTGTTGCTCATGATTGGCATCAACATTCTCGAGTTCTTTAGTGACGCGACCCGATGTTGAAAATTAGCGCATTGAGGTCCTGAGACTTCCAGACACGAATGTTGCATAATGCCTACGAAGTGTGCGTTGAAATCCGAGATGGAAATCCCGGACATCGCACCTGACGAAAGGTTTCGTCAATATCACGGTTATCTTACCATCAGCAAAACAGTTTCGCCACCGGCTTCTATTACGAGGAGAGCTCCTACAGAGCACGATCTCAGCTAGCTGGCAGATCCCCAGCGATTAGAGACGATGCCCAGAGACTCGAGAAGCATATTACTTGTCCTGCTTCCTGAAAAAGCGGTTTACTACTCGCTGATCTGTTATTATTTAGTCGAATATTTGAATCTCATCGAAAGTATAGCTCGTCCGAGCGGATGACCCGCATCCGTGAACTGTATCAAGCAGCGCTGCGGTTATGTTCAGCCAAAGTGAGCCCCCTGGGAATGGAGAGGTTCGGGGCGCACAGGTCCGTTCGGGTCCATAGAGATCTGTTCAACGAACGAACGAGCTTGGTAGTCGAACAGGATCAAGAAGTGACGAACTCCGCATGTAAATGTGCGTCGTTCACGCGTGGGCTTTTATCGGGTTCGTTTTCCATCGACGCTATGGCTCAGCTGTCCATGTGTCAACAGATATATCACACAATGGCATAGATTCAATAAGTGAATGGGAAAGACGAGGAAAACGATCGGTAATGGCCCGTCAACGCAGAAAGCTCCCTCTCGGAAATCCTCTACCTCCGACACACCGCTCGAGGATTCGGTTGAATTGCAAAAGCAGGATTTTTGCAGACGTATACGCTTGGTTTCTGATGATTCATCGGAGCGAAAACTGCTCTTGGACTGATAGATCTCAGAACACACGGAACCAATTATCCCGCATGGCGCGCCACAGTTTTCTCATTTCGCCGAGTCCGTTGATGAGTTTTCATTTCTGCGGTCGGCTCTCACCAGAGAGTCGATATGGATTGTTGGACTGGCTCTTGGAGTTCATGCAATAGTTCCGTGATCGCATAAGAATCGCGATTTCTCATGGAATACGGAGATTATGCATATATATCTCTGTTTGCCCAGGTTGCCCAGCTCATGTTCAATGACCGATGAATGGTTCCTTCTCGGGGAGCGTACGCACTCCACGAGTAGCAATCGATGCGCTCGATGTTGCCCTTGCATGACACCAGGAAGTTTATATATGAACCTTTCATTATAGTGCGCGATTGTTTGCGGTGACGTGCTTTTGCATCCGCGCGGGATCTCGGGTGCATGCACTCGTAAATGAAACTGCGGCGGCAGTTTCACTGCTCATGCTCTAAATGTGCAGTTGATCGAGATCACCATATCGAACTGCCATTTCTGATCCGTTTCCGCAACTCGATTGAAGGGGTCCATTGACCTGAACTACCGCTCAACTTCATTGTCTAAATTGGACACACGTCAGACGTATGACGGAATTCTTGACGTGTGCTCACCGCAGCACGACTCCCGGTTCCCGTTTTGCTCACTTTCCGCTCCGATTTGTCAGGAAACATGAAGTGTGGTCGGATTCTCCCTGGAAACCGTTCTCAAAAAATCCAGGAATTGAGTTAATGCTGGCGGAGTTCTCAACAAAATTCCGACTCATTGTCAGAGTCAATGCGCGGAATCCTGAACTGGATTCCGCAAGCTGGAACACATTTCATTCGAGCGTCGAGATCTATGTACGTCTGGTGGACGCGGACATGAATATAACCATGAACGGAGTCGGAGAACTTTGAGCACCCGATTTTTACGATCGGAGAACCTCTGCGGCAGTTGAGGCAACATTCTCGGCTGCTGGAAGACCGAACTTGAACAGGGTACCTTAAACCTGCGGATGTTCTTGGGTGTGAAACCTGCGGCCCCCGCGTGTTTCACATCTACAGGACACTTTCTGGAGAGCGGCTCGCTTTGCGGTTTCCCGTGAGTCAGGTGCCAAGTGACATTGATGACGAGCTGGTTAGCTTCCAGTGAGCCACCTTGAGTGTTGAGCCGTCGGCAAGATCTAAACGGGACGTCAAAACAGAGTTTCGGCGAATGTCCCATTTGTCACAACTTTGTCTCACGGAGGGCTTTACCTAGTACATCATTGATCAATCGATGAGAATAATGATGAGATTGTATCGGTTAACAGATGACAAGGAGGCCACACCCACCGATATTCATGCCAATTAGCAGCATCTCGAAACTCGAGCGTGAAATAAACGAAGATTCAACGGGTAACCGATTCTAATGCACGCGGCGTTCACGCATCCCCTGATGTTCTTCGCAAGCAAACTCCCGGTTTAACGAAATGAATCATCGAGACCGGGTCAGGGTTCGCTCGGGACGATGGACCTTAATCCGGCTCGACATTGAAATCGCGACTCAATTCGGACTTATTCGATGGACTTTCAACTTGAATCAGCCAGTCCGTCGTGAGATATCCCCATTATAATCTACAGGCACGTAATGTGGCGCCGGACTTGAATTCGACTTTCGCGCGGAAACTTTGCACTCCTCGCGATGGAAGAGTGGAACTTTCCTCTTTCCAGAGGGGATGAAATTTTGAAGATGTGGGCTCTTACTTTGACGGTGTTTCTCGTTTCCGGATGGGCGCCGAGATCTTCTTCGATTCCTGCGGCCGGCAAGGGGGCCGGCGCGCCCGCGCATTTCAGGGGTGACGAATCGAACGTCAACCCCAGCGACAATATCACAGCGAAGCCAGCAGAGGGCCACATGACGACGCATGCGACGAGGGTCCTCCTCACTAAAGGCACTTCATGAGGCACAGCTCAACATTGTTCAGCTGAATCAAAATCACAGCACAAAATCCTTCCCGTTAAGCCGGGCGTGGACGTCCTAGTGAACACCGCCTGTGTAAACGACGACAACCGAAACCCCCCGTGCCGTAACAATGCATGGAGAGAGGGTGAACCTGAGCGAAGGGTTTGGGAGAGCGTGATTCTGTCCCGTGTTGAGCCGAGAGTCACGAACTGTAGTTGTCGGAGTTGTCGTGGTCACGTTACACGAATTCGAACAAAAATACCCAACCCTGCTCTTGAGCGAAGCATGGTGGCGCCCCCAAGTGGTCCACAGGCGAACTAGACAAAGTTTTCCTTCGTCTTCGTTCAATATGCGAAACAAGTGGTTCTTCGGTTCTCGGAATGATTCCTGCGGAACGATCGCTTTAGGGTTCAGTGACAGCGCGGTTCGCGGGACATGAATCATGATACATTCTGCTGGAGACAAAGGGATCGTTGACAGAATGGAAAAATACCTCTGTTTCATGGGGAAATCTCTGAAGTCAATTTTCTCCATCGCCGGAGGCTATTGGAGAATGGCCAAGATCCCGATTTGAACTCTTCCGAGGGAAGCCTCCTCATTCTCGCGGAGATTCCTATGTCAACTGACTGTCCTCCGACGAAACATTCAAAACTCCATCAAAGATGTATGCCGTCGATTCTGAGAGAGATCTCACCCTAGCCCGTGAGTCTGAGACTCAGAGAAAAGATATGGCAACAATCTCGGTTGGCTCCGTCGCTGCATAAGCTCTGCATCCGTTCTGATATCGAGTCGGACGACAGCATTTGATTCAAAATCGGTGGATTCCAGCTCTCCGTTATTCCAGTATATTATTCTGGTGACGCGGTTTCACAAGAAGTCGTCTGAGAATCAGATTTGATCAAATGAGCGCTCTTCGTGGTCGATGCTGCCCGTGATTTCAAGAATTCTGACTCGGCGCGACCGTTGACATAGGTATACTGGCATCGTAGAAATTCATTCTCATGAACTACCCAGTCGCGAGAATCGATGTTGAGACCAATATTTGAGAACTGACCAATATTTTTTTTCCGACGGGATTTCGCTTCCTTTTTGACAAGAGCTCCTCCTTTGTTATTCGCATGCAACAGAGCGGACGATTAGCCGAAATTCGTTCTCCTTCCAGATATTGATTCCCTCATCAGAGGACCGCTCCGAAAACAGTTCCAATGATCACACGTTCAGGACCATTTCTCTTATGTAGCCTTTTGTTGCCTAGAAAGGCCATCGTTCATGACCATCAAGTCTCGATTCTGAGAACCCCGGCTCGCAAGAAGAGCGCGACAGAGGGAGCGCAGTCGTGGCGCAAGCTCTGTTCTTCACAGGTGGGGGTATTACGTGGCTTCGATTGTTTCGTTCAAGGATACCGTTCCGGACTTGGCACCGTTCCCCCAACCCATCGTTGCCCGATGGAAGACTTGGCTAGACGCGGTTCACTACCATGCACACAAGTACAAGAAGCTTGGAAGAAAGATTGTGAAATCTTGACAGTGCAGATGCAGTTTGGATATTCGAATCCGCAACTATAGCGAAACATACAATCTTCTAAACCTATAAATCCGAATGTGTGTACGACTTTGAGGCCTTTGGATTCAAAAACGTTCGAACCGTCAGGTTTGAAATTCGACGGAGAGGTGGGCAGTGATCGTCGGGTGGCGATAGGATACCTTTTATCATTATCGGGCAACGTCACGTAAAGTTTTTTTGGAATCACGTTTATTTTCTCCAAACTTCGTTGTTTCATCGTTTCAGCGGGGGTATGGGGTCGAGGGTATGGGGCTGGGCCAGGGACGTTTACATCACGACACGGGATTCAACCTTATCATTCGATGGTAACCCCCGTGAAGATTAGATGCCCATCCTTTCCAACTGCTCGGAGCCCCGTCTCCGGGGCTTTGGAAATCGATGGCCTGCTCTTGCTGGTGAAACATCATTGCTATTCCGCAAGAGGTTGAAACCGGGCGACGCAATCGCCTCCAAGAAGCGTTGGAGGCTTCCGAGGGCGGGCGCTGAACACCACGGCCCAGCAAGATTTTCAATACCTCTTGGTTAGGCTCCTGTGCAGATGCTGGGCGTTACATGATCTCTAAGAACCTATCGGGATTTCGATCGGTGCCTTGTGCCCTCGGCTCGTCGCATAACCGACTATACCCGATAATGAACCGATGGCCCTGAGGTTGAAAAAGCGTTTCAACGAAGGAGTTCACGTGCCGCATAGATAGTTAGGAACAACGTTAGATTGAATCGTCTACTCGCAGTGCCTCAGACAACTTGAACCCTCGAGCCCTTATTCCAAAGAATTATCCGAGGCACGCTCCATTCCGGCATCCCGCAAGCTATAACAATTTCCGGTCAGTCGCGTACGATCGACGAACAAGCTCAGCCAGGAGGGGAACAAACTCTTGAGAGAGAGCAGGTACTCGGCATTCAATACATATCTCACTGACGGGTTCAATAATTCCTTATCCGGAGAGGGAGAGTTGAAATTGCATTACAATGACAAGAGCTTGAGAACGTTAGAGGAAGGATTGTGAATGTTTCGAAACACGAGCGGACAATTTCCGTTGCTCCTCTATGAGTCTTCGAAAGTTCAAAATCGATACAAGCTATACGTTCTCCTTGTTTGTCGCCCAGAAGAATATGTCGCACTCGATCTTGTTTGAGATCCGTAACTGACTGTCGTTTTCTGGCCTTGGAAGCGTGCGATTTCCGTCTGAATTGATGACTGTTGGTGAGAGCTCCATAAATCTGCCGTCGAGTACGAACTGATTCGCTGCCACAAACTCTCAACCAGAAGAATGACAAGCTTGCTGATTGTCGTCACAGCGCATCTTCATTCTAGTGGTGGAGCATCCCTGCTTCAGTGGTGGACAGGGAGAATGCCACGCATTGATGCGACAATCTTCGCAGGAAAATGATTCAATCTGAAGTATTTGCAGTTCCGATTCTCGAAATTACTCGTCCCCGAGACACACTTCATAAAATCCTCTTTCACTTCCGATGATGAGTTCCACGAGAAAACGAGCCGGATCCCCTGTTCTATTTCAGACATATTTGTTTGCCGTATTTTATTCATAATCTTGTGAGCCGTGATCATTCCAGCAAATGAGTGTGTGGATCCCATCTTCAACAACGTTGTCGAACTCTTTTCGGAGCCCGATGCCTCTTTCTTATCCCGTGGGCTCAATACTTCCCTCTTGACTCATGTTCGTTAATAGAATCTCCAAGACTCGCGGTACCGCGTGAATGCGAACTAGAGGAAAGAAGCCCGATAAGGGCCTGGAATGATCAGTTCAAAAGTATCAGCAGATCAGCAAAATACTCACGAGGTTAGACGGTGGTGCGTCTCCTCGTCCTCCTGGCGTTGAATCCATCTGCTTCTTCGTTGAGCATCTGCGTCACAAGTTTTTTCCCGGAACAATCTCTCTAAGAATTCGCCATAAGTCACGCGTTGCACGAATTCTCCACAGATGATTGACGTGAGGAAATGTCGCGCGGTGCTCGTTTCGGCGCGCAGAAGTGCCAAAGGCAGAAGGGGTCTGATTTCCACAAACCCACAGCTTCACCCACTCCATCCTGCCATATTCCATGAGTTTCTCGAAATATACTGCTGCAGCTTTACTAATTCGTCCCTGTTGATGTGTCCCCAAAGAGGTTCCTACACCACGGCTACACGATTATCACAATTCCGAATTTGGGGATTTCGGGGCGCGGACACGAATGAAGAACGATGGACAGCCGGCACAACGGCTCTATGAGATCGGAAGCGATTCGAGCTCCCAAAGTGAATCTCAGTCGAATACATGAATTTTTCAGTGAGAAGCATTCGCACTACGATCAGCACCGGGCGGACCCGCTATGCGCGCCTTCGATGTGTGACCGTGGGGCGGTTGAACAAAGACGTCCTTCGTAAAGGACCGAGAAGCATTTTTGCGTCCTGAATTTCCGGACCTTTCACCCTTTCCGAGCAAATAATGGACGGCGAATGAGAGGAAGAAGGAAATGGCGATATTTCTGTACTCCGAGACGTTTCCAACGATTTCGCTTATCGAACTTTCAACGCTGGTCCTCATTGTTTTCCAAAAGAAAAATCAGAAAAACCAAGAGGGTTGCGCTGCACTGTGCTGCCACAGACTGAATTTCCCGGCGAAAGCCGCAGCTAAAAGACGGATGTCAATATTCACTTAAGCGGCTGGAGAAAAGTTCGTATTTCACTAAAGGAGGAATAAGGATACGATGAAAGTTTGCTCGCGGAATCAGTGGTCGAGGGGGATAGAGCCATCTGCTTCTCAAGTGACTTGCGACCCTGGATCTGCTGCGACAAGGACGCGACTTTGAAGTCTTGCAATAGTAGAAGATAGTCTTTTGTGGTGAGAACCACAGCGGTTCTTGGATGATAAGATTCAACTGCCACAGTGGCCTGTTTTATGACCATTGGTGTAAGAATGCTACTGTAATGAGAAGCTTGCTGTCTTGAATGTTTTGTACGAAACCTATAGGAAGGCATGTCCGAACGCTATGAAACCCAATCTCAGGTGGATGCACTCATTTGGGACAACAGTTGACTCGGAACGTAGCGGCGTTTCTCAATGAGATTGGCCGGCGGTTCGACCGGCGCACGAGAAAACTCGAGGAATTTCATGTGTCGAATAACTCACGGAGCGACGACACGGTAGTCGCTCGAATTTTAGAGAAGGACATTCTCCTGTGAAAATCAAACAATCGTCGCCTGACCAAGTACTGTGAGCTTGAAGCCCGCTTTGTCGTCCAGCCCATGGCATTCGAGACCCCAGGCGTAGCAGGTCGTTCCTCTGGTGTATGGCTCCAAAACTTGGGGCAACTGATCGAACTGGTGTCTGTGGACGGTGGAGCGGGCGAGTTCTTGCTGCAGGGAAATTCAGTCGAGCTGCAGAGAGACCGATGTATCGAGGACGAGCCATGTGGTCGTCACGTCAGAAGCCTGACGTGCTCATGGATCCACGATCGAGTATCATGAAAACAAAGCAACATTCGAGAAGAGCCCCGCGTCTGTGATGGACGGTCTGGACGCTTCGGACGCTCAGAACGCTTCGGACACTCAGAACGTTCCGGACGCTCAGGACGCTCTCGATAAATATCGGCCCTGCGCCGGCTGCTTCGTCTTGATTTGTGTTCGCTTAAGTATCATAGGCGTCATTGTGTGTTTTTCCAAAAAATACAAGATCATCCCCCAACTAAACGCTTGGGGGAGACAGTATTTGCCTTCGCGCCAACGTGCTGCCCAGGTGAGAAAGCACTAGAAAGTAAGAGCGTATGGTGTCTGAGGAGATTGTTATCTGTGGAGTTCGTATCGGACAAGGCCGAAATCTGCGAAATCTTTCGTTTGACATAGTCGTCCCCGCACAGTGGATCTTGGCGACTTTCGATGTTCTGGTTGTGAAGTTCGCGTTTTCGGTCTTCGGTGACGATTACACAGCCCTGCAAAATACTGCGGTACAGTTATAGTTTTCCCCGTCAGGAATCCGTCACTATACATAGTGGGAACGCTGAGGTAATCCAAAGCAACGGTGGTCCGCGTCGTACGCTGGCGCTGCCGACTTGGAAAAGATCGGGAACTTCCGCGATGTTCGCGAGCGGATTCGCATGTTGTACGATTTTTTGAATCAAAGATCAATCGAGAGTTGGAGGTTTCATACTGCCTCAGGCATTCCGCAAAGGGAGTCGCGGAAACGGGCATGAAAACCCATGTTTCGTCCTGAATCCGGAGGGGTTCTATCCTTTTCGAAGCTTTCGGAAGATGTTCCGAGGTACAAGCTTGACTCGAGAACCTGACTCAACCTGTCACTTTCGATCTGCTCTGAAACCCAGGGCGGACAATTCCTTGGAATCGAGCCCGTACGGCGTGAAAACGGGTCTGGATTGGATTACGAGTCCCGTGTCGGCATTCCGCGCGTGTATCTGCTATGTATGTGGCAAGAAGGGAAGAGGGAGAAGCGAATAACATCTCCAGAGCAAACGTGCAAATCGTTTTTGTTGCGTCGTGTAGTCGACGCATGCCCAATATGGCGCATGTGGCCACGCAAGCGTCCTTCGGAAGACACCGCGAATATTGGACTCCTATCACGCGAGTTTGTAGCGGCTGGTCGTGAGAACCAGTTCGAGACCTCCAGTGGTGGAAGTCAGGACTCTTTGTCGTCTTTCGATCTTGACGAGGGCATTCGGGAGTTCTCGATGAGTGTTTCCTGTATACTAGGGCTGGGAACCGACTGTCTTCATGAAAAATGGACTTGCCCGAGAATGAGATGGTTAGGTCCGGTTTGTTCGAAGTATCCTCCCTGTGATTCTACGCAGCGGAAAAATTACTCTAGTCAAAGCGAACGCCATCTGTCGGCGAATTCAGTTCCATAGCGATTGTGGCCTTGCTATAATTAATGTCGGACCAGGCCGGAACTCATCCTTTTCCGGTCGTGCTAGCGAAGCTATTCGCATAGCGACGCACAGCTGTGCTAACCACCGGAATCATTCGAGACCGTGATATTTCAAGAGTATTTACACTTTCAGTCCTTCGCGTCCTCAACTCCCTCCATCACTCAGCGGTTGAGGGAGGCTGAGTGCTCCGCCGCATATTGGTGTGGCATGGTGACTGCCAAAAACGACGAGATCGAGAGGTTGAAAGAAGAAGTGGCGCGATGGCAGTCGATTGCCATGAACGCATTCGGTCGGTAACGCCGATCAATCATCAAGGTGAGAATTGATGCCGTTCTTGGCGCAGCTTTTCTTCATACAATTCAATGTCCTTTCCCGACCAAAACTGAAGGAATGAGATGTGATTGACAGCTTACGGCCTGGAGCTCAGATCAATCGGGCTAAAAGAGAATTTTCTTCACTCCTCAGGGTTCGGAGGCACAAGAGGAAAAAATTGCACGCGTTTTCACGCAAGCGTGAAAGCGAGAACGTAGGATTCCGTTCCTAGGGAGGATTGTGATGAACTTATTAGATTCTCTTTAGCTAGGGTTACTACCCGATTGAATAAATTATCGTCTCAATCATAGAATTCGTCCACTGAAATACCCACATTGTAATTCAGCAAACAAACCCCTTGAGCAAAAACTACCCCAGGATCCTCCCAGAAATCATGCAACACCACTGTTTTGAGGATTCAATCCTGAAAAAATACAAATCATCCAACTGCAATTCAAAAATCAGAAATTCTCCAATAACACGACAGGCTTTGTTGCGACATGAAATTATCTGGAATCCAACACTCCCATATCACGCTAGAACATCAGCAAATCTATACCTGGATGCACCCTGAAACATTATACGAAATGGATTTAACACAACTTTGACGTTGTAAAAATAACAAAAGGGCATTGAGTTCAACGAAACCATCATTAGACTTGATATCTTCCAACTAGGAATTAAAGAATTGAAATTCCTGAATATACTTCCTCCTTATTTCTCATGTAGCGGAGATAAAACGCTTGAAGCGGGAAATACCGAAAGAATGAATCTAATCCACGAACAAAGCGCCCACTATACACGTCCATTCGTTGAGAGCAACGACTCGACAACTCAAAAAAAATCGTCAGTCACACTGCCCCATCGGATAAACACAAGCTTCAATGAACCTCCAAAAATACACCTTTCGGTTCCTTCGTAGTCAACAATTCATTCAGAGCGCGGTTTTCAAAGCGGAGCTCGAATTTCTGGTCGTCTGAGTCAGTGGTTCCCAATTTTTTTCGGTCTGGGCCCTACCTGACACTGACTCCGATACCTGGGCCCCAACTGGATCTTTGACACACCAGGGCCCTTCTGGCCTGGCTTTCTCACCGTATTTCTCATCGAGAACACGTGATTCGTAACGAGAATGATTTAGTACCTATTCGTATGAGGTTCCATCGATGATGAGTTTTAGGTACAATAGCCATGCGATGGGTGGGCTTGTCGCCGGCGGGCAACGATCAGAGAATCGAAGTCGATGCTCATGCCGGTTAGTTCAAGTCGTAAGGAACTTGAGAGCTGCAATTGGATCTCAGATCTGTTTTCATGCTTGTTATCGCATAAATGCAAGCTCACACAATCATGGTATCGGTCCCGGGCCCCACCAAAAAAGTCGCCAGGCCCCATAGTTTGAGAACCACTGGCCTACACACACAAAAAAATGAACATTTTCCCTCCTCTTCGACATGATCTTTTCCCCCCCAAAAAGTGATCTGCTTCGCCTCGTGATGGGGGCGAAGCCGATCACAGGTTATTTCTCCTTGGAAATTGCATTTTTGCGGCCAGCCCGTCTTTCTTGAGAATCGGTGGAGCGATTCTTCGATAAATTTCTCATTTCATTAATTTGTGAATTGGTGATCAAGTTTTCACACGGAGAATCAAGTAAACTTCATTCTACAGGGAGTGTTGTCTGGGGTTGAAATTCTTGAAAATGATTCAAGCTCTCCTCTTAGGGGACGGCCTTGAGATCTGCAAAATTTGATTCGTTCGAATGTAAATGATATCGGCAACCGAAAGATATACAAAGGAAACTTGCTGGAAATTTTCTCTGAATCGCAGAGAACTGACTTCCAGAATGTACTTTGTAACAGTTGCAATGACTTTCTCAGCAAACGTCCTGTGTCTCCCATCCGTTTCAGTGCGATAATCACAGAGAACGTATTCATTGACCGTGAACTGATGATTTGCTGTTGGTTCAGGCTCCTCGGAATCCATCCCGCTCGTAGGAGCCGAGGTTCTTTCCCGTTGAGAAGGCTTGGAACGCGAAGAGTTCTCAGGCCCCCGAGTAAGGCGTCGAGGGAACTCCTTGCTCGCTATGCCCTGCCCCGCGTTCAATCGCTTGCCTCTTTTCCTACGCGTCTCATTGCCTCTCCTATTTGCCTCTATGCTTCGCCACCTACCCAAGTCGATGTCGATGTTGATCTCTGCTGAAAACACATCGAAAACGCGAATTTACAGTTTTTTCCCACCCTTTCCGAACAAATGATGGACGGCGAATGAGAGGAAGAAGGAAATCCGAGACATTTCCAACGATTCTGCTTATCGAACTTCCAACGCTGGCCCTCACGGTTTCCCGAAAAAAATCGGAAAAACCAAGAGGATTGCGCTGCACTGTGCGACCACAGACGGAATTCCCAGGAGATTGCCGCAACTAAAAGATAGAAGCCAATATTGACTCGGGCTGCTGAAGAAAAGTTCGTATTTCACCAAAGGAGAAATAAGGATACGATGAAACCTTGTTCGCGGAATCAGTGATCGAGGTGTAGAGCCATCTGCTCCTCGAGTGACTTGTCACCCTGGATCTGCTGCGATCAGGACGCGAATTCAAGCCCTGCTATCGGGGCCGGATCTACGAATTTGCCGCCCCTAGGCTAGAAAAAGATTGCCGCCCCCAGGCTAAAAAAAACGCGGCCTCCATTTTTTCGAGAGACGTAAATCGACGTGAGTTGAAAGGCGAATGAAGCTAGCTGCTTTCGATCGGAGGTCGGAAGGCCAGAAATACTCTCAATTTCTTCGTCTTCCCGAGGACCTCCTGTTCTTTCTGTTTCTTATTTTCCATCTCCGGAGGTTCGCCACCCCCCAAAAGCGAGAGACCGTTGTAAATGAATCACCCATGTGTGCATTAGGAGACATGGAGTTTAGAGTACTCAGATTGCTGTAGTAGTAGTAGTAGATCCCCTGTTTTATTTGAGACATGTTTGTTTGCCGTATATTATTCATAATCCTATGAGCTGCTAATATTCTAGCAAATCAATGTTTGAATCTCAATCTCGACAACGTTGTGGAACATTCATCGGAGCCCGATGCCTCTTTTTTATTCCGTGGGCTCAATACTTCCCCCTTGACTCATGTTCGTCAATAGAGTTCCAAAGACTCATTGTCAGTATCGTACGCTGTTGAGTACACCTGCGGTCGTCGGATGCGGAGGTGTTCGCTTTCGTACTCTACCCGTGGCTGCTGCGATTCCAGCGGCTCAACAGTCATCCCCATAACCCGAACTCCCGCGTCGCCGGGTACAATTCGCGAGCTCTCAGGACGAATATATTATGTCCTTGGAGCCCGGCTCTCGATCTGACGCCAGCTTCCTGACGCAGCTCTCCGACATCATTGCCGACCACCAGAGACTTGTCCTCTGGTGGGGGGTGAGTCCACGTCAGTCAGGGGACTCAAAATGCCGAGCACGGGATCCGGAACCATGTCGGAGCTGGTTAACCTGACGCACGGCGTCCTCTCTTGCTGATCAACGAAGCTGGCGTGAAGTGGGTCGGGAGAGTTTGCCGCGGGAGGACCGGGATGCCACTGATGGCATACCTCCAAGAAGGAGCATTGCTTGAGGCAAGACAAACCGAAAAATCTGAGACAAACCCAGTGACGCTAGCCGTTGCGCTGCCAGATCCCGAGGCCGGTGACTTGTCTTCAGGTGAGTTGGTTGAGGTGACTTGATTCGGGCATTTTTTGGCCGATCATCCTTGATAAGCACTTTCCGTCCAACTGGGCCCCTTCTCCGCAGCCGGAAACCCATCATTGATGGAATGCCTGCACCAGTCGTTGCGTCTGTTCATTGCTTATGTAGCCGCTTGCATGTCCCTCGTGTACGGGGATTTAGGAGAGTGGTATGACCTTTAGCCTCGAGAGCAGAAAGACCAGACTGTGATCGAGAATCCGGAGACCGATGAGCCGCGACACCCGGGTTGGTGATTTCATGGAACCGCATCGCGACGAGAGACATTCCTTCATTTCCAGGCTGGCCTCGAACACTCGAATCGTTTCTCGTCGTGACTGAGACTTCCGATTGCCTACACGGTACATTCAGCCCATTCCTCGTGCGTATCCTGGCTCTCGGAGTACATAGATTGTTCCTCGCAGGCATTTTGACGTTCAACTGCACGCATCCAGATCAAGCGCGACGTCTAGCAGGACTAAGTTTTCCCCACATGTCTCGGGATGGGGATCAAATATTTACTGTGCCTGTGATTCTTTAATGTTCGGAGTTCAGTCTCCGATATTTTCATGGTTGGAAGGGGCGAGAGCTCGCTTCAAACAGTTCTCTCGTTTAGACCGCAGGTATAGCCGATGACGAAATGGAGCATTATCTTATAAATTGTCCCGAATCGACTAACGAGAACGTCCGCAAGCAAGTCAGTCAAAGTTTTTGCGCTGAGAATTTGACCGCTGAACTACGCGAACTCTACTATTCCCACAATATTAATCTATCAAGGGTCGATAAGGTGTCGACAACTCTTTATAACACGTCGATCCATCGTGAACGTGAGTCAATAGGAGAAGAAAACGACAGACGTGTGCCAGATCCCTGTCCAGCTCTTAGAGTTGAATGTAGGGCTCCCATTCGATGCCTATGAAACAAATGGCATCAAGAGCATGAGAGTGAGTTGAATATAGGTATCTCTCTCACAACGTGCGCACAACTGAAGTGACACCGATTGCGCTGATAGTAAAGTCAAATGCTGAGGTATCTCCAGATGGCTGACCTCCCGAAGGTTCATTGCCAACGCGTTCCGGGCGCCTGGGAAATTTGCCTTCCAGCCAAAGCGGAGACTGATGAGAGGGCCCTGGCGAAAGTTTTCTGCAAATACATTTCACGTTACCTGGGCGAGGTGTATGGTGTTCCCATAGAGGAAACATTTTCCAAGTGTCGTCTCGTTGAGTTTTGAGCCAGAAAACGCATCGAAGGTGTTAACGCCGCGTGTCTCGGGTCACGAGTCACGACGCGTCCGTGGACCATCGATACATGACAGCAAAGGTTTTCTTCCCATGACAACCAGGGACATTGCCGTAGCTGGCTGGCAGATCTTCTCGAGAATTTCTTTGGTTTCTCCCAACTACCGTCCCGAAATCGACTGGATCTCTACACCCGAATTGTTGGGAAATAAATAATCTAATCCATCTCAGCCTGAATGAATCAACGAACGAGCGAAGCAAAGTGGTTCCGAACTGAAGGGTGCTCATTGCCTTAGTGGCCTGATTTTTGGCCATAGCCGGTTCAAGATTCGAACACAATCGTCTTGTATGTGTGATCTTCGAGCACGATGCGCATGCGATCCAAGACAAGCCCCCGACAGAATCGCCGCACGACGCATTCCATCGAACGGCGGCGTTTGCTGGGTACAGGGTCATGGAGAATGGGTCAGTTGGCTCTCGTTCGGGGGCCATGGTGAGGGGGTAAGTTTACGGAGCACGACGTAGGAAATCGACAAGATAGCCAGATCATGGATGCACTCATTTGGGGACAACAGCTTGACTCGGAATGTAGCGGCGTTTCTCAAAGAACGGGGAAACTCCAGGAATTTCATGCGGTCCGTGTCGAATAATTCAAGAAGCGACGGCACGGTAGTCGGTCAAATTTCAGATAGGAACATTCTCCGGTGAAAATCGAACAATCGTCGCCTAACCGAGTACTGTGAGCTTGGGGCTTCAATTTTGGGGCTTCACTTGGGGCTTTGTCGTACAGCCCATAGCATTCGAGACCCCAGGCGTAGCAGGTCGTTCCTCTGATGCATGCCTCCAAAATTTGGGGAAACGAATCGAACTGGTGTCTGCGGACGGGAGAGCGGGCGAGTTCTTGCTGCAGAGAAATTCGGTCGAGCTGCAGAGAAACCGATGTATAGTAGCCGGTCCCCTTGGCATGGGACTATAACCGTGCTTCGGCGGGGTCTTGATTTGGGGTCGAGGAGCACAGATGGCCACTTCGGTTCGTTCCCTCTCGTGTCGGGTTGTGTCCGCACGGACCTTCCCCTCAACTAGGCACCGCTGGTTGGAGTTGATTCGACCCGTGTGTCCGAAAAAGGAATCAAAAGGCCGATCGTCAGTGCATATCCTGTAACCAAAACTCGATGGCGGCGGTTCGAATCTCGACTGCTGCCGGGGATGCATCACATGTGACGTGCAAGTGCGC
Organism: Neoseiulus californicus; assembly: GCA_028455905.1. Taxonomy (NCBI): domain Eukaryota; kingdom Metazoa; phylum Arthropoda; class Arachnida; order Mesostigmata; family Phytoseiidae; genus Neoseiulus; species Neoseiulus californicus. Next base: position 3,629,526 of record JAMQGS010000007.1, read on the forward strand.
GTCCAAAGTGTGCATCGACTGACACGATATGAGCGTCAGTCGAGAGTGGGTTCAACGGTGTTCACTCTCCCGAAAAAACTGCGACCGTAAATCCGCGGAGGCAACACAATCCGCCACTGAAATGGAAGGGCTCATATGTGCATGTGAAAGGTCGACATGCATCGTATCATATCGTATAGATCGAGAACGAGCCATGTCTTCGCCACGTAAGGAGCCTGACGTGCCCACGGATCCACGATCGAATATCATGAGAACAAAGCAACATTTGAGAACAGCCAAGCGTCCGCTATGGACGCCATGGCCAATGCAGGACCCTACGTCGGCTATTTCATTTTAATTTGTGTAGGCATAGCTGTCATAGTCATCATTGTGGCTGTTGCCAAGAAATATGGTATCATCGCCCGGCTTAGCGCTTGGGGGAGAGAGTATTTGCCTTCCAGCCAAGTCGCTGCCCAGGTGAGAAAGCACTAGAAAGCAAGAGCGTATGGTGTCTGAGGAGATTGTTATCTGTAGAGTTCGTATCGGACAAGTCCGAAATCTGCGAAACCTTTCGTTTGACATAGTCTTCCCCGCCAGCCTTCCTGCACAGTGGATCTCGGCGACTTTCGGTGTTCTGGTTGTGCCCCCCGAATCAATGTCTTAACTGACGAACGGGGGGAAAAACCGATGAAGTATATATTGTTAATTTAAGAATTCACAATAAAACACGGATTAATGATGATGGTGTTCTGGTTGTGAAGTTCGCGTTTTCGTTCTTCGTTGACTATTATGACGAGAACTTGACAAAACGGTCTTGCCGCTGCGTGAAAACGAGTTCGATGTTGTTCGGATAACAGGCACTTCCGAAATTCTTATCGCCGACTAGGATTTGGTCATGGTCGACAAGCGTAACCGATTCAACGAGGGCTCCCAGCTCACCCGAAGATAAACGTTTCCTTTTGCAAGCATATCGTAATGAGAGAGTGAAATCTTCAACCGATAATAAATGTTGTATACGGAGGGTTCGAGAAACGAAACTTGGAATGCTCATTCAGGTATGTGCCGCAGCTGAGATAGATATCCAATTTCAGAGTTGAGCTGCCGGGAGTCAGCTGCGTAGCGTGGTCGAATGTCAGAGATGGAATTCAATCGAGTAGCTGGAAATTCAATGTCAGTCGACCGGCGAGGCTGCCGGCGTGTAGCATCCTCAAGAGAAGTGGAAAGAGGACCACAGATGAGTGAATGAAGGTAGAGAAGCCAGACCGAGAGAGTAGATGAATGAATAGATAACGTATGCAAGAGTGTGGATCGCGAAGAGTGTGATTAAGAGATTGATTGAGGGCTCGAAGTAATAAATACTGAGGCTGTGACATTCAGTGAAGTGTGTTGAATCTAGAAGCTCCTGTGCACGCTCACACTAGTGTATCAGGTGTGTCCCGTTACATAACCTATAACCTCCGAAACAATTTCGGCGCAGTGCATTAACAGAAGTTCTCCAATGGAATTCCACGTGAGCGCTGAGTTGAAGAACGATCTCAATCGTAATACATCTGGTGCATCGATCCTGTCGAAGGAGACGCTCGTCTGCGTTGGTACCCAAACGATTCCTGACGTTTGAGCTGTTCCCACTTCGCCAAATTGCTGGATCCAAGCAGTATGTCAGAAGTCAGCTACTCCTGCTCAATTTTGATGATTATAGCACAGGGCGACAGATTGCCTCGATCATTTGGAGCAACAAGGATGACGAGTTCAAATATCATTTCATTTCAAGCAAGCACTCGAAGGATTGGAAGCAAAGCGGATTTTTTTCGGTTGATCCCAAGCCGAAATGAATTGTGCCAAGATGAGAATATACTTTCCAAGTATGATATACTATTTTTTCTTGGAGATATCCTCGTCGAAATGGGTAAGTGAAAAGCTCAATCAAGGTCGGAATGATCGGCGCCAGTGTTGGGGAGTCGACGGCTATCACAAGAAAGATGAAAACTTCCGAATCTGCAATGATGATTCCGGGCAAGACTGCAAGGAAAGCCAGGTTTACAACGTTAGCAATACCGAGGCAGGGAGCCCCTATATCATGAAGACCAATTGTCCGTCGGGACACTTGCTAGTGAGCGAAAACTTCTCCTTGATCCACGGCCACATTATTCCGACGGGAACGTACGATTGCAGGCCGTAAGACAGGGAGATAGAGACCGCAAACATGCCTTTGATCACTTCACCAAGCGCAACATGTGACACGAAATCCAGAATTATTGATGATTGGATATCGTCTCCGTACTTGAGGCAGAGATCTTTGAAAAACCGAGTTTTAGCGATATCTTTCTGATGAATCTCTCGCGGGGGCAGCTTGGGGCAGCTGTAATAAATTTTGTTGGTCAGTACACAGGCTCCGAAGCCTAGAAAAATTTGGCGGGGAGCCCGGGCAAGCCCAGGTGACCCTGTTTGGGGCGTCAATCTAGTTTTCTATGTATAAGGTCCCATAGGAAAACGGAGAAACGGGCTTCCTGAGACGAAAAATTCAGTTTTGATGCGGCAAAATGAAAACTCTGATCATATTCGAGACTCAGAATCATCTTCTGAGCGACATTATTCATGTCGGCGCGAGAATGGACTTTTTGCCACTTCTGGACCACTGTGTGCCATAGGCAGAACGGGTCAGAGTTCCGCAAACCCACAGCTCCACCCACTGGCTTGAAACTGGCCGGTGTTCTCGCTTTCTCCAAATCCATCCTGTCATATTCCATGAGTTCCTCGAAATATATTGCTGCAGCTACACTGATCCGTCTCTGGTGATGTGTCCCCAAAGAGGTTTCACACCACGGCTACATGATTATCACAATTGCGAATTTGGGGAAGGGGGGGGGGTGGACACGAATGGAGAACGATGGACAGCCGGCACAACGGCTACATGAGACTGAAAGCGATTCGAGCTCCCTAAGTAAATCTCCGCCGAGTACATGAACTTTATAGTGAGAAGCATTCGCACTACGATCAGCACCGGGCGGACCCACTGTGCGCGCCATCGATGTGTGACCGTGAGGCGGTTGAACAAAGACGTCCTTCGGAAAGGACCGGGGGCAATTTTGCGTCCTGAATTTCCGGATGACTTACACTGCCGAGACTGACCTGGACTCCAGAGAATGCAACCGTCGTGAAGGCGGTTCCCTTCTGGTAGACTTCTTCGATTCAATAAGTGCCTGGATGTCGGTCATCTACCGGATAACTGTCTGAGGGTCATTCCCAAGGGAAAGGGTGATCCACTCTCGCCCCCCTCCTACAGGGGAACTGCTAAGAAAAGCTGTGCTTACAAAATCCTTGCGGCGGTCCTAGCTAACAGACTGGTCACATGCTTGGAATTCAAATGCGTCCTACCGAACGAACAACATGGGATCCGAAGAGAACACTTCACCGCAACCGCGTGCAAGGAGCGGATATCTGACATTAGATATTCGCCGGACGAGAAGAAGAATCCCCTCTACGCCTGCTTCATCGACTACCGTGCAGCATTTGATACTGCCCCGAGGTCGCTGCTACTACACAAGCTAGGGAATGTGGGGGTTGGGCGGCGTCTCCTAAAGCTGCTCTCATCAAACCTCAGAGGGAATCCGATAGTACTTTATGACGGTGTGAGGGAACATGGGCCTTTTCTACAAACAACCGCATACGCTCAGGGCGGCAACTTGAGCGCACTATTCTTCACGGTCCTGATGAGTAACTTGCCGGCGTTGATGAGAAATCACACGGAATGCGTGCAGATCATCCAGTACGCCGACGATATTGTCATGTACTCGAGAGTCCTCGTCGAGCTCAAGAAAGGGACCAGAGTCCTCGAGGCCTCGAGGAGCACAGCCGGAGAAACGGACTGATTGTGAACACGGAGAAAACGAAAGCCATGAAGTGTAGGAGCGGAGGTCCGCTCTGCAAGGCCGACAAGCTGCTCATCTGTGGAGAACAGATCGAGTTTGTGCCAAGATTCACGTACCTAGGCGTCGAGCTCACCACGAGAGGCTCGTCGTTCGGGGCACACGTCTCAGAACGGGTCCGGAAGAGCGCGATGGCCATGTGCGGCATCCCTTGCCCGCAAAAGCTATCCGTGACGACGGCAATCCGGGAGCATTTGGGCTCCACCCAACTGTCGTCCTCAGATAAGATCAAGGCCACATCAAGATACGCAGTTCCGACCGACCTTACGACTCAGCTGCAGATGCGGCTCGAAAATCAGCTCATGGTAGAATCTCATCCCAGTTACCTACTGTGAAGGAGCTAACGACTCTGTTTCGGTTCCATTTCGAAGCCTCTCATCCCGTTTTTCTCCAGCCCAAGAGTTTTGCCATCATGCATGATCCAAGCGGAAGCTCCGATTGAGCCCTCGGAGGCGTTTCTAAGAATAACAGCCAAAGGAACTCGCCAGCGAACGATTCAATCTGTGGGATTGAACGATGGAGCAGAACTGACCGCGCACCCATTGGTCTATTCCAAACGTCCTTGCTTCGATATCTCCCGCGACGATTTCTTTGCATTGTCGAACTGCGATCGGCGTGACCAACTCGCTGGAATAGCATGAAATATTTGGAATTTGAGATCTACAAACACGGCAATAAACCTTTTTGAAGGAGACGCGCAGGTAACTGACAACACTTCAAAATCGTGTTTCCTTTGATCCATTCAATCGATACCCTCCATCATGACTCCATCGTTCTCAACATCAAGCAACCTGTCAGGTTCGACCTGGTTCGAGACCGCTGGTCGGCGAATCTTCTGATCAACCTTCGATCTGCTCAGAGGAACAAATCATTTGTAGATCACCCTCCTTTTCATGCGCTTCGCATGAGCGCTCGATCTACGGATGACAAGGAGGAAGCTTGAATGTTGGTTATTCGCGATCTTTAATAAGGGCCGAGGAGCCATGGCACATCCGCACATAGGTCTTACGGTCTTTCCTAACTTCCACGCGGTATCAAATCGAAACGACGTCAACCAGAAGTGGTTTCGTGTTTGCAGCAAGAGCTGGAGTTAGGTCAGACAAAGTCAACTTCCGCTCCCATCGAGAGTAGTTCAACTTGCCCTTGAACCTCGCGTATAAGAGACTTTTCGCCCCCGTAGGGTCCATTTTTGAGGAACACTACTTCCTCATCTCTCATGGGTCCAATGAAAAAGTCCCTTATCTGATGCCTCCCTAATACGCCAGATTCCGGGGTCTCTGTATGAACTCTGGGGTATTAATTGTATTCATCTTTCATCGAGAAATGAAAGGTATCACCAACGGAAGAATGTCGATCATTCTTCGATATGCTCTCCCCATCTGTCGGACAGTTGAATTGTGAAGAATGAAGGACTCATTCATATATTTCGGGTGATTCTTGACTTGTATAAAAACTCCTTCTGGAGGCGCCGCGCCGTACCGCATGCATCGTTTCCGTATGTGGGAAAAGGTCAGGCCAGTGCTGCCGGCCGCCCGACCACTCGCACCCAGCCATTTCCCGCCGTAGGCACCAACAATCAGAAGCTGGCATTTCGTCGGTTCGACTCACACTTGTGAGACTCATATTCATCTCCGATCCGATCAATTTTGAGTTGAACATCATTTCTGGAAGACACTCGACCGTGGCTCATGATGGATTCGAGTAAAATCAATAGGATCCAACCATCACATTGTCCGGAACCCGTAACCTTGAGAGTTCTACGGTTGCTGGTTGTCGGGTCTGAAAACACTTCCGCTCTCCGTCGATGGAGAGGCCGATATTTCTTTGGAGGCGCCAAGAGTAACAGTTTGTGATCCTTTTTTCAATCGAGCATCGATTCACATCATTCCAAACTTGGGAATCGATCTCGCAATGAGGATAACAGTTTTGACGGTTCATTTGGTTCTCTGGAACACAGGTGACGATCTGGAGGACTTAACGGCTACCCTTGCGCTCATCGCTTCGTGTCGGCCTCAACGCTAAAGTTCAAATAATTTACAGCTCTTTGCCAGCCCGAGAGACCCCAACCGTGCGGAGCCGAGTACCTGTTCCCTTGCAAGGCAGGCGCTTGCACGAAAATTTCGTACGTCTGTGACAAGGATAACGATTGCGGCGACATGTCCGATGAAGATGTTTGCGGTAAGTTACTGAGCAAATCTCTCCAGATCGTCTCCGCAAGTTGATCACGTGGGATCGGCTGATTGCAAGAAGCCCTTCCCCCTACCCCGCAAGACCGTTCGGAAAGCTCATTCGAATTCACAGCCGTACTAGTACCGCAAATCAGTAAAATCATCAGCCTCCCATTAAAGGTCCGCGCTGTCCCAAATGGTCCTACAGCTGCGCCAACGGAGTTGAGTGTTACAAATACCAGAAGCACTGCGACGGGATAGCAGATTGCTCCGACGGCTCGGATGAGCTCCGATGTGAGTTACCAAGAGCCGGTTGGATGCGAATGTCATGGCATGGGTTGAACACGCGCTCCAACCAATCTAATTTTCCAGGCTGTCCGCACCGCGGAATAAAATGCCCCGATGGTAGATGTGTCCCGGAAGAAGAGATGTGCTGTCCGTCCGGCCAAAAAAGATGTCTCAATGGACAGTGTGCCACAAGAAGAGAACTGTGCTGCAACCTGCGCTCAGGGCTCTGTGCTGATACGGATATTGATGATCCATTCGAAGTGATGGAAGGGGACCTGATCTACGTTGACGGCACGGACTTGTACTCTCTAAGTTTGCTCAATAATAGCAAGCGACATCTCCATCGACAGGGTACGGAATCCCACACTTTTGCTCTGATCTTCCCCACAGTAATTGTACAGTGATCGAGAAACGCAAGTTAGAGGGCAGAAATATTCGAGAGATATTCGGCGTTGATCGGGGCTCCAGAATTTGATTTCGACCGTTGAAATTGGTCTCAAACGCTTCTCCCCCGAGATTCAGGCGATTCTCGAGAGTTTCAGATCGAGGACACGGAAAAGAACATACTTCGGAGGGTTCGCACCTGAGCTACAGAAACGCTGACGAGCTGGTTTGGTATCGTTCCGAAGCGTTTCCCCTTATTCCCTCCGGCAGTTTACACGATCGGAAGTTTCACGAGGTCACTCGCATCTCTTTCGGATACATGGCGTGAAGATTTTTGAAGAGGAGGAGTCTTCTAAGCTCGCTGATAGATTTCGGGAGCCATGTACAATAACTAGGCCTCGAACTGGGTTTTTCACGGCCGCGACGAAGTCCAAGAAATTCACGGCATTTCCCCGGCGATATCCCATAGACAAGCAATGGGAGCCGTGAAATGCCGTGAAAAGCTCCCAGCCCTAACAAGAGGTTTTTGTTCCGGTTCCCTTTGACCACATTTCTTGACGATTTTCCCTTGTTAGCTTGGGGATTCGATGAGTTTTGATCATGCGATTTTGAAGAAGATCCACGAATATCAGGTGAAAGTTCCCCACATGCGTTGGCCCAAATCGTCGTCTCTTGACGCTCTCAGTGAACTTCCCGCCGCCTAGTCGGCTTCGGTCATCCGCCCCGGAATCCAGATTGGAATGGATTTTGCCCCTTGTTAGATCGCTTCTGAGATGGGTCACATTCCGTCGATTGCAACACGACCACATTTGATTCAAGCCGGATCAGTTTACGACGCTCCTCAACAGGCTTCAGGGAATCATTGCAGACGTATTCTCGAATATGTCGCTAGTTACATCAATTTTTTTCCAGAAGACTCGAGAATCACCTCATTGACGTACAGAGCTGAGACACACACGATATTCTGGACAGCAGGACCGAAGATATGGAACTTGTCGTTGGCGATAAGTGGAGATCGGGCTCAGCTCTATGGCGAAATCAGAAGACCATGCTCAATCGCTCACATGGCTCATGATTGGATCACAGGAAATTTCTATCTCGTATGCACACCTAGAAGGGTCCTGGTCTGCGGTTCGAGGTCCGGCCACATCCGGATGCTGTGCTCGGAGGTGTTATCAGTCGATATGAAGACGATAACATGGCTTGCTCTCGATCCGAACTCTGGGTGAGCAAGCGACCTTGGAATGGAGAGACGAGGGAGAACCTCGTTAGAATACCTGAATCTCGCATCCATTGCATCGCTTCTGAAACGATTGCGTGGTTAACTGAGAACCATTGCAAACACCGAGTTGTTGAGAGATTGACACCTTGCACCTATATAGTTCCCGCGGTTTCCGGGTATCCGACGAAAGCCGGCTGTCAAGCAGGGGTTGCATGTCAGAACAATCGGACTCCTGATTTTCCCGCCGCTCCGTTTCCTCTTCCCCGGCGCCCCGTACGCAGCGTAGTAAGGGATTGATTCGACCTCCTCGTAATCTTTTTTCTTCGGGGTTTGCCCAGAGCCAGCAGCCATAATCATGTCAGATCTTTCATTCCAGCCGCCTATTCTTCGGAGGCTCCGGGGGCTCGGCTCTCGAAATTGTCGAAGCTGAATCTGATGGCAGGCGTTATGACACGATCCACCGGAGCAACGTCAAAGTTGCCCTCCATCTGAACGTGAAGGCCGATGAGATTCTGACCTTGGATGCCCGTGATAGAGGACATTTCAGCAGTATCGATCTTGAGAGCGGAACCACGAAACTTGTGACATCGAATTTGCTTGCTCCTAACTCTACAGTCCAGGCACTGTTCACGAACATGGCAGTTTTGCGGAAATCAGAAGAAGTTTACGCCGTCTTCCTCGCGTGAGTTGTGAGCCGTGAACTTTAACCTGGCCTCCGTTGGTGATCGTAGTGTACTCACGGCTTGATGAGGCCCGGAATGATTTTATCAACTCCGACTTGGAGATGTATCAAACATCGGCCAAATCTTTGAATCCTACTTCCCAGACAAAATCGAACCTTGATCAAATGGAGGACTCTTGACGTCGAGCCCTCAGCTCGATTGTTCTATCTCATCGATCCGAATGCGCAGCCGATGAGCGAAAACCCGTGTGACTACCTGCAATGTGACCATCTATGCCTTGTTGCTTACGGCGGCGCTGTCTGTAAGTGCGCTTCCTTCCATGAAGATGACGCGAGACCCTGCGAATCGAGGACGAGCGCGAAGGAATCAGGAGAAATCCACCTCAAAAAGTCGGAATCCAAACCTCCGGCGACCAGCGAAGACAACATGAAGTCTCACGGTGATCCCCTCGCTCATGCAATGTACATTGTTGTCATCGTCGTCAGTATAGGCTACGGAGCAGCTCTATGTTATTTGCTCCTATCACGGAAGAAGATGTGGGTATTTAGTGATTCGAAGGGAATCATATCAGGGATTTCAAGACCAATCATCCTGAACTCCCTGAACAGGGGAGTAAAAGTCACTCCTCATTGCAGATATTGGGCTCGAGCTTCGGTGGATCGAGCCGAACCAACGGTAACCTTTGTCAACGAAGGTTCCTACTCAGCTCTGAACTGGTGAACCATGAGCGGGATCATTCAGATTTGTTCGATCGATGACTGAAACTAGTTATTGGAATAAATGTTCTCAATCATGAGGAGAATCCGAATCCATGACATGGAGGCAAGAGAGCACTTCTAGCGGAAGTGAACGCTTTGGAGCTACATGACGCCATCCCTCTCTGCGATCTCGTAGGTTCACTTCGCTTGACTCATTGAAACCGGGTCCAGCCGCGTCGCCGTTTCCTTGGCCATATTGGATGCAAAAATCCTCGCTCAATATCCCTCCGATCGAATGTTCGATCGGCCTAACAAAATGCCCGAATGGACAATGTGTCGCGGAGAGGGGTTCATGCTGGCCAAGGCGCTCGAGAGCTTGTGTGGGAGCAGGCCACCTCGCCGCCGGCCAATCCGTCGCTGCTGTTTCGCCGCCGAGCCGTTTCGTCGCTTGGGTATCTCGCCGCCGCTCATGGAGTCACAGCATTCCCTACTATCCCGCGTACGGCACACTGAGGGGCCCCGAGTTATCTTTCAGTAGGCGAGTTCAGTAGGAAGTTGGCGGGCGTATTCTGAAAAAATGACCCCTTCCATGGACGGCGAGGAATTACTTTCGATCTGCTCTGAAACCCAGGGCGGACAATTCCTTGGAATCGAACCCGTACGGCGTGAAGCCGGGTCTGGATTGGATAACGAGTCCCGTGTCGGCATTCCGGGCGTTCGAAAGTGCTCGGTGAGTGTTTTCTGTATACTATATCTGGGAAGCGACTGTCTTTATGAAAAACGCACTCCCCTGAAGAGGAGATGGTTAGGTCCGGTTTGTTCGAAGTATCCTCCCTGTGATTCTACGGAGCGGAAAAATGACTCCAGTCAAAGCGAACGCCATCTGTCGGCGAATTCGGTTCCATAGCCATTGTGGCCTTGCTATAATTAATGTCGAACCAGGCCGGAACTCATCCTCTTCCGGTCGTGCTAGCGAAGCTATTCCCATAGCGACGCACAGCTGTGCTAACCACCGGAATCATTCCAGACCGTGATATTTCAAGAGTATTTACACTTTCAGTCCGTGCCGTCCTTCGCGTCGTCAACTCCCTCCCTAACTCAGCGGTTGAGGGAGGCTGAGTGCTTCGCCGCAAATTGGTGTGGCATGGTGACTGCCAAAAACGACGAGATCGAGAGGTAGAATAAAGAAGTGGCGCGGTGGCAGTCGATTGCCACGAACGCATTCGGTCGCCGATCAACCATCAAGGTGAGAATTGATGCCGTTCTTGGCGCAACTTTTCTTCATACAATTCAATGTCCTTTCCCGACCAAAACTGAAGGAACGAGATGTGATTGACAGCTTACGGCCTGGAGCTCGGATCAATCGGGCTAAACGAGAATTTTCTTCACTCCTCAGGGTTCGGAGGCACAAGAGGAAAAAAACCTTGTCCATAGGTCATCTTTGTCGAGGAGAGGAAGAGCGCCTCCGAATCTTCGAGTGAGACCCTAATTCGGTCAAATTTGCGCGTTATTTACAGTTGGCGGCTATCAAGCGCAGTTTCAAAGGGAACTTCATGAATAAACGATGGCTTGGAGACGGATTCCTCGTTCTCTTCTAAGACGGCTAAGTGTACATTATCGAGAACGGAGGACTGTCAGCTTATGAGCTCAAGAACAGGACCAGTTGCGTCATTCACTCTAACATCGAAGCCAGATCTCGTTCGTTCAGACGTAATCCGTTGACAAGCGGGGTTGTCCAGAGAAGACCATAGCAATCAGAATAGCAAATTGACCGCCGCGCCGTAAGAATTCCTATCGATACTTTTTTTCCGAAAAAAGAACGAAAATTTACAGAGCCATCACTAGAACAGTATCGGCCTTCCTGACCGAGACTTCCGACCAAACCGAGGCCCCGCTCTGTACGATGTGCGCCGCGTGAACCTTGAATGAGAAACGGCAGCCATGATGAGCGAAGATTATCATGTTTTTTCGAGCGATCGGATCGATAAGGAAACTGATCCAATCAACCATGGTCATTCATCCTCCAATGAGTCGGAGGCCCCAGATTTTGACCGAGAAACGCTGGGTATCCCATGACAGTTGATTCGTGATAAACTGGATATACTCTCATGTGGTTCCGGTAGCGTGCAGTTGTCAAGGTCCCACAAAACATCTATTTGACTTCCGTAAAGGTGGAGTATCACATGGTTGCCGTGGCCGACAGTCAAGTCATCACTTGAGGGCGCCATAGCTAAGAACTGCATTTCAACAGGGGCGGCGGGGTCCAACTCCTTTTCCGACTATATTGTACTTTGGACACTACGAAGAGGGTTTGCCCGAAGCTGGATACGATCCCACATGCTCCTAATCGAGATGGCTCCAGCCACGGCCATGCAATCGCGCATGCAGTACATGCGCGCCGCCTAGACCGCTCGGCCATCATGTCGCTCGATTATGACCGTGCCATTTTGATACGTTACTAATTGTAAGTGTTTCCGCGCAGAGGGGGATTGCATTGAGGGAGCTGCCTGACAAATGGGGGTTCTGGGGCTGGGAACAACCATTCCTCCGGTTTATGTCTGATTTGTCCACAGCTCGTTTCCGAGAATGCTCAAATAATCCGCGCGACAGACAATCCGGTCATATCATCTATACACCGACAGTTTAAGCGTTCTAGCATGGGTCAACTCACAGCCAGAGAAACAGCGATTGAAGGCTAAAGTTGCAAACCTCATGCGCTGGATTCGCGTAGTCGAGAGCTCCCCACCTGTTCCCAAATGCGACAATTTTTGGAACGGACCGGTTTTTGCTGTTGTTCTGTTCTACTTTGGTACCGGTGTGCAGCTCAGGTTAGTGACTACCGACCGAGAGTGACACGACCAATCTTCACGCATATTCCACCAGCGACTAATTTCAGCAGCTTTCCCAACCCAAAAATGCGTCAAAACCGCCAATCTCTAAAACTCTCAAAAACTTGGAAAATATGTTTCGGAGACCCATCTTGGAGGTCAAATCTGACTTCAGGAGCTCAAAGTGCTCGGAAAACATTCCCACAAAATTTTGTTCACCTAAATCTGGATTTTCGGCCACTGTGCGGCGGCAGCGAAGTGGGGTGGACCGCGATGGATAGGTTGGTGTGGCCCTAAGACCAAAGTTTCCGAAATGCGCTCTGTGGAAAGTCGGGTCGCGCGCTCCGAGAGCCGCTGTTGAGGGACGGTAAACGACAGTTGCAACTCGCAAGCAATCCATCATTATCTCTGGGGATGGAACAACGAAGGGTCAGCCGTGGACGGATTCGATCTGACAACGAAGCTGACCCTTCACGTCGAGCGTGGGACTTCCCGCACGATTGACGAGCGATGGGTAGGTGTGGGAACCTTTTCATCCTGTTTCCTCCGATCCCGATTACCACATTATGTGAATGCAAAGCCTCCGATCTTTAATGATCGCTCATGTTGCACACTATTCCGAATGAAACTAATTCTTGAAGGCGATCAGCTGCCAGATTTCCTAGTCAAACAAATGCAGGAAACCACATCCGCTCAGCGGGTGTTCACGATTGTGGTCATACAATGTACCATCTTGGCAGTCATTGTACACCTGGTCACACAAAATCCGGCGCTCATGAAGTGGGCAGATGAAACTGGCACCAATGCTACTTGGTGAGTCATTAATACGGTTCAGAACAGACTGATATCCTCGCGTTTAGAACTGCCAGAACAAAGGTTCCCAATCTGTAATATTGAAGTTGGTATAGGATCGACGTGCTCTCTTCAACGATTGCCGTGAGAGTTATGAACGTAGACGCAGACTCCAGCGATAAACCCCGTGCGTCACGAAATATGTGGGCGCCAGTCACAATATCCGGGGAGCCATCCGAAGTCCATCGTCCACATTCCGCAATGGATTCATGAATTGGATTGAAAATATGGATTTGAAAAAAACTGTTTACGAGTTGTGGTTGAGTGTTTCTCCAGTCTGTGTTGTAGAACGTTGCGATACTCTCGATGTAGTGGAGAACAACAAGCGCCGATCCAATCCCACTTCAGGTGTGTCTTCGCCCTCTCGTGTCTGTTGCTCATCTTTACAAACAGTCGTTCGTGGAGCTCGGCCGCCCTCCTTTCATTCACTGTGAGTTTGGGACTGGCCACGTCCCGTTTACCGAGTTACTACCTAGTCATGCAGGTGTGGTTGGCGCTATGTCTTTGTGCCTTCAGCTTCATCTTCGTAGCGGCTTGGGCGAGGGCTCCAAACCTTGATGTGACGCAAGGGCAGAAACCGTTACTGGCATTCCTGATAATCGTGGCTTTATTCTCTGCCTATGGGAGCGACGAATTCGAGCTGCCCAGCAAAGTCTCCTTGATTCTGAACAGGATCGTTCTCGTGGCTCTCCTGGTTCTCTGGGCAGCAGAGATTCAGAGGATAGAGAAAAGAGAGGGAGGAGAGGACGATCATGTCGAGGAGATGAAGAGCGCCGCCATTTTGTTCTGGTACATTGCAGTATTCTTCAATTTGGCGCTGTTTAATTTCTTTGAGAAGTTTCGAAAGGTCAAAGCTTGAGCTTAGAGATTTGGTCGACGGAGGAACTTTGTCTTGACGCCCGCGCACAATAAAGTCTTAGTTCAATGTGATCTTTTATCAAAGATGGCCGATGTCGACAGCTGGCGCTCTTACAGCATGCTGCATCGTGTTTCCGCAAAGAGCCGACCCGAGCTCGAGCCTCAGAGGGCTGAATTCCTCTAGTCGCTACATCCACGTTTCTATCGGTGGTTGGAAATGATCGTGTCGAAGATCAGTTTAGGGGAACCGGATGGAATCACGATGATTCCCGCGGGATCGTCGATCTCTGAATCCAATGCACCCTCACTTTCATTTTTTCATTTTCTCTCCCTGTTCTCCTGGTGGACGCAGTCCAGACCAACAGTCTCCGAGAGTCTGTTGCAAGTCAGAACTTCTGCCCTCAGCTAGGTATGCTTGCGGTGGATGAATGACGTTCTAGCTTGAGTCGGCGTGATTCTTGGACTCTGCGGCACGAGCCAGGTTGATCAGTGTTCCGATACGATACATGCTGTGCCATGCCCGTGTATTCCCGATTCCTCATCCGATGGATCTTGCTGTGGTCGCGGAGCTTTCAAGTTGATCAAAACAAATTCTGTCTCGAGACAGCACAGCTGATTCCTTCCCGATTCGGAGGACGTGATAGCTTCCAACGTATCTGCACAAGTTTAAGTCGAGATTCGGCGAACAAAATCAGCACGCCGTTCGCTGCTATTCTCGCTGACAGCACTCGTCACTACCAACTGAAACGGGAACGTTGAGCCAGGCACGGGGAAGCGTAATTACGCGAGTATCGGAATTTTCTTTTGTTACAACCAAAAATCGGGAGCTCGAATCGATCAGTGCTCTCATTTATCCTCCCGAAGTGATTGGTACCCACAGAAGTGTGATACGGGTAAAAAGGTTCTAATGTAGACTCAAGCTCTGTCGCAAATGGTATCTTGCGTTAGGAAAATCAACAAAATCGATTCCCCCCCCCCCCCCTGTAGGAAGACAGATGCAAGAAAAGGAGGGATATCGTTATTTGATTTGATTCATGTTCACGATGTGTCACCTGTGCGAATTCCACCTCGGAATGGAGCCCGTCAAATACTTTCTGTTGCGCATATGAGAACATTAGTTTGAATCATCCTACGCGCAACCTAGCAATCTTCTGCATGAAATCTTATTGATCCTGAAAATTCATATCTCCTTATATTCAACAGAGCCTTTCTCCAATCTGGCGAGAGTCAAGCCGACACGGGTGCCCTTGGCGAACTGGTCGATGAAGAATCCGACGAGGAATCCTCTTCGGAAGGTATAGAGGCCCCTGACGGGAGCTCATCGATCACCGCGGTGAACAACGGCGTAAAGCTTTCGTTGTGTTCTATGATTATCATAGCAACAAATGAGCGATCGATCTCGAGTACCACATCAATTTTAGGGCCTCTTTTTCTCGAACTCTTTTCTCTCGTGACTGCGATCGTAGCAGCAGCGGCCTTGGTTCCTTTCTCATCGAGCTCCATCTGAAAGCGTAGTTGACACATTGAGAATTATGAGCAGTAATGGCTCTCTGGCTCATTCTTCTGCTGTCGGCAAGACCGATGGACTCTGGTGCCGCTCCTTCGGACCCGAAAGAATCCATGTTCAGAAAAGTATGAGACTCTCGGGGTATACAGAGAAGCCGTGCAGTATCTGATTAGCCGTGCAGAGTGACCCGGCGAAGATTCGACATCGATGTCGATAAAGGAAGACCTACCATCGCTCCGTGAATAACGTTGGACAAATATACATCGGATCGCCCCACCGCTTTCGGGAACTGCGCGGACATGGAAAATGGTATTGTCATACCGAGCTCCTCTAAGGTCTCTTTCAGCTCCATGGAGGATTCAATTTTGAGCTTCGGAAGAGTCAAATCGACCCGTTTCATTTCCATGGAACGCACGGCCGCAGCGATGTTTTCCCAACTGAGGGCCTCGCTCGCCAACCAATCCCCGAACGAGTTTTTGAACGATTCGTTTGGCAGAATGAACAGCATCGACGCAAGCACGGGGTCGCTCGCACTCCTCGAGACATACGGATATCGAACAACTTGTGCATCCAGTATTCCCGACGAATGATACATTAGGTTTTTGACGATCCCGATCCACTTCGCCGTCTGATTGGAGCCACTGGAAGTTGGGATCGCATTTCAAAATGACTTCCAGGATGCTGAGAATTCCGATAATAGGATGGTCGATCATAACTTCAGAAATGCTTCAGTTCTTGCTTCGAATTTGCTCTCACTTTGGGAACGCATTGAATCGTTTCGATGATGGTCTCAAAATCATACGCGTGTCCCAGGTACCCTTGAAGTAAAGGGCGCTCACCGAGACCAACACCGAATCTCCTGGTAGAGGCTGCGTCAGAAGCTTAGGAATCAGTTGGCGCGTCTTTTCCGAAACGAAGGCGTTGATTTCTTTCATCACTTTGTCCTTATCTCCTGTAAATGATCATCTTCTAATGTAGTACATGGTGATGGCGAACACATGGTGTTAGTTTCGGCCGTCACCCACTAACTCTCTCTAGAAAGCTCACTCACCTTCGAAGTATACGGACCTCACGTCGCAGTCGAATATGTCTGTCATCCGTTGCCGGTAGTCTTCCATTAGCGAACGTGACTTCCGGAGGTACAAACGGTTCGCTTGGCAAATAATGACGCCACGGGTGGCATCCTTTTCTCGAGAATACTTCCTTAGCTTGGGGTAGAACGTGATGGGAGCTCTTAGAGTTTATGGGATCACTTCGCGGGCCCCTATGATGCGCCTTCGCGCTCGAATTCCCAGAAATCGACACCAGCGAGGAATATGATAGCGAATATGAAACCTGTGTGAGGCTACTTGTAAAATAATGAAGAGAGGCAACCATCGGAGCAGGGTCCTGAATCTCGAAGAATTAGAGTACCCTTTCGCGCTCCGTCGCGAGAAGGAGTGACTGACTTGAAGAAGGCAAGGATCGTGATGAGTAGCTCCGAAGAGTTTCAGCTTCACCAAAGCCTTCTCCGTCAAGTCTCCAGAAGCCCAACTGAGCTCAGAGCTCGCGAATGACTAGTCTTGAATTTCATCGTAACACAACTCGCCCAAAAGCCGCGAAAGCATGTTAAAATTCATGGGTTCAACATCACAGGTTCAGATGTACCTAAACCATAGACACAAACGAAGGGATGGTAAAACAGCTCACTGTAGAGGTTATATCCTTGGAGTCGAGCTCGATCTGATTCTCGTCGAAGTCTTGAAGTCCGAGAACGTCTCTCATGTTGGTGTATGTGTCACCTACGGATTATGAAAATTCCACAATACATGTGGGGCAGGCATAATGCTCAAGGCGAAGATCTCGAAGCCCCATTGCTCCCTTCTCCTGTGCCCGCCCTTGAACTCCGATAGCGATGTTTTGTTCAGAACACCTGAAGGATTTGCCGGATGTCAGCTCGGGAGCCCGGCTTCGGCGGCGGAATTTCGCCGTGAGATTGATTTTTCGGGGAATTCATTGGAAAGATCCACTAAGCCGTGGAATGTGGTACTGAAAATCTCTGTGACCCAGGAGGTCAGCGTGTTTGGGACGAAGCCGAGGGCATAGCTCTCGTGAGCCACTAGGCTGATATTCTCATAAAGGTAGGTCACACGCTCCCGTGAAAACGCGGTAGAGATACGTAGAGATTAGAGATAGAGAAACTCCATTCCCGGTGGTTCGAAATGGAGTGTCATTGAGGACAGCATCAGTCAAAATTCCTGGAGAGGGCGAGCTGCAGCGCGTCTGCTCACATCATACCATGGCCAATGTGCGGAAATGACATGCGGAATGAATAGATTCGAGGGATATGATTCGCTGCGTTGCTGAGATGACAAATGATCTGGAAAATTCATCATGTCGAGCATAAAACACATTCCGGTAGACATCGTGGTGAAAATCCTTCGTGGGTGGCGGAAGAAGCAGAGAAGTTGCATAGGGGTTGTCACGAACGTGACTTGTTTGGAAACTGAGGGCACGCGAAGTATTCGGTGTTATTTTGAGTTGCGTGGACGCCTCGGCTGACTGCGAACGTTCAAGGTGATCGCTAACATCAGGACTATCTTAGCGAACCCCTCGAAACCATGGAGAGCTAACTCCATGGGAAATTCCGAGCATTTCGATTCCATTCCAGGTTTCTCGACTTTTTCTGAAGATGGGGCGATGTTGACCCGCAGATCAACGAGGAAGGATTTTTGACTCTGCAGAACAGATCCGTGCAAACATCGCTCACTACGCGTCCTCGCCCATGTTCTGGTGGACGCCAGTTCCATTGTGATTGATGATCTTCTGAGTGGCAAACCGAAATCGTTCAGGCAGGACGCCGCGTGAGCCTCATGACCATGAGGAAGAATGCCAAGAATTTGTACGAACCTGCAGCTCCTAGGAGACACGCGCTGAGACACGTGAAGATATTATGCGCAGAGTATATCATATTCAATTTGGGCGATTCTCCTGAGCGACTCGCCGTTCTAGCGATTTGCTTCATCAACCGTATACTGAGGTCCCCTATCGCAGCATTCATCTGGAAGGGATAGAGTGTCTCATGTGCATGGTTCGACCCTGATGAAAGCGACGCGGCTTATCCACAGAACTTGGAGGCTCCCATGAGAGTTGGAGATATTCACGGGTTCCCAATCCCTGGATTGCAGGAGCTTTTGAAAGAAGCGCATGGCTTCGCAATTTTGGTTGAACCTCGTTATTCCAGCGCTTTGCGTATGGATCAGTTCATATTTCATGGTATGGGGGGCGACTGGATAGTCTGGACACCGCGGTATGAGGAATCGACATGGGACGAAGAAATTACGGATCGCTCCGCCGCCCCCCCCCAAGCGGGGTCAGAGTCCATATCCAGCTACCGCCCAGTGATAGATGATCCAGCTACCGCCCAGTACTTTCCGTGTAATTCTTTCTTGCTGTTTAGTGAACCGTATATCTCCGAATTCAAGTCCCACCGCAGATGTGAAACTTAGAAGGGCTTGTATACGGGGAAAGGCGCCTATTTTAAGAATTTCGGCGATCCCGAATACCGAGGACATCGCGGAAGTTTGGAATTCAAATCCCGATTTTTTCCAATGATTTATTAATTCACGAATGTTCAACTGTGTACACGAGGATTCTCGATATATACGACGCGCTTGTTGCCCATGATGCCGCCGGATGGTGAGACGGCTGTTCTTCATCTACTCATCGGCGAGTCGTGATCCGACCAGCTTTCCGATTCATCTTCTTCGGCGATCGCGCGACCTGGATCGAGATCTTGAATTCTTCCTTCGCCTTGGTGTGGACCGACTTCTATCTCTGCAATCGAATCAAGTCATATGAATCGTGGTGTCTAAAGAGGGAAGCCACCAGCCGTCACCTAGCACCAGCTTCCGGTATAGGCGAGAGCTTCGTGTCGGCATTGATGAAAACACCCTCTCAGTGATCGTTATTCACGAATGCTGATATCGAGCTCTCCACGCCAGCCTCCTCCGGTTGATGTCTGCGCTCGATTTCAAGCTTGCCTACGCGAACTCACCTCCTCTTCTTTTTCGGAGATTTCTCGTCTGACTCTTTGCGTTCTGGTGATCTTGAGCCATTCTTCTTCGAGCGGTCAGGAATCTCTCGATTTCGGACGTCCCCGCTAAATTCTTCGGGACCCTCAGCCTTCCTTTCTTCGGCATCACCCGACGGCATCACCACTCTCGATCGTGTTCGACTTGGGGGCGAAGATTCTTCCGGTGAGGGCGCTTCTTGAGAGTCTTTCCTTCGAACGACCGAAACGATTGTCGACCTCAAACCCGAACGAGGCGGTGAATCCTCAACATCATCCTCTTCCTCCCGGGGATTGTCCCAATCTCGCCTGCGTCCTCGTCGACCGTCGTCCGCCTGCCGGTCCCTCCAGCTGCTACCAGGTTTTTGCCATGAATCATCGCCTCTAGATGCTCTATCCTTATTCGATCGATCACCTGCGTCTTCTTCAGCCGGACCCCATGACGTCGCGGCACTGTTAGTCCTCCGGTTATCCTGCAAATTCCAGAGGGGAAAAAATGAGAATCTTCGAGAATCTTGTAGGAACATCACATCAAGAAACAGCGATCGACCCCTTTGTGTAATCGAACTGAATACTGACCGATCTCATGGCCGATCTCCAGTGAGGTGGAGTACGGCTCCGGGATCTGTCACTTTCGCTGCCTGGGGGAGTTCTGAACCTCATGTTCCCTCGACCGCGACATTTTCTCCCAGACTTGGTCGTCGTGGGCTTGCGATCGCGATCTCGTCCCCTGTCCCGACGCCGATGATCGTCGGGGACAATCTGGGGCGCTCCTCGCATGAGAAACTTGTTCATAGGGACCTCAGGAATCTCTTCCGGCAGAATGATCACGCCGGCTTCTTGTGTAACGTAAGCGTCTCGCTTTGCTTCAGACGAGCCGGATGCTTTGGACGTCTTGGATTTCTTCCCAGGAGGTCCTTCGGCCTCGGACGACGAGCCTGATTCCGAACCCGACGATTTTTCGGAGGACGAAGCTGACGATGATGACTCGCTCCCTGAAGATGTGCGAGCTTTCTTTGACGATTTCTTACGCTCCCGTTGGCCGGCGTTCTTCTTCTGAAGCTGCCCGCAGTGTTCGATAGTGATGTCTTCCACAGGTTTCGAATTGCTGTCAACAGGCGTGTTTTCGATCATCCTGGGAAATATAGGAAGAATAAGATAGTGGAAGTCTGACCAGAGGGGATTGTAAAGAATCTGTTGCTGGTGTATGTTTCGTCGACTATCCTCGACCAAGCGCGTCAAATGTTTCCGCTGAAAGTTTTCGCTCACTTGACTATGTCCTGTCCTTTGATAACCTTGCCGAAAACTACGTGGATTCCGTCCAAGTGCGGCGTTGCGACGGTCGTGATGAAGAACTGCGATCCGTTTGTGTTCGGACCACGGTTCGCCATTGAGAGCAAGTATGGCTGATCGTGTTTCAGGGCGAACGTTTCATCATCGAATTGCCCTGAAGGAAGATGGAACGGCATAAATACCAATGTCACTAGAAGCGGGGACCATGGTTTCGGGAAGTTGCAACTCAGTCTCCTCGTCAGATGAAGGTCACAAATCGATGATCAGGTAAGGCGAAGACCGGAATCTCTCGGCTAATGCTTCAAACTCACCTCCGTAGATGCTCTCGCCGCCAGAACCGTCGCTTTTACTGAAGTCGCCAGACTGTACCATGAACTGTTTGATGACACGATGGAATTTGACGCCCTTATAGTGGAGTGGCATTTTGGTAGTCGCTCCAAGTCCATTCTGACCAGTGCACAGGGCACGAAAATTCTCACAAGTCTTGGGAGCGACGTCACAGAATAGCTCGAAGACCTGTGAATCGTGCCGTGTTAGTCATTGTAATGTTCGCGTAGAAATGGTAAGCCGACCTCTGATCATTATCCACCTGAGCGGTGGAAAAAACGACAGCGATCACTCACGTATCGCTCGGAATACTCACAATACGACCGGCATTTTTCGATCCGATTGACACGTCGAAAAAGGTCCGTTGTCTCTCTACGTGTTTGGTCTTCTGCTTCTTTCGAGCCATTTCTGGCGAAGAGTCCACAGTCATACCGACGATTTCGATATGATCTTGGGATCCTGCGATTCCGTTTGTTCTCAAGATAGATCCTCTATGGATTGGGATCTGCTTCGTCGAGAGCGTCGTCGATTCCCGAACTGTGAGATCCGGGTAACCTGACGGAACAAGAGGAAATCACCCCGAGCCTGACCTCAAGCAGCGCAGCGGCGAACACTCGTTCTAGAACTCCTCAAGGGTTCAAAGTTTGTAGCGAACAAACACATGCAGCGACGGAACACACTCCCTGTTCTAAACAACAGCGACGAGAGTAGACGCCTCGCCGATCCTAGACACCGCGGGACGGGATACAGTGATGTCTGGGATTTGTGAATTTTCTCGGTTGCTGAAAGGCGCCAAAGAGCTGCTTGCACATACCTCATACTTATCTCTAAACGCATCGAGATAGTCGCTCAATCAGGGCGGTTTCCCGACAGCTTCGGAAGATTCCAGGCCACATAGCACAGATCATGCGCTTCCGAGAATTTTTCATCTGCGACTAAGCGGAGTCAGCATTCATTGCTTCCTTTGACCAATCTCGAAATACGAAAACAACGACCAAGGAGACGCTCACCACGGAAGGTGGAGGGGAAGAAGATTCCACTTGAACTGTGTGGGAGCTTGCATACGCATTATACATGACGCCTTTCATTTCATGGGTGATTCGTTATGCATTCAGATATAACTTCCCGTTTTTCTGACGTCTTTCCAGGATTTCCCTCGTCCCCCTAAGTTCCTCCGGTGTTGAATCAGGGTGGTGTTGCTGCTCGGTAGGGAAACTTCACTTGGCTGTGCATTCCTTCTGCAGATTCCGGAGTTATGCGTTGGTCGGTTTTAGGTGCTACCCGTGAAGCGAATTCAATATCGATCGAATAATCACAGAGTCGATGATCGGTTCTTGTTGTCGAGCATCTCTGATCGGCCAGAGCAAATGGACTTCTTTTGAGACCTTGCGTCTCTTCGGGCTTACGCTAGACACTCGGTGCGTACTCGGACTCAATATTCCGTACTGATATCAAGTCCGATTCGTCCCGCATTCTCGTATCGGATCTGACAAGGAGAGGTCCCTAAAGTGAACCCTCCCATCCCGCTGAAACTTCGTCGGCATGGTGTTTATGATCTACCCAAGAAACCTTAACCAGGACTTCGTACGGAACGCGCATTGCAGGACATATGACGCTTCGAAAATCGCGTATTCCCTATATGTTGCGCTTGGTGCGCGTGCCTGCGTGCTTCCATTCCAGGCACTTTGTCAACTCCGTTCACAGAGCAGGGCATTCGGCTTTCTCGAGACGTGTCCGCTCCTCGAATCCCAGCTTCTACAAAATGGTAGAACACCTTCAGCTCGAGCAGGGCACCTCATTCCCTCGGAAAATCAGCGCCGTGCTCCAGTGGCGTACCGAGACCTTTTGATGCCCGGGGCGGAACTTCTTTTGATGCCCTCGTGGACAAGAGCTTTCCTTGAAAATATGTGATGCCCCTCGCAGAGCATATTTTGCTCACATTCTTTCGTTTCCTTCCGCATAATGCTCCTCTATAGGGAGCGATCGCATGAAACTCAGGAACTGATCGAGATATCGAAGTGCTGTTTCATTTAAAAGTTTGCGGCTTTTTCAAAACTGCTGCACCGATGCAGCGAATCGTTTCTTGCAAATCGATTTATTTGACGATAATAGACGGGATGGAAATTAGGTGGACAGGCACAAGATACTTCCTCCGAGTACGACGTTATCCCCCCGATTGAAGCGGACCCTCTACTTGACGGTACTCTTCGGAGACTTGAAGAGCCACCTAATCGATGGGCATTTCGACAGTTCAACGGACAACCTCTAATGAAGGATCAAGTTGTGGGGAGTCCAGAAAATACACGGGCATGCCCGTCCATCAGAGCTGGTACGGCATATCCGAACCTCCAGACTGCCTCCAGAGTGTGTGAATCTCATTGATCTCAAAGATTCAAAGAATACTCTCTTACCGCAACGACGCTCTCGTCGCCCGACCTCGAATCTGAACTAGTATGGCACTCTGACAACCGAACGGTAACCAGTAAAGACCTGGTGAACTCAATGGAAGTTATGACGGTCCCATGCTCCGAATCCTCGTCTGACTCCAAGCGTGACGGCGCGGCGACATCACCATCATCCATCCAGGATTTTGAACGACCTTGGCCGTGTTCTGAAGTTTCAATAATGACTCACTTGAAAGCGTCGGTACCATCGAACGACGAAGCAGAAAGGCTTTTTTATCAATTTAAAACCTCGGATTCCATGGGTCCAGCATCGCTGAAATCTGAATCCATGATTCTTTTCATGAAATCATCTCCCAATGCGGAGGAGGAATCATGGAAAACATCGCATCGGCGCTCGAAACTCATTGCTGATTTTGTTTCCCTTTCGACGGATTTCCTCTCCGGAAAAGCTTTTCCGTGAAAATCATTCCGAAAGCAAGTTCCCCGCGGGCATATTCGTTCCAGGCTCAGCTTTCAATGCGCGGGCAATCAATGTTCGATATTTACACAAGGTAATTGCGCAGATAAATATGGCTTCACGGCTCATCGGAAGATTCAGATGCGGAGCTCGACCTTTTGACTCCTCGCCGGTCACCTGATTGACCAACTGCTAGCCCAGAACAAATTGAAAATGCGGTGGAAAAAGACGTCGGATCATGTCAATCCTGTTTTTTGAGCTTTCGATTCATGTCGAAGGTTAATATTGGACAGTCACAAGCTCTTTGCGCGTGTGTCATTTTGGATATTCTAGTTCGCGAAACTGGCCAGCGAATATAAAGCCTTTGATGAGTAGAGCCGGTCGTCTTCTCTCTTCTTCCGTCAAAACGTAAACAACGTTTCAAAATCAGTACTTTGATGAAGAGATGATCACTAGATCACCACCCGCGTCTATCAAGTGTACTTTACATTGCCAGTCGATCAGCCGGCAGAGCGGGCCGTGGGCCAGAGTGAGTAAGTACATCCTTCGCTTAACGGTTCTTCCCATCTGTCAAATTTACTCACGGGTGCTTTACGGGACGAGGATTCTCGAGAGTTTTGACTGTTGAGAACCGCCGAAATACGTGACGCGTCCAACTGACAAAGCTGCTGATGCCATAGCGCTGACACATGCAGTCACAGAAGTGACCGATACGACCCCGGCTGTAGAAAACGAATTCCGAGCCTACGATTGTTGGCTGTGGACGTTCCGAATCACTGAATTGAACTTTTTCTCATCCTGGGTCGCGGAAAACTGTTCCGTTAAAACGCATTCTTCGCGCATGGTCGCGAAATGGGGGTTTATGCATGGTCGGCGGTTGTTGGCAAGGAGTTCAGGGCGACGAGAATCTATCGAGAACTTATCTGACTCTGCGTCACGTTATCTAACCTTCCACGAGGAACCGAAAACTTCATCGAAGCCGTTCGTGTGAAATATGTGCATCAGAGTCATCCAGGTCTCAGCGACGCTCGACAATGTTCCACATCAACTATCCCGCGCGACGGGACCGGTTCGCAGAGGAAGACATTGCGTTTGAGCGAAACTGTCTTCGCTGTATTGACCGGTTGAAGAATACGCACCCTAGCGCATACCCATATTCACATATATTCACATATTCACTTCAGGTGTCAAGAAATACCCGATAAATGTGCAAATGAGGTAATCTGTGACATGCTGAATCATGTTCTTTCGGTAGGAAAACTATCGAATACGAGTCTTCATTCCCCGTTGGAGCTGTCAAACACGGCCTTTCGTCTCCGGCTAGGGATGCACGTGGGTTTTCATGGTGTCTGTTCAGAACTTATTGTGGCTTCAATTTCTAGGTTCCGTTCACGCGCGGATTATCCATGGAGACTTGGAGAAGTGCACCAGCTTTCGTTTCCATGACGTCACGTCAATTCACGTGGAAGTGTCCATGATAACACAAAGATCCAATGATAACAAACAATCAAACGGGAATCCGGGAAAAAGGAAGTGATCGACATGCGGCACCCGTCCCAGGAGCGAGACATAACAGAGGCGGAATCAGTTCCTCCCGAATAAAGCTCTCGCAAACCATGGCCCGAGTCCGCAGTCCGCGGAGATGCCGGGAACGAGTCCGAGCTGCCTAGGTTACGGAAGTTGGCGTCCGATCGATGGCGTCGATCTCCTACGTGAATATTCCGAAAATTCGTTCCCCATCAGCTTTGAGTCAAAATTTGTCTTCTGCTCATGCGGGGAAATGCACACGAAATGTTTTCGTTCAAAATTTGTCTTCTGAGTGAAACGTGGAGCCATACTTCATGCCTTCCAACTTCTCGCAATTGCTCAGTTGTTCCCCGAAATTTCACGGTTTTCATGATTCTCTCAGGACAGAAGGCACGGGAAAAGCACTCAAGAACACATAAAAGGACCGTTGCAAAATGTGTCCGATTCGAAACAGCATTGGTCACTGTCGAATCCGGGAATGTCAAGCCATGACTAGATCAAGTCGAAAGTCCGGTATGCTTACCCGGAGTCATCCCACCGAAAACCCAAAGAGTATCGGTATAATACCATCATTGATTACTATCTTTATCGAAGTTTGGTAGCGTAATGGATGCTGAACATCCCGCCTACGATGGTCACAACATACTGGAGCTCAACGGCGCCGATTGCGACAATGATGAAGATTATGAACCCGAATTATTTCCGCGGTGCGCTTCTGAGCAAGAACGGATTACGTGCTCCGCAGCCCCTAGTCACACAGATTTGTTGGTTATGTGTATCGGCCTGAGGACCATCGACTCTGTTAACATACGTCGCATTGCTACATAATATGGGATTCTAAGTCGAACGAGGGTTCAGCGTCATGGGGACTCTCGAAGAGCAAGTTTGAGGATTGAGACGCGCGAGCCTCCGAACGGTCAGTAGGAGTTGGTGCTTCCACAAATATCCTTTCATAACATCGCATCGGATTGAAGCAACTCGTGAAAGCTTCAACGACGGGAGTGAAACGTGACAGACCCGCCTCAAACAGGGCAGCCGTTCACGAACGCGCCGACTATACATCTCCTTATGTGAATCCGTGAAAGCGCGAAGAATATCTTAACAAGATAGGCGGCTTGCAAGACAAATTGTCCGGCTATTGTGAATACGTTTCTGTGGAACTGATTTTGTTTCACGAGCCTACGGAGCGGCTGCACTCGTCCCGCTTCTTGAGGAGGGCAGCGACGGGATGAGGACGGGGAAAAGGAGGACTTCAATCAAATATGCATATCGACGCATTAGTATCGTCCGGAGCTGACATGACTAGCATCGATCAAATCTGACGCACATGAGATGATGAAGCTCACGGTATCTGCGCGCAATCTCTCCAGGCGCGTCTTCCATGGACCCTTGCTTGACTCTCCGGAAAGAGGAAACTAAGCGGGTCCGAACGAAATTTCCACTACAGAAACTCTTCCCGCTCTTTAGCTCCCCCAGAAGCCTTGACGGGAGCTTTCAATATTTTCTGTAAAAGAAGTGCCTCATGTAATGAGTCGGGCAACTCTAACGATCGTCCGACCGAATTCTTTTCACTGGGGTGGGCAGCAGAAGCGTTTCGTTTTTTCATGCTATTTCTGCGAATTCGACTCTTTTCCAACAGAAGCACGCCCTTGAACAGAAAAAAATTTCGTCACTTCACTTTCCAAGTGTTCTATTGTCAGCTGTCAGAGTTTGAATGACTGAAGTTTCGAGTCACTGACTGAGTGCCTGAAACGTTTTTATTGATCTTCACAACCGTTTACAGTTCGGAGAGGTTTTATTCTCGGGGGTGGCGAATCTCACTTTCTGAGTGAAGTAGAATACCCTCAAGTTCCCCTGATTTTTCTGGACCCTCCGTGAGGGCGTTGTGGTCGTGGGATATTTGTGACCCGATCTCATTATAGATAAATTAATTCACGTTACGCACTTATTTTTAACTACGCTGCGCGTTCTTTGGTGTGAATGAACCGGAAGATTCGACGTGGCGACTCACGCCATCAGTCTCATTGTGCTCTTCACCAGTGTCGTGCACGTCGGTGACCATCTAAGCCGTCCATATCGGGCTCTGCGCATCGAAGCTTTCGACGCATTGAATCCACAGCATAGATTCTGCTCCCATGTCGCGAGCCGGCGGTCTCGAGCATTGTTTGGGATGGAGGGGATTTGGGGTTGGAATGGGGGATTCCACCATGCCTTCGATTCTTTTCCAGCGCGGGATCCCTCCCAGAAAGTTCCGGTCTACGGAGTGGCTCGGCTCGCTGTTTGCGCCTTGATCGACGATTGTCGCGTACATATTCGACCGTTCACGCTGATAAGAAATACGGAGCGATGAAAGATGGCGATAATGGAGCTGCCAATTTGAAGGTACCTCGAGCTTCTCGCGGAACTCGTTTTCGATCCGACTTCTGTTCCAGAGATCAGGTGCATGAGAGGTAAGCAATCGGAAGGATACAAGTCAGAAGTATCTGATCCGACCGCAGTGAATTCCAGATATGTAGAGCCGTTTTGGAAATAACAGCTGCAGTTACGCGGGGAATCACGCATTGATACCAGATCTAACGAGCGGGACTCGCAACACGTCTCCGGAGAGCTTTACTATAGTCTCGAGCTCGAGTCGATCTGATTCTGGAGCCTTCGGAGAAAATATTCGACTCGGTCGCATGTTCGTCGCGCTGCAGCACAACACTGCCGGCACAGATTATTAGATTCAGGAACTCTAACGGGACATTGGAACCACATGATTAAATACCGATATCGGTTGACCCTGAAACCACGATCGTTGATTCTCGTTAGCGTTAGTTCGACAAACGCGTTATTTGTGTCGGACACAGCTGGAAATCGGGGATTTCAACCGGTTCAACCGCTGAAACATTCGCTGCAAAAAGATCTGAATCGACAGGAAAATGCAAATAAAAGTGCCGCCCACCATAATCATAGATGACTTTCGAGTTAGCCGATCGGCTTGAAGAGAGAACTAACGAACCGTTGGCAAGTTTGCGTTGATGACAGCTGTTGTGTGAACGCGGGTCCAGAAATCATGCGAAAATCGAGAGGAAAGAGAAGCAGGAACGCCCACCAACAGCTGTCGAAGCTAAAGCTTTACTTTCGGACAACTGATGCTTGTCAACTTCGAATTCCTTCAGAAGCGGTCGAGCTCGACCGTGTACCCTCGCTCGTCAAGATTTCAACAAGTCCCGACAACGAGACCTATCCGATTAAGACGCCTGCGACGGCCTCTGAGCTTATATCGATCGAAGGCACCGATCTAATTGTCAAAGCCTCTACTACAGAACTTTATTCCGGTGCATTTTCTGTTTTCGAACATTTTCGTTCACAACGTCATCGGTCAGTGTGTCGTCTGATGGAGTCCACCGTCATAGCGCGTCTCTAACAGACAAAGTAGATCAGCTATGTGGTGCAATCACAACCGTAATGATCAAAAGATATCCGGTTCATACATATTCATTCCGTTTCAGGTGTGATCGCTATCGTATTCTTCACGAGTATTATGTAATGAAAACGGACCTCGCCGTGCTGGTCCGTTCCATTCAATTAATCTGAGCGCTCCTCACTGATGATCGCCTTCATACACTCACCGAGCATGCCAGCAACCCACCCACACATATCGCTTTCATCGACGATTGCAGCCAGAGCAGCTGACCGAAAAATAGACAGTGCCTCTCCCATATAGCCTTGGGAAGGTGATTTATTGATTCGTTCATTCAGTTATGTTGTTGGATGGATTTATGAAAAATAAAAGCATGGCGCGAACGAAATTCGCAAAATGCGACGGTTCGCTTGTGTTGCGAAGACGGTGCTGGTGCTGACACCTTGTTCCTATGGTACCCGCGGTTGTTTTCCCGAAGTAATGGCAACGCGGCGCGGCGCCCGTGAAACTCTTGTTCCATACTTCAAGAGACACAGACATTCCTCTTCATCGTAGCCTAGATCGATCTGATTGGACAGCTTCTAGCGGAGCCGAGAGTGTTCCCATCCCCACTCCCAACAGCTGGGAAGGCTTCGCCTTGACCAGAGGGAAGTGCGTCGCTTGCAAAGATTGCATCCTGTCCCTAGGCAGTCAAAAACGGACAAACACGAAAATTCGTTATCAGCCACATCGGCAGCCTTTTCTCATACCAACAATGGTTCCGTTTGTTTTATCAGAACTAATACCCGATGGAACGGTGAGCTAAACATTCGATGCGAAATTCAGATAACGCCATTGTGGGCTGCCTTTGCCCCGTTTGATCGCATTTCAAATTTCCTCCTTTTGCTATGACTTCTGCTTACTTTTGAGACTTCCACATACGAGGGAAAGGCATTTGATCGGATCACTCGGAAACTGTCTTTACTACTCTGAACGGCAGCCGGAGCAGCAACACAGAAAAAAGACAAAGGCGTCTTTACCTTGTTGTTGCGACGAATCAACAGTTGAGATCCGGCCGCTTCGGTCCGATTTGAAACGACCGTGATCCGACGAAGTCCGACGGATTACGCACGTCAATCAATGTGCTCAGTAGCGTTGAGAAACGCGTGGGAAACGGAACGTACACCGTATGCAAGCTTCGATCGCAAATACAACGAAGACTGAATGAGCGCATTAACGTTGTTGTTCGACGGACCACGGCTAATACATGTACCGTTCGTCTTCCGATCCGATTTTGAATCTATTTACAAGTCGTCTTTTTTTTGTATTGGTTTTCCTTTTCCGCGGTTCGAAGCTCCGTTCAGTTGGTTCATTCCGCCGGAATGGCTCGGAATCGGATGGGTTTGTGTGGGGTTCCGTTATAAATCAACGCGGACAGGTTTCAAGATGAATATTAGCCCGGAGAAACGTCGAACCGCGACTGCAATGTGGAAGGGAGGCAAGTGATAATCACGTATTTCTTAGAAAATCTGTTCCAGGTAGTGAAGCCGAGCTTCCCTTCGAAGCTGGTTTCGGGCTCTATTGCCGGGAAACAATTGAAACCAGGACGGTTCGGCATAGCATTCATCGTTAGCGTTCCTCAAGTTTCCGGTCTCCTCCCGAATGACGCCTCTTCATTCGAAGCTCTCGAAGCATGAGCGTTCAATGCATGAATACCTATGTACGGCTCCACATGACACGAGAGGAGTGAAAATCTTGTCCATATCGGATTCCATCTCCTTGACGCTTAGAAGCTCGCATTGAGGTGATGCACTTGGATTGCACAAACCGATTCACGACCCCTGGCTCGGACTCGTCGAAGCTCTACGATTCTCCAAGACTTGAAGGTACAATGCTTTTTTTCAACTGCCAGATTTTATTAAACATATCACCCGAGATCACTTCGAGTCTCCTCACGAACCCTTCAAATCTTGTTGTCGATCTTGTTCGCATCTCGCCAAGGCCTGCATGTTGCGACTGCATTTGGTAGTCTGCCCCGGTTTGGGTTTGTTCTTGTAAGTCGGAGGTGACATCAGGCAGGCCTGCGTAACCACGAAAAGTGAATGACAGCCTCGGTCGTTCAAGGTAGAATGGTTAATAGTATATCCACGAGAGAAAATGTCGCGTGTGTCCCGTTGCACACAGCGCTCCCGATTCGGATCTCAGGATGGGTGGAACACGCAATCCAGTCGTCAACGTGGCTTTCTTCGTTTTTATTTTCTTCCCGTTACTAATGAAACCCGATCATTCCATCTGCAAGAAACGTTTCCAGCAGAAAGCTGCTAGTTCTAGAATTTAGGAAGATCCGTTCCAGAGTCATCCGGTGCGGATGATGATATGATTGAGCTTCTGTTGCGGAACACTCCACCTCTGAGTTTTCATCGATTCCGCGGAGACTCTCTGTGTAGCATACGTTTCATGGTAGACTCCAGCTACATCATCAGGTTTCAAAAAAAAGATTGTTCACTAAAAACGCAGGGGCGTGTATGGAGGGACGGGGTCCTGCAATGGGCGGCGCTCGACGATAGGGAAGTGTGTGGACCCTTCGCTGTCTTGATATCGTGAGACCGAGTCGCTGCAACGTTTCTTGAGTTCTCCGTTGTCAAAGTCATCTGCTTTCGCTCTCTACAAATATTGCTAAGAATCGGGTACACGCGGCAGCCCTTGGTAAACCATGACCCGATGTTATTCTGATAAACATGCCAACTTCACGGTTTGCTCGGCGCCGTGTGTCGATCTCGATGACTCTGACATTACCTGACCATCACTGTTTCGTCGATTTCAAAATCGTTCGAGCAATCTAGATCATTCCACGACAGCTGTCAGTATCGGGCAACAGAACGAGTGCTTGTTTTGGTAATGCTTCATTTTGCAAACTAGAATCCGTTTCCCGACGTTTTTCTCCTCCGAGCGACCGCCAATTTCGTTCTTGGTACAAGAAATTGCAGAGTTAACACACAGAAGGGCTTGTGGGTGGTCAGCATAATTGTTGATTCCCCTGGTAAATACCTCTCCTTGGTTTGTTTGGAACACGCGATAAAAACGCATCTCAAGCGAGGACTGCTCGGGATCTTCTCACCGAAGGTGGCTTGCGTTTGCACTTGACTAAAACGTTTAAATTTATCGCTTCGCAGAATAGGATAAGAAAGTGCTATTTTCCAGGCAAACTTCAGAACCCACAAGATGCGTGTGTGAGCAACATTCCTCCCAATCTAGAATTTTCGCACTTTCTCTGGGCAATGTCATTCGTTTTTCCGCGTCTTTATGATCTGCACTCAGCATGGGTGGCGCCGACTCGGTTCCGCTGTTGACTTCGGTCACACCTCTTTTCGGTTCTCCTGCGAAACTCTAGGAATGAGTTTGTTAGACACTGAGCAAGGAGAAACAAAGCTCCCAAGCAATCGACGACGAAGTTGCGTATCAGGATCTCGAAAGACTGGCCCCGACAATGATCCCAAAAGCAAGCTGGCATCGGGATCGGGCTTCAATTTCGAATTTCGAAAGTTTTACGCTTTCTTCCACCCTACGAAACCGCTACGGGATGGCACTCAAATGACCGTAAAATATCTTCGGAAACGGCAATGAGCATCGAAACGCTGCAGCTTGTTGAACAACAATAAATTAACGCCGTTCTCGGCGAACACTGAAGGCCCTTTTCAGCGGTCGAGCGGTCGGATTAGTTACGCATCAGGTGTCCAACGTCTCTTTTTTTTACTTTTTGGCAAGATCCGTCGACGATGCGCCCCTAACTGAAGTTTTTCATTTCACACCAAAAATTCGGCAGTTTCTCGGTTCGGATCCCTCTTGAAAAAATTGCTCTCTGATGGAACTTCTTCAATATTCATGCAGTGGGTGCTCTTTACTCACTGCGGCAAGAAAGGCAATGTTACTGACTAACAGTGTCGCCCGGTCGGACACTCCAGTAAAAAAAAAAAGGGGGAGTCTGCGTTCAGCGAAGATGGTTTTTAGACTCATTGAGCTCGGGTTCGTGGTTCGTTGGTCGTTCAGCGGAGCGACAGGCTCGAAAAATAAAATTCCGCCGTTCCTTATTGCGTTTTGAGTGGGGTAGACTGTGTTAAGTCGGAACTGATGACCCTCTTCATCGCTACTTTTTTGTCAACGCCCTGGTCAGCTCCGAGGAGGGGATGATCCACAGTGTCCGGCGATGTGATTAATCTTCTTCGAGTAACGCCCCACTGAATCCGATCTCTTGATACGCTGTTGAACCCGCAGGCTGTAGGTTTTGCCAATTATTTTAACTTCACATCGCTCTTGCGGTGAGCCGAAGGAAGATGCGACAGCATTTTCTGCTCTGATTCGGAACGGTCGATTGAGGGGAGCTCGCGATCCACCCGCTCCGCAGTTGAGTTATCCAAGTCCTCATCCTGTTTGAGCCAGCAACCTCCAGAAGACGAGTTGATTAACAAGAATCTGCGAATCTGTGTTCTCAACTTATAAACTCCGGGAAATTTGAAATTCCCGAGCCTACGGCAGTCCCTGAAACTGTCGTCCAGTCTGGATCTAGTATTGCTCGAGAAGGCGCCTTTTCGAATGTAGGGAACAAAAACTCCCGCCGATCGAAGAAAAATCACGTTTCGACCGCGTCGTCCGACGGGCAAAATTAGCTGAGTTCTGCGGCGGCGGAGCACGGCGGTCACCACAGGTCAAGTTTTCACATTAGTCCGTTTTTGTCTAGAACAGATTCGGTGATCACCGTTCTCCTAGCGCTTCATGAATGCGAATTGCCTCAACGAAGCCGATCTTCAAACAACAAAACTGAGACTCCACCTGACCTTCCAGCAGCGCAGCTGGAATGATATCGTTTAATAGACATTTATACGAACCCTGCAGAGAACTCAATGATCCACCACGCGAAATTATTGCCAATTACCAATGGCAATACGGCAGTTCGACCCAGTGAAAAAGGGCGCTTTTCTTGAATCACTAACAGCGCTTTGGCGCGCGGCAGTGCGTACCCTGATTGAAGATCTCCAGATTCCGGGAATTTCTCATTTCCGAATCTCCGAGCAGAAATTCAGATTTTCTTGGTTGTTTGTACCGGATATTGTCTGCGAAAGTGATTCAGACCTTTCAAAGGTCAGAGAGAGGATACTTTCGTCGGCGCCATTGCTTATTCCGACAAGTCCGAAATGTGGACAGATCAGGCTCATGCTCACATCCTGTGGTTCATTCTCAATCAATGTACCAGAGGCCCTTTACGCAGATACAAACACGAAATCTGTTAATGAGCATTCTAAACTGTTTCGTTTTCGATGATAGGACACGGTAGTTACCCAACAATCTGATTATGACTGTCACCAACACTTGATGACATCCAGCAACGGCCGTATCGCTGCTTGTAGCCGAAACGATCGCGGCGATATCCATCGTTAATATTGTGATCGATCTCACTTATGGTAGCGTGCTTTTCATCGAGAAAACGGTGTCAACACCCCTAATTGGACGCTGAATAAGAATCAGTTCGTTTTTTGCACTAATTGTGAACGCTCGTGGCGTCGAAGCTAGTCTGGCTATCACCATTCCAGTCATTCCTC
Source organism: Neoseiulus californicus (assembly GCA_028455905.1). Taxonomy (NCBI): domain Eukaryota; kingdom Metazoa; phylum Arthropoda; class Arachnida; order Mesostigmata; family Phytoseiidae; genus Neoseiulus; species Neoseiulus californicus. Next base: position 3,663,958 of record JAMQGS010000007.1, read on the forward strand.
TTCTTCATGTCTCGATTTTGCTTTTCATTTCCGTTCCCATGATTGTCTCCGCGTGATGTAACTCACAACAAATGAGCCGCGGCTTTTTCTTTCGCGAAACCTTACTCGGCTGCTGGACAAATGTCCACACGTAACTGGCTGTCAGCGGAGTCGGTACACGATGCGGCGCTTTTCTTATTCGTTTGTAGTCTTGCGCCAAATACATTGGACCAACATCGACGCGGCAACATATTGAGCGGAACGACATACCGAGGGTCCTCAAACACACAAACGAAAATGGGTCCTCGTGTGTGAACATAAACAGCAGAATCATTGTTATATGTGATGTTTGAACAGATATTTCCCTCAGGCAGGAATCAAAAAGTGTCAGTGTGAATTAAAAGTTCGCGCCTGACAACTGCAACAACGAAGTGTAGTCCAGGCGTCTTTCAACTCCGACGGTGTCGTTGATTGTGGAACCTAACAGGTGGCATGGATATACTCGCAGCCCTGCAGTCGATCCGACTGTCGCCCGCAATGATGGATCTGCTCCAAGACGGGGCCAACTCGGCCTCCATGCGAGACTGCTTTCGTTCCGACTCACACAGAGAGAGGGCGGCGTTCCTAAGAACGACTCGCGGAATGAGCCCCATGGCGTTAGCCTTGGTGTGGTCGCTTTCGGTCCTGTGCCGAGACAGAGAGCTCCTGATAGAAAACTGGAACAAGTTCCCGACCAACTTGACAACCCATCGCTACTTCAGGGAAGCGTTCTTGTTTGTAAAAAAACGCATGTGCAGCTTGGTGCACGAACAATGCCCAGGGAAGACTTTCGCGTTCGTGCTCCTGCCCTATACGTTTCCCGGGTTCTCCGCGTTATGGTGGAAACATATGACACCACTCGCCCAGAGCACGTTGGATGATTTCCTCAAAACCCCATACGCGACGCAGATCGCGATCTCGGAGTCAGCCCAGGATCGGAACATGGATGCGATGAAGGAGTACTGGAATAGCAAGGCCCAGATCACCACAACGAAGGACACCGACTATGAGTTCAGAAGAAATAGACCCCGAAACGAGAGCGGATTTGACGTACTGATCTATGCCAAGCTTGAGAGGGACGAGTACGAGCTCGTTGACTTCGCGTCGGACAGGAGGTTGATCCTGTTCCCCAAGGCGGGCCGGTACTACACCGATGAAGAGCTGGAGATCTGGCTCAGCCACCGGCTCCCCGACTCCGCATAAATAAATATACCTTGGAGACGGCTTTGTCTGGCCCCCCGTCGCCCAAAAGCCCGCCAAGCTCCAATCGGCCGTCAAGCAGGTGGACGCCGCCGAGCCTGGCGATTCCTCTATGAATTCGTCCCTATGAACCTTCTTCCTGGTAGACCTTCCCCGCAAGTTTTCGGATGAGCCGCCAAACATCTAGAACTCGATTGCTCAAGTCGAAGATTTGAAACGGTTCGCGAAATTGTATCTTGAATCAAAACACTTGAGTCTCAAGGAGCTTAGACAGCGGCTTCTCTGAAGATATGGAAAGCGTGTGATTCAGAACATCACAGAAAACTGAAGATGGATCGTTGCGTTGAGCTGTGGTGGAGGAGTGACACGTGAATGAGAGGGTATATTCCATTTACGTCACGCTTCCGTCTTTTGAGAAGTTATCGTAGAAGCGTATCAGAGAATCACAAAAAGTGAAGCGCGCGTTTATTTCTCAGATGATGGCAGCATGTTGTCAAACATGGTGCGCACGTTGGGCGATTCAGCGCTGATCCGTCGACAAATCCGCTCCAATAAAATGCCTGGTTCATCTTCGAAATCTTTTGTCAATATAAAGGAGATGGTTTCCATAGTAAGTTATCGACGGTGCTCACTCTTAGTGAATCTCCGCGACGGGACTGCGGTCGAAACGAACGCGGTGGGCAACGAAGAACTAGGGTCGCGAAGATCTAACCGGCATGTGACAGGGCGGGGCGGCGGAATGTTGGCCGTGTGTTGATGGAATTGAAAGAAAAGGGGAGAATGAATAGGCGCGGCGTTTCAAACCATTTATTTCTCACTCAAGTGATACTGTTGTTTAGGAGTTTAGGGCATCTGGATCTTGTTTTGAAAAACTGTGGTCAGATGTCGTTTCGGCGGTGTTCCGTACACTGCTTCCTTGAGCCGTCCGACTGTGATCGAGGCAGAACGGCGGCTCTATCATGTCCCCCCCCTCTACCTAATTTTTTGGAGACAAAGAAAACGTAGCTGAGTAAGGAGCTCGCCCTCTTCGATCACTCGATTTGAAGTTGTCCCTGTATGCAGTCTCAATCAATCGATGGAACGATAACAGGCGACGATGCGGGACGATACGTAGCTGGAAGATTGATTTGAAGAAAAGCTTATCTTGCGATATCTCCTTCGATCCGTCGTTCTAACGGTTGTTGTCAAAATTGTGGATGCTGGTCTGAAAATCGCTCAGTGAGGCCGAACCCACTTTGAACGCCGAGGGCTGAACCTAGAAACTCGATCGGTTGTCCGCAAACAGGGGAAATCCCGAGTGGGAGATTTCCGCCGAAGAAATACATCGATGCCGAGGGTCTTCGAACACACGGTACTGTTGCCTTCGGCTTAAACAGCGGAAGCATTGTGATGTTTGAGCAGATATTCATTCCCCTCTGTGAAGAATTGAGACAGAAATAAATAGGTGTCAGTGTAAATCGAAAGTTCGCGTCTGGCAACTGCAACAACGAAGTGTCAGAGTGCTCCTGCATCCGTAGGGCTTCCAATGATGAGTTCCTCGGTATACTCCACGGCCCTCGTTCACACTCGGGCCCACAGTTTATTATCTCCTCAATCATTTCTAACTCCGACAGGAATGTAATCTAGGCGTCTTCCAACTCTGACTGTGCCGTTGGTTCCAGAACTCGACGATGGTACCAGACATGGATACGTTGGATGGGAGGGAAATCACAACCGACATCGACTTCGCCATCGCGGCAATCCAACCGCCGCCCGGCTGGATGCTCGAGATAATGGCTGTGTTCGAAGACGAGGCCAACATGGCCTCCATGCGCAACTTCTCGGTTTTCGATCCGCTCAAAGAGAAGGCGGCGTTCGTGAGGACGACCGGCGGGCTGAGCCGCGCGGCGCGTGTCCAGGTCTGTATGTTTGCGGTCATATGCCGAAACAGAGAGCGTCTTATACGCGATTGGCGCAGACTTCCGAACTGCATCAAGTCCAGCCGCGTCGCAATGGAAGCGTTCGCGTTTGTGCAGAACCGTATGTGCAGCTGGGTGCATGAACGACGCCCGGGGCGGACGTTCCCGTTCGTGCGCTTGCCCTATACATTCCCCGGGCTGTGCGCGCTCTGGTGGAGAACGATGACACCACTCGCCCAGAGAACGTTGGATAACTTCCTCAAGACCACCTACGCGACGCAGGTCGCGATCTCGCCGTCAGCCCAGAGGCGGAACATGGAGGCTATGAAGGAGTACTGGAATAACAAGGCCAAGAGCACCACCTTCGCCGCCTTCGGAAGAAATAGGGCACGGAACCAGGGAGGTTTTGACGCAAATATCTACTCCAGGCTTGCGAACGACCAGGAAGAGCTCGTCGAATTCGCTCCGAACGGGGACATGATCCTGCTCCCCAAGGCGGGCACGTACTACACAGATGAAGAGCTGGAGATCTGGCTCAGTACCCGGCTCCCCAAGCCCAACGCGGTGCCCGGCGACCTTGGAGGAGGCGCCGTGGGTGGCGAGAAGAAGTCGACCCAGCTGAACTTGAACGAGGAGAAGGCGGCCAGCATCGACTTCGAGCAGAAGGCCCAGCCGAGGGTCGTCAAGGCCGCCGAGAAAAGGAGGGACAACACCGAGACCAGCGGCGACTCGACCGAGGACCTGCCCCCCGCTCGCAAGCTTCATCTGAACGAGATCAGGCAGGAGCCGCAGTCGCCCCAAACGTCGCTAGCCTCGGGCTCTTCCTCCATCCAGATGAGGGAACCGGCGGAGACCGGCGCCAAGAGAAGGAAGGTCATCACTGCAAGCGACAGCGCCGAGGCGCTCGTCAGGACCCCCGTCGACCCAAAGGCCGCAGAGCTCAAATCGGCCATCGACCAGGTAGATCCCGCCGAGCCTGACGATTCCTCTATGACATGGTCCTCATGAACTTTTCCTCGGGGAGACCTTCTCCGCAAGTTTTCGAATAAACCGTCGAACATTAAGAAGTCGAATGCTCAAGTGCTCAAGTCAAAGATTTGAAACGGTTCACGCAGTTGTATCTCAAATCGGAGCATTTGAGTTTCCAGGAGCTTGAGCAGCGGCTTCTCTGAAATTATGGAGAGGCGTGTGATCTAGTGCCTCACAGAAAACTGTAGATGTATTGTTGCGTTCACTTGCGGTCGAGGAGTGACAAGCCAGTGAGAGGGGATATTCCATTTACGTCACGCTCCCGTCTTTTGGGAAGTTATTGTAGAAGCGTATCAGAGAATCACAAAAGGTGAGGAGCGCGTCTACTTCTCAGATGATGGCAGCATGTTGTCAAACATGGTGCGCACGTTGGGCGACTCAGCGCTGATCCGTCGACTTTGCTCCAATAAAATGGCTGGTTCTTCTTCGAAATCTTTTGTCAACATAAATGATAAAGGAGATGGTTTCCATAACAAGTTATCGATGGTTCTCACTCTTAGCGAATCTCCACGACGAGACCGCGGTCGAAACGAACGCGGTGGGCAACGAAGAACTAGAATCGCAAAAATCTAACAAGCATGGGACAGGGCGGGGCGGCGGAAAGTTGGCCGTGTGTTGATGGAATCGAAAGAAAAGGGGAGAATAAATAGGCGCGGCATTTCAAACCATTTATTTCTCACTGAAGTGATCCTGTTGTTTAGGGCATCTGGATCTTGTTTTGAAAAACTGTGGTCAGATGTCGTTTCGGCGGTGTCCCGTGAATTGCTTCCTTGAGCCGATCGACTGTGATCGAGGCAGACCGGCGGCTTTATCATGTCCCCCCTCTAGCTGTTTTTTTTGAAGACAAAGAAAACGGACTCAAGTGAGAAGCTCGCCCTCTTCAATCGCTCGATTCGAAGTTGTCCCCGTATGCAGCCTGAATCAGGGAAGACGGTGTAGTCAATCAATCGATGAAACGATAACGGGCGACGATACGGGCGCGTCGTAGCTGAAAGATTGATTTGAAGAAAAGCTTTTTTTGCGATATCTCCTTCGCTCAGTGAGGCCGAACCCACTTTGAACGCCGAGGGCTAAACCTAGAAACTCGATCGCTTGTCTGCAAACAGGGAAAATTCCGAGTGGGAGATTTCCGCCGAAGAAATATATCGACGGATGAAATTGCTCGGACGCGCGACTGACCGTATTCGGCGGCGTTGACGGATGCGGCGATCTTCATCAAACGGCGAAGAGGGATGGGGCCTTTCGGAGCATCTCCGCCAACAACTGATCGAAGTGCGGTGATTTTTGGATAGGAAAATGGCTTTTTGCTACTTCGCCGGAACCCCCATTCAATTCTTGTGGAAGAAAAGCGACCGCCGATTGTCGTGGAATGCTTTGTCTCACGCGGAGCGAAAGCAACTCCAGAACCATCGAAAGAGCACATCGCTCTGAGGGGACCTCTTCCCACAGTGTTCCTCGCGTGATGTGGGAGATTCGAGAAGATGAACAAATGGCAGGAGTGGAAATCGCGGGCGGGTGGAAAAATGGACCAGGGTCACACTTGGAGCAACCTTCCTCGTTGGCAACCAACTCTTTCCAGACCCTGTCAGCCGAACTGGCTCCGTGCCTGTTGATGTCTCCTCTCAACGAGCTGAATCTCCGCTCCAGAAAATGCTGAGAAACGATCGAACCCACACAGCTTCCTTGATGGGAGCTCAAACGGGCCGATGAGATCGCTCCAGGACGAGACACCGAGCAAGGGGGAATCATATATCTTGAGCAGGAACTCTTCGGCGGCCAATAACGACGGAGATAGCTATCCAGTGCCGAAAAAATTCTCGTGAGTCAGCTTTGGAAAGTCATCTCGATCTTGGAGGCATTCGGTCCTCGTGAGAAAAAAATATCGCGAAGCAACACCTGGACGAGAAACCAATACTGACGATGATTTGTCAATAACAGTGGATTTCTTCTCGGCGTCGGTTCTTCGCAAAATCGTTCGCAAAGGATCGCTCCAACACTCCAACACGATTTCGTCTGAAAAATGTCGTTTACTCCAAAAACCAAATCACCCGGCACCAGGCACAGTCGAACGCGCGCAAATACTTCCCGCCGCAAACACAAGACTCACGAACCAATGATTTTTTCTTCTCTTTTTTTCACAGCGGTTGAAGCCGACCACTCCAGTCGACCTAGACGCAGTGACCTGTACAGAGTCTCCTGGCGGTCATGTCAGAAAGTGAAAATAAGAAGTTTTACACAATTCAACTCGGCCTAACTGAGCGGTACCTCGTCTCTAGGGACGCTTTAATGAAAACTCGTTTCCTGAAACCTCCAGGACAGGCGATTGTTCGCCCACTGCGATTGACCATGATTCGTTGAAAACGACGAACCGTACAGCCAACGCTCGAACAAGTTACTTCCACGTGGCTTTGAATTTGATTTACTTCGTTTAACAACGGCCGCATCAAGTTCATAGTCAGTGTTCAGCGGTCGAGCACCAACAACAGCGGAATGAGCCTTTTGCGCCGTTTCTTTTATCCCAAATTGAATATTTTATCCATTGAATGTACCAACACGACTTCGTTTGGCTGACAGCCTTGACAATCAAACGACTCCTCATCGACCACAGTACAATCTTCATCAGAGTCTTAGCCAGAACTGTGCGTGTTTCAACTTCTCCGCGCATCGCTTGCACAGGATGCGAGTGGACATTTGTCGAGAACGTTGAAGGAATCGGAAACTAACGACGAAATCCATTCACGCTAGGACTGTGATTCTCCATTTCTGTGTTTTCAAAGCTCCGCCAACTTGTCGACTTGACGAACACACTGGGATCCGCGCAGACCTGGAATGACTGCCTCGTCGCGGGCCTTGAGCTATCGCACTAGTTATTTATCGACTTATTCGCTTCGTTGAGTCTGATCGGAGCCAGAACGCTGGATGAGCGGTTCGGGGCTTGGATTCTGGTGCTGGTTGATCCAACTCGAGTTCTTGAACACGATTCACTATCCTTCTCCCGGGACGAGAAGTCCTCTGATGACTGACCTACGCCTCTCATCAAAATATTAGAAGTTATTTCGAGCGTCTCTTCCAAGACGAAGAATAAAAAATGCAATCTGTTCTGTCGAGCAGTTCATCTCTCGAGGAAAAAACATCAACTCTGTTTCCAGCTAAAGGCTTGGATGCTTCTCATTCATAAGAACTCGGAACTTCGCGATGCCATCGACTTGGAAACCCGCAGCCGAAATGAGCCTGATGTATTTGACATAATTCAACGGAGGATCATTCGGGCATTCCAGAGCCCTTGACACTTTTCAACGACCGATCGAGAGTTTTTTTCCCGCCATAACCCCCGAGTCATCATGTAGTGTAGCCAACATTGGAGCATCACAGGCCTATTCCGCCTTTTACGCAATGAAACGGTGATCGTGATTGATCAAAAAGAAGTCGTAATCGGTAGCCACATGGATCCCCAGAAAATTGCAGTGGCGTCAGCTTCCGCGCATCCCAATGCCTCGGAGGCATTGCTCTTTGTTACGGAAGATTAATAGCTTCCCACGAAGGCGACCCGAAATGAATAATGTCCGATTCAAGAAACAAAAAATCGACCTTAGAGAGAACACGCGCCAACGAGCGTCATGCTCCGACAATGACTTCGGTCAGCGTATTCACGACCGTAGCCTCATGCCACACCCAAACGATTCAGAAATTGATTTTTGAGCAGCCACAGAAACTTTTTGGGCACGAACTCGTCTAAACCTGTCGGGCTCAGCAGTTTCCAAGGATGAGATGTTCTAGGGAGAACAGAGAATCGCTCGCCGAGCTCCGGAAATCGCATAGCGGGAACGGAAATACTTTCGACGCGCTCGGAGATATCTTGATTTTCAAATTTTCGTGTTTGGGACTCGGTCAGCGCTGGAATGACCGACCATCAGAACTCTTCGAAGTCGTCGGAGGTCCAAGTTAATATAGTGGAGTCTCATTTCAACAAACGCTGCTGTGGCGTATTTCCTCATACAAGAAACAGGTTTGCTCGCTTGCTGGGGCAAATCTTTTTCGGGACCGATCCCGATATGCTCCCGTTTTGATGTTCATTTCGATGTAGCGGAAGAATTCTGATTTCGATCCAGGATACCTTGGGCCTTTCCCTCGAGATCACCAGGGACAATCGCGCAGCGGCGTGTCTTGGGATACAATTTGGGCGGCAAGGTACCTCCAACGCGCTCCGATGGTGGTATTAATCCTACATGTACTTTCGCTGTCGCGAGTTTCGACTTGAAAGCGTGAATATCATGAATGAACGTAAGGGGAGAGGAGGACACGCTGGTCGAGCCGGACGCGAAAGCTCCGTTAGACTTCTGCGACGACAGACACTTCGCGCGTAACGGCGCTCTGAAGTGGCCACGGACAGCAGTGACGGTGTGCTTCTCTCTCAAAGTTCTCTTAAAACTCCTCGTGGTTGGAGATCCCTCTGAAGGATTATGATTTTGGATACGAAGTGAACAGAGCGAGAAGGAGTGCAGAGTCCATCCAAGTACCAACCTGCACCTTTGGAGTACACCACCTCGAGGAAGATTCTGGTGAGTTGAGTATGAATCCTCAGAGCGGCATCGTTATCAGCAGAGCTTCCGCAGAGGAGAGCTAACGGAATAATCAATAAATGGAGTGTGGAACCGGAGCTCCCCGAGCGATTTCATGTCGCCGAACTTGGTCGGCTTCCAACGAACGATTCGGGATAATAGGACTTTCATGATTCGCTCGTTGAGGTCCGAATGTTCTGAAAAAGTCAGTGCCAAATGTCCCCTTGAATATCTCCAGCAAACCGTGGGCCACCAGATCGTGTGTTCCCATGTGCCAAAACGACTACGGACCCTTTCTCGTCCGTTTTCGCGCGGTCAAGTTTGAGCGACGGAACATGAGAATTAAAACACTCTGAATGCCTCTGGAAAATGGAAAACGAGACATGTGATGAGTAGAGCAATGCGTTACGTGTCGCGTTACCGCTTATGGGGAGAATACAGCGCGAAGCTTCCCGTTCCCGTCGACATGAATCCGGTCAGTAAGAACTCGCCTCAAGAACGCGTTAACGTTCACCGGCACTTGTGGCAAATTAGGCCCGGGGCGCGTTTTGTTACAGTTCAGACATGGGGCTGCTCCGAAATCAGACAAACGTGGGATGCGCCGAGATCCCTCCAGGCTTCAAACCCACGTCGAATTGCATGGACTTCGGATAACGTTGATTTTCTCACGTCAATTCCTCTTCGGCAAAACAAATTCTCATCCGTCGGATTATAGTTGCTCGCTGTTAGCGGACGCTTGCCGAAGACGAATGTTTTCCCTCCGAGTAACAAGAATAAATCTCCCTGAAGCAACCGATCCATCGGATCCGCGGGATATCATTTCATCCCATGGGATGGGATCCGATAGTTGTTCCCAGGGCGTCCGTGGGACGCGTGGAGCTCGAAGCTTAAGTGAAACAGAGGGAATCGTTACCAAAGCGACAGCACCTCCTATTTCGGCATCATTTTCGTGGTAGTTCACGCGTTTTCATCCAATAAACAGAAGTCATCGCTGGAAAGAAGACAATCATTGGGATTCATGCTGCGCAATCGTGGGAATTGTCCCACGCAGAGGTTTGCAAGACGCACGGTTCGCGTACCTTGGAGAAATAGGATCAAGTCGTCGAACGGAAACTCTCCAAAAAGCCATTTAACGTCGCTTTATACTTCGATCATGGCAGCCAATTCTTTGCGGTTGACGCCCAGAAAAATTAAAATTAGCATCGTGAGTTCACGATCATGGCCGCTGTCGGACGGAGACGCTTTGATTCGATTTCCATTTTGTGTTTATGCCAATCGCGGAATTGGATGGAGGAAAGGTTCCAGAGCGCAACTCACAGTGAGCCAAAATTCAAAACTCTTCGAAGGAATGTCAGACAAGCCCATGAGGGCTTCAAGAGATGCTTGAAGCTTCCGGGACGACTTTCGAAAAAGAAACAACCGCTATCTGTAACCCTTATTGCACCGGGACATTCCATTTCATGTTATCAGTTGTCAACTCAACCGTTACTGTAGCTCGCGAGTGAGTTCTCCATAATTTGGAAGTTGCTTGTTAGTGGCTTTTGAGACAATGAAGGGGCGATTTAGCCTCTTTGTTCCCTTTTCTCAGAATCTCTCAAGTCCTATTGCCAAAAGCTGGAAATGCCGCTTTGGACAACAAACGCGAGACACTGGAAGCGTGAAAAACTTGTATTTGTGTCTTACATGGAGACACAAAATGACTTTCGCTGGAACGAGCGTTTTTGTTCCTTTCGCCGGCCAAGACTCGGGCATTCTTGAACCGACTTCCGAAACTTTACCGATCTGGATCACAGAAGAAGGTCGTCCGGTCAATTGTTGTTCACACAGGAAGAGCTTGCCGAGAACTTCACTCCAGAGCATAACACTTCGAAGATATGCGTACGCGACATCGGCATACTACTCTTCATTTTTTCGCATGATAACCCGGTCGGAAAGGTTCCGATTTCTGTGTCCCTCAACGATGATTCCCCACCGAGCGCGAAGTTATCCATGGGATCAGAGTGAAATAAATCGCCTAGCGAATGATCGGCTCCCTCTCTCACGAGAACTATCCGTTTTTGGGATGATGGGAAACTCTTCTGTTCCCTGTCTATATCGGTCTCTTGTCAAGCTGGACAAGCAAGAAATGTCAACGAAGTTAGCAACGTTCATGTGGTTACATGTAAATGGGTTGATTGCCACAATGCGCAATCTCTATCTTCGTCAAAGTTAGCTCATAACAATGCGCGGTACCCATTAGTTGTTCGCTCTTCTGTTGTTGCTCGGCAGCTCCTAGCAAGGAGTAGTTCGGTTCCGATTTTGCGCATGAGGACTCCGTCAGTTTTGACATGAAGCTCATATCATCGACCATCCGTTATCAAAATCGGATGGAAATGGGTTCCCGAGCGGAAATCTGAAAGGAGAATCAAAATTTCCGAAGAAAAATGCCTTGTTGTCATCTCATTCTTTAGATGCATCCACTTTGGCAACGCCGAGAACCGCGGTTAGAATGAAGGTATCCCGGTGTTCCTTCTTGCCGGCTATCAAAACCGAAAACGACGACCAGCCCATTGCCAGACGTCCCTTGGGAGACAGAAAACAGAGACTTAAGACGAAAACTTCGAACGTCCACCGGGGACCTTCAAGTCGTTTACCCTGTCAAATTAACAGAATAAACAAGTGCAGTCCCATATCACGCACGCATCGTTGGTTTTCTCTACGAGCTAGCTGACCGAGATCAAGAACGTACGGAAGACTTGATGACAGAATTGGAGGAATTATGGAGGAACGAGAAAAATTACCATAAAACAAACAAGAAAGAACAAAAGAACTGTGTGTAGGTGAAGACTACCCACGACCCTTGAACTTGATCCCCTCAAACATCGCTCCATGACCACCGATTCGTCTCAACGTTGCCTCTGGACGACTGCACGCTGCCTTTGATCACTTTCTCGCGGATTTTCGATTTCTCGTCGATCCCCCGAATCGAAGATCGAAGACGAATTTTGGAGGGCGTCGATAACTAGAGCTTGTTCATCGCAGAATCGCGAAGTTTTTTTTGCGGGGAAACCGTTCTGCCGAATCATGACTCTCTCAATTCGATGCCGAAGATAAGCTCGATGATTGATCATCAGGGCCAGGAGTTCAAAATCAAATATCTTGCGAAGCTTCCCATGATTCATGCGAGACAAGCTCGACAGAAGATCTGATTTCATGAGAGTTTATACACACACGAATCCGCTTGGAATTATTCGATTGGGGCTAATTTCGATTTGCACCAGAACCATTTTCACAGTTCATATTTCACATCGATAATAACTCAATCATTAGTTCATCGATACATCATCTGATTGAGCACAAAATCAAAGGAAACGATCCGAAATCGTGTTTCCATCATTTGAGGGATTTGCATAACTCGGCAGTCGGACGCGTTGTCGTGATACGCGGACCCGAACCCATCGCAAAACTTCATTAGATCTTCAAAAACCTGGCGTTGGAGCCGTTTTGGATGATACAAATCTGTCCGGGGTCTTGAGCTTCGAAACCCAGACGTTTTACTGTCATTTTTTCAGCAGCTGGGGCCATATATTTATGTGTGGGGTTTCGGCTTTTTGGAGAGGCGAAGGTTCGCTCCGAGTTGCCCCATCGGCTTCGAACAATCCTCGTCAGCCTTCGAGACGATACAGATTAGCTGATTTCATAACAGTGCTTCGTCGCTTCAAACCTAACATCTGTGACCCCGAAAAGCCACACGACCGCATTGACAATGAGCAGTGCCACACGATGAGCCGACATCATCCCTTTCGATCCTTTTCCGCGTGAGTTTTCGTACTTTCAACAGAGGGAAAAACTCTGAAGCGCAGAAAGAATGCCGGAGCCACCGGCCCGAAAACCGTCGTTGTCGTATCAACAAACTTGCAGTCAATGGGGCGCTGACGTTTGTTGTAATCAAGTTTGGAGGAGCGATACTCAACTCATTCAATGGAAGAGGAACGAATAAAAAATAGTTTTTGCCATTTGGATCCGCGTCCGTCTGCTCATCGGTGGGCCGATTCGTTCATCGGCGTCTGGCGGTTTCGTTGATTCGTCCGTTTCGTCGGGTCTTCGGGGTCTCGTTGTGTTTTTATTTTTTACTAGCGGCAGTATTACGTATTTTTTTTCCCGCGCGAAACGTCGGAGTCGGACGTTCATCGTCGTTGTTCGGGGAGGTGTGTCTTGACTAAAAGCTATATAGCAGCCCGTAAATAAAACAATCATCTCATGAAAGCGGAGCTTCGGATGCGCTTTCGTGTTGCGGCTGGAAGAATGGGAGACGATTTTGACGGGAAGAGCCCATCATTGACGAAAGTGGTCGGCTTGTGACTTGTGCCATCAAGACAATTTCGTAGACCACTGCTCTTAGCGTCTTCTGATCGACAGCGAGATCGGTTACGCTTCACCAGCGAAGTCTTCCTGATCAGTTCTAATCTTTTCTGCCGAATCAGGCGAGATACCCGGAAACTTGGCTCGTTGAGCCACGGTTCGAGCGAATGCTACGAGACCCGAAAACTTTAGTTTCCGATCTTGGAGTTGACTTTGGGTCTCGAAACGTTGTTCCTGCGATTGGGCAGTGGCTGATTGTCATTTTCATTTTGCCATACCTGGAAAGACTTTGCTCCGGGATGCTCTTCTCTCAAACAGCTAGTCTCCTTCAGGAACCTTTCTTACGCTCGAATCGGTCGCAGTTGTAGAATATCGTCGATCTGGAAACCTCCCATTCCAGACAATACAGCGTGTACCCATTAGCTAAAAGCTGAACCACCGTTGTGAACAGCAAACTCACCGAAAATCCAACTGAAGTTATCTGTGACTCATTCTGGATAGCGTAATCAATCATGCTGAACGATGGATCCCACTCGGGATTGTATTCCAGACACTATCAGGTGCCTCGCTCGGGGCGCAGCGCGGAGTACCGTAATTGTTCGGAGACCAAGTGCGTTTGAGCCGAAACCGTGCGGCCATTGCCGAGCGAAGATTCGCTGTGGTTGTGATTTGTTGTGAAGCGGCGTTTCGTTGTTCGAACGTTCAACCGCGAACTAGGAATCGGTGATCAGACCGAGATTCATCGCTTGTTTCGCTGATGGGACAACCCGGCTTCCATTGGCGTCGGCCGAGAACAACGAGCACAACAAGCACAAAGCCGCCATCGCGATCAGCCGAAATTGCGCGATTCTGTAAAGCGCAACTAGAGCAGTAGGCTTGCGAGGAAGCGTTGGCAATTTTGCGGTTGATCTCAATCGGTTCGGGCAGCGAACGGCATTCAAGCACAAAGCCCGGATCAAACGCGTACATCTAACGGCTTGCTAGCTTTCCAACCGGCAGCTCATCATCGAACTGAATGTGATCGTGACTCGGGTTGGGTGCGGCTGCACCGTTCACAGTTACCGTCAGTCAGATCACAGCTTCGGCATCCGATTCAGCACCTGCATCAATCTGATCGTCTGCCACTCTGTCTGTCTGGCTGGCGGGCTGGCGGCTGCCTTCGATACAAAGCCGTGGCACGGTTTTCCCTCGGGGTCTTTTGTGCTAACATTCAACAACCACAGTGAAAAGGATGTTTTCCGCGATTCTTAAGCCAGTCGCTCGGCCCCATCTCAGGGTGATCGATTCAAGAAGTTCCACCCCACTTCAAAGTGTCCTCGGACCCCCAAGTTCTCTTTTCTTGTTCCTTTCCAACTTCTTACCTGCTCCGATGACTCCTGGTTCTAGGTACATCGTGGTGGCCGGTGGTGGCTTACCTGTTTGATGCAAATGGCATAACTTTAACAGAAAGTGATTCAGCCGAATGGAAACGGAGGCATCAACGCTCGATTCAGGGCCGATGTCGCACGTTCCCGACGGTTTCTCGATGCCACTTTCCTTCCTGATGGCTTCTGAGGTTGCATCCAGAAACGCGGCACCGGCGAGAACGCTCAAGCTAGCCCAAACAAATCAACAGCGTATCATGCGCATGGGCCAGTCAATATCGATATATCACCCGTTGTCGAGCAAGGTGTGTCACAGCTGACTTCCGAACGACAGAGGGTTTTTCTCTCGGATTTCCTCAGTCTTCAAGGAAGTCGTTTTATTGCCGAACTGCTCGGAACATGAAAGTTTACGGCGAACAAATTGGAAGTTTAGTGAACAAAAGTCTGAAGGATTAAGATTTGCCGCGGAGTTTTTACGAAAATTGTTGAAGTCGACTCAAGCCAGAGCACGTGAATACGCGACTAGGAAAAATCGTGTTGTGAGGAGTAAATTACTACAAAACCGCGACAGAACCCTCACTCAAACTCAAGAATAGCGATCACATTTCCCCGCAGGAAAAAGTATGGCTGCCTGACTGGCTGGCTGTCTGCCTGATCCAAGTTTGCAACTTCAGACCATAGTCAAGTGAAGCGTGAAGAATCTTCGCCTTTTTCGACTCGAACGAAAAACACAGAAATGTCGGCACAGATGATTGCACATGGATCCAATTGACGAGCTCACACGATAACGGAACCGAAAAACGCTTCGAGGAATCGGGAACGTCTGGAACATGTACCTTGGAAAGACCCGCAAGCGAGCTCAAGTAGTTCTTGCAAATTTTGCTGCTCGGAATTTTCGACTGGAAAAAGCGAGAGGGAAGTTTCCAGCAACTTTCAGCAGATACGATTCCGAAGGACTGGAATCACACATGCAAGAACCATTCACCACCGCGAGAAACGGTAGAAGAACAGAAGCAGCCATCGTTGTGTGGTCAATCGATCCAAGGCTGTTCTCGCCGGTTATCAGTACGCGGACGGAATGTTGCCACGCCGTCCACTGTGATAGGATGATATCCGTTATCAGCCTCAGAGAAGTTCTGGACGTTTGCGTGAAGCCAATTGTTGGTTGCGCGACCGCGTGAGAATCAAGGAGAAAAGGCTCTCGGGGATGATTCTTTTTTTTTCATTCGAAATCGCATGGTGATACTCGCGCGTCCCATGGTGGCCGACGTCCGCTATTCTGTATAAATTGATCGTATGGGGACTAACCGCATTTCGCGTCGTGGCTGGAAGTTGGCCAAAGTTCGATTCATTGCCAAAAAGAAACCCGGCCAGATTCAGAGCGTCTCTCTTCAGAGTGCGTTGACGCAGAGGACCTGATTGATGGTTGCTGCCTGCGCGAGGCAGGTATCCTATCCGTAGTTGCTGGGGGACAAAAAAAAACGGGAGGAAAACTACCCGCGGACCACGATTCTGATGAAAGTCGTATCGAGCACGATTGTTCTCTTGAAGTCAAGATTTGTGAGCTATGTAATTTCAAATCGTCGACGAGAATACCCCCTTCTCTAGATGGCCATCCGAATACATGCAATTCATCATCGGAAATCGTTCCCTCAGCCGATGACTATCGTTGTTAACCGCTCAAAACCAACGAAGAGGTCCTTCGGCACCGCTTTTCTGCACGTTTCTGTTTTCTTCTTCTTCTGATCCACCGCTCTTGAGGATTCGACACTCAGGTACTTCGACTTAGCTTGTCATTTGGACTGGATTCGTAGGAGGATGTCATGAACACCAGGCCATCAACGTCGAACCAAGGTTCGCGAAGATACGAAAGAGAATCCAACTCTATTCTCATTTACCAAGCAGAAAAACGGAAAACGAAAAAAAGGGAAAAACAAGGAGACGACATTCAAGTCGCGCCAGCGGAACCGCCAGAAAATCCTCGCGACGTTCATAGTCTTAGACAAAAAGAATTGCGACCGAGGTTCCTTCAAAGATAGAATAGATCCCATCCAGGAAGAGTCCACGAACAAAGCAGCTCGAACGAAGAAGACGCAGTGACTTCATCATTTCACTTGGGGACAGACCGTCAAATGGGTTTAGTCTCACTTTGAACACTCATTTACCCGGCCCGTGTACCTGGCACCGGCTTCATTGTCAGTACGCGGCACTCCTTCGCAGTCGTTGGTGGTGGTCGTGGTCTGAAGGATTCGTCGGAGTCGAACGTTTCCGTTCCGTCGAGAACGTCCCGTATTCGATTCTCGTGGAGAGGATCATCCAAAATCGTTCGCAATATTGTTTTTTGTTTAAGATTTGCATCTGAAAATTCGAAAATGATCAAGTACCGTTGATGCCGGCCCAGCTGAGCTCGGCTCCGACAAGTGAAACTGTTTTCGTACCAAACGAAACAACGAGCCGCTTTCGCCGGACGACACCTTCTCGGACGTTTCAATCCTCGCCGAATTTTCCATCCGATTCCCATTAGCAAGCCGCATTAGATTGACCCATTCGTCAATCTCCCCGTTCTGCCTCCCATATTCATGAAGGGGGCGTCCATACGGATTTGAGGAATAGATTTGTGTGGAAATGTTTCCTTGTCTCCAGATAGAGTCAATAAGCTAGCGACGGGCGTAGCCTAAACGGAATTGCACGCTTGTTTGTAGTTAGGTACTTGAGGGCTGTCCGCGGTGGTGGTGAGGTCAACGGGAGTGCTTTTTCGGTTGTTGCGAGGCAAACGCTTTCTCTTCTGATCGAATTATTATTATCACGCGGTTGGCACATCGTGTCGAAGTAGTTTTCCTCCCCGATCAGATCGGTAAAGTAGTTTTGGGTCGCCATTGATTCACGCCATAAATTAGCCTGAGGGACCGGTAGGCGTCCACCCTCATTTTGGGGGCATGTTCATTCTATGTTGACGACGTCGTCGTCGTCGTCGTTCACTCTCTGTTAAAAAGAGGCTTTCGTCACACGAGGCCTTCGGAGCGGTTGGTTTGTTGCTCGGTCGCAGTCATCGTATGTTCACGCTGGTTAGCGCGTTCACGGCGAAAAAAGCCGGCCACTGACCAGAACGTTTCGTCGTTTCCTGACGGTCCGATCAACGATAGATGTTATATTTATACATGACATTTGTTACAGTTTGCCTAGCAACGAGTTGGCACCGAAAACGCGTTCGATGAAATGTCATCATCGGTCAACAGCCGTTTTTGTTGTTTGTCAGGGTCTGCCAAAGTCCACGTTTGTTTGAAGATTCCGCGATGCGAAACGCGGATGCGTGATCGACTCCTTCAAATACGGAACTGAAACGGACGGTTGCAAGGCTTGCGGACTCGATAGAGTGTTGTCCCGACAATCCATGCCTTATCTGGAACGTGCCTGCATACAAACGGAATAAGCCTTTCGGTTCGTACGGGCTCAAGACAGCTTATTCGGGTCCATGAAAAGTGGAGAAAACGTGGAATGAAAGACGAAATGATTTGAACTTCTGACCGAAAGCCTTTCGCGATGCTTCTCTGCGGAACTTCTGGAAGCGCATCCCACCGACCGTTCGCTCAGGATATCCTCTAGTTTTTGATGAAGAGTCCGTTTGTAGTCTGCATGAAGCACAGAACCTGAATCCCCAAATCCTCAATGCCTTCATCGTCTGTGGCAGTGGTTCCGGGAAAGACGTCTGGGGACGAACAGAATGCGTTTTCGGATTTTCTTTCTGCCAGCACAGGAACAGGAAAAGCTACAAACTTCTGTTCACTAATGCATGCTGGAAGGAGAAGTTCGAAAGCTGTTGACTTCGGTACCGACTGGACGAGTTTCTCAAAATCAATGTTGTTTCCCTTTGGACGACCTTCAAAGTTCCCCTTGGTTAACTTCTGAAAACGGTGACTTTCGTTCCCCAGCGTTGAGCCCGACCTGAGTCGGGTGTCTACATGGCTTCTATGCGACGGGGTGGCTGACTGGTTCGCTGGGCATCCAATTTCGCATGCGGTCCTTTGAGTCAGAGAGGAAGAACGAACGAACGAAAGAGCGAGCAAGCTGAACCAAAAGAAAAATCACCAAGTTTTTAGCGGTCAGTTCATTCCCGTTCGAACGATGGCGGCCACCACCACCGCCGCCGCTCGCAACCAATATATTCGCTTGACAATTTCTCTTCGTTAGGGCGGCAAAGTTTTCGGCGGACATTTTCGCCCGGGTACGGAACCCACCGTCCAACCGCCCCTTCAAGGTCAAACCGGACTGGCGCTTATGGGAGCAAACGAATGCTCGCGCGCGAACACGAGCTGGGTCGCGGCCAATGGGTATAAATAGTGGCGCTATGCATCACAAGGGTGCGTCTTCATAACGGCGACGTTTGCTAACAAGATTCGAGTTACCTAGTTCAGATTTCGAGCATTTCAAGCAATGTTTATCGATACGCGAAGACTCAGCGCGGCATTTCTCGCCTCTTATCTCGGCATCTCTCGCGAGTTAGCTGCGCTGTAGGAGACGAGTTGCATTCTGTCATCAATTTGCGAGTTTCAGCGAGCGTTTCGCTGCCGAGAACGATATACGACCGAATCTCCCCATGAGTTCCACTTATCGGAGAAATAAACTCCCGATGATTACCATCGAATCACGCGGAGCGAACCACATCTAGTTTGAAAGATCTCCAGCAAGAAATTTGTGGAGCATAGGCAAGATATCATCCGAGATGTTTACCGTCACGGGCGGTGATCCCAAGGAGAAGGTCCATTGCAGTCGATTTCAGGCGAATAAATCGTCCACTTCGAGCGTCAAAAACCGCCGAGAATCCGGTTCGCGGGGCTCGAAGAATACGTTGAGGCAAGGAGACGAAGAAATACAATTTGCAACAAAACCCATTTGTCGATAGCGGAATCGGCCCGTGAAATATTCACGAATTCATTAGGCACCTTTTTTTGGCAGTCAAAGCCAAAAGTTCTGCCCCATCGTAGTTTGCTTGTCCGTATGAAGTCGCCCTCGAGATACAACTTCAGCGGCGGAAAATCCGAATTTGAAGGGAGCACCAAGGTACGACGACCGAATTTTCTCGCGAAAGTGTTCCCTCCCGACAGGATTCTGCGAACTTTTGTTGGGGGAACGAGTCACAGATCAGATCTTCAAAAGTTTTTTCAACATTCGTGGCATATTTGCTGGATAAACACTTATCGCGAATTTGCGGCTTTCATTTGAATTACAATCAAAGTGGAGTGATTTCCTTCATCTTACCCAGCGCGGGAGCTCCAAATCACCCCTGCCTCATTGAAAACCTCATCGGGAACGGCGTCGGTACATTGTTCTACCCATTCGTCTACGTCGTAAAATACAGAAACCATGACTGGGGCCGAAGTTTGCGAAGAGCTCAGACAAGTATAGGTGCACAAATCTACCTCGACTTATCTGAGGTCAAAGCGTCGAGGTGAAAGTCTCTTTCCTATCGATGGACACGGCTTCGGGCGTGGGTGTTGAACCCTTGGCTTCAAACCCGGACACTTTTGTTCTTTCCTCCTGAGATACGAGACAGTGAGGCAGGGTTTGGACCAGGGTGGGTTCCGATAATCTGATGCCAGCGCCTCGGGTCGGCTGGTTGTTGGATTTTTTTTGCGATAATATTCTGCCTCAGAAATTGTGAATCGTTGCGCTACATCTCAGAAACATTGAGTCTTGCGCTGATTGTCGACGATATTTCCCTCTATTTTCATCGAGCGATATCCGTGATATCTGGTTTGAAATCTTTCCGATTGGGACCAAGTCTGCCATCATTCACTGCGGATAAGACTCCCCCACGAACGGGTTCGTCAAGTTGGTTGCTATGAATTTGTGTTCAACACTTTCTGACACCAGCGAGGTCGCAGTCATTCGTTCCTACGATTTCACCAAATGAATTGTGAGTGTTATGTGCGGTCAGATGATTGCCACAACATCTGGGTCCGCATGAAAACGAATCGCGCTGCTCTGCTGCAACAAACCATGAGCACGAAGAAACGACTAAAGACGCCGCCAGAATATTGAATCGAATTCAGTGTCTACGGAAATACATGAAAGTTTCCCGCTCACCTTAAAGTATATCGCCGCCAGCGTCGATATGGTCATCGGAATTCAATCAGCTCGGGAAATAGGATATCCGGAACTTTCTCACAGTTTTCAGAACATTCGTTGCTTTGGCGTCGACTCGCTCGAAGATGATGAAGTTTTTCGAGATCGATGATTCGCAATATCTGGTCCACTCTGGAATACCTTGAGCCATTTCTCAAGTTTGGCACTTTTGGCAAGCTGTGTAGGGGAATTAGCTCTAGAAAGTCGACGGTCGAGGAGTTTTCAGGCTGAAAATTGTGACCGATTCGTGGATCCTCTGGATCAATGGATGAATCTGATTCCAATCGTTCACGTAGTACTATGAACCGAATCTATTGATCTTCATTCAATCTCATCGAGCGCTGTTTCTGAACGAAACGTAAAGTGCTGTCGGGATAATTACTCCTATGATTAAATGGTTGAATGGACAACGTAGACAACGTTGACCTTCGACCATGCGCGCGTTTGGATATAGTAAGTCGGTGTCGTGGATGGGTGGCAAGTAGGCAGGTGGTCAAAGGCGAGTATTTTAACAACAAAGGCTTGACAACACAATTAACACGTTTGAGCGCATTACAAGAAAGAAAACAGCGCCCATTACACGCTTCGCTCACTTTCACGACGATGGCGACACCATCCAGTTTTTGGAATGACTTTCATCATGAGCTCCCGTCCCCAGGCGTTGCCTCCGTCCTGTCGATGTGCAGCTTTCAGGAGCAGGAGGATAGGACACGGAAGCGGTTTAAGGCTTAATATTGGAAGCCCCGCTCGAGATCAGGACTCGAGGCTGATTGAGATGGAGAGCTATGTGAAGAATAATGAGGGCGGGTACCTTCTAGTAATCGCTCTCATCTAATCGGTCATCACGACTGAAAAGAGTCGTTCTGCCTTTGTCCCTGAGCGGTTGGAATAGTTTCCGGTTTTTTGGATTCATCATAGTAGGCAATCATTTCGGTAATTGTCGCCAACTTCGTTACAATTCAAGATATAGAAACTTCCGCTTCTGCGGGATTGATGTACGAAGTTATCAGGCCACACGGCTTGCCCAGACTCGCTGTTGTGGCATCTCAAGAGAACTCATTCTTGGGATGCGACTGCTTTCTGAGTCTTACAAAGCTATCATCTCCGAAAACACAAGGTTTGATGCGGGCTGTAAGATAGGTACTCGTTCCTTTTGGGGAGATGATGGGGAGCCAGATTCATCTAGGAAAAGTTCACACTGGGACACGTTTTCTAGTTTGCGCACGGCAGCGATCTCAAGGTCCCAAACGTTGTACGCTGCGTCTTCTCGCGAGGGATACCAAACAACAAGAACAAAGACTTTGCGTTAAATTACGACAGTCCCGGTGAGTGAGACCACGATGGCCACCCGGCTGGCTGAGGAAGCGATGGTGGTCGTGGTAGCCGTCCCGGGACACGGATTTAATTAGAAAGGGCTACTGGATCTAACGCCGCGCCGTTCGTTTTTCAAATCCAGAATTTTCGCACGGAGCAAGAGCAAGGACGCGCCTGACGATTTTGACTGACAGTCTCAGTCAGCGCCCGCGTCCTACGCCATTTCATAGCGAAAGAAGAGTCAAAAGGGAACACGATAGCGGCTTGAATGAAATCAACGGAGACGGAACGGGTGCCATACTTTCTCGTGAAGAGTTAATTGGATCCCCTCGAAGTTCTGCACTTCAGCGGATCAAGCCGGTTGACCGTACCGCAGACACACTGGCCTGGGCCAGTTGATTGTTGCATCTTTATGCGGCGAGGGTTCGAAAACAATGAGGCTTTCACCGTGCTGCGGTCACACCGCAAATTAGTTTCTCAGAAGAAGGCCATCGGACTGGATGTTTGTTTTGGAAGAGAAAAGTTTTTTCTTTTTTAACAATTCCGCCTAGTGAGGTCCCAAGATTCCTCTTGTCTCCGGGCGCACACGAAGCGGCCTCTTGTCTGCTTCGAGGTACTACATGCATGCTTATCCGGTTCCTGTCCTGTTCCGAATAAACCCCTGATACGAACAAGGACTACCCAAAAAAGAAAGGCAGATGCAATGCGGGCTCCAACGGGTTTTACCCGACTATTCGAGTTCACGAATCGACACCTCATTCAACGGAGCTTCAGGGAAGTGGTATCCATGTTTGATGGGCAACTTCTGTTGGATGAAACATCCGAGGACATTCTCGACTCAAAACTATTACTCCTCCACGTGCCGACGTCACTTCTGCCAACGGCTGCGCGGAGCAAAGTGTGCCACGGAAACCAACAGATCGTCCACTTTCAACGAATCCATTCAGCATTGAAATCATGCCGTACGTGTCGTTGCACAGTACTACTGCCGATGACAACGGGACCTGCAGTTTCGTTTGTTGTACGGATTGTTCACGTTTTTGACTCACTCCGTCTGTGCTATACAAGCCACCGCTATTACGGACTGGTCACGAACTTTCAATATTTGGTGTAGAGACCGGCTATCTTGGTCCGCAGCCTTTTCCCACCATTTCAACGCTGAGATCTATCTCAAAACTCTCACTCTTCTCAAAATTCGTGCTCGTCAGGCTTATCAGGATTCCAGGGTATGCTACTGCGCCGAAGTAACGAGATCGCTGATCTTGAGCTTTCATCGATGACCGCGAAGTTGTGGTGGCCGCAGACGAATTTGAATATGAAAAGGATCAGAACCCGGTTGTACATTTTGAGCTCGGCGTTTCAACAAAACCAAAACCGGATAAACCGGACCGTCAGCCTACGGTAGCCCGCAAGGCTTCGATTGGTCAAACATCCTTTACAGTTGTCACTGTTTGATACGTTAACTGCCCGCTCGATAAAGCGGGTGATTGGGTGACTGATCGAGGCGAGTCTGCATCATTCGTGACGCGAGCGATCGACGCGTCGCGTCGCTGGCAGATTTGAATTGCGAATGATCGAAACCAAGTCGCCTGTTTTGTGACGAGATCTATAGTCACGCGATAAAAGACGTTGATTCCAGACGAAAATCAAGACGGAAGTGTCAACTGAAACTTCGTATCCGGCTGCAGATGGAAAAGTTGAAGTTTTTGCCGCGTGATTTTCTCGTCGAGCCTCAGAACACCACTGCCACCGGTCGATCAGACTGCAAACGATGCCTGTATTCATAAATGGGAAATCGTGCTTGAATACAGTCGGGCCCGGCTTTTCAAGCTCCTCGTCCAGAAAACGTCGCCCTAAGCGAGGGAGCGGCAGCTCCGGGCGGCAGTGCTTCAATGAAATCTTATTGTGAACTTCAATATCATTTATTCTCGTCGTTCTCGGTTTCACATGATATCACAAAAGACTTTCATCGATCTTTGCTTGTTGATAACAAAAGTATTCCTTCTTGTGAGTGGCACAAAGCTCTGCTGACGATCAGCCCCTGTTCCGTCTGCGGCTTTGTGTTCCATCTATTATATCAGATTGCAAGACCCCTCGGAATCGATACTTTGTAGGAAACCGGAGGAGCGGGATCGGGGGAACTTTCACGAAGCGCATCGATCATTACTGCTGTGCCAACGGAATCTGAGAAACAATCAGATACTGTGAGCGAATCGAGTTCTGGCTCATTCCAAACTGATCTACTCAGTCCGTGAATCATCATGGTGATGTCGGAGGAAGAAAGTTCGACTAGGCTTGGTGCCGATATTGAAAAGTGCGCCAAAGTGGGCGTATCGATTTTTCTGGCCTAATGGAATTGTTTTCGTTAGAAAAGGCGGAACTATGTGATTCCAGGGCACTAATGGATGGAACGCATATTCGCAGCCACTCGAAATTGAGTTGTTCAGTTGTTGAATCAATGGAACTCACCTGGCAACGATGAGAAACAATAGAAAAGCTGAGCAGCTACGCGAATCAGCTTGAAGTGAGCTCGGGAACTTCCGAACTTCGCGTGAACCGCTTTGCGCGCGATATCCGCGATTCGTGGGTTTTCAAGAAAAGGTTTCGTAACTATCTTGATCGACTGGTTTCCAGAAAGTTTTCTCACCCTCACCGAAACTTCCTCGGTGGATCGCAGACACCGTACAGAAGAATGGAAACGCTTCATGGACAATGGTGACATCCAACAACTGGATGGTCCGATGTTTGTTCAATGACGTCTTTGTTCCGAACTTTGCGTAGGACTGAAAGCCTTGTGATCCGGTTGCTTCGCTTTCACTTTGTCTCACTTTTGTACGTCTGGATCACTTCGTGTAACCATCCGTCGCGTGCGAACGTATAACACACGCTTGTTATCGTTGTGATTCCATTCTGAGGTTGCACTATAGACTATAATTACATCAAAATAAGAGCGCTCAATGACCAGAGCGATCGACTATCTGGGTTTTGTTGATAAGAATCTTTTCAATAGCATTAAGAACAATGGATCGCCCCGCACCCAGGTCGAAAAGATTCGATTGTCAATGCCTTGTGGTGGGCTGGCTGTCGAAAGATATCGTTCCAACGGAATCCGATTCAGGGCAAGGGGAGCCCGATTCGCTGAAACGATACTTCGAATAACGATGGACATGGGCTGCTTATCCCCTTCGGCCTCAGTTTTGGGAAAGATTCCATTTTCAGGGGATTCCGCTTGGGGTTTGGAAAGACAGCGGTCAACGAGCGTTGATGTCCATCAAAACTAGAGGAACTTCAACATTCCGCTTTCAGAAAGCACTGACAGTCTGATTCGAAATCGATCGGTCCGATCGACAGCTTATACTGGTCTAGGGTAAATATAGATGGATCAAGGATGGGGCCAGTTCACTGAAGGTTCAGGAAACGATCAAGGATGCAACCGACGCATTGTTGAACCCAAAGTTTGTTGTAGGGGAAACCGGCTACTTGTTGGCTTTGTCGAGCGACAGCCGAACGCGCCGGACCGCGCCGTTCGGATCCGAAAATGCTTCCCCTGTGGAAGGTCTATAGGGAACTGCGTGCCTTCCATTTCTGCGAATTTATTGTTCGAAAACTGCCGTCTTCTGGTAGCTCTCTAGCAGATCACCCTAAATTGTCATTTGGTGTTCTTTCTCTCCTGTTTCCACTGGGTGGAGCAGAATGGCGCCAGAATAACGTTTTCTCGCGGTACTTTCCTCGAGAAAAATGAGCCATATCGCGTGTTTTTGGTACGACCACAACAAACATCGGCGCTTCCATTCGAACTCTGCCACTCGATGGATTCTGTGACTTAAATGTTCGTCAATCGCTGCCCCGAACGCCATCAAACTTTCGAAGTAGAAGCGGTGGAATCGGTATCCAGTTTTCCTGTCACCTCTTGATGGCAAACCGAGAATCGGAACCACGATTCGTGCGCCATCCCGCGTTGCCTCCGTTAGCCGTACATTTTTTGAAGGAAGGATTGATGGTGTCCGGACTTCTCTGAGGTGCCGTACACTTCTCTGATGTCTCGATGAGATTCCTTGCATGAAGCAGAAATCTTAAGCGGGAACAGAGCGGGTCCGGGCCGTGCCCACTCGATTCATAGCCAACGTCGGGTGGAAGTTTTCGTCGGTTCGTTTCGTTCCAGTACTGGCCTTGGTTTCGTCAAACTTTTCCCTCGCTAGCAGTCTTTCAGCGCGGACGGATGCAATGCAGTCTCACCTAAATTGAAAATTGGACGTTTACCTAAGTCACTTGAATTTTTCCACGGGATTTCTCGCGTTCTTCCCGAGCATTTGCGTGCGCTTAGCTCACCATGTGAACGGTCGCCAGCGCGAACCGTGAGAATCCGTTTATACGCCGTCGTCGGATTCCCACCTCGTTCATTCTGGCATTCGAGCTTATCTCTGCTCATTACGCAGTCGGAATTCCCACTGTGCTCCGAATTTCTTCCTACCCTCAAGTTCCGTCCGTTGTTCGGTGAACTGGATCATATGGTCATTTCAAGGTCCTATGTCTGTTGGAATTTAATGAAAAATTATGGATGGTTGGAGATTCACACGATTCTCGATAGAGAGGAACTTTTCCGAACGGGAACCCACCTCCCTTCGGTCTTGGATTTGCCGAAAACGATTCCTGAACTTACAGTGTTCCTGAAGCTCTGAGGAAAATCCAGCTGTATGGCCCACGAACATTTTGCTCCCCCCGAATCTATTTTTTTTTTCTTGCATCAATGTCGGGATTATGGAGCTGTGGAGCTGTTTGGCTCCAACTTGTATGAAAGTGTTCGTTTTTGACCATTGTAAAAATCGTCCCGTAAATTCCTTGCAAAAACGTGTCTGGCTCAGTCGACCATAACCATATTCGTTTTTCTTTTTTATCTGCTCCGTCACGCTTCGTGGGGACGACTTCATGAATCTTCGTCCGATGCGGGGGCTGGAAGCAAAATGAAGTCACCACCAACGCGAGGTGAGACGGAATACAACAGCGCAGTTCTTCGCCCTGATCTTTTTAATCGTGGTGGTTCATCCTAAGCCAGCGCAAGGCTACAAACGCTGCTCCGTTGGCGGCGCAAAACTAGGCAAAAAAGTCCGACATCTGGAGGGAAACACGATCTTTCAAACCTAGTAATGGTTGCGGTTAGAAAACAAAGCACGAAGACAAAAGCCGGGGTCTGTCGTTTCGTCTCGCGCGGCGCTTACTTCATTTGATGAGAAGATTCATGCATCGTTACCGCCCTGTAAGTCAGGCATCATGTGTCCGCTCCTAAACAGAGCCATCTCATTCACAACACACTGTGATTACGGGTTGGGAAACTTGCACCAATGCTGGATCGACGCGACAGTGGCGACCTGGTCTGCTTGACGATGAATGCAGCACTATATGTTCGGAATGTCGGCTGGACACTGATCATGAACTTTTCATCTACAAAGTTCGTCCCGGAGCTTTTCCAGGAGTCAGTCTGCGTCCGAATCTTCGAAGTTCCCCTTGAGATTCTTGAACTCGTTTCAGACGGATTGTGGTGCTCGACAAACCCTTCGAAGCCAACGGGGAACACTCGTGTCGAAGCACCGGGAAGTAGTTACGAATACTGAATCGTTCGGGATGTCAGTGATCGGATCATGACAATCGAAAGTTCGACGTCGACGATGACGATGATGGCTCCGGTACTCGCAGTCAGAAACGAGCGATGATCGAAAGTGTCTTTCACTTTCTTTTCATGCGGGACACGTGACAGCTGACCATCATGGTGGCTTTACGATTACAGCTCGAACGATGAAACAAAGGAAACGACATCCAGAACGATATGAAACGATCAGAGCGAAATACTTGTTTGATTTATCGAGCACGGTGAATAACGGATTGTTAGGACTCACAGCCGTGCGGGCACGAACGAAAGACGATGACCTTAATTCGGCGCGTGAACTGGCTGGGAACAGCTCCCTGCGTCTCATTTTCTGAAGATTGACCTCTGAAGAACACTTGGGGAGGATTTTGTCCATGTTGGTCGCATTTTGCTTGACAATGCCTTCCCTCAAAATGATTTCGGTCGACTTCCAGAGTGTTTTTTTCCCTACAGAAGAACGTCCATGAATCATGTGTGACACGAACATTAATTCGTGCCCACCGGGTTCCCACGACTTTGAGCGGAAGGAGCAAAAACTCAAGGGTGAAGAAACTCGGGGGCGAATCCCGGGCTTGGGAAACGTCCGCAACGAAACCGGGCAATGATTATTGGGAGCTCTGATACAGTTTTGGTGATCTCCACGTAACAACACAGACCGTTTCGTTACTCACAATTAGATATGCTCGCAGAGCGTTGGCTCTGAACTTGAGATGGAATTATTCAGAACACGACTGGTTGCGTAAAAGTTTCTTTGCTTGTCCCGATATCAGTAGCTGTTCCCAGTGTTCCGAGCTTTCCTTGAAGCTTTCTCTCGGTCACCAGATGGTCGTTCGGTCAGTCAGTGTTTAAACACAGTCATCACGACCAGCCGTCTAAACGTTCGGCGGCCAACGATCTGTCAAACAAGTTTCGCTCTTTGCCAAGTTGCCCGAGATTTGACCGAAGTGAACTGGGCGTGACAACGAATTCCGACTCGAACACGATCCGACGGTGGCGTGAACAGTCACGATGACTTTACAGATAAAATTGCGCAAACTTTACTGGGAGCTCGACTTGAAGGAGAAACAGTTTTGTCCTGTAGAACGCAGGAGGTGCCCATACAATTCCGATATGTGATTGAACGAGGAATGTGTGCACGCTCATTTCGGAACGAATTTCGGATGTTTTCTCATTTGCACCAATCTCATCATTTCAGGATGAACACTCCATGAAGAACATCGCGGTCATGGGGGAGACCGGTCGTCGACTTCTGTTCCTCTTGCTCATCCTCTCTCTCCAGGTACGTAGATTCGGAGTTTCAAGATTGATGAGAGACGATAATTTCCGCTCCTTTTCCGCTGCCGATCAAGCGTCCTCTGTACCAGGAGAACAGAATCCTGGAGCCTTGCTCTCCGGCCGAAAAAATCATTTTCATTCGGCGTTCTCATCTTCGATGGAAGATGTTTTGAGCAATACGATGTAATGCGTTCGTGGCGACCTCCGGTGTCATTTAGGAAGAGATAGATTGATTCGACTTCCTAGACAATTGCATCGAACATGAAAGTCGGGAGCATTCTTCCGTCAGTGTGGACACGGTCGGAAAATTCGCTCCGCGGTCGAAGTTTGACTTGCTGTCGAACAAAGTATGAATTTTTTGCTGATGGAGTTCACCTTTGCGTTGATTGACGAATACATAATACTTGACGACGCGATAGCGTTCTTCATGATTTATTCCTTTCGTTTTCCATGCTGCCTTCTTCGGCGTGTGACGCCATCGCTGCATTTCGCATTCGCCGGCCCGAGCAGCATCTCATCCGATTCTTATTCATTAGTTCCCCTCTTCCCTCTCGCGACGTTCTTTTGATTCGACATGGATCGCAGTGGCGCGTTGGCACTTTGTTGAAACTTTGTTTCATTTTCTCTTGACTGGATCAAGGATCTCCCCCGTGTACGCGGTTATTTTGTCGTACAAACATTCGACAGGCGGTGAAAAAGAAGGAGGCCACTAACATTTTGCAAGTGATTATACCCGGTATATTCTGTTTCGTGCATTTACCCGAGTTCGTCAGAAGTCCATCCGAATGCTTACGAAGGAACTTTTCCCGAGGCATGACTCACGTTACTTCCTCTCCATCCTGAGCACGGTTGGGCTAGATCCCGTTCGATCCAACATAGATTCCAATAGCGCTCCGTCGACGAGACGAAGGAGAGAAGAGCGAGGCAGAGCATGAATGCCTCACATGGTCTTAGCTGGCGAAACCCTTCAAACTCACCTAATCTATGCAGAAGCAAGCACAAAAACCACTAATATATCCTAGCCCAAAGCTCGGCTTTTGAAGCCGACACCAGCGATGGGTTCTGCTCTGAACTTCACTATAGCCGCTTCCCGAACCTTCATCGCTCGAGCTTTGAAAACGAACGCTTATTGCGGGGATGAAAATGTCATCAGCCACTTCCTTTTTGATATTTTCGAATGCGACTGAAAAACACGTCGCATTCGAATACGTCGCCTGATGTCGATTTTGGTATCAACTCTCCACGCACGGAGAACAAGCGGAACGAAGGCGAAAAGACGGATCAGAAGTTCCTCTGAAACTCTCTATCCCAGTCAGGATGAAATCAACCCGCTGAAAGTTGCAGGAAAATGTCGCTGAAAATGATCTTCGAGCGAGTATCGTCAGAACAAGATTCAGCAAGCAGCTTCCAGCGGGGAAGAGACCACACCCCGCACTGCTATCACGCAAGGATCAACGTAAGTTCTTCAGAATTTCGATCCATCAATCATGTGCGCATGTGTTGAAATGATTCAGCAACATGCGACTGCTTTTCTTCACAGTGGCCATCGTTTCATCGTTCGCATCATCGAACTCTGGAAGTTCAACTACGAAACAGCCGGTGATCAAAACCAACTTGCATGAAGACGACGACCTTTACTTACCCGATCAGGATTTGTCGGTCGCGACCCTACTCGATGTTCAAGTTCAGTGCGGGAAGAACACCATGGAAATCACGATGAATTTCGACAGTCCTTTCAACGGTGAGTTTCGTTGAAAATTTTCTTAATCCCCGCGACATTTCTCCCGAGCCTTAGTTTGAATAATTTACGAAGATGTTCTGTTGCATCGATTTAGAATGAACAATCCTTCCGGCGCCGCTCCGAGGTGTGCCTCCATATCGGTGGAGCGATTGTCAACAATTTGCAAAATTCGCGCACAATAAGCCATAAAATGCTAACTATTCAACAAATCTCATGAAGACAGAGCTGACAAAACGAAATCACTTTCATTGTTCGGAAGAGACCGCTAATAAACGTTAAAGCTCATGATGTTGAGTAACCGCTAATACGTCGAGAACTACATCAAAGTTCTCTTTAGATGCTGCGGTCGGACCAACGCTCGAACGAAACGAACTTCTCATCCGCCTTCCTTATCGAAGGCGCGAAGTTTCTTCGACTTTTTGGCCGTCACCTTGCAGCATTCGCTCCTTGTGGAGACTCAGACGTGACAATTCAACGGACCACAACTTAGAACAGTGGCAAGATCATTTGTTGTCCGTCCGACCAACCAACCAACCACCGAGCGACGATCACCCAGCTCGCACACCGCACACAATCGCTCGATGAAGAGCCGTGAACAAGACGCCTTTGTTACCGAAGCTCATCGCTGTTACGACGAGTTGCTTTATCCAGCTCCGAGCGGCTACATTATCCTTCGAGCAGCTCGACGTTGTTGTAACTGTCTCTCCTTGGAACGACGATTCCCGGAAGTACCTACCGCGAAGACTGTTTTATGTGTTCCTTCGAAGCTGCCAACCCCCGCATGTTATGCAAGAGGACAGTAAACGAATCGGGGAGGTTGTACAGCTTTCTCTTTTCGAAAACGGACAAATACGCATAATACAGAGAGAACTGCGCAGTCAGTGTGTGAACAGAGTTTACAGCTCTTCCTACAGGTTGCGTTTCTTGCGCATTCAGAATGAGGACCACAAAGCAATACCGTGGACGGAAAGCGCCCAGCGAAGAATCGTTTTGTAGTTTGGCTTTGACAGCGTTGTGAATTTTGAGCCACAACTTGAAGACAAGAATGTCGTTGTTGGAGTAATCGAGGGGGATTTCAACGCCCCATGCTTGCCTTATATCTGCAAACCTTACTCAATTACAAAACGGGGCTCTCGAACGGGATTCTCGGGTTTCTTGGGTTTTTGAAATCATACCCGCCGCCCCCATGCAAGCTTGCCGAGACGAAAACGAGGAAAGATGGCCGAATCCGAGACAACTAAATCTGAGAGGGTATCGCCGGGTTTGAAAGAAATCAGGCCCATCTTACCGGCCGGTATGTGGGGCTAATTACATGCGTAAATTGTCTGTTGCCATTATCACGTCATTTTCATCACCGCTGCCGCAGGCTCAGTCCCGGCGATGGGATTCTTTGGCCCGTCGATGAGAGAATGGTTACGACGCGAATTCATTGTGAATGTCGATAGTACTTCATAATGTCTGAAGGAGTACCGTTGTCTAAGTGCGTGCTTTTCCTTCTTGAGGGTGTGCGCGTGTGCGTTCATTCGACCGTGACTCGGCGAATAATGCCTCGCTCAGAAGGGTTAAGGGTGTCTGTCATTGTGCGGTCATTATAACGAAGTGAAAACAGACGTTGCGGATGACGCCACGTTTCACGTATGATGGATCACCGGGATTTTGGTTCTCGACTCACACCTCATGTCCGACACGGATAATCATTAAAGCGACGGATCAGCCAGCGATTTTCTTTCGTCTCATGAACACATTCCGTCAACTTCTGTTTCTGCGTCACGAAAGAAGTTTCAAATGCTTGTCCAGCAACTCTGTACTTTTCATGATCAGCTGGACCAACTATTCATTGATGGATCACACGTAGCTCTTTCGTCCAGAAGTCCAGAACTAAGGCTCGTGATTCTGCTTTTTGTCATTGTTCAGTAGCGACTCACGGAGTAATCGAGCGTTTTTCTTCTGAAGGGATCATCTATTCGAAAGGCCATTACTCGGACCTACAATGTCGATACAGCACGGCGGGAAACGAACCGAATCGAAGGAGATTTACCGTGCAAGGCCATCGATGTGGATCAAAAGTCGTTGACGGATCCAAGGGCGAAGCCTACTTGGAGAACACTGTGATTGTCCAACACACTCCGGGAATTCAGGTCAGGAACCTCCGCTCTCAGGACCAATGGCTCAATGATTGATTGATTATTCTTCGATCAGCAATTGTCTTCAAATGTCAGCTCAGCAACACCTACTCGGTATCTTGCTGTGCTTCCCAAGTGCGGGGGAATCTCAGATCTGGAATGCTAATGGTTTCTCAAATCCTTTTTACAGGCTGTGACCGACACTGCCAGAGCCCTGCGGTGTCGCTTCGAGAGAGAAAATATCACTCGAACCGTGTCTTCATCACTTTCGGTCGACGTTCTGGACGTGATTTCTGTGACTTACTCTGGTGATTCTATCGATTCATACATGGACGTGCAGCTGGGTAAAGGCCCCTTCAATGCCAACCCCGTGAACGGACCTGTGAAGATTGGAGAAACGCTGACGCTGGTCGTCTACATCCACGGAGATGACTACGACGTCCATGTAGCCGACTGTCTCGCCCATGACGGAGATATCAGCAGCGCAATTCAGCTCAGCAACAAGAACGGTTGCGTCAGCAAGCCCAAAGTGATGGGTCCTTGGCAGAAAACCAGAGAAACCTCGAACACAGGAGCTTCGGCCATAGCGTGGGCCTACATGGAAGCCTTCAAGTTCCCAGACAAGCTCGAAGTGTTCCTGGAGTGCAACATAGAAATCTGCAAATACCAATGCCATCATGATGAGCTTCAATGCCTCGAAGCGAAGAAAGCGCGACTGCGGAGGCGCCGAGAACGAATTCACGGCGCTAATTCGACCGAGAAGGTTGTGGTGCGCTTGCGACGACAGGCACAGAATGAAGAGGACGGTAACACTGAAAGCCCAACTGATGTCTCAGAGAGCGCGCATCTCATGAGGGGCATCCGTGTCATTGCTCCTGAGGACGCATCAGAGGAAACACCCGGTCCGCTGAACACCGTCAAAGTGATCAACAATCAGAACAGAGGAGGTCCTGTCGTGATAATGAACTCGTCGAATCAGCTGTGTGTTTCCACGACCGGCTTTTTGTTTTGTGGCTCACTGGGAGTCCTTCTGTTGATCGCTCTGCTTCTGACCATTGGGGGCCTGTATCTTCGCACCCGACAGCTTAACCCCGAAGTTCAACTGATGACAGAAGCAGCAATGGCTGGCACCATGCAGCGGCGACAAGTCATCGCTTCTATTTCGTCCCGTGCCGGTCAAGGAGCTCCCCGGCGCAAGGGTGACTTCTGAAATTGGCCATGAAAACCAGTAGATTCCCATTTCATGGATCTACTTGCTGCAACTCACAAGGAAGCTGCACCACCTCAACCTGGAGTTTCGCGGCCAAACTCGGACAGTGACACGGATTGGGTACACTGATATGATAAGCGCCATTATAATCGGCTGAATGCTGAATTGGAAAAATTGTCACTGCGATACGAAGTTGGCCAAAGTCGACGCTTTTGGGCACTCCTTCACTAAGGAGGCTGGAATGGCTACAAACGATGGAATTCCCAGTTTGTATTCAGCCGTTTTTGTAAACCCATGACTATCTGAGAGTTTGCTCGAGAAATTCCAGGTCGAGGTAGTGCACCTTTCTTGTCAGTTATCTGTCGCTTATACTCTTCCGGCCAGATGACGGATCCATATCGAACCGCACATTCAACGCGTCCACCGATGACCATTGTAAATAAACTGTACATACTATGGGGGGAAAAGAATCACTGAGATCCCTGTCGCCGCAGTTCTTAAATAGAACCGAAGACCAACCGGGACGAAATGCCAACAAATAGCCAATCATGTCCATTACGTACCTCTGACAACTGAGCGAGCTCGAGCATTCAATGCTGATAAGCTTGGCTACTGTGAGTTCCACAATAAATAATATATGAACATGATTGTTGAAACAAACGAAAACCGAAGCATATATTTGTCAGCCGTAATGTACCCTTGTGGAGAGACAGTTTCAGTCAACATCTCGGATCATGGTGCCCATTCCGACCAGTTTCATTGGAACCCTCGCCACACTGCATTCGGTGCGATGGGTCACTCGAATACACAAACGTACGCGACGTTTCGGAATACATACCGTGCTGTGTTTCTAGAGCTGCGCAATATTGCCGATTACGTTGCTGACAGGAGTACATGTGTTCTCATAATTTTGTACATCCGAGATCATCACCTCACGATACCGCGCTGTGCGATTCTCTTCGGAGTCCGAATATAATAACTGGCTCCTCGCAGTGCTCCACTTCATTGAATCTCATTGCGGACAGAGTGTCTGTGTGCCGAGTGCCTTTTTGCTGCTGTATTTTACGGTATGAGGTTCGCTCAGCACAAGACGCGGTAAATTCATGAAATCGTGCAATCATTTGCGTCGATTTGCATATGCTGATTCCTGATAGGGTGTCATCACCTAGAGGACACGAAGGCTGATAAACTTGAGTGATTTATTTCATTGTGCGTTCTCAGTCTTTACTCTGTAATGCATTCGACATGAAGAGTTTCGCTAGGTTTTGTGTCGAGAACTTCGACAGCTGATCGCAGTGGGACCCGACTTGGCCGGCGAGGAGAACGGAATCGAGCCGCGGAGGCATCGGAATCGGCTTGAATGCTTTGTGGATCTCATCCTCCGGCAACAGAGGCTCACCAGCCTGCTTGCGAATCTGGTTCTCCTGCGCGCGTCTAGCGAGTGCGACTTGTTTCTGTTGTGCGTGACGCATAACCTGTAACGAGAATCATCGTCTTGAGAACGTTATCGGCCAGAAAGATGCCGGAAGTCCGTTCTCTGGTGGAGATGGAAATTGTGACGAAATCCGGAGTGCTCACCTGTCGTTGGTAATTCAACATTTTGTTCGTCTCCTGATTCAATGTATCGACGCATTCCATGGTGGCTTGCAGCTGTCGCTCGAGGCAGAACGCGGTGGACATGTCGAGGAATTGCTTACCAACGTGGCTGGGCACCATTTCACTGAGCTCACATTGAAGCAGATTCATCAAATGTGAGTTCTTGATTTGCACAGGAATCTCTTCAAAAAGCTCAGAGTATGAACACTTGTTGTTCTTGAATGACTCCAAGGTGTAGTCCCCATCTCGGCAAGTCTTGAATGCCGCTTCAGTGAGCCGAAAGGCTCTCAACGATAGGAATCCTTTCTGAGCTTTGATCGGATCATAGACAAGGAGGATAGACTCTTCGATATTGTCTTGATAGCTGAACTGGGACTCGAACAGGGGCCGTGTGAAGAAGGTTCCGAAGGGTGCTGATTGATAGAAGCCAACAATCATGTGGTCCAGATTCACCGAACGCATCTGTCGCAACACCTCCATCTGGTATTCCTGCTCATCGTACTCCTGAGGATCAGAGAACAGTCTGTTTGTAAAATACAATCTAATCCCGAAAGTGAGGTTGAAATTATTGAGAGTCATTTTTACGGGAAAATGTACTTCATGCCCAGCGATGGCATCTGGAAGGCAATTCGCTAGCTGATATTCACACATACAGTTTCTCTATATTCGGAGTTTCTAGATAAGCCTTAGTCAGAGATCGCTTCACGCCCGGTGGGGAATCATACTTGCCAGTCGAGCTGCGCCAGAACTACACCATATCGAGCTAGAGTTCGGAGCACCATCGCCGCCATATTTACCTCTTCGTCTCCATGGCGGGGGCACGGGAAACAATTTGTGACTTCTACACATCGATTGTCCACCATTCCCAGGAGAACTCCCTGGGCGAAGTCACTAACACCACCACCTTCCTCGTGGCAATGCTTCGAAATTTTCATAGCCACAAGGCCATCGAGCTGAACGTATTCAATCCTTTGAGAAACGTGTACTGGATTGCGCCTTGCTTCACTCATTTTCACTCCGGATCTGTTTTAACCAGCTAAAGGAAACCACAGAATATTCCTTGAATCAAACGCGAACTGGGATTCGCCGCTACAAGTAGATGGAATACAGAGAACACCAAATCACTCTCGTGCACTTCTTCCCCACCGCATGGCCTGCGACTGATGATGATCCTTGCTGACGTTGCCGCTCTCACAACTTCTATGTTGAGATCCCCGAGAAAATTTGGGGATCGTCGAATGACAGCTCGCACTCGGGGCTCATTGCCGCCAGTTTGAGGATGTCCATCTTCATCATTCTCATAGAATCCTCGTCGCCTTTTAGCCTCCCAGTTCCAGACCTCAACTTCATGCTCTATCCTTTGGCGCGGGACTTTGAACGCTGGCGAGCACTTGCAGCCGGCGGTTCTCGCGCATCAGCTGTCGGACTGTCAGACCGAGAGTACTGGAGGTAAAGTTCGCTCGAACGGTGATGGGCGAGAACGGCGTCCTCTCAGAGTGGGAGAACGCTATCGTAGTTATAAAGTCCGGGGAACCATATGTTTTCCAGGCGGAGTTTGGTCTTGGAAGGTCCGAGGGACGACCAAATGTCTCATGAGGCCGGATGAATACATTGATGGCGATGATCTTTGCTTGCCGGGCACCGAAGTGACCAGCTCTCCTATGCGTGCCCATTTTCATGCATATTCGTATCAATATCTTTTCATCATATGGGCGATGTAGCGCAACTCGGTCTGTGCCGACTTGGCTCGAGTTGAGCAAGCTGGAGCGGAAACTCGCCCCGATAGTCCCAGGAACAGCATCAAAGGCTGTCTACCCATCAATAAATTCACTGGGAATCCCTGGCGTCTCCAACGTCCCGACTGTTGTCCTCAATGTCATCCACGGATACCCGACCGGGAAGGTTCGGGTCGGGATTCAGTACGCCGTTGACGTATGGATTCCCTGGACAGAGCTGAGAGCGTGATCTCATTCTGGAGACACTGTGCTTAGATACTGATTCCAGAAAAGGTTGTTCGATTGAGTTCTGATTACATCGGGTATGGATGATATTTGTGTGGGTCCGACCATACTTCCAAGAGCCTGTCATGAGTTTCGCCCGCGTATATTGAGTGCGAAAACTGACTGCAGAATGAATACCCTTGAAGCCTTTCCCAAAATTACCCGTTACTATACCCCCGCCCTATTATGGCTCGCCGGCAGAATATGGATCGGCGTTTTACAGCTTGGTTCTACACAGGACCGGAGTGGACAGTTCTAGCGAGACTCCACGTTTAGAAGAGTCACACGCTTAATGGAAATAACGATCTTCTCCGATTTGTCTCATCTCGATTCGTAGCCGTCCCGTCTCGCAACGAGGCGCGAGCGTATACGCGTGTCTTCTACTTGGGAAGAGATGATGACACTTCGTCTATGTATCTACCTATCTGGGGTTGCACGAGAAATGACAGTGTTTTGTGACCGCTGATCAGACGCTACGATCGTCCACGTGGAGAACATTCTGAAACAAGAACTCTGGAAAATAAATATGCATGAATCGGGTTACCAGCCGGGCTAAAGACCTGCCCACGGGGGTCGCCCTCTCCCTTGCTACACTAAGCTCCGCGCTATCTCTCCCATAGATCCATGAGCCTGAAGATATCAACGAACTCATGACGTCCTTATCATAGCCAGATTTTTTATTGGTTCCAACTTCTGGGAACTCCGGTTGAGACAACGAAGCTGCCTGATGATTCGTTTTTGCCCAATAATCCGTCGAGAATTCCTTCGGTGAGGCAGGGGCGTAGCCAGGATTTCATCTTGGGGGGGGGCGGCTCTATGTTATGGGGGGGGCGATTTGATACTCTGGACACCGCGGTATAGGGAATTAACATGGGACACGAAAATCATGGGGGGGGGCGATCGCCCGATCGCCCCCCCCCCCTGGCCACGCCACTGCGGTGAGGCAGAGGAAGACATTTGTGTTTGGGCAAAGGTCCTCGAGCTTGGCGATAGCTGGGAAAATGACTGGACTCTCCGGGCGCACGAGCCGGTAGCTCCGTCGGTCCGTCAGGGCATCGTTCCGTTGCCGCCGACGGATTCTCCGGGCGACAACTTGCACAATAATTGGTTTGATATTAGTTCAGTGGCAATTGTTACGTTGCGTTGGGTTTTCTCCTTCGCTCCTTGTATTCCGCCCCGGAAGTGCCGGGGTGCCCGAGATTGAATTCGGAACGGGCTGATTTCACGGGAGCTGGAAATCTTCCACTTCCATGAACATCCTCACCATTTCGGATTCACTCTTTATAATGCCCAACTAGTTGGTCAACTCAAAATGCCCGAAGCGATCATCGAGCGCACATCTCTAAAAAGTTCAGACTCCAACTATGGCTTCGCTCATGAGTTGCATTGGCGGGCGCAAAACCCGCATCTCCTCGACAGCTTACAGATCAGACTAATATGGAGAATCGATCCAGGACTGAGCGGCTCATAGACGTTGGAATATTGGGAAAAATCGACTCCCTGATTCTCCCTGAGAAACTCAGTATCCCCGTGAGCTTGAGATGACTGCGGAGCCGACGACGGGGGGCTTGTCTCATACTTTTCGGTCACCTGGCCTGCATGGAATCGGTCAAGATGATTCTATCACTGGAACCTAGCTGTTCATCCCTGATCTGAGATTGAGGCTCTACGAATTCTCCAAGAACCTAAGATTCTCTTCGATCAGTTACGTCCATCGGAGTCATGATCCCCGCCGTCTCAGCTGATCCACCGACCTCAGTGCAGATCTTCAAACTGAGCTCGCGTCGGTAGGGCGTTCGTTGATTCGTTCAAGGGAGAAGTCCAACGTCAGCGCCGTGTAGAGAAAGCTAGCATCGCCGAAGAGTCGCTTCGTTGCTGCTTGTCAGAGGCTGGGTTTGACGAGGTGCCCTGAGAACTGGGGAAATTACTTTTGATGGAGAAGTTTTCGCGTTAAGTTTGGCCTCGACTCAGGAAAAAAAACCGATCGTAACGTTTCTCAGTCTCAGGAACCTCGGAGGAGCATCTCCGAATTTGATAGGATGGAATTCTATCCCTAGAAGTCGATGCGCAAGCTCCCCTCGGATATAAAAGCGGCTCTGTTTTCCACCATGTTATCAGTCCCTGGTGATTGGTCATCCCGACCATCCACGTCCATCGAGAAACATCCAGCGGCCATGAGGAGGAGGCTCCGAGCAAGGCAAGACAGGCCCTACAGTGGCTTGGCCGAAAGACGCTGCTGAGAAAGACGCTGCCGTGTCACCCTGCCAAGGAGAATAGCAGGCCTGTGGTGGCTCAGTGCTGCTAGTAGACGAAGGAAGCAAGATCACGCGTCGCAAACCGGTCGGAGGAAGCGGTGAAGAACACGCCGAGCGACACCGAGCGGGTGGTAGAGGAGGAGGCTCCGAATGTCCGGGGAGTGCGAACTTCGAAAGGGTCCTACAGTGGCTCCCGGAATCTCATCCGCCGGTGTCGTCTACAGAGCCGAAGATCCTACGGCGGAAAGAAGCACCGCTAGTGTGGTGGGCACCGCCTGCTAGTACGAGATAGATAGCCGGCTGAAATAAACTCTTACAACCGCTATATAATTGCATTGATTTTCATAGCAATTTCCGCAGCTTATAACCGTGAGCGCTGCCTCCAGCCAAGCTCTTGCAAATCTCAGCCAGCTATTACGTTGCAGCGACGTACCGCTGGTGCCCCCGGATAACTTCAAGCTCTACCCGATATACGTTATTTATTCTACGGTGCCCGGCGGAACCGTGTCATTCAGCTGTATTATCCTGCGGGAACGCACAACGCCTCAAAAATACGCTCGCCGAGACGCTGCAGGTCGAAAACACACACGCAGAACTCACGCTCGAGCCAGTGCGCGAAGGGTTCAATTGGTCTCCGGGGCAGATTGCAAAACCAGGCTCACGTAACTGATTGATGCACCGTAAGTTGTCATCAGTGCGGCTCGGTCCAACTTGTAGAACCGCCAAGCAGTCATTTGCACGCTTTTCAGGCCCATTTGCGAGAGAAGGAGTCGGATCTGTTGGCGATCGGAATCCGTAAAGGAACGATTTTTAGACTATAGACGTTGGAACGAGAAACTTGAAAGACGAGAGACGTTGAAACGAGAGGATTCTCTTTGGAGATATTCTCCCGAAAAGGCAGGAACGCCATCGAAATGATACAGAGGCGACTAATGAGAAACGGGCGCCAGGAATCGGGAAAGACTCGCAACCTCTACAACTGGAAGAAATACAGCGCATACTACACGTGATCGAGAACTCATTGTAACGGAATCCCACTGAGCAAAGGTACACGATCAGCGTCTGATGGAAGCATATTCACCTGTTGTGTGCCCGCCATAACGTCCCTCTTCGCCGTATTCTCGTCTTGCAGAAGTTCATTGACGGCATCGATGGATTTTTTGGGACAGTCGCACACCTCCGCGGTGGAAATTGTCACTAGAAATATGAGCACCGCCAAGAACAACAGGCTGAACATGATGTTGAAGAAAGACACCAATTCCGAAGCGTCGACTCCTTTCCCATAACGCTTAATAATCGAAATAACAAGACGTTAGAGATCAACTCCCACCCAGACCGTCGAGCCGATTCACGGCACTACATCAAGTCCGAAGCACGGGAAGGAATGAGTACTCGCTCTTGAACACATTGACTCGACCACTTACCTCTATCAATCTTATTGTCTCGCCGCAAAAGCCTGCCACGACTCCGCCGTGGAAGAATATTGCAAGTGGTGAGAAAGTTTCATCCATGAATAGAACGACTTGACACAGCTCTGCGTGGATCAGACGCAATCTCTTTATCTCGGCAGGCGTCGAGTTCCTCGCCAAACACTGCCGAATGTCGTCGTCAAGTTTACGGAATTTGATGTACATCAGCTGCAATGAGTAACTTTCATCTTTAGCGGTTGCTTACGATTTTTTTGTCATTCAAGTTCCTCCCCGTGACTGGGCATTTGGACTTGTTGCGTCTCCGCCGGACTCGAGACCCGTTCCTTCTGATTGATACGTACAAAGTTGAGACCGATGTAGGTACAAGGACTCAGGCAGAGACCAACGGATATAACGAGTCGATTTAGGGCCAGGTCAACGAGAGCATACGCGACGACCCACGGGTAAAGGCTCGCCGAAATCGTGACGGGATCCGTGAAGAGGTCCGTACGAATGTAGACAGGCAAGAGGTTTTCA
This sequence comes from Neoseiulus californicus, assembly GCA_028455905.1. Lineage (NCBI taxonomy): Eukaryota > Metazoa > Arthropoda > Arachnida > Mesostigmata > Phytoseiidae > Neoseiulus > Neoseiulus californicus. The sequence goes on from JAMQGS010000007.1 coordinate 3,705,591, forward strand.
AAGTAGAGCGCTGCGGAGTCCACAATGATCCTCGTGATGACGTAAACCCAGATGCCGACGTTCATTCGAAATGCATACCGGGATAGCCACCTGGCGGAACTCTCTGTGGAAGAAGTGGAGAGAGTTTTGCTCTGATTGAACCCAGCTATCACGGATGCTCAGACACTGCAAGTTGCGACGCCGCGAGCTATGCAGCCGGGGCTTGGTCCCGCAGCTGCCGCGACAACCCGCCATCGAATCGCTTGCCCAAAAAGGTCGAGAAGGTTTCCCCGATCCGAACCATCTCCATCTAAGACGACCGTAAGGACTCACTTTCGTGGGCGAATTCATCCAGAAGCTCGATGACCTCGTTGAGTTTTTTCGCATTCCTCGAAATATGGAATAAGCCCAAAGTTCCCACTGTGTTGCGAATCAAGTCCCCGATGGCCGCTCCGAGACTCCTCCTCGCGAGAAAAAATTTCAAGCCGAGGAGGCAAACGCCCCTGATCCACCAAAACTGCCAGAAAAATCTTGCGAATCTTTCATACAGGAGTCGAGCTCTGATCCACCTCGAACTCCTGAAAAATGGAAATGATTGATCGATCAATTGCTCGGTGTAAGGGTAGTAGATCAACCAGTTATCCCACCAGGAAACAGCCGACCATCCGTTTGTTACCGATGATCATAGTTTTGGAGTATGGCTACAGAGTTCACCTCATGAGCTCTTCCCTGATTTTCAAGCGAGCCGCTTGGTTCCCTCTGGGGACACAATGGCTCGACTGAACCAGCGATGTCTGGCTGAACGAGTCTCCAAGCGGTCGCCCATGCACTTGTCCGGCACGCTGCATCCCAGCGGTTACAATCCGACACCAAATCGCCTCCTGCACACTCTGACGCTGAAACTCAGTTGCAGGAACGGATGCAACCAACCAAACCGGCATCCGGCACCCTCAGTAGATATTCGATATCAGGAATTCCTTCTTACATGGGTTTATCTGATGGTCGCCGGAAGGGTCCGAGTCCGAACAATTCGTTCGTTCGAAGTAAGGGCGCGAGCATCGCTGCTGCCTCGTCCACAGGCATGGTGCGATGCGGTCATTCGAAGGATCACGAACTCGAGACTCAAAAGACCGCTTCTGAAACCGCATGACTATTGCGGGGCTACAAAACCCAACTGTCGAACTCCGTTCACAGCTGAATGGAGTTCGATCAGCGGAACATTCTGAAGTATTTTATACATCGACCGTCGGCGCTAACCTCGCTCCATTCGTGGTTCCGGAGAGCGGATTTCAATTTTTTTTGGTTTTCCAAGGACTCTGCCGTCGTTATTCAAATTAGGACTCATGATAACCATGACCCTCATGGACGGGATGCACGTGCGCCATTCGATTACGTGCAAGACACGCTCAGGAAATTCGGTCTAAATGCGATCGCATTTCGTGTTTGTATGGATCAGAATACTTTGGCCCGGAGGGGTTCGATTAGTGCCAGGAGTCCGTGATCCACAATGACGATCGGCTCGAATAAAAGTAAAGATAGAGGGAGACTGCATTTGTTTCAGTTCCTCTCCCTGCAAATCACTTTAACTCCCGAAGCCTCAACTGGCATGCCACCGCAGCGAAAGCGAGCCTCTGGTCTGATGGTGTGTCAGGAGGGTCTGATTCTCGGATCTACCGGTCTTGGAGCTCATGATTTGTATTCTGAACTGTTCTGGCTAGAGAACAAGAAAAACAGTCCAGGTTGGTGAAAAACACGGGATTTAGTCGTTTATTTCACAGATAGGCATGGAAATGAAATGAACATGTTCTTTTCAGTCTTCCGTGAGGCTAGCAAAGGCTCCTCGCCCTGGATGGACCAAGGTTTTGCTTCCCACGGGGCGTCTCTAAAATATGAGTGCTCTTTTTCGTATATTTGTAAAAAGGCTCGTGGTTACACTGCATCGGTATTTTGGCGAATCACGGTTGAAATCCAACTCTGATCATTGAATTTCGCGTAAACTCGATTCTCGATTTCAAAGACATCTCGACATCAATCACGAGAACTATTTTTAGGCACGTCATGTTGGAGGGCTTGTCCACAAAGAGTGGACGGGAGAGGGAGAACTCAAAAAATTTCCTGTCCGAGACAGCATCCATCGCCCGTGGATGATTTCGGATCACACCCTTTGCACTGTTGTCCATGAACGAGACGACTGGTGAAATCAAAACCGAAGTCAGAAGATGGATAACTGCTGCATAAAACATAGGAGGAAATCGAGTCCTAGAAGCCCCACCGGGCGGCGGAGAAAAATACACACAAAGGTCGCGATGAATCAAAGAATTCAAAACTTTCGTTGTGTCTGTATGAGTGTGTGTGGGGTGTGCCAAGCTGGCATATGCCCTCGAACGCGCATTCTGTTCTTAAGTGCGTCGCGTCGCCTACGAACTCGATGCTATGCCCGGAGTGAAAATTTCCGGGACTTCCCGAATACAACCAGGAATAAATAGCTGTTATGATCAGACTATACTTCTTATTACATAGAACTCTGTCTCTTTGGGGGATGAGGTTTGGACTACGGAACATCATGACGGCGTTATCTTCAGAATGATCGAATACGGCGAGAGCGCTGGCTTCCCGCCGTTGACGACCTGACTTGCTCCTCTCACGCCTCTAAAACTCTTCAATCTCACACTGCGACGCTTCGTGTCCGAACGTTTCACAGTTGCTGCAGTAGGGTCTGTTCGACGGCCCACGGCTTCCCTGATGCTTCGAGTGATCTACAACTTCGGATGCTTGCTGGGGGCAGTCGTCCGTGTCGTGGCGGTCAAAAACTTCACAAATATCGCAGAATAATCTCGGCGGTCGAACGGCCTTGACTTTGCCGTTCTTGGTCCTGGAATATATTTCTATTTCAGGGGTTTGCGGGGTTTCCTCCATCAATCACAAGATGAAGCATCTCCTCCGCACATGCATGAACGAATTCGAGGCTGAACAGGCTGTGTACTCACAATGGACCCGATGCCGCCTTGAAATCCGTGGGATTCGTTTCCAAAATCTGGATGCGGGCCCTGTACTCGTCGTTCTTCCGTTGCATATCGACTATGATCGAGTTGAGGAAGTCTATCTGGGAATCCTTCTCGTCGACGACGCGTTTCTCATCCCCATCGCCACCCGTCGGAGACTGCAACGGATGACATTTGATCGGCAGGCCCCCAGACACATTCGAGTTCATGAAAGTCTATTGGTTAGCGAACGTACCTTGGAGCGGGGCCTGGATCGTCGGCTAAGAGACTCGAGTCGAGAAATCTCTTGAACGTGGTTCTGGTTCCTGATGACGACGGCATCGGAGATCAAAGTTGTCAGGCGTCAGGTTGAACAAAATTAGCAAAAGAGGGCATGAATGAGAACTTTTCAGCAGTAGAACTCATACAAAACCAAAATTATCCATCAACAAATCCAACAATCACTCCGCCACTCTCGGACCAAACTCTGGTAGTAAAGCGGTTCGAAGCAGAGAGGACGGGAAGCAACGTATTCAAAACAAAAAAAAAGGATTAGATTCAAGGTGGAGTTGTTTCTGGGTGGTGGAAGCATTGTGAGCTGCGTGTCTGTGTTCGTCTCGCCGATCCCGCCGTGGTTGCTTGTTTCCCCCTGGGTTGACCCCGAAATCGAATGATCGAAGAATTGCATCAATATTTCTGCTGAAGTTCCCGAATCCGAAGTCCAGGCATGGTAATTGTCACCATGACACCACCGAGGGAAGGAAATTATTTGATCGCGTCTCTCCCGTCAGAAAACCGTGTGAAAAGAAGCGTGACAGCTCTAGAACACAAAATGCCAAACGAACCAAATCAAAAAGTATGCAGCAACGCCAATAATCAAATCTTTGTTGCTGAAAGGCAAGTTCGTTTCTTGAGTGCTGGCGGGTGGGATTTCATGTTCGATCAGCTTGCAGTTCAAGTATCCGCTGATGGCTTTCTTTCCCCCAAAGATTGTTTCCCCCCCCCCCCCCTAAGCTGCATAGTCAAGACAATTCGGTGTAACCAACATCCCGCCTCCCCTGGATAATAATTGTTCGCAAGTGATAATGTCGAAAGTGTCCAAAGCTCGTCCGTTGCTCCGTGAAATTCATTGATATGGAGCAGTCCCAGATTGTTAGATAGAAACGGTTTGTGAGCAAGCCCCCAAGATTCCTAAGCTGTCGTCAAGATTGCGGTGAGACGCTGCTCTGACGAACTCATGGGCTGAACAGTCTTCGGCCGAAGAGCGTGCTGGCTTGAGTTTTCTGAAGTCTCGATAAATTTCGACTCGTCCACTGTGAACCAGTTTGGACCCCTAGCCTAAGGATGTCCAGAACTTTTAATGAGGACGATCGATGCGAGGTGAAGCGTGTGTCTTGGTGCTTCCTCTCAGCAAGCACTTTCTGAGTGATCGTCTGCCGCTTGACATACATAGACAAGGGTGCTTGCTCAAGGTGGGTCGGAAATTCACACAAGAACCTCCGGGAGGTTATCATATATAGAACGAGAATAGTTTTCCACGACTCATATATGATAATCAGTCGACAGGCGGAAACGTTCGGAAAAAACTGACCTTCTTTCGAGATCTTCGATACGCAAGAGCAGCGTGGAAACCTCGGAACCCTTCTGCTGAGCTTCGACTTCTTTGAGAGTCAGCTGCCTGTGAAGCTCCTCGACAACCTCTCGCTGCCCCTCTCTGCGAATGAGAAATTAATTTCTCTACGTCACCGAAATCTACAGAGGGTTTTTTCCTCGAGAAGGTGTGTCGTTTCAATAAACGGCCCAAGCTTCAGGCTGAGGTATGTGTTCCTATCGAATCACTCACATGTGAGAGGAGGTGAGCTTGGTCTCTTCGAGGTTCTCCTCAAGCGTCCGTCTGTATCGGTCGAACTCGCCCCGAAGATTCTCCATTTGACTCTTGAAGCTCAAAACCTGTTCTTTCCGTTCGACTTCATTCTTGCGGATAAGTTCCTCCGCGCGACTCAGTTTGTCTGATTTGATGTCAAATTCAGTTTTCTGGAAACGGAAAAGAACGATTTCGAACAAACGAACAGAAGAGATCGGGCAGATGCCGACCCGAACTGTTATGATCCCAGGAACACCCAGAGGCCGAGCGGCCTCGAAATACACGACAGGCAAACAGCTCACCAAGTCCTCAAGTCGATTGCGTTCATCATCCAGAACTCTACGGAGTCGATCGGTTTCGGTGAGAGCTTGATCGAGTTCCGCTTGGAGCTTGTTCTCCGCCGAACGTTTCTCATCGAGAATACGCTCCATTTGACGTTCGCGTTCTGAATCGCCCGAAGCAATCATTCTGTTGAGTGAATCCAATTCGTTCTTCAGTCTGTCGTTGGCACTGCGGAGGGACTCGTCATTGCGCCGAGCTTCCGAGATTTGGCGTTCCAATTCTGGAATGAATGTCGTGAGTGAATGAACGATGTTTTACGCGTTTTGGCGAGAATCCAGAAAGGTCGGAACTCTTTACGCGTACGGTATCGCATCACGTTCGAAGTGTGTCTCACCTGATAGGCTTCCCTTCAAGTTTTTGACGCAATCCCTGAGTTCGTTGATTTCGTTTGTTGACTGACGCGTTTTCGACAGATATTCTTCATTCTGCGTACGATTAAGATTCTGAGCTTTGGTAAGACGCTCCTCAAGATCTTCGATCTGGCGCTTCGCGTCTCCCTGCTCGCGGCTCATCATAGCTTCAGAGTTCGTGATTTTCTGCTCGAGGCTCCTGCACTTTTCTCTTTCACGTTCACAGTCACGGATGGCCGCCGACTTTGCGTTGTCGACTTCACAAACTTTCAGCTTGAGATCGCTGATTTCTTTCCGAAGGTCCGACATTTCGTCGAAGGTGGCGTCCTTACTGCTTCGAGCGTTTTCAAGATCGCAGACCAGTTTTGAAATCTTAGCCTGGAGATCGTTTCGCTCCTCTTCGTTGGTCTTGAGTTTCTTCCGAGACATGTCGGCGTCTTTGAGAGACTGATCGTACAGCTTCTTCAAATTGTCCAGTTCGGTTTTCAGTGACTCTGAAGTATTTTCGAGCTCAAAACGCATCGACTGGCATTCGTGCTCAGCTGGAATGAGGGATTACACTTGAGTTGATTCGGAGTGCCGCGAGTTCGACAATGTTTCGGTGCACAGGAGAAATTTCCCGAAATAACATTGCGGATTTATTTCATCAGATTCGGCTCGATGATCGAACCTTTCTTGAGAGCTGTTTCAGAGTTCCTCCTTTCGGAATCGAGTTTTGATCGGATCGAATCCAACTCGTTGCCAAGGGAAGTCACTTCCTGCTGACTCTCGTTGAGAGAACGAGACAATTGAGATATTTTGTCGTCGCGTTCGCTGATTTGGGCCCTGTATCTTTCGGCTTCCGCGATTTTCTCTGGGGAAGAAATTATCCTGGTTCGTGGTCTGACAATGCAACTTGAAGTTCTGACTACCTCGATTATCTGTCACAACTCCTGATCCGGATTGATCCTCCCGGAAAGTCGCTTATCTGAAAAACTTCCGCATACGGTCAGAAACTTCCGCTCACCTTGCAAGAGACCGTCCGAGGTCTTCTCAGAGCTGAGCGCCCTGAATTCTTTCTCGGATGCTTCCCTAACCAAGGATTCGACTTTGGCCTTCAACGCCCGTTTCTCGTCCTCGAGCTGCTCGACGTAGGTTTTCGAGGATTTCAAGTTCTTCTCCAGCTCTTCCAGTTTGGATGATGTCTCCTCCACTCGGAATTCCAGGTTATCCTTCTTGTCCAGTAGCTCGGCTTTGGTGTCCCTCTCTCTATTGAGCGAAGCTTCCGTATCTGTTTAGAGAAGTGAAATTGTCACATCCAAACGAACGCGTCTGATGAGTTTCGAAGTAGGCAGTTGGTGTTCGAAGCTTCGCAAGCCTGCATATGTAGGGCCAAGTTCTTAGAGGAGATCACAGCCAGTTCTCGATTCTCTGGGAGCTACTCTAAGACCCACCTTTCAACTTCTTCTTGAGAACCTCGATCTCGCCCTCGAGTTTCGTGGTGAGTTGGCCTCCCTGCTCGCTGAGTTTGGTCAGCTCCTCCCGATAAGAATCATTCTGTTTCTGAATATCCTTGATTTGGCGTTCAAAAATGTCACATTGTGCTAGGAGGTCGGTCCTCTCCTTCTGAGTTTTCAGCAAGGACTGACGCTCCTCGATCAACTTCTTCTCGCCATCTGCAATAAAAGGAAGTTAGGGATATATCCTCGAAATTCACGAGGTCAACCACAAGGCTTATGTTCGCCTCCAATCGTCCCCAAAATCAGGAGTCAGGAGAGATCCGTTCTAGAAGGGACTGAGATCACCGACCTTTGAGTTTGTTGCGAAGTTCCTCAATCTCTTCACCCTTGACTTCTTGACTCCTCTCTGCCATTTCGAAGAGTTCGTTCTCGAGCTGCTCAACTCGACCCCGGAGCTCTTCGCAAGCCTTCTTGTTCTTGACAAGCTCGGCATCGCATGCTTTCAACTGCGCATCCTTGGTGGATATGAGTTTTTCGACCTCTTTATGTGCGCGCTTTTCCACATCCTGTCGGAGAGTCAACAACTCGGCTATCGATTCAGAGGCACGGTATATAGGAACGACCACACATTTGACATGATCCGAGATTGATTCATGGTCACTGCTCAAATTTCTCAGTCGTGGAACATGTCTTTCAAATGGAAATCAATAAGTCTGATAGGAAAGCTGATCTTGCAACAATTGCTTCTAGGGGAATTCAAGCTTCAATATTTACCACTGAGTCCTTGAATGCCTTGATTTCACCGTGGGAGTCTTCGAGTCTTCGTTTGTATTCATCGATCTCTTTACGGTGTTTAGCTTCGATTTCGACAAGCTTCAGGTTCGCTTGACCTTCAGGCGACTTCGCGTCAGCTCCGCTTTGCAGCATCTTTTCCAGGTCAGCCACTTTTTCCAGCAGGTTTTTCCGCTCTTGATCGGCATCAGCTTTGTTGATTTCGATTTCTTCGAGTGCAAACTGGAGATCCTCGATTTTCCTGTTTAACTCGTCGCATTCCCTCTCGGTCTGTTTGACCTGTTTCTTGAGGGCGTCTCTTTCTTCGGCAAAGGCTTCGGTGGCTTTCGCGTACTCCGCTGCAAATATCCAAGAGTTTGACGATTCAGAGATGAATCTGAACATTACAAAAGGGGCGGATAATTTTCTCAAGAAACATCCCCCGGGGCAGCAGTTTTCGAGAGCTGGGTTTCCGTCGACGCTCTCCGAGGCTTGATCTGCATTTCGGCTGAGTTACCTTTGAGCACATCGAGTTTCGCTTCGGTCTCTTCCATTTGGGCGGTGACCCTGGCGATTTCCGTCTGCTCAAGATCTCGTTCCTTGAGCAATTGCTCGATATGCTCCTCTTTCTCGCGTAGCGCATCCTGAAAAAGTCATTATTGCGTTCAAATTAGATCTGAAGGAACAGCCATCATCGAACGCTGCGTCTGGAGCTCGAGAGAAGGTACTCCACGGCAATACGTGGTGGAAATTCAAGCCGCTAAAGTTAGCAAACTTCACGTCTACTTTTTTTTGAGAGAAGATCTGTCGGTTCGAATGCTGCCGGCGACTCCCAGCCCTGACCACTATGCAGCATTCTGGGTTGGTGTGTTTTTGGTGTTTACCATGTAGGATCAAAAGCGTGCTACGAGTCAATCATCGCTAAAGTTAATTGAAGAGCATGAGCTGTTCGCTCTTTGCCATCACTATCAAAACATGTCAAGCCGGCGCTTTCTGTGAACAAGGTCAAAACGAATTTGGAGTCCCACTCATTTTCCAAAAGCCTTCCAAGGTCACGAATGAATGACTTGTTTGAAATGCCAGAAGACGAACCAAACGAACCACAGGAAATCTTCTCCTTTGGGACATTCAGTTCCTTGGGAAAACCGAATTCAGTTCTAGGTTTCAGTGATCAGATATCACGGAAACCCTGCCTTATTTTTTTACGAGGATCAAGCGCTGTAGGATCATGACAAGATCTTGATCATCATCTTAGGCACTGAGTTGGATCTGAAGACTTAAAGGAAAATCAGCAGAATCAGACTTCGTGGTGAAACCTAATTGGTGAAAATTTTAGCAACGTAGGGCGGATTCCGGTCAACGCCTGTTTCGCGCCAAAACAGAACTGAACAAAAAGACAAGCGTATTCCAAGACGCTGATTTACGCACCCAAATTTGATCGGTGAACTCCCTAAAAAACGTCCACTCCGAAATGCTGGCCATGCTACCTCAGCTCTGTATTCTCCGCGTCTTGATATTCATGAAAATTCTCGTTCAGCCCCGACGTCGCCGGTCGATGGTTCTGCCGAGCAGCAGAAATATACGGTGGCGACTATCAACCCAACCAATGCTCTTGACGTTTCACAATCCTGAGAAAGATCGTTCAGCTATACCAGCGAATCTCAGAGAACAAGCTTCGTGCAGAATCTCGTCTAAGAGATTCTAGTCTCATTCTTCTCTGTGGCAGTTCAGTCTCTCAACCCATTTGCCGACGTCCGGCAGCTTTGCATTCGAAGCTCCAATGGATTTTGGACGATCACTCGAGGATTTGCGCTGCGGTTTGAATGGATTCCGGGAACTTAGACGAGACTGGAAGTTTCTGAAGTTCTCTGACCCGAAACCGGCACACAGCTGCACATCAAACGGATCTCGCTACCGCTGGCATGTATCGAGAACTGAGAAAAATTCACGTATCCACATCTCCACACGTACGATCTTGGAATGCGTTAGTGCGAACCAAAAAGTTTGGGCGGAGATTCGGGTGTGTCAACAAACTACATCCACGCACCGAATACCGCTAGATTCCAATCTACACGGTGACCAAGCTCAGAAGTCCGGATTTTCGGAAGAGATGAATGATTCACCCCAAACGAACCCCCGCGAGAATGAGCAGGAGCGACCGACAACGACGGTGTCGCGGTTCAACCGTGGATAGAAAACTCCCTCTAACTAAACGTTTTTCAGCCAAGATTTTCACGACCCCATATTCCCTAATGATAGCAGACGCAAGTCGAATAGTCTCAGTTTTCAGCCCGGACAAAGAGGTCTCCCTCTGTTACGGCGTCAATACACCAAATTCACTCACAAAACCCACCATTGGTTTGAATCGGAAACTCCGCCGCATCGAGTCAGAGTCGAAAGGCATGCTGAATGCACTGAACAGTTCACCTCGAAGCACAGTGATAATACGGTCGGTGCGGACCAAGCTCCAAGGAGGAGACACTCCTTGCAAAATGAGGAGGAGGAGGTATGGAAGGAGCGATAATTCGAGCGCCTCGTGTTCCTGTCGGCAAATGAAGCTCAACCAACAGCGAATTGCCTTTGGATACTCTGATATATCAGGCTCCGCACAGGCCAAATGCACACAGCAACGCAACAGCACAGAAGCACAGTCACTGTCTAAGCGTAGTGGTGGTGGTGGTGGTGGTGGTGGTGTTGGTGGTTGCGGTGATTCGTTGGAGGGATCGCGACGAAACGGACGTAAGAAAGAGCATACGGTTCGGTTGGGTAGAACGCCCCCGCAGACTTTGTCAACTGACAACGCCAACAGCGGCGACGAAGATTTCAATGGCTGTCTAGGCTATCCACCGGCTTGTGTTGCAGTGCATGACTGCACGAGAAGCATGGACACAAATATCAAAAACTCGAGCTGACAGACAACCACCAAAACGATTCAAACCCGGGAGTTCAAGCTCTGCACGCCACGACGTCTTTCCTGTGCTGGGAAAGGATGCCAGAGCCGCGTGGGAGGATTTCGATCCGTGTCTACGCTGAGTAAAATTGAGAAAGCTAAACCAAAACCAGCTCTCTGAGAAAGAGTCGTTACAGCCAAGTAGATATTAAGGTATCTAGAATACCAAAAGCGGTGTCTTGGACGGCAAGTCCCATGAGGGTTCAATCGCATCCCGTTAAGCGATTTTAGGCATCCCGTTATTGTGTCGGAGCAGGATGAGAACTCTCATCCGATCCGTAGGATAGAGTGATTGAGATAGGAACCCACCCCGTTCTCGAGTCGACTAGCAGCGCAAATGGTCGATTTCAACGACCAAAAGTTTAATTCATCGATTTTGACCTCCCGCAATGATTTTCTTCTTGCAAGGCGTTCTCGGTGTGGGCGACTTCGGGTAGGTGGACGTAGCCAGAATGTTCTACGACCATCGATTCCCTTGATCAATTTCTAACGACTACCATCTTTGTCGGCCAGATTGGCATTACCATCGTGCCAGCATTACGTTCTAGCACGGTGGGAAACGGCTCGGAATGAATCCTCTGGAACCTCCTGTACTCTTTGTACTATCTCTCAATGTGCAAAACTCGATCGGGAGAGCCACTGCTCGTTCGGAAGAGCCACTTCTCAGTTCAGAATTCCCCTACTGAACAAGAGAAAACAAGCGGATCATTCGAAGCCCTTTATCACATCCGCATTCTTGCTCGAGGAGAAGATTGAACTGCTTCGAACTGCGATTCTCGAGCTCCCTGGTGGCGGCAAAGAAAAATGCATCGAGGGGTGCTGTCAGGTCGTGAAATCGAGCAGCACTGGCCCGGAATCTAGAAGCTCTTATGTTAGTCGAGTTACGAATCATCTCTATTCTCTCACATCCACGAAAGACCATGGGTCTTGTTGCAAGGAGGGAAAAGTCGTCATTAACTGGAGTATGAACCCGGCATCATGAACACGACTCAAACCTTGCGCTGCCAATGTAGGTAACTTTGAGCGCCCGTCCGTGAAGTCGGCTCAAATCGACTCTGCGGATGCATGTCATGATATCAAATCGTGTGATTGGATGTTCCCTTGCATGTGGGAGATCGAGCTCGGGAAAACGTTCCGAGATCAAGAACCTGCCTAAGAGCGAGGGAAGAATGCTCGGGCTGCGATTAAGTTTAGCGCATCCATCTCCCACCCTGCATAGCATTGAAAAGGATTTCTAATCTGCAGGATATTCGTTAACCCTCAAATACCCTGTCAACATTCCTGGTTCTATCATGTTTAGATTCTGGCATTCAGGAAGCATTATTCGGAGCCGGAAGCTGTGCTCACGCGGTCTGGTGCCATGACGGGGAATTAATTTCAGTTTATTGCAATGGATTTGATCGCAAATCGTCAACAATACGGTGGATATCCGATTTGAAGTTGAGGTTACAGCGAAGCGTTGTGCGTCTCCGCTCCACTCGGGTTCGCCGACTTCACGAGGGTTTCAAGTTTCAAGCGATATACGGATCCGAGATTGCAGCTCGTTCGGTGGGATTGATCAGGATGAGAATATCCGCCGAATCTTTTGCTACGATGTGCAGAATGGCGCGCTGAATGAAGGATGGACGAGCGAAATCGTTCGTCTCATGAAGAACAGACGAGTTGACTCCTATTGAGGCTCTTCAGGAAAGTTTGACATTGAGTTTTGGAAAAAATGTACGAAACCCGCATGGCCACATACACCTGAAATGGTCAAGTTGATACGCCGACGTTTGAGTTCCGGATCGAGATTCGAGTCCAACAATCAACGATGGTCGGAAGAAGAAGAAAAACACTCGTCGATGACTACAGATGATTCTGACACCTGCGCAAACCGATAGCGAGGAACTTTCGATGCATAAGAGAGCATCAGACACTGCGGCACTGGAGCGGGCGAAACGCTTCCCGAGTCGCGGCAAAGTTTCGTTGCCGACTGAATCATTGTCTTTTTTGACAGCGCGTGTGTAGATGTGGACGTCTTGACAGAGAAATATTCAAGCCCATATCTGTTGTTATGTTCGGTCTACGCGGAACGTCTTCTATGCCGGAAGTTCAGACAGTATCCCGCGTTGCATTATCGTTGCGGTGCATTGCAAGCCGCGTATTGTGCATGATGCGTGACAAGCGGAACGAAATGGGCTCCTAATCGAAGCTGAGATTTTGAACCTTGTTCACAGAAAAATGTCATCAGACTGGAAACTCCCTCTTATCCATCTCTCGAGTCAACCAAAATATATGGGAAAAAGAAGGAAATTCGAAATAGACAACGTAATACGTAAGAAAACGAAAATAAAATTTTCGCAAATTGTACTCACTTGTAGAACGCCCTGATTCGGGCTAAGTATACTGGATAACGCTTTATTAGTAGACTGAAACGAAAAAATGAGGGAATCAAAATTAGGTGAAGAAAAAACAAATCATGTTGCGAAGAAGAATACAGAAACGGGAACGTTTCAACGAAGGAGCGACGAAGCTTGAGTGGAGGTTAGCGGAGCGTTTCGACTGTGAGCTGTGAATGGTCGAAGCACTGAGGGCAATCTCTTGCTCCAGGAATTAGACGAAACATGGAAGCGAAGCCTGAGCCATCCCGAGAAGAAGAAGGCTTCTTCTTGTTATTTGGTTAGGATCAATAGGAAAAACATAGGACAACGAGAAGGACAGCTCTGAGCTTGAGAAACGATGAGTCTCGATCGGGATCGCGGCAATTCACCCCCCGACACTCAGAGCTTCCTTCAGACTCACAGGGCTTGGACAAAATGTTTAGGCTGGTGCGTAGCCTTTCGCGTGCGTGTTGTTCGAGATCATTCTCAGAGTTTGTTCTGCGGGAACGATGCCTAGACAATGTAGACAACCAAGGGAACTGTTGTTCTCATTGATCTTCACCCCAAATAACAAACACCTCAGCTGACCGCTGTCATCTGGAGACTAGCTGTTTTGTTCGTCTGCAAACGGTTCCGTTCCAAGGCGCCAAGACTTCTCGTGATTCGTGTCAGAGCATTATTCCGAGCACTCCCGCATTCAAGCCACAAATCCCCCGCCTGAGGCAGTCAAGAGTTTCGGGAATGCTTGAACTGATTGAAGCACATCACGGAGCAGCCTGGAACCTCAGAGGCTACCGAGCGCATAAAGTACCTAGAAAGTGATCTTTCGTGAAGTACTTCGAACAAAAAGAAAATGGGTTCAAACGAGGAACATGGAAAAAGCGGATACAGATAAAAGTGTCCCTCTCCCGTCCTCCCCAGGATCCTAATAGCTTTCTCGACTTGTTTTTGTTCGTTCTCCATGTTCGGAGCTTGTGTGTTCGTTGTTTCACGCGACAAACCTGGCCCTGCTGCTGAGACTGCTGTCCTGAATGCCTTTCCCCTGCGGCTAGAGAAGTTACCCCAAGCCGGGGTTTGCTTCTGCGTATTGAATGGCTTGACGTGGAACTGACGTTACTGGCGATACTCTCTCGGCTACCTGTGCGTGTCACCATGCGAGGAGGCGACGTGACCTTCGTCGTGCGAGTCGTAGTGTGCACGGTTGTTGTAGTGTGACCTCCTTCGCGAGCGACCTTATGCACCGGCGCGAACAGTCCGTACTTTGAGCGACATGCGAAGTACCTGCAATGCATCAAAGAAATGAGGTCACAACGACGCCTTGAGTTATGAATCGAAACTACTACTTGGAGCGCAGAGAGTTTCCGGAGCGCCATTTTCGCCGTTCGAGAATGAATATAACCGATCGAGAGAAGATACCGAACGATTTCCCCAATCACACCTCCAACAGAGGTTTTTCGGTTCAAGTAACAACCCACAAGCGAGTTCGCTTTGAACTGGACCCCGTGTTGAATGCGGCTCGAAAAGAGCTTTCGAATGATATACCACATGCTCAGGTTCTGAGGTGGCTTTCAGAAAGCTCGCGACCTCCCCACCCGGCGTGCAAACTAGAATCCGCCGGAGACGCCCTCCCCGTCGCTCCTCCGCGCCCAAGCAAAACTAGAACAGACTAGAGTTGGCCTAGACTCGGCTGTTCGAGGTTATATCTGGCGAAAGAGTGTCCCGAACAGGCCGCTCAAGGACTCTCTGAAAGCCTGCAGGAGAAATCCGGGACAAGGACACGCTTCTCGGCAGAGCCGACGGAATCAAGTAGTGCTCGGTGCAGAGGGAACCCCGCGGAGAATAGCGTCACACGAAGAAAACTCTGTTCGGAGCGAGAATTCAAACCGGAACATCGCGGCAGAGTTTCTGGAGTCATACAGAAAATCAATTTCGGAAAAAACTTCAAAACGCAATTATCGCTCCTCTATTGGCAATATTCGTTCGGTTCGAAGTAGGCGTATCGGTTGGATTCTTGCGCTTCCATTGCACTTTTTATCCAACGGAATTTCAATCGTGAATCGTGAAAATTAAGAGACAGTAAGGTGTTCTGAGTCGAGACGGAAGATGCACCTTCTCGAAAACAGGCAGGGCTGGGCCAGACAGAGCGAAAGGTTGGCTCCCGAGGACGTCGACTCCGGCTCCGGCCTCAGAGGCCTCTACGGCGCGGGTCAATGCCCTCGTAGTCTCCCATGGGTTGGTTGCTAGTGAGTACGGCCTTCGGCTTCTCTCATTTGTACGTTGCGAGGTCTTGTACAGTCACCGCACACTCTCACCGAGGCCTTGCCGTTCGCGTAGTGCCGTCACGAAGCTGCTAGACGTGGAAGCTGCCTCAGTGCTGGGAAACTCCCCGCCTGCGGTCCCCAACTAGGGTCTGATTCAGAGTCTAACTAGAAAATTCATGGGAGGGTGATACGGTCATCCTCCGAGAAAAAATCCACTGAATTCAATGCTCAATCGCTTAAACGATGCTGAGATCCTCACATGAACGTTGCATCCTATGTTTCCCTCGATATTTCAAAAAAATAAGGGAACATCCATCAAAACCGGTGAGAAATACGTTCGACTAGACCAAGACGATGCGCTCATCAGGAAACCCTGTATGCATGAGAATTGACACTTTCAAGATGAAAGACACGGGAGTATGCTGACCCTCTCGCGCCGTTCGAGGTCGCGGGAAGTCACTGACCTTTTTCCGTTAACCGAACCATCATTCTTCCCCACGGGTTCGTCGAGTTCGACACCACACCAGTGTCCTTGAGCGAACTCGGTGGCTCCGATGAAACGGAGCGTCCCGTTCTTGAAACCAGATGACGCGTTCACTATGACGCGGTCTCCGATTCTCAAGCCGTGGTCCACAGCGACGCTTTCGGTGTTCGTGATGACCGCTCTTGGTGGAGACGTCGGAGTGACTCTACCAACAGCGCCTGGGGAGCAGGGCCTAACAACGGTCTGGAAATCAAACGAAACTTGGATTGCAACCATCTTTTATGATTTTGATAGCCGAAGTATAATGAGGCGAATGCTTCGTTCGGGTGCGAAAGACAGGGCACGGCGGCCCAATACTTACTCTGGTAGTGATGGACTTCCCCGGGGCTTCTTGCATCAGGGTCGAATCGTTAGCGCCGTTATGTCCGGACATGGGGTAGCGAGTAAGTCTTTGAAGGCGTGCAAACACCCCCCGTCTGGGCTCGCATTGGAAATAACGTACGCCGGATACCGATCCATCATTTTTCCCAATTGGTTCGTCCAACACAATCCCAGCCCAGTCACCGGTAGCAAAATTCGTTTCACCGATGAACTGGATATAACCGGGTTTGGTCCCGTTCACCCACACGCGATCTCCGATGATGAAATCGTCGGGGTCGTGGGTCAAGATATCCGAGGGATCTGCAACGAAAACAAAACTTCCAGGTAAAATCTCCCGTGGCAGCTTCGAAAGTGACTGTCGTAAGCAACCGCTCCGAATCCTGTCCTCACAGTACGTCGAGCACGATTTCCTGAGTTGCTTTACACTAAATGCACGATTACACAGCTCTTTTGCAGAAACTTCAGTCCCTCACTTGGAGGCTAAGACGCTCGTTCTCTGAGAATTCCGCGCAATCTTGCGCGGACAATGCAACTCCTCGAACGATACTTCTGCTCAAATATGATCCCTCATAGCGGGCTAAAACAACATCTGAGCTACTTCTGCCCACTCGAGTTGCGAGGAACGAATCTTTCCAGGTCAGAAGAAAGCGATTTGCGCCGTGTTCCGAATTTCCCAGCTCCTTCGGAAAGTTGGGAACCCCTATTCCCCGCTCGGGAGCAGACGACAACCTCGAAGTTTCAACAGACGTGTTAACGATAATTGAATCAAAAAGGAAGCCGTGGGCGACGCTGTCTTTTCGGCTCTGGCTCTGGATCTGATGTAATCGATGTCGATTCCGAGGACTAATCATAAGCCCGGTTCTAATATTTTTTCCCTGGCTTAACCTCTCAGCCAATTTTATTTAACGTCGCCGGGACCACCGTTTAGGTATTGCTTCAGTCGACGGACCCTTAGGAAGTGAAAATGCCTCGGGCGGGGATCGAACCCGCGACCTACGTGTCTTGAGTCGGGGAAGTTTGCACGTCGCCACGACCGCCGACTTTAATGAGCCCGGTTCTGGGCTCCAATAATGCGAAAAGGGGAGCTGTTCGCCCTTGAATATGTCTCTAGCCAAACTCAACGAATGACTCGAGCACTCCGAATCACCGTGTACCAAATGGATGGAACCTTGCGAAACGAGGAAGAGGCTCGGGCGTTTTGCGTACCTTTGATGTCGTACCAATGAAGGGGACTCTCACAAAACGGGCTGCCAGACCTCGACATTTTCACTCGAGAGGCTTTTGGCTAATCCTCGGAAACAGCTCAGAAGTGATCACTTGCGTATATTCTAGAACCCGATCTTCAGCACTCTGGCAAGCGTCTGTTCGCAACGCCAGCTCGATCAGCTGAAGTATGAAACACTTGCGGCAGAAGCGGATGCTTTTGGGGTATCACCCACGCTCACCACAGCGCCGTATACAGTATGTCGTCTTCGCGGAGCGTGCAGCGGGATGCAAACAGAAATATTCTCGCCCAAATTCTTGCATGACTTCAGACCGATGAATCACAGAGCAACAAAAGCCGAAAGCCACCGGGAACAATCTAGAATTGGGCATAGGCTTATCACTTGGTCAGCTCATCCGCAACCTCTACGGCTCACTATTGTGTTCTGCCACGGTCGACACCAGACGAGACCAGACTTCGTGACAATCATGTGCTGGCCGTCATTCAAAACTTAATCGACGTTGCGACCCAAGAAATCCAGGCGGATAGACTGACGGCGATGCTCGAAAACTCCAATTTGACATTTGGGTGATTTGAGTGCGCTCTATGATGCCAATGTTTCCCGATCCCCTTCTTCGCAGTGACGATCTTGAAATAGCGACACAAATGCGTGATGAACTTTGGCAGGCACGCTTCTCAGGTGAGCGTTCAGAGGGGAATCCGACCATCTCGAAGTGTTTTGCAGGGAAGAAAAAAAACCCTTTGATTCGGGCACAATGGATCGGGAAGTCGCTCCACCATCGCCGAACGAGGCGAGGACGCAAGGCTACCAGCGCTCTCACTCTCTCGCATGGAAAACGAAAGACAACCAGAAAATCCTGGAGATACTACTAGCGGCCGGACGAGATCTCTGTTCGAGAACCGCGATTCGCCCACCAGACAAGATTCGCTAGCCTCGCATACGCCCGAAACCCAGCCTGGTATTTCTCTGTCAATTCATTGACTACTCTTGAAATCTTCTAGTGGCAACGGTACGCCGCCCTATGTAGTACGGCTGTGGTATGATTTCAGTGCCGATGGGAAAGGTCAGATATTCAAAGTTTCTGGGGCATCGGTATTTCGGAATGTTATAGAAGTTCATTAGCATTCAGCATCAGCCACAAATATGTTACAGCACTCTTGTGTAAGCAAGCAATGACAGGGCGTATTCGAACGAGTTGATTGTTCCGCGCGATCTGAAGTGAATCCCCGGCTCGCACAGAAGTTACAGAAGGTGTCTCAAACGAATCTCACGAGGTGCTCATTCTCCGAGCATATCCTTCGTGGCTGATCGACTTTCGCTCCCCCGGGTTTTGGCACTTTAGAGAACGATGACTTGAACGACCAAGACGGGGGACGTTTAAGGGCATCCGCAGAAGAGAAATTCATCGATTATCATATCATGACTCTTATCGGATGCAGACCATGCCCAGAAGATGGAAAGTTTCGGCGGATCGGAGATTCGTCTCGGACCCATGTATAGCTCGGATAGACCTCAGGTTATCCCGTACTCGCTGGTATTTCGAACGAGTGGAAAACGTCCCATCACACTGATTGTGAGCCGACGTTGGAAACGAGCATCCCTATGCTATTATTCATTGTTGATACAAGAGATAGCGATTTGTTTGACGGTGTGACAAGTTTTCGCTTTAAATAGAAGCGCCTGAACGATGAGTGAACGACTACCGCTTCGACGTGATCGAGCAATCGGTTTCTCCATCAAAATACGGCTTCCGTGGAGGCTTGGATAGCATACCATTCCCAAATTCATTCAGGACAAACCGAGCCTACATTCCCACACTTCGGTCTACCGTTCAGAGGAATGGCGACTAATTGAAACATTATGTCTTCAGGGGACGACAATCAGATGAACAATCAGAGGCTATGTTCTCGACCACGCTTACCATGGAAATTGTGCACGTGGCACATGCACCGAACATCGTTGATGAGAGGTTTGGGTGACGTACAATGTCGTCTGTAGGTCATCTCAAGAATCGAAAATCGAACCTAAAATTATATAAGTTTCCAAATAATGTTGCCGAGCGCGTTCCGGAAGTATTCGAAGGTTACAATGCGAATAATAAATCACGAAACTCGTTCACGTATGTTGCTACCCGACTTTCCCGCGGATCGCAATCCCTTTCCCGAACTTGCTGGATTCGCCGCTTGAAGTTATCGCGAATTTGTAAAGCGCTGATTGGAGCTGCGGCACTCGGTCGGATTCGAATGGTTCTACATGGACCCGCCTCCTGCTCCCGGAGGTGTCAGAAGCTCATCCGGGTTCTTCGGTCGTTCTTCTAGTGCTTTCGGACGATGTCGAGAAAGTCGCTTCTCGCGATGCATGGGTGTCCCACGCATGAACGTGACAACGCATTCTATTTCAACCAGAACGTCTGTTTCTCCTCGACAACACAGCATATCGATGGTCGCGAGCGAGGGAGACACGAAATTGTGCAAATACTCGTGAACCTTGATTTTTTTCTACAAGATATCAGAGCCAGGCAACACGGTCCGCTATCACATGCTCCACATGATGGAAAACATGCTACAAGATCGAGCCTGAGAGCGCAGAATACAAATCTCAGCCTTCAGCCAAGCCCGTGTCGCCGAACGCCGCCGACGAATCTGTCTAGACTAGAATAACTGAATCAGTTCCCGGCGCCGATTTACCCAATGGTCAAATGAAACCAAACGGAGATCTGCATTTCCGTAGACGCGTTGATGATCTTATGGCAAAGTATAAGTCCACCCGAAAACGGTTCTGGAACGCTCAGCAATAGAACGTGCGAAAACCAGAAGAAAATAACGAGATACGTTGGGCGTTGACTCGCGAAATGAATGGGTGAATGGATAGGAGGCAGCTCGGATGAAAGTGCGAAGAAGAGACCGGAGCTAGTTGTCTTACCATGAGACAAAGAAGCACAGAGAAACCCAAATCCAGAATCAAGGCGTCTGGATGAGCAAACTCAAACTCATTGTTTCCTCCCAAAATGCCACAATGAACGAGAGGGGAAACTGCGGCATCGATCCACTGGTTCCGCAGGATGGATCGGTGGAGTATGCGAACACCGAACGATCGTCTGTTGACTCTTCCGGCATTGCATTTAATTTGGTGCACAGTAGGGATGACCCTGAGTAAACCCCAATATAGTTGAAACATTCATCACGGGTCCTCTCACAGAAGACGGATTTTGGTGGAGGTGACCTATCCATCCTGGAACTCCCCACCAGGCGCTCCTCAATCACAGTCGTAGCTGATTTCCTTCGTACAAGTCAATTGTTTTTCGCCGGGAATGACACGATGTCACAAAAGCAAGTTCATTCTGAACGGAAACATTTGGTTGGCAACGCCATGTTTAGGACCGAAACACCGGAGGGGATTATTCATCGAGCCGGCTCCTGAACGGGCGACTCGAATCGAAGCCAGCTAATCAGGAACCCCCACCAATCCATCTTCACGTATCGTACAGCATTGCTCAGATCCTCCGCACCAAAGATATGAGCACGATGTGCATGATCAAATGAGCGCCGCAATCGACTCGCGTCCACTTGATCGATTTTGAATACGGACCCCATCGTAAACATCCGAGTTGTGACCTGCAGCCCGAATTGACTCCAAATTGGCACTGTGATCACTTCTCATCCACCGGCTGAACTCCGGATGAGCGACAACTCAAGAATCGCGCGTGCAACAGCTTGCTCCAGCGCTCGGGCAACAGATGAAGTCACAATATACGAACTTCGACTTGTTCTCGACCTGTCGGAAGAGCCGGAATACGGGCTTTCTCGGTGCCGAGGGTCGAGGATTCGCTCCCACCAGCGGTTTTAAATACAAGCAAATCAATAATTAGGCCGAAACCAGCGCAGTGTGACGTCGGATTCTTCAAGGTCCCACTCTGGCTCACGACTCACATATAGATTATCGAAAGCGGCCCCTGATTTGGATTCGTGACTCCAAGAGAATATCATCAAGCGCAATGTTAACTTGCAACGGCTCGTGAGGAGAATCTAGACGACGTATTTCAAACACTGGCTGAAAAATTTACAACACAATCGGCGCGGAATTGGCTGAACTGTGAAGCCTGTCACTTGACAGCGATTTGGCGCTCCTTCCCGATTGACCACCCATCCGAGCAAGCATGGATCACTGTAAATCCCGAACTCGCTAACAGATGAACAACAAATTGCGGATCGGCTGTGGCGGTCCTGGTTCATTCCTCCGGAGTCGCAATCCCAACCAAGATTCATGACGGCTTCAGCATGTCAACCGGGGTCGAAATGATCCTGACGCCTTCCGGAATTTCGTGGTAAACACTTTTGGTCACAGAAAACAAACCAGCAGATGACTACGGGGTCCATACGGAGAATGGATTCAATGTTGCCAACATAGTCCTCGGAAAAAAGATCCGGCCGTCTGATATTCCATGGATCGTATTCCTAGCAAGAAAACCGCAATCCAGGGCTCAGGAACACACGTGAACGAGTTTCCCTCAAAAACACAATCACTCAATCGAAGAACCTGTGTAGGCTCGCAGGAGTTCGAGTACACGCGAGCGCGTAACGATTCGTCAACTCTCTCGGCACTCTTGATGAACGCTCCAGGGATATCCAGATGGACGCGAGCCGCACGCAACGGCGTCGATACGATGAAGGCGAGTTAATGCTTGGTTTGTTCCCTAGAAGCTGATGATGAGCACAAACTTCGCTATGAGATGCGAATGCACAGCCGGTAGGTGACTAGGAACGGGCGAGGAGACGCTCGTAGAGAGGGTCGGAAAGATTCCAGCTCGCAAAGCGCGCATTGTTCCACTATGATCCATGTCGCCCTGGCCATGCGCCTTTCCGGCCGCCTCCCCGAATGTTCGCTCGATCGCCCACCCGGTTGCCCGGCCGGTGGCATACCTTTGTGACGCGCAGCCTGATGGACTGACGGGAAGCGATTCGCAGAGCCTAGATTGCGACCTTGTTCAGGTCCACACGGCCTTGCTCCAAGCCCAGAAGACCTTCTGGACTTCCAGATAGGACATTTTATGGAGCGCGTAATATGTTTTCTCGATTGGCCGCAGCGTCCAGACATTCACACGTTCTATTTCTTCGTTTTCGGATTGATGTAGCCATAAACTCAAACGCTCAAGCTCATGTCGGGCTCGTAAACCACGCACCGTATGAGTTGAGATGGGAGAGGTCACTAAGTTGCCAAATGGCTTATCTCGTCAATATCAATGTACTCATCTTATCTCATGTCATCCTATCTTCCCTTATCTTACGTCATGTTGTTCTATCTCATCACATCGACGAATGACTGGATCGATCCTGGATATGCATGACCAAAAAGTGCGTTCCGGATTCCTAAGACAAATCCACTGTCTTCGTGGCTTGACGGCAGCGGCACCGAGGTAATTTTCGGAATCTGACCGTAAATGGGGAGAAGTTACGTAGTCGGAGAGGTCGGCAGATTCTCGGACTTTGCATTGAAATTGTTGCATTGAATTTCGTAGCAAATCCAGCGTTCATAAGAACGAGGTTCAACGTTCCGCGAGCTCATGTTCGTTTGCTACGGTGATTGTACGGGGAGAAAATACGGAGCTTCGTTCGGGAAACCACCAAAAATACAGCTTCGAATCGCTTCGGATCTCAACTGGCTGTCCGGCTGGCTACACAACCACCATTTCACGGTCGATTATGATCGCCAAGCCAAGAGAAGCGAAGAGAAATATTCGCCCGTTCCTGACGGCATCGAGCGGATCCGAAGGCGCCAAGGCACCCGAAAGCGAGCCTGAAGCCGTCAATCATGTTAAACAGTCGTTCCGTGGATTTTGCATTTTTCGAAATGTTCTTTCAGATTGTTGCCAGCAGAGTATCAACAACGTTTCAGAGTTTCGAGTGGCGATCAGTCAAATCTCATTCCAGACAATGGTTCATTTGCACATTTGGGGAGCTTCACCATAACCCGTCAGGTCTTCTTTCTTGTCGTCGGTTATCCTGTGATTCGCCGGAAAAATCATCAACGAAACGTTCAGTTCAGGTTTGCGAGGGAAAAGCCAAGTGGTGGGAAACCCGAATACGGAGGCGAAGCGATTTCAGATCAGAATACAGCAGAATACGCCGGCGAACCGATTCGAACTCGTGATCCTCATACAACCCACAACGTTTACAACCTTTTTACCTGTCAGTCAGCTGCCATCGAACAACAGGGACATTGTTGTAAACAATCGTAATAAAGCATGACCAACAAACTCTTTTCGAAATCACTTCCAACTTCTCAGAAAATTGGTAACGTTGGCGGTTGCTGCGATTGAAAACGGCCACGGTACGGCGATCGCCGCCGTCAGTGCAAGCGTATCTGGCAACCCCGAACATCGATTGGAATGAACATCAACTGAAATTTCTCCGCGGAGCCTCTAGAGAAGGGGCGTACGGGAGTTGACGACAGTACGGATTTGATTCGTTTCTATGCATACGATATCATAACGTGACGCCAACGTACACCCGAACGGCCAAGTCGCCAACCAAGCGCCAACTTAGGAGCCCTGTTCGCCTGTTCGCGGTTATTATCTGGCGAGCTATATCTTTTCAAAGGGGAACTTCTCCATCAGGACCCCCCAGGGAAAGTCAAGGTATGAAATTTTCGAGTTCATCCGGAGGCTCATACTCATTGAGTCGGATTTGGAAGGACGTAAGATAGAACTCCGATAGTGATTCGCAGGGAAATTCTTCTCCACGAGACCAGGAAACCGGTGGTGGATATAAATTCGGAGATACAACGCACGCTCCCAGAAAAGCCGGCATCGCCCGTAGCTCCTTCCAGACAGTGGCGAGGTTTACAACAGCCGAAGTCCCGAATTTGTCCATTATGAGCGCGATGTTTGAGTGGGAGTCGGGATGTCTTCGGCGCAGCATACGTTCGTGGACGACATTCTCACAGCTCACAAGGACGTTGCCGGAATTCTTCGGCTGCTTCGTTTTCAAAGGTTGTAACGCTCGGCGAGCCGTGCCCGATGATGCTTCCGTGTGAGACTGTACACAGCTTGTATGACAAAAACAAGCGCGGGTTCAAGTGAGTTATCACATTCGAGACCTCGTAAAAAACTCATGCTGTGTCGGGACGGAGCTCCACGGCCCGGTATTCACAACGAGGCGGAACGCCCGTCTACAGCGAATTTGGTCGCCAGAGAAATAGGATGAGGGTGCTTGGAGACGTATGCAAAGTCTCGGGCGCCCGGTACAGAAGTCAGAACAAGAGAGTCAAACACCATTGAACTCTTCCGAAATCAGGTGGAGGGAGATGTGATGATTCTGGCTAATTTTCGCCGATTCTGCGAATGGACGTCCGATGTAGTCGCGGTTTGTACACTGGATGAACAAAATCGTTTTCCCCATTCAGCAATGATGAGGCTTTTGCGGTCTGCAGGTGACAGCCGAACGGAAAAATCACGAATTTCGTGAGGTCGCTCCGCCGCTTTCAGATAAATGACGCGCGATAACTACGATGACGATATCTCATGAGCGAAGCAGGGACATTGATCAAACAGGCGCTCCAATTGGTTCAATCCGCTCCTCCATCTCTCAGCGCCAAACGTGTGATGAGAGATCATTGAAACCAAACAACTTCTACATTTTTCACCTCGCAGTTCCGAAACCAATCCTTCAACAGGATCCTGACAGATTTCGTTCTCGCTCCTCCTCTCTCCCGCCGGGCAATCAAGCTACGCTTCAATATCTTGTCTAGAGTAATATCCGTCCTCCCATTTCTCGCCACGAAATCTCTTCTCATGGGCTTCGATTATTTCAATTGAACTGTCATACACACCTTTCAGGGCCTGCCCTCCAAGCTTCGTCCCCGACTCGGTCTCCGAGGCAAGATTGGACGCGGACGAAGCAGTGGAGAGCGTTCCTGGAGTTCCCGTTTTGCCGCTCAGACTACCTGGGGGTTGAATCCCCGCAGGTGGCTTGATCTTGGAAACACTCGCGGCAGGCTTCTTGAGGCCTCCTAGGGCCGGAATCCCCGACATGTCGCTCGACTGTAATCAAGAAGAAAAAGGATGTTATTGATGGCTCAACGTGGTTGACTTCGTTTCATGTTCGGGCAGAACTAGTTTCATCCTCCCCATTCTGCACATTTGTCGTGGCAGGTCCCCCCTCTGTCCACCAGTTGGGCTAATGTAAGCCAGAAGCATCAGGAAAGAGGGGGCAAAATTCAAAGCGCAAGACCATCATCATGAATCAAATCATGAATCATGAACCCAGGAAACGACAGGTACAAGAGAAAATGGTAGCAGGAACACGCTCAATGTTCCATTCCAGTTCCAAATGGCCGCTGAGCAGTGGACCGGAGCGCTGAAACTCGGAATTGGAGAGATGATGAGCACCACTCGAGCGGGTTGTGTCTTGTACGCATCAAAATACAAGGAAATCATCGAATTAGCATCGTACGTTGGCAACACACCAACAACGTCGAGACAGGGCTCTCGTCCAATTTTCAATAAACATGTCAGAGCTGTCGTTAGCCCCTCAATAATCTACTCGAAACTGTCAAACCCGCGGTGAGGAATTCACGGAGCCACTCGATAAAGGGCTGCCTTGCTGGCTCTGTGTAAACGGGAATGGATCTTACAGGATACTTCGAACTCGGCAATAGCTCGATCTGGATAAACTAGGATGGATCCGCAGGAAGCGGATTTTACTTTGAAGATTTCCTCCGATAAACTTGCGATATCAGTGATGAAGAGGGGCTAGGAGGGCCAGGATAGGAACAGTTGAAATTTCATTCCCTTTGATAAGATAATCGTTTTAAAAAGTGAACCTCGGCTGTCCACAATCACATGGATCTCGCTTTCTTCTCCATGGATGTTTCGATTCCGAGCGTCGCAATATCATTCATTATGTTCCCGAGCCAAAGTTTCCCAGGGTCGGAAAGACTGACCGGTCATAATACACACTTTTCTCTGGGAGAGTGCAGAAGTAAGCTCGAGACGCCCTGGTTTTCGGTTCTTGATACCTCGTCTCGGCGACAGACAGTGTGCCCTATGGGCCTGAACCGTCACCACGTAAAGAAGTCTGACAATGACGGAGATAACAGACGAACTTTTACAGCGCGAGAGATCGTAAACTGGTTGTGTGCATCGCCAGTGACCCGGGAAATCAACTAGAGCGGCAGACGCGCTTTGAATCAAGGGGAAGATGGATGCCTATTAGCTTCATTGAATTTGGTCAAGTGGAGAAGGAGTGAACTGAAACCCAAGGATGGAGAGTGCGTCGGAACAAACTTTCAGAATGAAGTACGGTACTCATTCTCTCCGCTGCGGCCTCCTCTGGGCTCCTGGGGAGTGCCGTCGGCAGCGCTTCCCGACATGCTCTCGTTACGTTTTGTATTGTCCCAACATCCGAGACCGAGTTCCGCCTCTCATGTTGCGATACGTTTCCAGGTGTGAGAGGCTTCGAATCGAGCAAAGAAAGAAGTAGTTTGCTCCGGGAATGTTCTATTGAGCACACAAAAATGTTATCGGCGACATGATTGACATTCGGAGTACCAAATCAAGCATCGGGTGCGCGGAATTCTTGTTGCATTGCGATTGCCCATTCAGCAAATTCCCGCCTGATTACTATTTCGCGCCAAACTTCCTGTCATCTGACCGTCGGCAACAACTGGCGAGCCCACGCTCAGCTTAAGACGCCGAGAAAACGTTCGAAAGCGCAGCTGTCCCATTCATTCAAAATATGAATTCATTCATCGGGATCCAGCGCATGTCATAAATCCACTCTCGATTTTGGAGCCTTGCTGCCGATGATCGCAGGATGATACAGAATTGGGCGAAGAGACGTGTCAACTTATTCGTGGCTAAACTTCACGGTTTTCATCCCGCCGAATGGGGTCAGCTGATACCCACCGCGCCGCCAGGCGGAATCTGGGTACTTGAACTTGACTAGAGTTGCTTCGAGCAACCAGGTTCCACAATAAAATCGATGGAGAGCTTAGAAGGTGGCGGAGTAGATTTCTGGCCAATGATCTTGTACGATGAGTAGGAGATCCATGGCAGCAAACTTCGAGACGACGAATAATTGAAACCGCCAGCGCAGTTCGCTCAGATGATCGACGAGTTCACGGATACCGTTCCTCATTCCTCTGTTCGGTTCCAGGAAGACGCCGAAGTTTAAGTCATACTCGGGTGATTCCTGAGCTCTTCTGGCAGCTTCTCTTAACATTAGGCAGGTGGTTTTTCCCTTCTGGAACCGTTCCGGTACTTACGAGTAGGGATGGAGTGCCGGTGCTCCGCCGAATCGAGAGTATCTCCTAGTGTTGGTAAAGTTCGAAGTTCACCAATTGCTCACGTCACTGTCAGTCATATCACTTCACTTGTGAATCAGCGTTGATCACTGAAAAAAATTATACACCGCCACAGTCACTAGCACACACTCATGGAACAGCAGGTAAAAGTCTCCTCCTTCAGGCGAGAAGATTGGTCTGGCTGGTCACAACATAGAGCAGACACGAGCGCAGGGCGCCGCCATCTTGAATCTAAAGCAGCGCATAGGTATTCTCCCTCCAACAGTGTTTGGTGGGTGGGGTTGAATTTGCTGGGGTCTCATTGAGCTCCCAGGCGGCGGTTCGCTCGGTTAATAACGTGCGCACTTCTTCCGCCGCGCTTCTTCCATTCACGAACCCGTCACGGTGATTAGACCGTTCTACCACCCACGCAAGCACTGTTGGTCCACGCAGGTCATCATCGATCTATCCATGGGTTCGGCTGTCGAGTCCACGCGGAGAATTCGCGGGAAAAAACACAAACTCTATAAGAATATTGTCCCCCGCCCGAACGTAACTGTGTGATTCTTGAAACTGTATCTGGAAATCCTGTTTTTCGGCCGTGGGCTTCTCGAATCACGACGCAATATACTAAATCCTCATACCTAACTCGACGTCTCCTCCTACTTGAGGCATTTGAAAGGATCCCTCCGTCCACATCTGCAGTCCAAGGCCGAGAATTTCCCAAAGAAACGCCGCTTAGGGGACGCAAGCATAACCATTTCAGTGATTTGATTCCTGGGGTGTAGTCCACCTGTCAATCATCGATCAAGAAACGCCCGTCTAGCAAATACTTGGGACGTACTACTTGCGCTCACAAACTGACTCGAGCAGAGATATCAACCAAGTCTGCGATTTTCTCACTTTCGATCTGGACTCCTTCCGGAACATATTCTGTTCTCGGATTACGATGAAGCTTATGTTGGAGAAGTTCATCGCTTGGTTGTTGGTGAGGAAAGGAGGAGCGATGAGGTGTGCAGTGTCATAGTTTATTCATATTTGATCACGTTGGCTTCAAATCGGTCGTGAACATCCGAACTCTCTTTCGGCTATTGATTCCAGCCCAAGTCTTGGTTCTTGAGCCACGACTCCTTCATAGAGTTTCTTAAACACAACGATGTCACATCGACTTTCGGCAGGAAAAACATTCCGACTAAAGGTTTCCAAACGTTCAAAAATATTCCTTGCATCTGCTGACCGCTCACGGTAGGTCTGCGTCATCCTATGTTTCTCTCACTGTTTCAATCCTCATTTTTTCTTCTTTCATTCAACACGGTTCGGTGGTCCGTCAAATTCGGAGGGAAAACATTCAACAGAACAATCAGAAAACTTGAATAAAATATAATCGAGCAGCTTCCCCGGTCGTAACGAGTCGTTGCGTGCAGAACCGGCCAGCTGAGCGACTTGCGGAATGACTATCTCGGACCGTGTTTCTGTTGATAAGCTGTACTGGATAAGCCCAAAATCTAGTCCCTGAACTTCCTGTTGGGGTTCGTGCCAAACAGCTGGTTCCGGATTTGGGGCATCATCTGGGACGACACCTGTTCGAGCCTCTTTTCCAGCGTGTTATCGACCTTAATCTTGCCGCCGCGGGCGTAGAGTTCCACTCCTCCTCCGCTGAAATGTCAGTCAGCCATAAATTAAAAATTCGCAGCGGTAGCGGGACTTTCAAGCCGCAACAAATTAGGGGGTAAAGTTCAACATCAGCCACGTTAGGATTTGGTCTATTCTCCGCGTTTACCTTTTGTTGGCCAGATAATTTTCTTTGTCGACTTCGATGGAGCACTTCTTACCAACTTTTTGAGTATACTGCTGCAAGACTCCATTCTTCACCTGATCGATGATGGAAGTATCGCCTTTGCGGCAACGGACGACAACTTTCTGTGGAATAAGAAACCCATTGTTGACGACATCTAGCGAGCAGCTGTTCCTCTGAAACAGCACCGAGGCACCTTTTCAACCGAGAGCGCAGATGCGCCCAATGGCAAAACGCGATCCAGACTCACGTCTTCGATAAGTTGTAGAAGTCCTTGCAGCAGAAGTTTTTCGACGAGCGACCGGTACTGATCAGACTTCTCAGTGACAGAGCTCAGCTCCTTGCGAGTTTCTTCCAGGACCAATTCAATGCGATCCTCCTTTTCCATGAGAACTCTCAGACGGGAGTTATTCAGCATTTTCGAGCCTTGGCTGCAAGCAATGAACCAAGTTGTGACATTAGACTCAAATTTTGATAGCAGACACGTGAGCGAAGTCCCTCAAATCTCATGACCGTAGGCCGTGGCAGTGCCGTGACTGTACTCTCGTCATTCGTTCTCGTCACCACAGGTGCGGCGACGTGGTATTTTCCAATGCGAAAACATTAGACCACGGAAAAAAGCATACATCTTCCTCTGGAGCTCGATCTGTTTCTCCCGTTTCTCGTATTCATCGTTGATCTTCTGCCGCGCTTCGGTGACCTGCTGTCCCTTGGAAAGGTTGAACTCTTCTTCAGCTTTGGAGTCGATTTCGTCGGCTTTCTCGTTGGCTTCCTGCTCGATGAAAGCCAGCATGTGCTTTATCTGAAATCGAATCGAAGCCATGGCTTACTCTCGGGATCACTGAGGGAAGTGACGATGGTCTTGTGCAGAAACTCGCTCGCTCGATCACGTGATCGGACGTGCCCCGAGAAAAGAGCTCGGAATGAACCGAGAGAATTCGATACAACGACATCCTTGCACGGAACACCATTGGTGGGTCGATTCCCGAAGGCAAAAAGTGTTTGCACAGATTCCTGTTTAGAACATCTAGGAGATTCCTCGATCCCTCCTCGATCAGGAGAGTTCACGAAAGTTATTCAACAAGCTCCGAACTCGTCGCATCACACAGAGGAAACGCAGAGACTTTGGTCCCGCAAATCAGCTGACTGTCAAAAAGTTCCTCTGCCGCGCTGAATCATATGGAGAAAAGTTTTCACCAACCTGTTTCTGGACGTAGGAGGGATCCGAAGTGGCCATGGCGGAAGCGAGGTCTTGGAGAAGTTCTCACACGGTTCGGAAAAAGGGACTTCGTTCGCTGGCGAATCTACTCAAATGAGCTTTACTCCCTTTCTGAGTGCCGCTCTGTTGGTGTGTGAGTTGAACTCGTGACCGCCTCAGGTGCTCTTTAGCCGTCATGTGATGGACCCGAAGCGCGCCAAAGTTCAAATCCAACCAAAAAGTGCTCTTTCGACGATTTTGATAAAACTCGATGCTTGAAACCAGCGATTCGGAGAATCGGTCTTCTAATCTTACTGAATCGCGAGTCCGCTGTAAACTCAGATAGGAACGGGAAGAAATTTCATTGTAGCCTCATCAGACTCCACGCAGCGTAGCAGACGGCTCTCTGGAGTAACTTGAATTTTGGTTCTCTTTCGACAGCCGAGAGACGAGTCCCGCTTCTGAACTGTCGAACTCGGTTCCTTGCCTTTTCTGAGGCTGAGAATCGACATATAGTTACTGGACGTTCTGCCCTCCGGATGGACAGGAGTTGCTCAGCACCCTCCTTGTCTCTCTTTGTTTTGATGGGCGAAAGATGTCGTTCTTACAGGTAAATCAAATTTTCGAATTCCTCAGTAATTCTAGATATTCCTGGCTTCGAATCGTTAGCAGGGACCTTTATGGAGTCTTCGAATGAAAACTCGAGGCTGTGATAGAAAATTAGGATTCGGGGAACTGCATAGTCTCTTGTTGCGGTCGTGTTCGATCCGTAATCTGACAGCTGCATTGTATTCGGGAATCTGGTTCTCGTATACTCAATTCTCGGATATACGTGATGCTGAGGTGAAGCCTCTCTGTTTTCCAATGAGATTCTATCTTGACAATACTGATGTTGCCGGGAGGTTCAAAGAAGCCGAGAGCTGCTGAATTCGGATCGTGAGTCGATGACAGGAGGTCTCGAAGTGTGACTAATAGAACGATGTGAGAACCGCCATATCTTCGATAAAGATCCGGAGAGAGGTCGACTCGTTTTAATCAGAAATCGTCTCTATATTTCCCTCTAGGATCATACAATGCATGAACGGGTGAGTCTCGATGATGACAAAGTCTGCAGGCACTGTGTGGCGGTAGCGTTGGTGTGGTTTGAGTTGCTCTGTGTTCTGATTCGATCTTCACGGTCATCAAAGTCCATTTGATTCGGCGATCTCCACCGCACCAATACTTTGAAGAATTTGCGAGGACTTTCGGAGACTTTTAGCGTGTCAGTCGGCCCCGGGATCGCGTTTCTGAGGTCGTCGACCGGCACAGCTCCCCAGGGACTTCCAACTCCAGGCGATGTTGAACTCGATGCCCCCCGTAATAACTATGACATCATACTTCCAGTGGAGACGTTACGCGTTCTTCGACATCAAGCTCGTGAAGGATAGCCTCGATCAAGAGTTCACCTATCTCAAGGTATTTCGACAATCGCAGGAAGCATCCCTTTGGCATGGACTGCCCTGTGTCTGCTATGCCTTTCTCCTCCTCTCTGACAGAGAGAAAGTCCCAACAGAATTGATGATTCTCAGAAGAAACTGACAAAGGTTCTCTCTGACTCAGGATGTGAACGTAACTTGTGCCACGAGTGGACGATCCCTGCTGGTCTTCGGCGATTCGAGAGGTGTCATCCACACTGTGACTCGAGAGCTATCTGTGTCTTCATTCCAAGGTAGGTCGAAGAGTTTCCGAGATTTGGCTCGGATTAGCTCAGGCGTAGCATCGGAGGATGTTCTTGATTTCGATATTTTTCCTCGCTGCCTGCTGTCCGTATTTCTCGCGTGATTGGGAAGAGACTCTCACGGAATCTTCCTTACAGCATTCAAAGTGTGCGTCGAGCATGTTCAACAAATGCGAGAGAACCCCATCCTGGTGGCCGTCGGCTCCGACGAGGGTGGAATCAATCCGATCATCAAAGTACGTAACTCAACCCAAGTGCTCCAAACATGAAGACTCCTACCGGCATCTAACAGAGTTCCGCTTTCACGGTTACAGGTTTGGAAACAAGACAAGCTGGATATGCAGGGGGAGCCTTTCTGCGTCAAGAGCATGCGTGCTATCATCGGGAATAAACCAGCTTCGGTCAGTTATTCGATTCATAATCGCATTATTGCTTCATCTCTCCCAAGCTGTATGGAAATCGGGTGTTTCCCTCCTGTTCCCCATCGCTGCAGAGTTGTAGAACGTTTCAACTTGAAGCTTGCTTCCAGGTTTCGGCATTCCGTGTCAACGATAGCATGAACATGATGGCGGTCGGATTCGACGATGGTCGAGTGCTGCTCATCAAAGGAGACATTACACGAATTACGGCGAAACAGTCGAGACATATTCATCTGGCGCCATC
The DNA here is from genome assembly GCA_028455905.1 of Neoseiulus californicus. Lineage (NCBI taxonomy): Eukaryota > Metazoa > Arthropoda > Arachnida > Mesostigmata > Phytoseiidae > Neoseiulus > Neoseiulus californicus. The sequence goes on from JAMQGS010000007.1 coordinate 3,738,633, forward strand.
TCCCACAGTGTCCGCCCCTATAACTGGTAGGCACGAGCGGTGTGTTACTATTCGACGCTTGTCTGATCACTAGAATGATGATCAAGACGCGGTCGGCCCCGAAGTCTCCGGGCGAACCCCAGCGCAGGATTGCAACCCTTTTCCAGATTAGATTATAGTACATCCTCCGTTTGCGCTTTTACAGGTATAGAATTTCAAGGGAACAGCCACATGTTTGTCGTAACAACTGTTTCGGTGTATTCGGTGCCCCTGAGCAGTAAAGGCCCAGATCCCGTGATGCAGATTTTGGATGCGGTTCGAGGTTGCAAACCTGGTTGCAGCGCGATCACTGAGCCCCGGAGGGACACGAAAGAAGTCCAGCTGATAATTGGTCAGTGGACAAGCAATGCGGACACAAATCCTTGAACTTTTAGACGTTTCTCCTCATAGCTGAACGGTATTATCCGAGTATTATTCGGTTTTGTATCATTCAAGAGAGCTTCTTTCTGGCTTTTGCAGGGTGTGGAGACGCTCTCTATTTGTACCAGTTCGACGGCATCGGACCCTGTTTGGCATTTGACGCTGAAAAGGAACTAGTCAGTTGGTTTCGAAGTTATCTCGTCTGTGTGATCAGGGATAACGACAAAACTATCCTAAACATCTACGACATTCATAACAAGTACGTCGCGTACTCAACACCTCTGATGGGCATAAGCCACATTCTGCCGTCTTGGGGCGGCAGCGAACTCGTCATCGTAACCAAGCAAGGCAAGATATTCTCGCTCACTGAGAAAGCGACTGAAGATCGGCTTGGGGTCCTCTTTCGGAAAAATCAATACGAACTCGCGGTCAAACTGGCCAACTCGAACAACTACGATGGCATCGTCGATATTTTCCGTCAGTACGGAGATCATCTCTATGCGTGAGTGTATCTCTTTCTCGTTGCTCACAAATCATTGACTCGACTGCTCTCTTCGGGGATGACTCGGGAATCTCTCACATGGAGATCGATTCTGCTCTTGCAGGAAAGGCGACCACGACCTCGCAGTTGCTCAATACATAAAAACCATTGGTAAACTGGAGGAGTCGTATGTGATAAGAAAACTACTCGACGCACAGAAAATCAAGCAACTAACCGACTACCTGCAAGAACTTCACAAACAAGGCCTCGCCAAAGAAGATCACACAACCCTACTTATAAACTGTTACACAAACATCAATAAGGTCGACACCTTGAGCAAATTCATCCAGGTGAGAACTCCCTGAGCCGATATATTCGTTGAGGTCCGAGCAGCTGTCCGAAACCGCGCTCATCGAACTCGTCAGATCAAATGAGATAGTGACTTCATTGGTATTCTGTTGTTTCAGAACCTGGATTTGCAGTTTGACGCGGAGATCGCCATAAAAGTCTGCCGCAGCAGTGAGCTCTACAAGGAAGCACTATACCTAGCAGAGAAACATAATAAGATCGACCACTATCTGAAAATCCAAATCGAAAACATGAAGAACTTCACCGACGCGATCCGCTACATTGAGCGGCTTCCTTTCATGTACGCTGAGGAGAATCTCGAGAAGTACGGAAAAGTTCTCATGGACAACAATCCGGAGCAGACCACAAACTTGTTGTGCAGATTGTGTACGAACTTCGAGGGTCGGAAATCACCGGCCGAGAAATTCATCCACATTTTCGTAAACAACCCCAAACTCCTGAAGAATTTCCTACAGCAAATCATATCTGAACTCGGCGAGAAATTCCAGCTTTCACCGATAATTTACAACACGTTACTCGAGCTAGAACTGCAAGAGTACCGCTCAGAGAGTCAGCCTTCGAAGAAAGCTGCGAAAGAAGTGGAGATCATGTGTTTCCTTCGGGAGAAGAAGAACTGCTACGATACCGATCTGGCACTTGGTCTGTGTCAAATCAACAACTTCAAGCAAGGCATTCTACATCTGTACGAGAAAGCTGAACTGTATCACCAGATACTGTCGTACTACACCGAGAAGCGCGCGTACGATAGCATCATCGACGTTTGCAACCGTTTCGGCAACGACGACACGTCGCTGTGGCTTCACGCTCTGTTGATTTTCGCCCACGCCGGGGAGCACTCGAACACGAACCAGTTTTTCATGCAAGTTCTCAACCACATCGAGAAGCACTCTTTAATGCCGGCGATCATGGTGGTCTCGGTAGCGGCCCGGTCGAAAACTGCGACACTCTCCCTCGTCAAGGAGTTCCTCGTAAGGCACCTCTCTGGTGAGGGCGAGAAAATTCGCAATTGTGAACAAGCTATCAAGCAATACAAGAAAGAGACCGAGGCCCTCCGAGAGCAGATGGACGAAGTCAAGCACAAAGCTAGAGTATTCCAAGAGAGCAAGTGTTCCGGCTGCAAAATCGAACTCGAGCTCCCCAGTGTGCACTTCTTGTGCGGCCACTCATTCCATGTGAACTGCTTCGAAAATTTCTCTGACAGTAACGGATGTCCTTCGTGTGCTCCGGAGAACAACCGCGTACTCGAGCAACAACGCCAAATGGAAGAAGCTATGGAAACCCTGCAAGAGGACTTCGCTAAAACGTTCTCAAATACCGACGATGTCTTAGGGACTGTGGCTGACTTCTTATCGAAAGGAGTTTTCAAAACCGTGGATCCCTGGACTGAGGCGGCCCTGAACGAAGACAGCACGGAATACTCTGCACCGAAGATACAGGCCGCGAAACCGAAAAGTTTGTTCGAGAGACCGTCCGCTTTTCCTTCACGGGTCGCTCCGGAAGAACCAGCACCGAAGAAATCTGTATTCGATAAGCCCGATCCATTCCGAAGACCCGTCGCTAGTCAAGCCAAAGTCAGCCCGGCGCCCAATCGGAAGCCCACGCCGGAAATCAGCAAACCAAGAAGTCAACCGCAAGAGAGACCGAATAATCCGTTCGGGCCGGCGATGGAAAACGAAAGATCTCTGGTGGTGACTTTCGACGAGAACAACCCGTTCCAGGAGAGCCTAGAGACGGCTAGTATTGTAAGAAAGGATGTCAGGACTTCTCCTTCAAGGACAGCGGCGAGCGCCAAACCTGCGGCAACCACGAATCCCTTCGAAGGTGAAGACACCAACCCTTTTGGCAGTGAGAGTCTCGGATATTCTGAGGAGTCAAGTAATCCCTTCCCGATCGACGCGGAGTGAATCGAGTATTCTTGGTTCACCAACCATGCGGATCCGGGAATAGAGATGCTACACCGAGATACCACTGATGGGGTTCAGGTCCCTCAGAGCGTTCCATGGTTCTCCTGCTCGCAAGCACAAAAACGCATTCGCGGCTGAATCCAGAGGCTGTTATCTCAAGACCGATTGAACGTTATTTACGTCCTGTCGCAAACCTGCGTTCTTATTTATATTGTTCTCCCAAAACGCAACTCAGTGTGACTGGTGATCTGGACTTATTTGGATGAGATTATCGAGCTGACTTCATCGTACTCTATTTCACGATAAAAGTGTCAAGTTTTTCAGAAGAGAGCGTTGCTTCGAGCCCGTGTCTTTCTTCCCGCTCACTGTTTTTGATAGCCTCGGATAGATAGGAACGATAGGTTCAAGACCCGTGGGGTCACGTTGAATAGCTGTCACGATCTTCATTAACCGCCCTAAAGAGTCTAGGATGTTTCAATCATTGGAGTAAAGTCTGCGATCCGTCTGTGACCAGCTTTCCCCGATGCAGTCTTCGCCCGGCTGCAAGCTTGATTTTAGCTGAGGATCTTCATGTTCTCCCCCGTAGACTGATAATGATGGAGAGGAAATTCCAATGAATGACGGACCTCAAACCTCGGTCCTACACAGGGTCGATCGTCAGGAATCCTGAAGAACCCATCCCGATCCGTTAGAAAACAAACCCCACACCTCACACCCAAGTCACGTGATTGTCCCGGGCACCTCCGTTATAGTCTGAGCTCTTTATCTTGCCCGAAGCGAAACATTCCTTGCAACGCGGCGTTCCTCTGTTCCCTTGAGTCAGCTCGCCAACGGCTTATGTCCAAAACCTCTCTCTGCCCCGCACATCTGTTACAGAGGGCCGGAATTTCTGGAACGGGATTGTCGTCGCGATGGGCTTTAACTCTGCTTCGGGGATCGCAGGTATCCGATACAACATTATGGAGCCTCACACATATGTGAACTTCCGACTTCTGAGCTCCTTGAGCGGCATGAAATTCGAGATTCCAGCCATCATCTCTTTTGTGGACCACGTTGCTCTATTGGGCGCTGATCATGATCAGAGCTGGCAAGGTCACGGCAGGCTATGATAACGAATTGAGGTATTCCATTATTCACGTTCCGTGGAGGACGCAGCTGGGAAGTTCAGGAATTATTGAGTAATGACCATCAATCAATTCATGGCCAGATTCATGCTTTGAAGCATAGATCGATCGAGGATCGGGTAGTATCATTCGGACATCTGGCTCGCTTGGATGCAATCGTTGATTGATTGATTGAGCTCGAGCATGATTCATATAGGAGCTTTCAAGCTCTGATGATGAAAAACGTTTTACACAAGTCTACGACTCGAGCGACTCGTATAAGCTGATTCCTATCAATAGAGATTTCCCCTCGCTGATCGAACAGACCGAGGTTCGGGCCGCATCTTCAAGAACTCTCAATCTCCGTCCGGGCGGCACTCTTCCCAGTTGAGACCCTGATTGTTGAAAAGTAGTCGTTCGTCATCCTGTCCCGCATATTGGCAGCTGCTGCGCAGCTACTGCGATGTGTGAAGCACTGCAGTGTCAATCCCAAGTAGAAACTCGTGGGTTCTCCACGTCCTACTGATCAATGTTAAGCGCCGCTCTTCGGGGCCTGAGACATCCAAAGCCTCGATGTAGTCTACTCATTCTCTTGAGAATATCCCTGCAGATATTGGTGCAACTCATGAACGACCCGCGTGTCTCCCATTGGCGATTTTCCATACAGCGGATATAAATGATCGTAGGAGTTGTAGCACACCACTGTGCCGCCATTTCGCATACGAGAGACGACGGGTCATCGCACTAAAGGAAGACAACTTATGAAAATCAGCCGGACATAACCCAGAAACGACGCGCCAACAAAAAAAAAACGGAGCCTCGTAGTTTATTGGAGCTGTAGATCGCGAATCGGACACACTAAGAGCTGTTATTACTTTGGACTATTGAACCTTCGAGGAAAATGTTCCGTGTCAAAGGGTTACGGTTTGATATCGATTCGAAAGAAGATCTTTCAGTGTCTGTTGTGAAAAGTGGTCAGCCTAAACGGCTCGCATTTCGGGAAGACTGCTACAACGGCATCGAAGATATCGAAGCCGAGAATAATTATGTGGGATTCGCGCCGTGGAGAAATCTCCGCTCTGCGATACGGAGCTGGAGGCACAGGTGGTCGAAATCGCCGGAATTTCGCTGGACGACAGCGTATGCTTCTGGATGGTTCTTCGGAAAGAAGTTCGTGTGAGTCGCGCGGGGAGCGAGGCTTGAGAGCTCGGGTTTGTCGTAAGACCTACTTACAACGGCCAGAACGAAGGAATCTTTGTCTGATATGATCGAATCGATGCGGAGCCGACCCCGACAGACATTGTTTAAGGGAAATGTGAACGTGGAAACATAGACCCGCTTCACCGGTTTGCGCCCTACTCTGACCTCGCCGATTTTGATGATCCCGCGAGGTGCGTTCGGCTGAGCGTATTGTTCGCCGCTACGAGCCACAAAAGTTCGCGAGTGAGGAACAATTAATCGTGGACATCCGAATCGGGGATGAAATTTACATATTTCCGCGCCGCGCGATTTCAGCACTGACTGCCGCGAGAATGACACATTTTGGCCCTAATCGGCCATTGGCTCCGGACTCGATTCCGATCGAGACGGAAGAAAACGGAAATTCTAGCGGAATACAACAGGCGTCAACGCTCGAGCCATACAGGACGATTGCCGAGGTGATATAACCGAAGTCCAAACGCCACAAAGTCGACCAGCTTCGATCGGCATCGTAGAACACGAACAGAAGACGACTGCGCGACCCATCTTTGGACCGGTTCGCTCGTAGCGAGAGGTCACTTTCGAAAAGCTTTCTCTGCGTCTGTTCTTCAGCTGAACGAGGATCGTTTTCTTCCTCGATACGACCGTGTGGTTCCCGACATAGTGCGCTGTAGTTGTTCAACACAACCAATGTGTATCACAGATCACAGCTCTGCAGGTCCGGTATTCCGATCCGACGTGAAAATTTGAAAATTTCCGCGCGCCTCACATGCGGAAGACGACGGGTAAAGTGAAAGTATTCATACCCGTATTGTGTCGGTTCTCCGCCCTATCGGAAACGATCGAATCTCCGACTCAAGATTTCTGGACACCTCCGCTCAGCTTCGCCAACTCAATGCTGTTTCGAATCCGTCAGACGCTATCGATCGAATCGCGATGGAAGGTCGGGGTCAGAATTGGAGAATCGATGGCTAGCGAAAGTTCACAGGGCATTGACCTCTCATTCAGGCGATCGTATCCATGTTAACTTTCTGTATCTGAACGAGTTTGAAAGTGCAACAGAGCTAAGTGGATTCCAGACATTTTCGTTGAAAAAGAGACCAAACGAGCGGGGAGCTGGCCGGCCACGAGCGATGGTAGCGTCTTGACGATCGAGGAATCTTTCTGGCAGACGTTTTAATGATGCAAGCCACGACACAACGGGACTTTTCCAGCAGCATCGTTCGCCGGATCGAAGACACGCCGCTCGAGCGAAATGACGGATGCGAACTGACCTGATGTTCATCACGCGATAGCGTCTGCCAAATTGTTGGCGAGCCCGCTGTCTCGCGAAATTCATTTTATCAATTCCTTCTGTCGCCTGAGAATAGCTAATTTGACAGCGCTTCAGGATCCCGATCTGTCCAGGAGCCAAAGCACGTGATAGCAGAGCTATGCAGAAGAAGATGCCACCGCCAAGTCGAATAACGGAGGAGGAAACGACGTATGCAAAACGCGTTCGCATCTCATTGTCGTGTTGAGCTGGGAGAGGATGATTTTTCATCAAATTCACAGAATCGCTTCCGGCTCCCGTGCGTTTCCATTTAGAGTGCTTGTATGCAGTTTATTTTTCAACTCTTACGAATGGAAAAATAAAACACAACGAGACGGGCGAACGACGACTCGGCGAAAACATGTCACGCCAGCAGGTTTTTTAACTGCGAATCTCACTCGACTTGTAGAAGTTCTGGTTGCGGTCGAGCGAGTATACTTTATGATGATGCCGATGTTCTTGATCCTGCTGAGCGAATCAAATCGAAGCGAGCTTCATCTTCTGTGGCGGCAGCAGCACGGCTACGCGAAGCTGTGATTTTTGACAGTGCCACAACTACGGCTTGCGCCGTTCTGTTGTGGAGTTCTCGTCTTCAGTTTCTAAAAGGGCCCCCGAACTTTTCCCTGCGGACACAACCGAGATACGAAGCTCTATATCCTCATCCCCTATCTACAGTATTGCAAATGTGCGTGTGGAGCTGTGGAGTCAGCTCCAGAATCATTCATGATCGGCTCCCCGCCTATAATATTCAATATACTATAGACACTTGGGCGGACCGGGGCATGATGTCAATCACTTTTCCTGAGACTCAATTCCTGTCGCTGTCGTTTGGAAATATATCAAGTAGGGATAGCGATCGAGGTGGGATTCCGAACTTTCAGACCGCCCTCATGTCCCGAGCTTGAAACTTCAGAGCTCGAGACCTGCGATTTCTCGAGAATTGCAGAAGAAGAGCCACAACTCCCGTTCATTCGCGCCACAGAAAATCCATCATGGGTGATCGGTGACTCTGTGAGTACAATTCCCGGGGGCAGTGTAACCTTTCTAATTGTCTGGAAAAACAGCCGCATGCACGTGATATTACCTGGTCGAGAACCGATCTCGACGAGGGCTCGGGAGATCAATCGGGATGCTATCGGCTGTATGGCAGTGTCAGAAAAAAAAAACTGAACTTTCGCATCGATTCGGCAAAGTTCATGATTTTCACCTTTGCCCGCTTCTTCAATAAGCCGTGACTGAGCCGCTTAACTTACTCGTCTATGACCTTGGCACGTAACCTGTGAGATGAAGTCAAGGTGACAAAAACACATTCAGGAATCCACTCACCGATACCACAACTCCAGCAACCTCCATCAATGCAAGATGACCGGAGAGCGACGAGGATGCAAAGCGTCAGGAGGATTACAGTGTTGGAGATCCTCCCTCGACCGCGATTGAAAAATCTTTCGACCCGCTCGGCTCCATGTATACAAAATATGAGCGCCCAACGTCAAGACATACTTCAAGTCCGAGCGTGTCACTTCAGATATTGTTTCTTGGAGCGCTTCAGTTGCACCGAGAGGGGGCGTGACCGAGGGGGCGAGGTTGGCTGCGAGAGGGAGGCATTTTTGGGTTTTGTGGGAGTTAATTCGCATGCCTGGCGAAGGTCGTCTGCGGCCTCATTTCCCGATTGCCCACAGCTCTTATGTTCCCGCCCCGGGACCGGTGCTCGGTCTCAGTACGCCCTTCTTGAGCATGCCACCAGAACCTCCCTCGGGCCTTTTCGACCTTACTCACCCTTATCACGTGCGACCTTTTCCACTAGACATGGGCTCAAACCATGTCATCAAGGATCGGTGTGCTCTTGGTCGGTCCTCCCGTAGACTGTAACCTTCGCGCTCCAAATGTCCGTCAATCCATCAAACAACTCGAGATAGATCACTGTGTTCGTGAAAGTTCGTTTCCAACAACCCGCGTGGCGATCTTCAACATCAAGCAACGCGGAAGAAATTTCAGCAAACGTCCTCTTTTTCTCACGACCTCATCCATCCGATGGGCACAGTACTGGATTTCAGGAATTTAATCAGAGATCGAAAGGAATTCCACGTCTGATTACTCAATCGGATCGCAGTTACGAACGATGTCACCTTTCCTCGAGCGCTGCATCGTTTCATTTTACTTCTCGGATCAACGGCGTTTCCAATGGAGTTTTTCAGCCTTTGGCCTTCTTTCCGATTCGAGCTCTTCAGTTCACCGCAAGCTATCTCGCGACAAGTCCCCATATCTTCCGCTCGCCCGCTCTCAGACAAATCAGAGTGAATGATAAATCGCCGACGTCGCGGCGCCGAGTTGACCCACGGTGTGTAAGCAATGGTTAGAGTTGCGAGAGCCGTTCGCCGCTTATCGTGGTGAGCTTTATCAGTTCAAGGCTTCTGGTTTGTTGAGCTCCGGCTGGCCGCCCGGCCGGCGGATCTAGCTACTGTACCAACGGACGGACGGGCAGGCGACAGAAGAATTCTTCTCTTTGGCCTGGATTCCGTTCAACTTAATGCGAACGCTTCGTTATTTTGCGTGGCGTCTCGTACCTGCCGCTACCTCCGAATCATCGTCGGCAGCAGAATCGTCTCGGACAACGGATGTTTCGTAACGGTCGTGGATCCACCGCGACAACCGCCAGGACCGTCTAGGACCGTCTGTCCTCCTCCTGTCAACAGAGAATTGAAGCAAAATTCGGAACCAGATATATCGAAACGGGGTAGAAAGGAACGTTTGTGTCTGACGTACCGCTGAATGGTCGACTTTTCAAACGGAACGTCAATCTGTCCGGATTCATGAAGCCTGCCTGACTGCCTGACTGCCGCTGCTGTTTTGGAATCGCGACCGGCCCCGATTCCGTCTTCTGCGACAATTTTCTCTTTCAATGTGGAGGTTGGCGTCGATTGTCGTTGTCGATTTCAACCGGTCGCTCCGCACTTTTCATTTCCGACTTGTCGATCCCTCTTTAATGATGGGTTCTGCATATTCTCGTGCTCATCCGTTTGGATGCTGGGTGAAGAACCGAAGTGGGTCCACTTCCCTGGTTTGCGTCTGCTCAGCCTTCAAATAATAATCCGAGGACACCAAAAAGAACACTTCCTGGTTCCGAGATGATCGTGGAATTTTCCATCCCAGCGGAATCGCCGTTGCTCATCAATTTCTCGAATATGCGTCCTACGCGAAGTCCCGTTGTCTCGCAATGCTCCCGGCTGGGCTTTTTCGTCTGCATTCCTTCGAATTTCTGGTCTCTTGCTGTTCTTCGAGTACCGGCGAAGACGCCGTGTCGCGCCGTGGAGGTGAATCCAATAATCGGCTTACGCGTGTGCGCGCTATCGCGATTGACGGTAGCTCGAATCGCGTTTGACCGATTACATTGCATAATTGATCGGGAATGACAAGATTAGAATGAACGAAGGAGTCTGCGGTGTAGTCGAGAGAAAAGTCTATTCGGAATTTCTTCGATACGAGTTCAGCGGTGGGGCTGGTCCGGCATCGCTCAACAACTAGAATAGCGTCTTCCACAACTGCTACAGCTTCCGACTCGGAAGAAAATGCAGGTTTCATGCTTCTATTCCCGTTTCGGAAGATTTCGATCGAGTGCAATGAGAGCGGTTGACGGCCTCGACTTCAAGCTCCAGGCCAGGGTTCGCCGGGGCAACGAGCTCCTTGCGAAAGGTCAGTGGCAGGACGCATCATTTGAGACTTTCGGCGTCGCGGAGTCGTTCTCGTTCCACAATCGCCATGGAAGCGAATTCCCGGAATGCGAATAGAAAAAAAAGAACCAACAGAATGATATAATGACTATTAACTGCCATAAGAGCTCACCAGCTCGAAGCTTTTCGCGCCCGTAAATCTGTCCGTCGAACTGCACCGTCTGCCAGCCAGCGCCTGCATGTGTTCTCTGAATAGTAATTTAGAGAAATTGTGTCTGCTCGGACTATTCGGACAATTATGGTGTTGCTTGGAAGAAAACGCTCCGGAAAACTGTACTCGGATCCAACGGGACGTTGTTGAACGTAACCAGACGCCCGCATGTTCCGTCGAGTTTGATTCATCGCTGTCAGCGTCCGCCATCTGGAAGCGCAGAAGCGGGAACAAGGTGTATTCAAGAAGTTCCCGTTGACAAATACCTCATGAGCCGTATGTTCCGATTGTCGAATGAAGAAAAATGTATTTTGCGGTGGGATCGCAGGAATCGGTCGTCTCTACCGTCCCTGGCAATCGACTCCGTCGAACACAAGTGTCCGACTCGGGTCTGATTCCGAAAGTTCCGAAAGTTCTGGAAGGAATCGTGACGGAGAAATCGTCTTCGCCGCGACAAGTCATTAGCTCTGTCCGGAGTGTCCCTCCCGAAGAAATTGCACACGGAATCATTCCACTAAAATGCTCTTGCTAAGCCCCTCGCAGGGTCACTGACCTCGAGATGACTTCCGAATGCGTGTATTCCGGTCGGATCCTGTTGTCCAGTTAGAAATCCAAGAAATATTCGCCAGAAAGGTAGCAATGCTACCGTGAGCATACTTTCTGACGGTCTGATTTGTATAGCGGCAGTAAAACCATTACTAATGTCGTTGAACTAGAGGCTCGAGACGTGTCTTCCCGTGGATTTCGCGTGCGATCAGAAGAGTATATCGCGCCTGAAGTTTATTCAGAAAACTCGATCGAACTATGCATATGAATGGAAGCAGTTAGGGATGCTCTTCGTTCTTCATCATCTCCCCGATGCGTTGTTCGAGAGCTTCATCGATTGAAGATGCCATATTGAGGTAGGGTATCGCTCTTCGTCATATCAACCTTCGTGACCGACTTCACCGTGAGACTCCTTCCTTCAATTTCATGAATATGAATAATGATTTGCCCCACACTGACGCAGAGTGAAGCATGGCTCGAGGTCTCATGCTTGGAGTCGCCATCAGAGGTCATCGAACTCCTTTGCAGCGAAACCTGAGATTGGGATGGAGAGCTTTGCAGGGGTGGGGGAGCTCAGGCGATCTTCAGCGACTCTCGCAACAGTTGTTCTGCATGATACCCAGGAAGAAAACACGGCTCCCCATGGAATCCTTCCAACAGAAAGCCGCACCGTAGAATAACCTTCAATCGGGGTTCCACGAAGGTTGCCGGGGTAAATGCGCCGTCATCCACGCGTGAGGCTCGACGAAGGAAGAAAGTTTCAGGACACTGTTCTCTAGAGTCCAAGAGAGATAGCCTTCGAATCACGTCTCGCTTCCTCGCGCAACGAACGGACTCAATTCAACGGAAAATTTTCCCAACCCTGGGCGATCGTGTTTGACCAGGAGACAGGATTCGATCGTAAACTGAAGTTCTTCCATCCTTTGAAGCGGAGGAAAAATTCACTGAGCTTGCAAAAGAATAAGAATCTCACCAGCGACTACAGTGTCGAATCTTCTTCTTCCGTCTCATGCATAGGGTCGTAACATTGTGCGAGGCTGTCGTGATTCGCAAACCACCTTCTTTTAGTTACTGTTACTGCCTTTGTTGTTGTTGTCGTTGTCGTCTTCAATGTAGACGTGCTCTTTCGCTGAAGACGGGTGGTTTCGGTGATTATCCTTTTTTTCTGGGCAGTCACTTCGACGTCCGAAGTCCGATGTCCGTCCATCGTCGCTGCGTCCTGACTGACGAAAGCAGTGTTCCCATTTCTCCGGTCCTCATCATCATCATCGTCGTCGAAACGCCGCCGTCGCTACTACCAACGTCAGAAGCCGCTCCAACACCACCTCTATGTCTTCGGCATCGCTGTAGCGGCAACGGTGCAGGGTTCCCTTTCTGAAAGCGTTATTTTTTTCTCTGGCGGAGCAAGACTACGACTCTCTCCCTCTTCGGATTCCCGAGGGCTCAGCCGCTTAAAAAGCCGACCGGAGCTCCAGAAAAGCATAGCAGAATTTTCACTGCTCAGTTCAACAGCATTCAATCCATTCGAAGGTAAGGAAGAAGCAGAAGTTCTCCCCGTCCAAGTGTGTGCTCCAACCCATGCTACTCTGTGTGTTCGGTCTCCAACAACCTCGACCAAAGTTCCACGGTTTCAACCGCCAAGTGTCAGCTTTTGAACTTTTTCTCTCTTCTTGCAACGTCTACTAACTGTTCAAATCGCTCGGATGTACCGTACGACTTTAAAAGACGCTTAGCAGTCACTCAACACCTGCCTCGGTTCTCAACACCTGCACACTGATTGTGGGCAGTACGAACGAACGGAATTCTCTTTTTTTTCTCGAGATTCCGGGATTCGAGTCTAGTGTGGTAGAAGAAGATGAACACTCTTTGGCGCTGAAAGTTGAAGATTGCCTCCGAAATTTGTCGTTCTAGCCCCTGCCTCTGGCCTTTGTGCTTTCGGTTTCATATTATTATTATCATAACTCGTTGTCGTAGTTCCGTGTTATCATCGTTGCTCTCTATTCATCTTTGCAGATGAAGGTTCTCGTCATCGCCGCCCTGTGCGTTGTCGCTCTTGCTGCTCCCCAGCACCGCCCCGGCTACCGCCCGGAATATGACCGCCGACCAGACTACGACCGCAGACCCGTCAACCAGATCGGCTCCGGCGTAGACTGTAGGTATAGGTGTACCTTGGAAGTTTGTGAGACTCAGAACTGCAAGTACAGGTGCCGACGACCCACCGCCTGCGAACAGAACCCCATCAAAGCCACCCAATACGCTGCCGGACTCGACGGTGAGGCCGTTGCTCCCGCTGTCGCCCCAGTCCCCGCCGACGCAGCTCTGATCTCTGCCAAGGATCCCAAGCCCGCCGCCGTTGAGATTCCCACTGCTCCCGCTGATGCTCCCGAACCCGTGGCCCCCATGGCCCAGGCCGCTCCCGTCGTCTCCGCCGCGGTGGCTTCCGAGCCCGTCGCTCCCATCGAAGTGCCCGCCATCGCCCCCGTCGAGGTTCCGTCCGTCCCCGTCGAAGTGTCGAAGGTCGAAGAGACCATCGTTCCCGAACCTCTGGCCGCTGCTTCCCTTGTCGCTGAGAAACCCGCTGTGATCGAAGTTGTCCCCGCTGCCGTTCCCGCCGCCATCGCTGCCGCTCCCGCTCCCCAACCCATCGCTGTCGCCCCTGTTGTCGACGCCCTCCAGGCCGCAGTCAGCTACCAACAGCCAATCGCTGTTCCTGCCCCTCAACCAACTCAACACGCTGCCGCTGAGCCTCAGGCCCCCAAGAAGGAGCAGGCTCCTGCCAAGGAGGCCCCCATGAAGTCCGCCGCTGTCGAAGCTCCCGTTGCTCAGCCCGTCAAAGTCAAGGTCGATGCCCCCGCCAAACCCATCGTCCCCGCCGTAGAGAAGGTTGAAGCCGCTCCTCAGAAGCAGCAGGTTGTTCCCCAGAAGGAGGCTATCGCACAGAAGGAGCAAATCAAGAAGGAAATCCCCGTTGCCGCCCCGATGGTCAAGGAGGCCCCCGCTCCCATCGCTGTTCCCGCCCCCGCTCCCATGGCTGTTCCCGCCCCCGCCCCAATGGCTGCTCCCGCCCCCGCCCCCATCGTCAAAGAGGTCCCAGCCCCCGTCAAGGTAATTTGGGATTTGGACCCAGAAATCCTCGATTCATTCCAGTGGCCGGTGTCTTTTAAGGCGAGATGCCGGATTTCTGAAAAGTTATTTTTGTGCTCAGACCCCTCATAATCGGCCTAAAATTTTTTTGACTCTTCCAGGCTGCTGTCGAACAGGCGCCCAAGAAGCAGCAGGTCATGGTTGAGGCCCCAGCTGCCGTGCAGAAAGCCCCGGTGCAAGCACCCGCCGCTGTTGTTGAAAAGGTCCAGCAGGCTCCCGCCGTTCCGAGCTCGCAGCAGCCAGCAGCTGAGGTGCCAAAACCTCTCGGAGTCTAGACGATACCGAGTGTTGTTTAGAAAGAAGGAAAACCCAGGAGATCGCGAGGATTAGAAATTTTGTGGATGGGAACAAGGAACTCGACGTTGTGGAAAGCGCATGATGAAGGAACGCCATCGCTATCGGAATCTTGATCAATGCGCACATCTAATAGTGTAGTTGGTGATTCTTCTAAATCATATCTTCGTCCCCGGAGGACGTCGCATCTGGAAGAGAGCCCCCCGTCTTCGAGGGAATCAGATCTTCTCGACGACCTCGACGGGTAAGGGTCGCACTGGAAACCAGAGAATGTGATAGAGAACGATCGTTGACTCTGCTCGAAGGTTGATGGCTCTCTGACGGTGCTTCTCCTCCGGTCCGTTCAACTTGGAAACGACATGAAATTCTCCCGTTTGCCTCACGCATGCGGAGCGGTTGTGTGAATTCTTCTTCTTGCAGCTCAACTTTCGGAAAAAGTGCTATTTATTTAGTGTAGTAGATAAATAATATATGAAGAGGAGAAGACGAGATGACAGGAGGCGTAGGAATAAGGGTGTAATTTATTCAAACAAGCGACAGTGATGGTGAATAAACCTTATTTATTCGGCTTTGGAAGACAAAGCCAGTTGGTGCATTCAAAAAACCAAACTCAGTTGTCTCTTCATTGTGTTGTCGTTCATGGGGATCCTTTTCTGCTCATGCTGACCTCATACACGGTTAGTCTGGAGGCTTATCTGTAATCAGCACGGGAGTGACTCCGCTGACTCGCGTACGATCCTCGTCATCACTGTATGTGCCGTATAATCAAGATACGATCGTCGCCATGGTCCGGTCCGACTCACGTCGTCTCCCTTTTTCGAGTTCTATCACACAATGTCTTAGAATTTGAGCAGATGCTCAGGATTTCTCAAGTGGGGAGGCTGTGAACAATTCTGAAAAACTGCAAACGTGTCCGGCTCAGCTCACGCATGAGCTCCAACATCGCGGTACCCTACCTTCCCGCAACTGAAGAGGAACAATCCGAATTGATGATCCCTGAACCAAAACTTTTCGATTGCATCCCCTGCTGCAGATAGGTCCCGACGCCTGAGTTACCTCGTAAGTACTGGAAGAACGGGATGGTCGCCTCACGGTCAACGTGACCTGCCTCGATACTCATGATGGCAAACGTCACGACCGACACCAGCATTCGAAGCCTCGAGCGGTTAACCTGTGGAGCACCAATGCAAAGCTCAAGCATCAAAATTTTCGGTTGCCGAACTTTCACATCGAGTCTACGCAAACGTGAAACTAGAGGAATCGTGGCATTCATCGGAGGTCGTGCGGAGAATTCCAAGTCCGACGGCAGATGGAGCAGTGGCGATAGACGTGGCACGTACTGTATACAGACCCCGTCGGGGGCGATGCAGAAATCAAACGATCTGGAGTTTCGATTTTCTGCTCACAATCGGGTTCCTCGAGACTTGCATCCAGAACGATGGCCCTGAAGGAGGCGATACCTGATATGTTCTCCGTGAATGTGTACCGGAAGAAAGACTCCGCGGAGAGTATTCTCCTGAGCGCAGCACTGTTCTCGTCCATGCCATTCTGCAGAATTCCAAGTCTATATGGCGTATCGGATGAAGAGATGGGTCGCTTCCGAGCGCTCGGGCGATCAATGCTCTCACCCATTGATCCTCCAAAGTCTCAGCTCCCCCGGGACGCTCCCGCCTGCGGAATCCGGCTCATATGTCTTGCGAGCAGCAAGCAGTGGGTCATCTCTTGCTGAGGCTCATCAGAATTACTGCCATCGGTCCATCTCTTAGTCACCTAATGCTGCTTTGAAAATTCCTCACCAAGAAATCGCTCCCTGTTGTTGTCCTTGTCCATGGAATGGGTTCCGCTCGTGCCGGGGCTGGTTACCAACTTCAAGACACTGGAGGTTACCACAGCTAGAGTGCATGCCCACTTTCCGAGTTCACTTCGGGCTCAGTCAAGCATGGTAGCTCGAGAAATGGTGCGAACGGAGCGCTTATTCTCGACAAGATACTCCCCTAGAAAACCAGAGCAGCGACTGTATTCGCCGTTTTGTACGCGATCCAAGCAGACTTATCGAGACAGATAGCAAAATACGATGAGAGCCGTGCATACTCCGTCTTATTCCTCCTCCGTCCACCCTCATGTATCGGAAGAAACTAGGAATTATTCTGCTCCCCTTCACTACACATGTGACTTTTTTTCTGGCATCTTTACTGCGTATAGATGCATTATTTGCTTCCCCGCCCGGCGTTCAAAATAGGAAACCCCTGATCCCAACAGCTACACTCACTGTCAGTGCATTCCAGCCGAAGCTGACGCCTACGAGGACGGCCAGCTTCTGAAAATGCAACGCTGTCAAACTTCACCTAGGTCCTCCCCACGCCATAAAACGATGCACGATGGATTATTATCGGCACTAATCCCCTTGCATCGGACTACCAGAAGCTTCGCGCTTGAGCGGGGAAGGAAGCACACCAGACGCAACCTCGATCGACTCTGGCCGCCTGGGAATGGCAGCCGGCCCCCGACATCCTCTCAAAGGCCACCTCTCGGAGGAATCGTCGGGGAACGGAATTCTCTCCTCCATTCCTCCGATCCGTCGATTGATTGCCAACGTTTTCAGAACTCAAATCAGTCGATTCGGGCTCGTGGAGTTATCTTGTTGAATCAACTTCTAGCTATGTCGGCGATGGTGAGCCGGATTCTGCCACCACAGCGGGAATAATAGATGAATAGACGCGGGGCTATCAGATTCAATTTACATAGCGTTGACGTCATCACAATCCAACCATAACGAGCCGAAGCAGGCTCTACAGTTTCCCTTACAGTGGGAGGGATCTCAGGCACCCTGAGCTCCTCTTTGTTCTGGACTGAGTTGTCTGGGAAAAGCAGCAGCTGTCGGGATCAGAGTGAGATCCAGGTCACGGATGACAAGATAGAAATAGAAGACCGCGCAATACATGAATCCACCTTGAAAAGAGCATCCGGGAACGACCGCAGTTGAACATAAGATTCCAGTAGAGTATCCTCGGAGACGGAGAAAATATAGGTGATCTCGACAACGATGGTGCACACTCCTAAAGATGCATTGGGATCCTTCATGCGAACTGCAGCGCGCCGGCACGTGGGCTGTCCACGTGAACCGGTTGTCGGGGAGTGTCACGAGTGGAAATCTATCAAGAACCATTCGAATACCTCTGCGATTCCTTGAACCTTTTCCGGCTCTGATTCGGGAGATGTCGCTGTTCCTAACTGATCGACCTCGGAATCCGGTGACATCCTGCGAAATTCCCAAATATCCATGGAATGCCGTCGCGCAAGGGTTCGCAACAGGCGTCCGTTTGAAACCTCAAAGAGTGGAAAATCCATCCCCCGCGATGATCATAGTGACCCTTGTCGGACCCGAGCCTGAATCGAAAGCCTGAAGAATGCGCGGGTGGATTCACGGAGAAGCTCCCGAGCTGAACTGCTCCTTCTATAAATCTTGTGCACGATACGAGTTTACTCACAGACGCTGCGTGATCGGTTCTTCTGCATCACCACAAAACTCTTTCCGTTAGAACAGTTACGGAAACGAGCGATACCACGGATAATGATGCATCTTCCGTTTCCCATGTTGATTTCCCCACCGAAGACGTATTTTGACTGTCTCGATCAACTCGAAGTGACCAGGAGGAGTTGGCAACAATCCCTCCTGGTCGCTGTATTTTTGGCAGCGGCATTATCAAACAGGAGCGGCTCCGGACCGGGGAATATCGAGGACGCAGCAGTCGAGGCTCAAGCTCCTCGGCAGATCAGGAGAACAAAACTGAGAGCTCCCATCGAGGGAACATTAATCGACAGATCGACAATGAACCGAACGGAACGGACAGCTACACGGCCAGCTGGCTCAATGGTTCCTTACCGGCTGTTGATTTGGCCATGGTTTTCAAGCGGGCCGCGCTATCATTACGAGATAATTCATTTTCGAGGACGGCAAATGGAGAAAAGCTTCAGCTGTTGTTGGGTATGCGTCTCTGCTCTTATTGTTCTTCGTTTCCCTGGGGCCGTACTGTACATGTTGGCTAACGCGCTGTGCGCTGATTATTACACGTCGAGGACTACTTGCTACGCCGCCGGAGAAGACAAAACAATCCCTCGAGAATTCTCACAGCGAATTAGGGTTTTCATGGAAGTACTGGAAAAACAAAGCACGTGCACTAATGAAGGGAAAACGTAGCCACAAACGATCTTCGTTGAAAAGCAGCCCAGGAATCATTCCCAGTTCCTGGGCATGAAGGCGAAACGCCGGATCGGGAGATTTTCTACGAGTCGAATCGGAGAAGTGAATGGATGAAAGCAGTGACTCGCACTCGACTCCGCAGGTACTTTCTCCCATTGGGTTCGAGAGCCGTGCTCCCTGTGCCTATTGTGCTGCTCGGACGCTTTATTCTATCGATTTCCCAACATCCGGTCAAAAGTTCTCGTCGATGCATCCGCCGGAACTATTACCCAAAACCACTCCACTTGACAATGAGACGATTTCGCAAAAGAAAAGTTCTTCCCGTAGAGCAAGATCTCGATTCCGTAACTTGGCGGCAGCGAACAAGCTTCAGTTCCAGTTCAGAGAGCCGTCAGAGAGTTATCAGATTTGAAACTCGCGAACTCCTGGGCGGCCGACGGGCTGAGCTCGAGAAAAGGTCCTCTAGCGACCCAGAAAGGTTCGATTGGCTTACTTGATTGATGTTATGAGAGATTCCTCTAGTCGAAGAGATGTATGGGCCTCGCCGGTGTTCTAGCTTCCAATATGAGGAATGAGAATGCTGTGAACGCATTTACTTCTGCATGGTGCCTCTCTCGCTGTCTTCCTTTCTCCTCGACTTTCCGTCTCTCGCCATCCTCTTTGTCTCCTCCGGCAACGGTCTGAAGGAAAACGCTGTTTGGCGGAGTCCACCACATAGCCGATCTCGAATCGATTTGAGCGAACGAGAACAAAGGGAAACGTTCGTCCTTTCACCCCGCCGCGCCGTCCTCAAACAGAACAAACGAGCCCTCTGTAGATGTGTAACTTCTTGTTTTGTTGCGCTCGTGTGCGGCCTTACTCTCTCGTGTTTGCATTCTTATTCGAAAGAAGATTTCCCCACGGGGAGAACTCGAGATCACCCTTCTATCCGATCAAAGACATTTCAGGGGATATAGGGATATACCGACTCCAACGGTTTGAAGCTATTGCCTCTGTGGTAGATGAATTACATTACACTTCATCAGAATGAATCAAGACAGAGCCTTTGCTGCAATCACCGAGGTCGACGCTAAGCCTGTCGGCCCGTCTCTCAACTGTCGGCTCAGTTCGACCCAAGGACTCGTTAAGATGTCAGAGCGCTCCACACCAAAGGCTCGACCGCAACTGATATTTCTTTGGCATCACTCACGGGAGAATTCATCTTCTCCCGGAAACTGAGTCTAGAGTTTTGCGTATAGGAAGCACTTTAGATCGCCTAGACTCTTCATACATGTTGTGCTCATTCATACCGATTCTGAAGGTACACCACTCTTCCTTTCTCTAGATTCTAGATCACAGCTTGCATCGAATTTCTGACCAACACATTATATTCGTTTGTTTTTGGAATAGAAGCAGAGCTGGACCTGATCGTCCACAAGTTCGAACAGACTTTCACCATGTCGCAGATTTACGCAGCAGACCATGTAAGTAGAGCTCAACTGACGATTTGGATTCGAGTTGATGCCACGACCAATCTCGACTTTCAAGGCAACGGCCTCACCAATCACTCCGAGCCATGCTCGCGGGAGCGTCCCGTAACCTGAGCCTACGCGATTACGGAGCTTCAACAATGGCCGCTAGAAGAATGAAAACATCGATTCCCTCCATTGTGTTTCGAAATCCTTTTGACTGGCTTGCTGTCTGCCGAGCCGATGCTCAATGACAGCTCGATGGCAGCGGTTTTCGAAGAAACATCAGCGAGGATAAGCCCGGAGAGCGGCTGAGAGACTCGTCTCCGGGCTTATCTCTTCTTTCCGTCGTATTTGTTCTGTTTCTTGGTTCGGATTTCTGCATCGAACAAGGGGAACTGCTGAGGTTCTCAGCCCACATTGGACGCAGAGACATTTCCATTGTGTTTGGAATTCGTACCACGGTCCCACGCCGACTCTTCTTCTCCACAGAACGGTGTCGGGAGGCGGCCTTGCGACTTCCCGAGAACGTCTTGGGTAGCTCCCAGGTTTCTCAGTGGCCAACAAAGGAACGAGAAGGAGGGTATTCGCCAGGTTCTGTCGGATTTCAGATGATTCGGAGGAAGTTCTTTGCTGCCCAATCATTGAAGCCCCTTGTTTCGTGAAAGCATGTTCAATCGACAGTCTCCTAGAGCGGCAGTGTGTTTTCAAGCGGACTTCCAGTGGAAGAAGCTCTAGTTGCGAATAAATGGTCCCGTCCTCGTCAATCGCGTCCAGAGTCTCTCTGTGATCTCGAGCTCATCGAGTCGTTTGCATTCTATCAACGCGAGCTCACGCAAAAATACCAAGAGAAAATTGAAGCTTGATAAAGTTAGCGGAGCGTGACTCATCCCCGTGCGAACAAAAGCTTCCAGAGATTTAACAACAGGCTGATGAAGACGAGCGTTGGAATAATTCATATAATTTCAACACCGAAATCCCACTCCCAGAACCATCAGGCTAGACATGGAGGGATCCTTAAAAACCAAGTCCGACGAGCACGCTCATCTACATAGGCTCATTCATGATGGAAGGAGCCGGGGTAAATCGCTGGGGTGATAGGTCAGTGCATACGCGGTTCTGCGGTGAGACACCGACTATGAATCCACGCTCGAGAACTCAGATACTCTGAACGTTGTCAACTCTCTGCTCTCTGCGCATGGAGCAAATGAAGCGCCGGTTGAAGTTCTGCTGCTTGAGGAAACGAGGCGAATACGGCCCGGTTTGCGAAAAATTCTTCCTCTGCCTGCGCGTTCCCCCAAGACGCATCTCTTAGCAAGGTGAGGATTTCAAATAAAAGTCCGCCCTCGATCGAATACTTTCAGATTTGTCGAGAATGTCGCGCTTACGTCCGTGTTTACAAGGTTCAAGCTCTGGATTTGCGGTCGTATCTGACTCCTCGCTGTTACGACGTAGTCGACTCGCCGACAGAGACTAATGGCACAAGCTCTTTTATCAATGAGGAATGGCCTCGACGTCATCAGGTCTCGCGAAGTGCCTCCTATATCTGTAGGACAATCAGATATTCGAGTAATAGGACGCACCGGAACTAGGAAGGACAGCGTGCCTTACAATACATCTGATGGAATCGAATCATACGCCGGGTCCGCCAACAAAGCGAAAGGCGACACCGTCCGAGAGCGGACAGGTCTCTCCGCTGAAGAAGTCAGCAGATCGGTTCCCCAGCATTTCACTCTGAAATCGCGATCCGGGGAATGTCCAGGTGAACACCATGGGCGGAATCGCCGTGTACAACGAGTGCAGACTAGGACGTCGGACATTTGAGCTGCTTTCAAGCTGACCAGAAGTCTATCGCCGTCCTTCGAGAACGATTCCCAAGAATAGTATAGACATTTAGAACTCCCAAGTAGTCTCCTTCCATACGTGTTCGAGGCGGCCGATTTCTGCGTCTCGAAATGAGAGGAACCTATAGCAACAGAAGCGACGAAACAGGAGGGGGAATCGGTGCTGGGCATTCCCTGCGGGAGCCTTGATTCTTCTCATTCATGACATCCGCCGAAAGCTCTTTTTCGGTTGTTGTTCTAAACCCCAGCGGAGAATACCGTTCCCATGCAACAATTCCTTGCTTGCTATTCATTGCGGGAATATGGGCCGGACCCGAAGGAACCAGCACGAGCTTCTTGTAAATTCCACCACCGGTTGTATTCTGCCGCACGAGAGTGCCCACGATCTGCCTGTTTATCGAAAGAGTTGAGGAAGTCGGCTGCAAAATCAACTAATTTACTGCAAGTCTAAGGGGATTCGGACGGACCGCTGACGAGCACCGCTTTACTATCGGAGGCTTTCAGCTTGCCGAGAACTTTATCGACGAGCGCGCAGACTTCGACCATGGATTTATATCGCCGTGGCGGGAGGCTGTCTCCCATATCTTCTGTACGGAACGAACGAAGCTTTTGCTGAGGAGACACAAACCCTCCGATTCACTGCCGGGGCGTTTTCGTTCTCAACGGAAAACTTCGGGTGCTCATATGTCGACTCATGGTCGACTTTCGGTTCTCGGACCCCCATGACACGACTTCCAATACCAGTCAGCATCGATCCGATTTCTGGACGGCTCGAACTTCTTCTGGCTTTCAGATCCATTGCTTCCCTGATTTCCTGCTCGCCTAAACTTTCATGTCGAATTCAGATGGTTCTGAGATTCCCAGGTAGATAAACTTCACGAGAGGCAAGTACAGAGACGAGATTCAATGAATACGCTCGGTAATGCCATTTGCTGCGGAACAGCGTGGCTCAGAGAACGCCGTAAAGCTAATGAGATTTTGTCATCTAGACAAGGTCACAAAGGAAGGAACACGAGAAATTGTCATGGCTGCGGGAGTGGTTGTGCTTTTCCGTCCGCACGTTCCATTCCTTTCCCGTGTCTTGGTCATGCGCGAGGAGCCAGATCTAAGCGTGGCCGAGAAATTGGTTGAACTCCAATCTCTGATCGATGCAAGAAACGTAGAACCAATTTCGAATCTTGTTCCAGTAATGACTGCAGGCAGGGTCGATTCAGAACAACAGGGTAGTCTGGTTCGGAAGTCAAGTATCAAGATCAGACTCTGGTTGGTGGGATTTCAGCTCCCTTCCTTCCTGTTGGCGGTGCAACATTGGTGGAAAAATTGACGATTCGAATTGAGAGTAGAGGTGATGCATGCGGGGACTAGAAATTCGAGTAGACAAGCGCACCCCAGAGGCAAGCGAGCGGCGGGTTGACAGCGAAGTGACACGAGACGTGGGATTCTCTACCAACCGTGTTGGGCGACAGTTGCCGCGAAAATGGGATTCGAAGGAGACGACGTCACATCCGATGCATCTGACTTCCGGTTGGAATGCAGGCCGGAGCCGGTGGGACGCAGTGCTGCGTAAAAAAATCGAATCACATCTCGTCGCGAGACAGAATCCCTGATCGGGCCTTTATCTGACCCTTCAAACGATCTCGATGCTGAAAGTTGATTCACCGTCAGCCTTCGCCTTCCATATCAAAGATCAATCGTCCACTCAGTGTATTCGCTGCCCTTGAGAGAGAACCGACTTTGCGTATTCTCAGCCTTTGAGGAGCAAACTACGTCAAGCCTCGGACTTTCTCAGCGAAGCTTCCTGATCTTCCTCAACTAAAATACTTGGACCTGAATCCTATTAGGCCGCTTTATCAGCAAATCTGGAGAGCGACTTCCAAGACTTCGAATGTACAACATCAGTCGTCCTTTGAAAAACTCATGGTCCTGCCTCGACATGAGTTTCTTTTTGTCCTCCCGGTGTTCTTCGTTGCGGCCTCTTTTCTCGACTCTCTTGTTCTCTTCCGAGCTGACCGAACATCTCTTCGTCTTCTCCTTGAACCCGGGGATTGAATTGGTACGAATGGCCAACTTGCAATTGCTCCGAGCTCACCGAGTTCTCAAACCGGAATATTTGATCAAAGAATTCGACGGAACTTTCGGCCGCCTTGATTCAAGAGTTTTAGACAGAGTTTAGGGGTCACTCCACAGTCGTCTAGGCACTGCCGGACTTGGTGATCTGCATGAGGTCAACCTCTGTTTTCCCTCGACTCCTTCAAAGATATTCTCGAGCTGGAATCGCTCAAATTGGGAAGGTACTCGCAATCGCTTTGAATACGCTGCGCAAATGGCTTCAAAGAGCCTTACACGCCGGTCGATCCTCAGCATGGGAGCCCTGCAGAGGACGTTCTTCACACAATTCCACAAAGTCCAGCGTTCAAATCTGGAATTGCCCACTTTTCAGCAATCAGAGAACGTGTATCGTAAGGTCGCTGCGAGGATCAGAAACGAGCCGATGCTCAACGGAAGCTCCTTTCCATATCAAGTCATTCGACTCGGACAACGGACGAACGATCTTCATTCTGGAAGGGGAAGGAACGTCTGCGCAAAGCATCTGCCGGAACAAGTTACCCTCGGGGCACAGAGCCGGTAGAGGCTTAAGGCTCACTGACGGCACGAGTATCACGCTTTACCGGTTCTGCCGGAATTCCGCTGTGATCCGCTCGCCCGCTTGCTCGCTCCCGAGATCAAAGGGACTCATAGTTTTCGCCCACTTGGTTCCTACAGTGTAGCAGGGATGAGCAGTTCTTTGCGTGGAGATTCTGCTTAGAGCGCAGCCAGAAGAGCTCTCGGGCTAAAACAATTTTTCCCGCCCGTTGCGTTGGGAAGTTCAATATTCGTGGAAAAAAGGTTTTTCGTTGCCCAGCTCGGGGGATTCCGTGAGTTGGATAGTAAAGCCGTCCCTGGGACTCAGTTGGATTCGTGGCCGCAGACGGACGTGGATTTTCGGCCACAAGTTGCTTTGTCGAGGTCGGTTCCGTCGTTCATTCGGGACGGAAGGTCCTTCTCATGCACGAGAAGCTCTTGCTGGCTCTATGTGGCAAATCAACGTTGAGTGAGTGAGTGAGTGAGTGAGTGAGTGACGGACTGCTTGCCCGCCTGCCTTGCTGCCTGAGTACTTTCGGCCAAATCGAGTCCGCTCACATCAAAGGCCAATCTGCTCCCAGTCGTCGATAACGACTTGACGTTGAACTCTTCGCCCTCGGCCGGAAACGGTAGGGTCCTGCGAAAGCCTCTGGCACTTTCCCTCACTGCGGCAGGCCGCTAGTGGCCTGGATGACTAGCTGCTAAGGTTGACGGCGAGTCGATAGTTCTATAGTGGCGAGAGACTGCGACTCGCTTTACGGTGAGCCCTATTTACGAGAAGGGACCTGCCCGCTTGAAGAAATTTCCCACTCCATCTGAATCTTAGAGTTCGGGTTTTGTTTCTATGGTTAGCTACGACCTCTGATTGCCGCCTGGTGGCCTTGATTCAGCAAGGCGTTGGGTCTAGACAACTGTGGGGATTCGTCTCTGTTTAATTCACGCGGGAACCACGCGCGTCGAATAGGTTGATCTGCGCTTGGGCGGACCGTTTGTCTTCTAGGTGATTGTTCATCCAGCTGCCAGCGAAACTCAGCATTTATGAATGTCGAGATAGATGTCCTCGTTGAATCTGAGCGCCCTCGGAGTCAGATTCACGGCCATTTCTCTCACTCAAAGGACCCGCGAAATTGATGGCGGTCCTTTCAAATCGCGCTCGAGACCCTCGGGAAGACTTGGGAAGCACTGCAGATGCGTTGTCTTAGATGAAGATATGCCTCTCCGAATTCAAGAGTCCCTGTTTCGATTCGAGCACAACACCGAGTCAAGCAAACCATGAACGCTGAGGAACGATCGTGTCGAAGATATCCACATCGACGCTTCCAACGCGTTCGAAACAAACTGCCCAGCACTTTTTGGCTGTCGCATCCAAGCTCGAATGACAGATAATTAGTGGGATAATTCTCAGATCTTAGATGGAGAATCGATTGGAATCTGTGGACGCGTGATACCACTCTCTTGGAGATCCTGCAAGTGTGCTCCAGCAGGATGCGCTCAAGTCCAGCACTCTTCACTCCACAGCTTGCGTCATCCTGACGTCGATGGTGCTTGATGTGGGAAAAAGTCACAGAAAAGCTGGGAAACTTCTGAACTCGCGGGATTTTGTACCTTGGTGCACTCGATATAGAGGCGGGTAGCGTGGTGGCCGCACACATGTGCATAGAACCACAAATCGGATCTAGGTCCTGGTGGGAAACTCTCCCACCTACTTCTTCCTAAACTCTTTTGCAGCGAGCCGCAATCATCCGCGACGAAATGCATTCACTTCCGGACTTAGACGAGGCTCGGCTTTTCGTTGGCACAAGTTGAAAAGCATTCGAAGCTGCGCCTTCACAGCTCTCTCAACGCGAGACGGAAACCTTCACAATCTTACGCTTCGTTTCGCAGGGCAAATGCTTCAAGCGTGATTTCCTTCATTGCGTTGAATCATCATCCCACAATTGTTATCATGAGATTTGAACATTCAATTTCTGCAGACTCGGCGTAGTCGACGTAGATGAGAATTCGCGTTCTCTTGTTCCCATGATGGGCGGAACTCCGAGATCTGGAGTTGCCCGTCGAAGTATCCGGAGTAGATCATCTGCATAGAAGTGTTACACTGGCGTATCCATTAACGAGCGCCGCTTGCCTCGTGTTATGAGATTCCCGAGTCGCTTCAAAGCTCCCAGCATGCTACAAGGTCAGGCTTTAGAGCCAGTTGTTTTTGTAATTGAGTGTTCCGAAGCGCTGCTGCAAAAACAACTCTAATAACGGAGCGTGCTTCGCGCCGCAGCTCGCCCCCATCAGCGGGACCCCGCCTTAGTTAGTTGGTTGGTTCTAAAACTCTGCTTTCGTGTCGGCCGTGAAACCTGGACGCACACGGGGCAACGGGGCCAAAACCAATTTTTATGAACTTAGTGTCCCCATCGTGTTCCTGAATGAATGCTCTCGTGCTGTTCAGTGCCGGCATCCGTGAATGACACGTTGGTTCGGTATCATTCAAGCTCGATCGAAGCTGGATCATGAGCATCCAAGTGAAACAGCAAGTTTGAGTTGGAGAACTGAGGGCGAATTCCCTCTGATCGATCCATATTTTCGACGTCGGTTCACCGCAGTTATCAAGCTCTGATCGCATGAGAGAAAATCTGAATCTCCCATCAAGTACAATGTCTGTATTCTACTCCGAAGTATTGATGCACTTAATTCGACAAACACCGTGAATCGATAAACTAGAGACGATCGCCTTAAACCGCCTCTCTGTTCACAATATCGAGACATGAGCCTCGCGTGATTGGGCTCCAGTTGAGCCTCAGCTTCATAATCGCCCCCGACGAGCCACTGAGCCGACTACGAGATTGAGCTTCTGGTTCGAAGAGAAAAAATGGTTCTCGCTCTCCCGTCGCAAGGTGTAACGATGAGTTGCCGTAGGCTGTGAGCATTCACTATTTGCGTCGTGGACGCTAGGTGGATGTCTTTCAATGAGGTATGCAAATCCGGAGCCATTGTTCTGAGGCGTGCTAAAAGTGTCGTCCGCTCAGCACGCTGGAGAGCGTTTGACAGCCTGGTTTTTTTTCAGCTCACGGGACCGACTCATGTACGAGCCATAGTCCCAACAATCAAAACAATGGAAACAATAAAAAACGATGATCGAAAGAACTTGGAGAGACCGGAGAGTCACAAATGGGGATTCAAACGAGAAATGAGGACAGCTCTTGAGCATCGGCGGAGAAAATGAGCTGACCCGCCGGGAGGAGAGAAGAGCGGTGTCATTAAAGACGGCGAGCGACAGTCTGTTTGTCAATTTGAGTCCACAGAGCTCCGCACTTCTGGTATTTTCTGCTTAGCGGAAGCGAACATACTGTAATTAACGAACGCAACCGTCTCCGGAGAGCTCTTCCAGTGTAATCTAACTAAGCTTAGAGGGTAACTGGAAACAGGCGCGAAGTGCTTAACGAACGCAGCACGCGCGCCTTAGCTCTGTCAGAGTGGAATATCGCGAAGCACTCCTTCCGTCAGAACTCGATACAAATTGAACGCGACATTGATGTCATCGAGAAATCGTATGACTTCGACTCCGTGCCGAGTCCCGTGAATGCTGTTTACTTCTTTCTGGGAACTAAATTCGCTGAATGAGCTAACTTTATCTCGTGTTTGCCGTCAATGGATCTCCTTTGTGAAGGCTCCGATTCTACTGCGAGTCGATGGCATTCAAAGACGTTCCTGAAAAGCTTCCTGTATCGCAATGTTCACAAACGTAAATGCACGGAGGAAATGAATGGAATCGATAGGCGGATATCAGTGGACCTAAACTCTACATGACAAGATTCACGTTGCATGCAAAAGAGAGAACTCGAAAGCTGCCTGGATGCTCAACATGACGCCCCAGGAGCCAACGATAACAGTTGCGGCCTCCCGCTTCGTATCGGATGTTCAGCGCCCTGGTATTCAAGGATGGAATTCCGAATAAAATATGATGCTGATAACGCGTTTATAATGTACCCGATTGAACTCACTTCGCTTCACCAATCTGTTGGATCGGTTCGAGATCACCGTCAACGGCTTGATTGATACTCGGGCGTTCTCGCATCAATTCACATACGACCATGGCCCGTGAAGGTCCGAGCCTTCGGAGCGATAGTTTCCAACCCTCTCACAATCAGTCTTGAATTGAGGGACTTGGAATCCAAGGACCGTAGTGCCGGGTCTCTTGGTTCTGCATTCGGTCTGAAGTTGATGCACCCACGCCGAGGAATCGGCGCCTACTAGAACGAGAGCCGTGGGAACTTTAATGAGCTCGTCACGGTTGGTATCAGTCAGTCTGCCATTCGCACTCGATGGGAAAATCTTTAGAATGTCACTCTCGTGGGCTCGGATCTAATGCTGTGCAGCTTGTCTTGAGCGAAGCCATAATGTTTTTACCCTGTGTGGCTTCAATTCTCTGAACACGAATGTGGCGCCTCTGATCCCTGATCCAGGCTTCGATGCCCGGGAATGATAAGCTTATTTCGAGGGAAAGGTCTCCTAGTCATCTAGAAACGCAAATTTACTACCCAAAACTTTCCTCGACCATTCGCACGCCTCTCGAATTCAGGAGCTCATTTTCAGAAATGGATCATTCGGAGTTAACTGTATCCCTCAGCCAGAGGAAAAATCCAATGGTTAGCACGTTCGCTGGAAGGCGATGAGGAGTGCATGGTCACGATACCAAACGCTCGTAACTTCGGATGAGCATCCGCCAACAACGATCGCATTGATTCCAGAATCACAATTGCTCGCGATTTTGTGAGGCTTCGGACGCTCCCACGCAAGTGAGCGTCCCACCTCCACGATTCGCACTTCGATTCCGATCCGAAATGGATATCCGAGCGAATCAAGCGAGTTCGTTACGGCGAGTGCCGACATCGAAGATCCCTAAGAGCTCGCCTAGATAGTCTGTGAGCGATCAAGAAAAGCGTGGGTAGTTGAGCAACAACCCGGTTCTCACAAACGATTCGCTGAATGCCAGCTATAAATATGATCGGCGTGAAGGCAGACTTCAAATGGATCATCTCCGGTAATATTTGGCCTCGAGAGCGGTCTCACTAGCTTTTCTTCTTCTATGCAATCAGAGAGTGCGCCGTTTCGGAATATTCGCGCGAGATACAGGATGATTGGAATCTATGGGGATGTATTGGCATTTGATGGAACTAGGTTCAATTTGGATACTCCTGTTTTGAATTGCGTTCATCGAAAGCTCGGGGGTCAGAGTGTCACGAGGATACACCATTCGGAAGAAACTGCAGCAATCCAGCGAGAAGAATGAAGTGGATCCGGTGAGTGATCATTTCGGACGACGAATAGGGAGCACGACTCAGAATTTGAAGCCAAAGCCTCGGAGCGGCCTCGCGGTCTCATTCATACAGTGTTCATCCTCGTTTTTCCAGGCGATTCGGAAAGCTATTGCAGAAATGAAGTGCTCCGAGAAAGCCACCACAATAGCTCTCTTCGTGATCCGAAATGTACCCCTACCTCTACGTACGGAATGATCAGAACGGAAGAGGTGGGGAACCCCGACGGACAAAACAAGTCCCTGCAGAATCCCCGAGAGCGTAAGACCAAGCGTCCATAGGGGTCGCAGAATTCGTTTCGGATCAACCTGTATAGAACCCTGCCGTTTAGTGATTGAGAACCGGTGTTGACGAGAGCCCGCTTCATGATTCAGGGCCTTGAATTGAACCCGGCAGTTGGGGGATCAGAGTGGAAGGAATCGGATCGGGAGAACAGCGAGAAAGGAGGTAAAGAAGGCCTGGCGGCAAGCCGCTCGATCGAGCCGATCGTCGGCGGGAGCATTCGATCAGGAAAACGGGTCCGCATTTCCACGCAAACAAACCAACCTATTCAAGCTCACCGCTAAATCGACTCCAGGCTGCACACGGAGCCTCAAATGAGGTCCATGTTTGGGAGGATGTTTTGCGGTGGCTTCAAGATGAGCTCCACAAGAATAAAAAAAAAAGCGAAGAAAAGAGAAAATTCGGCTCTCTTCCACTTCCTCTGATCGGAGTATTCGGATGAGCCTTGAACCGCGATCACAAACTTTGACTCATCAAGCTGACAGCCAAGCGGAAAACTCCGACTCCCTACGGAGACGCAGAAGCAATCCCAACAGTTTGTCGTGTAATGAGACCGCAACGCAGAGTCCGAACAGTTCGACGTAGAAGACGGCCGATGTCAAAATGAAAATTGGGTTCATCACGGAATTCGAGCCTCATCTTTTTCGTGGAGCACGCGAACGATGTGAGGCCGCAGCGCAGCAGGGGTCTGGACCACCTGACAGAGGAAAGCAACTTTGAGGATGGTTCCCAAACGAAAGACTTCGCTTTGAAGGATTCTTCTCCAGTAGTGTCTGTTTTGGTGGAGGTTGTGACCTTCCTACCGCTTCCGGCTCATTGGGTGTAGATTCAGCGTGACCCTTCCCCATCTCACACTTTCAGATAGAATAAGGTTACATGTGCATTCATAAATATTTATGTGTGCATAAATATTTCGCTTGTCCTGATGTGGAAACGGTAACTCGAAACCTAAACTCACTGTGAGTTGATTAATGGATGAATTAATAAAGGATCTCGTAATGATCTATTTGTTGCTGCTGAGAAGGTGCTCAGCAGAGCGGGGTCGCATATGGACGCGATTCCTTTCGAAAGGATAGGAATGTGGTTCCCCGGTACCTCTCTCCCGTGCGAAACGACATCCGAGAGGATCAAATCTTGAACACAGGTTTGCGAGGTCGAGCTTCGACACCGTCTTCACCAGCGCTTCTCGGTCCCGTGGCAGGATAGAGTTGATGACACTAGGGACGGGATAGGGAGTGAAGTTCATGGAAACTATTCTCTGGGCGCTGCTAAACCACGATTGCAACTCCAACCCCTATTTCGCTCCGGCAGTGTCGCTCCACCCGAGTTCATGAAGGTTGACGGCAGCACAAGTGGCAAAAAAAATACATGGGAAAGTGAATCATCGGTTTGAAGAATGGCTTCCTCGTCAACTGAGGAGTAGATTGACCTCGGGGAGCGGCGGGCTTACCTACTTCGATTCTCTCAATATGTTGTGTGAAGCAACGCTATTGACGAGACAAGACTCCCACCATTGCTGCGAAAACATCAAGAACTTGAACTTGATCGCCATCATATATCGTTTCCTGCTGCGATGAATGGTTTAAATCCGACAGCGTGGTGATTTGCAGCGCAGGAGCTTCCTCATTGAAATGGGTAGGGAGAGAACTCGTTTCTGAAATCGTTCTCATGGCAGAAGAACGGTGGCGTCACGCAACGTCTGTCCAATTTAGGGGTATGTTTTGCCTCGCAGCGAATCTCAGTCTGTGAGTTTTCCCCTCGAACGATCTCCTTGAAGTTAAGAAAACCACTATTCTGGCAGCGCCCATCATGTAAATCGAGCGATAGAATAACCTCCGCTCCTATCATACCCTTATGGAAGGCCATAGAGCGAAGGCTCTCAACCCCAATCGCTCGCGGAACATATTTTGGGAGAGTCCGCGGAACACCCAGGAGACCCTGGAAATGCTCCACGAAACCATAGGGATCCGCGGAGCTATCAACAACTCCCTCATCATTGCTTGTTTACTCTCCCGGCGATTCGGGGAAATTCGGGCTCCGCGAAACAAATAGTTTGAGAACCACTGCCGGGGAGCGCAGCCCCACAGCCAACACGGGAAATCGCAACAATTTCCTTTTTTTTCCTCAACGTTCTCGCTCGACGCTGGGCGAAGATCTATGAGAGCGGCATCCCAGTGGAGCTGTTTGTTATAAAAGAAGGGGGCTCACGAGGACGTTGGCTTTAATGGCACACGGACGCACGGAAAACGAGCCATTGGATTTAATCACAGCGATTCCAATCCTTCGGGGGAATCCGCGACACGGAACTGCGATGCTGAAGATGCTCCTCATCATCAGTATTCTGATTCTCGGTTGCAATTCGATTCTCGTCTGTGCGCCGTTGGTCCCCTGGGAGGATGCGGACGCACTGAAACTCAATGCGACAGTTTGTAACATGCGTCATTCCCCCGTCAATGTCGACCGCCGCAACCGTTTCTGGATTTTGCTGAGTTGGACTTCAAAGAGCTGTGTTGACCTTGCTCATAGATAGAGTGTAGAGAGACCTAGCGGCAGTCACGCCGAGTTCAATTCAGCGTATGTCTAACCCTGATTCCTTGAGCAGTTCGAGTAAAAAAGACGCAATGTTAACACGAAAAAAGCGTATCGTTTCAAGTCTTGCGCACGTTCGAGCCCAGCAAGATGAGCCCGCTACGCGTTGAATTCCGCTCCACGATCCGGTTTGATCATTTCCCAGTGACTTGGATTTCAACGTGCTCGCTTCGCTCACCTGAGCCAATAAAGCACTTCTTATTCACTCGCGTTGCTTGTCGACCTCGGGGACTGTGATACTCTCCCAAGTTAGACGGATCAAGTCGAGACTATAATCTGACGGCGGTCATATACATTTCAGCCGGCCGAGCGCCCGGTCAAAGTTCACCTTTGAAGAGCGTGCATCGATTGACTTGAGGGTCAGACGATGGGATATGGGCAAGTTCACCTTTCTCGAAACCTTGATCTGCGTCGTACATGAGAAAAATAATGAAAACAAGACCGGATGGGATTCAACGGAACCTGCTATCTTGTTGGACGCTTCTCACTCGGTGAAATCGGTTCAACAATCGCACTGTCGAGGACAGGTTCCAAGCTTCAAGGGATTCCTTCTGTCATCGCTCCCGGTCATTCATGGGGACCTTCTGAAGATCACTGCGCTTTCCCGACTGAGTTCTCCTCATCGCATCTGGATAGACATCCCACGAACAGCTCAAAGAGAGAGCGAGCCCCCGGATCAGATTGGACTCGCGTCTGGACTTGAAATGACCGTCTCCAAGTCACATGTAACCGGATTGGAATAGACTATGGCTGATGCGTCGATCCCCGCGTAGAAAAGAGCTAGGTCTGTCCGTCTGTGTACAGAACTTCGCCTCAGCGCTTGCGTAGCTATGAGTTTTGAGAAGCGCAGTAATCCTTCCCAGCTCCGAGAGAGCTCCTCCTGGAAAACAGGAGAATCCTGGCGAAGAACAAGCGGAATCGGAACATTATTCTTGGCGGCTTTGCAGATCCATCCGTTTGCGAATACTCATCGGCGAAAAGTTGACGAAGTACCACACGCATCAGCCAGAAGTCGACAAAGCAGCACAAATATCAGCGACTAGCGTCCCTGGTCGCGCTTCGCTGCGACCCCTGAGGTTCTGGAGGAGCAAGGCGTCGTTTTCTGCTACTGCAAATTACCTAATTGCTACGAATAAGAGTATATTTTGGGAGGTCCGTAGTTGACCGTAGCACCTGATGGTCCGATAATCCTTCGCAGGGAAGAAAATCTCAGTGAGTCAAGTACAACTTGTATTCGAAATCGTTCATCCAGTTTGTTGTCTTTCCACCAATCAGAGTCACCCCGGTTGACTCTTCCCGTGGCTTGCGTTCGAGGGTATTGACAAACGTGTTTGTTCAATTTGTTTGTTCATACGTGTCGCCATAAATGCGATGAATTCAAACACGCATTCAACACGTCAGCAGGGGTTGAGCGCGGTATCACTGGTAACGTTTGGCGAAAATCACCCGACAATAGGATAAGAGTCGCGCCGAAGAGTTGTTGCTGACTTCAAAAGTCTCTCAAGATGCGATCAAGCGCTTCCAGAGCGTTCTAATGGGCCTTTGTCGCTTCGTCTCATAGGATAAGATCATTTGTTTGCAGCAGCCTCCTCCAGGTTCGTGGTGCCACCGACGTACTCGGAGGCCAGCATTCTGAAGAGCTTGGAGGAGTCTGGAGTGACAGGAGTTTATCGAGTCAAAAGGGGTCCAGAGATATTCGAATATCAGGGAATATAGTCAGCCATGAATTTGCCGTGAATTCACTCGAATTCCTTCATGAGACGCGAACTTTTGGGTTATGCTGTTGAACCGTAAACCTAAGTTCCCTTCATGTCTTCTTCCTGGAGTGGGCCCACCACCAGCTTCCAAGCTGTTCTAGGATCGCATGGCCGAGAGCTACTTGCCCAATTTCATGTCGATCGGAGTTCGGATGTCTTCGCAGTCTTGGTCGAACGGCTCAGAGGTTCTTGCCTCGATTCTTTCCAATCAACGGTCAGATCCCCCCCGAAGTCGTAGTTCCTGTTGTTCGCCGTCCTTCGAACCAGCGCAACTGGTCCCGCACGGAGCTGTCATCGCTGTCAACAGTGATTCCTGTATAGACGTAGTCGACATCATGAGCGTACCGTCGAAGTCTCTCAACTGCAGATTGTAGCACAGGGTTGCACGTCCTACAACTGGATTCAGATCATCGGTGAATTCCGGCCAGGGGCCTAATGTCATCATCGAGTAGGTTACTTCAATTAGAAGAACATTACGCTTCTATCGAGCTCGGCTGTCCTGGAAATTGATTCTTTGGACGGGGCCGACGGTACTGTTGACTTCTGTAGCTTGCAGCTGTGCAAGGTTGGGTATTACTCACTGAGTAACCCGCAATGAAACTGCGGAAGCGCGTCGTCTGGCAGTGGAGTGACTTTGGCCCACTGAAAAATGCCAACGGCCGTTGATCCTGCCGGAGTCTTACTTTCGTCGACGTAAGTTCGATGTCTCGGTCTTTGGCTCCGAAGGCTGGATTGGCTTTACGTATCCGGACGATCGAAAATCGTAAAATCGTTCAACTTGGAGCAGCTCCGAGACCTTTCCATTCGACCACATTAAATCTCGCGCTTTCATTTCTTCTTTTTCTTCCGGCTCGTATGATGAAGCTGTCCCTAAACGTCAACAACACGATTCGTTGGAGCTCGTCCATAGGCACAATTCCTACGGAGCGACTATTAGGTACCTCGTGTACCTAATACAGGTTCCCCGACAGCTTTTGAACGCCTGCTTAATCTGTGTGGCCGTGCAGCGGACGTACTTCGACTCGGGTTGGAACGCCTGCGCTTGGGCATGAAGGCAAGAACAGCACTCTCGTATACAGTAGGCTACCCACGCATGGAATACTCGTGATCCGGAAAAACAACCGTTGTCAAGGCCTGCGCGGCTCAACGCGGTCGATACCGCGGCCGGTGCGGTACGCCCAGCGGACGCCCGCGGCGCGTTTGTTTGAATGGTTGAATGCTTTGCCATCCGACGACGAAGTGTTTCGGTGTTCTGAAGATTCTTGCGTTGGAGGACATTTTGGGGGGGGAATCGGGTAGCCTATGTCCTTCCTCGGTCGGTTGCGCACCACCACGCGCGTTTTCGGCACAATCCACGCAGAGGTAACGGCGTTTATTCCCGTCCAGCGGGCAACTTGAGTTTGCCTTTTATCTATTTAGAAGAGTCAACGGAGCAGTATACCGCGACCGCTGGGACGATGCTGGGCGGCGCTGGGTTGAAGCGGTCGACGCGGACCAGGCCGCAGTCGCAGTGTTGCCGGTCGGCACTGTCTCAAACCAGTCGACGAATTTACCTAAGCAAGCAATCCTCATCCGCAAAGGAGGAGGAGTAGGATCGGGAGGGGAGATCGGTCGGCCGCCTCAGGGGCATCCCGTCGACAACGAGGTCGGGGACCGGTCGGCCACGTCAGGGGCATCGCGGACGGCGGCATCGGCGCCAGGGGTCCGCTTGAGGGGCCCTACGCCATTCGGACGCGTCAGCTCCGTGCAACAATCAAGGCGGGGACCGGTGGGGCGCGTCAGGCGCATTGCGAAAGGCGACATCGACGCCAGGGGTCCGCTCGAGAGGCCCTTCGCAATTGGGAACCTAAACAAACCAAATTCCCAACAACCCTCACAGCTTTGGATGCGCCCAACTAACAGGCGTCACGAGACGCGCGATTCGACAGCAGGACCGCAGGACCACAGGAAGCGGCCGGAGGCCGCCTGTCAGATAATAAAACACTCAAGAACGATCCAACTCAATCAATAAGAGCCCAACGCAAAATGCAACCGGCCCCACAGCTGACACCACCCTGATATCCATGTTTCAAGAGACGATCCCCTGACATGGGCGAAAGCTCATCATGCTGAACTCTCAACTGTGAGCCAGGTTTCTTGAGCTCTGGGTATTCTTTCGATGAAGACTTGTCGTCAAAGTGGGTTTATGTTTTTCCGTAAAATTCACGTAAAGTACAATGTTCTTGAACAGAAATCCTATTTCGTGAAAATTTGAAATTCAGGGAACAAGTTTCAGCCCACACGAGTCGCCCTTTCGAAGCCTTCCTCGACAGAGAACCGATTTCATGCGGCGATTCTTCCTGAAAATGCGTCCGAACACCCAACGACAGCGGCGGCGGCGGCGGGAAGGAATGCAAAAATCAGGAGATCCTCTCTTGAGCTCGGATCATTTTCCACGGGAATGCGTCTTGCATTCCGGCTCATTCAGCCGAACACTGCCGCCGAATTCAATTGCTCTAAATGCATCTTCGTGCCGTGTCGTTTCCACGGAGCGTTCCGCTGAAATTTTGAATTTCCATTCAGTGGCGTATCAAGTCATCGATCCCGATTTTTTTATCGACTCTAATGGAAGAGAATGGCATTCGAGTGATCTTATCGAGCTTCAGTGGCAGTGTGTGGGGCGATTGTGCAAGATTGTTCATTTTCCGCGTAAGTAGACCGAACACTCGAAAATGATCCGAGTAAATTCCTTCATCGTCGCTTTTTACGGCTTTCATATCTCCGAGTGGTGGGCTTTATCGTTGAATCAAAAGATAGCGTAAGATATCGACGTGAAGCCACTCATAACAACAATGAAGGACTGCATACTCAAACGAGGAATGACCTTGAGAGTGGCCTTCTAGATTTATGGCTCGTTTACTCGTTTGCTCGGATGAACGACCAACTCACGCTGGCGATCGTGGAGAACATCACTCAAGTTTCGCTGAATGGAACGGGACCGTGTTTTCTCGAGCGACTTGATCGAGTCTGATTCCTCTTATGGTTGTGTGGTTGTTACCCGCAGATACCAATTTATGAACTTTATGCCAGAGGTGCACGCGGTAGCGTGTCCCCAACTGCTGGTCGGATCCTCAATTCATTCCTTGTGGTTCAGTATGGGGAGCAGGCGCGAACAAAAAGAACAGCGGCGGCAAACGTTCAGGGGCCTGGGGAGCCGGACGGAGAGTGGCTCTGCAGGAGTGGAAGTTTAAGGAGCATGCCAGACGAGCACGCACGTGCGTGGGTGTGGTAGCGGCAATATAAGGCAAAGGCAGTGAATGAACGGGAAGTAAGTTGGAAACGAAAACGGCTAGTGTGAACGAAGGAGTAGAAGTGCAGGAACCTATCGTTCCTTTTCGCGGTCGACGCCACAACGGAGATCTGAGGGAGATGCCTCGCGGTCTTCGCTACAAATTGTAAGCACGTCCAGCGCCTGCGTGCGGCGGCTTCCGAACTTATTTCGATCCCGGGCCGAACTGCCTGTTCAAAGGGAAAGCAGAGGAGATCCTACCGTGGAACGCCACAAGGCGCCAGTGGGATCCCAGCTTCCGTGGGATGTCAATCGATCAGAGAACCCACACACACAGGCTCGCTGAGATCAGTTTCACGGAGCTGAAGCTGATCAGAACAAATGTTGCTTACGGTATAACTGGGTGCGCTGTGGCGGTGCTGAGATTCTGCTGTGTCTTCGGCGTGGCTTCCTTACAGATAAAGCGGAGCAGCCGGTTTTGACGCACTCAAGGGAATCGCCGCGACTCGCATGGAATAGCCGATAACTCAAATACTCTTGGAAGTATAGCTCTCTACTCTGTCCGATGAATTTAAAGACTCGGGGGACCGTTTCCCCGGATATCTCAAGCGGAACTCCGGTCTCGGCAGGTATTTCGTGATTCGACCGTCTCATGTATTTTCATAGTTTTCTGATGGCGTCTGCTGTTGAAGGTCAATGTCTCATGGGGAACTCATCCACGGAAGGGCCCCACTCTAATCATCATTGGTCGTCCCTTTTTTGAGGTGAGTACCCAGGAAATGCCTGCGATTGCACTGAGCCTCCCCCCCCCCCCCCCCTTTCCCTTGTTTTTTGCGATTAACTGCGTCGAAGGAGAAATTTCCTGGAGTTGGAAGCTGAGAAGACTGAGAATCTAGTTCTTCGGTGGAGCTTCCAACAACTGATGATCCACTCTTCGAACCTGCTGAAGTCGGTGGTATGCAGCCGCACCAGTCGACCACCTGACTCTCACAACGAACGCTAGCGTAGTGGGAGCGAGGCACCTCCCTCAAACGTGAAATTTCGAATTATCCTCTTCCCCATCCTCAAAAAGTCCGCTGACTTCATTCTGCAGCGTTGGATATGCCATTCGTCGGTCGGACGAACGCTCCCTACTCGTTTCCCGTTCGTGGCCTTTACGGCAGATGCACAATGCGGCAAGCTCGAACTATTGCAGCGAAGGGTGCTCGTTCAAGAGCACAATACAAAACTGGATAAACGTCAACCTCTTTTCTCCCTTTGTGGCCTCCTTTGCCAAGACCTAATTACCGGAGGTACAATCTATGCAGTAGTCGTCGCTGTCGACGCAGCCGTTGACGGGGTGCATTAGAAGTCGACGGCCGACGACGACGACGACGCTGCTCCGTTGTCCTCGTCCAGGCCGCTTCTGCTGTTGTTGTTGTCGACGTCAAACAAAAGGAACACCTATGCGCATTCCCTAATCAAATGTTTACCCACACTCAGCCTTCCAGAAAGCGGCAGCTTTTCGTCGCTTAACAGGCCAACTCGATGTATCTCGGCCTCTCATGAACCAACTCTTAAGCCGCGCTTCCCGTTCCAAGCTTGGGTATTCCTGTCGAATCCACTCAACAGTCCGAAATCCGTCAGTCAGTAAGTCACTGGCCGGAAGCGGGCAACCCCTTCCGTTCGTCCGGAGCTCCGGAAAGTCGAAGTTCCTGAAGTTCTCTTGTAGTTGTATGCGTTGTAAAGCGACCTCCGATATTGGCGAACACACCTGGCTCAGCGAACATTGTTCTGATATTCTCGCAAACGCTGAACTGGCTCGTGGGTCGTTGAGGTGGAAAGCCCGGCGCGTTTCTCTCTGTCAACAATCCGTGATTCTGTTCGAGAATTCTTCCGGCAGCTCTTTGTTCTAGCTCCTTGTTTTCGCAGGCATCTCGAAGCGGCGCGTGGGCTTTTATCGTTGCCGGAGTCTCACGGAACCCCCAACAACTACTTCTCCCGAATTCATAAAAATCATCCTTTGCGTCATCATCCTCTTTTTTATTGGTAAACATCGACGGCTCTTGCTGAAACTGGGTAATCCGATTTAGGAAATTCAGAGACAAGATTGAGAAGTCTCACCGTGTAGTGTTCTCCTATTCGCGTCTGGTTTCCGGCAAGTGTTCCTCGGCTCCAGGTCGCAGTCGATTGACTCGGGGTTGCGTCAGAGCCGGCAAAGACCGTTCCGTTGAATTGCCGGAGAAGTGATTGGGTTGGTTATTCGGTCGCTCGTTTCCCGCGAGCGAATCGTTGAAATTCTTCGCCCTCCGAAGCTTACTCTCGCTTGCAATCTAACAGCTTGGAATTCGCGAGTGACTCTTTGTTCCTTCGTAACGAGACCCGCTGAGACCAGGATGACGTTGTAATGGTTCGACGTCGGCGCTTGTTATGCCTCCCAAATGACTCGTCAGACCCCTTCATTCCTCGAGCAGAATCTCCGACTGACTGTCGTCTTTGCGGATCCGACGGTTTTAAACAAGACCCCGAGCTGAATGTGTTGTCCCACGGACCAGTCGTGCTCAGAACCGATTCAGCTAGATCGTGACTCTGGTCAAACAGAAGCTGAAATCGTCCAGAGTATCGGTGGTATCCGTTTTTTCTGAATTGTGCAAGCAAATCAAAAATACTGATATTCTC
This sequence comes from Neoseiulus californicus, assembly GCA_028455905.1. Taxonomy (NCBI): domain Eukaryota; kingdom Metazoa; phylum Arthropoda; class Arachnida; order Mesostigmata; family Phytoseiidae; genus Neoseiulus; species Neoseiulus californicus. Next base: position 3,779,236 of record JAMQGS010000007.1, read on the forward strand.
GTTATGTTGTTTCTCCACTACGAGGTCGTTGCGGATCACGCACGTCTGCAAGTCCGAATCAGCCCAATGAATCAGAAGCCATACCTTGAGTCCTGTGGCCACCTTGAACCTTGGACGACATTGCTGGAATTCCGAGAGATGTGCTCTTCTTTCAATAAAGGGGCTCCGCCCGCTCAACAGCGTTCTTGTTTCCTTTGTGGGAAGTTCAAAAGGAAGAAGTCCAAGATCCCCGAGTGGAAACGAAGGAGTGATATAGTCGAGGATCAGACTGAATCCACCTGGCAGCTAGATTGTTTCGAGCACCGAGACCCGCTCTCAGCTGAGCACAACTTATGTCTGACGCCCGGAAAGGTCAATTACTCCCCGTCTTTCAGTACAGCGATTAAACAAGCTTAGTTTGCATAGGCACGCAAGTGGAAGTTCCTTTCAAAGGTGAGCAGCTGTTCAAGTATTATATTTATACATGCTCTAGTTATCGAGTTGTTGATCGATCGAAGAGTCTGACATAGGATCAACAAGCCCCGCGAAAATTAGCGCAAAATCGGCGTGTTAAACCTATTTCGATGATATTTCAGCGGTCTATGAGACATGAGCTCACCACAAATCCTTTTCGGTTTGCGGCGGGGATCTTGGAGTTCCGCCCCACCACCACCACCAAACCATGGGGAAGTACCCGGAGAAGCTGTTGAAAGTGTACGATGTAAATACCAACGTCAACCTGCAATCAATGCTCGTGAATCAGATAAGAAGATGAAATTGCTCGTACGGAGCCCTGCTGGAATGTTTGTCATGCTCTCACTTTGGGAGCGTCCTCCTACGCTCAACTCAATCACCGTCCTGCATTTGCGATCCCGGAGCTCCACAATGTATCGCGTCGCTCTCGTACCCATTGATTGTACCTGATCTGAATCAGTATTATTACTAAGCAACCCGCCCCCACGAGACTTCGAGTTCTGTCTTAGATTGAAGGTCTTGAAGGTATTTGACATTAAACGAGACGCGAAGGATCCCAGCGAGGAAAAACAGACGTAATGAATCGTGAACCTTTAGCTTTCAGCGAGTTTCAAAATGTCAGAGTATTCCGGTTTCTGTTTTCCGATTCGATGCTAATGGGAAAGTTCTCCTGCGTCGCGTCGAGATAACGCAACTTGAGACTTGAACACAATCCTCATTCGAGTATCGATGTCATAACCCAGTATCAAATATTTCCCATTTCCAGTATTTGTGACGCCTCTCACGACTGAGGTACTCGATTTTTTCCACGTACGTTAGAAATCCCATGTTAGCGGAATATGTACCGGAAAACGTCAACGCGCGCAGAAGATGGTTACACCAGGGATGTCCTTGACGATTTCGATTTCTCTCTCCGAGTCTGGAAGATCTGCGAATCCGACGCTCGCGTGGGCGGCCGGGTTGCCGCTGTTTCGCGTTACGAACGGGTTGGATTTCAAGCACGCTCATGAGATTCGCTCGGAATTCCGAACTCCTGAGCCGAACATAAAACTCATATTTCACCTGTGTATGACTTCCCGTCTAGGGGCACAGCGGCGGGAATTTAGGGGTTTGTGGGGTATTTTTGTTCCTTGACCGGTCGACATCAGATCTTCGCTACACTGCCAAGAAGCAAGGACATACAAGAATGAGAATCACCAGAACCAATATCAACTCAAGCTCGAAACAACTGCCTCATGTTTCTAGGAGGTAGACCACCGCTGAGATCTACGAGAACTGCTCTTATCAAAGCTCCGAAGAGTTGCATGTCGCCCGAATTAGGTTATGTTCGAGAGGGAGGGAGCCTTCGTTTAGAGGGTAATGTGTGTTTGTTTGCGCAGGCGAACGTGTGGGAAGGAAACGCCGCTAAGGAAACAGATTTACGAACGTAGGAGATAAGAACGGAAATGACTCAGTTTGGCCGTCCCCTAATTACTTCTCGAGGCGAAAGCTTACATCAAGGAAACACGAACTGACTCCGTTCGAGCGTCGACTGCATCTCAACCTTTGCTCTGCCACCTGGTAAAGAGAGCCACGTCTCGAATCTGCAGCGAACCTCGAGCAACCCGGGGCCCAAGAGACAGCGAGAATTCGAAGGTCCCTAACCGGGAGCGAGGAAACAAGGAGGTTTCCCAAGCCCATCTTCCTCCGTTGATCCCCTTGATTTGTGCGTCATGATCGCTCATCGATCATTCGGGAATCAATTACCGATAATCCACACTGTTGAGATCCCCTGGGAGTCACCACAAGCACTCATGTCAGTTGCTTGCATCGTACGTCAGGGCTCGGAACTGTTTATTTCGATTTGCGTCTAGAATGAAAGTGTTCCATATACACTGGAGTACATTGGCAATCCGGTTTCTGCGTTGTTTTTTCCGTTTCTTCCTTGATATGTAGCAGCCGTCTTCCGCCTCGCAGGGCCGATATATTGCCGCCGATGTAAAAATTCGTCGACTAAGCGGGTTGACACCTAGAGGATTGTCTGGGACGTCTATCAGATATTTGGCAAGCTCTTCTTTTCGCCGTTTTTAGGTGGTCACCAAGCGGAGCAGCGTGATGGCCTGCTGCTGACGTTGGAAAATGCTCTGACCCGGAGCAAAGTCCTTGTTGTACAAAAGAGCCATGAGCACGAAATCTTATGGATCTGGAACATTCGGTGAGGAATTGAGTAAAACACGCAAGAGAACTGAGATCTCGTATCGACAGCAATCGCATCAACAGCTGTGTGTCGCCGGAATCCATCAGAGATGCTGTATACGCAACATATTCGATCGATTCATCGTCAATTCCTACGTCGCGTCGCCGTCACCGCCGATAGCTTCCGTTCGTCGATCGTGGAGCCGATGAATGCCGCATCGGAATGGATGTTTGCTCTGGCATAATCGATTTCGCTAGCTGAAGCCCAACAGAAATTAGCATGATGGCGAACGAATTCCCTCGGTCCTTCCGAGCGAATCCCACGATAGATACAACATATTCACTCCAGGCCATACACGGCGGAAAACCGAAAATCCGAGTCATCCGGTAGGAGGAGAAAAGAAGACACATGGATCCAACTCTTGAATGACGTCGCAACTGTTGAGCGTTCTTCCACAGTCTCGACAGAAGAAATTCTCACTTCTGATAACTCTGAGAATTCTGAGTTCTGGTCCCCTGAGTATTGCAAAGCTGTGTTTTTTTTCTCGCTGCATCACAGCGAGCGTCCTGCCAGCGCGTCATGGTCGGAATCGTTTTGGGAGTCGACCATAAATCTTCTCCAGACGAACACTTTGTTTCATCTTCACTTTCATTTCCGCAGGAACGGAACATCAGGTGATGAGGACAGGCCGGAGAACAGGACGAAAGGAAAAACTCCCAAACTTCGAACAAGCAAACACCAGGACATCAGAAAACACGGGAAGATATCGTTAATGCACCACGGTTCAAACTTGGAAAACTTGGTACATACGTTGCGAATCTTGACAAGCTGGAAAACATGGATCGAGTTGGAGTCTGTGTGGGTGAGCGCGTTCGAAACTTCCCCTAATCAGCAGTACAGGTGGCTGCGCTCTTGAGCACAAGAACACTGTGCGAACTCGACATGGAACAGAAACTTTCCGCAGAAGAACGATTTCTCGCGAAATGCTCAAAATAAGAAAGTTCTGCATCCTGATCCTGACATGGTTCGTTTGAGCGCTGAGATACGGGGAGCTTTTATCGCCGGCTCTCATTTTCATTGATGTTCGATGGGAGCCTCTGTACGTGATCATTTGCAGCGCTCATTTCGAGACTTCTCACCATCGCTTTCGATTTTCCTTCAGCACTCCACTCGCACGCTTTGAGAGGCTCGGAGCTCGTTTGGGATCGCGCGTTCGCGGAAGACGTTTGTAGGGCTCTCACTCGTTGTGACGTGTGATTTCCAAAGTGTATTTACGACTTGTTTACCCGAATACTCAAGGTTGATCGCGACGAAGAGATCCCAACAAATTGGATGATTCTAGCTGGAGAGCATTCATTAACTACACAACGACTCGAGCTCTGAACGTGGAGTTTGAAGCTCGGCTGCGGAATTTCTCCATCATTAAGGAGTCTCACTGACTGAGCTTTCTTCCCCACTTTCGGCGGAGTGGGACACAACTCGTCCATCTTTGTTTTACCGTCCCAAATCTCAAAAGTCCAAAAGACTTTTTTTTCTCGCAACGCCTTTCAGTTCAATTGACAAATGAGGACTTGTTCCCAAATCACGGAGGGTTCATCAGTTCATTTTGAAGCCGCTCAGCATTTTCGTCTCATGAGGAGTCTTCGTTGGCGTTTGAAACCATGACTTTAATCAGGGGGGCAAGTTCCAGGGATCCGACATTATACGTTTATTTGATTGAGAATTGGTTGGCATGAGTTGGTTTTTATCGTCCCCGTTTTGAGCTGGCGGAAAGTTCCTCAAGGCGAAAATCTTCGGGATCCGCGGCAGGTCGGGAAGATTTAGGGATTCGACAGCTTCGATGGGCTCGAGGAGTTACCCCTTCAGCCTTGAAGAATTCGGGGCCATCATTTTTTTCCGAAGGGAAAAAGAGGCAAACGGTATTTCGAGAAATGCGGCAAGAGGACTCGTCCAGTGGAAATAGAGGTCGTTTAGATTCGGCCCATATTCTCCGAAGCACTATAAACCCTTTCTTCGGCTGCCCATGAATGGATTCAACTGTCGCAAGCATCCTCGAAAGGACACGCGACTTTCTCGGTTGCGCCCTCGGGTGTCCACAGCCCCGAGCTTCGATTCACAAACGAGGAAGCACGTTTTGGGATTTCCCCATCGCATCGAGACAGAGAATCATACAGTGGCCATTCCACCGCAGTATTCACAGGAGGAACGCTCGAATGAACGATCTCTGAGCGTCCTGAATTATTCCGTACATTGATTATTATTCCGGGGCGTGTTGCGGAAACGTCTTGGCTCATTCGATTTCGCGGATCATTCTGCGCCAGCAGAGGGGAAATTCCGGAAAAGGAGAATCCCTGCATCAGAGTCGCTCATGTTCTACGAGGAAGAGGTAGTTTCGGCTCCCTGCGGATTTTCTTTCACGCGATGAACGACGCGACGGCAGCGCATCGGCGAGCAATTGTTCGATAGTGAAGTTCAGAGCTTTTCTTCCCTGCTCGTTGAGAATATCTAGAGCTATGGCCTTCTCACGCTTGATTTCGATCAGAGCCTCAGAAGAGAATGAGCGCATGGATCGGAACTCAGTCAATCGAAGTGGGGGCCACGCAAAATGGAAAATATCCTCTTTCCTGTTTTTTTTTCTCTTCTATCGGTGCTTCGGGTTCATTTTCGAGCCCGAGCAGATCAGAATTTCCGACTTCTCGATTCCAATGCCATCCCTTGACATTCTTCAGCGCTGGATGATGTATTCAGCGTTCCCGAAAAGGCTTGAGCAGTGGCGAGATCCTCAGTGAGAGCGAGCGGGAAATTTTTCGTCAGATTTCGACGAAATCCCATCCAAAATTACGATCGAATATCAGCGAGGGAAATATGTATCATGAAAATCACCTTCCTTAGCATCGGCGACACACGATGGTTCACATTCACAGTATGCAGGAAAATGGTATGGATCTCTGCCTCAACCGAACGTTTCAAGGCGAGGACCCCATCCCGGAACGCTGTCCCCTGGGTGATACCGCATCCATAAAGAAAGAGCTTATGGCAACAACTCGGCAAACAATCCGCAGGTTGCGCAGTCTCTAAAAGCCACTCAAAGGCACTCAGGTTTGGAAACTTGAGTATCGATAGAGATCACGAACTGGATATTGGGAATTTCACGTCGCTCGACTATAAGGTTTTTTCGATCTGGAAACTGATCTATAGCCCGGAGCAGCTCGGTGAAAGTTCGGAAATGGGATCCGCGACAGACTACGGTAATCCTCCTCTGGAACTAAATCTGACAGATGCGACTCCTGACAGCTCTACTCCCCGCCTCCGAAGATGGCTAACTGTCCTCGCGGGTCCTCGTACTCAACTCAACGCACTAGTTGGCTGCTTTCTATTCCAGCGCCCGGGCCGTTCCCGCAAGTGACGGCCGTGCCCTGGAAACCGATCGATGGTTCGATAGAGAATCGAGAGAAAGGCGGACTGCAAACACCGGGTTGAAATGAAACGACAACGGAGCCCTCCGCTCGGAGGACCCCATCAATTGTCCGCGCACTCTTCGGAAATTTCGAGGGCGGCACGCTCGCGACGACTTCGGAAATTGCTCCATCGAACGCCAGCGACTTCGTTTATCAGGACGGCCGGGAGAACTCGACCTAACATTGATAACGTGTTGTGGGTTGTGGCTTCAAATAGATGTTCCATCATCCGGCGACATCGGAAGTCGAGTGAGGCTGACAAGATATAGAATGTATCGTCCTCTTTTTCATGCAAGAGTGAGTTCGTTTCACGGTTGCGACAAACCACAGACACTCATGCTTATCGCCGCCTCCATCATCATCCTCATGACGCTCGACAATGCTATCGCTTGCCCTCGCCAGAGCACGAAAACGAAACTCCAGAGATCATAGATTGAGGACGGGGAATCTCGGATTACCAACAAAACCCGGAATATCTATCGCCGCACGGGCACCCGTAACCTTTACGCGACTCGAATTGCAGACCGCTGCTTTAGGAAACTTTTCGTCGTCTTTACGTCCTCGCGAAACTTGACTCTGATGAAGACACCAGCGGAATCGAAAATAATGTCGATTCCGAGAAGCAGTCAAAAAGACAGAAACAGTAGTCTCACTTTGGAACCTTCGGAAACGGCTAAATAAAAGTTTTCGGAAATCTTACGACGGTCATGACTACGGGAATAGTTCTCAGAACGTAGAGATCAAGTTCCGATGGGGAGGCGCATGCTCTTGCCCCATCTGACGACATCGCTCGACGTTGTTTTCGTCTGAATCCAGTTGCCATGCCGCTTGCTCGGGTCGTCTCGACAGAGAGTCCCCCCGATCGCGGGGATTTGCGTCACGGCTCCCCAGAACGAAGTCATCAGGGATAGACGCCCCCTTCGAAGCCTTCGAAGATCGGATCGAAGGAGAACAGTCCAGTGATTCCACACCTGAGAAGGATATTTCCGTTCCTAACGGGCGCTCTCATGTGTACTCGGCAGTTTCCGTCGCCGCCTCGCATCTCGGACCATGAGCTGAATGGTGACGACGATACCGGCATCTGGCTAAGAATAGATCTAGCAATTCTCGTCTGAGAGGTCGCACTGTTACAACGCCCATAACACTCAATCTATTTCTCGAAACCCTTCTCGGTGAGTAAAATGAATGACTGGTCGAGCAGGCTCAACCCGGAGCCGCTCGCCGCGACCGAGCACATAAAAATGGCAAAAGGCCGCCCGCCGCCGCCGCTGCATGGGGGAACTCGCTGCTGACTCGAGACGGATAACCCGAACAACAACGACTGCATTGCGGTTGACGGAAAGCCTCGAGCCGACAAGGCTTTCCGACAGAACAGGAACAAAGAAACCTCCTGTGGACGACAACGACGTGCTCAATAAATTTTGGAGCGTCATCTGTGTCGATAAAATCCGCCCGACAGCTCTGTAGTGTCGGATTGTCGATCGTTACTCCTCGTCGTCGTCGTCGTCGTCGTCACTTGAGTTCGATTCGGAGTGCTGCCACTGCTGTTGTCGGCTTCGATTTTTCCCTTGTTTGCAGCAGGTATCGGGAATTCTGAGCGAGGGGAAAACACATGAAAGTTCCGCAGCCGAGCGTCGTCGTCGTCGTCGTCCGCCAGCCAATGGGGACCAATGGTTGTACTTCGCGCTCGGGTTCAGGAGGGAATTTCTTGATTCATTTCCAGACTCAATCTCCCCCGGCGGTATCGTTCCCGTCGATTACATCGAGACCAACGAGCGAACGGGAGCGAAATAACGTTGAAATGTTTTCGGAACGAACGAACGAACGAACCCACGAACGTTCATTCATTCTCTCGAAGGAGCTCTGCTGATATTTATTATTCATCTATCATGATTCTCAGAGTTCCCTCGATGGATCCACCGAGAAAATAGAGTTGTCGACGAAGGACGATCATTCTTGGAGGAAACTCGTCTTCTGGAAGTGTCGACGACACTCCTCGGTGACGACGCAATCATTACCGAGACGCGCGTTTTCTCCCGGAAAACACGGACGCTCCTAGGTAGCATCCAGCTGGGAACCGCATTCCGATAATCTCCGATGCTTCTGGCAACTAATATCTGATTGAGGTCGAATTCGCGTGCTTCGGATATCGTGAGGCTGAAACCTCCCGAGGTTTGAATTGTTGTTGTTTCGTCGATAGACTCATTGAGCCGACCCATCTCCGCTACCTGAATAGCCCCTCTGTTCAATATTCCGACACGCCGTGCATCCAGTCGTCGAGCTAATCGTAAATAATATAAATTTACCGAGTTGGGCAGAATTAGAAACTTCAACATGTTTCTGTCTCGCCTCTATCCGAGAGAAGACATCTCGAGTGTCTTGTGTTTAGGACATTGAGCGTTATCGGGCTCCACCCTGAATGACCGTAAATTCATGTAATCTGATGCTGCTCACGAAGCTTCCTGAGATAAGAACTTTGATGTTGAAAAATTCCGTGATTCTCGCCAGCGTGAACTATATAAATTTATGCTGAGCGATCCGAGGCTGGATATACAGCGCAGGTCGCCGGCGGATACGCCGACACTCACTCAGTCAGTTTGTTGACGAGCCCGCTTCCTGAACACAGTTTCGACGTTTCCGTCCGATGGCGGCGGTTCAGATAACGCGACGATGCGACGACTTCGACAGGGAGTCGAGAGATCCCTTGTCGGGGATTCCTGACACTTTGCGTTGCAGAGAGCACTTGAAGGCTTTTGGATGCGTCCAAGGTTACAAAATCCGCGGCATAAGTGCCACGATACGCGTTTTCTGTGCGGATTCCCATACAGTTGAACATCGTGCCGATCATGAGACTGTCGAGAAGGATGAACGCAAGGAAGTTTCGACTAACCAAATCGGATACATAGATAGATAGATGAAGAAACGTTCGCTTCCCGCAACTCTCTACAGCCCGCCGAGGAGCTACAGAATATGATTGTTATTGGGGCGGCACTTGCCACGATAAGGCTCTCTTGAGCTTAAGACAACAACTCTGAAGGGTGATCGCAGCCTGGGGTGGCTTTCGAAACAAAGGACCTTCCCACCAGCAAAGTTTACTACCGGATATTATATTCATCCACCAGGACGCTCGACTCTTTGACTATCGTGCGTCATAAGAACTTCTAAAACGAACACAACAGGAAACGAAGTTCCTGCCGCCGCCGCCGCCATGCCTCTGCGGTATCAATTATGCGGCGGGTCCTCGACTTATGGACTTTCCGGAGAAGTACGAAGACGGCAATTGAGTTTTCGCTGCAGCTCTCTCTATATTAGCTTTCTCACAACGGTTTCCACGGACGAGAACCTGCGAACGTTTTCTTACAGCGGAATCTTCGAGGCTACGATGCGTACCGCCTCACGAGTTCAGTTGATTGGTTGGGGCATCGGGAGAGGTTCAGGTTCGGGTTACAGTCTGCTGGGAGCTTTCAAAACGCTCTGGCTGTGACACTGCGCGAAATTTTCGGAATCGTTCAGCTCTGTGGAATCGAAATCGTGCCTGGAATAGTTCTCGAAGTTCTCCTTTGCAATCGATCGGGGAAGCATCGTCGAATCAACGAGGCCTCTGCAGAACAGCGTCCTCGATCTACGGTTTCAAATTTTCTTCCTCACATTGAGAAAGTAGATATCGAGGGGTCCCCGAGGCCACCGATGACACAACTATGAGGATTCCACGGGCCACTCGGGTCGTGGGGTCTTGAGGGACTTCCGCTTGGAAATATCCTCCGGTCGGTGCGGGAGTATGCTCGGACTGCTTCAGATGTAGAGCACTTGATCTTTCTCTCGAAGATCATTCATACAATATGTCATGAGAACTGACTTAAGGTTTATTAGCACGCCCCACGGAGATTCTCATGAAAGCTCCGAAGTTGGTGGGGCAAGAGGTCACAGATCCGCTCCCTACGGGTCATCGAATAATCGAGAAGGAAGTCGCGCTTTTTGATGAGGAAGTTCCCTCCTAGCTTCGTTTCGAGATCAATAACATTCCAACGCGAGCTAATACAATTATATCAACTGATAAGGCGGAAGCCTGCAGAACTCTAAAATCTCATCAGAAGTTGTGTTTCGATATGCGCATATCGATTGAATTAATGCATGTTGCTGCATTCTTCTATTCTTCATCACGCCCTATCCACTCCCCTCGGTGCTGCTCAGCCGTCGATTCTTACCGTGCCTGCCGTATTATAAGACATACCCTGAAAGTAAGACACCACCCACTTTTTTCAACATTCCGGCAATACAAGACATATCCCGAATATGAGAGACATCCCAAAAATGATTAATACCTCGAATAGCAGGCATATCCCGAGAATTTGCTAGAGAAGGCAGAATCAGGGATTTCGTGAACCCGAGTGTACCAGGGATCGTGACTGGGGTGAAAAACTAATGGGAGAAGATTTCTGAGGAATGCGTGAGGTCTGGGCAAGAATTACTTATTTGAGGACAGCCACATCGCCAATTACGAGAGACTAGTTGCGAAAATTCTCTTAAGAATCGACCAACGAGAGGCGGAAGAAAGAGTTCTAAACATGACGCTACATTCGCTGAAGTCGGAGACGTGCCAGAGGAAGATGAGCTCGTCGTTTTAGAGTGAAGGTCGAGTCAAGTGTGATTTCAGGATCTACTGTGTCAAGTTTAATATCAATACAAAGTGTTCAACTTGTGATTTTGTGTGTTTTCAACCGTTCGGGACGAAATTCACAGGGAAAGCCAGTCAACGATCTTGAGGGGAGCTCAGTCCCAGACATATCCCAAGACTAACAAGACATAGTCCCAATTTTCGAGCAAAAAATGAATAGAAGACATGTCTCATGATAAGGCAGACACGGTATGGAGCCTCCGTATTTCGAAAGAACACCGTTACCTTCCGAACAGGGAAATCGAAGTCTAAAACGAGAGTGCCGAGGAAAGATTGGATATCATCTTTGACACACGTCGTAGTGACCCGCCCGCGTGCGAGAGGCATATGCAATCGTTGATTCATTCATCCGGACGGAGCGATTACATAAACCTAGTCCCTAATTGTCGGGGCATCACCATTGCTTTTATCGCCGCCAAAAGCATCGCCGTCGCAGCAGACGCTGTTAGTTACCTCGAAAATGACTCAGCATTGAATCTTTTAGCACAGGTGGAATCACGTAATTCAGCCTCCACGATTCGCGTCAAAACAGATGATTCCACGGGTATACCTAGAAAACTCACAAGGCCTGTGTCTGGCCTGGGGTCGGGAGCAGCCCGGAGGAGCGAGGCAGCAGAAACCTTCGGATCGTGTCCAAAGAGCAGACCTCATCCGATCAGACGTTATTTCGGCTCTACCCACGCTCGACGAGCTGCACTGGCAACACTCTTTCATTCCAGAAGCAATGCCATTCCCGGTTCGGAATAATACAGCCATGATTAAGGATCTTGGATTCATCTGAGGCTCATTCAACGTGACATCCTCACGCCCCCATGAGCGGCACTCCTCTGCTCCCTACAGAAATCCCAGAATAATGAAGTCCCTATCGGAAAGATTATGGACTAGTGCGGGACTCTGGATCCGAACATGCGCTTGTTAAGAGCCTCGTTATTCGATTCGCTTTCTGATTCAAAGGCGAGTCACAATGGAACCTGCCGTCCCACTACGACCTTCGGGGCGCGAGTCGCAACGTAACTCACCTCGCCTCGCCTCCGTGTTTCTTTCTGAGCGAAGCGAAGTTTGTTGCGACTTTCCGAAATCGGCTAACAATTCATGAGATTCCACAGAAAATACTGATGGACCCTACGTGTGAAGTAACCCACGGACGACTGCTAAAGGACTGTCCTCCGCAACGTGTCTTGCAGGAACGTCTCGCCTGCACTCGATCGTTGGTCATCTCGGAGAAATATGGGCCACTGCATCTGAAGGACGTCTTCGGGTCCACTGCGGCGCTGCTCTGATGTCCGACGGAATGGAAAACATTGGACGCAACATTGCCAGCTCGAAATTACTCGACACCGCGGAATTGGATTCGTCCACACAAAGTAAGTTCGTGGGGTATGAGAATATTCAACGGTGTTGGAGAAGATAGAGAACAGTGACAGGAACTGAGGCGAGAAAGAAACAAGTTTTCGAAGAGGTAAGGGCATGGCAACAGAGTTCGAGAGGGCGCTCAAGGGACGAAAGCATATCTGAGGGATGGAATACGTGACAACAAACTTCCGCCGAGGGACTGGAAATGCAAACTCGACGTCAGGCGAGCTTGTGGCCGGAGCTTTCTTCATAGATAAGATACAGAACCAGGGCCCGTGAACCAGGGAGAGTATCCTTCGCATGGGTAGGATACTGATTCAAGAATTTCTGCGAGTGCTCGGCCAGGATGGATCGAACTGAGAAGGAGGAGTATAAAGGCAGGGACACAGGACAAATGATGACAGAGGAAGCTCGACGAGAAATCATGGTGACAGCGGCAGTGCTGTGAGGAGCGGAGGATCTCGTTGGGGGACCCGAGCACGGAACGGGGTCGTCGGCGAATCCCATGCTTTCACATATGAAACGAGTCCGTGATTGTCAGCCGTGGAAGAACGAGAATCGTAACTTTCCATGTCCGTTTCTCCGTCCGGTCGACGTTTCGTGGTGGCTTCGGGTCAAGTGAAGCCTACGGTGGTTCGTTTCCCCGAGCGCAATTATCGGGGACCTCGACCGCAGCTCCATTTTTGGGTTATGTTCCCACATACCCTCTGTATTCTCTCACTCGCTAATTGCACGCACTCCCATCTCGCCTCTGATATGGGAAAGCGGAAGAGTGCGGGACCGCATGAGACCAGTGGTTAATGAAAAGCGAGGCGCGATGGCGCGGACGAGGGCATAAGACAAGAACGCGACTAGAGCGCGGAAACATTCCGAGCTTTTTGCTAGCTAAAAATTACTAACTTAGAACCAGACCACCCTTTCACTGTGTTTTTGTCGTCGTCATTCTCGCGCAGAATTTGATCGCGGAATCAGATATTGAGAAAACTAATCACATCCATATTATTCGTGGCTCTAGACTTCCTCCCAGTTTTCTCAGGCTTTGAAAATCGTTTCGCCACCGTGTGCTCCAGAGTTTTTTCGGGAGCAAGAATATCGCGAGAATGCCGGGGAAACACGGAACGCTGTTTGGAGCGTTCTAACCTTGGGGAAGAATCGCTCCATTTTGTGATGTCGAGGATCGGCTCCATCAAACTCGATTGATTGGGATGAGATTAGCCGTTGCTCCGCGGGCGGTTTGTTCCTGCGCATCGATGCTGCGCCGAAATCCCACGGCTCGTTGATCGTACATGACTGCCAGCGAACTCCGGCGGGAAAGCAGCTGCTCGGACCCGGGCTCCCAGAGAGATTCTCCCAGAGTCGGGAAAGCCTTCAGCTATTCACAACAAACACAACAAAACGGTTCTGCAGAGAAGATCCTGACTGAGGGACGGTTAAAACCCGGGGGACACGCAGGAACCCGGAGATTAGGACACAACCAAGTTAAGCAGTCTGGCGCGGGAGCTGAAACGCGGCCCTGATTAGAATTTCATCGGGAGCAAACCGTCCGATGGAAGGGCGATTCAAATAAAGAACAGATGTTTCCAGCCCGGAAAACGACGATCCGAAAGGAAGATCGACGACTTGTGACTTAATAACGCGACCAACGCAACGTTCCAAAGTGAGCTCAACGCGACCGGTCATGGCGCGCTTTCGCAACCGCGGAGAAATGCCATGTTGCAACATGAGGGAACACCCGAGCGTGAGAACAGAAAAACACAAACCAATGAGACTATCCCCAACGGTTCGAGAACAAGTTGGTTACCCGAGACCCCGTCAAGTAACCACTTCAGGCACGTCCGGCGGCCATATCCTATATTCGAACTCATGAATGGATTCTCTGTCTCATTTCCGTTGGAAAAAACTCGACCTCTCGGCATGGTGGTCGAGAGAGTACGTGATATCATGCTCATCGAGAGAGCTCTCGAGGGGTAGACCATTGATGGCGGCTGAATGGCCTGAGTTCGTGTATGGACGAGTGAGTATCAACTTACTCGATGATCTCGGGACGATCGTGGGTCCAGGTACGGAATTTTTTACGAGGGATACAGCGAGAAAGTGGGGGACTAAGCGCAGACTGTGCCGCTCCACAGACTAAGCGCAGTGAGCTTTCAACACATCCCGATGTATAACAACACTGATTACAACGAACCTTGAGACTCCCTGATATTTGGGGAGTATAGACCGCGCGAACGACCATCATCTTGATTGGGCTCCAGCGTCTGAGAGAGATCTAGTTGCAGAACCTGGATGGGGAACCCGTGGAAATTCACAGGCAATGACGGTCACAAACCTTCTCCCCGACGGAAATGTCAGATTATTCATCAAGGCGGATATTTCCCCGGGACCCCGTCTTCTGATGTCATCATCATGAGTTCCTGGGAGCTACCCTTTGAATAAGAGATCACTCCAACATTATTCCGGAACACCCCCTGTTCTCAGCGGGATTTGAATAGAGAAGTATTTTAGGAGCACGTATTTTCGGATGCTCTCCTTAGTGAAAGATCGCATGCGAAACCCGATGCGGCACACGAAATGCGACCCTTAGAAGCAACCATCTGTTCTGTTTCGTGACGAATCTATGCGATCATTTTTTCAGAGCAAAATTCTAACAACACCGCGATTGTTGGTCGATGCTTTTTTCCAAAATCGGAGTTGAGACTTCTGCTCGACGTATGACCGCGGAAATTCTGGACCCGCTTCGAGATGTAGGAATATCCCACATCCTCACAGCTGCACAAGACTCTTCTTCGAGCTCGGTTCCCGGGAAAGAATTCAGGCGTCGGGAAACATTGTATAATTTGCATTCACATGCGGAATTCTTGTGCGTGATTGCTCTTCAATCCTGTTGAGATTCACGTAGATCAGGTGGTTTCGAAGCACGAAGGTACTATAGGAGTAGCAGGTGTACTTCACGACGCTCGGGCAGCCCACAAGTCAATCAACACTTGTAAGTTACAGCGTCGTCCGAGTGAACGGAGTGAACTTCCGTCCACAGGCCAAGCACAACACAGTGCAGTTGGGAATCGATCACATGCTCGCATCCCGTCTGTCCTCGTCACTTCCGTTGGCGACCAACCGCCAGAATAGATTATTACGTAAAAACCGTTCCAAGTCAATATAGGACTGCCGACGACCATCACGATGTATGCGGGTGCGGGTCAATCACGCGTCCTGCATTCAGTTAGACATTCAGAATATACGAATCGCCTTCCAATTTCCGGCGTCGTAGGAATCAGTTTACCGTGGCGAATCGGGAAACCTCCTCCGAAAATGGAACGGTTCGAGATTTTCCGCAAATTCGACTTCGAAAGATCCATCACCGATGTTTTCTCTGCGGAAGACTTGGACGGAAATCAACGCTGATTCCGGTAGCAGGCAAGAGTGTGCGATCAGTCACGAGCCCACCAAGAGGGCTTTCTCCCCTCTTCGAAACTTTGGCGTTACAAGACCGAAACTATTTGAGACACGATTCCTGAAAATGATCACAACCATTTCTCAAACTCATGCTCACTGAACAATCCATCGAAGTAAATGTTTCCGATGATCAGGCTACGCCTCAAATGCAGTCGGTTTCTCTTCCTTGACCGTCGCAGAGACGGACCACTCGACTACCTGGTGAGACCTCGAGCCCACCGGGTACGATGTACCGTGTTCCTGATCGTTGCTTTCTCAACATCTGTAGCGTCTGGAGCAGCGCGGTGGGAGAACCTGTTCCTAACGAGGTCCTAAACACTTTTCAATTGCTAATCATTGTCAGTCTCAAGTACCCACTTAGAAGGTAACGATGACTCGCGAAGTTTCCATTGTTTCATTCAGCTTCCTTTGAGAGCGGCTGTAGCTGTATTCATCTCGCTACTTGACGGCCCTCGATTCTGTCGGCCGACCAAGTGAGCCTGATTCATGAAGCGCAGCGCCGAGAACAAGATTAGGAGGCGCAGCCGTGCAATATCCTCTTCCTGAGAGCCTTTGCATTCGTTTATCTATTCAATGAGTTGCTAAGGAAAGCGAGGATCAATGTTCTGCCGGCGAGGGTAAATCCCGTCCGTCGTGGATACACCTTTTGCGCTGCCATCTTATCTCATCCTGTATCGACCCAAATAAACTCCAGTATCTGGACAACAAGTGTATCAAGTATGCGCATCGGCCCCACAGTCGCTCCAGAAAGCAGGCTGTTGCAGAATTGAGAGCCGGCTCCTCCCATGGCCGAAAGATCAGAACGACGATAAGTCTGGTTCGAGCGAGCTCTACCTCGAGGATGCGATTTCTATCGCGGGGTCTGAGTGCCCAGTCAGGTCCGAGCAATTACTGGCATCATCATCAGAGTAGCCGCAACTTTCGTAATCATGAGCATCATCGTAGAGTATCATTATGATTGATGTTGGTGCTGCGGTTTGATGATGATCGGGTGTGCCGACCTCAAGCGGAAATATGGCGAGCGCCTCCGTGCACGATGATAAATCGCATTATGTAATATTTACTCTCGGACTTCCAATTACGCCTATTGGACAACTTATCCTCGGATGAGCACGTGTGAGCCGAGCACCGGGCGAAGATGGACGAGACTGCTCTCAGAAGTCAACCGAAATCGGTTTGATCGTTGCCTTCAGCGTCTCTGCTTCGTTTAGGACGATGGGGTTCCAAGTTGTCTTGAGTGTTCTCATTCAAGCAACTGGTGAGGGGAAGAGTTGAAGCCTCTCATGTGCGTTACACGCAGCAATGAAGATATCCTGTGCGAACTTCTTTGAAACTTAGCTTGGAGTCGATCAATAGAACGGGACCGCGACATCCGTTACTCTTCGACAAAACAAAGTTGCCTGAAAAAGTCGGAGTTAGATGAATGAAGGCGGCGAAGCCTCTGACAGATCGCACGCGTTACTGCTCGCAATTCAATCACTCTTCGTTCATCAGTAGCGAGACACGCATCAGGACGACGGCATCGAACCTTAACTTGGACTTGACTCGAGTCCAATGGTGAGGAAGTCGGTGTAACAGAGTATTCATCCGCCCCTTGCCCGCAGCCATCGCGTGTGCTGGAGCAAAGCCTTCCCGATCAGAACAAAAGTGTTTCCGTGTCACGTATAGTCGTATTCCAATTTCGGGCTCAAGCATTCCTCGCCCTCTGCTCTGTTGAAACTAGACGTTGGAGGCTTCGGATACTTGGATCGGAACCAGGAACTTTCCGAGGGAGGTATTCATCCAAAACCCTCACGTAGCGGGGTCTCGCTGAAATGTTTTCTTTCGATTCAAAGAAATTCTTGCCCAAGGTTTCCCTCTGCAAATACTTGAACACAGGTTGCCGCGACCAGGGCTGAATCCTGGAAAACTTCGTCCGAGCTCTGGGTAAATACCCAAGGCGAGCTCGGTCAGTACTAAGGAAGGTCAGCACAAAGGTCTGCCACTCGATGCCCGCAATAGTCGTTAGGCTACGCTTATGTGTACACATACATCGATCGATCGCATTCACTTCAGAAAATCATGGAATGCGACTCGGTAGCGCGAAATTCGGGAAAAGAATCCGAAAAGAAAACCGATCAGGAGTAGTTGCTTTGGGACACGCACGTCTGAGAAGCCTGCGTATGGAATCTGTCTTCCGAGCTTGGGAACTTTTGATTTATCCTCGGAGCTGGTCCTGGCAGCAACAAGCTTCTGTCAGACTAGAGTCGGGGGAAAATCTCTGATTTAGGACGTAACAGTCAATGAGTCCGCTGTGGCCAAAGGAGAATTTATGGCGATCCAGTTCCAATCCGGGATTGAGAAACTCTCTGACCCATTTCCTCGCCGAACGGAAGGTTCTCATCGACGCGTTCTGTGCTCCGTCACCAGCCTTCGAGTGAAGCTGAATCTTCCCCGATTCAGACGCCATCCACGATCTACGTAGGTAATTTGGAGTCCTTCGAGCAGATTCCGAACCCTTCGGGGCAAACCGCAGTGCATCGTCAACTTCCATGAAGAAGGAATCAGCTGACCGAGCAGCTTTAAATTTATCGAAATTGTAGCTTCCTTAAACGCGTCCTCGATTGCGTTCATACCGATACAGTTATCTTTCGCAACCTGCTCCGATTCATAGAGTCAGGTTTCGACTGCAGTGACTCTGGAACTGAGCTCGGAATTCTCATTCTTCGGGCCTAAATCGAGTGATCAATTATGCCTCCCGCCATCTAATCAAAGGGAGCTGGATCCAGACTCCGATCTAGATTTCGAAAAGCCGGTGGACAGAGTGGGAACTGAGCGCGGGAGATTCCAAAGGACTCCTCAGGAGCCAATCACATCGATGACTCCGAAAGGATGAAAGGAGCGTTGGACTGGCGCGGATTTCCAACTGAACGAACGGTCCAATCATTGGTCCGTTCAAAATGAGAGGACGGTTTTCGCTTTTCACTTTTTCTATATCTGATGTAGCAGCGAAGCTTCACTACCCTGTTCCAATCACTTGATTAGTATCTTACGAGATCCGATGATCTCTTTTCAATACTGTCGCCGGTCGCGCTGCTGGTGGATGCTACTCGACCGCCCCCTTAGGGGCTCTAAACAAGCAGCGACTCCAAGCTGCGACGCCGACGCAGCACGGAGTTTCAGAGGAACGTTGATTCCTCCTTTCATATGATGCTTCTGAATCCTCTTAGAACCTTTCGAAGACTTTAAGGGGACATCACTGTTATTTCGCTGCACACGTGGGATTCGTCGATCTCTTGAAGGTCGGCTCATGTCTGCTAAAGGCTGGAGGTGTATGCATATGACATTTGATTCCTTTCGGAAGGGTCAGCGAATGAACTTAGAACAGGATCCCCGATGATCCTCGAGAACAACAATTCCATGTCACAATGCGTGGAGAACTTCGTAGAGCTCATATGCTGTAAGAGGTTCCTGTAGACTCCTGCCGACCTTTCGGACGGTGCTTTTCTCCGACAAGACCCACGCAGCTCGAGTTTTATGACAGAATCGTCGGACTCGTACGAGTAATGCGTGAACCCATGCTTGATGACTTGAAATCTCAAGTATAGTCATGCGCGTCTCATGAATAAAGAATGTACTCAGGATTTGACCGAGACGAGGACTTCGACTCAGAGTTGAAGGGCCCGAACTTTGACTTCGAAACGTCCCACCTTCTCGTTTCGCATTTCCGAGACGTACTTTCCGCGCAATCCGGCTCAGCGCTGATAGATTTTCCTCAGTTTGCTTGAAGTCGAAATGAAGCCGCTCGGGCGTCGGAATCCGTCTGATTCGCCGGATATCTTTGAATCGAGAAGAACATTATTCGAATGCTTCTGATTCTTTGCTCATTATCGACCATTAACTGCTGAATACCTACATATCGAAGGGCTGAAAGTTCGATCCAAAATTGTCAAAAAACCCTCCCCCTATCCACCGCCGCTTCGAGAGGGCGAAAGTGATCGGAGTTCGCTGAAGCGTTCATTGAAGTTTCCCAATCCTCGTACTAGAAGAACTACTGCCTGGCCGGCAGTCTGCTGAAAAAAGGTAGACGATCACGTCGAGAATTTCAGCGGACTCTGTGGAGCAGCAAAACATTGCGTAAGACTTCCTCGCTGAGGAGCCGAAGAGTTAGCTCTTTTCCGCAAAACTCAGTCGGCGGTTTCGTAGGCTTCCGACTGTTGGCTGCGAGGATATTTTGACTCCACATCGCCGCGGTTTGATAGACGATTCGGCGATTTGTTGAGTCTTCCGGAGCTCGAGAAATCGAGTTGGGACAAAACTGCCGAATTCATGTAGAAGGCCCTTTCGGTGGCCCACCATCACGTATTCCTCATCACAAGCGCAACGATCGCCTTGTGGTGCTCGGCCAGGGTACCTGATGCACATGTCTGGCCCGTCATTTCGTAGGGCAATGTCGAGCCGGGTACTCATCGGGAACCGCATTACACTCCCAGAAATAATCGAAGAAAACTCAATAATTGGGGAAACTCGGCGAGCCGAACAACCGATGGGACTCAATTTTGCGGAACTCTTCGCCGGCGGAAGATTCAAAAGTTCAGGCGGGACCTCCTAACGAGGTCAAGAGGCGAAAGTCTCAGGGAGCAGTTCCTCGGAAAAGCGATCTTGAAAGACTTCTCTACTCGTCGACAACGTATGATGGCATCTGGACCGTTTTGTTCCATTACCGGGGGAACGTTAGGCCAGTCCTACGAAACGCCGCAAGTTCGGCAGGGAGTCGATTTCCGTGTGACTCCGTTCGGGGCGAGCTTATGGTCAAACGATCGGTCGTATCGACTCTCAGAAATCGGAGCAGGTTGCGTAGCAGGTCCGGTCGGACGGATTCTGGCCCCCCCAAGGAATATAAACGTTCCCGTATAGGAGCCACTGCTGAGCTCTGAGACCGCTCGCAGCTCGGTTGAAATTGAGTTGGACTTTTCGAAGATTGGGTACGGATGGATCAAACGGATCTTTTAACTTGACGACTAACTGAATCGGCGGAGACGATTGGAAATCATCGCAGAGGGCTCTCGAATAAAACCTCTCGAAACTCGAGGTGACTGAACGACCGAATGACCGCGGATCCGTTTCGCCACATGATGTCAGCAAATTCTCGCTGTGAACTGCCGATACGCGAGGTTGAACTGCTCTGAGTATCGGAAACGCTTGCTTATCATTTGTGAACTCTGTTTCTGTCTGTAAACTGTTTTCGGTAAACTTTCCCTCGCAACGATCGGCCCACACGGAGCTGGGTCAACGGAACTTTCAAGTAAGAGGCTTGACTGTTTTCTTTTTGCAGATCCAATTTCGCGAAGAACATTCACTGAAACCCACACAGAGATCATCCCCGACAAACTTCCAGTTGTAAGCAGCTTCGTAGACCAGCGTGGGCAGTCGTTGCCCTCGAAACCTAACAGTGGGCCCCAACGACGGACGAATGTCTGAGTCGTCAAAAAGCTCAACTTAGTGGACTCCACGACAACATGGTGAGCAAGTATGTCATAGCTTCTGGCGCTGTTCTCTCAGCCCCGAAGAACCGTGAACAGTTCCGCAGTCGAAAATTTTGCCCGGCTGGTGACCTTCGTCCGATCGGTCTCAGCTTCTCCTCTCAAACGAAAAAAGTCTCAGCTTCGCTCGAATCTCGGATGGGCAGTCGAAAGCGAAATTGACACACCTTTGAATCTTCGACACACCGTGAGAATTCGATAACCAGAGTGAGAGTGGAGCCACTAGGCCGAGTTAAACGAGCGAAAGCGAAAGAGGTAGCGACTGAGTGAGAGGAATAAGGGCACACCGTGAACATACATCGTGAGATGTTGCGAGGAAGTTCAGGGAGCTGACGCGGGAATGGATGGCTGGCGTTCAATCACTCCGTGCGTGGCAATCAGACCGTGAGAGCATCCACTTTGATATGGGCGCGCTAGCTCATTGGTGAAGTACAACTGTACCTCGGACGAAGTAAACCTTCACTGTCACAGCACATTAGCTCTCTGCGAAATATTGCCCACATGCTTCGCTGTCGACGTCAGGCCCAACTGCGACAACCTGAATTCCTCGGCCATCCGACGCGTTGCAAAGGTTTTGACCAGAACTCGGAGCCAGCAACTCTGGCAAATTACAGTTCACGCGTTCACGGTAGATATCCGATACTTGACTCGGGAATGGATGTGAATCTGTTAGGGAGCAAGTCACACCAAGGAATCGCTATCCTCCGCTGCAGAGCTCGGTTTGGCAAATATCCATGAACGCAAGGGAGGCTCAGAACTCTCATCGAAAACGGAGACCGCCCGCCGTCGCCTCTCAATCGCACGGAACGCAGCTGTTCGCGAATCGCTAACCGGCAGACAAGGAGCGCGGCGATTTGTGCAAGTCAGCACCTGGCCGAAGTTTGATAACCTTCGCAGGGCCGCGAAGCAATTTCATGTCGTTCACGGCAATTTGCCGGCGCTGTCGTCGCTAATCCCGTTATGGGTGCCGCCGTATTGAGAAGCTCGGACAAGTCATGAGCACGACCAACTAACCACTCATGTCGAGTCGGTCGCCTACAGAGTGATTACCACGCCACTCCTCAGCAACTGCCACCAGACTTCGGGCATTAGTGGCAGGTCGCCGACCGGGTTGAGGGCAAATTGATAGAGCAGTCGGACGGCAGATCGTGTTCGACAACCACTCTGACAATTGGGGAGTCTATTTGTGCTCCCCCTGGAGCCTTTCCAATCTAGTAAGAGAATTGGTGGGGAATCAGAACCGTTCTAATTTCCCATCGCGAGAGCAGGTTTCATTGCTGTTTTTGACAGTTTGTTCGAAGTTTTATTCCTTCAAGATGAAATCGGAATGAGCAGACGGTGGAATGGTGACGGAAGCGGTGTAACCTTCTCGCCGAATCTCAAGCTTCATGTTCTTCGTGTGCGAGCGATCTGTCAAGCTGACCTCCTATATGCACTCTCGATGTTTTAGAATAGAGAGCGCAACTTGGTCTCTCATTCCGCAGCGGGTGGACATACCGACAAAATCACGCCGAAACGAACTCGCCCGTAGTTTTAGATTGTCCGATGATGTTTACTCCCGTAGCAACCTCGTGACTCGTGAGCTATCCATCCACATCGACATTCCTGAGTCGCTTCGCAAGGTTCACTCCTTAGAGAACGCCGGGACCCCGCGTACATCCAGGCTCAAGAGCGACGACCTGAATACAAGCGAGCTACCCGTCAGCAGAGGGAAAAGACTGTGGGAACAACTCTATTAGCTCTTGAAAAGGTGCAGAGGAGACTCGAGAGCGAAATGGCCTCTCAAGTGCCAGTGGAGGGGCTCGAACAACATGAGCGGAAGTTTCAGCTCGGGGGAAACGGTCTAACGTTTAAAACTACGCCGATCACTAAATGGTGATCAAAAGTTTCCGATGTTGTTGCTCTATTGGGAGCGCCGACATTCACATTTAGCTGAAACAGGGAACGAAAAGAGTGCCGAGGGACTCGTCGGTTGCGAACACCGGGAAGGATCCTTGTCTGTGGAAACTAGCGAACAGCTTCCCGTCTCGAGAAATTCGGGCTTGAGGCTCCTGCGTAGATGCGAAGCTCCTCGAGATGAGTGGATCCTTTCATATACTTGTCGCACTCTGTATTAACATACATGGTTAATTCGGAATCCTCACCGTATTATTCAAAAACCCTAGAATAAGTCGCTTGGAAACATGAGGCAACAGTGTCTTTGAAACTTCTCCGGAAGCGCGTTGGGTTCTGCCGCAGACTGACATTAGTCGCCTGCCTTGAACAGTGGAGACGAGAGGATTATGGCACTCTCATCGCATGCTCCCGTAATTCGAGCACGTTGAGAAGTTTCTGCCCTCAACGAGCGAGTTCTGACCACAATCACGCACTCCTTGAATAATCCAAGTTCCGGCCCCGACATCCAGCGAGCTAATCTGGAACATACTCTAGTCACGTGTTCACTTGAGTTTCCAACTCGGCACCTGCTGATTTGATGTCTGATGTATTCGTGAGCAGCGTTTTCCATTCTCACAAAGGAATATGTTTGACTTGAGGGTGTTGAATCGCGAACTCCGGGTCCCGCTCTTTCTTTGTTCCATCCTTTGAACGCCGTCTCTCCATGATTCTAAATTAGAAACCATCTTCGACCCAGTTCTGCTCCTGAATAATTCCCGCGAACCTTCTAACAGTCTCAAGAGCCACCAGAAGGACAACGAAGGTCGAGAGAGAACTGTTGCGACGTCAATCCATTAGAAGCATGAAGTAGCGCAGAATGTCAACGGAATTCATGGTCAACTCACAGAGCATGAGTGAACGTCTGTCTCGAGAGATGTTGTGGAGTGCCTCTCTTAGCATGAGGCTCGGAGCCGAAGCCATGAGGAATGATGAAAGTACATATAGCTCTATATGAGTAAGGCCCATCCCAGAGAGAGAGCCGAATTCCGTCGGGAATTTCTGAATGTATGGACGAGATTCCCAAGATGGTTTCAAAATTTTCCGTTGCAGTCGAATGAGACGGATCCTCCGGAGCAGAACCTCCTCGTTTTCAAGCAAACTCTTCAGGTTCTTGAACGTATGGATCGACCGCCTCAAAATCACAATATCCAACGATCTATCTCTATTCTGGTCTATGAAAGTCTTCTAATGGTGGGGGCTGTAAATTGATCGCGGGAAAAAGGGCCAAATCGCGGTCGATTCGCGGCGAATACTATTCAAAATCCCGGCAGTCATGAAAAACGCTCGAATTCGGCGATCAAGAGCTCGGAGCTCAGATGCGATAGGTCGATTCATAATGCAATTTCAGAAATGCTCAACGACTTTGTATTCGATGGTATCGATGGATGTCCGCCGCAGAGGCCTATGAACTGGAAGCAGTGAAAGGTCTCAGAGCTGTGATATATTATCCGGAATCTAAGATTGAAGAAGAACGTGTAAAACCTTCCAAAATCTCAGTTTCCGCGATTACCGCAGAATTTCCTCCCGGAAGCTACCGGAAGGTTGCTCATGCCTGCGCAATTATTAAGCTGAGGAAGAAGCTACGGGCAGGCTGAAGCGCGAGAAACCTTCAATTTTATTTTCCGCTCATAAGCTCTGAGGAACCTCATATGCCGGAGCGGAATGCCCTAATATGTGGTTGTCGCGAACGTCGAGTCGCATTCAGACCACGTACTGCGATATGAATGTCCATGGCGCCAAGATCGGGAGCCCCAAAACTGTCGCTTATCCGCGAAGATCTCTGACAACCGAATCTCCTATGAGCGGATTCGATTGGCTACTCTTACCAGAGGCGACCGGCGTCGCCGTCGCATGCTCATACAGGAATTGATCGACAAGGAAGTCATATCCATACGAAGGGACTGGGTTGAACAATATCCTCTTAGATTTGCGACCGCTTCCAGCGGAGATTGCTGACTGCTGACGTGGTAGGCCCGTCGGCTGAATAAGCCGCTCTTGGAATCGAGAGAGAACTCTGAAAATGACACTCGCACGATAGGCTGCCAAACAAATCTGCAACGCCCCAAGAGCTGTGGCTCCATGGGCATCTCTTTCGCGATCGTAATGAAGACAGCTCCGAAATTCGCCGAGATCTGTCGAAAGTCCGCTCGCAACGGGAATATACTCGGGGCATGCATATTTTCACTCATTTGCATTCATGGGTCCGACGAACTCGCGAGTCGTAACAAACCCGTTGATTAGTCGTGAAGTGGAAGGTACATGATTTGGGAGCATATCTCTGAAAGGCGAATTCCAAG
The DNA here is from genome assembly GCA_028455905.1 of Neoseiulus californicus. NCBI lineage: Eukaryota > Metazoa > Arthropoda > Arachnida > Mesostigmata > Phytoseiidae > Neoseiulus > Neoseiulus californicus. The sequence continues at coordinate 3,804,558 of JAMQGS010000007.1, forward strand.
CCGTCTATGATAGGCGATAGAGGTCTCAAAGCTTGTCGAGCTCTAATCTGAGGGATGTTCCGCTGAATGCGTCTCAAACGCCTGACAACGATCTTGGCGAAAGACGTGGTCGGGTGATTGCGCGATCAGAACAATAAAAATTCACCACCAAACAGGGGGAGGGCTGACTAACAAGCGGAGTTGTCGTCTTTCAAGCCGTGATACTCGAGTAGGCAAAAGATAACGTTCTATTTTTGCATGGACCTGCAGCGTAGTGAGCATCCGTGACACAAGCTGTTGACGGGATCAGAGTTATTCTTGGGAGATCCTGTTTCTCGGTTAGACAATCACTTGGTTGCTGAGATCTCACACCCTCGATAGAACATAAAACCTCGTCACCACCCGATCGTTTCCGTGTTGAGATTGAGGTTACAGGGCCTGGCACTCTCCATCCACTGGGATCTGTCTAATAGCCTACCCAGCGGGGGATCGGGTCGTCCCGCATCCCACACCTCAAGAATCTCTTTTGAAACTTCACTCGAGGTGCCTCTCATGTCGAGCACCTGGTCGAAACCGCAGCCAGATCGTTTGGACGTAACCAGGCATTAGACCTGCTCCTGCGAGGTTCGGAGCTCTCGAAGGGCATGAAACGATCCAATACTCGCAATCTCCGGCTAGATCTTGGGAGTATTGTAATAACCGCCGAAGTTGAAACCGCGAAGCATCGGGCCGACAGCGTGATGATAGGAGAGTTTTCGCTTCAGTTCCGCAGTCCAAAGCAGATAGTCGATAGTAGCTCAATAAATTACACCACGCTGGACTGTACGGGGAAGAGAACTCGCTAGAAGACCAGCCGGACATGAATCGCCATTCGTTCACACTTGTGGTAGTCGTAGTGTGTGTATGCTCCTGACTTGTTTCCGCGGGGGGACCAAACGGCTTCAGTTGGCTTCGTGCCTTCGTCCGCTCCGAGGCGGCCGAGTGATATATGGTTTGTCTGAAAAAAACTCCGTCTAGCTATCTTCCTGGAGTGAGGGGCTACGAGACAGCGGGGTAGAAGCGGCGGTGGCCAAGGAGCAGTTGCCCCGGAAAGGATTCCACTTCCTCATGCCTCAATTCAATTAGATATTTTCCCGTAGTGTGCTCATCGTCTGCTCGGAAAAACGTCCGGTGTGAGTGACAAGCTTATATTATACACACACACTGTCTTATCCTGACGCTCGCACACACTGCCCTCTGGGCCTCTTTCATTCCGGCCGCTTGGTCGGTTGGTCGGTCGGTCGGTCATTCTCCGCGACGGAGATCCCTAGTTGTTGCCACCGCCGACGTCGTCGTCGTTGCCGCTACTGCCATCTTCTTCTCCAGCCACGCACAAGCACATTGACACTGACCAATCCCAGAGGACGTGACGTCTTTTTTGGCTACGGAAGCGGACACTAGAGTAGAGAACGCAGGGGGCCTTCTACGGAAACAATCCCAATGAAAAGTTTTTGTTACCGACGAAAGAGATTCAGGGACCCATTTCGGAGGCAAGACACGCTTGGCGTGATCGCGAGAGAAAGTAAAAAAAAAACTCAAAATTTATATATAACGAGATCTCTCCTCTGGGTCCCCCTGGTCTCGGTCACAGACAGTTAGTTAGGAGCGAGCCGAACGAATCTGCCCTCAGAGATCACGATTCATTTCTGCTGGCGTTGAAATTCGCTCCGTACCGAGCTCGTGCTGTGCGGAGATTCCCGTTCCGGGGAACTCGGGAGATGTGAGCGTGCGAGTTCCCTATTATCGTGGTCCTACAGTGACCCGAAGTTTGGTTGAACTGGGAAACCGTTGGCGTTACATGTAGGTCCCATGTTGTGCATTCGTTCTCGAAATGCCTGAAAACTTCGTGGAAAGTGTAAATATCGCAAGCTGTCTACAGGGTAGTCTCTCTCATCGTCCCTTGGGTACGCTCCCTCCCTCGTCTTGGGTACCCCGTTGATATAAAGAAGAGCAGTTGAACTTCGGCGGATATTCATCGCCAGAACTTTATTTTATTATAGTCGTTATAATTATTTTCATCATCATCATCGTCATCGTTATTCCCATTATAGTTGTCAATGAATTGTATCTAGATAATAACATTATTCATCGCCTACCAATCGGATCACCGCAAACTCCAGGTCTAGGTGTGACCTCTGTTCACCTATAAACTGAATATCCAGATCTTCATCCTATCATCCTTGAAGTGTCTATTGAGGAAATGTTTTTCACACATGATCCAAACAATATGATGTAGACATTTACCCCGGCTGATGAGACCCTGCCACAACGAACCGTTCAACACTTATTGGCAAGACCCCGAAATTTCCGCGGAACGCAGAACAAGAGGAAATTGCGCGATTTTGTTTTGTTTCCTTTTGGCACTTTCACAACAATGATCAAACGATGAACCATTTCCAATGACTGATACCAGCAACAGTCACTGACGAAATGCAAGTACTCAATCGAAACAAGGCGTCACCGACGCGGGGCCTCGGAAACATGGGAGGACATTGAAGCACAGCTCCGACCGGAGCTGTTGACCCTTGTGCGTGAAGATATGTTGTTAGCTGAGTTACAAAGTAACGCGGCGCGGTAAGCGTGGGCCACCGCGGCAATTTTTTTTTGTTCGGTTCGCATCGCACGAAACCTGTCTGTGAAGCTTGTGTATTCAGGTTGTGCTTCGTACGTGTTGCGTCACTGTATGATGGATTCCGTTTCCGCTGGCTCCACCATTGTCAAACGGTTTTTGTTTTGTGGCCGGCACAAAGTTCTAAGCCCCAGTGCTTTGGAGGCTTTTCTACAACCGACGATTCCATTTATTACGATCACGTTGAGACTCCCCTTCCAGCTAACGATAGAACCAGTCGGCGCGTTTTCTCTATTCGGCAGAAGACACAGCGAGATAAGAGAAACAACTCCATGTTTCTAGCTCCTGTGCACAACATCCTGGACAAATCGTCATCCCGCAACCCCTCCCTCCCCTCATTTTCCCCGGACCCCCAGGTCCCCTGAGCGACTCAATAAGAATTTGTCAAGGAGGAGTTTGAATCAAAAGACTCGATTCTATCGAAACAACGTTGTGGGTGCAACGAGAGTGGGCGGCACTGGACAGAGCACGATTCAATTTTCAGCGTTCGGATTTAGTTGAGAGATGTGGAGATGAACTTTGTTCCACTCCTTCCATTAGCACCAAGATCTAACGAATCGACGGAAAAGTTCAAGCCGAAAGGTAAGTTTTAGATGCTGTAGAGAACACACGCGTCTGTCCACTGTGAAGGATCGGCTTCTACCCTTTGGTAGCGCAGCCTCATTCCTCTCGACTTCAACGTTTTTTGGCCATGGAACACGATGCTATCGAAAACTGATTCTCACGAGCGACTGCTCATCGACAGCCACGAGCCATGTCCCTTTCGTCGACAGAACTGTCATCTCATCCTCGAATTTCACTAGGTTTCGTTTTGTAACTGTTTGTGGGTATCTAGCATGAACTTGACTACGTGTTCCGGTCACTGTGTTCACTAGAACCGTAAGCCAAACTGAACAGCGTACAGCATTTACAGAATTAGGCATCTCGAGCAACGACGTTAACGTTCTGATCGAGTGATTGAGCTTTGTGGCCGTTGGCGATGAGAACTTTGGAAGCGATAGCATTAAGCCGGTTCGCGGACTCGCGCTGATAACGAAGCGAAGTGCTCACTGTCCGGTTGCGACCGGCATTGTTCTGCTGCTATTTAACGACGCGTTCGGAACTTCCTGTCAGAAGGCGTTTAAACGCTTTGCGGAATTCCGTGTTGAAAATCGTGTAGATGATCGGGTTGATGCACGAGTTAATGTAGCCGAGCCATGTGGTCAGCATGAATACTGTGACTCCGGGCTGGCATTCCTTGCAGCCAAGCTTGATGCAAATCGCATCGATGACATTACACGTGAAGAACGGAACCCAACAGAACAGGAACACACCTGAAATGAAATGGACGGAAGTCCTTAGCTGACACGAACTTCCAGTGATCCAAGCGAGAACGAGTTTCGGCGCCCGCCCGCTCTTCCCTCACTACCAACTACCATATAAATTGCAGTATCGGAGAGTTCGCAACAAAGCAGGAAAGTTCTGTTCTCGATTCAGCATGCCCTAGAATACGTTCGGTTCATTTGAGTAAGCTCGGTGGCGAGTTTGCCAGAAAAGCGCGGTCGTACTCAACAAGAGTATGAGCTCATATATCAGTGAGGCGTCCAGCGGAAGTGTACTCGACCGCTGTCGCCCCGACGGCTGCACTTGAGGCCGACTGAATCGCTGAATGCTTTGCCGGCATCCGACTTCGAGCTCGCTCCAAGCCTTCCAAATGTAAATTGCACGATACAACGAAGGCGATGCCAGCAGCAGCAACAGCCGCAACGCTCTTTCCGTCGTGCTCGGCATACATGGACTGATAAGGAAGCTACTCTGTCGCAAACGACGTGCGTATGTAGTTATACGAATGTGTAGCCACGTGAAAGGGTCGCATATACACTGACGCATGCACTCAAATGAACCCAAATGCATCAAGAGAGTAAGAACTCTTAAAGCGAGTGCTGTCAAGAAATCTCGTGAGGAGCTTCGCTAGGCAGAATCTGCTGATAGTTCCGTCCACAAAGACTTCCGGGAACTTTCTTGATCAGGTCGCCGAACTCCGAAAATAACGGAAAGAAATATCATTCGGCCTCAAGGACATCTTCGTAATGAGTTCCGGCAGAACTCATTGCGCCATGAGTATGAATAATCTCGAGTCCGCTACATTATAAGACTCGAAGGCCTTCCGGCTCCCGATGAATTAGCTTCTTGGCAAGACAGGGCGCATTGGCTCCTTCGCAGAATCGACTCCCCGCTGTCTGATGTTCATGAACTCGACTCGTGTCGCCGCACGACAAAGCTTCGAGGAAATGAGATGTTCGGTATCGTCGGGCGTTGCTTCTAATCACCGCAGCGGAACATGGCGGCGACTTCATTCGTCGCAGAACATCAAGAAACCGGAGCAGACAGAAGATATCGAATTACAGTCGACACTTACCCAGGACAATCGCCAGAGTCTTCGTGGCTTTACGTTCCCTCTTCGCAGAGACTTTCTCACGTTTCCGACGACTAGACTTCTGCTTGTATCGAACTATGTTGAAGCGCTGCTTTTTGACCAGAGTAGCGCCGGAAGAATCCTGAAATAGAATTTTCTCGTTCGTACCCTGATCTCACGTCGTATATCGAATTACTGGATCATGGCTCTTCATTCAGACACAAAACCTGACTCCCTACGAATCTCGCATGCTCATCATGGAAACTTCCGTATGCATTCCCACTACGGGGGCACCTTTTTTGAATCAAACTTCGCTGCTTCATAAACGTCGCTCATTGGTTGGGATCCATTTTAAAGTTTATCCTGATTTCAGAAATCGATGGCTCAAATTCATTCGAATCGTTCTGCTCGAACCCAATTCGTTGGTGTTTGCGAGGCGAACGGGAGTACGAAATTCGTCACTCACAACTCAAAGGAAAACCTTTATTTCTCAAGGGTACCGATCGGAAGAACGATCCCAGCAGTGCTGAGCGCTGGTCTGGGTCTCCCATTTGTCGAGTGCTTTTGATCGAGATCATTCAAATACTCTCCAAGGAGTCGTTGTTTCAGGGCCAGAGGAATGCGGGACGACCTTCAGGCATAACTTCTGAGGGAGGCCATAACGAGATAATTAGAGAAAGAAAAAACAGGATTTCGTAGACGCTGTTTTATGACGGCCATAAGGAGCCACTGCATCTTCTGCCGGTAAGAGAGCCCAGAAGGAATCCTCGGGAACGTAGGGAAGCCACTGTGTATGACAGAAGGAAATTAATCGTTCCACTCCACTAGCGCAAAAACGAAGCGTCCCTGCAGCTCTCGAATCTTGAGGTTTTCTGTGGTCTCCGGACGGCGAGTACACGCCACACGCACGATCGAGCACCTTGATAAGTTGGGCCCAAATGCAGGATACGACGACGGTGGAGTTCGTGATTGGACGCGGTCGCGTTCTTGTTACCCGGGGTCTAAGCCATGCGCGTGCCTGGCATAGCATGCCTTTTAATACAGGAGGCTGCCAATAGTGCAGTCGAGTTTGTTCTTGCCCTGGACCCCTCGCTGATTCGCGTTTTCCCCCCATCTCTCTCTCTCTCTTTCTCGCTCGTTATCCAACTGTCTTCCGCTCATTTCGCGTTCCCTCATCGTCAGCAGAATGGGCGATGTTGCCGAACCGCCACCGCTTGCGATGTTGCGAGTTGTTTACGAACCGGAAACGAATTCAACCGAATTAGGATTTCGGAGCAATTTTTTTTTCTAGCGACGTGGGTTTTCCGCGCTCTGACGCGGAACACTTCATAATGGTTTTCCGAGACTCATCAACGTCAGGGAACAACAATGGCGAGTTAAGAAAGAGTTCAGATGCGGCGAAATTCAGAACGTGGCGAGCGGACGGCGATGTTCAACACACATGCATGCATGCTTCGCCAAGCTGTACACTCTTCGAGCGTGGCCTGGAGTCGCCCAGATGCGCTGGTCAGTGGGTCAACCCGCAAGACCCTCGCGCGAAGGGCCATCAGCGAAAGACGTCACTAAATTATAACGCTTCGGCCAATTTCCTTTGTGTGCGTGTCAGAAGTAGCTCTTTCAGCTCGTTTTAGCCCGGGCGGTGGTCGCACGGACTGTGAGCAAGACCTCTTCTTCGGTCTCCGTTTCAGTGGCTTTCGAACTTTTTTCTGAGGAAACCCCCGGAGGTTCGCTCATTTTTTGGGCTCCTTCGTGAATAGCGGGAAGCCGGCGTCAAACCTCGTTGCCTCCGGTCGCATGAATGGTGTAGAACACCTACTACAACCGAGAGAATTTCTTCCTCCTTCTCGTCGCATCACAACCTGACTCGTTTGTGATTCAACAGACAGACAGAACTCGTTTCAGGCTCATTGAGTTCGACAGCAATGAGTTTTGCATGCACGCATGCAATAGAATAGCCATTGAATTAACGATGTTCCCGGCTGTTCGCAATCTACGCTGATTAATTGGATGCAGTCCGCCCTTAAACAACGAGATCCTCTCTCTTCCTGCATGTGTTTCGTTCTTTTTCGTTTCTTCCTTCTTTTCTTGGAAACAGGTATGCTAGGTGGGAGGTAACGTCGCGAAGCCAATCGTTCAAGCGAGACCAACCTTGTTGCTCTTAATCAGGTTGAGCGCGTTGGGCTGGGCGTTATTGGCCTTAGCCGTTGAGATCTGGCTACCGTCTGGCGAACCTGCAAGATTCGCGGTCACGGGACCGTTGCCATCTACTGTCTCAGCCTCGGGAGCTCCCTCCTGCAAGCAAAAGTTTCTCCGTTGGTATTTTCAGAACAAGTCCGCACACATGCTGGCATGCCAGCATGCTAGCGTTCTTGCTGGTTCGCTCGCTAACACTGATAACTTCAACGATCTGCCGGGGCCAGATTTTGCGCTAATTCATATTCTCATCGCTGTTTCCTCCCGCTGTGAATATAGCCGCTCGTAGGCGGCTTCGCGGCAGCTGTTACTTGTCGGCTTGTGGACCAGCAGCGTGCCGGTCGGTCGGTCGCTCGGTCGGTCGCTCGCAGAGAAGGCTGGCAAGTAGGCCAGCAATTGGTTCTCAGTGGGTACACAGTTGGCTTGCATTTAGCCACGAGATGGTCTGCGGCTACTTTACAGTTGGCCAACATCTTATTTGCAGTTGGCCTACGACCGTTCCTTCGTACTTGGCGTGAAACTGGCCCGCAGACGACTGGCACTCGTTCTGGATGGTTGTTTCGTCCGCAAGTGGCACCGTGTTCGTTGTGAGCGGGAAAAAGGAGCACTCCATTCGTCCAAGATGGCTCGGTTTGCAGGTGGTTAGCGGGTGGCACCCGGAACTGGAACTTGAGTGGAGATGCACTCTGTCTTGAACTGGTTTGCAGGTGCTTCGTGGCTGATTCGATTTCGGTTCGCAGTTACTACGTTTCGCAGCGGGCCTGTGAAGCAGCGGAAGCACGACAGTGACGGCTCGTTCAGAGTTGGCTTCGGCTGGCGCACAGTCGGATGCAGTCGGAACAGCTTCGTTGGAGAGCGCCTCGTCGCTCTCATCAAACGCACACGCGGAAGTACAGTACATTAGTGGTGGTGGTGGCGGCGGTGGTGGTGGTCGGCAGTGGAATCTACAAATGCTGTTTGCATGCTGCACCGCTAACGAGATTGCTGCTTAGTTCCAGATAGATAAACAGGAGAGCAGACGAATGAATCGTCGCCGCTGCCGAGCAAAGGAGAAGGAAAAAAACACTCGCAGCAGTCCTTTGGAGGGGGAAGGATTCTTTTCTCTGCTGCTCCACGTTGGCCACGAAGGCAGAAGGCTGGCCGACATCGAAGGGTTTTTCTGCGGCACTCTATCACCGTCTTGATTCTCCGTCAGAGACAATCTCATTGTCTCCGCGTGCATCCCACGCTGCAGTCGAACGTGGCGTGCCTTCTTGCCTTCCTAAGCGCTGCCAGATTCCGCTTGCAGGATGAAATTCTCTCTTGAAGTCGAACACACTTGACTCCTGCCTGCTACGTGGCGTGACAATCGAAGGATTGCGTATATGACTCGAGGAGCCATTCCCTCCTACATCTCTTCCGCTCACTCAGTACCAGCGCGGGCTTCATCGCACGCGAGGCGAATGCTTGTGCTTTTCAGAACGGGGCACGGCGGCGGCGCACGCTCGCCTCCGAGAGAAAAACCGCTGAGTGTGCAAGCCGCTATTTGGGAGTCGTTCTTCGGGAAACGAGTGTTCCGTTACATCTGCAACAACGACCGACCCTTCGTTCCAACGACTTTGTCCAAAAAACGACACCCGACAATCCGATCCTCACAATGATTGTCATCCAGACGATATCGGGTGGCTGATGTGAAGGCGATACGAGTCACGAGGGAGATCTGATTCGATGCAAATCTCAGGGTGTCCCGAAGCTAGAGCAGCCGAGTAACACGTAGTGATCGTCCACGACTCGGTGCCTCGCTTCCAGTCATCAGTTCCTCCGATGTTCGAGGTCAACGATTGACCGCTGGATGAATCTGGGGATTACTTCCTCTATCAGAAGGAATCCATGAATTGCCGAGATTGACACAGACGGCAGCGTTCCCCCTGTCGTCTATCGCTCCGTTGTGGCTTCTGACTTCGGTCTTATTCGCTTTTGTCTTCCGTATACAGATCCTTAACAGTCCTCCTGTCCCTCGATCGGGGACTCAGGAGTTGAGCGTTGGGGACGTAAGCATCGCTGATGAGCCTTAATAGATTGACCCTATGAGCCAGCCGGAGCGGACGCTTCCAGGAAGAGCTCCACTCACAAGACTACGGTGTCGAGTCCCATTCCGAGCAACAGCGGAATGGAAGCCGCTCGCAGAACCAAACCACGGGACCACATAGAACTCGGAATATCAGCTCCTTGGGCCTCGAGATCCATTGAACGATTTGATGAGCCTGCATCCAAACTCCCTGAGATTCTTGCGCAAACGCGGTGTCTCGAGTTTTCGCGGGGAATCGGGTCGGAAGTCAAGGCTGCTTCCATTGGGTCAACACTGGACCTCCGGATCGGACAAGTTGTGATGCGGTTTTCATGATCATAATTGCGAGTTTGAGGAAGGTATAATGGCGCCCGCTGAAAACCGCCGTCTCGCTATGTGAGGGCTGGAAGCGTTTTGGAAGTCCAGGTGCGGATTGAGCTTTACACCTGAACGAATGCTCTTGACAGCGGGCGAGCCTGAGTCGCTCCGGTGACTGCATCTGATATCCGCCGCTAGCGATTCCGATAATTGATTTCAACAGCCGGAAAACACAGCGGATGCATTCAACGCCTGACAGATCCACGATTCTGCTTCCAGCATTGCAAACGCCGAGGATAAGGGCAACAGCGGTGTCGGGACGAGTTATTTCCCAATACAACGCCGATCCCGGACGTCGTTCTTGGCGCTCTTGTTGCTTCCCTCTCCGGCGACGAGGATGAGGACGTGGCTGACGTTGTCCACGTCGCCAACTCGCACGGGGAGAGCATAATAACAATGAGGCTCGTAAAATCAAAGGCTGCCCCTGCTGTATAGCCACGGACACTCATATATATTTGTGAGTAAGTCAGTGAGCCAGTCAGGAAAAACGGAGAGAGGGAGAAAATGTTTGTATGGCTGTCTGGACGCATATACTGTATGGTCGTACAGAGAGAAACCGCGTTTTATGGCCAGTCATCTTCAGACGGTCCAGCTCCATCCGAAACTACAAGCCTAGATGTGTTGCAGCTGTTTGCGAAGGTTTTCGAGGAGCAGAAAGAAACATAAAGTAAGTCCCCGCGAACTCGGAGTCAAGATCCATTCTCGAGACTGTGTTCCGGGTCAATAGCGATAGAGAGAGAGAGAGAGGGAGGGAGGAAAAGGGCTCCATGCTGAAGTCTGGGATTACGGCTCTCAGTGCCATATGGCAGCTCAGACGTAGCATGCGCGAGCAATGATAAAATCTGATTCTGGCCAAAATCGGACGCGAATTGAATTCTCAGGACGAAGCTGGAAGGATCAGAATTCTGACGATCTGAACTCGGATACATTCCCCATGGTTCATTTTGATATCATGAACTTGAAATTCAGAGGAAGCTGAAAATTATGCCCAACGAGTAAACGTTTTCCTCGCTGTTTCGCTCATGAAGCGCAGTGAGCTTCCAGAGCTAGAGCGGCGGAGCGGTGTCAAGGCTGAAGGAAAATCAAGCGAACCGCCGCACCCAGCTAGGAATCCCTCCTACACCATATTATATTAAAACTCTGCCGCTCGTGCCCGCACGAACGTCGTTGGAGGATTGCCTCGGCGGGACCAAGAACGGCAAACGCTCGGAAAACCCACGAGTCACCAGCTCGAGAAAGAGAAACAATTTTCGAATCCGGCTCAAGGGCACCAGTGAAGCATCAAACTAAGAATTCTGGGTCGGTTGCATCTTCGTCGCGTCAGAGATCGCCACTTATGCCTTGGAATGAGGGAACGATCGGATCAACTCCATTGCACCATTGGAAGCTAAAGTAATTCTCTCAAGAGCGCGTTCCGGAAAACGTTTTTTCGGAACGGTGACCAATCACGAGGTTCCTTCATAGAAGCGACGTCAAGTGGCAATTACGACGTGGCGGGAAACCCTACATCCAGAGACGAGGCCCTGGAGCTATTCTTCCCAAACGAAGCGGAAGAGCCTGGGATAGGGGTTGAGGTCGCTGCACCTCGCGACCGTGAAATGCCAGCAACGCCGGAGCTTCGGTCTCCGGTTCCGGCCCATTCGCCGACGTTGTTGATTGATAGCATCCGAAAATAATAGTCTCCGGGTTATCGACGGAAGAAAACAAGGGATCAGCTCGGGCTCGGACCTTGCGTTACGAAACCCGTGTGCGCATGGGTTGTCGAGCGGTTCACCAGACACGTGCACATTCGCTCGCGGTGGTGGCACAAGAGTTATAGAACGAGGTGATACTTGGTCCTTCTGCTAGCTACACTCCGCGGCACAAAACAGAAACCATGGACCTTCCGTTTAGGGCCGAAGCAAGGACTGAATAGGATAGAAAAAGAAGCTGCTCAATTCATCTCATGAACCGGGATGGATGCAATTCCAACATGCGATCCAATAAACTCCTCACCGTCTCTCTAAGAGCTATGTTTGGATAGAACGCATATTGGAGCAGCCCCGAACCGAATGCTGAGGAACTTGATCACCAGAATGAGATGAATAATACAAGCAGTGGAGGGAGACTACAATTATTAGACACCTAGTCGCTGCATTATGAAACAAGCACTCACGATTCAACGGCAACCGAACGTTCATTGAACGCTGAAGATTGCGAACAAGAAGAGGGAACGAAGACATGTGGTGACTGTTTCCCGCCTAATTTATGGTAATACTAATGGTTCATATTAATTGCACCGATCCAATATGGACCTTTATTGAGCTTGGATATCGCTGCGTTGCATCGATCGATCTTTCGGCGTCGATCCATCTTCGTGGCAAATGATACTTTCAATGACAGGAAGTGCTCTTATTCACACATCCATGAATCCGCTCGAATTCCATGATTCTCATCAAATATAAGTCTGTTCGTGTACCTAGTGTCCACATTGAATGCATTACCAGAACTCGCGGAGTTCAGGCCTCCGGGCATTCTCTGAGCGATCACACAAGAGAGGCTGAAAATCATTCCCGAAGCAGTTTTGTCTTTCGTCTCTACGGCTGGGATCGGGGGTTGTGCTGGTCGACGATTGAACAAGAAGGCTTGGCAACCGTTGCGCGCGAGAAGATGGCCCGAGATGTTTTTCCGCAAGTGGGCTCTGTCAACCGTTGCCTTTCCTCATCGTCAACAGATATACGACTGTGGATACACCTCGACCCGATCGAGCGGAAGCGTCACCGGAATTCCGCGCTCAATCCCATCTTTCCATTAATCTATCTCTTTGTGTTTCTTTCCCTCCGTGGGGATGGCTCAGTCAGTTCTCGCAGTCAACGAAACCCACGGCCCATGAATATTCATGACTCATCAACTAAGAGGACGGAATTATACGGACGTCAACAGAATTTATCAAGTACGACGGTTTTTCAATGGAACGCAGTCGATGGGGGAACGCTCAATGAGAGGAGGATGTGAAACTGGACAAATATTTGTATCGAAATGTGGCTCAATACGAAAAGCCAAATGTCTTGGGTCTAGATCTCTTGCGAGGGCGAGTATCTCGGCTAGGCGGGAGCGAATTGCTTTGCTGGATGGCTGACGCTAGTTCCGGGCTGACATTTCTCCTCTAAGCCGTGCTTATTGAAGATGGCGGTTCCTTCGTCCCGAAGACCCATCCACAGACTAAATTTGTCCCAGGAAAAGCCGGGTCCTTCTGCTCCCTACTTTGCGGCTGCAACACCCGTTCTTCCTTCCTTCCTCGGCAGCTTTCGCCTCTCTCGAGGGCAAAGTGTCCAAGACTAAGCTCCCTCTGCCCGAATATGAATTGCGTCTAAGCCGTCTGACGGAGCATCTGTTGCTGAATGCCCACGACATACATTTTTCACCATACGACAGTTTTCATACGGCGACTTCGGAGCGGTCTTCCAACTTGATAGCTGCTCTCAGAACGGCACAGAGAGCCGGAAAGCAGCTGAAAATAGCGGATTCCCCGCTTGGTTCGAAGTCAGGGTCATCCAACCTGTTATTCCTCAGAGGAGAACCGGCATGCGGGGCGGCGTTAACGATTCCATAGAGTGTCAAGTTTTTGGATTTCCTCCCGTACTTGCCTGAGAATCGCTTTCGGTAACGGTAGGCTCTTGGTTGGTTTGGTGTCCGACGTCAGTCGACGCATTGACTGGCTCCGGAGTTGTGGCTGCGGCTACTCGAGCACCTTTTCCTGCAACACAATCCAAAGATCCCCATTGAAGTCGTTTGTCAAATTTCCAACGACTGATTCTATCCTACTCGAAGCGATTGTATAGTCCGATCCGTTTACAGCCTCGCATTCAAGCGGGCGGATCAACAGACTTGATGGACAGCCTTCTGCATAGGCTTTGGCTTCTCAGGCATCACCAGGAGGCTCAACGCCAGGCTCTCCGCGCATCTTCGGTCACATATTAGTTCTGAAGCGTCGTCCGAGCGAAGAGAACGTCCGAAGTCGTTCGGTCGTCTCTTTCTCAGTCACAGTCATTGACGGCCTCCCATTCACTGAGGCCATTGGCGGCCGAGGCGATAAGCAGACACAATGTTCCGCTGGAGATCGACTTTATCGTCCATGACAGTTCGATTCATGTGTTCCCAAGATGCTCATGAAGAGGGCACAACTGCTCCGTTGGCATTTCCGGCACGGGACGATGCGAACGTGGCGTTGTAGCAGTTTCATCTCTACCCGACTGAGAGATTTTGCGAATTGCTCGATTTCCCTATTGACCCCTCGAGAGAGTCATCATGGAGCACTGATCAGCAATCAGTCTCAATTGGAACTGCAATGGGTCAGAATAATTGAGAACAACCTAATCGTTGGATATTCACCTTCCATTTGAATAGCGGACGGCGGGTTGACGTTTTGAGCCTGCGTGGCGGCCTTCTGCTGACTTCGGCTGTGGATGACTGCGGAGAGAAAAATCGAGACTGTCAAGCTGGAAAATGGACGCTCGTGGAGCCGAAATATTCTTCTGCTTCTTTACTTTCAAATTCAACGCTGGTGATTAATTGATCCACTGATTAATCATTTAGCTTCTCACAGCGATGTCTCTTCTATTTTTGCGGTGTCTCCTCTTTGTCCTTCCGGCCCATTTTCTCTCTTTGGCCTTTTTCTGTTCTTTCAGTCTTGGTCCGTTTTATTCACCAATCTAGCCGATCTATCTGAGGTCCGAGCAAAAGGACACGGGAAGCCACCGAAGTTGGACGATGAAACGACGCCGACGCGAACGGTCAGTCCCTAACCACTTGATGACCACCGGCGACACGGCTGAGCTCCGATGATCGATAGACAAGCGATACAACCAGTGGAGCCACCGCCAGGTTTCTCGTTTGCATATTTTCATACGTGAGATAGAATCCTCAAGAGGTGGTAGCCCAACATGGTAGTTATGGAGAAAGATTCGGCGAGAATAGACGCAACACTTACCCTTGAATATACGATAATACAGCAAAATCATCACCAAGCACGGAATGTAGAACGATGTCAAGGAACTGTACAGAATGAAGTCGGAATTGTAGAACACACAGAGGTGGGGAACACGTTCCGACGATGTATTCAAGCCGAGGATGATGGGAGTCCCTGAAACAGGAGAAACATGAATCCAGCGGATCGAGGATTGTTTGATCGCAGCGACGGAGCTCTATTCTCCAAGGAACACCCTCGTCATCATCATAGACAACAGCAGTAGCAGCATTCCGAGAAGAATTCTGTGAAGATCCCGGTGTCGCGTTTCGAGATGACAGCCACTCCAAGCCGTCAAGAAAAGCAGCTTCAACGCGAGCATGAGACAACAAGACCACAAGAGAGAGAGAAGAAAACAAGCGGCGGAATGTAGACACGCCCTAATCTCCATGAATATTCAAATAAACACAACTAAGACCACCTGTGTTATAACCCGCGCTGTTCGCTCTTCGAGGTTGGAAGCCACTTGAGCGCGCGGTGCACACGGTGTGAAACGTAACCCTTCCAGCACTCTATCGCAGCGGAATGAACATGGACAGCGGGGGCAGATCCGCGCCAAAGCGTGACACCTTGATGACATTGCGGTAATGATGTCAGCAAAATCGATTTCGCCCATCTCGAATGGGAGAAAACGAGATCCGGGAGCAATCACGGTCGTCAGCAGTCGCGAACTTGGCGCGAGCCAGCCCAAGCATCATCTGTGACCGCGTTCCGACGGAAAGACGGAAGATGAATACCCCCTAGAAACTTCCATCAACACCGTAATATCCACTGGCATAGAGAAGTTCCAGGGGAAACATTACTGGGACCAACACGATCCGGAAAAGGGAAATTTTCCTGAGGGACGAAGCGTCAGGGGACTTGTCTAGCGGGTGCGAGGGCAAACAGCTGGGAAACAGCGAACAAAAACTGCCGGGCTCTCTATCCGCCGCGCCCTCCTAGGCGTGAGGCTCGGCTTATTAACTCGAGTAGTTCGGGACTAACAAGTCCCGAGGAGTTCGTGAGGAACTTCCTCGCAACAGCCCATGCATGCAACATACACGCAACTTGACGAGATGCTCCGCACCAAGCGGAGCAAACAGCCGATTTCTTGATTGTTTGCAAACCCACAAAACCCCAGGTCGTTCAGCGCATGAGAAGTGGATGGACAGCGACGCAAACTCTGGCTGGACTGATTCACTTCTGGAGCACGAGCCCTAGAGAGCCTCGACTTTTTGCATTAGAAGAATTCATATCGTTCCACTTGAAGGTCCCGGCTTGACCTTGACCTTCGGGAATCGGAGACGAATCCAAGATAAACTGTATTCATCGTAACGAAAAACATGCTTCTCTCTCTTCCCGGCGTTGTCTGTTGTGGTGACGCGAACAGCTGGATTCCAGTGCCCGTGGTCCCCTGTGGTCGGTTGGCAAAACGCTGTGTAAGCCCTACAGATGGTAAGGTTGGTAAACATTCACTTACCAATCGCCATTGAAATGACCCAGACGGCGCCGATTGTAATTGCGACACGGAATGAGTTCTTATGCTTAGAATACTTGATCGGTTGAGTAACAGCGATGAACCTGCAATTTGACGCTGCACTCACTTAATAGCCCTACAGCATCTACGAGGAACATACATACTGCGGCTCACCCCCGTGCGGGGACTCGAACGGAGTACTCGGTCTACCAGGAACTCATCTACATACGAGTGTAAGTGGTTGCTCCCGAGCACAGGGACGAGCGAAGCCACAACGCAGCGCGAGCACTCGCTCTGACCAACTCTTCCGACGTGAATACTTCAAAAGACTGAATACTAAAGCGATACGTCTGCGAATTCCCAGGCTGTAGACTACAGTTAGATTGTTGTCAGAGAAGTTTCCCGGGATCAGAAGGCATCTTCTCCCGGCATCAGCCTAGTAGAAAGTTGTCTGTGATCTCCTGCCTGATGCCTGTACCCAGCGAGGACAGATAACCCACGTATGGGAGGGAATCGAATTAATGAATAATAGATGGAGCGATGGCCACACTTGCCCACCTCATTTCTTGCGGCGGCGGCGGCAAAGGCTGCGACGGAGACTACCGCCGCCGGGCAAACTTTGGCTAGCTTGATTCGATTCTAGCTGGCTTTGAGAGCCACAATTGTCTGCAGCCCATGAGTGGACATTCGTTAACACACTCAGTCACTCAGGAACACGTCTACAAGAGTAAGGTAGGCCGGACGAGCGACGTGGAAGCCTCGACAGAGACCGATGACTTGAGTCGTGGAGCTCACCTGTCTATGGAAATGGCAACCAGGTTGAAAATTGAAGCTGTCGAACAAGTAACGTCAATGGCAATGTAGAGGTCGCACAACGTTTCACTCAGCTCCCAGCGAACATTCACCTGAGTTGGAGAGGAACGAATATTGTTAGAGAGCAGAACCGGATTCAGGTGATACGTACAAATTCAGTCCATCAAGACACTGACGATAGAAGCCCGATGGTCAATGCAAGCAAAAATGTATATATTCGTTCGAATATGCATCGTGCATGCGGGGCACGGACGCGTACGACGCAAAATGTACAGAACACGGAGAAAACATCGGAATGACCGCTCGCATGCTGGATTCGCTGTGTCAAGTGGAGTTCATACAGACTCCTATCGTGTGCCATGATTCATACACAGCGAGTGCAGAGACTGTAGCATCAACAATCGTAATTTTCAGAGCAAACCGCTGAACATGATTGATACGACCCACGGAAGAGCACGATTCTCTGTGCGTGGGAAAAACTGTCTATATACGCCAACAAGGGGTCGTGATTCTCGTTTATGAATCGCTCGCTGCCGTATAACCATCTGGGCATGTTTATGGCACGGCATCGTTGACCTTCAACTTCGGACGTTCTCCGTAAAATGTTTGCGTGTTTATAATTTCATTCAATCATGTTCTCTGGGACGCAGCTCAGGATGGAATAATAGTTGCATGAAGTACATGATGTACAACAGCTCTAAAAAACCTGACAGCACAGCTTATACTAGAAATGAAATGCCCTCAAACTCTGCTCTCAGAGACCGAAACCGCGTTGGGAATCTGGATCGTTCGCGACAGTGGTTTGATTCGTTTTTTTTTTTCTCCGTAACGGATCGAGGACTTATCGCCCCAGACCAATCTAAGTCAAACCCCTGACTCGTACAGTCCACAGTCCTGGTACAGCGATGCGTTGAAGGTCAAGGTTAGCCTAATTCTTCACGAGGTCGGAGTTTTCGGAACGAACCAGTGAACATGTATAATCAGATGGCTCCATACGTTCACGAGGAAATATTTATCTTGGTTTTTATCGTGGCCTGGTCATAAACGTTGCTGTCCGCAGAGTCGGCAGAGACATGATAAATTGAAGCAAGAGGGAATCCAATAATGGTTTCCAATCTAGCAGCCCCGAGGCTTGAACGACGTCGTTACGACACCTCGGAGCCTTGGAGCTTGTGTTTACAACATCAATTAAATATCAAACTTGAGTTAAATCCGAACTCTGCGAGCAGTCGAACTTTCTGAGGAAACCCCCGAGAGAAGCCACCCCAACCCCTACCCTCTCCACTGACATCGCAAGTGAGGGCTCTTCTCAAGAATCGCAACCAGTCCCACCAGGAGAGCGATTTGAACGATGCGGCACGATTTGTTCTGAAAGCATGGGATCCTGTCCAGCGTGGCAGTAGCAACCTCTTGAACCCGAGCCACAAGCCTGTAGATGCGGAAGCGCACTCGGAGGGCAAAGCGCCTGTTCATTTATTGTTTCAACTCAGATGATTGCTCGGGCAACGAAGCAACCATCGAGCTCAATCTATGTCTGTCTCGTATACGCAGCTCTTCCCACCCGAATACGTTGCTTACCAAATTATAGCGTTTGGCAAATCGGAGCGGAGAGGGTGGGGGTCACTTACCAGCACGTAGACAGCAAACGGCATGACCACGGCCGCCACGAGCAAATCAGCGAAGGCCAGCGAGACGATGAAATAATTTGTGGCACTTTTCAACGTTTTTTCCTTGTAGACGGCAAGAATGATGAGAATGTTTCCGAAAACGGCCAGAACTGTAAGGAAACGAGAGAGAACAGGTTGAAGCTTTAATCGTACAAGAGGTAGAAGACACGCTCCGCTGACTCATTTATCACTCTAATCGCTCTCCTATGTTTGTCGGTTACACAGGTAATGATCGGAACGTGAGTACTAACGGACCTACGAAGGCACGAGCTTGCACGTGGAGCTCTTGTCGCATAAAAGCCGAAGGCGCCGGAAGCAGCAAAGCATTCCAGAAACTCGAGCGTCTTGCTTCATTGATGCTGCTTCTCAGCATCTGCTATCTGAGGGGTTTCGGTAATTCAACCTGTTTTCCTGTCGGTCCAGTTTTTGTGGTTGAACAATATTTGAAGTTTGAGTCGGAGCTTCTCGCGTTATCAGCATTCGATCTCTGTTCATTCTGTTTTGGAACGCTCTGTCGGTCAGAGTGACCCTGTTTCGGAGCGATTCACCATCACCCAAACGACCACGGCTGGATAGAAATCTCATTCTCGCTAGCCACCTCTGCAAGTAAATTCTTGGCTGTCAGTTGATCCTCGCCACTGAAAGCCGCCGCAGGCCCCAGATTTTGCTTCGATCCAGAGGACGCCGTCGTGCGCAGCGATCGTTGCCGACATCAGATCGCTTCCTGTCCCAATCCCGTGATGGAAAATGCATTGCTCGGCTCAAGGTTTGTTCGCGACTGAGCTGATGGCTTAGGTATACGACCCGGAGGGTGTTTCGTAATCAGGGACGACACACACGGAGTTATTCTGAGTTATGATCGCCTCAAATATATATGCATATATATCGTTTTCTACACCGACTCCATATAAAGGTGCCAAACACCAAGGAAAGATTATTGACCCGTACGATAGCCGGCTATGAGTGCATTCTGCAGCATCTAGCCGAAGTTTCCCCGCATTTTAATCCAGTGCCTCGATTCGCCTGGAATTCAAGGGATGGCATGCTCCCCAGGTGATCCAACAGAGATTCTCCTCACATTCGAGCAGCCCGACGGGCGCAAATAAACGTACTCCTGTCTTCATCGGGGCGACGATGTGAACTCATCATATCCGTTGCCTCGTAGAGTGCTTCGCATGGTGCCACTAGGTTGTGTTCGAGTCCGAGGATGAGCTCTAAACAGGAAGAAGTTTACACACGCGCTGTCCCGCGGCTCAGCGTAAGCGTTGATGACGCATGGATCACGAGACCGAAACAAAAGATCACGGCAGTGAACGACTCCATTCAGCTTTACAAGGACAGCTCCGGACGGGATCTGATCAACAAAGACGTTTTCCGTCGCCTCTCAGCGTCGTTGCCGTCATGGTCCTTGTCGACAACGACGAACTAGCCCCGATTTCCCGTCGTTCGTATGTCGTATGCGCTTATCTGCGACAGAGGGCTTTCCCAATCTGCAGTTTCATCACGGGATTCTCGGAAACGCTACTTTCAACGCTTCCCGGGGGGATGTGTTCAGATAGCATGCCCTCTTGGGTTCCCGCACCCTATCGACCCTATGACAACCTATCGCACCAAGTCAGCGGTCATCGACGCCGATCACACTGCGAGCAACCCGAAAGTGTCGTATCGAGTTAGGGTGAATCGCGAGAGGCGGATGATTCCAAGTATTGAACCTCAATTGCAGCTACGAAAAGTAGCTTTGGCATGGAACCATCCAGGTCGCAGCAGTCCCACAGCGCATCTTCCTCAAGAGGAATCAAACATTGCAGATGTAAGAGAATCATCCCTTGCCTGGCAAGGTGTCAGAGACCACTACCACGGTCGTCGCCGTTTCGGGGGCCACAGTTCAGGCGTCGGGACCGCTCGGCTGCAAAGCTTGGAACGATACAATGCGATCGCGAGAAAATTCTCGAACTCGGATCGCACATTGCTGCCACGACATGTGCCGATCAGTCCTCCATGCCTAAATTTTGCTTCTCTTCTTGACCGATGACCTCATAACGTTCGACTAGTCAGACTGCGTGACGCGCAATCTTCCGTTCGCTCGCTTGTTGCATTCACACCCGCGTTTCGATCGTCCTAGAGGTGTACTTCTTCGCCGCTCCCACTTCTTTCATCGCGTTCAGACCGCTTTTCCACTCCGATCGAAGTATGTATTGTATACAGGGCTAGTATCTTGGTCTATATTCTCGATCTGACGATCGCTTTTGTGACACGTGGGCTTGGCTGAGGACAAATCAAACCATGCTCGGTTTTGATCCCGCCACCGCGAGATATTCCCGATGAGCTCGAAACTTCGAGAATGTCAGTGTCCTCCATCGTCAGCGTCAGCCCAGCTGGAATCGGGGGCAAGGATCCACAAGCGCTTCGCTAGGGGGAAGCCACAATACCCAGCAACGGTTCCGAACCGAGTCGACGATTGCGGACAGTCGAACTTTCATAGGACGACCACTAACGCCCCTCGGCGCTCAGGAGAGAGAGAGAGAGATATTTTGCGAGAACTGTGCAGAACAAGCCGCGCATGCAATGGAAGCGACCTCAAGGAACGACTAGCGGCTGCTTATTCGATCGAGAAAACGGAATTCACTCATGCAGGAATCGCAAGCTCTAAATGCGAGGTGTGTTCGACATGCCATGATATCCAATGATATCGCTCGAGTTTTATCGTCGAGACGATTTCAACTAAAGAGGACTTCTGCCTCAAAATTTGTTCGCTCAGTTTTCGTAGAGTTCGGAACATGCATTTTTCGCGCAGTTGTTCATTATCAATCTGTTGTTGTGTTCGGGCTTCTTCCCTTTCACTCGGAGCGCCGCTCCTGGCTGCGCATCGGAGGATCGAGTTTGTTCCGGAGGGGATCGGGTTTCAACCAATCCCACGGACTCAGAAACACAATTCCAATCGAAAAGTTTTCTCGAATCACTCAAAAACCTCCCGGGAGGTTGGAAATACATTATAGGAGAAGTTGGTCGAGCCCGAAGGCAACGACCGAAACAGAGAGAGACGCAGGCTATACAGCCGCACAATAAACACGCGCTGGGGAAGGGCTCGAGTACAGAATGTATGTATCGCTGTTCCCCGGGATACTGCCATGATCACGCGGCTCAAGACTTCCATTTATTCAATCAAGTGGAGAGGAGAACGAAGATGGGAATAGAATAAACTCGGGGAACGAGAAGACGCAACACAGATGCTGAATTTTTTTGCGTCGCATTTTGAATCCACCGAGTTCAGGATACTAAGATGAGCTGAATCGCTGAAAGAGGCAGAATCGTGTAATGCGCGGCGAACCCTTCAAGGAGGCTCTTGCGTTGAACATCTCATTGTCAGCGTTAAACAGGAGTCTGTCGTCACTGACAACAAGCATTTTCCGAATGCTCTCGATCCGCGCTGTTTCAACTTGGAGCTCGGGTGAGGCACACCGTGCGTTGTTGTTCTTCTTGCCTTCACCAATTATGTTCAAACTGTGCGATCGGAGAGCGGTTGGAGCATCCTGTAGGCGACGACTTCCTAGGGAGGGATTTCTCCACAAGAGCGCTCCTTCGACTTTGCCTTCATTCTTGGCTCATCAAAGGCAGGTCTTCAGGTTTCGTCGGTCTCTATGCGAACGGGCACGTCCGCCTTGAAATAGAAACGCCGCCCTGGAGATTGTGGTTACGGAGACGAGCGCTGACAACTGATCGTTTAGTCTTCCCTGGGTCACACTGGTTGAATCAATTTCAACCAAGGCGGCGGCGGCGGCGGTGAAGGCCGAGCACGGATTGAAAGGTCCCCGCGGACACAACCCGACCCGAGGGACCGATCGAATTGCCGGTCTCCGTTTTCCCTCGGCTCTGGAATTCTCTTCTTGCTGCAAAGCGATCGGAGGTTCGTGCTAAGAAAACCAACGCTCGAAACTCCATGACAAAGACTTCTGTCCCAGACAACGGACTTTGCCTTTCATATGATTCGGCTGCGTATTCTGATTCTGGAATGATTTCCGTGTTGGCTAACTCATCAATCCTCGCCTTCGGACGTAGACTTTGTCGCGTGCTTGTTTATGAGGATGTGTTACAAAGAATCTACGACGAGCTTCTCAAATCTCGAACACGAACGGCTTTCCGGAGGTCTCAACGCCGTTTTTACGTCGTATTTTTGTGTAGACGTTTTTCCCTTCTCCCCTTTTGCTATGCTCGTTTCCATGATCCCGATCCCTCTGTTTTTGCTGTTGGCTCATCCGATTCGTAGATCATCCAGTTCTAATCGGAGCCATGCGAAGACTGCGGAGGATTGATTCAGTTCCATTGATTTGGTTTCTTTCGCTAACTGTGCAGCTCTCCCTTGTTGCGCAATTCCTCGTTCCTCCTTCCGGTGTCCGCATCCGCGTTCAACGCTTCAGTTCCAGTATCAATTTTCCTGCTTGGCGAGCCAGAGTTCTTGAAATTGTTCTCCGAGCAGTTCTTCCTAGATTGACCTTCGCTCCACTCTACAAATCATTTTCTCTCCGAGTATCTGAAACAGGACACTGAGCGGCACTGATCCCCAAGGTTTCCGGATGGTTCATCGTTCCGATGAACGTTTGAAATTGCTTGCTCCATCCTGAACAGAATACTTCCCGCGGCAGAGATAACTTCATTGCAACCTTCATCTCAGCGAAACCTGAAGAGGAGGCAAAAGGGGAAACGGAGAAAGACTTCAAGGTTCAATCGAGGCGGGTAATCACGATGGCCATTCGTTTTTTCTTTCCTTTCGCTACCGGGTTCGCCTCAAGAGCTCGGCTCTCAGAACAAAGATTGGCGGCTCGGTGGAGTGTCTGGATGAGCTCTGCCGTCGAGTCAGCTGCAGTCTGCGAACGCTTGTAATTGAGTTGTCATGATGTCCATTCATTTCGCATCCCTCGACCGCTTCGTGGGCTATCCGCTGGTCGTTCGCCTCGCCTTCCAGGTGCTTCGATGGGCCATCAAGGCCGCGGAAACCGACTACATAGGACACAGAGGCACGCAGAGATCTCCCCTTCAATTAAGCACCGATAAGGCGCTGCTCCAACTCCGCGCTTGAGCTCGAGCTCATCGAGGCCTTGGCCTCCGTAACCCTTGAACGGAGCCCATTACGGGCCGGTTTCTTTCATGCCCAATGGCCTTGAATATTGATATCATCCGGAACGGGACGTCGCGGGAAGGTATTCCGACAACCGCTGCCTCACGCTCCGTTCGTTTCATATTTCGTCGAATTCACTGCTTAACATAAAACATTTCCTTCAGCTCCGACCTCGACCCAAATATCCATGCTTCTTACGAAAATGGAGGGTTCGGGGGTCAAGATGCAGGGGCTGTCGTCTCCCGCGGTCACGGCTGACTCCGCTTAAAAACCAGAATGGGCGGTTCTATAGAGGGGTGGAATTGACAAACGCTCTATTGATAAGCGGAGCGAAATGCGTTCTTCTCCTCCCGCTGGAGCAGCTCCCGAAGATTCTCACTTTCCAGCCGCGGCATGCCGCCCCCTTTTGCTCAACTCTCGCTTTCATCGCTGAATGACTTGGAATCTTAGAGTTTTGGCTGAGCATTTTTCGCCGCTTCTCATCTTCTTCCCACTTCGTCGTAACTTTTCATTCTGTGCGTCTCTATTTCGTTGTCGATATATTCCCCCCGATCGAGTTGCTCTCATCGTTTCTTCTTTTCCGTCTACTCTTCCTCCCCGATTTTCCAAGATATGGTCTGTAGTCGTCGAGCCGGGAAATCCTCGTCGCGGCAGTATCGCCGCAGTCTCGGAAACTCGGAAATCTGGACAAGATTTTTTTTTTCGTCGAGGATCATCGTTTGGTTGCCCGAAGTCTCGGTGATGTCAACGTCGACGACGACGAACAGAGAACAGCAATTATTATGGTTTACAACATTCGCCCGAGGGTTGGAAGGTTCAACAAAGCCGGCGCTTCAACTACCGGCCACCGATGCAGCTTCAAGCACGCTTCTGCGAAGCCACAAAAGAAACGAAACCGATGGGATTGCGAAATGTGCGCGCGGTCGGAATCCGCGTGGAGAGGTCTTCGTTCAGTTTGCCGGTGAAAGTTCCTCGGCATCCTCGAGGGACCTTTTTGAGAGATCGGAGTTTCCGATGGAAGCACAACCACAAAAGATCGGTCGAGGTACACAGCTGTTCCGCGGTCTTAGGCTTGCACAATTTCTGCGTCAACGTTCGTCGTTGGTAACGCCTCGCACGCGGTCTGCTCCGGGCAGCTCTGAGCGTATCACAGGCTTCGCATACTCCATACCAGAGGCTCCGATACATACTAATCAAGTTTCCGTTTCGTGTTTTGCATATCAGATACGCAGACTCCGGAGCACACTTCGAACGAAGCAGAAGAATAAATATGGAACCACACCGCGTTTCGTCCTGCTCTCGCTTACCCATCGGTGCGAAAAAAGTTTGTGGCTTGCGAATTGGGCGACGAATTCGCTCTCGATTCCACGTTCGTGTCGGATATCTATCGATACGTGAACATCTTCAGAAACTTCAACAACTCCGAAGGATCAACATTTTCAGCTGCTCGGGGCTGGTTTCAATTTTCACGGCTTCGCTTCGGGAAACATATCCAGGCAACGAGTGGAAAATTGAGTCGTCCCAATTTTGTGGGGCGCCTCATCGTGAACGATGAATATCAGGAGACAGCTATAAAACGACCATGCAGAAAAGCGGTGGTGCCCGCGATGCTCTCTATAGCCGCGATGATTATATTCATTGCCTCTCATGCAAATGATCAAGAAGCGAACGATGCTCCAAGGAGGAAAAAATCCGCTCGAGGGTCACCTAATGACCGCCTGAATGTTAGTAATAGGGCATCCTTGACGCCAGACGATCCGAGCAATCCTTTTGCCCGCCAGCTGCCCCTTCGGCCATCTTTTCCCTCTTCCGCAGAAGCTCCCCGCGTCCCCGACGTAGTGCTCTCCCTCTCGTCTCCGTAGGACCCTCGATCTTGTGCTTGACGAAATACATGGCAGTATACAGCGCATATTACCCAAAAAGAATCTCTGGCGCGGAATAAACGGCGAACCGGTCGTAAGGACAAGAAGCCATGCGATCGTGGAACCGCAGCCACTCAAGGAATCAGTCAGTCGAGCGTTCCTCATCGACGAGGCGGGCCCCTCCACTCACTATAATGAAGATACGGCTAGCGATATTACTCCTGTTACAACAACTATTACTTTTGGTGCTCTCGTGGACGCCTACGAGCTGCACTCGTAACGGAACCGCGCCACAATCAGGTATCCATTATCCCGACGATTAATGAGACTCCCGCACGTTCCTTTCATACCTCTCGTACCTAGGGCCTTTTTCGATGCTCGACACTCTCGATTCCTCGCGATGTCGTTCAATATGGGAACGAGACGAAAGCAAGAACGGCTTTCTGTTGCGGTAGAGCTCGTTCACTGCCCTGCGTCATCGAGTTCAGAGTTTGTTCGCGAGCGATCGTTCGATTATCCTGTCACGGTTTTCCCATAGCCAATATATTCTCTAGGACGCGTGACAATCAATCGTCCACGAATGGTCCCTCCACGTCACTAATCCTGTGTCTTACAGTTTGATGAAATGCCACCCGGGAAACTGAATTAATTTGCCTCTGACGACAGGCAGCTGTCTGTCTTCTCTTGGCGTTCCAAACTATGTGGCCAACTGGGAGAATGTTACGCGGTCAGAAGCAGCCGTTGAGCTTCGAAGTCCTCCGTGCCGGGAATCATCAAGACCCATTGCACGTTTTCCGCCTATGATATCGGGAGTTTCAATCGAAGCTGACATGGAATCAAATCCCTGTCGGGTCGGGCGACGAAGTCCACCGAAGGAGCGAAGGAGCACAACAAGAGAGAAAAGTTTCGGTTTAAATCAATGCTTCAACCCCTCTCGATAGCTATAGTTGATTACATCACGGTATTGCTAACAGACGCCGAGAGCAGCGCCCACTATTGAACTTGCTCGGAAAAAATGAATCATCGGAACAACCGACGCGTCCGAACCAGGAGGTCAAAAAGGGAGGTCCCTGTTTAACTGCACATCCCTCTGCTAGAGTCGTTGGTCGACTAACTGTTTTGGCAGCTAGGCCCCCAAACGACCCACCAATCAAGCGAGATACCGAGCGTTGGGCCAGCCGTGCGGCCACGTGGCCAGTCAATATAAGGTCAAGGGCCACGGAACATTGATATTAGACCTCGGAGTGACCTCTATGCTATTCGGAAACTTGATGTATCACCATTGATCACACTTCTGGCATTTGTAGCGAAGGCCTGCCCGACATGTCCTCGGGCGCAGCTCACGTAGCTAACTACGTTGAGTTTGAATGAAACCACTGTCCCCCGCGAGGAGTCGCGTGCGACTTCGTGCTCCCTCTCGTCGCGCGACTACCTCGCAACGAACGCAAGGTATGCAGATGCTACATGTAGGGCGGGGCGTTTAGAGTTTTCGGCGCCGCGTGTTGTGTTCGCGAAGGCAGAAGAAACGCCTAGGGTGTTCTGGTGTCGACTTCTTGGCGTGGTAGTGATACACCCGCGCAACCCTTGGGGACTCCTCCTCAAAAAAAAAAGGTTGAGAATGATTGTGATGGAAAACAACTGGAGATCAGCCAATGCTGCAACGAAGTTACATTCTCAGTGGTTTTCCTTCCGTAGACGGATCGTTAATCCTTGGAATCGGGACTCAGGAGCTCCGGCGGGGCTCGTTGTCCTTCTACAGGGAAGACGGAAATTCGTTCTTAAGAGTCCCGAGGGGTCTGCCATTTCCGGCCTTCATTGCTCATTCTTCCTTTTTCGAGGCCGAGTCCCTTTCAAGGCGACAATCTTCGCGTCGTCACCGCGCCTCCGAAACCGAGCTCGAATTATTCACGCTGCGAGCTCCTTGAATTTCTTAATCAGTCCTGCATTACGTCATGCCGCCACCATTTCTCGGCATCCGGTATCTTCATCCAGACACCGCCAGACTATGCTTCCCGGAATATGTGAAGCTTTCCAGACTTTTCCCCCGGCCCCGTAACGCTCACCAGACTCGAGCCTTAGGAGCGGAGCTTCTGCTAATTTCGGTTTTCTGGAGCTTCGCTGCCTAAATGCCATTCGATCACTTCCAGTGTCTCCCTCTCTCGCTCTCTCTCTCTTCCTCTTCCTCGGATGGATGGAGATGACGGAAGAATCGACAACAGATGTGAGCTCATATTTCGAGCGAGGAACGTTTGTTGAGAGCAAATCCACGGTAATGGGTCAGCCGGACGGAGTTCTGTTACCTCAGCTTCTGTCTGCTCGTCGTCTATTCGCGCGCAGTCTCCGGCTTAGCTCGAATTCCGGGGAACGACAATCGTTCCGAGGTCAAAGTTGATCTTAGTCAACGGAAAGTCCGGTCCTCGCCACAACAGCTGCTTTCTAGTTTCCAACGGCTATGAAAAGCGATGCTGCACGGAGTATAAAGATTTCACCACAGCTTGGAACGCTTCAAAACCGAGCAGCCTCAGATGTCGAGTCCCGTGCACTTTTTCGCCCGCTGAAAGGCTGGAAGTTTTCACGTTCGGAAGCGGGAATTGACAGCAGCGGGGGAGAGCAATCACCCGAAAATCGACGGGCAGAGAAGTAAGAACAGAAGAGTATAACGCTCCAAAGTCGGTTCCCTGCTCGCCAGCCAAGTGACGAGGGATGTTGGATGCTCAACTAGGCCTCAGGTTTACGTTTCCTAAACTTTTTAAACCCGCCGGCCTCTATAGATACTTCCATACCGCCGCCGCGCCGTGAACTCCCGAACGGGCACTGCCGGAATTGTTTGAAGCATCACGCTAAGGATGAGAGAAATGATCGAGCGACCTGAGCTCATGCATAGTCCTGATCAAGAATCTCCGAACTTCAGCAGCCTACCGACTCCTTTCCTTCACTCATGCACCTCCTTCCGATTCCGAAGTGAACATGTGATGTGCCCTGAACAGTATGGTGAAACCAACCCCGAAAGCAGTGATCTAACTGAGATTTCCGCTCTTGCTACGCTTTGCGGAGATCATCACCAAGCCCTATTCGATCCATATTTCGGTATTGGTTCTAGTACTGGTCTTGCTTTCCGAAACGGGATCGATCGAGAATCCGCCACATTTATCGCTGTATAGCGGTCCAACTCCCGAATCGCGAAGACAGCCTAGACAGGTAAAGAAAACACCGATGTGCGCCCCCGAATACACTGAGTGAGTGCCCGAAGGGTTTTCGTTGCCGAGAACTAGAATTAAGAACACTGGCTCGGTTCCGGAACGATAACGGCTCCAAGTCTGAGTTTTCACGAGGTTTCGTCGATCGCCCGCGGGAAGGCGGGTGAACTCGGCTCTGATATGGGCGAATGCGTACGACCAAAATATTGATACGACTTGAAACGTAAACAAACGCCTCGACTAAGATAACATCTGTCTTGCGGCATCCCTTTCTAGCATACCGCAGCGTTTTGGCAATTCAGAACGCTGACTCAGGGAATCCTAAGAGAACAAAAGGCTCACTCGTCCTGCAAGCGGAGGTTTCCGGAGGACAATATCGCCAACAGTTGGTCTGAGATCTTTTGGAATAGCTCCCTCGACTCGGGCTGTGCCCGCTCGCACGCCCTCCGAAAGCAGAAGAGACGAACGCAGGACTCTGAGCGGGGACAGCGGCACGGGAAGAATTCAATCTTCGTTTTGGAACTGGAGCTTGAATCTCGGATCCGATTCTCAGGCTCAGTTGGGTGTGAATTCTGACGGTGAATCGCGCGTGGATGATGGCTGACTCCTGCTCCTTTGTCTGTCTCCTGAGTTTTGGCTTTTTGTCCACAGCCAGATCCTCGCCCCGATCGAGCGAGAGACGTGAGCCCTTATCCCTTTCGCTCCGATAACCGATCGCGAGGGATAACCGTTCAGGATCCTGATTGCAGTTGAAGCCCTCGAGTTCCGCGATTTCCATCTCCGTTCTGCCGTCGCAAATCATGAGCAACCTAAGGATAGGATGAAACAGATGCCAAGTCCGCGAGGAACGTGCACACGCGACCGCACTTCCTGTGCAAGATATTCAGAGGGGGACTCCGAGGGCCACTCCATATAGCTCCGTGAAGGTCCACGACACGTAAAGCAAGCAAGCAAGCAACGGAAGACGTGATCGGAACGGCGAGTTTGTCAACCCTTTGGTCAAACAATCGTTGAAATTCCCGCTGATTTGTATTTTCGTCAAATACATGGATGTGACCGTACGGTTCACTGATCCTCTGTCCCAAATCACGATAGTGCGCTATCGCTCAAGAAGCCTGAGCGATCATCTGAATTTCTCAAATAGGCATTGCCGGAGACGATCTCTGTGTCAGTCGTCCGACGGTCAACGATCGATCCTTCACGCCGAAAGCCAACAAAGACGACGGCAGCAACGTCTCTCATTTATCGAAGGCCTTATCAATCCGCCCCAGGCAACGTCCGACCATGAGTTCGCCGAAGATCTTGATCTCGACCCGCAGCGGGTATGATGATGACCTCGAGATGTCGGACCGGAGGGATCCAATTCCGACCGGAAATGTCGTGACACTCACCTGGCAAAATGAGAAGCAACAACGCCCAATATACTTTCTCTTCATCTTGGGCTATGGTCGCAGAGCCGTCCGTCCAGAGTGTGTCGTTCAGGGTACGATTGAAGCCTCCAAGGTCATCGTAGTCCAGCTGTAGGCTTGAGTTCTGGTTTATGCTGTCCTGGCCGCCGTATTCCCCTTGCTGCAAGAATGGAAGGCTGAACTTAGTGCCGCGAAGCTAGTGGAATCGGTAGCCAACTTTCATCAATCGAAGGCATTTTCCGCACCAGGGAAGTTAGCTCCTCCCATTGATAAACTGCAAATGGGGCAGTTTCGACTGTCGAGCAACTCAGAATTGCATTGCGACGCGAATAGGTGCATAAAGTCTCCCTGAGTGAACATCAGAACATCCATGGCTGTCCCGGATGACAAATTTTTACAGCTGTTTGTACAATGATAATATGTGAAGTAGATCGACCGCCATTGTCTGTCAACTCTGCCCTTCTCACTTGATTGAGAGCTTCCCCTTTCGAACACGCAAGCCCAAACGGAACAAGCTGTACAGGGACGGAATTGGGCAATACGATGACGTTATTCGGTATTGCTTCAAAATAGTTTTGGGAACAGCATCGACCTTACTGGGAGAGTTAATCGTCTCGGCCTTCCGAAAGGGATGAGGACGATTCTCAATCGGGGTTATAGCTAGTTCTCCCCCTTTTTCCCGTCGTCCTGTGTTTTGGTTGAAGCAACCGGATTTTCAAATCTTGAGGGCGATTCCAGGTTCAGACTATCTACCCTGCAGTCCCGCGTGTAACGGACCCCGTTTTTCAGAAAACTGTCCGGCGTATAATTAACTGGTCAGATTACGAACTCATCGCATAACGAACTGGTCAGATAACGAACCCATAGCTCCAGGAAAACGCGTCCTCCTGGATCACACTTTCCTTAGGAAGAAGAAGCCACTCCCCAACATCAAGCCTAAGGCAGTGAGATCAAGTGGAATCAACCCCTTGCTGTCAATAGATACTCTAACCAATCAGTAGCCGTCAACGTTGACCGATGAGATGACTTCTTGAGGCCGATATACGATGAATTTGTTAGACGATAAGTACGTGAAACGACAACTCCGTTATGCGATAAGTTTGTGATACGATAAGTTCGTTATACGCGGGATTTCAGGGTAATGCTCGCTCAAAATGAAGCATTGATAGGTAATATATGTGCGGGCGACAACCCAGGCTCGATCTCGTGCCGCATCGATCAACGAGATTTTGGAATACAGCATGAGCGAAATGTATCAGAAATGGTTCCCGTTCGGGGCCTCTCAGGAGCTTGCCTCTCCTGTTGCGTGTCTTCCTCTTGTCCTCAGACCTGTGCTCTTTGTCACCCTCCCTGGTGAATGGCGCCCACTGTAACAGCTTTCAATTTAGAGTTCCGAGTCTTGTGTGTTCAGATTTCAATGGTCTCCAAACACCTCGTTCCGCGCCTCGCGAAAGGAGCCGAGTTGCGTAGGTTGTGCGCTCCATCTGAGCGTGCGGGCGTCGGTCTTTCCGTCCGCACCGTCTTCTACTCTGCTCCTTTACTTGCACGTCCGACTCCGATGTAACAAAAGCCTCGTGACGAACCTTTGCGTCAAGTGGAGTTGCTCTTGTAAGGGAGAGGAATAAGAGCGATGGTGCCGAAGTGCGACCGAGAGTTTCGGCAGAGTTGGAAAGCGAGGGTTGCGACGGAGCCGCGCGGAATTGCAAAGGTAATCGGAAGACCGTACGGAAAATTCAAGAGAAGACCGACGAGATGGAAATGCAAACCATGTAAAAACTTCTCCCATTGCCTCGGTTCGGAAAGGTAGAAGAGGAGAGTGCCTCTCGGTGGCCAAGCCTCCGCCGATTTCTTCCGCCGAGCTATTTTGCGCCTCCGCCCCGAAGACACGTACAGCATTATTCTCTAACGAATTTTGAGGCCCGTGAAGAGCCGTTCTCTCATGCCGTATCATACGAATGAGGGAAGAAATGCCGTCGCGAGAAAAAGGGAAATGACTGCACGGGAGCGAAAGTGAGAATATTACCTCTGAGCACAGGCCGGACGTTCACGCGGATGGCGATCCGACCAAACGGTGCGAAGAAAGCACGGAAGAAAGAACCGGGCGCGCAGGTTCCAGAGATAAAATGTCTTCCTAGACTCTCCCAGGGGACAAACCACCTTCAGCGTGTGTGTAATGGGGACTCGGTGAAATTCCGCTGTTGGAACAAAGCTGAGGGGAAAATTCACCATGGGCTTCGGGTTCTGCTGGAGTTTCCGGGCGCTTTTCATTACCGGGTTGACGCCGCCCCTAAACTATCCCAGCGCACGATCAAATTAGTTCAACGCGATCCCCGAGCTCCTTCTGAGTCATCGAATAAGTCACATCTTTCTACGAAAAGATCCGTCTTGCTCCGGACATCGCGGCACCGTACCCGTCGAGGGAATCGACGGTAATTCCAGTGAAGCGATCCGGGCAGGCGACAGACAAGAGAATGTTTCTTGGATGATTGCGCGTCGGTTCCGTGTACTTTACCAGACTCACAATCAGATTCTCTGGGACGATTTCACCCAAATCGCCACCAGAGCAGAGTCGCAGTACTACAGGGCCTCGAATTTCGCCTTTTTTCTTACCTTTGAAACCTTTCTAGGAGAGTAACCGCCGACGAGCAAAGTAATAATGCTGGCTGGCGAGGACTATCGGAATCAACATACCTACCTACCTACCTACCGAGGAGCAACATTGCAACCGGTTGAAAAGCCCATTACGCGGTGGCTCCTGTTGATTACATCAAATACTTTTACGCATCCATTGGTTGATATAATCGAACTCCATTGTATCCAGACTCTGACCTTTCCTGAAGGATTATTTTCAGAATGTTTCCGATCGATATGAGGATGGTCGTCGTCGTCGTGCAATGACGGACCAGTCCATTTCAATTACGCAACGTGGAAGCTCAAGGCTGCCGACTGGAAAAGTGGTCGTTCGTAAGGTCGCACGCGTCCGTCGCATTCGGTTTTGATTTCACTGTTGAATTGGAGCGTGCAACGTGCCCGGCCGATCGGCTCAAAGTCTAGCTGTGTTTCAGGTGGCACTCGCTGATTGGATTATTCACAGTCATCCAATTCGGAATGGAAGCCGCTCGAATCCGGCGAAAAAATCCATCGCCGCGCCGATCGGACGGACCTCAACCACTACTCACCCATCGAATTTTCAGAGATGAGTTGCGCACGCCCGGCTTGATTAAAACCTCGATGAATGGTTGATTTCAAAAGCTCCAATCGAAAGGAGAAGTCGTCGTTGAAGATTCATCCGAAGCATTCTAGCCATCATTTGCCACTTTCCTCTCAAATTCAACGTGCCGGCAGATGTATGGAGCAAACCACTACTTCTGAAGTTGGCGGCGGGCGCGTGCGGTGATGAATTCGCAGCGGAGAGGTTTCGAGTTACTGCTCGCTGCTGTGCTGCGGTTGGCCTCCACTGTCCGCAGACTAGAAATCCCGGCCGACCGGAGGGATGAGTACGAAACTATTTGGCCTCGCAAATCCGGTCCGGGAAAAACTGGGCCAGATGGAGGGAGTTCTTTGAGCTGGCGCTGTCTACTGAGTGATTATCAGGCCGTTAATTGTGCACTCTCGACGATGCACAAATGTCACGTACGCGTCACTCCAGAGGAATCGAGTTTCTCTAACGATCCCGGGCAGCGGTCAGTTCGAGGCTGGGCGAAATCTCTGATTCCCGACGATGAGCTGCTATGGTTGACCGCATAGACTCAGTCAGTCAGAGAGCCTCCTGTGGAGCTTCTGATTTCTCGTCCGGACCGTACAATTTGGAATGTCCGCGACGCCATCAAAATCCTGGGGCGTTCACCAGCAGCTTCTCTTCAGGAAATTTTTCAGGGGAAGTGAACTTTTTTTTAGCGCTGAATTGCAGTAAAGGAAATCCGCGAGGAATCAGCAACAAAAACTTCATATCTTGGGCCGCACCATTACTCACGCAGCTCATTTCATACCGCACGGCAAACTGCCAGGCTTCCGATCGGTTCCTCGACTTGAGCGCAGAGAATTGAGAACTGCAGCTCTTTGAGAATTTCTTGTGAACGCAGCTTGTTGGAAATTTTGGAAAATTTAGTTCGCAATCCGACATCGTCCCGCGAACCGGATTACGGCGGCGGAAAGCGCGGATGGCTGCGTGGCTGAAACACGCTTCCCGTTCTTTGTGCCGAAACTCATCATGTCGTTCAAAGGTTCAGAGTAGTGGACGCACAATTTATGGAAACGGATCGCTGTTGCCACTCTGAATAAGAACCCGATTCGTTCTGCGTGGCCGCAGAGTTTTCGACGTCGGAAGGGAATTTCACAACGCATTTTTACTTTTTCCCCTGAAGTTGGCTGATCTTAAGAAACCGGAAGCGTAACGCCTCGGAAACCGAGCTCGCTGCCTGAAATATCATATTTGGCTTCTGATCGGAATATGGGCAGATGACCGACAGGAAAACTGCATCGACACAAAAACTGCTGAGAAACTTGTATACGCCTTACGAAAGGATGTCTGACTGATTGAGTCGTGGCTCTCGGTTCGTTTTCGACTGAGCTGGAAATGTGTGCATTCAAGTCAACAGGGAAACAAACAGGCAGCCGAGCGAGCCAGCGAGCAGCGACCTGAAGGGCTCAAGTTGAAAGAGAGGATTTTGTTTGCGTTTGTCAACGAACGTCGTTCGTCGCTAGGAGCAGCTACTTGTGCACTGAGGGCTCAGGCGGCTCCTCTCCTGCTCCCCAAGTTTCCTCTATCCATTCCGTCCACCTGACTGCGATCCCGCATAAAACGAAGCAGCAGATATGGTAAACGCTGAGTCAATATTGTCCCCTCGAACCCAACATCAAAACATGGCTTTCTCCAGTCTCCTGCACTTTACTCCTTCTACAAGCTTATGCCGAAAACTGCTTTGCGATTCGGTCGCTTCCAAAACAAGCGACGAAGGCAACTGGCTGCGTTGGACAGCCCCACTGAATTAGGTTCGTTCCGTTTTCGTACCGTGGAGTTTCCGACCGTAAGCGCTCCGTTCATCTTGGAATTGAAAGTCTTGCGCTCGAGCGGAGAGACAGCGCTTCGGGAAATTCGAGAACGGTCTCGAATTCCTATCAAGGTTCGACGAGAAAGTTTTCGAATGAACTTCGCCGTGCAGAGTATTCCGAGGGAAAGTTTTTGGTCAACTTTCGATGGCGAAACATCACCGTCAAGAAGGTCGGCGTTCGCAGTTGTAAACTCTGAGGATTTTATTGAGAAAGTTGACGTAAGCGGTTGTGTGAGCTCCTCTGAAAACTTTTGGGAGACGACTGTGACAACAGGCGTCCCAAGCTCTCCTGCTAGGGAAATTCTCAGGCGGGAAATTCTCTTCGTGGTAAAAGTGATGTCGTAGCTCTCTGAGTCTTGGCTCCCCAGCAACTTCAACATGATGAAGAACTTTCACAACTTATTTTGCAGTTCCAGAACGTACATATTCGATCGAAGTCGTAAAAGAAAGTTCTTCGTCAAATTCAAGTTTAGGCGATAAGGCCGAGTTGATTGAAAGCTAGCGGTCACCGTGACGATGCCAGGAACTCTGAAATGCGGTTGAGATGGTACTCACCGGAACATCTCCGCGCATGTTGTTCTTAAATTGAGACGTGGCTACTCCTTGACAAGTGATTGCCGACGAAATCGATGATTCGGACTGATGCGGCCAGAGGTTCCACAATGTCGGCGGTCCCCGTCAGATCCGGCGGAAGAACATTCATGTTTGTCGATTCTGGAACAAGATCGACGCAATCGGTGAGCTACTCACAGTAACCTTCGACAGTGCACACTGACCGCGCTTCCCTTTACTTGAGTCAGTTGAGTCAGCTGCGCTGGCTCGCCTAATCCCTAGGAGAACATGATCATTCGCGAGCGGGAAAAAAAAATAATCAACAACTTGGAAAGAAGTCCAAATCGTCGAGCTTTTGAAGAAGTAAACAGCGAGGCACACCGTTACGCCCTGCGAATCGCCACTCGCGCCCTGATGCCTCAGTCAGTCCGGTCGTCTGTCTTCGTACCGAGGTGTCTGTCTGTTCGCGGAGCGAAGCTAGCGGCTTTTGATCTAGGCGTTGATTTTGTCTTTTCTTCGCTTCTTTCTTGCATGGCTTCTCGGTCAATCTATCAGTACACAGAGCCGACCGCGGATAGCCGTCATTGAGCCGGTCAGTTCGTCGAGAGTTTTCGTGATAAATTTTCGAATGTTTAGAAGAACGCCGATGTTTAAACAGCGCGCTTTCGGAAAGCTCGTTGTCAGGTTTACGATTCTAGAGGATTTCCTCTATGAAATATTAGCTGCAGAAACGACGACCCTACA
This sequence comes from Neoseiulus californicus, assembly GCA_028455905.1. Taxonomy (NCBI): domain Eukaryota; kingdom Metazoa; phylum Arthropoda; class Arachnida; order Mesostigmata; family Phytoseiidae; genus Neoseiulus; species Neoseiulus californicus. Next base: position 3,841,087 of record JAMQGS010000007.1, read on the forward strand.
TGCCCTAGGACTTGTACAGCGCAAACGTCGCTGCACGAGCCTCATCTGCTTCAAAATGAATTCCTGTCTTCATCGGGGAAATTCAAGCGAATTGACTTTTGGGACGTCCTGGTCGTCTTTGACATCGCCTGCCGTCGTAGTCATCGGCGATACCATTCGACCCGGGCGTTCAACCTCTGGGATCGTTTCGGCTAACCGAATTACGGCCCTGGTCGGTCGCTTACTTGCTCGTTGGTTCGTTCGTTGGTTCGCTCGCTCCATGGGGACTCTATCCATTGCCATCGCGCAATGTACAAATGGATCGCTGCCTAGATAGTCTGACAGTCGGATAACTCGATGGATACCGCTAGTGGATATCCCATCACATCCCTCTCGCCGGGCTTTTCACCGATCCCGTAGAGCTCGATCTCGGTCCGCTTTTTGAAGCTTGCTCGCGAAGATTGCGATGGAATTTCGGAATCGCGTCAATAATTCCAGGCAGTCATATTTTCCGTCCCGTCAGAATGAACTCAATACTAGAGAGGAGATCAAATAGAGGAACCTCACGGATGGCGCTGAGAAAATTGAAGCTGAGAAAATTCGGAGCTCATTCAGAATCGAATTCCTCCAGAAAAAAAGGAATCGAAACGACCACATACAATTTCGGGGGCGAAAGAGCGGCGAGAGCGGTCAAGTGGCGCGGAAAACTCATCATCGACACAATACGGTATGTTCCGCCGCCTCAGCGTATGCGCTCCCTCACTCAGATAGATAGATAGAAAAACCGACGATTTAAAATGAGCGCGCGATCTTGAATCTTGAACTACATAGAGTTTCTCAGATGTCAGACCCAAGCGCCACACCGTCAATCTTATTCAGGGCCGTTCTGGCTTCCCGAAAAATTCCATTCCCGACTCGGAGAGTCCTTCAAGGGCCTGTCCGACTGAGGGAGGATTCTCTGAGGCTGACGTAGAACCGACGGAGATCAAAAGCGACGTTGAGAGAGAACGCCGCGCCGCGATGGAAAACCAGACTTTGTTTGACGAGGAAATTTATATAACAATCCCGATCCCGACGGATCCCCGCCCTGCGATATTGACAATGAACCTGCTCCTATTTCGCCTGGCTCGGAGTTCGTCTGGAATTCGACAAACATGTTTGAGTGCCGGAGTTTGAGCAGAAACCCGAGCCGGGCTCTACGAGAGCCGAGGTCCGATATTTTTCAAACAAGGTTCTTACTGTGAACTGGGTATGTATACACACATATTGTAGATAAATATCCACTTTGGGAGCCTGACGATATTGCGAAGTCGATCGCGGCCGGATGTTTCACACCGTGACCCGTATGAGCTGGCGCGCAATCGCGACAAGGGTTTCTATGCGACGAATGAAAGGGTCACTCTCTCAAGAATTTCATTATACGTCCTTTCTGATCCACCGATTTGCTCTTTCAAAGCCCTTCTTTTGTTCGCCTCGCCCGAGGCGATGGAATTTCTGTGAGGGTGTATGAAATTCGTGGATACTGTCGATGTTCTTCATTTTCCAGATCGATCCGACATCGACCGCCGACAGCATTCGTGAATCGTTGCGCGTACGAATTTTGAATAGACGTCCTCTCGTATTTTCGAAGAAACCACAAACCTCTTCATCCCCATTCGAATCGATTTCTCAAATCTTTTCCTATAACTGCTCGAGGGTTTTCCTGCGTACGCGGGGAATCGTTCGTAGAATCTCAATCGGATGTACGGGATAAGCTTCTGAAGATGCCCAATGATTTGATTCGAACAGCCCAGTCTCCGTGGTGCCCTTCGGCGAATTCGAAGTACAGGCGAGCTCTAAACTTTTCCGACTAATTCGATATCTCGTCGAAGCAGGCAATCAAGCGGAGCCAGCGTATCCGACGGGGGATATTTCGCGCCGAGCTGACCGGACCGGAGCCTGAACAGCTACGATAGCCGTTCGTCGGATCGTTCGTTCCACAAAACGCTAGAAACGTAAAACTTCCGATTCTGATCCCTGGCCAACCGAAACCGACGCGCTGCCGAAGTTTGACTTCGTCCCCTGGGCGCGATTGCTGTCGCAGATAATACGTACACATATGGTGGTACAGTGCACTGCGATTGTTCCACGATATTTTGCTGGGGCAGAGGGGGCGAGTAGCGCGCAGGGACTTTTGTTCACATTGACCTCGATTTATCGGAAACACGCAACGGAACAACGCTCCCCACGCAGCGGGCAGATATTCGATCGCCGAATCGTCGGAAGGATTCTCGGATGTGCTCAGGCCTCTTGTTCACAAGCCACTTCCTTTGCTGCCCCCATGAAATGGATCAAAATTCATTCCATGAGGTTCCGTGCGGAAATATGAAAAGTTCTCATTCATGAGAAAGCATGAGGAGCGCAGCAGCACATGAGTTATTTCGAACAACGGAGTTGATGGGATCAAAGAGAGCAACAGTGATGGACGCTGGAAACCCTGACTGAACAAATGTTGGGGCGAAGCCTTTGGTACATTCATGGTGGGGGTCGTCTTTTTGGATTTTGAGAAATCCCGGAAAAACTTCAGATGAGAAGTACTTAACAATTCATGCGGGCTGTCCTGAAATTTCAAGCTCGGGATCACTGAAGAAATGAAAGAGAGTTTCAAACACATTCGCTCATGCTTGTTTTACTTACGGGGAGCGAAGTTTGCGGCAGGTAAACATCCAAACTCAGTTGAAAGAATCCAGTTTTGAAAACAATAACACAAGGCCAGGAACACGAAACAGGTACGCTTTCATCGATCGATCGATACCAAGACTGAGGCAACCACGCCCGCTAACTCCAGTTTTGAGGTCACAATAAATCTACTTTCTGTTCAGGCGACTTAGCGCCACCTCATCGTCTGCAGTAGCCTGCAGTGGAAAGTTCCTATGTTACTCGCATCATACCCAACATGGTATCAGATTCCCTTAGCACAACACTGTCGTCTGAGTGAGCTGAAGTTCAGATTATCGCGAACTTCTAATTGAACAGCGCCATCCGACCCCCTGCGGCCTGTCACGGGGCCAGCTTCTGTAGACGGCCCGAAGCGAACCAAAGCTTGTCGTCTAAAGCTGTCTCGCGGTGAACTCAACGGGGCGCATATGTTATATTGTAATCGCTGTTTCTTCCTCTTCTTCTTGAACCGAGCCGTTCCGCTTTTCGAAACAACAGCTCCCAAGAAAACAACGGCATTAAAAACTTTTGACGATCCGAACTCCGAGGAGAACCGCTGGCACCAAGTCGGTGGTCTGCCAACCGCCCGTCGCCAGCTCAACTGACCGCTCATTCGACCGAGTGAACGACAACCGAGACCAACCATCCAAGCTAATCTAGCGCTGTCAAGCTCCAACAGCCGTTTGTTCAAATTCATCGACCGCTTTCGAGCTTGTGCTCGTCGTTGGCTTCGCGTGACAGCAGCGTACAAAAAGAGCGGCGTTGCACTTGACGTTGGCTCATGTTCAGAAGGACCTCGCATACATCGTTGCTTATCTCGGGGCACGCATCTGTGCCTTGAGCTCTGAAACATGTATGTAGCTTCGGGGTCACGAGGTCGATTCCGATCAAGCATTTCGTGGTCCAGGGATCTGGTGTTCCCAGGAATCCGATCCTTCGAAACTTGCTCAGCTAGCTTCAGGATCTCCTGGATCAACCGAAGCCGTAGCCTTGAACTCGCAATGACCCTCTATGAAGGTCCGTATGCCCCATGCTTCGAGACGCAATAAAGCCCCTGCATGGCGTCGGTCGGCTTCGTAAACCCTTAGTCTTTCAGGTTTCCCGGTTTGGCTTTGACGGCACGGAGCTGAGCTCTCGTGCTTACTGCCCATCCAACTGAGTCAATGAGCCGCTGAGATTGGAGGTATCCTCGCTTTCTCGCTCGCTCGCTCGCCTAGGATTCGATTGGTTAAGCCGCTCAGATCCGACTAACTCTGCGAAAGGGTGACACCTTGAGCCCCTGAGTTCCTCCCCGAGGCGTGAATTCGCGATTTCTGAGCACCGCACTTGAGCTCGCCACCGCGGTCAATCAGGAGATCGATTTGTCACCTCGATATTCCCGGGTCGCATCCACCGCCGAATGGCGTCTTCTGGCAATGAATGAAACTGTAACACCGGGATGAGCAGTGGGTCGGAAAAACACCGTGACAATCATACTGATCCGGAAGCCTTGCTTCCAGCTTGCTCAGTGTGGTTCTCGTAGGCGATTGACTTCTTTGGGAGCTGTCCGGAAGGTTCTAAACTCTTACCGCGCGGACTGCGCGGGATTATGCTGTGCAATGAGAAGGTTGTGGCGATGGGCTCTGTGTAACCCTTCGGGGTAGAGGAGCATCTGACCTCATCCCTGGAATTGCACTGTCGTCCGAAGTCTTCAGAATTCTGGAAGCTGTCGCCGACTAGCTTCTTGACAGTGGGGTTGAGTTACTGGTGTACAGGCACATGTCGAGCGGATGCCAATCGTCAGCAGACGCTATAACTGCTGGGAACGGAGCCAAGAACAAGCGGCCGGATGAGATTTCTCAGCAGCACCTGAGGATGCGAGGAGGCGAGGAGGGGAGACTAAAAGCACCGAACAACAGACCGTGAGATATGCCATTTTGGAACGGTCACATTTCTTCATACTCTCATCTGTGGACCGTTCCGGTAGGGTTGTTGGTTTACAAACGAGAGCTCAGTGACGATCGGCTTTCACCGAAACCGAAGATTCCCCATCAGAGGTATTGCTTCCCAGATCACTTCTCCACTTCGGACCCAATGATCAAGCCCATTAGAGCAATGAAGCCAGGCTAATCATGATTTCGAGGAGATTGGATGCCTTCCAAATCACTCAAAGTAACAGACGCGTCGATCCATGCACGCATGTTGACACAATGCTGTTTGTCGTGTCCCATGGCTCGCGTACCGACTGACCCACCGGCTTGGCCTTCGACTTGACCTCCTAGTGAACAGTGTTGTCAGCTGTTGGCCTCGAATTCACTGGTCCGCCATATGTAAGAGGATTCTGCGCAAATCCGGGATTGAACAGACCGTAATTATTCAAATATTCTGCCATCAAAACATCCCGAGGCACATTCTATCCATCACGAATCCTCTACGGTCGCGAACCGCCGACCCTGATTTCTTATGCCACGCATCCGTTCCGTGCTCAGTATCTCTCGGAGAGGAAACGAATCGCCCTCTGAAAACCGAGTCGATACACACACTTCCTTTCTGAACGCAACTCCATGTAAACGACTTTCGCTCGTCTGGAGCAAAGTTTTTTTTTTTTTCAAGCGTCATGGTGGTTCAGGCTTCTTGCGACATGGTGCGTTGCGAGGCGCGAGTATGCACAGCGAATCCGATTCCGTCAAGTACAACCTGGGTGTCTCGGTTTGCTTCTACATAGAAGAATCTAGACTCTGGAGTCGTCTTGGGACGCAACTTAGGTTTCTTCTTCTTCCGCGATAGTGGATGTTCAGCTCTTACCGAATATGTTGTCTCGGAAATTAATCCTCGTAGAAGACGCCGCGGCACATTTCCAACCGAATCATCCGCTTGGACGTGGCTCTCGAGATAGACATCATGATTTCCGTTCAGTGACTCATATGACCGCGAATTCGATTTGAGAAAGCGCAGGGAATGGCCTCCCGGCGACAGAAACGAGACGACGATAGCCAGCCATGCATCGGAAGTGATTCCTACTCTATTAACCTAGAATTGCTGTCCGAGAATCCCGGAGCCGGATCATTGGATTACACGTGCGATAGTACCGAGTCCTTGGAGAACCAATCATCTCCTCCCATCACGGCTTCGCTCCTCAGAGAACGTATGCGCTCGTCTCGTGTAAACTTCAAAGCTCACGTTGTCGCAGTCATCGAGATCGATAGTCATGCAGGGGCAGAGCTCGTTCTTAACGATGAAACTTCGAAGTCCATTCGATCCATCCAGCGCATCATCTCAATTATCACTTCGAGTCAAGGCTCGACCTTAATTGACCATTCCATTCCTTCATCCCCCGTCTCGAGGAGCGGATCCAACCCGAGACGCGGAGAGCAGCGTATTCGGGAGGATTTGGGAAGTCTCCGGTTCGGGAGCATCGAGATGGAATTCACAAAGGTCACCCAGACTCTGGATCGCTGCTTGAAAACTCAACCCGCTCGACGTGCCGTTTATGGCGGTCATTCGAGACGGGGGAACAAAGCTTGGGAACGGGACCAGTAGACTCGAAGCTGGTGAGGTCTCTGGAAGTTATTTTATTGACGGGTATCGAATGCAGTAACCTCGGCAGGTTGGGTATCCGACGATGCGCAAGTTGGTCCGAACGCACTTTGGGTGGTGTCACGTCCATGTCATAACGACTGCAAGCCGCCGATTCGTCCATTCACCTCAAACGCAATCTCTAAACGGTGCTCCAGAGGCTCATAGAGAATGCGCGGACTTCCCTTGGGAGCCGGAACTCCTCTGGATCCTTCCGAAGTACACCTCCACCCATACACTCTCTGTCTCTCTCTCTCTATCTCTAGAGAAAGTTCCTCCGTTAGCGATTTGTTCCCTGGGTCAGATATGGCTGTAGAATCAGTTGCAAAGGTCGAAGCAAAGGACTGCGGTAAGAAGACATGAACTGGAATACCGAGAAGGATCGAACGTTGCCGAAAGAAACCGAGGTTTCACGGCGCGACTGTGAAGGAGAAACACTTTACGCGTTGTTGCTGCTTTGCTCATTCCGGGTAATAGCGAGCTCGGCTCGACGAGACTGAGTTTCGCCGCGCTTCACACAGCTCGGCTTAAACCGTTTGAAGTCTTTCCTGCAAATGACCAGCCCTTGGGCAAGTTTCCTTCGAATGCCGCCGTCACTTGTTCATTCGTGGGGAATCCCAATCGAGCTGAGCTTTGTCCCGCCAAAAAGACGATCACAACCCGAAACATGGCATCGGATGAGTCACGATGATCTACTTGACCGTGTCGATGACATGGTATGACCTGACACCTGACTACTTGGAGCTGGTTGTGGCACGCGATTCGCACCAGTGTCACGGAACATGACTCGAGAACGCATCGAAATTTTCAACTAATTGTAAATTGCGTCGTTTTTCATTCAGGGCGTCTCCTGAAACGCGACGACGAAGTCGCGATCCCTCGAGCTCCATTCCAAGGTCGGTGCATGCCGTGCGCATATGCCTAGTGCAGGAGTCGGCTTGGGAATACGATTCGCTACAAGTGACTCGGCCCGTGATTAATTCACTAACGTACAGCCATCGAATCATCTCCAGAGACTGCGTGCGAAGCCTGGATCTGTCGTTCTCCATACAGTCGACAACACGCTGTCTAACCGCCAAGCTTCGGAATCGCTTTCAGGTGGTGCCAATTTCGCTCCCGAGATTCGGAGAGCTTTCTCGCTCCCTGTGCAGAGAAAGCTAATTGGATGTCTTGACGACCCGTCAAGGTAAGTCTCATGCAACTCGTTAGCGACGAGTTTTGCTGCCAAAGTTGTCTTCGCGCCGACTACAGGCCCCCCGTAAATTCAAACGAGAGCAGTGACGGAGCGTTAGAGATCGAGAGCATCCTGTGAACTTCTGTTCTGAATTCCATTTCCACCCCCGAAGCACGGATGAGTCGAAGGAGTAGGAGTTTGAACGTAGACTTCGGCTCAAGTCCCTTCCATTCATTCATTCATTCAAGAATCGGCATTCAGGCCACCTTCGTCTCCTTATTCCTCTACTTCCGAGTGAGCCGAAGCGCAGACTTCTCTGAGGTCTCGAGGGAATCAAGGATTGCGTTGACTGCACTTTGTGAATTTTGCGGTTCGGCAGTCAATTTTGAAACTTATCGCACTCTTCCATCCTCCGACTCTCCGAAGCGGCCTTCGGCGGCTGCTGCTGCTTCACCACGATGGGAATAGAGAGAAAGTTCTCCAGGAGTTCAGCTAAGAAGCGTTCCCGACTATTCTTATTGTCAGAGGGGTATTAGCAATCACCTCTAAAGCAGGTATCCAGGGTATAGAGACGCAAGAGGAAGCTACGCGACGCCGTCATTGAAAGAAGAGCCAATGGAGGCAGTATCTTGAGAGGAGGCAGATGGGAAGAATCGCGACTGAGTTGGGAGGTGGGAATTCTCCAGGCTCCCTTGTATCCTGGAGACAGAGAGAGAGAGAGAGAGAGGGGAACTTCGAGATTCCCACTTTTGATTCGAGAAACTGAATTGCGCGCATGCGACGACACCAGGTCTCAGCGGATTCTCTGGCGAGTTTCCGTGAACGACGGCGCCGGCGGCGTTAAGCATGGAAACTCTCCCACAAAAGCACGGCGGCTGTAATTCTGGTGAAAGAAGGCTAATTCCGCAACGATCGGACTGATTGACTGAATGGATTCTTTTATAGACTCGAAGGTATCTCCACGTCGGCCAAGAGAGCCGTTCGCAAGCAAAGTGCTTGAAAGAAGACTCTCTTGAGGGGAGCGGAACGAGGTGTTGCAGATTCGATCCCGAAACACGAACACGCGAGCTCTCAACGACTCCGAATAGTACCTCTCAAGTGATGCTCATATATCAGTCTGCCCGTTGCTCGCCCTCGAGGAGGATCTCTCCCTGGCTGACTGACGAGTGAAGCGAATCCTGCGCTTGTTCATCCTTTCGAACTTGAGAGGGCAACCTCTCACAATCAGAATGTCAGAACTAGAGTCGTTCCGGAAACTTCGAGCACGTGAAGCTCTTGAGCTTCGAGACACGCGCATCCCGCCAATCGGAGACCGTGAATATCTGGAACACCGCCGGAACTAGTGAACTCGCTGAGATCGGATCCCACGGGAGTTCGCGGTATTGGAACTACGGCACGTGGGGAAATTCGAGCGAGTATACAAGCTCCAAGTTCGTGGACAAACTCGTTACATGGCACGTGCACGAGGGGGTTTTGATTAAATTTCAATCTCGTTATCGGACAACAACTCTGCAGGCTGCATGTCTCGATTCGGCGGAATTATGGAATCTGCGGAGGTGCTGGAGGTGCGAAGATCCCTCCATCAAGCCCCCATTTCGTCGCGCCGCCGGTGCAGCTGCCTTTGTCATCGTCATCAGGGCGGCCGCCATCGTAATAAGTGCCCTCTAGCTCCTGGTGTTTGACGATCAACATTAATATTCAAATGAGTGTGTGTACCGTGTTACCCAGGTTGAGGGAATGGCGACCTACGCCACTAATCGAGGAACAACGAAGCAATCGAGGAATTGTTTGACGACCCGCGATAAAAAAAAAAGATTTCATGATCGACGAAGCAGAACTGTTTCCATCTTTTCCGTCATTTCTGGGTCTGGAGCTTCATATCGAGCATTTGGCGAGATTTCAACAGGGCCGCCACCGGGATGCTTTCGAGAAAAAGCGAAGCAGCCTGTCGAATCACCTTCAGTCGCTGAGTTGATGGCGGCAACCATGCGCGATGCCATTGTGAGGGCACTTGGAGAGGCTCAGTTTTACGAGGACCTCCAGGACAATATTCCCCGTGATGTCACCGGCTTAACCGATACGACGACGTTGCCGGCAGCGGAACAGCGGTGCATCGCTTAGCCGTGGGGCTAGCCGTATGGAGCAATTAGGGACATGGCCTAGTTGGATCTATGCCTGGATGATCCAAATCCCCGGAACTTTGTGTATCGCTGCTATTGTTTCGGTTGCGATTCCGGTCTCGACCGACTCTCCACTTACCGTGCAGGTGAACCTAGTTCGTGCAGTTCGTCCTGGGAAGTGGCTCAATCAAAGTTCTCGAAGTCCATTTTGGTCCTGCTAAGCCAACCAACCAACCTCCAAGACCTTTGCGGCGCTTCCCTGCTATCGTCCAAACATTGAGTCGAGGCTTTCAAGGAGTTATAAAGACGAAAATCCATTTGTTTCTGTTTTCCGCTCGGAGAAGAGAGTATCTGGAGTGTGTGAGAAATGATGGTATGGAGAAGGTGGAGACAGGCGTCTTAGCGATTACGCGAACACCGTTGCTGCGTCTCTTTGTTACTGCTCTTCTTCATCCCTTCCAATTCTTTCGTTCGCCCATCATCGATCCATCGATATATCGCATCCCGAGTTTTCCTCGATTGCTGTCGTTCGAAAGATGAGGTCGCCAACATCTACGCAGGCGAGAGCAAGGTTTGGAGCGGGGAGTAGACGATCGCAAGCTAGTCAAGGACGCGGGGGGGGGGGGGGGGGTGCATTCTTGATAGGCGAAAGCCAAGTTTCTCGAGTGGAGTTTCATTGAGTTAGATCGCTCACTCCTTGGCACTCCTTTCCTCGTCGCTTCTCTGACACCTTTTGTGCAGCTCTCGAAGAGCCGAACATCAATGAGCCTATCGATCTTTTCCTCTAGGAACAAGGGCTCCGATCCTGCGCTCAACGCGTGGCGAACGATGGCCGTGAGATTCCCCGCTCCATCTTCTCATTTCCTCGGACAGCTGTCTCATACGCTTCGAATTTCATGTCCTTCTTGTTGTTAGGGTCTTCCCAAACTCTTCTGCCTTGGCTGATGCTCCGAGATGTTCGATCTTCGGAACGGTGCTCTCGGAATCGCACATTTGATATCAATCTCCCCCGTTGTTCCTCTCGCTCAGCGCATCCATCCACGGAATTCACTAAAACCAAAAGTTTTGCAATTGGAACGATATTCGGTCGAGGATTCACCCGCGAAAAGTCCTCAAAACCGAGAGATCTTTCGGTGGTCTCAATCCAATTCATTACAGGAGCTCATTCATCAAAAGATGATACCCTCGAGTCATCAAGGGTTCGCTGCATCCCTTGAAGCTCGAAGCAAAGAGAGTTCCGACGAGCGGCGGCGCGTCGCTTCACACGATTTTCTCCCTAAAAACTAGACACACTGTTATTCAGAAAACGGAACGGTTGTCTTTTATGTGGAACGCTGGGACTTTGAGCTTCACTTTCGAATCCCTCGGGAAACCGGAAGGAAGATTTCGCTGAATTCATTCCTTGGAGCAGTTTTCAACTCGAAGACAATGCACGGGCACACAAACTCAGGGGCACTGATTGATCGTTCACCAGAGCGACTTGAGCCTTGATTCGGGGATCGGATGTTGCTCCATGGAACCGACTCCGCCCACCTACCTTCAACGCCGAATCTGCGAATAAACCATCTCACATCGAATCTGAGCGAATTTCAACTCGAGGTTCCAGCCGTCAATCACGAGTTGAAGCTCACCGGGCCTGAGTCTACGGCCGACAAGAAATCCCTAGACTTTCGATCGAGCGGACGTCCAGCCGACGCAGACTTCACGAAAGGCGCGCAGTGACCTTTCCCGCAGTTTTCTCTACCCTTTCAGTCATTCTTTGTGACAATGTCGTGCGTCTAGGAGTATTGTTCAGGAGATTTGAAATTACATTCCGGCCCTGTCAAGAGAACCAACGATATGAACAGTTCTTCCTCCAGACCGCCTGGCCTGATATGCCGAGAGACAGGAAGGTGACACCGTAGTTCTGCGTATATTCCAACACCGCGCTGCCGAGCCGAACGAGATACCAGCCGTTGACGTGGCTTTCGCCGTTGCCGAGCTCTGCTGATTTGCTTTGTCGGTTCAGTGATCGTCATCGTGTTGCTCTTCTCGGATTTCCCGCGTGTTTCCTCTGCTTTTTCTCGTTGTTCCGCTCTGGTCTGCCTCGTCTGATTTGATTACGTGTGCCAATGAGGTGGTTATATGCGCTAATAGTTGCTGCTATGAGAACAGATTCCGCTACATCGTTCCATTCGGTCGCGTACGGAGTGAGACCGGCACGCAGCAGCGAAAGCACCGAGTGAGAGCAGCCTTCCGCCAGCTGGAGAGGCTTTGGTTAGAGGGGACTTGTTGCCGAGGAGCCGTGACGGGCCGCGGACGTGGGTCAGCTGTGTAGTTGACGTATGACCGCTGCGAGCCAAGCTTGCTGATTCGTTGGCGGTGTAAGCACATTCCTTCGGAGAGGATGATATCAATTCATTGGCAGAGGAGCCGGGCCGCGGCGTAAAAATGTCTCTCTGATCTTCGGCCATAGAATTTTCGCTTCCTCGTTTCCATCTCTGCGCGGAATGCGAATCGTACAACGTACGTGGATAGTAGGGAAATAACATCCACCGCAGAAAGCAAACCAGGAAGTGTATGAACCAGAGTTCTCCCAGGTACGGCAACGACGGGGTGTGAACCGTACTCCTGACACGGGAGGTCTTCATTTGAATTTCTCAGAGCAGCATTTTGTGAGTTGAGAACAAAAGCTGCGTAGAAGTTCCATCGAAAATGCAGCAGGAGCCAACAGCCAACGCTTACATAAAGCCTCTCAGGAGAGGTGGCTCAAGGGTTCCTGACAGGAGCACTTCGACTTTTTGAGTCCTTGGAACTGCAGAAAGTGCAAGATAACATTGCAGCATTGGCAGTGATCTCTAGGTGAAAAGCTCATCGATATGACATCGGGGATGTTGCGTTCGTTGGCCTCGACTCCACTCGGGCCGGGTGAACACCAGAGTACTCAGGACGAGCGCCGGGCTTATGGGTATCAATAGCTCCTTCAAAGACCTACACAAGTGGTTTCGCTCAAGTTTCACGAGGACTTCAGAGAGAGAGGGAGAGAGTTGCTTAATGCTGGTTCCTGGTACCAAACACCATGGTAGTGTAGACTTCGATTCTTAAGGAACCTGTGGAGCTTACCGTGTGGCAGCCGGTTGTCGGGATCGAAAATCCCAAGTGACCCAATCCAATACACGACGGCCGCGATGGAACATCTGCAGGGATCCACCGGGACGATGCTCATCTCCATCCCCTCATCCCCAATCAATCCGTGGGGCACCCGCGAGAACTTTTTTCAATATGCGTTGTCGCTCCTACTGCGAGAGGTCCTGGCCAAAATTAGCAAACGCCCCCGCGGCGGAGGAGGACTCGCTGGACGGAAGGGCTTCAAGGATCAAGGTGCGCAACTTGCCCCATGATACGCACTTTGTCGTGATGCGCGGGGACCCGAACATCGAACATCGTCGTACCGCTATTAGAAAGTGATTCCGGTGACGTCGCAAGCTGATGCTGCGGTCGAGCTTGACACCGCCTCGGCAGCTTGACAAGAATACCACAGGGATTCCTGTGAATAATTAAAACATCGCAGACGGACCGACGGATCATCGGACGGACAAACGCGCTCCTCGACTTGGGCGTAAACTCGATATGCGCCTCAAGCACGTCGCGTATACCCCATTCAAGATGATTTCGACATTCTTCGGTGATGCTGGAAGCGTTTCGGTCACAACGATGCATCGGATTTGGGGATTCGCCCACGAGCTGATTATGACAGGGCCGCGAGATTTTCGTATTCAAGCGACTTGAACACCAGAATTTTTCCCGCGCTCCGTTTTTTTGAACCCAAATTTTGCCCCTCTCCAGACGGAGTGGTCACTCTGCATAGAAAAGTGCACTTCAGAGCAAAATCGGTATATTACGCGATGTACGCTGACGGTGAGCAGTTGCTGTCCCTGCCAACGGCCCCCAAGCTTGTCGTCACGCCTGCGTCGTTCTAGAGGGAAAGTTCCCGACCTTCGTTCGCGTCTGGCTTCGCTCCAACGACCGATGAACGGACGTGTTGGGTTTTCGTTGGAGGCCCAATGTTCGTTGGTGACGGACCGGATGTCTGCTGGCCCATTGAGCGTCCACGTAATCGACTGAGTCCCTAACGAGTGCTCAACCGGGAGACTAATTGATCGTCGCGATGAAACATCGGAACAGATTGGATTTGGTTCAAAAATTCTTTGAATCGGAAATCGGACTGCTCCATAGGCGGCAAACCCCGCGGCGTTGATACGGACGTTTGGCCTCATGTATGAGTACAACGTTGAATTAGACGTCGGAGATTACGCTGGACCGCGTTCCCCGCCGCCGTCTCAAGACCCTAGAGATCAAAAACTAATTCCTGTTCCTCCGGCTGCTAGTTTGCCCGGCCCGTGGACCCCGGGGACGCCGCTAATATCCTTGTTTCTCACAGTGTTGTGTTCGAGCCGGACGAATTCTAAGTGAACCACAAATAAAGTTGCTGGTTCCCATGCCGGGAAGTAATCAGCGAACTCGAGTTCCCCGACTCTTCGTTCAAGCAGCTGTATCTCAAGAACGAATGATTCCCCTCTATAGACTTCCTTGGGATCTCCGTCGGTAATTGGATCGGATGTGAAAACTATGTAAACGAACATAGGGAAATGCAGGAAGCCATCTGTTTTTTTTCCCCGCAAAAAAAAACGACGGGGTCAGGCTAGTACAAAAACGCGAACCTGTTCAGTTTGGGGGAGGTCGGCTCCGCATGCGTTCAAACCATTTCCTACCTAGCCTTCTCAAACACGTGATTCAGGATTCGTCGGAGTGTTGGGCCCGTTCTGGTACTCACCTGCAAAGAAAATTCCAGTATGAATCCGTATCATTTACCAAAAGCAATCAACCAGAGAACTCATTTTTCTTTCTTTTTCCCCTTGTCCGAGTGAGGAGAAAAGAGAACTCCGCAAAAAATCGGAAAAGTAGCCCGTGTCTCTACGGAATCTTTCTGAAATGTCCAGATGTCAAGCTGTACCCGAACGAAGCCATGTAGATGGGAATTTCAGCGGCACGAGAGTCATGATTCCAGTTGGGGACGATGCGCTTGGAGAAATTCAACCTAGGAGGGTCTCGAGGAATCTCATTTCAGGAATCCTTTGGTCACAGTAAAGACGAGAAACTGCGCAGAAACTCCCCCAGGCGCCAGGAGAGGAACGGTGGCCCGTCTGAGTGAGATTTTGAGCTCGCGGGAGCTCCACGAAACCGCCCGACCTGAGTATTCCGGTTTCGCCAGTATTCAGGCTGCCCTCTGCGCAATAACCCTCACCACGATTGTTTTTTTCGCGTGGTTCCTGGATTTGAGTGGCGGAACCGAACATCAGGAAGCGAGCGGAAACGTGAGATGTTGTTTTTGCATTCGGATGTGTGACAATTATATCAAGATGCTGCCACTCTAATATCCCGGGAGTTTTTCCGCCTTCCTGAGCCAAACTCACGAGAGCACTCATCCTCTGCGATCGCGCCGAAAAGGCCTCGTCGTCGCCCGTGCTACGCAAACGATGATTTTTTTGGCAGTTACCAGAAGGAGATCGAAACCGATCAGAGAAACGGTGGCATGACGATGATCATCTGAATTCGCAGGTGCCCAGGATGTTTGCCGTCAGCATGGCTCACCTTGATGCCAAATTTCGTCGTTGATTGCTTCGTTTGCCTAAATGCTAGCTCGTTACCTACATGTATCACCAGCACTGTTGGTCCGTCGTTCATCGTTCGCGGGCGCAAACACTGAGCAAGTGTTACCCGAAATGAGAAACTTCTGCCGCAATCAGCCGGATCGAGACAACAAACGTGATCAGCGGAATCATCAGAGGTAAACGTTCGCCACATCGCTGTCTGCGTGCCTGAACATACGTATAAGCAAAGGAAACTCATTCGCTATGAACTGAGTTTCGGGAGTCGGGAATCCGGATACTTTCCGCCACATTGTGCAAACTCGTTGCGGCAAAAATTAACGAATTTCCACTCACGAGCGCTCCACCGCCACGTACCACAAAGTAACAGAAGCGGCACTAACAGCCGCCATCGCGGCGGAGAGGAGTGGAATTCGGGAGATAGAGGACTCTCCAACGAAGTCCGTTCATTCCCACGGCGGGAGTTTGCGGCACGGTGGCGGAATGAAAAGCGAAAGATTGAAAAGTTTGCGCGGGATCATTAGGGACTCGCAGATGGATCCGAGGGGAATCGCGATCCGAATCAACACTCGATGGAAAGCGCAACATAGTAAACTCTCGACACTCACCGGCTGTATGACACTTGTGGCGGTAACTTTTGTGTGCGCGAAGTCAAGGAACGAATTCAAACATTTTCCCTGACAATTCAATCAGAAGACGAAAAGAGCACTGGGAATCGGCAAGAAGGAACTGAGGAAACCGAGACCGGACGAGAATCAAGATCGAACGAAAGAATCTTGGAGCGATATCGGTCCGCCTTATTAGGATGGAATTCTAACAAGGATCCAATCGAAAGGTCATCCTTTGCGCAGGAGTCATACGACCGAAAAACTGTCTCTGAGTGTTTCTCTCCGAGAGATTGGTCACCAAACCAGGCTTTCGGTGGCTTGGTCGAAGGGACAAGCGGCCGTCGTCGCGTCGTTTGCTTGGATGCGAACTTCTCCGTCTGAACGTGAGTATCGGCATTTCTTCTTCCATCTCCGGCGACGATGGTTCAATCGATTACTTTGTATAAATATCGCCAGGCCGAAAAATAAATCGCATACCGACCAGTTTGTCTTTGAATTCCCAGCCTCTGAGGAAGGGGGGGTGGCGCCGTTTTCGCGTCTGCAGACATGGTCGTTGTTATTTCGAGGGCATCCCGTCCATCAGAAGATTTCCAATAGTCCACAAACGGATGAATAAGTTTTCCCATTTTTTTTTCTCCAAGCACTGCCGCTCTCCGATAAGGCCTCGAGCTCATTCCTATTCCCGGAGCATATTAAACTTTTCGTTCCATACAACCAACGAGCGTGGGTGGGAGGGGTCGAGCGACTGGCGAGCACAACAAAGCCTGACCAAACGCCTGAGCGAGAATGAGCAAAAATGAACGCCAGCCGCCACCGCACGCTCGGAGGAATGAGGCGCAAAAATGAAGGAGCCCGTGGAAGTGAATGAGGCAGAATAGCTGAGGTGGGAGCGTGGTGGAGCGAGCGATCTCCGTCCGCGTGACGCTTTTTGTCTCCTTCCCAATTTAGGTGAGCGCAGTTGCTCGCTTGGCTGGCGGTTCAGATCGCCGCAATTGATTCCGAGGGACATCAATAATATCCTTGGGGTGTCATTGCAAACCAAGAAGGAGCGATAAGGCACGCTCACATCACGCGTTGACGCCCGTATCGCAAACGCGGAAACTCCTTGTAAGGAAAAACTACTCCTGAGAACAATCTGCGAGAAGAAATGGACCGGAAGAGCCCGTTACTGCGCATAAGGAATTGCGTAAACATGATCGAGTTTGGTTTTCCGCCCGGAGTTGTCCTTCAACTCGGTCTGCGGATCCGTAAAGTCGGCCTTCATCAGTATTTTAGGTCTACCTCGATAAGGTCGTTCGGAACTTGAGGAGTTCTCAACCCTGTGCGAGACGAACCCGAACTCAACTGGAAGGTCTTCGGTCCAGTTCGTCAGTATGGCGCGACGATTCTTCACCAACAAAAAGGCGGAAGGCTCTGAACCTAGTTACGTGCGAGAAAGAAAAAAACCGTCAACAGCACGCAAAGCCGTAAAAGACATGACGCAGAAAGAAGATCGTGAAAATTCGAAAAACTCCGGAATAAGCTGTCGGAGGCGGGAGGGAAAGCCAAGCAGCGAAACGGGCATGAAAGCTTGATGACCTTCCGGGGCGTAAATGGCTCGAATATTAAAATTCAATGGTCCATGAAAGTTCGCGGGCAGAGTTTCCAGCCGAACGCGAATTGACACTTCATCCGCTCCGGGGAATTTCTTTCTCGATGTCAGGATCCAGATCGAGCTTCGAAGCAATAGACCCTGGCGGAACTACTTCCACGAACCAAAACGAAAGGCTCAACCGAACGAGCGACGGCGCCAGACACCGTATCTGTACGTATCGCACCGACAGAGCCCGTGGTCGACATGCGAACGCAGCTGTATGTGGCATCTGGACAGCACGGGATGACTCCAGGGCTCCTTTTTCTCGGGACTGTCGCAGCAGAACCCGCGGCTTCCGTTGTTAATAACTTGACCTCATGACCGTCTGGGCTTCTGCGCGATAATCCCGAGCGGTTCTCCTTGATTTCAGGAAATAATAATGATGATAATTTGACCGGCGGCGTCTCTTCCGATATGGATCATCGGGGCTTCAGCTTTTTCTCGCCTGTGCTTTCCACCGACAGCGAAAGCGAAGCCCAACAACTCAACGCCTGTCGATTTTGACAAATTGGCAGAAAAGTCGACATCTTAGGTCGAATCCTCCATGAGGTATGGATATTTCTGTTCAAATCCAAAACTTCCCAAGGAACATCTCACAAAAAGTGGAGAAGATGTCGGGCTAACAAGAGGAGATCGTCTACGTCGGTGATGTCGTGGATGAGTTGAGTTTCTCTGGTGGCTCCACATTTATAGGCAAAACGCGAGTTAGGTGTCAAGCTATCGTTCGGTGAAGCTCGCCGAAACCAGAAACGGCGTCAAAATACCCCGAGTGATGGAAAACAGAGCCCCTCCTCGTTGCGAACGAGAAATGGCTAACAAGTTCCGTTGCTGAACAACGCGAGAACGACAACCCGCTCAACTTTTCAACGCATGCGGTTTTGTCCCCGACGACCGACGGACCGACGTCGACTCTACTCGAATGCTGGCCGTGGCTGCTAACGATCGCGTGCTGAGCCGCCCACGCGACTAAAGCCATTGCGGCCTCGCAAAACAATTTTCGGTCGGAAATGCAATCTAGCGAGCAAAGCGCACGGGTGGTTGCAGCGGGGGCAAATCGGAACTTTCCTGATGAATTGCAGTGAGCTTCTATTCCTTTTACTGGTTCCATCCATCGATACGCCTTATTAGCGGGCTTGCTCACAGCCTTGAGAAGCCAGAACGTGAGAAACATGCAAGAGTTGCTCCTTGTAGCTCGGCAACCTCGACTCGAGACAGGCAAGGACTCGGGTTCTGTTCAGGGAATCCTTATTGCAGTGATGTTTGCCTGAAGCCCCAATCTATAGATAAAGTCGGAGACAACCCTCACCTGGTGCCCAAAGCGAATCTATCTCCAACCGATGTGCAAAAATATTCTTTGATAATCGTTGCTTTGCGAACTATCCCTGTCATGAATCTTGTCAAGAATCGCAATTTTGGAACACGAATCCCGGGACCCGAGATCAGAATGTTTCAGTTTTGTTGAAGTCTCCGTAGAAGCTGTTAGAACCTCACGCTTCCGTGTTTCTCCGTCGCGTCGTCCAGACTTCACTGGAATGTGAAGGTCTCACCGAATGTAAAATCCGGATGAACCTTTCTATATGGGGGAAAGGAGGGTGTAGCACGTAGCAACATAGATCATGGACTCGGAGAGAAAGCGTGGTCTTGTCGGAAAACCGTGATGACAAATTGGAGACCTACATCTATCAGATGTTGCTCGCGTCGAACTCGGTAACACTGCTGTCAAAATCCGAAGAGAGCTTTTGGATATTCCATTTGTTATTTACCCCAAAAGCAGGCAATGGACTGTCCGTATTGACTTGAATGCATCGCCAACACATTCGTCATAATCTCGTCCTACTTCAAATACCTTCAGACTCCAGTGGCAGCCTCCCGCCAGGGGTACTCAACAACAGTGTGAGGAATTCGCAATAATCCAGGGACACAAACGAAGAGAGTCGAGTGAACGAAAGAGGGGAACCACGTTCCTCTTCCTTGTCATCTGAGAGGATTTGGGGTTTTGCTTGGTTGACTTCTTGTTGGAAATCTGAGAAGGATTGTCAAATCTCATTTAGACGGTCCCGCTGTTGACGTTCGGCCACCGTCTGTTTACTTGCCGCCTCCCCTCCCGACAGTCTCCGTCGGAGTCACACGATGAAGACGCTCGGCCCACGACTTTTGAAGTCCCAAAGCGTTATCGTCGTCATCAGTGACGCCGGCATGTCAGAACTTCCATTTCACGGCCAGAGCGACTTCGACTGCGAGTGCTCGATGTAAAATTCTGAAGTGAGCAAGCGAACCCAGAGCTGACGTTCGAACTAGCTACAGCTGTCACAACGGCACACTCTTCCTTGTCAGGTTAGCCGAGACATTGGCCTACGCTTCCAATCCTTTTATACCGCTGTATGTGTCAGACTTTTGACACGCTTCACTAAGAGCATCAAGAGCGCATCCAAATGCACGTGTTCCGTGACGAATCGAGGGAATACATACCCTCACTCAGCATTGACCTCCGTATGTACGTATGTACATATCCCAGGTGCTCGTGGGGAATCCGTCCTCCTCCGCTTCTTGAATGCTCTCCAATCGTAAATGTATCGCTGCTTCCAGGCGTCGATTTTTGTTTTTTTTTCTTCTCAAAATGTTCCTTGCAAAGACGCAGGATTCGATGGGCGTTGCGAACGTGACCTCAATAATCAATCGAACAATTGCGAGAATACAGAAAGTTCCGCGGCTGACCCTCCTGAATTATACCTGCTTTCTCCAGCGTGAATTCTGTGAATTCAAGATTCTGGTGTTTTGGAGCTGGTACCAGCGGCTCATCAGAAGCTAACTTGAGAAACATGTCTCCATCAAACAGACTTACAAGGAGTTAGTGCTATCGATTCCAACGGGGTCGAAATTTCGAATCCGACGAGGAAAGGTCAGAATTTGATCAGAGAAGGATGTTCAGTTGGCGTCCCTGGGGTAACTCAGGAGTCAGGAGTCATTGAACTTTCCCAAGGATTTGATGACACTATGTGGTACATATTCCACGGTCGGTCGGATAATGTGCGACAAGTTCAGCGATCGTCGAACGACAAGAGAAACAACCAGTTTCAATACGGAGTCTGAGGGCGGAATACAACTCAACGACGACCACCCACGGTGCCCACCTTCACCGGCTGTCCGAAGAGGGGTTTGTGCGAGTCGTCTTCTACATATAAATGTAGATACATACTATCCGGCGGATTGACGCGTGAGCGTTTGCCCAAGCCTTCAAATATCACGTTTCGCAGCAATATGCAACTGAAGTACACCGGCGACGCGCGGAAATATAACTTTGACAATCTCCTCCACGACGAAACTCGATTTCCGATTTCAACTTTTCGCAAACTCTCCAAATAGCAGCGTTTGAGCTTGACCAACGCAGCGCCGGGTCGTCGAGATTGAAGCTTTGCACTCCGGGAGACGTTCGATGGAACCGTGAGATATCGCTCGCCATCAACGGGTCATTTCCTCTTTTGACCGCTTCCATTCACTTTGGTCTAACCTTTCGTTTCTGCAGAATTTCTCCTCGTCAACCGCGCGCCCGCCGCTCAACCGTTCTCGTCGAAGAGCCTTTTGAGCAGTAGGTATAAGAACGTGCTCGACGGTGGGGAAAAAAAGACACTCTTGGTGACTTCCAATTGGCTATTCGTCGAGTTTCCGGATGTAGGGGATAAAGAGTCGAAGCATATCTGTGACTCAGGGGCGTGGCTGTCGATTCAATGGAGCGTAGCGGACGATGCTGGAGTTAATTAGCACGAATAAGGACTCGTTCTCATTTCTGCCCCGAGTTTGGTCATCGAATACCGACCGTACGGGCGTACAGCGGCTGTCGCAGCCACTTTGGAGCACTGAAGGAGTGTCTTTCGGCATGGAAGGTTTTCACTCTCAATCGAGGAATAGTGTTCCGGTCGCAGGAACACGCGTCCGCACTCTATAGCACCAACGACTGCCGAAACCCGGCTTCGGAGCTATATCGGAGTGCTGAAATATCGAGTTGGGGACAGGGCAGAGCAAAGAATGAAAGGAAAGACGGGCGCAAGGTGCGAGAACGGTGTAGAATTCAGAGCCATTGACAAGGTGTAACAGGCCGTGTATCAGCGAGCACGGCTGCTCTGAAAAGAACGTGCGGCATGTTTCCCTGGGGACGCTGTTGCTCTGGCCCAGCGATTCGGAAGCGAACGCTCTACACCCTGATAGAGGGTTCAGGCTGTGAACAGTTTCCCAGGTCGAGGAGACCGATGAACGAACATCAGAGGTCCAAGATTTCTTCTCATTGCTTATATAAGAAGAAGAAGGAGTCTACAACAAGTGACAAGCTACAGTTCGCGTTACCCTTCTCTTCCCAGACAGGACTGCAGCGGCAGCGGTCGGGAAGATACAGAGCGGAGGGAGCCTACCTACCTACCTACCTACCGAGAAGAGTAAAAAATGGAAGGAGAAAAACTTGGAGACATCGAGCGAGCGTCCGGGAGGAGATGCGACCTCCACGAATGGCAAGTGGGCCAATAGAGCAGAAAACCTTCGCGGAGAGAGAAAGGCAAATCGGAAGTGAGATGAAAAGCGGTGAGGAGTGGGGAAAAAAGAGCATCCAAGGCTCAGCAAGAGGAAAGAAGTCACCGAAGATGATGCGTTTGCCAAGGGCAGAAGAATCAAGAAGCATTATATAAAGTGAGCATTCAGCTCAAAAGTAGGATTGGGGTTTCGGAAGAAGGGGAATCGAGGAAACGCAGAGAAAGCATGGGGGAAAGGGGCGGGGACGAGAAGAGAAGAGGTCGGGAACGTTCGCAAGATAAATAGGCACAAAGGAGACCACCGGTCATACGGAGCAAAGAGCACAAGGGCAAGAAAGAGCACTTCCACGACCTAGAACCCCAAATATTGCTCTTGTGTCACAAGAGCCATGCGGAGACCGCGTGCCGAGTAGCATCTTCTTTCTCCGTCAGACAGAACACGCGTGATTCATGTCCCGACGTACTTTTTTCCGCGTGGTCATCATGACTTTTGCACGTCCGTCTGTTGGTTGTCCTCCCAGAAAGTCGATACTTTTGCTCGGATTGTTTTCGCTCAAGAAACTTTTCCATCGATCTTTCTCCGTGCGCTTCTCACTTTTGAGCCCCTCGTAGGTGGTGGGGATCTTCAAGGACCGCAGACTGTCCGAGCAACGATGACGAAACAATCGCAGGGACAGAGTCTTCAAAGTCAGACAAAAATGAAAGTGTAATAAACTGCATTTCCGCTCGAAGCGGAAGGCAATTACGTTGATGGCTACGGAAACACGCCGTTCACGGTTGGAAATTAATTCAAAATACGACCATGTAGACACTTGTCAGCGGCCTTCACGACCACGCGAGCTTTCCGTGTAGCAGGAGATGCCGCACTCCGTGGGCGGATCTGTTTCCCTCGAACTTTCCCCGAGGAGTTGGGCGTTTGACTGGTAGAGCTATAAATATCACGAATTACATTAGTCGAGGAACTGGCGACGTATGAAAGAAATATTCCCTCTTGAGATCCGAATCTTTGAATAGCGAATTCGAAGTTAGTATACACGGCATTCCGCTCATCTTCGGTTTTCGTTGCTCGAGTGCAGTGACCGACAAGACCCAGACCTGTCTTCTGACCGAAAACAGAAACGAGCGGACGGGAGTCGGATTCTCGAGAAGAAAGGAACGCAGAGGAGCGGCTCCGGATTGAAGGAGAGGCTATGCGTGAGTTATAAAGTTCGAGGATTTTCTTCGTCAAAAGCTCCACTGTCGACGAGAAGACGCAACAGAGTCGAACCAAGCTAAGGTTCTTCGCGTGGAGGTCGCCCGGAGCGAGCGGGAGGGTGGACGAGACAGCGAGGTTTGGCTGTCTTTCCGGAGGAAATAATTCTTAGCATTTTGGTCACGTCCGTAGGCAGTAAATAGCTCCTCTGTGATGTCCGGTCGGACATGGCCGACGTCGTTTTTCTTTTCCTCTGAGTTTCCTTGTCGACGCCGTCGTCACCGACAGATTACTTCTGCAAAATTTTCGTTCGAGATGGAGAGATTTCCCGCGACAACTCTCACCTGTGGCCGAGAGTCCGTTTCACTGAACGTAAAAGTCATCTCATTCGGTTGGAAAAGCCTTTACTTTCTGTCCCAAGTTTCTCCTTTCCGATTCCCTCTGCCAAGATCCTCTGCTGACGTTCATGTAGAAATTCAAAAGAACAATGCACGGCGCCAATTGTGCGCGGCGCGGTGGTGAGGAGAAACGCGACCTCGCGACATGCGACATCAAGAACTCGCCACAGCCCTAATCGATCAAGACGCTCTAGATACCAAGGGGTGCTGTCATCAGATCCCCCGGGGAAGCGGCAATTAGTGTAGGGGTTAATCAATACCGACTGCCGCTGCTTCGTACTGAGGGCATGACAGACATGTTTTTGCTTGTCCGGGATACTCGCTCAACGACTTCTCTGATCCTGCGGCGTTCCGCATCGATACTTTTTCCGCTCGGGGGATGCATTTCGCCATATTTTCTCGCGGAATCATGACCACAGCTTCACAGAACCGCCACCTGAGAATCCATTCTCCGTGAAATCTCTTTTGAGACAGAATATTCCATTCATCGGGCCGTGTATCCCCGTTTGAGTGATATCCGAGGTCGGCTTGTGGGAGATTCGCCGTTGAGCTTTGCAGCTAGGACCCCGAGGTCGTCGTTCCCGTATCCTCCGTTTCTATCAAAGTCTCTAAAAGGAATCGGTTGAAGGATGCGTTCCGACTATGTTTTTGTCTTTCCTCGGTAAGTTCTTATCTGAGGAGAGCAAACAGGGGAAAAGGAGTGGCAGGACAAGGTGGAGATCGGGTTTTTATTTCATTTGAGGAAGACCCCAGTCAGGACTGCCAATCCCAGGAGTCGGTCTCAGGAGCTTGCCTGCGACCGTTTGTTCATTCGTTCGTTCAGAAACAGCCAACAGCGACTAAGAACCCTTAGCATGACATCCACCGCACCTTGTGTCGGACGCAGCTTTCTTTTCTTCTCCCCCCCCCCGCACCGGCGCGTCGCTCGCTCGCTTGCCTGCTTAAGAGAGAATGCAAAATCAGCGATATGATTTCGTCGGAGTTACGCTTGTGGCTTCCGTCTGTTCGAGACGATGTGAATCGGAAACATTTCGGCAGAAAAACAATCGAGACCTCCTTGCCCAAGCTCCGAAGTTCAACTTTTTAGCTTCTGCAAACCTAGGGTCCATCTGTGCCTCAAGACAATCGAAACTTCGGTCGCAAGTTCGAACCTTCGCCGATAGGGATTCCCTCGCGCAGAGACAAACACTCCCCTCGACTGACTGAGATGCTGAATCTGCGGCAGAATCGAACGCAAGAGGCGTGCGGTGACGAAACCAAAAGAATCAAAGAGCGGCAAAGAACAGCCGGTACCCGCTAGGGTTTGACAATTCAAGCCGAGGGATCAGTAGCAGTCAGCCGACGGCTTCTTCATAGAAATGCGGCAAACACCGACCACTAGGCGCGATGCAGGCTTGCTTTCGCTGCCCGTCTTCCTCGTGTCAGACTGTAAATCCCAGCAAGGCAGAGCGACAGCTGAGGAGGAAAGGCATGCGGCCCGAGAACGAAGTAGTAATGGAGAAACGACTCCCGCTCGGTCGCGAATAGCACCGAGCTCAAGAGAAGAGAAATAAGAGACTGATCTATTGTGACACATTTTTCCCGACATGTGATTGAGCATGCCAGCTACCGAATCATGTGATTCTCCGCCTGTCCTTTCTTCTTCCTGATTTCGCGCCCGCCGCCGCGCCGCTAAGCCCGACGCGACGGCCTGACAGTGATCAAAATATCCCGACAGCCTCGTCGAGTTGCGAGAATAACCTGCGTTTTCGAAGTGACGTGCCCGTCTTCCCCAGCGTAATGGTCAAACGAAGAAGAAGAAGTTAACGCGACAAACTGCGGGAACGAAATAATGGAGGCGGCTCTTACGGCCGGACTGAAAAGCGCCCTTGGGGCGCGTGTCATGTGGCACAAGGCTGGTTGGCGACACCTAGATAAAAGCCTTTCATAAACAGTGCACCCTGTGTTAACTGCCGGCGCATCTCTTCAGTTGTCACTGGTTGGGCTCTCGAGTAAACAGCCTCTTCACGTTCACCTCGAGGGTGCTTTGTAATGGGAAATATTCGTCGCAAGGCCGCTCGGAAATTTCGTAGGAGCCGACAGCACCACCGTCGCGTCGCGAAGAAATCCAGGCTGCGAAACAAAGTTAACACTAACGATCTCCTTCGCGCTTCATCGAAACTTCCAAGGAGCCGACGTTGTGAGATAATAAGTATGCTTGCCGACTCCCAGGCAGGACTCCAGGACAGGGCCGTAGTTTCAGTGATTACCTGATTAGTCTTTCAGGGCTTTTCCATTGTGTGGACGTCTGAGAGGCGATATGCAGCCAAGCTCCGAACACAACGAAACTTACACCGAAGACTCCGCTACTCACACGAGGTAGATTGAACTCGCACACGGGTCGCATTGCAGCGTGTCTACCACGATGTTCAGCACTGCTCCGAGACCGTAGAGCCTGTGGAGGATCCGTCTCCACCGCGGCTGTTTCCAACCGAGCATACTTTCGGCGGTGTAATCACCGATCTTTGCGAAACGAGAGCCCGGGCAGCCAGAAGCTAGTCGCGGTGAGTTCCCTGGATCATTCCGCGTGGACCGTGATACTCCACTACTGTTCTTACACTCCATCGCGTGAAGGTGGTTTGGGTTCACTCGGAGCACGCCATTCCTCCAGCTCCCTGTGTCGGAATGAATCCTTTCTCGTCCGTCGGAGAGGATATCTTTCAATCTACCGAGCTCTGAATTCTGCGGAGCATGCGAGGTCGTTTGAGTTCTGAGGGAGTAACCGGACTTAGTCTTTGTTCGAAAGGAAATACGGTATTCCAGCTGCTCCCTTTTCCAGAGATGGCTTTCCACGCGTCAGGCCACAGTTTCACCCGTAGCGTAAGCATCGAACTATGGACCCACCTATTTTGTATCGATTCAGAATTGGCGTCGCTGAACATTTGTCAATCGTGAGATTCTTCGTCAGAGCAGCCAATTGCCAAGTGGACAATGTTCTGGAAGAGCTGGGAATAAGCCGTGCTCATCCTTGGAGTACACCGTTCGTAGACGGGAACACGAAGCATTCTTTCCCTCGAAGCTAATGAATCATTCGCAGGGTAACCCCAAGAGAGATCGATTCAAGGCTCATTCACTGGAACTCTACCTGATACGACAGGGAATATCTCTTCTTCGGGATGTTAACTTGTTAGAGAGTCCAGCCTGGAATCGGTGAGTCGAACGTTACCGGATACAGAGGTCGCAGAGCAAGTCGGTGATGTCTTCGTCAATAAAAGTCTTGTCCCAATAGGTACATACATATCAGTGGTGTAGGACACAACTCGGTCCGAGTGGACGGAAGTGGACAAGGGCAGAACCGACCGAGCCCCGGGACGTCGACCTGACTCTGTCGATCTGCTGGTCGGTTGCTCGGTCGTTGGTTCGAATCATCATGTATGTTGGTCCAATGTCTCCTATACGCAGGTGCAGGGGCACACACCCAAACTGGTCCATTGAGACAAACTAGTTTTGCCACTCGTTTATCTGGCTAGAACAGCAACCAACGACCGAGGGTAAACATCTTTATGAAACAACAAACCTAAGCCACCTTATCACTTTCTCAACAGGTGCCAATTTGCCCGCTGCAACACATACAAAGTTACGTGCACAAAAAAAACACACACGAACAAACGAAGACTAACGAGTGAAGCATTGGAGACAGGCGATCTCATGTAAGCCTCGACTTTTGCAGCGGTCCACGCGTTATGGAATAGCAACAGATGTTGGGTCACTAGATTCAGTCGTGAAATAACTCCGGGTATAAGAAACCTTTGTAATCGTTCAGTTAAGTCATTCCGCTATGTGAGCGTAGCGAGTGACCTTCTTGGGATCGCACGCCGGGTTACCATGGCTAACAATAAGCTGATTCCAAGCCGCGGTGACCATGCCCGACGCTCTTCAAACATCGGTCTGATGTGTTGACCTATTACTTCTAACTATACTGTCCCGAATTGAGTTAAGATCTGAACAAAAAAAAAACACCCCGGGTCGGCGCTGTATTGCTGCTCGTGTTGTTGTTAGGTGCGACCGAGCACTCGTCGACAAGCTCACAATCCGGCCGACAGTCTCTAAAAATACTTTGATTGCTCTCTGAGTGACTTTGCGCCTGTCCTGGCATGCGGCTCCTGCGTTCGTGTGCAAGGCCTCGATGAGTGCTCGTAAGTTCAGCCGCTAGGTTGCTGCCTATCCCATTGAGCCCGGCTCACTGCCTGTCCCCTTGCCAGCTCGTTCGGTCGCTCGTTCGCAATCCGAGATCGCTTGCGATGGCCTCCCATGGCCTGTCTGGTGCCGTTCATCTCCGTTGTTTCGGCTCTCATGGAGCCCTCGTTGTTTTCCCCCTGATTCCATCTCCGTCCGCTTCCAGCAAGCCAGTCAGCCGGCTCTCTATTCGCTTTACTGCTCGCGCTTGTTCCAATTTTGGCCCGCATCTCTCCTCGATTGTGTCCCGTTCTTGCGTTGTTTCTGCGTCGGTACATCGCGGCTGGCTCCGAGCTGGTTACAATCCGTGTACTTTCAACGGAAGCCGAGCTTGTTTTTTGCATCCCAGGATGACGAGAACGCACGCGCTTCTCCCAAAGCCACTGGCTCGAACGCTCCCTTTCTGGCCTCGATGTTGTTGTTAGCAACGATATACTGTTCGTTATCGTCATGGCCTGACAGGCCTCCCTTCCTGTGGACAAACATCGAAACAAAACACGACGAGGATTGGGCCTGAATCGGGTCAAATATCCAACAGTGGTGTAACTGTTGCCCCATCCGAGAGAAACCAAGGGCCACCGATGGGTCCAGGAATTTCCAGCTCGTTGAGGAACAATCGAAGTCATTCGACTGACGACCACTGTGGAGCCAAAGCACTGCCGACGAACAAAAAGAACTTCGAGCTACAAATGACCCCGGGCGATCATGGACGGAACCGAGGAATTCCTCGCTGGAAATCCTCCATAGACTGCAAACTCACCCCAGCTATCACTTGAATTGCGGTCCGAGCTCAGAAATGTGGAGTCCGGACCCGAAAGGAGGTCAACTACAGGGTTCGAACTCTTGTTCCTTCGCGGCCTGAGAAAAATCTCCGCGTTTGAAGGTCGACGGCACACTTTGAAACGGGTACATTCGCTTGCGTTTCGCGCGGAGATCGACACGGTTACACCTCTACAGGCTACATCGGAATTGACGGAATCTGAACGTGGCTTGTTTCGCAGACGAATCAATTGTGCCATCTCTGCTGGCCGTCCAGTGCCGCGCAGCGACACTTTTTCCCCGCGTTCATCTTCCACCCTTTCGGCAGTTTCCGCCGCTAAAAACATGCCAAGAATGTTGCGGAATGTGTCCATCGTTGTGTTTTTTTTTGTTCTCAGAATCATTTCTCTGGGAACGACTCTGTTCGCGGACTGTACGTGCATTCATACGCTCCCCCTTCGTCGAACCCGAGTCTCTCTCACTTTTCGCCCCGCTCCTCCTCTTCTTCCTCCTCCTTTCTCGCTTTCTCTACCTCTCTCTGCTCCTCGCCTCTTCTATCTTTGTGCCTGTCTCCATCCGAGAAACTCATCTTCTCCCAGCGAACAGCGGTTACGCATTCATAAACCCCAGGCTGGCGAAAAACCTTCGGAATTCGTGTTGACTGCACAAGGCTTCCACCAGTCTTCCGCTTTGATCGTGAGGGTTTGTTTTCCCAAGGGTTTTTAGGTTCGGTTAAAAACAATCATCCACGTTTCGACTTCCCTCCGAATCTTCGCGTAAACAAAAGCACGAGGAATAGTTCTAGAAGAACGGGGAGTGCGCGGGCGGTTTCCGAATGAGTGGTTTAGATTCCATTTGGGCAATTCAACTCCCTCCCTGAAGGCCATGAGTAAACGCAAGACGCCGACGAAGTCGTCGTCGACGTCGGTGGCGGCGGCGGCAGTAGCAGCGGCGGTGAGGACGCATAGTAATCCCTTCGCAGTCCGATTGTTCCATACGACTGCGTTGAAGATTTTATTTCGTTTCCTTTCGTGGACATGAGTTTATGGACAAAGCAAACAGGTTCTTGTCAACAAACGCTTGACGCACGCACTGGAACTCTGTTTGAGGCCGCGAGCGATGCCGGTCCCGCCGTTGGCGTTGACGCTATGACCTCTGAGAAAGTTGTTTCTATGCGCCTCCTATTTCCATCTTTTTCCTTGCTCCATTCCTTCCCCCCAACCCCGCACTCAGGCCTTCTTTATATTCTGCTTGAGTCCCATCGTTTCCCAAGTCGGCGGGAGGTGGTGTTTCGATTCTTTCCTTCGTCTTTTTCCCAATAGCATATTTTTCACTGTGGAACGAGCGACGAATGCGAACTCTTGCTTCATGACGCTCAATGGAAAGCAAGCGCCCATGATCGGCCGCGAGAGTCTCGGGAAGTCTGACATTTTTATTGTTCCTGTCAAGGGCTGTCGTCGTCGCCGCGAGCTTCGAACGCCGCTGTGTGTCTTCTCCTCCCCCGCCTGTACGCAAACGCGCTGGTCAAAGTTTGCGTTCCTCCTCTTTTCGTGAGCGGGCGAGCGCCCCGACCACCTATGTGTAGTCGGCCTCACGTGGAACCAGCCGTCGCTGCAGAACAAGAAGCAGCAAAGCGTGTTCTCGAAGTTGCACGTCGCTCAGAGGCTTTCCGCGTCTCGAAAAACGCCCCGGGCTTGTCCTGGTCATGATTCAGTCGTTTGGCATCAACCATGAATTGGGTCTCGTCCGTGATGGGAACGAGGGCGGCGCTTCTCATCGTCTGTGGTATCTTTCTCTCTCTTTCTCTCTGTGCTCTGTCTCGCGGTTTCCCCTCGTTCCTGAACATCCTGCCATCCTCGCCGCAATGCTTCGTCCTCAACACTTTTTTCGCGCCAAGCTCCCTATTAGCCCCTTCTTCCAAAACGGTGGCACTGCTTGCCTGGCGGCTGTAATATGTACGCAGAATGTAGCCTGGCGAAGCTCCGTCGGTGCAATCATTTTGTGGGGAGTTACATTCGTCGTACAGAAACGCGTAATCTGGGGGACACGCTCCCCGCGAAACATTCGTACGCAAATCTTTCCAGAATGAAACGCTGTCGTCTTCCCGCTTCCTCAAGGCTCCTTCCGCGGTCTCCGCCGCCGCTGCCGCCGCCGTCGGTCCCTCCTGCTGTTCCCCCGTTCGACTACAACGCCGACGAGAACGACGGTGCCGGTGGCGGTCCCCGCGACTGACGCGACGTGGGCGACAACAAAGACTTCGGGCCCAACAAAGGGGACACTGCCCCCTCGAGGCCCGATGCTGTTCCCAACCGATAAACGCGGGAAACTACCATCCGCTGGAAGTGTGAGGCGCGACGACTGTGAACCACCACTGTCGGCCGGCGTGGAGCGGAACGGTTCCTAAGCCGACGGAGGGGAGTCATCTCTATTCCTCGCAAGAGCCTTTGAAAGGGGAAGGATGAAATTCATTAACAAGAGCGCCAACCCCGTCCTGTTCAGGTGGATGGAGTCCGAAATAGCAGAAGAATCTGAGGAAAGCACAGCATTTTTCAGGATGATCGCGAAATTCGCCCCGGCAAATGAGTCCGGCGTCAGATTATGCAAGCGGTCGGAAAGCGACAGCTCGTCTCCGGCGCTGACATACATATCTCACTGCTGCATGCAGCTTGTATCCGAATACGCAAGGCCTGCCGCCTCAGGTGTCTCGAGCTCTTCGGTCGTGTGCGCGCGCGCCCGCCTGATGCCTTGTCATCTTGTTACGGATCCACTTTTCCCGATCTATATTCTGCGCTTCGTCGAGATTTTCCCCGCTGCTGAAAAGAGGAAAATACATTTTCGCCGTCACTCAGGTTATTCCGGTTTGCCTGCCGCAACCATGACTGACTGCTTCGGGACGCGGTTTCCTCCGAAAAGCTCAGCAGCCGCGTTCGAGCGTGAGAGGAAGAACATCGACTTTGAAAGCGCATGTCACCAGATCGCACTGCATACGACATCGTGCACGTTACACGAACTGGCGCCGCGTGCTCGATGCGTGCAGTATGCTTGGGGAACGTCTTATTGAATACGCTATCGCATGATGCTGTGCAGGTAGATAGGTTCGAGAAGTGGGTAAAAGATAACATCTCCACCGAAACGCGAATCAAGGAGTGCTCGCGCGGCCGCCACTTGCTGAGCCATGCATAGAATGCTCTTGGAATGAAAAACCCGCAGGCGAAGTGCACGTGTTGTTCTTTCCAAGGTGTAAACAAGCGAATCGAATAAATACTCGAAAACAATGCTGTTCGAAGCAGCGTGGAAGTTGGGAACTAGGGAACAACTCCACGGACTCGTTTGTTCCGCTCCAGCGGCTATCACGCAGAGACGTAAGTGGCTCTCACAGTTTTTGTGAGGAAGTGAGTTTTCAGGTTTTTTTCTCGTTCGTAAACGAGACACATGTAATGATCCCGGCTGCAAATGCTCCTCATAATTATGGTCGCTCGTGTCGCGAAACTTTTCGGATTCGACCGCATCAGTCGGGATGGCTGAATGTAGTACGAAGCAGCCGATATTAGGCAATGAATCCCATCCCAGGCACCTGGCTCAAGAAGGCGGACACTTGGTTCGACAGATGGAAGATGTAAGCCACGAGCAAGAAGGAGTGACAGCGATCCAAGTTACACAGGAGCACATACTATTCTAGGTTTCCCCGATCCGTCCTGGTGGACGCGTGCACATACGGTAAACGGAGCGATACCTTGATGGAGAGCTAGCTATCGAACTCATGATAAACGATGCGGGTTTTGCTGAGGAGTCATCGAATGCTGGAGCAGCCGTCTTG
Organism: Neoseiulus californicus; assembly: GCA_028455905.1. Taxonomy (NCBI): domain Eukaryota; kingdom Metazoa; phylum Arthropoda; class Arachnida; order Mesostigmata; family Phytoseiidae; genus Neoseiulus; species Neoseiulus californicus. Next base: position 3,873,399 of record JAMQGS010000007.1, read on the forward strand.
TGCGGTAACGAGCAAATACTCAGCGAAGATAGCCGAACATTTGCATACGAGTCGAACATGTCCTTTGCGTGTATACGTGGGAGAGAGCCGACGGCTTACTCGAGCGTATTTCCTCCCTATTTTAACTTTCATGCTGTTCATGCTGCTGTGTGGGATATTCTCGTGTCTGCACGAGTTCGGTTTCCTGGATTTCGGAGAAGAATAGAGACACCGTCGAGAAAATCCTGGATTCAGAGCGCCTCTGTAACTTACAACCAACGACGCTTCTCGGCTGTCGACAAAAATGCACGAGGTCGAGTGCAACAATCGGAATCCGTTTTGCAGGAGTCTTCCTTGTTTCGTGACTCCTGATATCCCGTGTGCCGCTAGTTAATACATGTCCTTAAAATAAAACCATATGCAACCAATCGAGATTTCTGGTCTTCACTTTTCATCGAAGGGAAATCGGACGCTATAGATAAGAGCGTGGGATCCTGAATCATGATCCGTTGTCGATCTCAGGGAGTAAGGCATCTATCTCGTCTGGGTTCATAGGACGCATGAACGGGTGTCTAAATAGCTGATGTCTCGAATCCGCACTCTAGATCTGCTGCTCCTCGATCGATGCATTGGATCAATGGCCGTGAATGGAAAGATACGTCGAATATTTCGGTGAGGTTTCCGAGCATCATTCGAGATCATAGTATCTCCGAGCCTCTCAATAACTAGAGCGACATAAGGAAAGAGAACTGTCAGCCCTTGGCAGATGAGAGTTACAAGGTGCCAGCGAAAGCCTTGACACTACACATAACATGAGCGGGTACTCCGCAGCCTGCGGTCGGAGGGATGGGGTTCGGTCCCGTCTCATTACCAACGGCTTTGCTTGTACCACTGCCATCAGACGAAACTGCAAGATTATCCTCAGCCACCGCAGCTTTGCTATTTACTCAGAAAATTCCATCGCCAAGACGTGCTTTGCTACCTTGAAACATATTCGAAGCTAAAGATGCTCTCGCGACCCAGATGAAGAGCTCATCGAGTGCCGAATCGTCGTCCCGGCTTCAGGGAGTAAGCACGACGCATTCCATTCCGGGAGACTCATCAGAAACTAGGGGATCATATTCGAGATACAAACTACACGACTTCCGTCCGGGAAAAGAAGACACCAATCGGCTAGGGGGCGAAACGTTGGGAAGGTGGAAGGGAAATATAGGTTAGCGGGAAAAAGCTCAAGGAAAGAGTGGCGGAAATATAGGTTAGCAGGAAAAAGCTCAAGGAAAGAGTGGCGGGGGGGAGGGGGGAATGCGAGAGAATTAGGCTGGCAAAAGTTGGGCTCTAGTGTCGGAGTGGGAGAACTGAAGTGGAGACGGGGAAGAGGCAGTGGGTAGCCGAGGGACGAGTGCAGGGAGTGCGGAGAGCAGGTGAAATGCTAGGTGAGCGAAGCTTCCGAGGCGAGTACATAGGAAGAAGGAGCCGAATCAAGCGAAGGTAGGAAGAGGCAACACATAAAAGAAGGAACAGTCAAAGGATCTCCCAATTGCAGAAGACTTGAAGCGTTAATCAGATACTTTGTCTTTGTGTGGGCGCGCATCTGTTATCGCTCCCCATTCGCTATTGGTTTCGCTTCCCTGCCACCGAGCAGAGCACAAAAAGAGAAGTCGGAGAAGGCATATTCGCCTCGGAGCGACAACGGAGAGAGGACCGCTGCTTCACTGAATCTGCCGCCAGTGCTGGTTACCGCAACAGGTTATAATTGGGTCGCCCAGCTCGACCCACGCGAAGCCTTGGCTTTGTCTCGTCGTCCAACCTAGCACGACTCCTTGCGCCAAGATCGACATGCGGTTTTGGCGAACCTCTTGTTCGGTCAAAAAGCATGTGGTCCGCCGCCGGAGAACACGCTCCAACCTGAATCTCCGTCGTTTTCGCCGTCGTCCCCTTGACATCCTCGTGGTAACAGTGACACCATCGTCATGTTCAAGGTCTCCGACGCGACGTAGTTCCCGGATTTTGATCTCAGTACATTTAATTACAAGATAGGAGCGGAGCGAGCCGGGAAGAAGGAGTCGGAGAAAAGGAGACTGCCATTATCGATATTAGAGAGTCGACGTGGATGACGTCGTCTCAATTTTTGCGGCCAAAGTCTCTTGTTCCCAATTTCGCGCAGCGCCGCGGCGCTCGGCTTCTCGTTCCTGTGTTCGCCGCTTTTTTGTTTGAATTGAGGGAATTGCTCGCGTTTCTCGCCGCGTTCCTCCGATTTTTGCTGGAAAACTTTGCCGGAGTTTTCTCTCACGTGTCACATGGCAATCGTTGTTTTCCAGCCGATTCTTCGATTTCTCGAGAAAATGTAAAGCTTTCCCCGCCGTTCTTGTCGCAATCGCGTGCGAGGAAATGGAATCAGAGAGTGCTTCGTTCTTGACCGATCCGAAGGATTTTTGTCGAGCGAAGCAAGCATTGTTCGGGAATTTTCATTTTCTATCACGAGCCTTGCGTTCTTTGTGAGCAAACTGGAAGAGGGCTGCAACGGTATCTCGTGAGAGACGACGACTCAATCTGATCGGGATCTATTGTCGCAAAAGCGGCTGGAAACTCTCGATTTAACAAGTCTGTCGTCTTCTCTGGGCATTCTTTTCTGTTCTTCTTGTTAAGTTCAAGCGGTTGTGCTTTTTTCCTCTCGATTCCCAATCTGCCCGAGAACACGACGCGTTTCCAAGAGCACCACTAGTGAACGACCAAGAAACGAGCCGGCGTTTCTCATAAGGCCAACTGGTATTTTTTTTTTGCTAGAGAAGATACATTAGTTCGTCAGGCTCGAGGTGAAGGAACCGAACGTTGCCGGTCAGCCAGCGGTCTCGGGCTACGGGGACAACTTTTTCATTATAATCCAGCGGGAAACTTCCACCACGGTTGAGACGCTTCTTTTTAGCAGCAAACCATCAGGACAGTTAGGGAAAAAGCAAGCGACGATGTGAGCAACCAAGGTAAACGCTAGCTTGGTTGCCAAGGTATTCCTCAAGGTTTCGAGCTCAACTCGTCCGTAAATTTGGATTCCTCCCCGACGAATTCGTCAAGTAGAGGCACTCGAACGATCGATTTCAATTTTGAGGAAAACTGCGTCGTAACCCCATACGCTAGGTCAAACCTAAGTCGTCGAGAATATGATCGATGTCAAGTTTCCAACGACTGTCGGAGCTTATCCAGAGAGATCACGAGCTTCCCGAAAGTTGGGCCCCTTCTACCATTCCCCGATCTGTCTTCTCCAATATTTCGATTCATGGAACCTTTTGCGGAACATGGCGAATGGATGCCGAAGTCGTCCCGTGACTCTCGTTTGCTCGAAGAACCAGATCAGGATCCGAATGATTTCGAGGATTCCTTATCCAAATTACGGCTGAATCGACAGTTTTTTTGAAAATCTAGAGAGTCTTTCCGCATGCAGGTATCCCACGACACAACATCCGCTTCGCTGACGACTTGATTACATGCTTCAACCGCTTCTTGAATGTAACCTCGTCCCCGTCCACCACGACGGAATCTACTCGACCTCGCGCGGAGGGGAGGGAGAAAAAAACTAGAAAAATGTTTTCAAGAAACCGAGGGAGATTTGCGGGGCCGGTGTCGTCGGGGAGCTATACAGGAGACGAATGTCGCAGAGGATACCATTAGAATCCGGGATGGAGCGGGATGAAGCTTCAAAGAAGCCGCTTCAGGACAAGTCGGCGAAAATCCCCTTGGATTACCCCAGAATCTCATTTGCCGAGCCCGGAAGGATGGGGTGGAGGAACGGTTGAGGCTCCAACTCCGAGACTGAGTCGGATGCTCCCGAAGAATGCTGAAAACATCCTCTGCGTGTTCGGATCGGAAACAAACTCCATGAATCCAGAAAAACACTCTCAAACCTCAGACTCTCATCAAAGTCGAAGGAACTGAACGGCTGCAAACGAAGCTCGGTAGTACACGCCGACCTCGACTTTGTACTCGAGGCCTTCCCACGTCGCTCTCCAAGTCTCCGAGTAAGTGCAGCAGACGGAGCCTGTATAGAGGAAAAAGTCGAAAAAAATTAATGAAAACTCATCCGACCAGCTCGGCCGGTGGAAAAAAACGAAGCAACCAACCAAGCAGGAGAGGTAACAGGCCACGAACGGAAGCGAAGGCTCAAATAGGATCTGTATTCGGCTAACAGAAATTAAAATCGGCCAATAGCAACAGCCGCAAGGAACTCGGCGACGCAGAAGAAGAGTTCAACTGTCCAGTTGCCAAGCTTGAGCTGCTGCGTTCATTTGTTCGGCTGAACGGGCGCGCGGGTGGCGATCGGTTGCTTGACATTTAGAGGAGAGTACAGCAAGTGAGAGACGATGAAAGAACCATAGGTTTATCGAGCAATTTCCGAGGAGCTTCACCACTTGTCGCCGGGAAACGAAAACGAGAAACTTTCTAACACGCTACAGGCTGTCAGGTCGTGCGCGACAGTCTGACGACAATTTGTGACGATTCGAAAAGAATTCCGTAAGTTGAGCTCCTCCGAGTTTCAACTCTTGGGGACTTTCAAGCGGATCTTTCAGAAGTTTCGTTCGTTTATAAGACGTTTCTTTCAGCACTATAACAGGAACCTATTTCCGGGCCGAGTTTTGCCAAAGCAAACTGCGATTTTTTAAGCGTCGGTTGATCCCAGACTAGAACTCGAAATGCTTCCTGCTGAGTTTTTGACTTCGCGACGCGTGAACTCCCTAAAACCGATCGGTTCGATTTCGATTGGTCAGTCAGGGAGGAATAATATCCTCACCATGAGGAGATTCGATCCTACCCAGGGTCTTTGCAGGAAATATTGCATCCAACGAGAACAATTCACCGTGATGATCGAGAAGTGTGAAGCGTCGGCAGCCCCGATCTCCGAGAGAAAGTTCCCCGATTCGAACGAATCGGTGCCAAATGAGGCTCCGTTTCTCGTAGTCGGAGTTTTATAGAGTCGCCCATTCAACGATTCGGACCAGAAGTTTGATAAGAGCCGACGGTCACAGATGTTCCCAGAGTCTCGATTCCGAGGTCGCGCAGTGGTGTTTGATGTCGAGCGTGAATCTCGGTCCCGATGGCAGCGAGGCCCGCAGAGCAGCTGTGCTGAGGAGCATGGAGCGCGGACAGCGAGAAGGACGGTTTCCTCGGATCGGATATCGAACTGGGTATCAATCGAAAATGATTCTGTTCCAGCGGAAACGGATGCCCTCAGCGCAACCGATAAAAACGAAACACTCTGAACAATCAGGCAGTTTCGAGCTTCCGAAACAGCCGGCCGAGCTCATCAGAGGTCGTTTCCGTCCTGAACTCACTCAGTGATTGTCATCATACGGTGTCTGCGAATTAGTGTCTTGGAGAGGTACGAGACTTACGTCACGTGTTTTATGAAACATCTCGCACACGGTCCTGATGGATCGCACGTAAGAGTCGTGACGGACGAGAAGTATTAGATGCACGTTGCGAGAACCGATTCCGGCCGAGGGGCACGATGTTTCGTTCTGACTCTCTGACGAGCGAGGCTAGTGAGCGTTGTTGCTTAAGGTTAGTAATGAAGGCACGTACCACAAATTAATAATTTACATAAGGCTGACAGATGAACGGAGACTTTTGCACTTTGGATGGCGTGTTGTGGATTTGCGCGGTGACACTTGCGGTCGCTAGGTCAGGCAGTCAGTCAGTCAGTCAGTCACTCACTCGAGCGACCGACCAACCGACGGTCTGACCGAGGGTCTCGGGTCAGTCGCGAACGCCCCCTCACTCACTCACGAACTTCCCACTCATGCCTCTAACTTCTTCCTCGCCCAACTTCGTGCCCCTCGTCCGCACACCCGGCAACAACCTTCTCGTGGAGGAGGTCTGATCTCTTGTCACTTCAAGGAGCCTCCGGAGAAAGCCTCGAACACTCCCTGCCTCGATCTTTTTTTTTTCTGCATGTGTCTTTCACACCTTCTCGGGCTTTCACCCGATACCGAAGCCGCACCTGAACTCGAGCTTCCTCCTGCATCGGTTCGACATGTCTTGAAGGCTACAAAGGACTTTTCAGAGCGGACTTTTTCGATAATTATCCCCTGAAGTTTCCTTCTAAGCCGCAATAGGTCCGACACGGAACAGTGTCGCCCGGGTTCATCGGTCACCTTATTTGCCGCTGAAATATTTCTGCCCACCTCGGATTGCCTGGACTGACCCTACGGTGACTTCCAGAATCTGAATGGAACTTCCTCTCTGGTGATTTCGAGATTCGCTCCGCTGTTTTGGCGTTCTCCGCCGGCCGCCGTGTTTCGGGACGAGGCCGATGCCTCAATGCGGCCCTGGGACGTAGGAGTTTAGTTCCGTGTTCCGAAAGTTGACCTTCCAGAGTCATCGTCAGCCGCGTTGTTCATTTGTTGGAGGCCTCTATTCAGAACTCGGAGAAGAACGCACCGGGCGCATTCCATCACTTTGTGGGCTGCGAGCCACGGGATGAATGGACGCCAGACCGTAGAGCCAAAGGCGCTTTTGTACGCCGAGAATATTTCGCTCTCCGGTCAAGCCGTCGCGCCGTAGCTGGACCGATTCGATGCAGCGGCAAACCAGCGGCTGTATTTCTGTTGAAGATATTTGAGCGAACTCGTCTTATTGCCGCTGCTAGTCGCTGTTTCCATCATTCTCCTCTCGTTGGAGCCGAAGCTGAAGTCGTTTTTCTGAAAAGGCTCCTTTTCTTCGATCGGACAGGGGTTTTTCTGTATGGATACCTCCGCTCTGTCCCGGCGAAGAGACGCGAGGAAATACCCAACGAATATGTTAACCGCTGTTGGCGAAGCGGTACGCGAGCATGCATGCGTGCACTCGGGCTACATGGATAGACAAGCTTCACCGCGAAGTAACCGACCGATACAAAGGCAAACGAAAGCGGGGGGGGGGGGGGGACACAGCGCAAGCGGAACTTTGAGGGAATGAGAAAAGAAACATTTGCCCTCTTGTCGAAAGAGCCGAAAGAATGCGACCGATGCGACGTGCGTGGTAGGCTCAGGATTGCGTAGCAGTAGTACGTCTTTGCCTTGAGCGTCGTTTGCGTCTGCTCTTTCTTCTCATTCGTATTGGCTCGGGAAGCTGCAAATATCCTTAGGTAATTGAGACGTCGGAGCAACGGTGACCATCGACACTCAGAGATCTCATTTCGGATATGGCTCCGGCCTCGGCATTATCGCTATATCGGATTTCAGATGGGTTTCCTTTCTCCTCCCGGAACGAATTCCAGCGTGCCGTGATATCTGGTCTGCGTTCCTGTCGTCGCCAGAGCTATCCTTCCGCAGCGTCCGGAAGCATCTGCGATCCGGTGATTTCGCAACGATTTCGAGCGACTATTGGAGAATGGTTGAATGCTCGATGGGGATGGGTTGAGTCAATCGTCTCCCTCAACGAATTATCGTTCGTCCAACTATCGGCCACATTCTCTCGGATATCCTTGTGCTGACATCCATAGATTTGCATACACGCGTATCGATCTGGTGATCTTGCGCGACGACCTAATAAGGACGTCCGAATCTTCCCTAGATTGCGTCGGAAGTTCCGCCGGGATCTGGAGCGATTTCCAGACTCTCTGAACCTCCCTTTCCCGAGTGCCAGAACTTGTTCTGATGTTTCGACTCTGGGCATTCTTTGGACTCGAATAACGCAGCTCCGGAGCTTCAGAGTCCGCGGATGGAGAACTATGGACGTCATTCCGATGGTTGGCACAAGATATCTATCGACGATTAGCGAAAGCAACTCGATGAAATGCCGCCGTCGTGACTTCGACTTAGTTTTCAGCGTATCTTTGCCGTAAATTTTCGGGAAGCTCGCCCAGAACGAAACCCGCAAACTCATCGTCCTACTTTCAAAAGTTCATCAACAGCGTCGACGCCATCTGCGTCCAAACCCATCGTTTCGCAGCCGGGATGTTTCCCCCCGTAACACACGCCAGACGACATGGTTCGGCGTCGCCGCGTTATGCGGGTACACGAGTTGAGCAGGGAGGGTTTCGTCGTGGTCGTCGATGATGGAAACCGTGATGATAGGAATGGCGATGCTCGTAAAAGTAGAGTCGCTCATCGTTGTCTGATAATCTAGTTGACGATCCACGACGAGCTGTGCGGGGAAACTGTGAATTGAAGCCGACCAACGACTACGGACAACAATCGCCAGGCGGGACTCCGACGAAACCGCGTTCAGCATTCAAGCTGCGCCGGCGTAATCTCCTCTCGCTTCCCGCATTTTCTCCAACTGCAACTGTCCTTCACAATGGGGAACTTATTCCAGCTGACGGCTGGTCCAACGGTTGGCCGAAGCGGTGAGTGCTGGAAAACTTGTGATCGCTACAAGCCCTGATGTTAAAATGTACGGAATCGGATCCAACAACCAACTGCTTGGTTGACCCCTTGATGGCTCGGTCAACGAGGCTCGAATACGATTTTTTGGACGCTTTTCCAATGACGTGGAAACACCATAATCGAGCCAAAGAAAGAAACCGTAGATACAGAATGAACGGCATTCCGGAGAGAAATATCCCCGCTCGATTCTCGATTGGATCCGAACGAGTTGGTCTGGTCTCTGTAAAGCATCGGTGCCCACAGTCCTCTACCAACTTCAGACCTTCCGGAACGCGCAACGACCACGGCGGCTCAAGTGTCGTCGACGTTCTTTCCGGTACTGCGTTCGTTATAGCAAGTCCTCCGCCTGTCGGCACTAAGGCAAGTTTATAACTTGATTATCAGTCGTACTCTGTGTCGTTGTTGCTGTGACGATAGATGCGAAGCCTGGCCAAACGAAGTTCGACTAGCTCGTATATCGGCAATTTGGCCGACTGTCGCAAGGCGATTGTTTTCTTATTGAATACTACAATGACAACTCTCGCAGCATTTCAACCGGCGCGCCGCCGGTCACCCCGTGGAGACGGGCTCCTTGTGTTCCTTTGTCCTCTCGTTCCTTCGTCTCCGTGTTTTTGGTCGCTTATACCCACATCGGTCACCGGTAAACTCGTGTTTGCGTTCTTGTGGTTCCTTACGCGGTCGTTGCAAAGACGGTGTCGAAGCCGGAGCTGACCCAGACCAATCCGCGCTGATCTGCACCCGAGCCTCAGGTAGAGACCTTCGATCCATTCGTGGGTCTCCCATTCATTCGTAGCTCTCGACGACGATGATTTGCCCAGGTCACAGGTGAGACATTGACATTTGGGACGATCTACGATGCAGGACCAATATGGTTTGCGGGAAACGAAATCTTCGTGATCGCTCGGGTTTCGACCTCGGCAAATCCGCGATTGATGTGGTTCGGCTACGAGCTGGGAGAGATACCATCATTCAATAGCATTTGACACGTTCAGGCATATCCAGTCTCGACATCCGGGAAACTCATTCACGTCTCAGTCGATGAGGAATGGGATCTAATTCATTCGACCTCCTTCGAGGAGTGCGACGAGAACACGGAGGAGATCTAGGTCGATATCGGACCTGGAACTCCGGGAGATGATATGAAATGTATTTCTCAAACTTGACCTCCATACTCGTTGATTACGGAGATCGTCGTTCCTCTCATTCATCCAGAGCAACTACGCCGACGCGATCCTACGGATGACCATAGTCTCCGAGTGTTTCGGTAAAAAACCGCGAACGACTAGGCTCCTTTGTGTAAAATAAAGGGGGCGTAGTTCATCTGAGCATGTATTGTTCAACAAACTCACTATCGGGAAGGAACTCAGCAGTAGTACACGATTAAGCGAGAGATATCATATATATCATTTGACGGTATCAGAGGCTCTCGCGCAGGCATCGCGTCTCTTTCCTTTTCGTTCCCGGACACCAGAAGTTATTTTCCTGATGCGATCATGGATTAGAACTCGAGATCCTCAAAGAGGATGAGGGCACTCGATTCAACTCATATGGTTTGATTGAGGCAAAGCTCCAGGTGTTTCAAGGACAACAAGTCTCGACCATTTTCAGAGAACGGCAATAACTCAACGACGCCGACGGTCCAAATTCAGTACTTGCATCGTGGAGCCATCTCAATACTCTAGTTCGTTCGCGGCATACTCCGCGTGTATAGTACTATCCATTGAATGGTTCCGAACAGAATGTTTCTATCGAGCCGCATTCAGGTGCAGCTTTGTGCGACGTATGATCTCTTCGTTTTTGCAGTACTGTCGTCGCTGAGTTGGCTATGCGGTTGAAACCGCGAAAGTGTCCCGGCTTTCGCGGTCCCACAACCTCAGTCCGGAACCCTTTGCAGGACCGACTAACAACACCGGCTCGATCTGATGGCTGCTGCTCGGTCCAAACTGAAAAAAATAGTCGTTCCAACCTACTGCGTCATCAGATGCATGATTCCTCTCTAAACAGAATTGGGGCGATGATCACCGAATGAGCTTAGAGGCGCTTTGTCCTCTCGGCGGGGACAATGGCAGCAATATGAGCTCCAGGGAGGGGACTCTCTATCTGGGAAGAACGGGGAGAATGGATTTCAGGGAAGCCTCATCCATTCAGCCGGTAGACCAGAGTTGAGCTTGGAGCTCATTGATTGGGTGCGGCCAAACTCTATTCCCCTGCATTCAGATCTTCCTGCAGAGGTGTCCACAGAACGACCGCGCGGCCTCCACAGCTTTCAAAATCAGTCTCTTTCAGGAATAGCATTGTGTTAGATGGTTCGAGAGATTTTTCATCGCTCCAGCGACAGGGCATCAGTTCCGAAGCCTAATTCCATGGAAACTTTCACGACTTGAAGGATCGACGTAGATTGAGAAGCATCAAAAGTTTCGAGAGCTCCATGGACATCGAGGATCTGTGGAATTACTCTCAGAGAGAAAAGAGAGGAGATTTGAGAGGAAAGTTTGCTACGCTACCTAGAAATTCTGCCGCTCTCGGCAATGTCGTACTGATACAGAGACCTGTTTTCAGGATGATCTGCCGCTGATGCCTCATGCTAGCTTGATGTCAACCTGTCAAAACGAATTCTGCTGCAACGATCTTGTCGGAGTGCATTGCCAATCAGGAACACTCGCTTCCAAGCTTCGAACGTTTCCTAAAAGGCTGGCACTGGATGGTGGAGAATGCGAACTCACCTGTGAAAGAGAGAGAGAGAGTGGAACATCAACATAAGTACGAACATCAGGCTCCCCCATCTATGGATTAGATACCACACGGCGGATGTTGGAATTGTGTTCGTTGAGCTGATATGCTCCGATCGTTCGTGATTACATCATGCGGCCCACACACGTCATCACGTGGCGGCATATTCGCTGCTGTGTCAGCGATAGCTCGCAAATCACAGGAAGCAGCCGGCTGTGACATTTTCCAAAGCAACAAACGGTCTTTTGTTCTCTCTTTTCCCTCCAAACCAAGCGAATCGAAATCCGCTCCATGGCAACTTCCGAAATCAAAATCGGGAACCTCAAACGTTCCCCATCGTTTCACTTCTTTCAGCACACTTTCTCCACCTGCGTCCGGTGGAGACAACGGCCAAAACCCCGTTTCCTCCTCCCATCCGTCCCCACAGGGGAACAGGTGTGGTGGGCAGTAACCTTTTCGAATTCATTTCTGTATCAGCAGCGCTTCCTGAAGTCAAACTCTTGCGTTTCGGAAGCCATCCGAGCGACGATGCTGCCGCTGTTACCTCGGGTTTTTGCTTGAGGCGAAGCGAGACATTTGCCAGTTCCTCCTGACTTATTTCCCCTCAGTCAGTATGAAGTTTGCGTCTGGGACTCTCGAACTTTTGACGGCAACCGAAGTGAATTTAATCAAGGAAACGATTGAAGCCGGAAAATTACGGTTCCGCTTCCTTGAACCAATCGGGGAACTTCGCAAAGCCAACGCTGCAGACTGCATCAGACGGTCGATCAGAAGGAACATTGAAATCTTTCGCGGGTGGTCCGGAAATCTACGCCAGTGTTGAATGTCGGAGGACTGGTGAGCATCGGAGTGTCAACTGTTTTCCCTTAGGCCTGCGACGGAGGAGATAAATCGGAATCCAAGAGGGAACTCCGGAGCAGCAATATCAGCCAGAGCAGCTGCCCAGGCGAATGTTGTTGAATATTGTCGCAGATATTGATCAAGATCAGTCAGAGGTGAGCAACTTTCTTCTCTCATTAGGAAGGGGCAGGACCACAGTTGATCGCGCGATTCGAAGAAGTGTTTTAGTCGATCGAAAACCATTTCATCGGATCGGAGAGAATCGCTGCCCAATAATAACAATTCGTTGTAATCGAATCGTTCTCACTCAAAGAAAAAACGAATGAGTCGAGAACGGAGAAAAGCTGTTGATTCGTTTCGGGAGAACGTTCTACGGCCTCCTTTCGCTTCAGTCGTTCGCAACGTGTTCAAAGTTGCCAGTGAGTCGGTGGCGAACAACTCACGATGCGCTTTTCTAACAATGAATCAAAACAAAGGCTGCTCGGTCTTTAATCGATCAAGCGAAATGGTTGCGCTCTCTCTATCTTGGTTACAGAGTCGATTCATTTAGTCTACCGAGAGCGTTCGCTTCTCGTCAATCAATCAACGGCTCGATCAACAGCTACGCGGGCGCTAAGCTGAGGTCAGTTTCATGAAGAATCGCGTTAAAAGCGTGATGGTATGTATTAGCTTCGAGGAGACGCGGTCGGATGACCGGAAAAGACTCCGTCCCTCGGTTTCCGGCGGGTACTTTGAGAAGCGTTTTTTCAAAGACCCATCAGAACTGTTCCCGTTGCGTTGAAGCGAATCGAGTGAAGAGTGTCTGGGTTTCATATCGCGAGTGTGAACGTCAACAACGTGGCTCCCATAGTGCCTGAAGATCTCGCTACGAGGCTATATGTAGCTACACTTTCTGTACGATGGGAGCTTACTGTCTCCGAAGAACAATTCGGTGCGTCCCTAGGCGTCGGCTGAAAGATCTGCCAATATCGGAGGTCCGTCTCGCATTTCATCGACTGGAAAACGACATGAGGGACATCGTCGAGACATGCGGAGCACATAGAATTGTTGTTCTTCACAACTCAGTCGCGGACAGAAAGATCCGACGCCCGAGTCAATTGTAGACTTGGTTTCAAACTGCATCGATCGATGTAGATGGAACGAGCTTCGTTCACGTTCTCGACGCCCTCGACGCTCAGAAAGACTCCTGACTCGGGTTAAGGCGCATTCACACATGTTCATCTTGGAGGATCATCCTGGATGAAAGCGGCCGTTCATCGCGGAGGAATCAGCAGAGCTCCATTGCCGTGAACGCGGCTCTGATGATTCCTCCGCGATGAACGGCCGCTTTCATCCAGAATGATCCTCCAAGATGAACATGTGTGAATGCGCCTTTAGGCATCAGAGTGGAATCGTCTCGAGCACTTTCTGAACCGAGAGCATTTGCGGTTCCCTTTACATTGTTCCTCTTGGACTAACTGTCATTCTGCTCCGAATCCATCGAAGCTGCGGCACCGTCATCCATGCTTCAGCTTCAGCGAGCGATTCCTGCACAAAGTGCTCTGGTCCGATGGTCAGTCTTTGCAAATGCTCCAGCAGCCACGAATTTGGACTTTGTTACGATTTGTCATCCCTTCATCTCACACCCGAGCGACCGTGGTCTGGAAACCCCAGCAACTGATTGCGCGTCGAGCGGAGAGCAAACATCAGTTCCCTGGCCACTGTTCAAGGGGATGACGTCGAATTTTAGCCAACCAGTATCGAACAAGTTTTTTTTCGTGAGGAGAAAGAGGACTCAGGCGGAGACGAACCTACGGAAACGCGCGTTGGGACCTGAGGGACTTCGGGTTCTTTCTTTGCTCCCAGTCCCATCCCAGCTGGAATTCTCACATTCCTCGGGCATTCCAGGTCTTCATCCGATGGGAAAAATGCGCAAAACGATTCCCCGCGGAGAAATTCATAACCTGCGCAAATTTTCGCTGATCACCACCATTTCAAGTTATGAGCGTTCGGTCATCCATAAAAGCCGCCCCGGATCAAGCGAATCGAGTAGATGGATTACGTAAATCGGTTCCGCGTCCTGCGCTCGAGAGTTTTCCGAGCTTGATACTTTGCGTTCGAGCCTCGGAAAGCAGCGAAGACCGGATCCGACGAATTAATCAAGGCCTCTTGAGATCCAGGACCGGCCTTGTGGTCCCGTTAGTATCCACATCAATGATCGTTTCAAGGCCGAGACGCGCAATCAGGCCTCTTCAAGGTCGACATCCGTTTTCTCTGTGTTCGCAGATTACGCATCCATTTGGGGAACGAATTCAAACACGATCCCATTCAACGTAGACCAACTACCGACGTTCGTGGTGAAAGTCATTCCGGCCGCCTGTTTGCTCGAAATGATTTCTGCAGAGTTCAAATGACTGACAGACAGAGTCATTCGCGCAGCCCATGTCACTCCCAGTGATTGTGAGCCACGAGAGAAGTTGGAGGAAGGAATGGGAGCCACCGGTTGGGTCTCTACCAATTCACCACAGACAATCGTCAAGCTCAATTTCGAGGCATACGTGCCACCGCCGCGCCGTCTCGTCGCTTCGCATCTTCGAATCCTAATCTCTCCGACAAGCTGTTCATCGCTCCTCTGCTTCAAGTCCGTTTCGGGACTTGAGCCCGAGCTTCTCGAGATCCTCAATCAATCGTGGTCCACGTTTTCACTCAGATGCTCGCTACTGGGTGGCATCGAAGCTGGTCTTGGGATCTTCCCGAGTCAGAACTTCACGTCCTCTAATTTGACTTCATGCTCCGGGAGTTTCCGAGAGAAATGTGATTGTTAGGATATTCGTGGAGAGCTCGGCTCCTCCGATAGATTTTCGGACGACCTTCTGACTGCATGGAGCTGTAGCTCATGGCCAGCTTCGTACCGGGAGGAATCTCATCTTCGTTCCGCTTAATAAGCGCTTTCTATCGTCTCTCTCATCTCCAGGAGAATCCGCTTCCTCTATGGAAATTGAAATACTTGCTCGGCGGCGGATGGCAGAGCGGTTTCTCGATGCGGGGCAACCTCCTCGACGCGATTGGGACGGTTTTCCACGGGAGCTCTCCCATAATGAGCGGACATCTCGACCGGAGGAGACGACAGATCAGTCCATGGTAGCTCCAAAGCTATCTTTAGATGGCTGGGAGCCGATGTGGGCGTCTCTCCGAACTCGAGCTGACCGTTCCTGCATCGGCTGGAGGAACATTGCGAAAAATGATGGAGACGAGCCGTCTGAAGAACACTTTTGCATATCTGGAAATCTCTGTATCGTCAAACCCCGTCGGCTGGCCGGCCGGCCGGCTGGCTGGCTGAGCAGGTAAAAGGATTTGCATTTTTGTTTGAGTGATCAGGAGGAGTCAGTAGTTTGCCGAAGAGCAAGATAGGATGGAGGGAAGTGGAATATTTCAAAAGTTAGCATACGAAATGGTAGCCGCTGGCCTTCGGATAAGGGAATTTTGATGAAAATTCTTCGAGTCGAGGAGGTGACTGCTGGCCAAATCAAAAGGCTCATGTGTGCAGAAAAGAGGAGACCGAGAGAAGAATGGAGGGCACCGAAGATGTCTATGACGAACGAAGCTTTTGAGAAGAGTTCAGCGAACGGACGGACGGACGAACGAACCAACCAACTACTCGAGAGCTTTAGACCTGGAGGACTTCACCTTTCTCAGCCACGGCCACGGCTGCAGGTTGGAGGAGGAAGAAAGAAAGAACGGAAGAAAGAAAGAAAAAAAGAGGTGAACGGAAGAGAGTTAACAAAGGCCTGCGTTCAAGAAGAACTTGATAACTTGCTTCGACGGCGAGAAGTATACCATTGACAACGGAACTTTCTGACCGGCATTCAGGCGGGATTCGTCACGAGGATTTTCAATGGAACTGCTTTGAAATATTCGAGATTTATACTCCATGTGTGCGTAATCCACTCAAAGCCGTCAATACGGCCAACGTACGGCAATACACAGCAAGATTCTGGATTTCCGTGACTTGTAGCGAGTTTGAGGAGAGGATCGAGCTAGAGAGCGACCACTTTTTGCGGCCACTTTTGCGACAGTCTCATCCGCCGCAACCAATTCGCCGGAACGAGCGGACTTTTTGCGGAACGCCATCGAACAGTATCGGAAAATGATTAAGATTCTTGAATCAGAAGAAGGAGGAACGAACGAAACAAAAGCAAGTCAGCAGCAAAGGAAGGAGACACAGCAGCAGCAGAAGAAGGGATATCCGATTCCGACCGAGCGTCGTTGCTGGATTCTCCGACAAAGCGCAACACGTGTCGAGTAAGCGTTTTCGTGATCGTGGTCGTCGTCGTCGAAACCAGGATAACGCCATTGAATTGAGACCGATCGAGAACGGGACGATGAGGAGGGAAAGCGAAAATCGCGATACTGGCCCTCGGGTTGAGGTTTCCTCGTTCCGTTGCGAAGTACACCGTGCTCTGTCAGTGCCGAATGCGGGTCCAAATAGCAAAGTTTTCTTTGATCTACTGCTTTGAGAGAAACCAGGAGCGATCACGCACCGGAATAGAATATTGAGATTTCGATGGATGTTTCGTTCGGAGCGCAGCCTGACGAGGGTTCAATTGATCCTTTCAAAAGGATTTTCTGGGAATTCCGCCTGCCTTCGCCTTCCAGCGCGGCATGTGCAGGAATTCATCAGACAGGATTCGAAAGTCTCGTCGTCATCTGAATAACCTTTGCATGGCCTCGAGGAATATTCTCTCGATTTCCGTGAATCACTCCACTGACTGAGTGCGGCATCGAGGACGCTTCTCTCCATTTCGGATCATTTATTGAGCATCCTCATCATCAAGGCCGTGTAAGGAAAGAGCGGAGGGGGGACGCGGGGAGCATGGGGGACGGAAGGGGATCTCGACTTGTAACCAAAGAGCTGTGCAGCGTTGGGGAGCGATCACCGAGGAGGCTGTAATTGGTAGGCGGGCAGAACAACGATTGGGAAAATGGAACAGCTAGGTGGAGACAAGCTCGATATTGACGTCGAAAACGGCTACATCGTCACAGCTGGTTTTGACGAAGAAGACAGCAACAGCGAGGCAACAGAACTATGCAAATGACATCATAATTCTGCAAGCCAGGGAAAGTTGTAGCGAAAGCGTGTTTGGTCATTTTTCGAGCGGATACTGTTTGTTCCTTGCATCCGAAATGAAGAAACTCTGTCGTGAGCTGTTCCGAACGAGACTTTCACGCGGCTTGAGCTGTGACCAATCAATCGCTTGTCGTGATCGCTTGGCTTCTCCCGGCTAGATTGATCAGAGACTGCGCGACTCACGCGGGGCTTCTGGTACCGAGCCCAGTCTTGAAAATCGCGCCACGCGACGGTGGTGCCACCAGAGACCACATACACAGGTTGTCTGCTCTCTGCGCGCGATCTGTTCGTTTTCTCTGGCATTGGCTGAAGCTCACGTGTGATCTCTGTTCAAAACTGTCGTTGAATCAGGCACAGGAATGTCGAGAAGAGTCAATGCAGTGGTGTCAACGGCGAAGAAGTTCGGGAACAACAGTTCTGTAGACGTTGAGGAGGTCGAGGAGGTCGAGGAGGTCGAGGAGGCGTACGAGTCGGACGGCGATGGCGACGATTACAAGCCTTCGATCGAAGACCTGGACATGGGAGGATCGCAAGGATCGTTCACATTCGAGCAAATCTGTCATATCCTTGATATCATTGACGCCAACCCCAACTGGAAGTTCAAATCGATACAGCACCGTTTCCCGCGTTTACGGCACCGCAACTACATCAAGAGGTTCAGACTCTACAGAGAACAAATGGGAACTCGGAGGGATCGGTTGATCAAGATATCCGCACACTGCAAGGAAATGTTTGACGTCTCGCGGGCGAATGGAGAAATCATCCACGATCGGACCATAAGGATGTGGGCTCTTGAAAAAGCATGTCAACTGGACATGATTGAATTCACGGCAAGTCATACATGGATCGCAAATTTCAAGCGCGCGTACAGAATATCGACGATGACTGACAATGAGTGACGGCGAACTGTATTCTACAACGTTCATCCGATGCGCGCATTGCCAGAGTATTTTGTTTTGTTGCGAGTGTTTCCACATGAAATATCATTCTCATTGATTTGAAACCTGACAGTTTGTTTTCTCTCGTCCGTCCCTGGTGGCACCTTCGTCGCGTGGCGCGATTTCGGAGACAGGGCTCCGTACCAGAAGCCCAGAGCTTGCTTGGCCTTGGACCCCACAAATTCCCATAGGCTCCCATAGAAGCCCATGTGAAATTTCAGGTCTTGAAAGTGCTGTAGCTCGCAAAAAACGGCCTGTGGGGAAAAGTTCCATCAGCCGTTTTTCATGTCTCTAGTAGGCCTACCGATCGCGCCCTATTCGGTTCGAATCGGAGTCGGACAGGTCGCGGACCTCCCTTGTCAGAGATTCAGCTCGTTGGCGAACATGTTGAATCAGTTCTCAACGCCAGGAGCTATGCCCCTGACCGAGTTGAATCGACCTGCACGCCGAAACAGAGACCTAACGACCGGGTCTGTAGGATGGAAACCGGAAAGCAGCCCGTCCCACAATCCTACTCGGCTGGCGTGGGAAATGTGGTAGTTCGTCAGCTCGTTAGCTCGTTTTAGGTTGATGCTGGAGCGCTTCACGTGGGACTCATCGGAAACGCGCGGGATCCCGTGCATAGTTTTGTTATGCTTGCGGCAACCCCGTGTATCATTCTCCGGCGAGAAGAAAAATCTCTTTCCGCAATACGGGATTCACTCTCAAGAGAATAGAATTTCTCAACACGGAAAATTCCATCTGACGAAACAATCCGACGGTCAGGTTAGCTCTGTCCGACCGCGAATATTTCCGGAAAAGTTTTCCAATTTTCCGCCAGCATCGTTCTCCCCGCCTGTCGGAGGTGATCTGAAGATGTAATTCCTTCCCACCGTGTGATTCCCACTGCTCATTCTTTCATTCCTTTCGGAGTTGCTCGTCCGCACTTTTTCGCGGCTTCGCTATACTACACGCAATCGACGGAGGCAAACTTCGATGACGTGAGGAACCGAAAGTTTCCGTTCCGCGTCTCTCAGTAAAACGCCCGTCATATCCTCCGAGCTTAGGAGCAGCTGTTCAGAGGTGTCAATTCCGTGGAGGAGAAATGGTTCAATTTTGCAAAGATGAGCGCAGTTCCATTCGAAACGATGATCGAATGAGATCTCTTTGTCTTATTGTTAGCTGCGCTCGAGACTCCGCCCGACCAGCGACAGTAGGTGGAATATTTCTGGGGAACGGAGAGGCGCCACTCCTTCCTGTGGTATCAGAGGGAAGTAGGATAGAGGCTGCCGTCAACGATTGCAAAATCATATCGCAACTCAGCGTCGATCGGTATCGATTTGCGCGCCGTTTCCCGCACTCTGTCGCACTACCGTCTGCGTTCAAGGAGCACTCGCGCACAATTTTTCCCTCGTCACCGATATCCATAGACGATCAGTAACAATCTGGGAAAAACATGAGCGCTCACATCGGAATTGAGATGGAGATTTGAACAACTGTGTCCACTGCCTCTGATCTGGAATCTCTCGCAGCGGGGTTTCTGGGGTGACTTTTACGCTTCCGCGAAAAGGGGGTCCCATGACCCGATTCTCCGTCCAATTCGAGAACTGTCCGTT
The DNA here is from genome assembly GCA_028455905.1 of Neoseiulus californicus. Taxonomy (NCBI): domain Eukaryota; kingdom Metazoa; phylum Arthropoda; class Arachnida; order Mesostigmata; family Phytoseiidae; genus Neoseiulus; species Neoseiulus californicus. The sequence goes on from JAMQGS010000007.1 coordinate 3,892,945, forward strand.
ATTTCCTCAACTTCTGCTCCTGTACGGAGGAAGGAAAATTCTTTTTTTTCCCAACGCTTCCTCGAGCGACACTTGTCATTCTGAAAGGGTTCGGTGACGGAACCAGTTCTACGACCTCGCAGCAACCGTTATGCGTCGTGACGGAATTTCCTCCGATATATATGGTAGTTCAGTACATATTGCGAACAGTACGATCTCCTATTCAGAGATTGGGTGCATATAACATCATCTCGAACATTTTCCCGAATTCCTGGTCTTGTTTACGCTGACCGTCTCTATGGAGGCTCGTAGAAAGTGTCTCGATGCCCGTAACCGACTTCTCTGGATGACCCTACTGGATTCCGGCTCTCCAGTGGGTTCAAGGCCTACAAAAGATAAGTTTCCCTAATTCCGGGTTGTGCACGTCCGCTCTCTCTACCGTATACGCGCACTCCAGCTCTGTATATTTAGAGATCTCCGACAAGCCGTCAAACCAACCGGGACACCTTCGAGCCCGAATCCGCCCGTGGGCCATCTCTCTCAATGAATTTACCAAGCTCGGGTCGTTGCGAAGAATACAATTCCATCAAGCAAGGCTCCGGCAACGGAAAAGACGGATACCCGGGTCATATTCCATCGTATTCATCGAGAGTCGGCTTCTTGAGACCCGCGTGGGTGAGATCCCTTGTATAAATATGGCCTTACATATGTTTTCTATCTGTCTTACGCGAAGCGGATCCGCTTCCCCGCTCGTTTGCCAGCTTCGGGTTGCGGACCAAGGACCGAGCCGAACACGTAGCGCTTCGGAACAATATTTATAGCTGAAAGCCCTGCGGCATTGTTTTTTCTTTATCTCGGCTTCTGGCACGGCAGTTGGTCCTGATGTGATATGGTCCTCCACCATCACCACCGGCACCACCATCGCCCGCCGCATACTCGCTCGGCTGCCAAGAACCGCCAACGACCGAATCCAACAGATTCTCATCGCCTTGCTGAACAGCTGACGAACCGCTTGTGCAGCCACTTGATGAAGTGACTGCGGGCAGAATTCTTATTGAGAACTGCGGCAGGTGTCACTCCACGAGACGACGTCGGATCTTGTTCCGATCACAAGTTGGCAACCGAGCGGCGGCGGCGGCGGCGGCGAAGTGGGACGGGCAATTTATGGTAAAAAGAACAGAGATGGAAGGAATGCGAAAATAGGGAGTTTATTGGAGTTGAGATGGGACGGCAAGGAACGAAGATGGCGGGAAGCCAGGACGAAAGCTATAGATACGAAGCCAACGAGGAGGAACGCGGAAACTTCGCATCGCACACACCGTATCACCATCACTGGTGATATTTCCGATTCGGATCACACGAGCGAGGCTCGATCTTCCGCGGAAAACTTTCCCGAAGATATCATATAGGAGTCGGAAGGGTCAATCTAAAAATGTCCCGACCGGCTTCGGAGCGAAGCTGCAGCCATCCCTAAGCTGAGTGCCCAGATAGGCTCCTTAGGTTCCACCAATCAATCATGCAGTCTGATCACTGCCGGTATTACCTCGTCGGACGGAGGAACTCGCCGTACTCGAGGAATTCGTTTGATTCCACGCGGCTCATATCGATTGAATTCGCCGATGTAGGGAGAAAGACACCGACGACGGCGACGCGGCGCAAGCTTCATCGTTCAGTTCTTATCTTCCCGATTATGTTTTCTTTTCGGATTGCGGTATACGCCGAGTAACGGAGGTGCACCCAGGAGGGAGGTGCTCACATGCAGAGCTTCACTAATGGGAGCAACTCGAGGTCTACGTCGATGAGGCCTTTCCTAAACGAGTTAAGTCAACAATCATCTCCGCCAGCGCAGTTCATCCGCAATCTCATTAACTGTGTGATCGCAGGGTGCCACTACCTCCGCCTGTCAGTGTCGACTACGTGCATAAGCTCGGAGCTTTGTTTACTGTTTCGAACCTACACCGACCCCGACCAAGGATCCAAAGAGACGCGAAAATCGTCGATCAGACAATTTTCCGATTCAGTGAGCGACCTCAAAACGAAGTGCTCACAAATGAGGGTAGCTCTGTTCAGGAATATCCAACGACGTCTGTGAAAAGAGTTCTCGACTTTGAGACAGCTGATATGCATCTCAATGTCTTCCAGAGGTGCTGCACGTCTGACGAGCTCAAACAAGGATTGATCCCCCATTCTTTTCACAAACACCAGACTATCGTCTCAATGTCCTGCTTGCTCCTCTTCACCTCCTCTGTCTGTCTTTCTCTCCCTGATTCCTCGGTTCCAGTTCCCAACCAGTGGAGCTTAGCGTGAGGATCTTATTCCGGCACAACTGGGAACTAGCGTATTGGAGTCGTTGGCTGTTCTCGCAGGCGAATGAAGGTCGAACTTTAAAGGTTCAGAGCGTGGCGCCGGAAGACACTTTGGGAATTCCCGCGTATGGCCGCTAACGAACGAGAGAACACTTCCAGGGAGACGGTCTGGCCGAAAGAAGAGGTCTGGTCGGTGTGATTTCGCTCAGTTCCTAGGCAATCTGGAAGAGAGTTCGATACATAGACCTATATACATACTACTCGAGCCGTGTGTAGTTATATATCCACTTGGATAAATAAACACTTCACACCATCAACTCAGCTAAAAAAGACCGACACTGGCCGGAAACCGGTGTGCTCTGAATAAACTTTATCTTTTCGACTCGTTGCACACTTTCGTTCGTTCGTTCGCTCGCTCGCTCGCCTGTCGGCTTCCCACGGGACCCGCCAACAATAACCGACTCACTACTTGCTCTGAATTCCTCTCCCAATGGCAAGTGACTATTCGCTCTCCGGCGACTCTCACTCAGTTAGTGCCAAGCACGAGCCCAAACCTCCATTATCGGATTCGTTGGCGCCGCCACCCTGCCCGGTGCCCTGGTGATGATAATGATCACCATCATCATCATCAAGGCTCAGGGTCAAGTGCTTCATTCACGGGGGAGCTTTTAAGTGAGACTGGGGGCGTGAAGCTTTGTTCAAACGACAACTTCGCAATGCATACCCAGCTGAACTGAAAATGTCGAGGAAGCGACATCATTTTTGGAGATCGAATCGACCGCCAGGCTCAAGATCGAAATAGAGGTTCGTGATCGATGGAAAAGTCAACGCAAGAGGGATGCCCACGACCGACCGACTGACCCCCAGCTCAACCTTCGCCGCTGACAGGTATGGGAGCGATTCGAATTACGAAGACAATGCCTGCGTCTGCTTGACAGCGGAAGAAGAGAGTGGTGTGGAATTTCATGCGTTCGCCTACCAGCAGACGACAACGCGTCCCGCGTCACAGCTTCAGGCTGACATCCGGACCGCCGACGAGGAGGACGCACAACCATTGTGGTTTTCGGCTCGCCGCCTCCGATCCGAACAGGAAACAGACTCGGTTTCCTCCCTTGACGAGGAGCACTTAAGCGAGCCTGTGTCGTCCTTGGTAGGTATGTGCAGATCTCCATCCTCCTCTGTTCCGGTTTTTCGGGCAAATTACGGCCACGAAAATCATGCATTGCCCGAGCACGATCTCCAGTCGTTAGTTGGGACAACAGCAGCACTCAAGCTTCTTTGTGTCAGGAGCGTATCAGAACATGACAAGCAACATACGTAAAAAGTACGCGAGTCTGCTCGCACTGTGTCCGATAAGCACTCCTGTGGGAGGTTTGTGACGGTGGCACCACTAGCGAACTCTGCGATTACGAAAAGCGGCGGAAGCACCGCGAAACCTTCGAGGAGCGCCCGTCGCAAGCAGTGCGTGCACCCGAACACGGCGTGACCGTTTGTGGATGTCGTGCTCGCCGTATCTGGCTGGGACGAACACCTGTGGCTGCCGACATGGGTCGCATGAACTCCGGAGAGGGACTTCTTCGACTTTTCTCTTCAGATTTTCATTTTGCGTCGAGGACGTCTTCGCAACTGTCGAACGTCAACGACTCGATCAAAATCAGACGTGAGTGACGCGCTGCATGACTCTACATAGATCTTCTTGAGCATCCCTCTGCAAACGGGGAACAGGGTGTTGTATAGCGTATCACTGGGCTAGCCCATGATAGGACACGTGTCCCTGATTACAAGAGATTAAGCCGCTCGGTTTCTCGCCTGACATCGTTCCCGGGACACACGGGTCCGCCCCCTGCTCCCGCTTCACACAGCTCACCCTTCCGCATTTTTTCCTCTCGGTCTCTTCAATCTCCTCCGTTTGCGTCGCGTTTTCGAGGCAACAGCCTTCCTTACTCGCAGAGAACTCAACGTGACCCCATTATCACGTCGAGGTTTTTCTCGTTCTTTTCCCTTTTCCTTCACCCCTCCCTTGCCGGCGTAGTCTTATCAAGCAAATCAGCTCCTGGCAGTCAACACGCGCATGTCGTTGGTGTTGTTAACGAGCGGAGTCACAGTCTCTGACCTCGGTTTTACAGTGTACGAGAGCTCCCTTCAGGAACGAGCCATGCCTCCGGAATTTCGACAGAACCGTGGAACGCAGAACTCAATTTGAAACACCCTTTGGCAGAGAGCAGTTTCGCAATTTGAATACTTCCAAATATGCTATGCATGTGTACACCCGACGGAAACGCGACCGAATTTCCAACTGCGAATGCGGAGCGCATAGGATTGGGGACACGCGGGCGAATAGGATGGAAAACTCATCTCGGCGATCGAGAGTTGGAATATTCTCCTCCTGAAAAAAATCTCTCTGCGCGGGTCAACTAATTGAACGAGCTCGGAGTCTCTTCATCACCGTCCGGCAGCACCGCTGATAAGAAGCGAACCGGCCGGGGACCCGAGTAGAAGCGACCGTCGGGAGCGAGCGCCGTGGTCTAAACAGGTGGCCGCCGGATTTACTTTCAGGCCGTGAATGGTGGAGAGAGTTCTCGCAGCGAGGTAAAAGAAGCGAGCTTCAATAAGTCTCTTCTTCGAATCGCCGACCGCAGATGGCGGCGATGCAACCTCCCCAAGTCCATGCTTGACAGCACACATTGTATGATTTTGTATTCAATGTCATGTGTCGTGGTAGTGACGAGTTCGTTTTTGAAATCGATTCCCTCGTCAGACACGGAGCTGAGACGAAAATGTTCAGTACAAAATCGTGGGCGACAGGAATCCGGAATCTCCATGAAAACTTCAGGTTGCCAAGAAAAAGAGCATCGGAAGCCATGAACTACGAGTTGGAAAATTTTGGCAAAGTTGGGTTATTTTCCAGGATCTCGAGCCGATCCTGATTTCCCGGCTTTGAGTTGCCGTGGGCTTCTTGTTCTCACGTCGAGAAAGTGGGAGCGCGCTAAAACTTGCGCCGTTCCGTGTGAAAGCTCAACTGTTAACAGCCCAACGTTCGGGAGCAGTATGAATCTCGACTTGCGCGTTTCATTTCTGATCTCAAACATGACCAGTTTCGAGCCTCTGCAAAAATTTCAACGCAGTAAAAACGCGCGGGCCCTTTGACTGCAGCGAACAATGGAGCTGGACTTGCGTCGCCAGGTAACGAGTTTGTCACGAGCTATTGCGAATCGATAACTTATTGAAAACTGTTTTCTTTGCTGACGAGCCTGTGTGTTGAGCCGCTCTGTCGGGAACGCCCATAAGAACTCCGAGAGTCTCGTACCCCGATAACAATAAGAAGCTGAAGCGGAAAAATGTCGAGCGGGACGGGATTGAGCCAATAAATAACCAACTTTCAGTTCCCACATCCGGTGGATCCTCTCGGGCCCCTCGAAACGCGTGGGAACGTATCTTGAAGCGAACCTGAGGCTTGCGCGTGGGAGGGAGTGAACAAACGTTCGAACCTGTCGAGTCGTAGCTCGTATTCTGTCATCGAATAAAAATACTCATGAAGATGAATTCCGTTCGGTTTTGCGGAGGTACCTAATACTTCCTCCGAGATAACGAGGCTGACAATGCCAACAACAAGACGTCCTTGACCTAGGATCCGGGGAATGCTATCAAAGTTCGTATGGAGCTATCGTTCGTCTCAGAAGAGGTGCAGCACAACTTTGACTTCCAAAGCTCTCTGGCTTCCCGCTCACTCGCTCGACTGCCTGCCTTCCTTCCCGCTCGCTCGCCCGCCGAAAAGACAGCCGGCTAGCCGATAATTGAGTCGAGGGATCCGGCACCTCACAATAACAAAGACAGATTTCGTTCATCCGCCAGGAATTCCGTCAATACCCATCGGATCTAGTCGAGGTCTTGCGCCGCTGTCGGTAGGACTTTTTTCCTTCATTCTTTTTGATTCAGTGACTCCTTTGCATTCGATCAGGAGGTAGAAAATCCTTCCTGGATTCTCCCCCGGGACAGACGGATCTTCCCCCTTGAGATTTCTGGCCATCAATGCGAAGACATCTTGAACTTTGTGCATTGAGCGCAAGTAAGTTGGGGACCAGAAAAATATGCGAAAGTGCTCAGACGGTCCACATAGAACAGGGCATAGGATCTCGCCAGCGCCGATCAGGATTCGTCCTCTTGAGCATTTTCGGCATACCGAGAAAAAGCTGCGTCGAAGCAAAGCCTCGGATGTGGAAGGTCCGTCGCAGGTCGAGGAACCCTATGTGTAGGGGGGAATACTTCACTCTGGTTCACCTTTCAGCCGTGCACGCTGACGATCTCTGATACGACTCATCCAGCCATGAAATGCGAGCCAACAATTGATCGCGCTAACTGAACTATAATAACAACAGTTGAGCATGTAGTGGTTGCAGTCGTGGTGGCCGGGATGACGGTTATAAAATACAGCAACAGTCCCGCTATTGCAGTTGGCTATTACGAGAGCTTTTAGCAGTCTCTCGGGCTATTTCCTTTCTGACCCACCGACGCCAACAACTGGCTGGGCAAGCAGACAAGCAAGCGACCGGCAGTTCCATATTAATGACATGCGGTGGTTGCAGGCTTGTTGCGCGTATCGCCGGCCTAGCTTCAGGCCGCGCAGTCAGGTAGGCACAATGATTAAACAGGAGTAGCAGCAGCAGCAACAACGAAAAGCTCCAATCGCTTGTCTTGATCCGACGTCTCGCTACGTCCTCCCACGAAAATCCTGGCGGGGCCTGGCTGAGCCTGAGACACAGCATCAAGTCGCAGTCCGTGTCGCAGGTAGTGCATGTTTATCGCTCCGTCAACACAACGAGGCTATTTGTAGATTGGCTATTCCTACTCGATAAGCACTCCTGCTCTCATCGTCTGCCTATTCGCCATTGCTTCTCGCTCGCCCGCCACTCTCAGCGTGCTACTATAGTTGTTTCGCAATTCAAGGACGATAAGCGCGATCGAGGAGAACGCCGCCGAAGGAAATGACCAAGGATAGAGGGAAGCACCTTGAGGGCTGACGAGTATGAGTACCCGACGTACCGGGGAGCTGGGTAGGGGTAGGGTAGAACGACGGAAGACGATCGGCATCCTCGGGGCTGGGCAAAGGTAAAGGATCCGGGAAGAATCGGTATTGCCGGTGAGCAAGAACAGCAGCTTGGGAGCGATGATGCTGACGGCAGCAGCACTCGACCGAGCAGACGGAAGAACAGCGAGACCCACCAGGGGACCCGCGAGGAGCCTCGGAAGGAGACTCGCAAGGAGATTCCCAGGGAGACTCCCGAGGAGATAACAGTCGACGTTGACGTCGAACCTTGCGGCAATGTTTTAGTCGACCCGATGAGCGATCACTTTCTGCTTTGTCGTATGAGCATATACGAAAACAAGAAGGCCGACCGGACGGGTGCTCGGGACGACAGGCTGCCCTGCGGACAGATAAGAAACGGGTGACCCATCTCACAGGCATGCAAACTACCGGCGGACGGGGCAACGCTTGCTCATGGTCCATATAGACATCAACTGATCCAAGGGCAGAACCCGATACAGAGTGTCAACAATAAATGGGTTTTCATGTCTTACATCTTTCTCACTTTCGGCCCTCCTACTTTATTGTATGCATCGCTCACATCGCGTCTTTTTCCTGTTCTCTCGAACAGCCCTGCTCGACGTTCCGACATCCATCTTGTGCTTGCAACTTGCATCACTCTCAATCTCAGCTTATCTGACGTGCTACAGCCTCACCGTCCCTCCGTCATCTGCGCGTACCGGGCGAAGAGATAGTCAAACACCGATCCGACGTCCTTTCGGATTCCTGAGAGGCCACTTCGTATCGCAACGATGATTTCCAGCGAGCTCGAGGATGGGTTCCATTTCCCGTCGCTTTCTCGATATCTGCCATGACTTCTCCGGCCTTCGAGGAGCAGGGGAATCTGCGACACGGGTCGATACGGGTTCTCAATTCTCCTCGAACAGTTGCGCATGTTGAGCTGCATAAAAGGCCTCGACTGCACGCACGACCCCTCACGGAGCATGTGAGTTACCCAATGAATGGTTCCACTCACTCAGTCAGTCACTGCCATGCCACGCGACGCTCCTCCACAAGTTCAAGCTTTTCAATCCTCTTCCGTTCTTGATACCATCTTCCAGTGGCCGTGAAAAGGCTGTTTTCGTGCGGAAACACTCTCCGTCCCCACTCTACCACCAAGGTTGCCACCGCTTTCGTCACCGACCCTATTTTGAAGTATCCCGACCCTTGACTCGTTGAATAGAGCCCATTCCGGTCGCAGAGGAGAAGATTTGACGATCCTACGCTGGGTAGTGCGTCGCCGATGTGGTCGTCCGTAACAACGAGCGATTTTCAGTTCGTAACCGATAAGAATGAAGAAACTGCAGAACTTTCGAGGTCCACGCAGGAGGAAGGTTGCCTCTAGAGCTTGCTTATCGGGAATCGACTCCGAAACGGATGATACGGTCGAAAGGTATGTTCGGTGTCGTTTCTCGATTATGGTTCGTGGAGACGTACTTGAAGCATGGATCTTCGAGAACTTGTTTCAATACCGAGGATATTTGCCACATCTTTCGGAGATTGGGGCCCTAAATATTCGATACTGAAACTACCGATCACATCGAGAGACACAGTCAGAGTCCGATGCATGCTTGGATGACCCATATCAGGACGTTATGGCGTCAAGAGTGGCAGCGAAAGAGGGCGGATCAGGAGGGGAGCCAAAAGAAATGAGAATGGACAGGTATGGAGCAACTTCCCGAAGGAAGAGGAAGGACGGAAATATAACGCGAGCTCGGCGGTACCCGTATCGGTACGGAGTTTCGCTGCCACAGGATTTCTATGGCAGACCGTGCGAACGTTTGCCCGGGGGGCCAGACGGAAGGACACCCGGATGCACTTAGACTTGCCCTCGCCGATTGGAAAGAGCCTTGCTCAGTTCAATCGCCAACCATAACCTAGTCCCTGCGAACTTGCCAACGATGCGGGTTCCTCAGCTGAGCACGAGCGTCTAACTGCCGGGTCAGAGGGTTCTATTCCGATAACGTGATAAGTGAATAAAATGAGAAAAGTTGGGTGAAGAGTATTAAGTCTCAACCGAAGGCGAGCGCCGGCGGCATTCGCAGCTAAGGGGACAAAGGTTATCACCAGGTTCATCCTGGGGTGGTTTCAAAGTTGAATCTTAGCAGGAGATCTTCAGATCAGTCCGATGAAACGGATGTCGGGATGCAAAAGACGACATTCGAATGAGGCATTCACATCTCCGGGAATCTAACATCAGCACCTCATAAAACTTCAAGCCCTCGGTCGCGCATCATGCCGCGACACACAATGAAGTTATTGGTCCTGTTTTTATTCGGAAGAAGTCTTCTCTAGAGAGATGGACGTTGATCGTTTAAACGAACGCAGAATTGAAGTCATGGATTGTGGCTCGAAGGGCTAACGAGTTGCTGTACTGATCAAAGCGCAAGCTCAATCGTGCTTGAAGCTCGCTCTCCCGGTGCTCCGCTTCCGTATTCTTTTTCTTTTGCTCGTTTTAGTCGATTTTCCTCTAAGACTTCGAACCTCCAGCGAAGGTTTCATTTATCGAAGCGACTCCAGCTGTGGATACAGCGTTCGAGCAGATGTCAGTCAGATTTCCCATTCGACCACGCTTTTGACTTTGACTGAGTTCGAACAAGTGAGGGTGACTGAGCACAAAGATCGGGCTTCGGCTTCAATGGAAAACGCGAGGGAGAATCTCCGGCATGGAAATCCGATGGCGGAAGAACCTCATTACATGGAGTCCCACAGCGCGGGGGAGCTCTATGACAAGGGAAGCGACTGATATGCACTTCGGATCATGGATCCTAATCGCGGGAGAACCCGAACCCAGGCGCACGTGGTAGCAGAGTCTCCGGAGCTTGAGGCGGAGTCCGGGTGCCGGGGGAACGAGAAAACGACGACCTCGGTTTCAACTTAGTGCCCCGATCGATGCTACCGTTTGCTCGGTCACACGAGAAAAGACCCGAGATGCTGAAGCAGCTGGCGGAAAGTTCACTCCAACTTCCCGGAAGGCCTTCTGCGTGACGTGAGCCAATCGCTAAGAAAACGACTCCCACACAAATTAGTGAGATTGAAGGTCGGCAGTTTCACAAGGTCGGAAATAACAAGCGAACGAGACTCGACACGGCTCCATTAGATACTGTCCGCTTCGATATATTATTCTCCATGAGACCACGAGACTAGCACACGGTTAGTGATCATCATCATCAACAACGGCTCACAACTTCGAACGAGTGAGGCTGACCTCTTCCACTCATTGGACGCTCCCGTCAAGCTTCGACGCCCTTAGAGGGGCTTTGGTCCACGAAAAAGTTGCCGGAAAGTTTGTTACCGCCCCGATCCGACGCTAAAGACACCCACGAGAATGTCCGATGCTGTTTCGACGTGTCTTTCGACATCGTACGCTCGGGGTACTCACCTCAAGTTCACGAGACGATCGTCCTGTTCGCTGAAGAAGAGGTTATCGTAATTTTCCGATTTCACAAGCTCCCTTCGGTGCACTGAGAGCAGAAATCCGGGCTCGATTTCCCGGAGTCAGATCCCGAGCTCACACTGAATTCCTGGTGAAACTTTCGGGAGAGGGCCGTAGTAGATGGAGCTGGTGGTATGCGACAGCCGATCACACAAGATAGAGCAGGTGTCAGCTCTCCGCCGGCTCTTCAACAGTTTGCAACGAGTCCAGCGACGCCAGCGAGGCAAGGTGGCCGGTGAGTGGCCGAAGAGTCGAAGCGCCCCTCCTTCGTCTTTCTCCTTTGCACTTTTTGTTATTCCAATCCCTTCAGGTAGCGTTGCTACCTAACCGGGTTATTCTGAGCGTGGGAGAGCCACTGCCCGGTCCGGTCTCCCGAGCTGAGAATTCACTGACGACACCTTTGACTCTTCTGGCTTTGTTCGGCAATCCACGACCATTGAATCCTCGACAGGATGCTAGCGTAATTCACTTCATTTCCAGGCTTTTTCTCGACCGAGAAACCAGAGACTCGGGGAATACCCTCACTTCCTTCCGGGTTTGTTACACACAAGTTGTTGAGTCGTGGTTTTTGACCACAGCCACTCACGATCGCTCGAGCCCACGCGGTGGATCCATTTGAAACTGACGTAATGATACAGTTTGTAGCACACTCTCAATGAAGGCGGATGGAATCACAATAACAACACAATGCTTTCTCAGTTTAACAAAGCCCGAGCGCGCGCTCGAATTTATGTTCGAGTGAGAGGATTTCTTCGCCTTACAGCCTTATATCAGCCTGTGGAGAGGCTGGACCTGCGCGTAAAATACGGCAGAGGGCGCCTCGAACGGGGAAGAGAGTTCTTCTTTACAAACTACATTTTCAGGCGAGAAAGGGACGTCCTGGAAAGGGTATGTGACTCTCCTAGGGAGCACATGGCTTTGCACGCGGACACCAGGCTTCAACAGCTCCACAGGAGAACTATTGCCGAAAGCACGAAGCAAGGCATCCCGGTCGATCTCATCGAATCGATACCTAGTTTTGCGGGCTCTACACAGGGGACATCGGTCCAGGGGCCTGGGAGTCGAGAACTACGCGAATGCTCGGAGTCAACAAGTGCGTACTTGTCAATGAATAAACGACTTTAGCTTCCGCAAGCGTCGCCGAGGAATGGTTATATTCATGGACTCGATGTCCCCCGGTTCGGAATTCCGGCTTGGAATTTTCTCACGAAGCGTAGACCGCGCGCGTGAACTCATCGGAAATCGGGGAGCTTCACTTCATTCTGGAGCTCGAAAAGACTGTCCGGAAGGGGAACGTTAGCTCCAGCGAAGAGTTGAGTGAAAAAAGTTTCGGAAGAAACCTGTCTGTAGAAACTCCACCAGATACAATCGGTTTCCGAGCTTTTCGCTTTTTGAAACGTCCGATAAATTTCGGAGTTCGGTGATTGAGCGCCCTCCCGAAATTGTAACATGAACATGACAGGCTTCGTGTCAGCGAGACGGAAACTGCGTTGTGGATTCAGGATGCGTTCCGTTAGGCTGGTTGTAAGTCGCGGCCAAACCCGGAATAAGCGAAAAGGAATGGGAGTTCGGCGGCACACTGACGATTCGAAGTGCCGTATTTCTCTCTTCATTGGACAACGATCCAGAATGTTGAGTGCCTTCGTAGAGCTGTCATACGAGATCATGGGTTGTCATGTGCGTCAAGGGAACTCTTGTTCTGCCTCAACTTCGTTCAATCTCGGAATTTCCTTGACAATTAAAAAGGGACCCATGTAGAGCTTCGATACGGTCATTTTGGATGCTGACCGCGGTATATGTAATGGGATTTACTGTGTGGAGGCCGTTGCGAAGTATTCACGACCGCAAGTTCCATCAGATGTATCCCGATCAAGTATCAAGATGACCTCTTGGAATTCTCTATCGATATCTCATTATTCGACGACGTTATGGCCGAAAGAGATCGTGCTTGAATATCAACAGCTCAGACTTGAAGTCAACGCGTGGCAACACCGTCTCCTAAGCTCGGCGGGGATCGTTTCCAAGCCCTGGTCTGGAGTCTAGACGTCCTGACGGAATTGGAGGTGTGAGTTCAGAGCAGTCATAAACTATCAGCAGGCTGTTACAGAAACCTAAACAAATCATGTTGGATCGGCTTTTACCTCCAGCGTCTCAGATGAATCGTTTAGATTTTGACAATCGCGGTGCGCGAGCAAATTCCGAAACTCAATGAGCAAATGTATCACGCATGAGCAGCAAATTGAGTTCCGCAACTTCGACTTATGACGCGCATGGGGCATGCAATTGAGAACAGTGGAAGCGAACGCATGCATCAGAACAGTTTCAGTCAGGTCTGTGTAAGCGGGAGGAAAAAAATGGAAGAATGCAAAAGAGCTCTTCCAAAAATATCACCGAAGCTCCACAATTCCCAAGGCCATGGAACTCATTAAGATGCCGCGTCTCGCCGATTCTAACAATTTGCATTGTATTAGGAGAGTCTTCTACCGCAAGCGGCTCTTTCGAGCCGTCAACGAAGCTGTCATTCCGAGAGACATTGGGTCCTCGGAGGGACTCCCTGAAAAGCTTTGACGCGCTGATCGTCAACCTCTCCGTTCTTTCTGTCTGAGCCCCTTTGCTCGATTGCCAGACTCGCGTCCGCTGGGGAGAAATGCAAATTGGGCTGACGACCTGAGTGCATGTGGGCTGTGATTACGGAGCTCTTCGCTACCGACCAGCTCGCTGGAGATCATGCTGCTGACCCAACTCGGGGCCTCCTCCTCAGCTCCGAGAGGCCTCCCGAATGTCATTGTGGTCCATTGAGAGCGACTGAGTTCTGTAAACAGCACAACACGTCGTTCCGGGCTATTCCCGGCTTCAGGACGCTTGCTGACCGGACATCCCGGTGGAAAATCAGAGTTTGGAACATTTCTGAACGCGCCGTAGAGAAATGCGGGATGGAAGATGTCTGAAGGATCGTCGACCGGGGACGCTCAGGACCGGGAGCGCTGGAATCTACTGACATTGGAAAACGGATTCCGACAGGAGAAATAGGAGGGATTCCGCTGGGGAGAAGGCAGCCTGAGAAGCATGGGTAGGTCGGGGAATATGATGCGCTCCTTGCGCGTCCCGCTAGAGCAAATGTGGTAAACAATGAACGACTCAATCCATCTGAAACGTTCGAGCTCGATTGCTCTGTTGGACAGACTTGAACGGTGGAGTCTCGCATTCCCGCCATTTCCATGAATCGTTGGGAGCAACATCATCCGATATAGACTCAAGCCGTCATTGACGCCCTCCATTGTCTACAAGTCATCACATATGAGGAACTCATTTTCAAACCACGTTAAGTCCATTTTTTCGATTTCGAGTAGATCGCGTTTCTACTGCCGATGAACCATTGAGCGCATGCAGAAGTTGAATTTTTCCCAGTCATCCTGAAGTGGAACGCATGCGAGTTCCCATGAATTGATATACTTCCATTCCCATTGGAAACTGGAAATCGGCGAAAATGTACTTAACGCGGTTCGAAAATGAGCTCCTCATATGAGACTTCGAACATTCGGCCACCAATCGAACGCGTTCGATGCAGAAACAGGTAATATCTTTCTTACGGGATCCTCCCACTGCTCGTTTCCCATCAGTCACCCAAGATTCGTTCGATCTGCTGTTTTCAGATCGCATTTCAGCTGTCGTCATGGTTTGTGGATTCGAGTCACGGCAGAAACTCAGGGGTCTCGAAACTCTCACCTACCGCTCTGGATAAATCGGTCGCCTGAGGCAGTGCAAGTAGGAAGCCTTAGACTCGAAGTTCCCGAAGTCTGTTAGCTGAGCTCCCCGAATTGCCAATTCCATGCCACGAAAATCTCGCTCCAATTCTTACCACCGTGGCATAGGGACCATGCGCATGGCGCATAGTTTCCCCGAGCTTACCGCCTACACTCCACCCGAGATTCAATCCACCGCTCGCTCGCCGACCTTTAGTTCAAGACGGCATCGGTTCAAAGGTTCACCGTCTTATGATGAATGTGATCGAATTTTAAGAGGATCACATCCCATGTACTCCACTCAATCTAAGCTCCTTCACCTCCGAGTCTCGAGTCGACTCGACATTCCTCCGAGAAGAACGCCAGGAGGAATTTCAGCTCTCAATCCTCGACTCTGTGATGCTCGGAACTCAGGAGAATTCCGTGGATCCCACTCCGAGACAGGAGAACAACGTTGGATTGTTTTACGCCCTAATGGTATCTATCATACGTTGTAAAAGAGTTTTCCTCAACTCCCTGGAGAGTCGAAGTAGGAGGAATTCCCATATTTATCCCCATTACCTTCCAAAGAACAAATGCATGTACTTCCAAGTCGTAGCGGGAAACAAGGGTCAGCTGAAGAGACACCTCGCCAAGGGTGTAACGAGCCGGAGCTGCGCTGCGAGTAGCGTGCTCGCGTGCGCTGCATCCAAAATGGAACGTGCTTTCTTGCGTTTCCTATCTCCAGAAACGCTGCACGACTCAAACTTTGTATTGCACTGACATACTGGATGCGTTCCTCTGTTGCCACAGGCTTCGAATGGAATTTCGTTACATTAAGGCATCAAAGGAAGAAAGTCCCAAACGGGGCAGTTCCTCTCTTCCGTCATTAATTCAATTATTCAAATGCCACTCTGTCTGAGGATCCGATACACCGACCGAGCTTTGTTTTTCCGTGACATATTCACCATTTTGACAATACCAGGTGTGTTTCGCAATTTCGATTCACATTGCACATCGGATAGACTGTGGCCCGGTGATTTTTTGAATCGCTTGCACAGCAATATTATTCGCAAAAGGTTACGGACAGCCCCGCTTCGCCCCGATGTTCGGTTTCCGGCGCAAAGAATCGCTCCTATCTTGGAGTGGGTTCTACCGTTCAGGAACAAGCGATGTGCATCAAGGGCCCTTAAAAATCTACTCTGCGTCGTTTGTTCATCGAGTAGACATCCGATGCTGGTTGCAAGCTGGAGGCGCTCAAAGCTGAAATGGCGGCGATTCGTCTATTTGTTAGACCTGGCGAGGGCTCCTTTCCGTTCAGCCCTCGAGCTATGGAACGATGTGTTTCCGTTCTGCCATCTCTTTGGAGCCATAAAAATATCCCTCAGAACAGAACCATTTCTCTGGCTTAGCCGCCTTTCCTGGCCCCGAAGACGTTTTTATAACTCAATCCGTCGTCTTCCAAGTGATTTGAAACAATTGATCATGAAAATGAGTTTTGGGATGGGATTCGCTTCAGATAGATAAGAGCTCGATCGCTCACCAGACATTAAAAGGATTTTTGAGTCTGATTCGTTCCGAACGATTGCTTTCGGTGCGCGCGTCGCGTCGTCGACTTTTCAAAAGCCGTCCGAATGATGTCGAATATCTAACAATAAGAGGAACGTGGATCGCTCGCAGAGTGCCAATGAATATCTAGCGCATTTGCGGGTTATGACGGTCCGAAGCGAGTGAATGGAATCAAATCAGAAGCTCACAGCCGATTTTCATATTTCAAGTGTCAGATCTGGTCAAGAGATGCATTTCAACGTTTTCATCCCCTCGAGGATTGATTCACCCTCGAGGCGAGGTTCCGCCAAGGTCGTCCAGACAGAAGTCAGGCAGAAAACATGACAACTCGGGGCCCATCTTGTGAATTAGTTTAATACGTCACAGTTCTGCGGGTCATACTAGGGAAGATTCTTGATAATCGACCCGACCAACATATAATACATCATATTGAGGATGGATAGTATTTCGAGCCTCCCAAGTAGTTTCATGTAGTTGGCCACGCAATTTCTCGGTGAACCGCTGATCAACCCAGCGTGCAAGAAGTATGACGATGTCGAGAAGGGGGGACGGCGTCAACCGTGATTCCGTCACTCACTATCTTCTATTACTACTATGTATTTCAATAAATGCAAGTTGGCTCGATGCCGATTTGGTGAACCCGCTCAAATGGATAGCCTCATAATCGACCTTACGTTATCGTGCTCCGTTGAACGGAGACCTCGTATACGCTTGATTTGCCACTGACGGGAGGGACTTGCTCTGCGGATTCCAGATGCGGAGGCCGCAAATCAGAGAAGCTGCATCCACTAAGTACTCTAGGTTTTATCCCCGTCTTGGGAACAAGGATCAGCTAACAGGGAGGAGGTGGCAATCAGATACCGTGACGTACAGCGAGCCATCGTGGACGTGATTCCGGACGGAAGTGAGAGTTGAATATTTCGTCTGGCCATCAGGAAAAAAATCCGCGATGCTAGTACCGAGGGTGCTAGCGAGTAGTTTCGCGGGAAAACGTCTGCGAAAGAAACCCGGTGTTGTGTTGGGGAAAATTTTCCCTTGTTTACTCTTACTTCGGAGCTTCGCAGATAAATCTTTGTTTCGACCAGCCTAGTACTGCGGTGGATTCGGAATGGTATTCAGGAATGCCTGATTAGCATCTATCAACCGCTCAACGAATCCACAATTTTCAATCATATCCCGAGTAATATTCTCGGTGAATTGCAAAAAGCGCTACATGTTATCGCGCACACGGATCCGAAAAATTTTCATCGCCGTGTAGACTACATGATGAGGCGTTGCACCGCGGCGGCCTCTCCTTCTAATCTCGGACATCACGTTATTCGCATCATTGGATCGTATTTCACGTCCCAGAACGTGATAAGTGGATGGAAAAAAGAGCTCCTCTGCGAATTGACCGTATGAGAGACTTCCTGGGGCGCGGTGTTGTCCTGGAGACCTATCTAAGCACTGATCTTCAATGAACAAAATCGTTTGCAGCATTGAGTGGATGACTTCTGACTTCGCCGCCTCATCGGAATCGAGATCCTCGATGCCACCACCAACGACTCAAAGTGATTGAAGAATTGTTCTCCAACATGCTATGTTCGAGAAGGAGCGAGAGTTCCAGATGGACTCGATGATAGGAATATATAAGATGAAAGTTAAAACCGGAAAACCGATCCCGCGAGGACGCGATAGACGAGGGTTCTCTGTAATCCAGATTTCTCGTTTCTGACGGGAGATTACGATGAACTGTCCCGAGATCCAAGAGATGTCGTCTCGGGATCCGCGCGATACATGAACTGGAATAGTTGACCTCCACCTCCCTATCAGTGGCGACGACAGCATGACGCTTTAGAAGCTATAGCGTCAAAGATTTCAGAATCCGTGAAGCTAGCTTCATGAAATTTTCAACAGATTTTCCTGCCGAAGGCTTGCTCCCACAAATAGTTCCCTGTCGATCCTACAACGATTAAAAATCCCGTTTGGGAACGTAGATACATGGCTTTATTTGGCTGGATCATATTCGAAAAACGACATAGCCAATCAGTCTATTTTCAAATTTCAAATTTTTCGGTTTTTTTTTCTAATTCCTCTCGAAACCTTCACAGATTGAGCAGCATGTGTCAAACGATCTCTGAGTCTGGGGTGCGGGAGCTTCTTCAGCACGAATACATATAGATATACATTTATATGATTAGAAAAATAACACATATATAGATACCGATATACATAGAAATCAGATATCCATGTATATACATATGTATCTGTACATCATGATTGGGGCTAGGATTCTGTCGCGGGATTTTGTGGGACGATTCGCGGTGGAGTCGCGGGCTTTTTTCCGAAAAATCGCGGATGCCGCAATTTGTTCCCTAAATACGCCGAAACACGCATGAATCTGCAACCATTTATCTCTATATCATATGTCTCTCTTCGTAGGATCTACAACTGCTGCATATGCTGCAGAAAAGCTTGTCTTCTGAGGAGTGGAAGCCACCTTGCGCGAATCATTTGGCTCGAACCTCCGCGGTGATGTGTTTGGATTTCTCCTGATCAGGCTTTGTTTTAAGTCAATTTTTCCGAACGATCAGCACATGCCCAGACATAATTTTCCGCAGTGTGAAGTGCGGAAAATCATTCTCAAGGTATACAGGCAGTACAGGTATACGGGCTGTATACCACGAGATTGATTCTCCGCACTCCGCACTGCGAAAAACGATGTCTGCATATGCCGCGCACAGATCAAGGCATGGGCTGATATGATTACCGAGGGAACGATGTGAAAATTGATTGTGTTTTGAGTGAGTTGCGCGCGAGGTGACAAGCACGTAACCCAAAGAGAGCCGGAGTCGTTCTGCACTGAGACTATTCCCCCAGTTTGCGCATTAGAAATATCGCCGGCGTGGTCGAGTGGAAACATGCAAAGCTAATGTTGCACGCTGCCATGTAGACGCTGCGTCGAGCGGGAGGTCGCAGGTTCGATCCCTGCTGCCGGGTGGGTTCAACGGTATCCACTTTCTAAACTGTGACCGGTATCTGCTGGGCTAAGCCTAGACATCAGCTCCCGTAGTACGGAGTACGGTCCGTACTTCCGTACTCTCAGTACGGATTGTACGGAAGTACGGCAGTACGGGGGGTACGGCGGTACGGATTGGTACGGAGCAGTACGGATCGGTACGGCGCGGTACGGATCAGTACGGAAAGCTCGTACACTACCTACGGAGCCACTACGAGAAGATACGGCACGAGACGGAGCCTCTACGAGAAGATACGGCACGATACGGAGCCAGTACGAGTAGATACGGACTGATACGAACTTGGTACGAGTAGATAAGGACTGATACGGAGTTAGTACGAGTAGATACGGCAGGATACGCAGCTACTACGAGAATATACGGGCCGATACGGAGCCAGTACGAGTAGATACGGACTGAAACGGAGTTAGTACGAGTAGATACGGACTGATACAGAGTTAGTACGAGTAGTTACGGCGCTACTGCGAGAGGATTCGGCAGGATACGGAGCTACTACGAGAAGATACGGGCCGATACGGAGCCAGTGCGAGTGGATCGAGACTGATACGGAGTTAGTACGAATAGATACGGCGCTACTACGAGAGGATACGGCAGGATACGGGGATACCACTCGAAGATACGAGCCGATACGGAGCCAGTACGAGTAGATATGGACTGATAGGGAGCTACTACGAGTAGATACGGAATCACTACAAGAAGATACGGCACGATACGGAGCCAGTACGAGTAGATACGGAGCTACTACGAGTAGAGACAGGCCGACACGGAGCGAGAACGAGTAGATACGGACCGATACGGAGCAAGTACTGGCTCCGTATCGGCCCGTATATACTCATACTAGCTCCGTATTAGTCCATATCCACTCGCACTGGCTCCGTATCGGTCCGTATCTAGTTGCACTGGCTCCGTATCGGCCCGTATCTTCTCGTAGTAGCTCCGTATCCTGCCGTATCCCCTCGCAGAAGCGCCGTATCTACTCGTACTAACTCCGTATCAGCCCGTATCTACTCGTACTAGCTCCGTATCCTGCCGTATCCTCTCGTAGTAGCTCCGTATCCTGCCGTATCCTCTCGTAGTGGCGCCGTATCTATTCGTACTAACTCCGTATCAGTCTCGATCTACTCGTACTGGCTTCGTATCGGCCCGTATATACTCGTACTAGCTCCGTATCCTGCCGTATCCTCTCGTAGTAGCTCCGTATCCTGCCGTATCCTCTCGCAGTAGCGCCGTATCTACTCGTACTAACTCCGTATCAGTCCGTATCTACTCGTACTAACTCCGTATCAGTCCGTATCTACTCGTACTGGCTCCGTATCGGCCCGTATATTCTCGTAGTAGCTTCGTATCCTGCCGTATCCTCTCGTGGTAGCGCCGTAGGTAGTGTACGAGCTTTCCGTACTGATCCGTACCGCGCCGTACCGATCCGTACCGCTCCGTACCAATCCGTACCGCCGCGCCGTACCCCCCGTACTGCCGTACTTCCGTACAATCCGTACTGAGAGTACGGAAGTACGGAAAGTACGGACCGTACTCCGTACTACGGGAGCTGATGTCTAGCTAAGCCCCCTCCTGAATCAGGAGTCATCTTAGGATGGGGATACAAAAAGAAACTTAACTCAACTAAGTTAAAATGCTGCGGACACCAAATTCGATCTTCACTGATCCAGAGGGAGATAATGGAGGAATTCGCGGACACGCGGATGGAAACAGAGAAATCGCGGATTCTGTCGCGGCCGCGAATTCCGCGACAAAATCCCAGCCCTAATCATGATACAATACAAAATAAGCAAGTTGGGAAGATGGCTGAAGACGTTGGTTATGGTCGGCGGCGACAACAACAACAACCTGGTTCAGTTTCATGAAAAAATATGGCTGGCGCCGCCACTGCTCCCTATTGAACCCGAAGCTTAACGAAACCCACTGATGTGAGTTTCTGCGATGGGGAGGCATCGGGAATTTTCCCCGGAAAACTGAACCTCTACCCTCTTTGCTCCCTCAACAATGAGTCATGTCTCGCAACATGAGTTCATCCGCTAGGTAAGTTTGAGATTCCGCTCCTGGCATCAGTGTTCACCATGGATAGGCGTCAACGTAAGCAGGTGGGGATCACATCGAATAGTTAAGCAACCCGTTTCTCGAGCCTCCTAGCGCTTCCTCAAGATCCTTCATGCCAACCTGATCTTGAAACAGAGTGCGTGACTTCCAGCACTCGTATCTCGCTCGCACTCATATGAGAACTTCAGTCAGCGACTGAAGTTGCACTGGTTTTTATTTCGAGGGACGTGAAGGATCAGCGACTCTCTGCTTCGCTCTTTTCAAACTCTTCCCTCGTGGCAGAGCCCTTGAATTTTCCCTATGAACTTCAGTGTCTTACAATAGCCAAATCAGGATTCCGATCCGAGTCAGAACCTCGTTGCTGCATCATTCTACCTATGACTTGACTGACCCGCAAAGTAATTAACTCTCCATCTCCTTCTGTTTCTTCCGAATCAGCATGCACTGAACCATCCCCTGAAAAGCATCACTCCAGTAGAACCTCTCGACAAAGGCACAGTGCGGAGTGTCGAATGCGATTTTTCCACGTCTGTCCCTGAGAATCAACCCGTTGGACGGGGGTTTTTCGCCCCCAACCTCTTTCCCCTGAAAATTCAGGAATCTCTCCTGTCGAGACACGCACGACATTTCTTTCTGCGAGGGCCCCGCCTCGAATCGATCGCTAATGACAAAGAAAAACAGTTATTTATGTGAATTTGAGGCTCTCAAGTGAGGGTCGGAAACCGGTTTCGGGTGCGTCTCTCAACCATCGCTCACTCACTGATATTGGACGGAAGTTTCAGGCATGAATTTCACGTCCTCCAAACCCGGCCCGGACTCACTCGATCAAGTACAGACTGGGTTCTGAAGCGTGTTCTGGCGACAATTTTCACCACAAAAACGTTACATGGATGACGAAGTGAAATCATTCTGCCCCCTTAATGCCGGGAAAGACGTTTCCCCGTCAAAACGGCTCTCGAAATGAATCAAACAGAGAGTGCCTAGTGCCTCTTGACTGGCGTTTCTACCCACTCCGTGGCATGCGGGGGTCCTCAAGATATGTCCGAATCTCAGACCAAGTGGGAACAATGCCTCCTTCGGCTCAATATTTCGTACCCGGAGTGCGCGAACTCACCATCAGATATCAAGGATGATCATGTGACGGAACATATTTCTTTCGAGATAAGAGATGCAAAGTTTCGAGGTTGGCGATTCGGAATATTCGCGATCTATTCTCTCATGATTTCTGGAAAAAGTCGAGTGGGCGAGAAAAACATGTTCTGTTCAAAGTCGGATACGCGCGCACAATGCTCGGATTCAGGCTGTCCACAATCGTCGCCCGGTTTCCAGCGACGTGGTGAAACGGAGATACTGCCCATCCGGTGGGTATTCTTGATGGGTTCCTTCGGAGCGAACCGGAAAGAAGTGCTCGTGAGTCCCTCCGTTCGGGAAGCCCCTTTGCCAGGTTACCTTTGGTCCGAGCTAGGTTTCCGTCATTCGGCACGAGGATCAACCGTCTTTGGAAAATTGTTACCAGCCAGTCGAGTCGATGAACGTGGGTTGAACTGTTTGCGGAATCAGATCGGTCTTAGACAATAGCCCGTGACCCGCCAAGGCACTGAGCCCAAGCGTACAGCATCCTCATCACAATCGAGCTTATCGCTGACTCCATTGACGCCCCATGGTCGTAACGCCCATGCTGGTGATTGTCCGATCAGATAAGATTGAAATCTCTCCGGCTAAGGATGGGCGAGAAGCACTCGTTGAGATAGACCTCCGGGGAGCGTCAATGATGAGGAGGGGCTTCGAGCGACGCGAGGCGAAAGCAGAAAGGAATCGGACCTTCCCCCTGGCTTCTCGATCACGAGGACGTCTATTGTTCCGCTTTGGGCGAGGAGGAACAGATATGCCAGGATAATCTCGGTTTATGATGTTCAACACCGTGCTGTAGTCGAAAAAGGTACCTCGTTGTACTCATTCTGAGGTTCATCCCATCTAGACGTGATTTCACGTATTACAGAATACGGAAAAATTACCGTAATACGGTTCTACGGGAAATATTCTCTCGTCGATCGCTCTCGATCTCCTTGAAATACAGGGTTGAAACCACTCTCAAATCCTCCGTACCATAGGTTCCGGAGCTGCCCATGCGAAGAGAAAGCAAGTAATTGCCTGAACTTTTTTTTCTCGGTTTCCCGCGCTCCTTGGGAAAATTACCGTAATACGGGATTACGGAAAATTAATCGAAGTCAAAATAACTCGAGTTTTGCACGATGAAGCTTTCTACACGCAGATTGAATGCAAAACGTTCAAACGATGACGCGGATCAGGGCGACACAAATCTTGAGCCTCAGCCTCAGATCTGAGTTGCGGAATACAAATATGGCTCGAGAACGATGAGATCCCGCCGAGGAACAGCGTGAAACTGTTGTTAGCTATTGACATCCATTCCCTTTGTCACGCATGATTCAACTGAAGAATCTCACGAGTTAGAGTCATAAGATCGTGTTTCTGCCGCTCTCCGTCATGAGATCCCGCCTGGGGCAATTTTTCACCACGCAATTTTCGGAATCGGCTGACTCAAGCTTCCAAAGTTCGATGTGCGCATTGACTCCGGATCGAGATGTTTTAATTGTTACGATCAGCACCGCACTCGTGCAGTGTCGGATGACTGGTACCCGACCCCCTCTAATGAACGGGCACTCTCCAATTAGCGGGCACATTCGGGAGCATTGGAAGAAATAAACTGACACTCTCTGAAGGCCCATCTACACTGTCTCACTCTGGAGGATCATGCGCGATGATGAACGTCACCTGACGAATCGCCACGTTCGCTCGGCAAGCCGCCCTCCGACGTCTCCACTGCTCATCGTCGTTGAACGCCGAAGCCTCGCGCATCAACTCGACCACTCGCTCGAACACCTCCAGCAATCCAGATCGAAAAGATTGTTCTGTAGAAGCGAGAGCATGCCACTCATCAACGACAATTATGACCACGAGTAACTATACAGACGAATTTTATCATGAACAACCAAATCCGCAAGATATTTTTGAAAGACAAAATCAGGGGGGCCCAGATGGTTAGGTCGCCCGGAAACTAATCAGGAACCGCTGTTCTAGGTGCTTCCATTGATGATGACTAGACGAGGCTCGAGATAGACTACTCAAATGATCAGGAAGAATATTCGCCTTGCTCGTCCACAACCTTGGCCCACTGACGAGGAAGAACAGCGCTGGTGAATAAAGTTGTCCGTTTCCGACGCACATCTGGAGATGACGATGTTGGATTTCTGGAGTCTCGAACGAAGGGATAGGATAAAATCCTTCTGAAGGACATGAATTCCAGAATGGACCGGATGCGCTCGTGCGTGATGAGGCGGAGGAGCAAAGCTCCTGCGGTTCGATTCTCTAGGGGTTCGAAGACTGATTGCGATTAACGAGGTGCCGATATCTCCTGAACTTATCTGTCTTCTTTTCAGAGTAGTAGAAAAGTTTCCTTGACTGACTGCCGGTCGGCCGGCCGTCAAGCGTGCTACTCCTCAGCGTCTGCGGGGAGAACAGAATTATTCAGGAGAGAGCGCAGAAGACGTTCCGAGCAACGGAGACGACAGCAACACCGATGAAGGACCCGAGTAACGAGGACCGACCGAGCTTGGAGCTTACGCCAACGGCAGAACATCCTCCATACTGTTAGGAGAGCCATGCGGTCCTTCCAGGAGCTCTTAGCTTGGGGGCTCGCAAAGAATGATTCATTCTCCGAGTTCCGCTAGTTTCAAGGACCTCGAACGTTTCCGACTCGTTTCTTGGACCTATCACCCATTATTTTTGAATGCCACCGAGCTCGCTTCAGTGTACCAGATACCAATTCGAACGCTTTTGCACTCAATCGAGGTTTTCCGGGCAATTCAAACACCCAGGCCCAACTTGGCAGACAGAAGCCACGTGGCTTCACTGTCGCCCAGATCAACGGCAGGTTGGGTTCCTATTGTTCGAAGTCACTTTGCGGAAATTTCATAAGATTCCAATATTCTCGAGGAAGGATATTGAAATAAAGGGGGTCTTCCTGGTCAACAGAAAGTTCAAGCTGCAACAATAAACGAAACGCGATCATTTCCACCGGGACCGAACTCGGCCTCCGGACGAAGTTATTAAAACGGTAGAAGATACTATATATCTTGGATAGTAGCGACTCTCAGCCGCGCACGACTGCTTGGCAGAGGTGCCTCTGGGCTCCGTCCTTTTCGCTGATTGCTTGGGGGCATCGGAGCACTTTAACTGCACTGATTGAATCTGAGAAACTTCAACGGATCCTCGGGGATTTTCCGATTGATTCTCGGCAAAACAACTGTTCTAGAAAGTCGCGTTCCCCCGGAAACTGCTCTGAAGGCATCTTTGGCTTTCCTTGCGGAGTCGGGCTGGTCTTGGTATCGGACGCGCGACCGGCAGCGTATATCTGGTGATTGCGTTGGGGGATTCTCTCTCTTACCTTTGCTGCGCCTGATGCTGTAAAATTCTATTTCGACCTCATTGTCAGTGCCGAAGCTCCCTGCCGAATCCCGGATTCCTCTGGTGCCGAATCAGAAATGTTGGTATGGAACTCGGACGTTAACAGGAGCAGAGCTCATTTGAATTTGGAATTCGACAGACGTTTTGTGGAGCTTCAGATCACGACTTGACGAAAATCGCGTCGCTCCTCACAAATGCGTGACATCGCGCGGGGATGAAAATGGATTTGAGTCGCGTCAGGGTGTCATTCCGCGTGACTCTTCGTGGAGAGATTAGTATTCTCCATGTCGAATCAAATGTAATAAAAGGTCGTCACTTCGCTTTCTGATCGCGAGAAGTGTCACAGAAAGCTGACTGAAATCTAATTCTGATGGTCCCCAATGACGAATAGATTCAGTCTCGTCAGCCGCTTTGCAGAACCACGAATGTGGACAGGGTCGGAGCAACGATGAAAACCCCTCCGTGGTGAGTTGGAAACCCTCAATGAACTTTCCCGCTGAACGTCGGGGCTCATCTGGTGTTCCGGGCTGACTTCATAACGTCCCGGAGTTGGGCTCTTTGTTCGATTCCTCTCTTGCCACTTCTGATCTTGGAAAATTTCCGCGATGCTTTGCGTCGTTCCCGCAGCCCTCGGCCGTTGACGCGCTGTGTTCCTAGAACACATATAGGGAAGTTTGGGGAAATTTTCGAAGTCGACCCCATACCTCATTCTCAACGTGACAAGAGCCATTCGAATTCAAAGCCATACAAAGCCGGAACGACGCTGCGTGCTATTCTACAGTCCTTCCTCGTCGTCTGCTCGGCTCTCGATCGCTCTTTAGAAGCAGTAGACCCATTCTTACGGCTTCTGCTACTTCGGGGAAAGACGTCCGATGCGTACGATGCGTGAAGTTCTGCTCATGCGCTCACGAAGCGGATGGGCGATTGTTCGCTTCTGGAGGTACTCTAGGAGTCTTATACCAAGCTTCGATATGACACTCGACAAATATTCTTGATCCCTCGTGAGCATTGATACGATGACTCCCGGGGCGAGAGTAATCTTCGACTGGAAAAATTTCAAGCTTTTGAATAGCAGATATGGTCTGGTGGACATCTTCATCTCTTCCACCGACGAGGTTGCGCACCGCGACGCTGTTTCAAGCGTGCCAGGGCTAGAAAGGAGTCCGAGGAAATGGCGCCGGAGGTAGCGTAAGTAATGGGTTGGGATCTGTCAGCCGGGTGTTCCATTCAAGAAGCTCTCCACGAACTAGGAACGAGGAGAAACTTCTGCTCACTACAACGTCAACAAAGGCATTTTGGGAGCTCCATGTGCTGTTTCTCACTGTCCAGAGAGTTTGTCTGGGGAAACTCTAGGAAACGACTCTATCTGATCGACGTGCATAAGAAACTAGGAACTAGATCTGAGTTCGGTTGGGGCGGAGAAGCACGCTTCGCCACTCGTTTGGATGAGATACGAGAAAAACATGGTGTCTGGGCCGTTCGACAGACATTTCGCACCTGATGAGCCAGACCCTCTGAAGAGTCGATCGCCGATTCATGGGCGTATTTACGAGCCGAGGGACATGTCGGGCCACTGTAGCTGTGTTACATCTCCGCCACGTTGTATCTCCGTCGATCAGCCGTCGCTCTTGATCAAACCCAAAGACAAATCACCCTCGAGATTTTGACTTGAATCGGATGGCACGTCGATAGCATTACGATCTATTCGTGTTCGACGTTATTACGTAAAGACGATTCGCGGCGAAGATAGCGGCGCAATCCTCTAGGGATGAGCCCCTGGTGCTGCTATTTCTCATCTCATATGTGAGCCGTGAAACATCTGGGAAGGCATGACAAGGGGAAGAGGGGATGTCTCTCGAAAGACCCCTCGCTAAATTTCGTCGGAAAAAAACTTCTGGGAAAAACAAAGTCATGGATGCAATATCTACCTTTACCAGTAAGTGGTAACTTCACTGGTACAGTCGCCTCCGCTTAATCTGAGCAAGTTGGGAATGATTAGTTTCACCCGATAGAGCGGGCGCCCAAAAAAACATGATATGGATAACCGGAGAAGGCGTCGTGAATCAAGGTGTGTTCGAACAACAAATGTTGAGTCAGCGTGAACTGGCGCCTGTTTCCTTGGGCCAGACAGGCTTCGCAGATTCTTGATTTGGAAGAGGTGGCGCCGCAGAATCCATTCCCCTGCTAGTTTGTTACTAGGCTCCTCGCACACTAGACAGCTAATGAAGATTACAATGAATTTCAACTTGTTCGAAGTCGAGCCCTAGCTTAACCATGGTCTTCTCTCTCGGCCTCAAACTCAGACAGACACGCGAACATACACACTCAGCGATTCCACATTGGCTTCTCGGACACGTCGCACCTCGACCCCCCCCCCCCCCCCCCAACAAACCGCAGTTTTCATCAACCGCGGCTGCGGGTGACGGGAATTTGACTTTAAAACCTTGGTCAGATGCCGATACAGTAAAGTCCCGATAATTCGCGTTTTTTGGGAGTCACTTTTTCGAAAGATTCGGGAATTGCGAATTGTCGGGTGCGTTAAAAAAAAACCCGGAATTCAAATATAACACACTCAGCATCGAATACAGCACAGTCCAGATGTACACATGTAGTTACAATTCTCTCAGTACATCTATGCATCATATATATCACGTTCTCATATCATGGCTCATTCTCGTACTCCGCGAAAACTGCGGTGGCTTCTGGTCTTCCGAAGCTCCCTGATTGGCTGCGGTGGCAGAGGAGGGGATCACAGGCGTCAATTCAGAGTTTTTGACTGGCGCGGCAAGGATCTCCTCTTCTTGGTCCGAGTAGCTTCACTTTTCCACAACGGCGCGGCGCAAGGAGATCGAAAGAGTCGGAAAGAATGGTAATGTCACCATAAATCTGCGCGAATTAGCATGACGATTCGACCACGAATAGCGAATTATCGGGAATATGCGAATTATCGGGTCGTTAAACATGGCGCGAACGAGCGAACTGACCCAAATTTCTGTAAAATCCCCGCGAATTGCGAATAAACGGGGTTTGCGAATTAAAGGGGGTGCGAATTATCGGGACTTTACTGTATTAACCGCGTTCGATCAAGCCGACGTTTGTTAGCTTATCGAGCCATTCTCGAACATCAATCAAGAGAGAAAAAATTCCCAAGAACGCAGACTCAGATAAGTCAGGAGCTGATATACAGGGTGTCTCAGTTGAGGTAAGACTATTCCTCGGTCGGCTCCCTAGAGCCGTCAGAATGAGATATTTCAGTTCAGAAATTTCTGACATCTACCAAATCGTGAGAATCAGGCCTAGCTGGCTCACACTGGTGGAACTCGGACCTGGATCCTCCTCTCTGAGTGAGACTTCGGGACGCCCCCAGGGCATACTCTGTACAGAACCGTCTATCAATCAAAAGAAGGACAGTGACTCTGAGACTCACGGCCACCCTGGAAACGTTGCTCGATGTTGAAATCCAGGTTGCGACGAAAATTAACTTGGTCCGTAAACGCCGCTCATTAAAGGTCCGTCTCTTAGATTGAGAGGTCTTTGAAAGAAGCTCCAAACTTTTCCGAGCTCCTCCTATAAACTGGAGATGTTATCCAGGCCCCTCGTTATTTATGACGCCGCCGTCATCGAATATGGATCGGCTGATGCCAAATCCGCGGTTGATACGTGTGAACGCTGGCCGTGCCATGCGATCAATTCACCGCGAAATTTCGCTGTCTCTGGGGGCATCTACACGCAATCAGAAACCGCGGCGACGTTTAGTCGCAACAATAAGTCGCAGACTCAGGCCGAAAAAGTTGATGGGTGAAAAAAACTGAGTACAGGAATTTTTCTGGGAGCCTGATTCGGGAAACATGGTGATCGTGCGAGAAGGACCACTTGAGTCCGTCCTAAATGGGAACACGGGGACAGACGGGTGAACGGACATACTGACGAGGGGGATCCGCGAAACACGTCGGTATCAGCTTCGGGGCCTGTGCCGGAGTGGCTTCATGGCTGCGCGTACCTGCTTTGGAGTCGCTCACCGGAAAATTCCATTCAAACTTTCAGGCCGATTCCTCCGAGGAAGAACACCCAAGCTCCCCGGTTCTCTGCGATTCTTGAAGAGTAATGATGAGTGGGATAATTGATTCCTTGACGTACATCGACCGGCCAAGAACTCTGCTCTTGAGGCGCTGCGAAGATGAGGAGAACATTTGGGAGAATCCCGGGGAGCGAAAGGAATGGTTGATGAACTAAGAGACAGGGACGGGCGGAAACTGGGGGTTCAATTACGGACTCCCCATCCATTACTTTCCAATTACTAAATGGTAATTGAATAATTACTCATTTCTCTCACGCAATTAGCAATTAGGATTTAATTACTGACACGTGTTTCGAAATCGGATTGTAATTGTTCCCCAAATACTTTTGAACTACTCCTCAGATCGCAACGAAGTCCGCGAATGGGGAATTTTCCAGAGTTTGAAATTCTTTCTCGCATCGAGAAACCCTCGGACAGTTGATCAGACATTGTCCCGAGCTGAAAGTTGGGCCGCTGATGTTTGCTTTTGCGACTGGAGACGTTCGATCCTCTGAGTTTCTCTCCTTTCCCTTGTGTGGAGAGCGAAAAACCAGGGTCCGATCATAAGAAATACTCAAGAAATAAAAGCTCAGAGTTGAGAAGATTTGAGGCTGAAGTTATGCTGAGTCTGCTTCTACCATGAATGAGACGAAGCGCGGTAGACCTATCTGTGGCTCAACTTTGTGACTGGTCTTTTTGAGCAAGTTCAATCGAAAACGATCGAAAGGTATTCGGAAGTTAATTGAGGAGTAATTTACCTTATTTTCTTGACGATAATCATCAATTGGTAACTCTAATTACTTCTGGAAAGTGATTGCGCCCAACCCTGCTAATAGATTAACCAAGTGGAAATCGTACCGGGAAACGCTCGTCAAGTGGAACTCCGGGCGAACCGAATCGCCATTGGACACCACATTGGAAGTTCATAGACAGACCATCGTTGGGCAACCAGTTACTGATCAGATACACGTCACTATCAGGTCGCTGCGCCACAACTTCAAGGTTTCGCGGGAGAAAAGACCACGAGGATCGTGGACAAACAGGAGGATGTTTGACGAGACGGCGACAAGAGGGGGGTCGTTGAGGTAGAGGGGGACAGAAGGAAATTCCCTGGGGACACCGAGCGTAGGTTTGGAGTAACGAGACTCCCAGCCATCAATGTCAACGAATCGGGGATGATCGACTAAAAATTCTCGATGCTCCTGCAGGCATTCATATTGATACATCAGCCCGGACTTTGACACTGATGATGGAAAGCACGAGAGAATCTATGGCTTCACGTGCATCGATCTAGCAAACGAATCTAGTCCTCGCGTTCTTTCAGGCTAGAGGTGCTGCAGCGAATAAGCAACAGCGTATCAAGCTCAAGGACTCGTTCTGGATCTGTGAAGACTGGAAATCGTGAATGATGTTGAACTGACCACATGCTTCCAGCGTCTGACCCACGCGAAATCCATGTCCTTAGATAGAGGATCAACGATAGAAATTGAGTGGTAGTTAGATGGGTCCTCACCCTTGTGAAGCGAAACCAATCTGTGGCTCTCGAGGACAGTAGGAGATGGATTGAGATTCTTGCACAGATTCACTGATTGAGAGAGCGGGAACGCTTGGGGCACGCAGTTCGAGGATGAAGAGTATACTCTGGCTTGAGGCAAGCTATGTCTATTATGTACCGCATGCGTGCTCTCAGATCAGGCTCGAGCCAGGAGCCGAAAGGACTTGATGATCAGGCGTGTAGCAGAAGCGGTCGACGTGGAGAAGGAGACGCGAGAGGACAGGTCGGTAGTGAAACCTCCGGCGGAGGCTGGAGAATCAGGTGTCGACGAGCTGTCAACCGCTGAGCTTGAGATTGCGGCAGACCCGCATTGAATGCGGCCGTACCTGAAAGCTCAGTTCTCTCTCCGGCTTTTTTCCTGATGCACATGGATGATCTCCGGCTCCTAACCCCGAACCTTATCCATAGCTTTGCGGATGACACTACGCTTCACGCTGGCCACTCTTTCGAGGGGTAGTTCACCCCTCCACAAACCACCTCCTCTCGAACCACCACGCTCAACTCCTTCAACTGCGATCTCTAGACGATTCTAGCCTGGGGGCTTTCGTGAATAATGTTCTGCTGAAATCTCTCCCCTCGTTCGATTCGACGCCATTAGCGCAAACGGTGCCGGTCGTGGGGTCTGAGAGAGCATTGGGAAGCCCCCGATTTACCAGCGATCCCGTGTCAGCTCGCTTCCCCAGTGAAGAGTCCTGGAATCGCATCATTGATGATCGATGAAGTGAGATTGATCGTTCTCGATTTTGTGCGAAATACCATGCATTCCGTTACATCGATTCCCCCGGTCTGAAACCTTTGAATGCCGATAGAAGAAGGTTCACTGTACATCCACCGTAAAAAGCCACGATGGTTGAGTGCAGGCGAGCCGTATTTGTACACCGTCTGTGCTATGGCCATCGCTGAAAAGTTTGCCAGTGTCTTGGTCGCCTTGCTCTTCGTCTTCTCTGTGCTGTGGGCCTCCGAAGTGCCTCCTTTACGCGGATTTATGCTGTCATCATCCTGCAAGCATTTTGGACGAAAAATTTCAAAATATGCAATTCATGAATTCTGCATGGAGGTACGGTCTCCAGTCATGGAACAACGGACTTCGAAAGCTGCCGTTCACACTGAACACTGGGCGGAACGATCCAAAGGACTTCCGTCCTTCGAATTGGAATATTCCCATTTCATTGTAACGCCTCATGATTATGAAACAGACTGTGTGTGCAAAAGTCTTTAACCACTCGATTTCCAGAGGATTAATTTGGATCGAGGGGCTATTCAACGGAGGTCGACTGTATTTCGTAACACAAAAGTTGGTCTGGCGAAAAACTTGTGGAAGAACAGCAGTCTGATCGGTATGCTACCGCGACACGGAAACTTTGGTAACGGGCTAGTTCCGATCGGATGAGATATCCCAACTCTGCTAGCTACAGTCTACCACCTTGGTCCGACGGACACGACCGACGGTATTCCAGCCCAAGAGTGATCAGTACGGCCTTGAGGGAATCGTGGAACGTAGGTACCGTGACCTCCTGCGTTCTTCGCGATTTTTGAGAAGATCGGCTGAGAGCGAAAAAAAACGGGAATACGACATTCCATGACCCTGTTCCAACGCAGTCCATTCCAATCCATTGATCGGATCAGTTTGGCCTTGAGGGAACCAAACATGGTCTGAAATCGGCGATTGCATACGATCCCGCATGTAAATGTGAGAATTCCGTAAGGTGGGAACCGGCCTGGGAGCCTCAATGCTCTCACGCGGAAGGTTCGATTTTCGTGATATCGATCTCCAGGAATTCGGCCATATCTTGCAAAACGGAAGTTGAAGAGTTACAAAACTTCTGGCGACTGTTCTTGGCTCTAGGAGTGTCTATTTAGGGATTCCCGGCTTGATATGTTGACAGGACTCAGAATAGGTAATCGTTTTTATAAGTGTCTATCAGAAATCGGTACTGACATTCTTCTCGTCACGTAACTGTTCAGCTTGGAGAGGTTTCACGTAACACACTTGCTAGAGCGTATCGAGTATCGAGAGCATGGACGGATGAAGTCCCCGCAACGATTTCAAACACGGATAATCCATAACACCTTATCTAGGGACCTTGAAAGTTGAATCAAAAATGTTCCAGCCGAAAGCAAGGTTCGAAACCAACTTGACAACGGAGATCTCAGTCTCCGAACCGCGCTCCCATATTACCTGAGCCCTAGTTGCTCGCAAGCGTGCTGATTTCACAGCAGGATCTCCTGAGAACTGTCCCTCTCATGATTCAACTCGTTTCATTTCCCCGTCGCGGCGGTGCTTTCCTCACTCGACACAGATGGCGAAGCTCGTTGCGCAACAACTTCGCCGGTTCTGACTGCTCTCTGAAGCAGACTCGACTGTTTTCCCTCTTCACCTGAACATTGATTTTCTTCTTGTTTCTAAATAAGGGCCGCATGGCTCTAGAAAACCTCTCCAGCAAAACACACACTCTGTGTACAGGTCGTTCTTCTAGATAAAGGTCAACGAATTACGAATTGTGAGCCCACTACCACGCTCGAGTTCTCTGATCAATGAAAGCGGCGGTGTCAGCTTGTCGGCAACCATCGGAGCTCAGATGATGTTGATTCTCACTCAACCTTCTAGGATCGCTGAAGAGAGAGTCACATATCCATGTACTGAGCTCACCGCTACAGAGTTGAAGTTTCCTGAGTCGAGTTGAGAATCGCTCCGAACTATCGATGGACTCGATCAGGATCCAGGAGTGAGGTGAGTTGTTATGTCCAACTGATACCAATGTGCTCTAGTATGCGCTCACGCAGCAACGGATCCGGTGCATCCCTGTCGCTCCGCAGAGGTTTTCAACAGTGTTCGGGGGCGCTCCGAGAAGGACGTCGAGACAGACTGCATCGAACAGCGATTGTTGCAGCGAAGGATGCGTCAGTGTATATTCGTGACCAATCCGATATCTTACGGTTTCGAAAACTCGGACAGACGGCGCGAAACGAGTTTCTAAGGGTAAGGCTTCCAGTTTTGGGCCACGTACCACTTATGAGCCAATCTTAAGACATTGCCATACTACCACCGGGTATCACAGTCACTATTCTCGTTCCGGTTCTCGTTTGAATAGTTTCGTCCCACGTTCGAGAAAAGAGTCGGGAAAAGGAAGAATTTTTTGCGGCATGGACAGGTCGGCTCCCCGTTGGCTCTGTCGCAGACTGACCATAACGAACGTGGATGGTGAGTGCCTGAGAAAGGACCACTCAGAAGTCATTGTCTGCCACATGTCTTAAGGGCGGCTCATAGATGGTCATTATGGAGGCCCTTGGCAAGTTATGGTGCGGCCGATAGGTAGTCTTGGGGTCACCCATACTTTGTAAGGCGTAAGCTACTGGTGGGAAGCCCAAAACTTGTAGTTCCTAAGTAGATGTGACATCTGCCAGTCCCTATGTCATGGGTAGGGCTAGGATTTTGTCGCGGTACTTCGTGGGACGATTCGCGGCGGAGTCGCGGGTTTCTTCCTGAAAAATCGCGGGTGCCGCGATTCGTTCTCTGAATCCCCCGAAACTCGGATAAATCTGCAAGGATATATCTCTATACTATATGTCTTTCCTCGTATGATCCACAACAATGCTGCATGTGCTGCAGAGAAGCTTGTCTCCTAAGGAGTGGGAACCTTGCGCGAATCTTTTGGCTCGAACCTCCGCGGTGAAGTGTGTTTGGATATCTTCTGACCAGGTTTCGGGTCACTCATCTTGAGTCAATTTTTCCGAACAATCGGCATGCCACCACAGACCAAGGCATGGGCTGATATGATCACCGAGGGAACGATGCGAACATTGTGAACAGTGTTTTGAGTGAGGTGCGCGCAATGTGACGAGCACGCATAGCAAAGAGAGCCATGCCCATATGGTCCGGACGAGCTCCGGAGCTCACAACCTTCGCCCACCGGACCATCATGAACCATCAGGCCTATATTGAGCGGCGGTTGCGCGGAACTCGACGCAGATTTAGGGAAATTCGGGAACTGCGGCGAAATCGCTTCAGTGTCGAGATCATCTGAACAGCCTTGACCCTGGAAGCTAATTAGGTCTGAACTGGATCGCTCGTAAAGTTTGCGCCTCGAAGCTAGCCATGGACATACCTATCTCACTTCATCTGGCATGTCTGCTCTCCCCTCATCGAGCTCAATTGCAGCATCGAATTGTTGATCTGTAAACCTATCTTCGAATTCGGATCCGAGTTTCCTGTCTCCTGACCTGAGTTCCGCTGTACCTCTCAGATCTGATCGAATGTCCTCGACCGACTTCGATCTCACGAATACTGAGACCAGGGTGACCCACGTGAACCCTTGCTTCTGCGCTGCAGAAAACTTAGGAATCTCAATTTTCCTCCAAAACATGAATGCCTGATTCATGCGATGCGCGATCTATTTCTGAAGTCTGCGCTTCCTCAAAGGACGTGTTGAAACGAGTAACCATGAACTATTCCATGCGTTTCCTTTGAACACCCGGATCTTGGAGCATTGGGAATAGAGGAAGGAACGAATGCAAGGGTTTAGGGCGGACTCGGAGGGAAAAAATTGGCGAATGAATTCACCAGGTGGCAAGATGGTTCGCATCCGGGAATGAAGCCAACACTCGTTTCCAGTGGAGATATTCTGAATGGAAAAGTTCGTTCTTCGGGATCCCTGCTGGCTTTTCATGATTTATTTTTGTACCTGGCCGAGACGCAGCTTACCCACTCCTTCGACTTCTTCCAATGTGCTTCCCAAATCTATTTTTAACGAGTTCCTACCGACCTCGACAATATTAGCCCGACGTCTTCCAGCCTTCCGTTGATAAGGTAGGCTATCCTGAGGAAAAAGCGTCGGTGACTGATAATGACAGAATCCTCGTTCGGAATCACGTCTTTCAAGTCTCTCGAGGTCTCACATCAGAGCTGTACCTCAGCCTCCTTTGAATATTCACCACCGTACTTGTGGAGTCGACCAATTAGCTCCCTCTCAGAACAAATGACGACTCGATGATTCAGGGAGGAACATTTCTGTTATTCCTCTCCGAGGGGAATTTCGGTCCCCGACAACTGAAGGAACGTGTCAAAGTTTCGAATATGGCTCTGTCAGCCAGGGACCCGTGGTCAGAGCTTGATGAGCACCGTGTGCGTCCGAGCAGAACGGCAGACTTCAGCAACACGGCCAGACATCTTGCGCGAGCGACGAGCACTGCTCCGAGAGCCTATCGGGCGTGACTGCTGAATCGCCGCCTGGTGTTCCGATCGACACCGATCTCTTGGAGGTAACAGAGCAAGTTCTCGATTTTAACGCGCAACGTTTGTTAGAATATCGAGCTTGCCGGGAATAGAGAATCCGAGGGAATGATCCGGGGAGGTTTTCAATCGCAAGTCTGGAGAGGAGAATGATCGTGTAGTTCGAAGGTTGTTCGCACCAAGGGAGGGATAATTTGTAAAACAAGGTAGACGAGTGCCACCGCTGAGGTCAACTCGTTGGAAGACCACCGTGGAAGTATAACTTGGAAGTTCTCCGACCGAGCTCCCTCTGGACCTCCCGTTATCCGCAACCTGAGTTTGAAATGGCGTTGAATAACTTAACCCGAACGGATCCCGACGGCAGTGCAGCAAAAGATTCTTCGTTTTAATTTTTCAAATTCCGGAAAGAGTCCTGCCAGCTCTGGAACATGGCATTCACCTTCCAGAGCAGTTCAGAGATCCGCTCCCCGATTGTTGCGGAAGTAGAATTGTGCCGCTCAACAATTTCTCTGAGCTTTTCCCACAAATCGAGCCTGGCTCCATAGAGTTTTGATTTCCCACAGCAACCTCTGTCTGTTCTCCTCGTTGACGACTCGTGGAAGTTTACATCCGCTGTCTGTGAGATGGGAGAACAAGGGAGCCGCAGCTCAGATGAATCTTTCGACGTAGTCTTGTCGACTCGAGTCTCGGAGGGGTAACGTTGAGACGTCTGAGATGTCAAAACAATCTCGAGATGTCCCAAACTTCTGCGGAGTTTCTGGTACTAGCTAGGGCATTCTTTTCCGCCGAAAACTCCAATTGTTGTCTCCTCTGCGAAGGGAGTGGATTCGATCCGCTCGAAGGTTTGCATCCTCGTCCTCGCGCTGCAGTCCTGAAGGACGACCCCCAGTTCTGGCAGAATTCTCTAATACATGTTCGCCGTTTTTTGTGAGCATGGTTACGCATTTCGCATCAGGATCCGAAAGCGAGCATTGTGGCCCTTCAAGACTTATTCGCGTCGTGATTGATTGTCAGCGCATTTAATGATGCGCGCAGGAAGGCATCGACTGCTTTGTGGTAACTGTTGATTCAAGAGGAATCGCCGAATCACTGTATTTATGGAGCGAAATCCAACTCCGGTAGTACGGCAGCCTTCATAGATCACGTCATCGCTTCATAGTCGCTGCTCTTCCTCTACGGGAAGCCGGGCGGAAGGGGAATCACGCACGAGCCTTAAAAAGAGATAAACCACAGCTTGCGAAAAGCCAACACGTGGGGAGGATGTCGTTAGGATCCTGTAACCATTTCACAAGATCCCTAATCTCGTCTCGCCCGGCTCCCTCGTTTCGGAAGTACTTGTGAACGAGTCGGCTCGGGCTTGCCCAGGGTATGCCGTGATTTCCGATCGAAAATTGGAGCTCGTCTCGCCGGCGATCAAGTTTCCAGCCTGTTCCAGCCTAGCAACTCTGAAACTTGACTTAATCTGAAATCAACTCCACTTCTGAGCGGAAGGGTATCGCATCGACGATGCGAGACGGCGCGGCGGAACTGTTCCGCATTCTTTCACAACGATCAAACTTTCAGAAAATCAGAAAACTTTCATCTCGGTATGATGAGGGACGGTGGTTTAAGCGCTTAACCTTCGTGTGCTGGTAAACGGTATCGAGACGCGCGATACAGAAACTATAGAACCACCAATATCTATGCTAAACGAGTCAAGACGGCGTGAAGCGGATGGTGAGATGAATGGGATAGGACACTCCGTCTGTCGCGTTGAATCATGGATACCTCGACAGATCGCACCTGCACCTCAGGCCATCAGCATTTCCGACCAAACTCCCTCCCAAGTTCCACCGAGTCAAACTCTTCCGAGGAGGAGTATCCATGTGAGCAACGTCAAGTAATGTCAGAACTTCATTCTTACTTTTCAGCAGCAATGGAGTTTCTCCGAATGACTCCCAGCTCTGGCGTCGCGGCTCGCAGGTTGTGTCGAGAAGAGTCGAAACAACCCAAAAATCAGATTTTAGAAATTCCAGATTCAAAACCACCCATCTCGAAGTCACTGATTCACTAGATCGCTCAGCTCTTGATCGAACGTCCTCGAAATAGAAAAAATTGGAGCATCGCCGATGAATGCAACAAATCCGGGTTTCTGAATGTTCGTCACTAGACGGTCTTACCTTTCACCGTGAGATGTACCAACGGGGCAATGAACATCGCTCGTCAGCCTCGTGCGGGGCTCAAGAACAAATCCGTGTTTCTGAATGTTCGTCACTAGACAGTCTTGCCTTTCACCGTGAGACGTACCGACGGGGCAATGTACATCGTTCGTCAGCCTCGTTCGGGGCCCAAGAACCGTTACGTTTAGTTAGGGTCACGTATCAGTTGCTTAGTCCGAAAGAACAGAAAAAACGCATCATATCAATTTCTACAATTCACGAGCATCATCGTGTCATAACTCGCGGGTCCAGGTTAGCAGTTACAGTCAGCTTTGCGGCTGCGGCGTGTGTCACCACCAACTCCATAAAAAGCCTTCGCGAACAGATCCGGGACTCGCATCCCGAGCGATCCAATCTCTCGGCTAGGTTTTACGGTTGCATCTTTATAAACTGGCGGCCCACGTGCATAATTATGAAACCGCGGCCGAGTGCATGTTACTTTATCGAGAAGGGGCAGCGGAGGCCAGCGATCCGTGTAATAGTTCCTTGTCTGTCAGCATCCAGGAGTGGGCACGTTGACGCAGTGGCGTAACGAGACCGAGTGCCGCCCGGTGCGGAAACTCGAAATTTGTGGAAAATCGGAAAATGCCGCCCCCGGCGGCCGTTGTCGGGCTGGAGCGGCAAGCAGAAAAAACAGAACAAAACCCGAAATGCCGCCCTCCGGGACGTGCCGCCCGGTGGGCCGCCCCCCCCCCCCCACGCTACGCTACTGCGTTGACGTATGATCCTCTAATCCGTCTGTCTTCTACGTTCCCCCGATGAAGCCTCCCTCCATTGGAGATTATTTTCCATTTAACCAGTTACATGAAATACGGCGGTTCCGCGTCTTAGCCTCTGCAATCGAGATCAATACTCGGCCAGCTTCGAGATTCAGAGTCTCAAACCAGAAAATCGGGAGCATACGATCAAGGAGATAACGACGATCAAGGACACACGAACAGGCCGTGATTCCCATCCCAACCAGACATTTCCCAGAGCGACAATCCCTCTCGTCGAGACAGGACCTTCCAGGGAGCCGATTCTCAACGCGAAGGCTCTCGTGCCCCGAGTCTATTCCTAAGTTCCGTTGCTCCTCTAAAGCACTTGATTGATCACTGTATCTGCGTCAAATTCGAACCAGGCATTACGCTTGGAAGTTTCGCCCGGTTCAAACGTCTGGCCACACTCTATTGGAGTTTCAGCCAACTTCGTGCATGCTGTGCTACTCGGTGGCTGCTGTCTCCGTGTTTGCCGACCAACTTTGTCAGACTCATTCCACATGGACGACGGATCTCCGTTCATTGACAAAGAGAACTATCCGATCTCGGAAGGTGGAGTAGAATAGGCTGAACAGGATGTTGAGAATTCACCTCACGAATTCACCGCGTTGCCGACGTCAAAAGTGGTAGAAGCTTGCAAACGACGCGACGTCAGAACATTGGTTAGAGCATTAGCGGTTTCTTCCGCGGAGTCTCACTTCCTTTGAGGGTACCTCTCGAGAATAAGCTCCCGTTCCTTTGTGGAGGCGGAAGTCGATCGATTATTATATGCGTCTTGTTTGCATGGAACAATGCTACTCAAATACCTGTCGCCAGGCCCTATCCTAGTCCGAGAATAACATCAGATATCCAGCATGAAGAGTTATCGCCGACAATATACATACGTGTATCCCGGCTACGGGCGCCTGTTCGGGAAGCCTGTTCCTAAGCTTCATTGACCGTGAAGACCATATGCCTCGATAAGAGCCTAGCTCGAGAAAGCCACAGAAACCCATCTCGGTCTCCGAATCGATTCAAATGCGAATGACCTCCTCAGTGACAATTCTGATTCTGACATCAAAAGCTACATGAAGCGAGATGGAGATGGATACGAATGAAGTGCCGTGAGATGCGAGCTGAGGAGCCGCCAGGCGCATGAAGGATTTTCTATTCGGGTGGCCGCAGTGGAAGCCTGAGCTTACAGCGAATCACACATGAATTCACTCTAGTTTTCCTTTTCTCAAGGGCTCTCCGTTATGGAAGATCATCTCCCAGTACTTCGGTATCGCGTTGAATCATCTTCCCATTATCGATTCCTCTTCGCCGCTGCCTTTGGTCATTCTTCCAGTTTCGAGGTTAGCCTCCATATTCAGAGCGACGAGCGACGAGTCGGCGGGAACGCGAGTTATTCTGATGCGATGTGACGTCGTGCGTGGAGGGTTCAAAGTTTCGTCATGAATGGAAGCTCCCCAACGACTGAGCTGGAGTGATACTGAAACTTTTTTCCCGCATGCAGGGGATCCCGTAGCCCAGCAACGACTCACTTCAGTCGATTGTCATGGAAATCATTCTCCGGAGCCAAGCTCATGCTGGCGGAGCATTGCCGCGCACGGCCATCCTGACGCATAGCTCAGAGGCAACCTGAGACTGGCAATTCACAGCGAAATTACATCAGGAGGTCCCTCGACAGGGCTCTGGGATTCGCGCAAACATTCGCGCTAGGAGCTACCTCGGTCGAATGACCATCGGCA
Source organism: Neoseiulus californicus (assembly GCA_028455905.1). Classification (NCBI taxonomy): domain Eukaryota; kingdom Metazoa; phylum Arthropoda; class Arachnida; order Mesostigmata; family Phytoseiidae; genus Neoseiulus; species Neoseiulus californicus. The sequence goes on from JAMQGS010000007.1 coordinate 3,934,125, forward strand.
GGACTCTTGGTCGCCAGCACTCTGTCGTCACAACTCCCAAGCGTGCAGAATGCTCACTTCATACCGTACATGAAGGTACTCAAGAAGCCACGAAATCTCTGCATGACCGTCCGTCGCTCGCTGGTGGCTCTGGTTGGACACCGCCAGTATGCACACAATTTTATCGGAGCTGTCGAGGTATCTCCTGAGTACGGAGGTTGCTCTACGTGCCGCTCCTTATTTTGATGCGGTGGGATTCGTTATCCGATGTCCGCATCAGAGTGTCTGGCGTGTGTGGGACCCTCAAACTCGCACTTTAACATCGGGATAATATCGACATTTTTTAGAGATCGACCCTTCTCGTGTTGGGCGAGACCCGAACTCTGAGCGCCCATGTCTATCAGGCGGTTCTCGCTGGCGGACGAGACTAGGCGAAAAGAGGTTGCGAAACGTTGTAACTTCATTCATAGCCTTATTGGATGATCGAAAAGTTCGAGAAAATGCGACGCCCTCAAGAATACAGCCGATAACGGCCAACCGATTCCGGACGACTCCATATATTGTAGACTCCATGATTTGTCAGAGTCCCCCTAGTTGGAAGAGGCAGTGCCGTTCAGACACAGTGGCCTACGAATACGTGATCGCGAATCCATTGCTCATATCGCCTCCGCCGCGTAGACGGCAGGTCCGGGTCGGGCCTTCCACATCTGATTTTGTTAGCAGTCTCCATTTTTCGGAAGAGTGGGAAAGTATCTGTAATAGAACAGTGACCAGTACGATGGACAGGTAGAGACTCTTTGTCCCCATTTTCTTGCTGCTCGACCTTCGTATGAACCGCGAAATCGCATTCTGCGTCAGGCTGCTGGCTACCGCTGAAATCATGTTAAAAGTTGCAGTGAGCTGTGATCCTGACCGACAAGATATCGAACGCCTGCTTCCCCAGAACAGTCCCACCAGTCTCCAATTCGCCGCACACTGTGACTGCGAGTGAGTATGGAACCAGGGCAGGCGCTGGGATACGCTCGCTCGAAATGAAAATTGCCATGGCTGGCCAAGAGAGGAAGTGTTCGACAGCGGAATATCAGATACCGCGACTGCGAGAGAGATGAGAACTAGCCGCGCCTGCTGTGTGTTACGGTCCGATGTCTGCGGGATTTGTTAGATGTTGCAGGGCCCGGGGATTCTCCAAGCATGGGTTCTACCGACCATGACACAGCTTCCATTGGAAAACAATTGACTGACCGTCTGTTCACAGCGATTGATTGTCGGGAGAGATTTCCAATCTAAGGCTCACAAGGAAAACATCGAGGAAATTGATTGTAGGTACGACTACCTCCTGCTGTCGGATGCTCGCAACATCTAGACGTATATCATATGCAGATTCCAATCGCTGTCAAAGATGGGGCAAAGTGTCGTCGAGGCTCTGAAGCTACCGCAGGACGCATAATCGAGCGTTTATCGTCCAAAAGTATTTACTCTATGTAGGAATATCCAATCGGTTATGCTCTCCGCTTACGTTTCCAAAAGGAGGCCAGAAGCATGCAGCGTCTCATCGCAGAGTGGAGTAACGCGGCTCTGATTCTTCGAGAATCTCAACTCCAATTAGTTTCTGGGAACAGGGTCGAATGGGCACTTCTCGAATCTCTGTTCGTTGAGTATTCTGTGAATATTCCTCACGGAGCCAAGACATCGGAATAATTAGGGGCTGATGGGGCTCTTGCAACAAGCTACAATCAGGCTAAAGGTCGAGCGCAACGACTGCAGTTCGCTAGACAGGAAGCCAGGAACGAAGACCGTTCTGCTCTGCTCGACTCCAAAGTTCTACTCCTATTATCCAGCTCCACTCTCACATTCAGGTCGGATTCCCGGTAGGCACGGATGATAATTACTCCTACAGGCAAACTTTGAACACTAAAGTGGCGAGCGTTTCCCAGGGAATGGACTCGATGAAGATGTTTACCAATGGCACCATGCATTCGGGTTTGTTGACCTCTCTTCATATCTCACATCAGTTAGGGAAATGGGACACGGACGGGACTCCCCGAAGATAGAGAAAGCAATCATTACTCAAGTGTGGATTTATTCATCGATGAATGAATGCGATCTAGGATAAACTTGTGTAGACAGTCGGTCGGAGGTATCACTTCATGGACACCATTTGCTTCGTTCGCTTCAGACAGTAAACCTTTGAATTTTCGATGAGTTGTTCTCCGTACATAGAACTGAACGTATTGCTAATCAGTGAAGCTTGAGGTTTCCTATTGTCTTCGTTGGCGTAGGTGGTCGTCGTGATGCGAATAAGTGGGGGCATATCGTTGATAGCAGTAGTCCAAGTCTAATGATCTTTCTCATGAACATCGGTATCGTACTCCTCATTTTCATACGGTTTTAATATTTGAATAGAAAACCTCGTCACCGTCATCGGAAGCTACTCCTGACGAAAAAGGTTCGATCAATCGATCAACGATTAATCGAAATTCCTCAATCGATTCATTGATCGATTGATGGAACGTGAGGTCGAAATGAGGGTATTTGTACAACAACACAAATGTGGACAGGGCTAGAGATCGGTGATGGTTGTGGTAGTGTTTTCGTAATTGTATCAGGATAACTAACACATCGTCCTAGTATTAGGATCGGTGTACTGCTGCCATGATCTAAACATGGGACCAACTCAAGTGGGCTGGGACCACAACACTGCTGCCGCGCTGTAAGAAATTCCATTTCTGTTTCTTTTGTCTTTCTCTTTTTTACAAACATGTGCGAATAATGTCCGTCTGGCGAATGGTACCTGACAATCGGACACTCATATCAGAATAAGCCTAACTGTTCAACACTCTTTGCATCCCGTTGGAGAACATATTCGGCATTGAGTTCCTTTGTTTTCGGTTCCTCTCAGGACGAAACCGGTCAGCTAGCGAGAAAACGTATTCGAACATACCTCCAAATCGTCGAGAGCCTAGCGTGTGGGCTCAAAAAGGAGGGGTGGGTCCTAAGATTCAAAGAAGAAAATATATGTATATATATATATATATATGTGGGATAACATAAGTTTGATTGAAAGAAGAAAACTACTGCCGCTACGATCGTTTGATCTCAACCACGGAACTGTTTCGGATGGGACGACAACCCCCCACAGAGAGCGGGAGCATGACAGCAGGAAACTGAGCAGTGTCGATCCACGGTGGCAGTCCCGTCATCCACACACGAGGTCGTCGAGTGCCGGATGTCAAACATCAGAACTTCGGTTCCTCGGCTGTCGCACAGGGGATAGGAACATATGAGAGCAGATGATGGACACTTGCGGCAAGACGAAACTCAGAGCAACGGACATTCGCTTAATATATACATAGGATGAACATACTATCTACTTTTCCGCATATTCATGCGAGCTTTCCTGTACGCGTGCGTAAACGCCTGTACGCACGCACACGTATGCTGATCGATCGGAACCAAGCAGAACACACTCGCTGACGGACTCGGCGCAACCGAAAGATTCGAAATGATGCCAACAACTACGATCGCTACCATTTTACAGGGTTTTCCCTCTCCACAATGCCCAACACATCTTCCCCAAAACATCCAGTACCACACATCACACATTGATGGAGGAAGGCCTGGTTTCGTTTGGCGACACTATCAGTATGTATGTTATAGTTATCATGTCTCATTCACCAGAGAGGGAAGTTGGGATAAATACACAATCGCTCCAAGTATCCAACTCGATTAGCTCTGAGTTGGAGACAATGATTGGTGATCAAGAATCTCAGTTCGTTCTTCAGTTCACGTTTGAGATTGCTGCCCGTACAGATAAAGTCAAGTATGAGATATTGCCGCAGTCCGCGAGTAAACTCGGGACAGTCGTCATGGGAGAACAGAGAGTTGAGATGGGTGAATTCAAGGTGAAAGAATTCGAAATTGGGTTGGGCGCTAATATATATTGGTTGTGAAGTTGATAACCGACACCATCAACAACGGTCGGAAGTGCAGGATTCGATCCGGATCGGTCAATGACCATCGCAAAACTTGCGTTCGTTGCGCGGGATCCTCCCGACAAACGCAGCACTGCACCCTGAGACATCTCTCTTGATGTCTCTTGACATCTCTACGGTTTTCGCCGCGATGCTGAGTTTTGCATACTAGCTACAAATTTGTTTTCTGTCTTTCTAATTGCACTAAAGATAAACTCCTTGAATTAGCTAAAGACTAAATACGCACTGCGACCACACGGGATGAGGTTCAACTGCCAGCGTGTCAAGTAGAGAGAAAATGGTGTGATTGAGCCGCTGATGACACGCTGTTTTTTTGCTCATCTCAGTGAAATACATTGTTTTGCCCGTGTTCTTAATTGTTCGCGCTGGGAGCACATCGTCACGCGTCGACATACACTTGCGAGAGCTGTTTTGACCTTGAGTCGAATGCCTTGAAGCCGGTTTTTGGATTATTCAGTTCACCAACAACGTGTGGGATTCCATGGGGGCGGCCGAGTCGTATAACGTATCCGTATCTTGCGTTGGTTCGCCCTGCAGTTGACACTGATTCGAGAGCGTGCCGGCGCCACAATCGCAGAAGAACCGATCGTGGCGAATGAATTCCACGTCGTGACCCGAGTGGCACGTCCGAATGCAGTTCACGCAGATAGCGTTCCTGTCCGTCGTATTGCACGTTCGGCACCTGGAACGGAATCGGATGATTTTCCATGGTAGAGAATCAGAAATCGCGACCGAAACCCAACTCTTCGTGCTTATAATCTCCGATGAGAAATCTCAACCAACCTGTAGAAGTCATGCATCGGGAACGAAGTGTAGCTGCTGATCTTGTAGAGGCATTGGCCACCGGCGACGGCTTTCTCGACGGCATCGTGGTTCCCGAACAAGCGATTATTTTTCAAGTGCGGCTGAACTCCGCTCGCTAAACACAGGCCCCCAAACTGATTGTTGAACACTTGGTTGCCCTCGAGAGTAGCCGTGGCCCCGTTTGTGATTTCCACGCCAGCCGCAAGACCATCAAAAATTCGATTCCGCTTCAGAAGCGGGTGACTTTGTGTCGAGATGAGAACACCGGCCTGAGGACAAACGAAACAGAGTTCTATTAAGCATTCGAAACGTCAAACAGATCAGCAATGTTTTGAAATTATATTTCCCCGCATCCGGATCCCCGTCTGCAGGCATCATGAAGCAGCAAAAGCTCCTGCGGCGCTCACCTGTGCGTTTCGGAAGATGTCATTCTCCTCGAGGACTCCCTTGCCCCCGTTGAAGATACAGACGCCCCCGTCCCGACCATCGTAGATTTTATTGCGTCGCAGAGTGGGATTCGAGTCTGTCTTAATCCAAACTCCGGCCATGGCATTGTCAAAAATCTCGTTGTGCTCCAGAACTCCTAAACCTGAAGCCAAGAATAGACGAACAATATTAGCCAGAATCAATCCAACAATTCCTTGTCGCAAATGAATGAATCAGCCACCTAACGGTGTCCCAACCCAACGTAGTTAGTATTCAATTCACGAACCTCCATTGTAAACCAAGACGCCGCCGTTCTGGCCGCCCCATATCTTGTTCCGCCTTATTATGGGATTGCTGCCGGTTCTGATCTGGACTCCGGAGTACAGATGGTTGAAGATATCGTTCTCCTCCAGGCGGCCGTGCCCGTTGTCGTAGAAATAAACGCCGACCTGTTTTCCCGAGTGAATTCGGTTCCGTCTGAGAACTGGAGTACTGCCAGTGGTGATCCAGACCCCGGCCAGCGTATTGGCGTAAACTTCATTCTCCTCGATGAGGCCCTGGCCTTTTTCGTGCACGTAGATCCCTCCGTGCTGGCCGTGATGAATTTTGTTATGGCGCACAATGGGGTCAGAGTTGGTGCGAATCTGGATGCCCGCCAAAGCGTTGCCGTGGATGTTGTTGTGTTCAATGAGTCCGCGACCTTCGCCGAAAATGTACACTCCACCTTGGTGACCGTTGTAGATATCGTTTCGACGGATCGTCGGATTACTGTTTGATGTGATCCAGACGCCAGCGAAGTTGTTCGAGTGAATTTTGTTCACGAGGAATTGGCCGCGGCCGCTCTCGTGAACGTAGACCCCACCAGTTTGACCATGATGAATTTCGCACCTACGGAGAACGATGTCGATCAGGATCGTCAAACTTCATACTTCGATCATATTTTTTTGTCCACAAAATCTCCCTTTTTTTCACCCCGATCTCTATGATTCCGTTAGTAACAAATGCATCCATACCTCGGTCAACGAACTCATTCGTCAACCAATGAATCTTGCTGAAAATGCCAAACGTACTCACCGAACAACGGTCGGGTTGGCTCCAGCCTTTACTTCGAAGCCTGCGATACGATTGTTGTGGATATCGTTCGCTTCAAAGTAGCCAAGTCCGTTATCAAACGTGAACACACCAACGTCTCGGCCGTGATGAATATGGTTCCTGCGCATGACTGGATTGGCATGGTTCTTCACCCAAACTCCAGCGAGCGCGTTCCTGTGCAGATGGGTAGTATAACTTGAAGACTCATTCAGGTAGCGCACGAAAATTCACCATGAGGGCGTAACGGTGCGAATATTTTCATGAACACCGGGATGAATACCCACCTTGAGATTTCGTTCTCTTCATAAAGACCCTGTGCGTGGTCGGTGATATAGAGACCGACGTTCTCACAGTCTGATATGTCACAATGCCGGACTGTTGGTTCGGCCCCCATACCTTTGGAATGAAAGGGAAAGTTCTAGATGTTGTTCTCACGTTTGTTCCCGTCTCACGTTTGGGTGTTCATTGAGGTCGGGAACAGGTTCAGGGAATGGACCAAATGCTCGAAAAAACTTACCCGACACGCAAACTGCAGCTCCCACAACCGACAACGATCGAATTATGCAATGGTCGATAATCGGCGCTGAATTCTCATTTATCTCAAGACAATAATGTTTGTGGTGGGGTACTGCAAATTGAATTCAAAGTCAGTTCTTTTCGGAGGGAATCCCTGCATCGAGTCAGGAACTCTCAGTTGAAAATTTCCACAACTCACCGTTGGAAGTGACATCTGGACTGAACCGCAGGGTTAGGTATCCCAGGTACGATCCACGACTTCCCTCATTGAAAACGATCGTTGACTCGGTATCGCGTTCTAAGATGACTGTTTCGGCAGGGTTCCAGCCGGGACCACAGCCCAACATGATTATCGGGGTCTCGACTGTGATGTATTCGTTCTTGTACGTTCCCGCATGAATTAGGACCATGGGGGGTTGATGCGGAGTTTCCGTTGTCGGGACGTCCGTCATGAGCAACCGATCATCTCGATGAAACGCATTTCCGTTCTCAATTTCGTCATACCGATTGATCGCGCCTTCGATCGTATCGAAATATGTCCTAGGTCGACCCCTATTCGAACGAAAAGGAACAAATAAAAAAAAATTAGTCGGCAAACATAACGCAAATACGACATCCAATCGAAATTGATCAAGCAATCGAGATTTGAGAGATCTTCGTCAGCTCGGAGCAATTGCTTCAAGGTTGCCGGATGATTACCTGTCTGAATATCCTGGACGAACGTGCACAGCGCGATATAATTGGCGGAAACTTTCTTTCCAAGCGTTCCGAACGAAATGCAGACCGCCCGATGACGTAGAGCTCGAGCTCGAGGAGCCCGTCGAAGGGGCACGCGGGACTTCGTGATTTGGAGACCCTAACAGCACAGGAGGCTTCTCCGCAATCCATGGCTTGATTTGCCTTCCGGGTGTGACTCCAGACGTGTTCGTTGGACCGGCTGTGGAGTCTATCAATAGAATCAAGTTCAGTCAATCCATGCAATGTCGAATCGTCCGAAGATTCAGGTCGTACATTTCGAACATTATTGCTCGGAGAGACTACGTACCAGATGAGGGTCCAGCGCCCATCGGAGGGGGACTGACTGCTCCCGCGCGGTTTACGTCAGCCTCGTTACCTGGCAGCACAATCTGCAGCGGCGGTTGAGGCAGGGGTTGAGGTTGTGGACTACATGAGCCTTGAGGAGTCATTTGAACAAAATAGAATTGTCCAGCGCTTGGCCCGACCATAAGCGGCAAGTCGTATTCGTATACGAGCTGGTAAAGGTGCTTCCAGAGTTCTGTGTCATTAGCTGTAACAAAAACGTCATCGTTGAACGTTTGAAAGAAGAAGTGGATCCCGCGCGATCACAGGGAGTGCCGATTGAAATGAACGCTTGGGCGCACTCACCGAGTGTGTAGAATCGTTTACAAACTTGCGACAGACGACACAGATCCTGCTCAGCGAGGTAGGAGAAAATTGTCACCAAAACTTCATCGGGGAGCTCAACTATGTTCAGACCACGGTCGGCGGGTTCCGAACAGCCTGGCATCAAATTTTCAGGAGACAGCATGTAACCACTCATCGTATCTGCAAGAGCAAGCAGTCGGATTAGAAGTCGGGTCAGAACGAGAAGTTCACGCACGAAGATTTCCTGAGAATGATTCCTCACCTTCCATTGAGGCATCGTTTTGGCCGAGAGGTGAAGAGCTCCCAACTGAAGCACTGGTAGGGAGCACCGGTTCGAGCGACATAAGGGCTGAGTCTAGACACAGGGGCTCCTCAGGAGACGAACTTCCCGTCCGTCTTTGGCGTTTTCTGGGTGCCGCAGCGGCCCAGTTCGGTCCGAGAGATGTGAGATAGTAGATTTTTCTTCGCAGGTCGTAAGGGGGCTGATGCGGAGCCACAGCGCCCGGCGGACACGTCAAGGAAGCGACCGACCCTACAGTTCAATATGGATGAGTATCAGCTCCCCCTTCCCTCAGATCAGAAAAGATCATGATTACAGTTACAATTATATTATGTTTCATCATTATTTTCGAATGGCATACCGGAAACATTCGCTTCTTCGACCACGCGTGCCTTCTTGTCTGAGTTGTCGGCCATGGAGGGCTCCGCGAAACCTAAACAAAGTAATCACAGTGAGATAAGCAACTCCTGCGTCTAGCCCTCCAGATTATGATCGGAGCTGCTGCCCCAAACCCTGAATCTGTGATCGACGCTCGCTCATTAAAGATCGATATACAACTCCCCCTCATAGAATTCCGTGTGTACCAAGCCTAATGAGCGTCGGTACCACCGTAAGACCGGTGTTTTCAATCATGGACTTCCCCACTGGCCCATGATGAAAAAAATGTTGAGCGAATTGGCGCCATATCGGTCTCCTGGTAACTATTTCGTCGAAGTGAACACAAGTCATGGACCGAGGTGACGAACGTAAATCGGATGTTCATCGACCAAGAATGATGATTCAGCGCCTGCAAGAGTTCCCCACAGCAAAACGTCGAAATGAATGGATATGGGCGTTTGCATCCAGTTCCATCGAGATAGGGCATCCAGGCAATGAAAGCACTGCGAGGGTCTCCGGGCACTTCCATTCCCGCCCCAGAAGATGGAGAAAGACTCAGAAGTGTTCTAACTGCATCAGCTTGAAGCACATGGTAGGCTTTTGGCGACCAACGTACATTCAGTCGCCAACATAAAATCATCCGGATACGAAAAGACGTGCAGAATGCTCGAAGCTTAGATGAAGATTTCGTTGCCACTGAGCGGCATCTATAGATTCAGTTTTTCGAACAGCAGGCAGGAGGACGCGACGCAAACGATCGGCGTTCCGTGAGGTTTCGTGCCGTCTGCGTACAAGCTGGTTCTTTCCAGCACAAAATTATCGTCAAACTTTTAGGTGCTCTGGCGTAGCTTCGTTGAAAAAGAATGATCTGGGCTTCGGAAGCCTCGGGAAAATCGCAACTTGTTCACCTACTCAAATGCCAGCGAGTTCAATAGGGGATCAGTTTACCTGAACTCCGCGCTCTCTTGGAAGTGGAAGCCTGCTGCTGATTTCCGTTCACTGGTACTCCTAGACTTTTCCTGCGGAGGCTCTTGCGAGCTTGCTTTGATCCACCCGGATTTTTCGAGGACATCGTTGACTCGACAGGGCGATGAATCGAAGCCTTCCTTTGGATAACGAACGATCGAAACAGCAAGCGATCGGGAAACGAATTCCGAGCTCACTAACGCTCTCGTTTATGGGCGCTCGCAGATGGCGCCGCAGGTGTTTTGGTAGGAAGATCGATTGATGGGAACTCCAACTTCCCACAGAATCAAACACGTCCGACGCAGTAAGCGCTACTCTCAGTCAGTTGATCGCACAAAGAAGTTTGCACCATGTCGGCTCACTGCTGCTCTCCAACTCGGGGAGTTTATATGTGTGCTGATCGCTTGGTGCCTCGGAGAGCTTGAGAGGAGGTTGTGAGGGGCTTGAGAGGGTCGAACTGGGAATCTTAGCCCCAGAGGCGCGGCTCAAACGAAGTTGGGCTCCGGATGCACCTCACACAAGTGAACAACAGTGACCAACGCTAAGAACAGCTTTTCACCAGCAAGCGGAGGTCGCCATGTTCAGTTGTTACACAACATCCACAGACTACAATCAATCGGAAGCTTTGAGCGGAGGCCGTAAACACACACGCGAGCAGACGCCACGCGGTCAATTTGAATTTTCGGTGGATACCGTGGAGTTTTTTTCTCAACAACTGCTCGCTGTAGCGCGACTACGCCTGGGAAAATTTCGCGAAGCTGACGTTCAACGACGGAGTCCGTGTCGCAACGATCGCTCCGTTCTCCCAAGCGATAACACTAGAGGCCGGCCGGGTGAACGGCCCGAGGACACTTGTTCGTCGCACCGAAACTTCCGCTCCGAGGACCTCACTAAACTGATTCAGATGATACAACCGGCGACTCCCCGTCGATTTTCATAGTGGATGTTATCGATGATACCTCTTCCCCCTCCTCGGAAGCTGTCGAGGTGAACCGGTCCTCCCCTAAAATTGAGAAACCTTGGCAAGCGGGGCAACAGTATCCTGTGCAGGGGACCCAAAGTCCGTTCCTCGCTCCAAGACGGTTTCATAATTCAAGGATCGGAATCTTGAACTCCCCGCTCGTGTTTACATCCATCTAAACGACCGAACCGCTGGTAGCACGCGAATTCCGAAATTATGGTTCGATTGGTCCGCCGAGTGTAAGGAATATTCGACGACTGAAAATCTCACAATCAAGCGCCTGCGACGAATCCAGTAAATAGTCAAGATATATTTTTATTTCTATTGGATGGAATGTCGGTCTTGTCACTATCATAAGTACATGAGTTATCAAACTAAAGTACAGACATGATTGAGCGGGTATCATCACCGAGGGAGGCAGGTTAATTCCAATGATGAATCTTTTAGAGCGCCTCCAAAATTCGTGACATCCTTGGGGCAAACTGTACATATTTTCCTATGTCGGTATCTTGTGGTTTTCTCCTTGTTGGTCACAATAATTGTTTTCGCCGATCAACTCGGAACTCTCAACGTGGACCAGAGGATTCCACATGGAACAGCTCATCATTCGTCACGAAAATACTGACCGTCTACCAATTTACACCTATGATTCGTGTCCCGAGATCCCTCGTCGGGGTCAACCGAAGAGTTCCTTAACCAATTCCTTCTTATTCACCTGAAAAAGCGATAAGATACAACAATCAGTATTTTAATCATTCTCTCATCGCTAATAGAGGCAACAAATCACTGCATTTATAAGTCGGAAGTTTCTTACTTTGCCCAGATAGTTTCGGTTGAGTTTTTCGACTGCTTTGAGAATAGTGGGAGCCTGATAGTGGGCCATCCTCTCTTTGCACCAAGAGCGGAGAGTTTCCGTATCGGGAATCTGGGAAGTTCGATCAAATATGAGGCCTATTTCTTCATTGACTCCGCTCTCTGAAATAAATCTTGCGAATAGCAGACTTTTTTGGTCGCAAAGGGCATACCTTGGCCCCCTCTTTGAAGACTACGACGGCAGCGACTCTTTCCCCCCACTCTTCGTCCGGAACGCCCACCACGACGCATTCTTCAATATCGGGATGTTGCAGAAGATATTTTTCAACGTCCAATGCGGAGATTTTATAACCGCCCGATTTCAGGATATCAGCCGAAGTTCGACCTAGAGTATTCGAGAGTACATCATTCGGTACATCAGCGCGGAAGTTTCGATGGAGAAATACCCGTCTTGTCGCATATAACATCTTCTTAGGGAAACCAACCGCGAATCTTGTAAACGCCGTCTTCAGAAACTTGAGCCTCATCTCCGGTGATGAACCATCCGCATTCGGTGAAAGTTTCCACAGTTTTTTCTTTCTTGTTCCAGTAGCGGTTGAACACGAAGGGTCCTCGTAGAAGGAGATCACCGCTGACATCTGGAATCCCGGAGATTCATCAATATCAGGAGAACGAAAATCCCATCCACCACGCTGTTACTTTTCGCGGAGAAACTTGAATGTGAAGTCTATACCTTTTTCGTGTATCGTGGTTCCGTTGAAGTTGCCTTCGGCAATTTTCTTGACAATTTTCCGTTTCTCAATTTGAGCGATCATGGTCTCTGTTCCACGCGTGGGGTATCCGACGCAACCTGTATCAGAATTATCGCTCATCATTTTAAGATTCTCCTAGAACTGTCAGTACCTCGCGGCTCCGACCGAGTTTGGAAGAGATCAGATAACTCACCTGGAAATCTCTTGCCATTGAGCTTGTTCGACAAGGGAATCCCGACTTCGGTCATACCGTATCGCTCCAGTATCTCCATTCCAGTGATTTCATGCATCCGATGATAGATCGGCTCAGGAAGCGAAGCCGAACCACTGATGAGGAATCTGAAGCGAGTTGAGGCTAGGGTTAAGGAACTGTTCAAGAGCTAACTTAACAGTTCGGCCCGAAAATGCTCAAGGGAGCTTGGTCGGTCGCATCGGATGCAGCGTCAATCATGCGAACCTGATGTGCTTTCCGATGGCTTCTTGAAACTGCTTAGGGTCGACCTTGCCCTGAAGATGTTGCTCATAATGGGCGATAAGCTTAACGTACATCGTCGGCACCCCCATGAACACAGACACCGGATCTACATTGTTTGCCGTGAGGATGTCCCAGATCTGGAACAAAATTCTCTGCCTAAGCGGGATCCTTCACAACATCGAGAGATGCATCCATTGTCAACGTATAAAGCTGGATTCGAAGGAGTGCACTGTCAAGCTTACCCTCTGGGCATCAAACTTGGGCAACATCCGGATGGCGCAGCCTGAATATAGAGGTGTGAGGATCCCTGTGAAGAGAAATCAGTCTCAGCGAGCCGTCATCCTTCTTGCAGCGGAGCAGACAGTCTATAAGCGAGTTTCCACAGATAATTTGCGTACTGTACCAGAGACGATTCCGTGTGTGTGGTGCAACGGTAGAGCGTGCAGCATGACGTCCTTCTCAGTCCATTCCCAAGCGTCCCGTATTTGATTCGTTTGGAAGCGTAAATTCGCGTGTCTCAGAACGACACCCTTGGGAGGTCCGGTGGTGCCTGATGTATACAGCATGAGGGCATCCAGGTTCTCGAGGGCGTTCTGTGAGCAAGTAGCTGAATATTATACGACCAGTCAACGATGTGGTCCAGGACTATGGGAGTCCGGCCTTCCCGCGAAGATGCCAGGATTGGAATCGTACCCATTTAGGGGAATCATCCCAATCTTTTCCGGTGCCGATGGCGTCCAAATCTGGGAGGATGACGTATCGCGTGCCTGTGTTCTCCGCAAGTTCTTTCAGCTTCCCTTCGAATTCTTTAGTTCCTGCAAAATAGCGAGCCAAAACCTCAGAGCAATTGACCGGTGATATATTGTCAGCTTCAGGAGTGTCGTTATGAACTTTTCGGATATTTTCCCGAGGACATCTTCGATTTTACCAACCTAGAATCACACTGGCCTGACAATCTTTCACGTAGTACTCCATGAGATTCACAGGATGTTCATGGAACAGGGGAACGGCCGTGTTTCCGCCCAGCCAGATAGCCCATAAGGTTGCCACGAATCGCGTATCGCCGGGACACAAGAAGGCCACGCGATGACTTTTTTTCGGATCTGCTCCACCCTAAACAACGTTAACAAATTATTCAACGCTTGCTTACTAGTTTTTCCGGAACGGAAAACTCTGCGACCAACGGAAGATGATTTGTCAGAGTTGTGAGCATCCGCCAGAATCAGAGCTCGGAAAGCAGGACGTGGATGCGACGTTCTTCCTGACACATACATTCCGTCCAGGAATCTTCCTCCGGAAGCTCCAGTCAAAAACATTTTCTTTGTTGTAGCGCAATCTCTCATGCTAAACTCCGGGGAGATAACTATTGGCCGCACAGAAATTTTCCAGTTCCTAGCGTCACCAGTGATCCCTGTCTCTAGCCGGAATTACATCACGGGTACCAGCTCGTGGAATGCTGGCCCGTGCTCCAAGGAAAAGTATGAATGGCCATCGACCCAACTCTGGAGAAAACGTTTGAGTTCGCCTTTTACGCGCGCGATGTTGACACGCCAGGCAATCAGAGAAACATTGTCACCATGGGAGATTTAAGACTTCGGATTCGGTCTGCCCAGCAAATGAGCGAGGTGGTGACGAAGAATACACCCAAAACTTTTTACTCGAGTTTTGATCATCGACGCTTCAAGGCTGTCGTAGTGGTTTTCGAGAGCTTTGGAGAGGTCATCGTTAGGCTGTCTGCGGTTGATACCCAGCCACGCATGGAGCCCGAAATATTCCGACGAATATGCGCTGGCTGTATAGAGTAGAAGATTCCACTCCGAATAAATTATCGTTGACGTCTGAAGCACTCGACTGAGCTCTTAGTTTTTTCGTGGACGAAGATTCCGATCAAAGCACGGTTTATGAAAATCTAACTGACCTTATTCACAAGTTGATCTTGGATCGCTCCGGAAACCTTGAATACGTCTGAGTATGTGTAAGATCCCCGATCATCGATAACCGCCGGGTTCTGTAGAACTTTTGACAGATGAGATCCGAATGACGGTTCGAATTTGTCCGCGAACACTGCACAGCTGAAGCTCCGCAGGGCCTGACGGGGGCCTGCTCTCAGGCTCTTGATACACCTCAATGCCAACATACTGTCACGCTGAAGTGAAGTTTGTCACCGCAACTCGAATGGAGCTATTTGAGACGCTATTCTGATGCCAGCTGACTGATACAACTCAGGGCTGCGGGCAAGACCCAGCGGTCAATGACGATGGTGCCGGGCCTCTCGAGCCGGAGAGAGGGTTACGGCGCATGTCCGACGTAAGAATTGTTGTTATGATTGCCGTCAAAGCAGCTATTCCGTTAGACGGCTCCGTCGTCAAATGACTCGACAGACGGATTTCCCAGAGTTGATACCGCGTTACCGAATCAGCGGCTCATGGCTGCTGCAATCGAGGGACTTCGTGGGAGGAGACGTTGCCACCCCATCGGAACACGAGAGCCCTCAGAAGTTTCGGAGCGGACGATATCCTCGCGAAGGGATACACAGAACATCAGGGGTTCCGCGACATCTCTCAGGCCTCGTTCCGCTTCCCGGAGTTACGTTTCTCTACCTGCTCTCCGGCCTGGGTCTAAGGCGCTTCATCCCTCGACCCGGGAGCGGACTTGCGAAGGCCACGCACGCCAGCTTCCTCATGATCCGGTAATTCGTCTCATACATGTTGCCACTCTGGGTCTGAGGTCTCTTGTCAGCTCGAACGACAAACCGGGTGCCACGGTGCAAAGATGTGCTTGACTGCAGGATTGGAACCAGGGAGTCGATTGTTAGGGAAGCGATCTCAGCTGATTGACCTAGGCCGTGGTGGCTCGAGCGCGGAAGTCGCGGCTTCCGTTTGAGCGTCGCCTCCGCTTCGGTAGTGGTCTGGTCGAAAGTCGAGACTCTACCCGGTGACGAATCGCTATCAGCACAAGCTCACAAGCTCTGTGTCGGGTTAGGTTTCAGTCCGCAACATCGGGTGCGTCACCCGGGAAACAGGCAAAGCAGTAGTCGCATTGGGTGCGCTGTCGAGGGCGCGCTTGATCATGAACTGAAATGCCTGACCTGGTGCCTACCTGAAATTCGGTCGGAAAAGAAAATACACGTCGGAAACCTAGCAGAGAAGACATAGCTTTACTCGGAGGAGTTTCGAATACGATTCTTCCAAGTATCGTTCTATCTCTTTTATTCGTTTTTTTTTCTCACAGTATACTCCATTTCTGTTTTCGTTTCGCCGCGGATCCCTTCCTCTCGTCACAATTACATCTTGTCAGTCCATATTTTCAATCACCATTATAATTAGGAGTTTCTCTCCGTTCGCATCGGGACATTCCCCTCTATCTGATCATTGTCGTCAAATCTTCAATAAATCTCGATGGACGAATGGAGTGATGTACGGATGACGTTGCATCTCGCATGGCGAAGTGGTTGAGTTTGCATGTCGTCCGACTCTAGAGAAACTTGGATCCCATGAGGTGTTTTTCCTGTTGCTTTATTTGGGCGTGTACAAAGAGATCCTTGCCGAAGCAGCAGGACGCGAGGAATTCACCTCCTAGAAGATCACCGTGGGTTTGGAAGCTTTCCTCGATTGAAAGAATTATAAATCGCTGTACATTTTCCTATGGCACGCCCGTCCGTCGATCTGTCGCTTGTCTGAAGACCTTTTCATAGATCCAACCATCGCTACCGTCACCGTTGTCCTTACTGTCATCATTATCTTGCCTCACAAATTTTGTCGTTCTCAAAGTTTCCATGGACCGTTCATCTTTTGCAGATGTGTTGAAAAACAGATTGCAATAGTGACAAGCAAGAGGGTTAAACGGACGGTATGCCCATGATCGTAAATGAGAACACAACATCACAAAACAAAAGGAACCTAAGTCGAGAGAATCCATCTAAAATTAAAATATCTGCTTGAACAATGCTTGCACTCAGTCAACATGCTGGCTGACTAGGAGGGAGGAGAACGTTTCCATCGGGAGCGGAAGTCAGTGCTGAAACCGCGTAAGAACAGCACGTGGTTTCGAAGATCTCCTGTTTTTGGCTTCAATGAAGCTGTCGATCGAAAGTTGATTCACGCAAGGATCGAGCTGGCAGGAGCTTCGGGCGCACAAGTGATTGAGAAACTTCCGAGCGTCGATTCTGGACGGTGGTGACCAAATCACAAGATTGGATGAACATTGATCGCGTCGAAAATTATTCTGAATAATGTCACTCGGCCGAGCCTGAAGAGCTCCGCTTTCCGGCGCGGGAAGTTTGGCTGCGCGAGGCCCACGGAGGGAGATAAGTGAAAAATTGAAATGGTCGGAATCCCATCGCAAAAGCGAGAATACACGGGGGAACAACGTCTAAAATATTCGAGAAAAGCTGGACAGCATTCTGGCATTCCGAATACACATCCTCTGCCATCGTGCCCGCGTACACAAGTAGCGCATTTTTGAAGCAAATTGGAAGCGCGACCACGAGCATGAATCAAATAGGTCTCATGAGGTTCGAAGAGAACGCGGTTTGGCCGTAAAGGAGCATGGTTTGAAGAGGGATATTTTCGAGAGAGTCCTACCGCGCTGATTCATTGAAGACTATAGATAGAAAGGACGGTTCGTAGAAAATGTTGGGCCTTGCCATAAATATTCTCGCACACTTGATCACCCGTACGTATTTACAGGGCTATCGCGTGACGGACTCTGTTTCAATCAGCTCTCAGCCGTCGTTTGATATGTGATCGTCATATGAGTGATGGGAGGGAATTCGATTTCAAGAGTGCTTGTTGCTGTCAACGGAAGTGCAGTAAACAGCTGACGAGTCAACGCTCCGACATTGTAAATCTGTGGATCGGTTTGTGTGACATTGCTCTGGCGTTCGAGCGGCCGCTAGTTCGGCTTGTTTCCTCTCCGGTAGATATTCTCAGTGTTTGGACGATTTCATTAACAAGTAGTATTATTACATTACACACGACGTGCCATCTCTTACCGGCTATCGACTTTGGAGCTTCATGGAGGAAGTCGCGAATGTTTCAAGCAAATTTCTCATCAGAGCCTCCTCCATAATCATCTTCATCACCATATATTAGGATGCGTAAGCGAGACATCCAATCTGGAGCGCATGCCGTTCGTCGGGGTATCGGGGTGAACACCAGGAAGCGCGACGTCGCTCAGGACCACGGCAGTGTCGTTCAGGCCGATGTGAGAACGAGTCGCGGGGCCCAGATGCTGTGGAACACAAGTGACGTAGTCTCAATATCCCATTCATTGATCTTCTCGAGGGGAACTGAGGCGCATTGGATTGGAGTTCGCGTTCCGGCTGCTCAATTCGCGAATTTAACGTAGTCCGAGAGGTTTAGTCTGGAACCTCAATACCCAGGACTTCGTCCGAAAGTCTCACTCCGTCGCGCTCACTCACTCACTCGCTCGCTCGTTTGTTTGCTTGCTTGGTTTGTTTGTCGTCTTGAACGAATGTAGTTATCTAGGAAATGATCACTGTGGACCGTTTGGGTTGATGGTTGACGTTCTCGAGGCTGGCCCAGCGTTTCTCTTTGTCCTCGAGCACCTTGTCTTCAAGAAATCTTGACATGGCCTCCAGTCGTTGTGCGCGTGATCGGCTCAAAGGCTCCGGAGGAAACGCTATCGCGTTTTCTTCGGCTAGGGCTCGGAGTTCGAAATAGTATTTCGCGTAGACACTTGACGGGACGTTGATGTTGAAGTCGATTAGTTCCAGCAGGCGTCGCTCGAGATTATTCATGTCTTCTACCTTTGTTTCCTTGAGGATGAGACAGTAGTCCACATTCCAAACGGCCTGGTCGTCCCAGACTTTTGAAGCGAGCAGTATAGAACCTAGAAGCATCCGTCTCCACGTGACAGGAACCATGTCTGTTTCGGCATACGTTAGCAACCGTTCAAGATAGACAAGAGTGACGATGGCGCACTCCGCGCTGAGCAGGGCTGCGTTGAACAGAGCTCGCATGAATCGGTAGATCATACGATGATCGGGTTCGACGCGTAAGGCGCCAACGTCCTCTTTCATGATGGGGTAGACGGACTCATCAAATATCTCGATAATTCGATTTGATTTCCTATTGTGGATATGGTAGAATATGGCGAGTGTGACACACTTGAGCGTGTGCTTGAGATTTGGTTGAGACAGGGTGGAATCGTCGAGGTAGATCGTGGAGCACGAGTTGGACTTTTTCAGTCTGGGCGTTCCTTGCACGGCGTGCGAAAGGTACACCTCGCTGCGTCGGTTGTTGCGACTCATGTCACTTCTGGATCTCTGCATGAACATCGCGCCCTTCGTCGGGTCCGTAGATGGATCGATTTCTTCGTCGCACAGTTCGCGTTCCGAAATGTGTTGCAGTGACACCGATGCCGAGGCGGACTTTTTGGCCTGGCCGGCCTGGCCGGCCGACTGGTTCTTCCCATCGCCGGAGCCTCCTATCGAGTTCCTCTGGTTCTTTTTATGACTTCTTCGCTGCCGTGTGCTCGGCGAGTTGGGTGCAGAACAACATGACAGCTGTCCTCCCATCGTTTATCAATCAGCGATTGGTCGGCTGCCGCCAGCGATTGTCACTGCCGGGGAACGGGCCCAACGATTGGCATAGCGAAATCTTCCTCAGCGAGTCATGCCGCTTGGTTTGCCTCCCTCACTGCCACAAGCTAGCAAACCCGCCAGCATTCACTCACTCACTCACTAGTCAGCCAGTTAACACGCTTAGCCTCGCGTCCAACTTCCACGGAATCCTCTCTCCTCGATGGTTTTTCAGTCTCCAATGTGAATAAAGGGCCCTGTCAACAGAACGTAGACAATCACTGAGCCAATCAGACACAAAGGACTTTTTCAGACAACCAGATCTTGCAAGCACACACCAAACACTACGATTCGATACTTAAACAATGCCTAGAAGTGGTACTGCTCTGCTGCGGCTGTTTCAGCCTCTTCAGATACAAACACCGGAGCACACGACTTCCGACGTTTAACACAACTGCTTCGCGAACGCCGGCAAATCGTCTTCCTGTAGGTTTCGGGTCGACGTCATTCGCGACGGTAACTCGATTAGAACCATGAACGGTACACACTTCAGGTGTGGATGGACGTGCGACCAAGGTTCCGACGGGGGACACCAAAAGGAAAACGCTCAGCTCCTTTACAGCTGAGTTCACAGAGAGCTCGGATGACAATTCGCTCCAGTTCCGTCGAATAAGCACAACGTTCAGAGGAATTCGCGGGAGAGTCGCGCATCGCCGTGGATTTTTCATCGAAGGAAACACGTCTGACAAGGGTCGCACAAGGCACCGGCATCGACTCCCAGTTTGTCCTGAATCGAAAGTCTCGGAACGATAGTTAAAACTCCTTGATGGCAACCTGTCGTCTTTTTTCCTTCCCGTCCAGACCGAAAACTCTAGGCTGCTGATATGGCACGTCGGCCCCACCATCCCTGCATTCCGCGAGTTGTGTTGTGGTGAGTGTGTGGTAAGAGGGTTCACTCATCGAGAGCCGCAGCTCCTCCTCCGACCGACGACGTTATCCTTGCTACGAAGTTGTCATTGTTGAATCAGATGTTTCATGACATATGAGTTCGTGCATTCCTCCCGTAGCGAATGAAAAGCTCAAGGAGTTAGGTTCCACTGGAGGCACGTTCCTGTGTGCAGCAGGCAGTGAGCTACAAGAAGGAGAAGATGCCTCTCGAAACTGAGGTCGAAAATTCCACTGCTCAGAAGTTCTCCCAGCTGAGCTTCGACCCTGAAAAATGTAAGACTTGATCAGTTGATGTCAGGGCGACGAGATCATCCCAAACTAGTGTGGGATCAGTGCCTGGGAGATTAGACATTCGCATTCTCGTATCCCAGTCTCATTAGCGCTGCCTCGGGTCTACCATCTCAAAGACGTGTTCTCGAACTTGGAGCGTTTCGTATCTGTGAAAACTCTGCGTGGTCATTGGACGCGAACTCTGCAATTAGCTTCGAGATATGAAGTTTTCCCAGCCCTTGCCGCGCATCGAATGTATTCTCATAGGATATGATCGTCCCCCCCATCTCGCTATCTTGTGTCAGGATGGGTGTCAGCGCTCTTGGAAGAATCTCGATGGTGGCGCTCGGGCCGAAATACTCTCCGGCACAATGGTGTGGAAGAGATTCGTGGGGCGCAACGCACGTGAAATGAAATCTTGTTATGTTTTCCTATCCCCAGATGTGTCCAGCATAGTTCAGAGAGCAGGAACCGTTGAGAAAATTTTCCAGGAGAAGCAAGACGTTCTGAACTTACAAGAGCAGACTAGTTACCAGCTGAAGAAGAATGTTTACGATAACTACAAACAGTTCATCGACACAGCTCGAGAAATCTCATGTAAGACTTCTCCGATACCTATATACGTTTTGATCGACATGAGCTCGAGTGATTTGAGACAGATCCGATGTTAACGTCAAGTTTGAATCTGTGCGGAAGTTCACTCCAACGAGAATGGGCCGTTTTGCAGATGTTGCGAGTGAGATGCACCAGCTACGCGAGATGCTGCATAAGCAGGAGCAACTTCTTCACGGGATGACCGGTCTCTCGATAGTGCAGCACAAGAATTCCAACAAGCTGCTGGAACTACCCGATGAACTTGAGAGTGAGCGAGATATCGATACGGTTGATGGGTACTCGGGAGAAGATGATTTGTTGAAGCGTAAGGAGAATATCTCGTTCCTGCTGGAGCGAGTCGAAGGTTGCGCGCGCTTACTCGATGGGAGCGAAAAAAACGTTCTGAAAACCGGCGAGGCTTTGCTGTTGGAACGCGACGAGACCGCGAAGGTACGTAACCAGGCCGAATGATGCATTTCAAGAACGACGAATGGTATCTCTACATTGCTGTCCGAAATATCAGAGGAGAGTTCGTAATGTTTGGTGAAGGATCCGATCAAAATCGATTTACCAGTAGCTTTGACAACGAACAATTTCTTCTTCATCTAGATCCAACTGTGTCTGCTGACGGACTCTCTACTAATAGCGGACTGTCTGCCCGTGAAACGCGGCACAATACAGTATAGACTTCGCTGGGTCTTCGAATTGGATTCGCTAGCCGCGGTCGACGGCAACACAGCGTCGCAGATGAAGATGCTCGTCTTTCCCCAAACCATCCTCCTACAAATGGAATCCTTGCAGGTATGATATGCGTTTGAGACGATTTGCTCTGTCTGTCTCATCTGTGCATGAGGATACGTAGCGTAACGAGCACTTTCTCCCGTGTTTTAATGATGCATTTTCTTTTCTTCTCAGGAGAAAATGGTGTGGATGGAAGCGATTCGTAAGGCGAAAGGATTAAAACTGACCAGACAGGCAGTTATAAACGCCCGCATAAATTATCAGTCTTTATCCCTGGCCATGGATCAGACAGATTCGGTCGAGGAAGACGCCCTCATTCCCGAAAAATTTCTCGAACTTCCTGACGAACTCGACGTTTGCATTGCCGAGAGGAACTTCAAAAGAGCCGTGAAATTATTGCAAGAAGGTTCGATTGCTGGAGCAGGAACCATCCGAATCCGCAGATAGAGACCGACCCCTCACCTTATGGACTGAATGTAAAAATATTTCTCTTTTATAGTCAAAGAAGAGTGGCCCCCACAGGAAGGCTACTCGTGCAGTGCCGCGAGAGACGTCAGGTTGCGAATAAACAATCGCCAGGAACAACTGATAAAGGTAAAACTCGAATCGCCCTCCTTCCCACCGGTTCCCTGAGGAGGATTATTTCATATTGATATTTATATTTCTGATAATTCCAGGTGCTCAGTGCTGAACTGAGTGCGGGTGTTTCGCTACACTGTGGACCACGTGCTGCAAAGCATGCTGTGAATTATTTGATCGAACTTGGGCAGACGGCTTCGGCAAGCCGACTCTTCCTCGAGCATAGAGCTGTTCTTCTTCGAACCGCAACGAAGAATCAGAGCCAGCATAGCGAGGGGGCCGTAAACGCCTTCGTGAAACGCGTCTGCGGCGTCTTTTTCAATCATGTAGCCGAGACTGGACGTCAATTCCAGAAAGCGTTCATTCCACACAGTCCTGCCATAGCTTCTGGTGAGTGGGACGATGGAACCGGGGTCAATTTTTGGTCAAGTTCCGCTAGATGGGTGCGCTGCCAATCTCAAATTGATTTCGTTGTAGCGCTCGTGAGCTGGTGTTGTGCCCAGTTGGATTGGTTCGTGCATTTGCTGTCGCGACAATTATTCTCGGCTCAAACATCATTAGCGGTGGTCGCAGAGGCTGTGCAGACCTGTATCACGTCGTGTAGCCAGCTGCAGGACATCGGTGAGTTATCAGCGCGTTGTTTGGACGCTCGCTAGCTCGAGCGCAGACCGTAGTTCGAACTCGCGAACGTACGTGCTCATTTGATGTGTTGCAGGGCTCGATTTGGGTTTCGTGATCCTGCGCAACTTGAGGGAAGAACTGAGGCGTAGCATCTCTGACGGACGAGATAAACTTCTCGAGGCGATTCGACATAGAGCGACAGAAGACACTTGGAAACCGCAGAAGGTAAATCTGATTCCTTCGAAGATGTTCCCTTGTGTAAAGGTTTCATGATAGCTATGGAATTCCTCTCAAGCAATTAAGGAGGAATCGGAACGACATGGGTATCATGCCAAACTGCCAGTGAGAGTTGTTGAGAAAGTAGCGTATCATTCTCAGGTGGAGAGTAAATGGTTGCATTCGTTGGAGAGGCATGGACTGGACCTGACGGCTTACATATACGATGAGAACATGACCTATCTGACTTCGAATACCGTGGCCTTTACGAAGTCACTTCTCCATCTTGTGAGTGATTTGGTGGCCCTCTATACCCCGCCACTGCATCGGCTGATGGTCGAAAGTGTATGCGACACCGTCAGGGCGCATCGACGTCACATCTACTCATCTTTCTCTGCGACCAAACTGAAATCTGATGTAAGTGTATTCTCCGAATCCGGGACTGCCACCTCTTTCATAGCTAAACCCCGTCGCTGATTGTATCATTCCAAGACTTTCCTTGCTCTAACTACAACTTGACTTGATTTCGACAGCAAAAGTTCATTCAACGGAACGAGAGCTTTCTCCTGAACGACGTGGCGAAGGCGATCGAGAAGAAGTGCATGAGCTCACCGCAGGGAGCCCTGTTGTGGCCTGAGATCCGTGAAGCTTTCGGTGGCGACGCGCACAAATTCTAGAGTTTTCCGAATGATCGTGGAAAAGAGCGAGAAAATGTCTTAATCCCTCCAAAACTATTGAAGAAGGAAGAAGAAAGTTTATGTCAAGAGTTGGATGTTCTAAGTTAATGATCTTATGCGTATAAATATTTATAGAATAAGCTGGAAATGAATAAATTTAATTATGGATTGATGACAACACTGGACTACGAAGGTATTCTTCGATCCACGGAACCGAAATCAAGTATATGAGGTCTTGGGGTACCCTGACCGCGCTCCGCAGCCGAAAGGTTCAGGGCTTCCCGATCATCGGTGTGCATCAATCCTCTACGTTCAGGAACATTCAGAAAACATGACCGAAGACTGATGATCCTTGAAGGGATGCTCCGACATACTCCCACGCTTCCCGCGACCGTTAACAACTATTCCAAGAAAGTGAGAAGGGAAAAGATTGTCCATCATTGGAAATATTTTATGTCAACATTCAGTAATTCAAAAATCTGAGTAACCCCGCTCTCCGTCGCATTCATGGGAACTTCATGCAGCGACCAGCGAAAGCCCTTGAGGCCTTTTCGCAAGAATGAAATAGATCACTCCAATCATTCCTGATCGCCGTTCCATTTGAATCATAGTTGGGTAGGATAATATCCTTGTGCGCCGGCTGAGACACTTCTCGATGGATTCAGACCCCACTTTTCGGGATATGGAGAACTCCCAACGAAACTCCATGATCCCTACAAGCGATAGATCCCTCTCAGAATATTCTACCATCACAAGATATAAATTTCCTAAATTTTCCAGCAGTTTGGACCCGAATGCCGCATCAGCAGCAGAGCGTTTCGGATGGAGTTGGAGCTCTAGATACGTCCTTAGTATTGATGACCTCTTGGATGAGATGAACTTCTCCATCTTGTGATCCATGCTCTCCTAGAATTGATTGATGGCCTCCGCTGGAACTCGGGGCATGGAACGGCATCCCCGATGACGGTCTCACTGCTCGGCTAATTCCCGCTCGACCATCTTCCTGTATTCGTCGAAGCCGCCCTCCACGGTGCGAACAGTTCCTCTAGCACAAACCCAGAGTTCTTTGCATACGGTTTTCACAAGACGCTCGTCGTGACTGACGAGAATAACGCCGCCCTTGAAGGCCTGCAAACATCTGAAAATCAAGATCAGCGATTGAGCGGTAATTCTCCGAGGATTGAAACTCAGAGAATCCGATCCGGGGCGGCGCAGACGAAAAGTCACAGAGTTCTCTGGGCATAATGCCGGATTGAATCAAGCGATAACTACGCACCTTCCAAGAGCGTCAACCGTCTCGATGTCGAGATGATTCGTCGGTTCGTCGAGAACCAATAGATGAGGCACGGTCATTGCAATGACACCGAAGGCCACTCTACTCTTTTGTCCTCCTGATAACGAGGCTATAGGCTGCAAAGCCATTTCACCGGAGATACCGAATTGGCCGAGCTGATTCCTGTAACTCTCCGATGGCTTTCCTGAAAACCAGACGATTAATATTGTAATGCACTTCCCAGTGATCCGAGAAGAGATTCAGTTCCGTGATGGCAAAGGAATCGTTCTAACCGGGAAACTTCTTCGAGAGGAGCTCCACGGGAGACACGTCAAGATCGAGCGCGTCAACATGATGCTGACTGAAGTAGCCAATCACTAAATTTCGATGGGCCATCCGTATTCCTTTGGTTGGTTCCAGACTCCCTGTAATTGATTGATTGATTCATTGACCAATCATTCCCGGTTCTCCTCAAGAACTCCGGGAGCGAATCTCCAAGTGAGCTTTCCACATGTTGAACATATTTTGTGGGATATGAGAGAATGAGAAGGAGGATCAGTGATCGTCGTACCGTTCACTAATTTGAGCAGCGTCGTTTTACCGGCCCCGTTATCTCCGACGATACAGATTCGACTCTGCATATTAGCCGACAGGTCCACGTTGTCGAGGATCGTTGCCGAGTTGTCATAGGCAAAGGTTACACCATCCAATTGCAGAAGAGGCGGAAACAGCGTTTCGGGCTCTGGGAATTTCAACGTTACCTGTTGTTCGCGCTCAACAGGCTTCAGCTCAGGCCTGAAGAGACGGAGAAGAGACAGCCAATTTTTAATCCGCGAAATCCCTCAAAAACGCCGCACCTGTTACTCCGGAGGATTCCGCAGATCCAACGTCTTCAGTGTGATCGAGCGATCGAGTAAGCAATCAATCGGTGAATGCACTCCCTCATACTCACAGTTTTTCAAGAGCCTTGATTCTACTTTGTACCAGGGATGCTCGCTTGGCGTTGTATCTGAACTTGTCGATGAAGAGTTGCGCCTGCTTCCGGTGAGCCAACTGAGCTTCATATTCTCGCTGTTGATTTAGAAGACGATCGTTCATTGTTTTGATGAAGTCCGAGTAGTTTCCTCGGTATGGTTCGAGTTGTTGCGAATAGAAGTGATAAATGTCGGTTGGCACTTCGTCAAGGAATTGTCGGTCGTGGGAGACCACCAGCAATGTCGATTCCCAACCCTGCAACGGGATGTTTTTTTTTTATAGGACATGGTTCCCTACAGAAAAAAATTCTGAATTCTACATCGTCCACTGTGACAGTGAAGTGGGAAGCACTCTTCCTTCAAGTACCTTTAAATAGTTCTCTAGCCAGATGATGGCTTTCATGTCCAACATGTTGGTCGGTTCATCGAGAAGCAGCAGATCAGGTTTCGTGAAAAGAGCTCTGGCCAACGCTATGCGCATTCGCCAACCTCCCGAAAACTCTTTGGTGGCCTTCCGCTGCATTTCCGGAGAGAATCCCAGACCGGCAAGAATAACGGACGCGCGAGCAGGCGCTGATTCTGCTTCGATCTCATGGAGGCGTGCGTATATCTCAGCGAGTCTGGAGTCATTGCTCCCGGATTTGGTCAGAGTTTGCTCTTCCTTCATCAGCTTGTCCCGTTCTTCATCACATTCAAGGACACTTTCCAAAGCGGGGGTTTCGTCGCCGACAACCTCCTGTTCCACGTGCAGAACGGTCACGTGTGCTGGCAGGCAAAGCTGGCGCGCCGATATCATCTTCAACAGTGTTGATTTACCAATACCGTTTCTCCCAACTACGCCGTAACGTCTCCCGAAACTGAGCGATAAGGTGGCGTTGAGCAGAAGGTTTTTATCCCCGATACTGATATCGAAGTTTTCGATTCGAATATCTCTCGACTTTGAGCTAGCTTCAGATGTTTGACCCCTCCGAGATAGGGCTTGAGTAGCGGTGGCTTCTTTACTAGTCTGGAGGGTGGCGCCCTGGAAACCGGTGGGAGCTTCAACTCCTTCGCGGCGTTCTTGTTTGGCGCGAATTTTCGCTTCGGCTTTCTCGAGCTTCCGTTGATCCACGGTCTGGAAGGAAGACCCAAAAGTTGTCTTTATCCAGAACGCAGTTCGTTCTCTACTACAATCCAAACTTGTCGATTCGGTTAGTTAGTAAGTTGCTTGTGGTGGCTTACCGTACTGCTCTGCTTTTGAGCGAGCCAAATCGAAGACACCTCTTCCTGTCCACTTTGGCCGGCCCCCATGGTCCCCATGAGGACTGGAGTATTGAGTTGCTGTAGTTTATGGAGGCCATTCGAGACTTTCGTCGCCAAACTGCAAACGCGATAAGCTTTCATGAGTTCGATCACTTGGATTGTGGAATGAATGACAAGTCCCAAGATGGGAATTCAATGGTTCTGTTCGCATTGCTACTTCGATGTGCGACATCGATTCGTGTCTGGGAGACTCACCCTTCTGGTTTGAGTGCCAGAAAGAAAAGAGCGCACAACTCCTCGAGCTCATTGGGATCCATCTGATTTCCGGAAACCTCGACGAGCATCTCTCCGACGGCATCTTGAATTTCTTCCGGGGACTCGAAATCGTCGGTTGTCAGAACTCCTGCGAATTTATGGGATTCATGAATACGCTAGCGAAACCTAACAGGGAATTCATCGAGTGGCAAGGGCTCTTAATTGAATGATTCTGACTGATATCGCTGATTCCTCAGAACTGCGGAACCAATGCACCGATGAGAGCACCGCATCATCGACAGAAAAAACTGGAGCATCATTCAACAGCATTCAGTTGCAACCGTGGCGAGAGGGTAGGGAATTCCTAGTTCCAAATTGAACACTTTCAGAGAAATCGAATCCGGCCTCGCCGACGAACATCTGTAGCACTCAGAACGTGCACGGCTTCGACACGACACCGCGAAACTAGTCGCGACAAAATTACGCTCGAGTTCACTCGGGCCACGACAGAGCTTGATTTTGCGCGCATGCCGCTGCTCACCAGTGAGGTACTCAAAGAGTTCATCGTCGATTTTTGGAAAGCGGTTCTTCAGAACAGCCTGCACCTCGGCCGCCATCTTGACCAAAGAGAACTACGGTAGCAGACAGCTCGAGTGTCTCGATTTCGTCGTTCTTGCGGCGACCGTCGATCCCGCACGTCAAGTTCCGAAAACCCGATATCAGGATCGAATTTTCCACACGGAACTGTACATCAAACCTGGACTCCAAACCAAGAGCTCAAGGAGTGGAGCTGCGCTTCATTGTAGCCAACGCGCACTCTAATCCCACGCACACGCTGCTTACTCACAAGCAGACGAGGATACGTGTCAATCGGCTTTACCACCAGCAGCTATACGATATAGACAGTGTGGCTTTCCCGCAGCCGGCGTTCCTCTGTCGTGCGAGTGGTCTCCAGAAGAAGTTTTCGTTTGGCTGAGGATTCTGCATAGCGGTCAGGAACCTGTCAGAATGAAGTTGCTGCTAGCCATCTGTCTGAGTTTGTGTGCGCTGGCGTCTGCGGTCCCTGGCGATACCTTGGTTCTCGTCGATACTTTGAAGACCAAAGATACACATTCTCTGTTCTTCAAGTTCCTCGAAGGTAAGTCTCCGCTGCACATCGAATCATTCCGAGATATATTATCGGAGGGCTGGGTTTCCAAGCAGTATGTTTGTGCGGAGCGTAGCGAAAGGCTCAAATATTACATTGCTATACTATATACTGGCTCTCTGAGGAAAGCGCACGGAGGTGCAAACGTCATCAGATTCACGGATTGTTTAAACAACGTGCCCCCGAGTGATCTTGACTCATTGGACAACGATATGCTAGTAGTCTAAGCAATCGCTCATCATCCCTGTCCAGCGCGAAAGTCAGACTATCCATTTGTTGCAGATCGAGGCTACAAATTGACGTTCAAGCAAGCAGACGATGCCAATCTCGCTCTGAAGAAATACGGCGAGTTCCTCTACAAGCATCTGATTCTCTTCACACCGTCCACTGAAGGTCAGACCCCAACGGAGTGAATGTACAATCCTTGAAAACCGCAGTTGCGACGCGCAGAACTCAGTTCCAATCAAGTATCGATTATTATCTTTCAGAGTTCGGGGGAAACATCAACACCCAGGCTCTGACGGAGTTCATCGATAATGGGGGAAACATCCTCGCCACCGTGAATTCGAATGTTGGAGACGTTATGAAGGAACTCGCAGCCGAATGCGGACTGGAGGTGGATTCGGAAGGGAACAAAGTCTTCGATCATCACAACTACGATCTCAATCTCGACGATGGTGATCGTTCGGCAATCGTGATCGATGGCTCCCAAGTTCTGGACGTACCATCAATGGTCGGAACGAAGAAACTCAACCCGATTCTATTCAGTGGTATTGGTTTGATCACCGATCGCAAGAACCCCCTCGTCACAACCGTGATCCACAGCTCTGCGACTGCATACAGCGCTGCTCCCTCAAAAGCGATCACTGCAACGCCCTTGGTCGCTGGCAAGAAAGGGGCTCTCGTAGCTTCCCTCCAGGCTCGCAACAACGCCAGAGTTCTGTTCTCTGGGTCCTTGTCTCTATTTAGCGACGAATACTTAAAGGCTGCCGTTAA
The DNA here is from genome assembly GCA_028455905.1 of Neoseiulus californicus. Classification (NCBI taxonomy): domain Eukaryota; kingdom Metazoa; phylum Arthropoda; class Arachnida; order Mesostigmata; family Phytoseiidae; genus Neoseiulus; species Neoseiulus californicus. The sequence goes on from JAMQGS010000007.1 coordinate 3,964,022, forward strand.
GAGTTCCAGTGGCTCGAGCGCTCCGAAGAGCGGAAACAAAGAGCTCATCGAGTCCTTGGCGCGTTGGGTTTTCAAGGAGACGGGCGTTCTGAGATACTCTGACGTAAAACACGGAGGCCCGTACACAGTCATGGACACTGCGAGTTTCTCGATGAAGGTTGAGATGTTGGACGACAGCGGAAAATGGGTGGCTTACGATGCCCCATCGATACAGATCGAGTTCGTTCGAATCGATCCGTTCGTTCGCACCGAAATGAAGCGCAAGAGCGCCGACGGAACCTACGAAGTTACCTTCAAAGTTCCGGATGTTTACGGCGTGTATCGCTTCAAGGTCGACCATCGGCGTCGGGGCTACGACAACCTGGTTGTCGCTAGCCAGGTCTCCGTCCATCCTCTCCAACACACGATGTACGAACGTTTCATTCCTGCTGCGCGGCCATATTACTGGTCGGCGTTTTCGATGATGCTCGGAGTGTTCGTGTTCAGCTTCGTGTTCATCCATCATAAAGACCCGGCTCCCAAACCAAAGAAAGAGTGAACCCATCCTCGATCCGGACTGAAGGAGAAATCAGTTTGAGTGAGAAAGCCAGCACGAATGCGAGGAGAGAAAACCAGGGACGGGAAGAAGAAATTTGTTGTACAAATAACTATCGGTGCAGAAAAGTCTGTGCGCACAGAGGCGGGTCATGTGGGAAGGAAACGTTGATCTATCGTTGTCATACAGATGTACGACGACGCAGTCAAGGAACGAGTCTCCGATTCCTCATCATTCGAGTCGTTTTCTCTTCGTTTCATTCCAGTTGTTTTGCCGAATGTTTCAAATCGTGAGACTGTGCCGTGTGTCTGCTGATTCGATAGACGAGGAAGATGAGAATAAATTTATTTAATATGAAAACTCCAACTTATCATTGGTTCGTCCACCATTTGTCTCCACATAAGTAATTCGGCAGGTGACGAACTCCGCCGACCAGCTTGTCATTTAACGAACTTCGTAGGAAAAAGAGCTTTAGTTCGCGGTAGGGTCGCGAGGGTATCTGCCGATTGAGTTACTCGAGTTGTTCTTCAGGCACCGAGCTGCACATCTAGGATGTACATATCTGACGGGATATCTCGATGCCAAGTTCGTGATCTGTGAGCACCCCGAAATGATTGACAGAAAACTACATCGTTCAGAGCAGGCAGGATTCACCAATGTGAGGGTCGCCATTATGCCCAGCTCAATGCTCCTTTTTTCAACCAAGCAGAATATGAAGGAACTATGTAGGAACTGTGGTTGGAACTGTGCTCTCCGAAGTTTTGCAGCAACAAGTTATCAGCAGATAATGGGGTCCCATGTAACCTACGAGCAAGGATTTTCCGCAACAAGATACAACGGATATCTGCTTCAGGTGGACTTACCCCATAATCGAGAACTGACGCCTTTGTCATGTCATCGCTCCAAGTAGCGTCAACTCCATACAAGCATAGGAAATTCCGCTCAGAGCCAACGCGCTCTCTCTCTCTCATTGGGATGAACTGCCCGCGTGGAAGTTGCGGGTCGTCAGCTGTCATTCGGGTTAACCCTTTTAGGAAGCGAGAACTTTCCATTCCGGGCACCTTGCAGACCACGCTGGTGTATCGATGAGTTCGCCTCTACTGATCTATCCAGTTGAGAAGTTCCCAGATTTTGATAGGTGATGCGGACGGATGGGAAACAATGATCACGGCATGATTGAACTGTTACGCGCGGCGATGAAGTTGGAGTCGAAATCCACAGAGATGGCCTTCACATGTCGTGAACTTTGAAGCGAGTCCCCGATGTGACTGCCGCCTGAGCGGGGACCTCGATCACCTGATTTCTGATTGACACTTGCGAGACAAGCACTACTCTCGCTAGCCACCTATAAAAGCTGGTAAAGAGTCAGGGAGGGAGTGAGTAAGCCAGCTAGCGAACAACAATTCAATCAGAACACTTTTGATCAACATGAAGGCGGCACCTTTAGTCTTAGTTTTGGCCCTTCTCCTGATCTCTCTAACCTTCACCGCTGCACAGGAGGACAGCTGTGAGTCATTTGATCCATGAACCGCATCTGCTCAATCGCGGCCGCCGATTCTCTTGTCCGTCAAGATCATATTCCATACTGGCGTCAAGCTCAAATCCCCCTTCCAGCTTCTGAAGAACCCAGTGCGTCGTCTTCGTCCTCCTCATCGAGCTCGTCATCGGAGGGTTCATCGACGGAAGGAAGCACGGAAACGCCCCCGGGTGAGCTAACTGCTTCACGTCTTGTGCTAGGGACTTACTCCTGCTGAATCGGACTGACTTCTCGAATGAAATTCCTGCAGAACCCTGTGGGAGTGTAGGCATCGCATACAGAATCGGATGCGTCGCGTTTTGTAACGGACCGCCTTTCGCGCAGAGGATGGTTACGTTGCCGGTCGGATACAGCTGTGCGGTGAGTACGAGCCCGGGGTTTGCGACTCCTTCTAGTATCCGATATTTGAGAACATCGCACTCTGACTCGAAGAGACCAATCGATCAACATTCACCCGAGTCGAGTATTTTCGAATTCCGAAGTGCATTGGCAGATTGCCGAGGAAGTTTTGATATTTTCCAGACCATTTTCGGGCCTGGCCGATGTGCACGGCTCGGCTTGCTTCTCTACTGTCGACCAAACTGGAAATCTGCATTCCTCCTCTGAGCGAACGCTCCGCGAAGTTTAAATCGGACTGTGTGTACCTCGGGGCTACAGAATAAACCATGATCTCCAGGTTCATTCGAAGGCGTCCTCCTTTGTGACAACGTCGGTCACTGCCGTCTTAGCACTTCACGCGCCCTATGGCTACCAGCGGTCGGCATGGTTGCGGGACCGTGGTATATGGAAAGTCTACAAACGACCACTCTCATGGGTGTTTCCGAAACATACGAATTAGCGGGAGGAGATGGTCGTTCTCGCCCGGTGGTCCCATCAAGTACGATGAAGATGATTCAAAGGAAATCGGCCGAGGGCTCGAGAACGGAACTGGTACTGTTTTCGCGCATAACTCGCGTTTCGAGTTTCTCCAAGTTGGGAAACGTCCAAACTGATTCTGGAGATTGTCAGATCCAAACTGTTGCACGGACGAAAGTCATCCTGGGTGCTCAGCGTTTGATGGCGCGCCACGGAGTAGCCAGCACCAACCCGATCGGGAATGGACCCTGAACATTGAATCAGCTCCAGTCGACTGAGTCTATCATTCCTCTCATCCAAACTTGACTGATCATCTTCGTGTATAAGGCTCAAATAAGAAACTCTACAAGAATTCGGTATACATTCGAAATCGCCACATCATCGGTTTATTGCCGTGGCTAGCCGAGAAGTTGATTACGAACCAACGACCTCGATAATATCTATAGATGAGATACAAAAATAAAGGTATGTCACAGATGAAAGTATCAGGAACAATCCCAGGGAAAAGAAAGACCTTTCGTCCATCACACTGCGGTTGAACACAGCCGATTCTCACTTGATCAGGCTCTCACAACACAGACCTTCACCGTTGCTTGGACTCCCGGAGGACCACCTTATGCATGATCGGCTTGTTGACCGCAGTCGGGAACCTCAGTTCCTTAAAAGTATTTGCACTGGAACCGAATCTGCTCATGAGATTGATTCGAAAGCGATTGATAATAATTGAGGGAGCGAATACGTCGACAAACCCAAAATTTGTGGGTTTGTGATTGATTCTGTCATTCTATTCTCTTGGCGCCGGAGTCGAGCTGTTCCTGCTTTTCTCGCTCGCACCACAGGATTCCGGATACTCCTCGGTCTAAAGTCTTTGAATGTTCACATCACTATAAATACTCTACTCTATTGGCACATATTACATCTCCCCGGAGGGTCGTTACATGGATAGTTAGAGAATCTCACCTAAACTTCAACATACATCTCTTTCCACTTGTCATGATCTACCATGATTCACAGTTGCACAACGAAGCAAACGTTCTCGGTATTTGGTTTCAACATTGGGCGCCCAATAAATCTGCTCCACCGGAGACGAGCCCCTGTTCTCACATAAGCCGTACTCTGCACAATCGTCCGCCCGTTCGCTGTTTTTCGCGGTGTCACGGCACCACAAAGGTTGACGAACTCGTACTCTGACGATACTTCCGAAGCTTAGATCCGTACCAGCATTAAATTCCGATAAATACTTTCGAGAATAAGTTAATAATTTACGGACTTCGGCGCGTATCCAAGTGAGCGTATCCTGAGTTGCCCTGCAGTGCTCACCATCTCTGTACGCATTGCTTTTGAGCGTAGCAGGTTATGCAGAGCGAAAATTCGGAACGGACGGGCTGAGAGCACAGTACAGCAGAATTCAATGCGCACAATACTCAACTGCAGAATATATTATGGGACATCATTCAACAGAACTAGCCCAGGGCAAATATCATAACAATGGAACCGCTTCCTCCGCGGTCTCCTGTCAACTAGCAATATCTTGTGAAACAATGACGATGCTGTCCGGTAGCAGTACACCATATCATGGAATACAGTTGAGCTCCTCCGGACGGAATCGCGAAGTCTAAATCTAGGGCATCTTTCTATCAAAAGAGATCATTTTAGGAACTTGACGACGGCAATGAGAGAATCTTCGTTCGAGACTCATACTTGATGTTCCAAGCATGGAAAAGCCGCGGTCCACCTACAGTGTGTCATTGCTAACAATTCTCAATCGTATCGATCATGTTCAAGTTTGGGCATATATCAATTGTTCTCATTCTCACAAATGTAAAATATCATTGAAGGAATACGATGCTCACAACTCCTGGTTGTTCAACCACACGGAGGAGGGCAGAGCCTGGGATGGATGCCTCAGGGACCTGCGTACCGTATGGAAATTGGCTTGAGGCCAAGAGCCCACAATCGGAACAGAGGATCTTGCGGAAGCCGCCATTTGATTCAGGTTCAATTCTGAGTTCTCGCCCGAAGTACCAGATGGGAAATATCCCGGCCTAATCGGTATTTGGTTTGAGAACGGATCATCGGGCGAGTAAATGATCGGGCTCACAGGAGGGGAGAGATCCCCGGCCGATCCCAGACTTCGGCCGTTAGTGAGCGAATTGAAGTTGTTTACCACAGGCACCGCAGATGAGACTTGCATAACATTTGCAGGTTGCAAGGATGGCACCACATAGCTCACGGGAGCTTGCCTGTAGGTCCCATTGGGGAAATTGGAGGGACCACCACGACGACTCCACTCATGGACCAAAGGTTGCGGGAGTGGTCTGCTATTGAGAACGTTGTTCGCGTTGGCATCGGCGAGTACGGGGTTCGCTTGAGCACCCAAGGGCTTCGGAGGCACCACCCGTCTAGCCTCGTCCTCATTATGGATGAAATGGCAACGGTGGCCGTAAGGACAGAGTCCGTTGGAGTGGAACGTTCGACAGAGTTGACTCTTGTACTTGGGGTGTCGCGTCATGTTCCTGAGTTCGGCAACCCCGTGCGCGAACTGGCACCTCGCACCGTACTTGCATACTCCATTTTCCTCGTATGGTCGACACAGCTCGGTTTTGTAGCGTGAACTTCGGTTTGCGACACCTTCCGCTATCAAATTGGGAGCTTCGTTCTCCTGAGCATTTTCGCGACTGAGGAAGAGCACGCACATCGTTAGTCGAGTGTTGTTAGGGACTCACCAATGCATGGAATTTTCGCTTTGAATCAAAAGTCGTAGAAAATTGATAGTTACCCATTCTGGAGAGCGTGCAACTGGATGAGCTTGCTCCGGATTTCCATCAACTTCTCTCGGGATGTCTCAGGCGGCAGCAGAGCTGACAGCTCTTCGAGATCCATCTGAACCATATTTGAAGCCGACCTCTGCAGAGCTAATATCCTGTCTCGAATTCCATCCATGTCTGCCATGTCGATATTTTCTTTTGCGTCTGACATTTTGCAGCCTGTAAAGTGGGAGTTCGGATTTTGATTCGGAGTGGAATGACAACTTCCCAAGTTTGCTCAGCGTTCAGTTGCGCAAAATCAGGCACATATTGAGCCCTTCCGATCGGAAGAAACTGTAGGATACTTCTTGAGAAAAGCGCGCGCGAGCTCCACGAATGGGGCGTGTAGAATCATTCTGGAGAGAACGAATAAATATACGAATGAGGTGAATCGCTATTCATATGATTGAACTCAATCATACGAAAACGTTGCAGGCTCTCAGGTCCATCCATCTTCTTGAGCAGCAGCGATTTCATCATGATCTCGACAACACACCCGAGCTACTCCCATTTGATAGTCCCGAATTTCGAGAAAATTGTCATGAGATTTTCGTCGAGAGTCGAGCTAAAAGTTCTCACTGATTATTTGTGGCTCTGACATCGGCGAGCGATTTTCATCTAGAGGGCTCGTAACGCGATTCGGGTCGGTGACGTTGATTTGCGCCGCCTGATGATTACAGTGGAAGAGAACTGTCGCTGACTTTGTTGGTATATCATACAGAGATATACCGCTTTCAGCGGCAGTACATGCGAGATGATCCCACCTCGTTCTGATCTCCTCTCGGTTCTGGATCTTTCGATGGAATTTTGAGTCAGTTGAGTGAGTTCCCAATATAAAGCAGCTGTCTTACTTGTGTTCGCCCAGAGCCACATTTCACAAGTTTAGATTGCAGCATCTCAGGTCAAGATTGTTTCTTTCAAGTAAAAAAATTATGGGACGGAGCCTCAAAATGCCAGAAACAGCAGTTGGAGAAGTCCCGATCGAGTTGGATGCCAAGCCACCGGAGTCCGATACAGCCAGACTGTTCACCCTACGCCCGCCGTTCTCCTGTTCGGACAAATCCACCTGTTGAATTTATGTTTCTCACGCACCAAATGTTCGATGCCGTTCCTCGAGGAGCTGAGTCACATGTCTATGCTCGTTGATCAGAGGTCGCTGACAACACGCTGTAAACACAGCTTGTCTACGGCGAATCCGTTGGAACCATCCGAGTGTTTTCAAGACTTATGGACGGAACTTATCAGAGAGCATCTATGTACGGAGATGCGTGCGAGCGGCCTCTGTTTGTGAAGCCGTTCAAGTCGTAGGCTTCACAAATAGAAGCGTTCCCGTTCCCAAAAAAACACCCTCTTCATTTTATCGCAGCCACGGACCACTGAGGAGGCGGACGAGCACGCCTGCCAGTCGGTGCGAGTTTCGATGCGAGCGAAAATGCGCGCCAGGGAATCAATCGACAGAGTTCGTCGAGGGCGAGCCGTACGAATACGCCCACTAAAAGCTTGGGTTCGTCTCGAACTTCGGTTTTCGGCGAACTTCGGCGCGAAAGACCGTCCGTAGCAGCTTTCAGGGGACCAGCAAGTCTACTTTTGGCTACTTCCATCGAGAACAGCAGAAGTTGTTATTGCTCTTTGGTACGAAGAATCAGCCCCCGAGAGATTGGGCATTGTTGGAGAGGGGTTCTAAAAGGCGCAGACAGAATGATCAATTGATCGATTCGAGATGGTTCGGTCTTATTATTGTTTTGGACTTTCCTGCGATGGCTATCATATTTCACATCTGGTGGATTCATCACAGAGATCACTCTCACGGAAAAATTAAGTGAGTCAGAGAACAAGCGTGGTCGCCCGTGTGGCTAAATGGTTGTTCAGCGTGTCGGCTGAACGACCGACCCCTGCTCGAGGCATGCGTCTCGGTTCAAAAATGCACCAGACCGCAAGAGACGTTACAGTTACAACATCCGAGGGAGCGTTCTCTTCTTTCTCGCTTTCATTTCTTGAGCGGTTGGCTTATCGAGCACTACACGATGCTATTATACCTAAACGAAAACTAGAGATCTGAGGTTTCGCCCCGAGAGGCTCATGTCTGAGTTCGCATTGCTCTCAATTGGAATTAGTCCCGATTCGGGACCTTCGAAAAACGCCTCAGAAGTCCGAGACCTACTCTGGCAAACTGTGGGACATATCACGATAAGCTCGATCGTTGCGAGCTTCTCGAGTACATAGCAGCTTGTGGGCGTTTTCAATCGAGCAACAGTCTTTGGAAAAGCTTGAGACGAATTCAGCCGGAAGGCGCGAGCCGAGATTACTTGCAAGACTCAAAATTGTTTTACAGCGAAAGTATGGGATTCGACCCGTTGACCGCGGACCAAACCGTGAGAGACATCGCGGGCCTGTTTTGCGAAGTCATGAGTTTGCATCCGGTAAGTTAAGCTGTATCATTTCTTATGTCTGCGCGTCCATCAGACGCCGTAATCCTCGGGCAAGAAAACCCCCATGGCATCTGCTGCCCTGGAATCGCTTGCTCACATCGCGAGACTTCGTGGAATACCTAAATGTGGGAGCACATAGAAGAATCTTGCCATCGGTCGAGAATCTACAGCCTTGACGTCCATGAACAACAGGGAGTATCACATCTCCTTAGCTCGAAGTCATTGGTAAGCACTTCGAGGACTTGGACGTTACGTCGAAACTTGAGCACGAAGCCTCGATCGAGGATCGACAACGATTCATTTCGTCCTAATCTTCGGAAGTTCCAGAGTGTTTCGGTCCCTCGGTCCGCTCATTCAAGGAATCTCAAACCTCGACCATCAACATAGAATGATCAAGACGTTTGGTCTACTGTTTGTTCAGAGGGAATTTTCAAGAACAGCTCTTGAGTGTTCGTCTGGCAGGAGCGTGATGCTTTCCACGATAAGATCTGCGAGACATGTCGCTCTAGCTGCCAGCCACCATGAACAGCACTCCGGTCACCTGTTGGGCTCGCCTCCACATCCCCAGCCACAGCTCAGGTTGACGTAGAGGTGAATGAATGGCACTGTACACATCTTCCGAGACTTCACACGAGCGCGTCGATTTTCGACAGAAACATGTCGATCATTGCGGTCAATCTCAAGCGAGAGCCATGAAAGCGTACCGCCACGACCGGTCCAAACACGTCTACCGTTCCTCTTTCAGATTTTTTTGCAGTTTCGCAAGTATCAGATCGATTGCTGCAAGCCACTGACGGTCCTAGTCATGTTGAAATACGAGTTCCCCGAGAAGAGTGAGTGGCCGGAGCTTTTCGATATCTAATCAACGGGCACAGAACTGGACATGGGATCTTATTTCACAATTTCTCTACATCGTAGAGCGTCCGGTGTGCTCGGCGCGGAGCGATAAAGACGGAGATACATCTGGCTACAAGTTTTTCCATAGTTTCTCACGAACGTCCATCACAACCTACTATGAAAAGCTGGGACGAAGCGTCAAAAATACTTGAGAGTTCGAATGCCAGCCCCGGCACTCAGAACGCTCTGTGCCTCAGCCTCAAAAAATATGGATCTAGATAAGAGGGCTCGATATCCGAACACGGTTGTGGTTGCACGCAATTTTGAGGATCCCACGGGAATTAATGAAAAGAAGGAATCCTACCTGTTCTTGGTGACCACAATATTTCGCGGTAACTTCGATTCTGGTGGACGTTTCCGCAGCTGCCAAGAACAAACCGCTCCAACGGTCTCAATGGAAGAATAGTGCAATCCGTGTGGCCGTTCGCTCGTTCGATCGGTCGATTATCCGGTGATACGGCTTTTGTCAGGCTGGCGCGCTATTTTGGAGCTGAAACCGTCAACAGCGAGTCCAGAGAGATGTCAACGATGCGATTCCAGCCACCAAATAAGCTCCACGTATTTCCTTTCCGAGTAACAGCACAAAACTGAAGAATATGCACGTCGAACCGATCTCCGTGAGCGTCCAGTAATCCGATCGTCGTTGGGCTGTCGAGGCAGGCGAACGCGCGCGAATCTACTCTCCCTTCCGAGCTGCTGCAGCGGCAACAGCATTCAAAATAGAATCCGGGGCACGTAATGCACGTTTCGTGCGTGCGGTTTGGCTGAACTTGTTTCTTTTGATTCTGGCGAAAGCTCTGGTGCTGTCCACCGAGTAACCTGCTTAGGCCACTCGATACACACGCAGTTGGAGGGTGATTTTATGGTGGCACCGGCATTCTCGGGATCCTCGTACTACGAGTGGCTCGCGAACGTCTCGCTCAGGGGTTTTGTGTCGAATGTGGTGTATTGTCTCCGATGGTCGAAAGCACCACCATCCTCTGGTACCGCTTTCCGCGCGTCGCCGGCTACTAGGAAAGGGCTGTGCTCAACGCTCTTTTCATCATCATCATCCACCACCTAAACAACAGCAACGGCATCGATACTTCTGGACTCACACAACGCGGTGGATGGCCACTGCTCACCGACTCCAAGGTACCGCTGGTATTTGGTAGCGCGGTCGTTACCAGAGAGGTTCGTCCTTTTGGGAGAGATTCGATCATGGTAAACGAATGTGAAGTGATTCGGTCTCTAAGGATGTGTGACCTCACTGACCGATCGAGAAAGCTCTGGCTTTAGATGCCCAATCCGAATGGAAGTGGATCCAAGCAGAAGTGAAGAGCACACGCAATGTGCAGGAACAGAGAAAAACAATGACGGCATGCGCGATGCGCTCAAGAGCGCCGACTTCAGCTCGTTGATCACCAACTTCATAACTTATTGTAAGATATGAGGTCCGGTTCTCACATGTGGCATCCCACAGGAGGTCGGGAGGTGTGGGTCGTCTCTGGGAAGTCAATGAGAGTATGCATCGTAAATTCCATGGGTTTTGCTACGATGGTGGCTTGCTTGCAAAATTCCCATGGGTGCGTCGTCTCACTTCACAAGTTCGATGATCGAGCCCAGGTAGATTCATGTCGAGCGAAGTTTCCACTCAAGACTCATTGATTAGCCCAGATCTAGAATCGTGAATCATCTCAACAATTTCTGATTCTGATATTTTAAAAGAATCTCGAAGGTTTCCACGGGCCGATCATCTGGCAGGAATCCTTCCAAGTAAACGCTTCATTGCCATCCGGTCCACAGTGAGAAATTCCCTCAAATTTGCGACTTCTCTGACCCAAATGAGATTTTGGAAAGCTGCTCATCAACTGGATTCATTTTCTGCACACGAGAGATCTTCATGAGCATGAATCAAGAGCGAAATCTCATGGGAATGCATCGGGGACATTTTCCGGAGCTTTCGCGGTGTCCGCACAGAAACAGAGATGCCTTCCCGCATTCGGGCTCTTCGATTAGAGTGTTCCCACTGGCGCGACCTCCAGTAGTGAATCTGGAATCTTCCGTTTCCAACATCCCGATGGTGTCCCGAGATGAACTTTTCGTTTCGAAGCTCCTATGACGATGAAGTTTGCTGCCGTCTGGTCGATTCGGTGTTTTGCGAAGACTGCCCGGTCGGGTGTTTGGGGGTACGAGATCGGGGAACCCTTTCTCTCTCCCTCTCCCGCTCTCTCCAAAATTATTCGTAAAAACTCTACAAAAATCCTGACGAAATCAATTCGGGGTTCGCTGTCTAGACACACTCTGCCCGTCGGTCAAATCTTTTGCTGGTCCGTCTGTCTTCTCGAGTTGTAGTGTGCGATGTGCATCTGCAACCTTCCCTAGGCTGGCGAGCCGGCATGTCGTCACCATCATTCAACTGATCTCGAGGAGTTAAGATATCCGCTGAAAGTCCTTCCTGGCCGAAGTGTGGATTGGAATCGCGATGAACTCTCCGACCTCAGTCGAAGTGGAAACCTTCCCTCATCGACAGTTTCCCGGATCAGCTCAAAACAAATCCTTCATGGACTCATGCGCCCCCTTGGCTACGCTATCGGTCCGCTACCGATCCTCTGCTCTGAATGAGTCCGCTACTGATATTCGAGAAAATTCACCATGAGAGCAGATTGTCGATACGATCCGACTCGGCAATGGACTTCGATCGGACCGAGCACTGACTATGTAAATCATTTCGCCGGACATCGAAGAGATGATCCGAATCTCGCAGCAGCACAATACGTTTGAGAGCCCGTACGTCCTGTTATATCAGTATTGACATGGATGGCGGGAGAACAATAGTTCCGCGGGGGATCGAAGATTCGCGCTCTTTTGATGATATGAAGGTTATCAGCGGGTAATGTGACGGCTACAGATTCTCCTTCTCGGGAGGCGGCTTCAATCGAGGGAGGGGTTTGAGCAATTCGAGAACCTCAAGCTGGGAGAAATTGAACCAAAAAATACTCGATCTTGCTGCGACTTAGAAGGCTGAATTTGGGAATCGTCGAGGCGTAGCGTAGTTATAAAGCAGAACGTCTGAGTGCACCACCTGGGAAATGTTCCAATCCAGGAAATAGGGATGTAACGCTCATGAGTTGCGGAAATTATGGAAGTCAAGCTATCACCGGCGCCGCAACGGTGGCGGTTCGATGCTCACACACTGGCACGAGCGCGGTCCGTCAAGATTCACCGAATGATCATCGAGAAAAATCTGTTGTGGCCTATGGGCTCTAGGCTCCACAACTCAAGGTTTGGGAAATGCAGTCGAGACTCTCCCCCCGAAGACGCGGGTGATTGAATATATAGGGCTTGTTGCATATGATGACTTTTATTGTACGCTGAGAGGAGACCACTTCCAGTGCAGAGCTGTTCTATACAGTGGGCTCTATTTGCTTGGAAGGATCGAACCAAAAATAGTTCCTTCAATACACAGTTAGACTTTCATTCTTGTGGATCGAACTCCATATATCAATACATGAATTTGGGCAGTTACCAGTACCGGACTGTGATGAGCCGGTCCTTCGTTCCCGCGGGTATTCGTAAAACATGGATTTATCCCGTTTTCTTTCCTGTTTTTGAAGTCTATCCTCCATCTTTTTGTATTCAGCGATCGATGTCCAATTCCTCGATGAAGGGCGCCGGAAATCTTGTGCATTCGCTCATTCACGATTACTTTGTCTGCCTTTCGGTGTGCGACGATTTTTTCTCGCGCAAATTTTGCAAATAGCTTCTTCTAACGCTTGGGATGTAGTTCAGTTTCAGGGATAGGGTGGGGGAGCTTCAGGGAATTCCGTCGGAATAGGGGATTCTCACGATTGAGCTAAATTCAGCTTCTTGCGATAGTCTTCGGAAGCTCCGGTCACTTGCGACAAGGTAATTTTAAAACATTTCCGCCCAAGCTCATGGATGACCCATAGTTAGAAATTTCTTCTCGTCGGTGTATTCTAGTCATGAGAGATCTCTCTGTGCGCTCGAGTGCGTTTTCCCCCTGCGCTTCTGAGTTTCAGAGGCGATTTCTATTGAACAGGTTTCTTATTTGACGATTTGACTGCTATCATGAGGAGCTTCAACAATGTGGCGAGGAACATCCGCAGGAACCCCTCATCGGTTTTAGGTGAGGTAGCGAGCTCAGGATTTCCGAAGGTAATCTGATGAACGGTTCCGGTTGGTCACACAAAATTGGGATCTTACAGCGCATTCTACAACAACAGTCTGCTTGATTGCAATAGACACTTCGCGGGAAGAGCGCGTCTTCTAGGTCTGTTCAATTACTCCGAGCAAATCGCTGTCTACACCAAGTCTCTCGAGTTCTTCCCTCACGACTTCGCCAGTATTGAGGTTTTCGGAGGGTTTTTCTTCGACTTCGGGCAACGGAATCTCCACCTCAGCCGCCTCCTCCTTCCCCTCTTCCTGGACTGGCGCATCGATTTCTTCGGGTTCAACAGTTTCTCCCTCAGCTTCCACATTCGCGTCTTTTTGCTCAACAACTTCGTCAACAGCTTCGCCAGCTTGCACATCAGGCTGCTCGAGAGCTTCGCATGCCCTCACGATTTGGGCACCTGTGAAAACCGGATGGAATCAATTAGCGCCGCAACACACGCAGAGACTCACCCTCCCTAGTAATGAGGGGTTTTGACACGGACCGAAGAAAATGAGACCCACCTTTTTCGAAGGTTTCTGCAGCCGTCTCCATATCGACCATGGCAAGCTTGCAGATCGCCTTGGTAATGGCCTCAGGACAGAAAACCTCGAAAGCGTATTTGATCACGTCCAACCCTTTGACTTCTTCCACTTCCTTGGAACGTTCAACCAGCTCGTGGCAATACTCATAGATGGCTTCCTGAAATTCGCACCCAAGATGAGATCACATTCATCGGCGTCATGCCGAGCCCTCATACTTCGAAAATTACGCTCTGACAGCTCGACATTCGATACCGAGTTCAGTCTTCTGCATTCTTCGAGAAGCACCCACCTGTTGCAGCTGATCGTCGATCGGACCCCACCAGGAACTCTGTTTGAGTTTCTGACGGAGTTCATCGTCTTCACTCGTGTAATGGTCATGCCTCCGAGATGGAACAGTTCCTCGGTAGATGCCGACAAGATGGGCTTCTACTTTGCCTTCGGTGATGAAGTCCACCAACGCTTGATTAGAAGCCCTGCGCGCATCTTTTGAACGCTTCACCCAAACTAGCCGTGCGGTGACCCTAAAATCCGACCGAAAAATTACTTCAACGCGCGGATCAAAGCGCTCTCAGACGCAGAGTGCAAGCACGTCCATCGTCTGGAAGTGGCAAATCGAGCGATTGCACTCGGGGAACAGATAGGGAGTTGAATGTAATGGCTATGACGACTAACGTTTTGGTTTCGGCCGCTGGGAGGTCTTCGGTTGTAGCCAACTCCCAACATGGACCCTCCACGTGCTCATCTGGCAGCTCGTCATCTTCGGACGACGAACTCTCATGCTCTTGAATGAGTTTCGTTTCTCCGAGGCAGAAAAATCGCACAGGATCGATGTTTACGCCCAATACTTTTTCACGTAGGAACTTGTCGGCTTTCTGAGCAGCTCGAGCGTGCTCCGTGGCCAACGCTGCCTTCTGTTTCTGACCACCTTCGAGGAATTCTTTCCGGTTCGGCGAATCGAAGTTTTCCACCTTATTCGACTGCACGGTGACTTTTGTCTGAGGAGAAAATTATTTCACTGCCACGGACGTCACGCAGTTGGAAACAGTCTCCATCACAGTCGGAATCAAAAGGCGTATTTCTGTATGGTTCTCAGAGCCCCAAAACCCCGCGCAAGAAGGATCTCCGACCGAAAGATCGACGGGGTATTCCCCATGTCAGGGGTCCCTCGTTGGCGAGGTTTCGGGGGATCAGCACATTGGGGGATGGAACGGAATTCGACTCACGCCATTATGAATGAGAAAAACGCGCATCTGGATCGTGTTGGTTCTAGCTTTGCCTCGAAGGCCTCGGTTCAGGATCTGCGATGGAGGCATGAATTAGTGGATCCGAAACGGATCGTTGTTGCCGTTTCGGAGGAAGGCCCAACCTGCGTTGAACCAAATCATGGGGCAGTTATCGGAGCGCATCTCGGAGTCGCAAGCAGAGATCTCACCTTGAGAACAAGACCGGGCCAGTACACGTTCTGGCCCTGTTTCGTCCATACAACATCGTGGCGTTTTATCCCAAGTCTCTCACCGAGAATTTCGTCCTCTTCCCCTGATTCCTCGTCCTCGGAGCTTAGCTGGGGCTCGAACGACTTCTGCAATGAGGAGCGGAGTCGTTTTCAAATCCTCGAGTTTGGAATCCTGTCTTCAACAAGGTATCGAGACGGATGTGGAAGAAAAGCCTCCAAATGAGTTTAAGATCCCGTGTTTTCTCACCGTTGAAGCTGATTCGAGAGCGTTGGACGGTCCTGGTTGGGGGGATTTCTCTCTCGATTGGTTCACTTCAGAGCTTTCCTCGATCTCGACGTCGACCTCATTTTTAGGTTTAGTCGTTTTTTTCTTCTTCGATGTTGCCTGGAAACAGCAGATGGATATCGTGATGCCCGGATTCACGCATTTCAGATTCTCCGACGAGGTTCGGCGTCATTGAGCTTTTCTTTGTAAATAACATGCAGCCAGCTCGAGCCTCTTTTCGAGGATGAAGTATGCCCGGATCCCTTCTGGCTTTTTGAACGGAGTGCGGTTCGCCGCGGGTTCAGAGAATGCCAGCGAAGTACATTCTGGTCTTCTGAAGCGTGAAGGCTTCCAGATCTCGCGATTTAAAGAAATTATGATATTGATAACATACGAGGCCTGCGATCGTGATCAAACGAGATCAAGAGGCCGTGGATACTCGAGTCATTTGGTGAAAATTGGATGAAAGTATTCCATGAATCACGGATTTTAAGCAGCCCCGGAAATTCAACACGGCCAGTTCCGAACTTCACTGTCCTTTTATTCACAAACTATCACTCATCGGACGATCGACGGTGAACACTTTGTCTCCGACTCGGCAAAGCTTCACCTGGCAGCTTGTGCATTGCTTCCTTAGGTACAAAAATTCGACTCAAGCTTATATATATCGATGTTCAGACGACTAATCCGTCATCTTCCAGCTCCTTGTCGAGTTGATGAGAGAACCTCGAATCGATTTGGCGTCTTCCTCATCATCAGTGATCACCACCTTAAGATTCCGGGAGCACTGCGCGCGCCAAATATGAATATCATCTCATTCAGATTCACGTAAGGGGATAGAGAGGTGCGATCACCTGGAGCCGCAACATGGAGCGGTGACATCCGCATTCCGCACATGCAGAAGTATTCGAATATGTGCAGTGCTCCAAATCTCAATGCGACCACAGTCTACGCCTTGATGACTCCGAGAAAATCTAGCGTCATGTCATGAGAGGATCGAAGCCAAGTTCAGCGATTCCGAGATTTTCATCGATGAGGACGGATCGAAGGCTTATATAGTTCTCGATGTGTTATTTGAACCAAGGCTAGCGATTGAGGGAGTTTTGGGCCAGCTCCAGACAACAGGCGAAGCTATAGAAAACTCCGTGACCTAGCGGTCTTCCCTCGAGACGGGAGCAGAATATCAGATAACTCCCGGAGATTCGTGGAAGCTGACTCCAGAATGATAAACTCCATAATCTCCTTCTAGGTGGACAAACGCGGTGTACGATATTCCAAGTCGTATAGCGTCGGAAACCGATCCGGCTATTTCACCGCCCGACCAAGGCAAGAGAAACTCCAAGCAGCACGGCAGCAAGAAAGAGCAGAGGCCCAGTTCGACGAAAACAGGAAAGTCGGGCATGAATGTTTCAGTTCGGCTAGCTCATTCCGAATTCAAACGCTAGCAGGTGTGAGTCAATCGAGATTGGTGAGGATTTCCATGAAGGCAGCCAGGAACAGCTGAACACTTATTGCGCGCCACGGATCAATCAGAGATGTTCCCGACTCGTCGAGTTTGGGGTGACTACAAGAAGGACATAAGCATGCGACAAAGCACATTTGGATGGGGACGCGCGGTCACGTGAAGAGGCACCACCAGTCGAGGTGACACGTCACAGTGACACTTATAGCACGCACACGCAACGTCTCCGGTAAGCTCGTGCAATGCATAAAGCGTCAGCGTAAGAGTTCACGCTGAAAAGACCTCTAACACGCCAGGTGCAAGTTCTCTTCCCCAAACTTATGTCGGGCTCAATTGTTCGAAGCCCTCATAAAAAAAAAACATCGTCAACGCAGTGAGCTTCACAACCGTTGTTGGTTGAAATAAAGCGACACAGCGACACTTAAGGCACGCACACGCAGTATCATAATAAGCCTGTGCAATGCTTAAAGCGTGGTGTATCGCTCGAATCGTTAGATAAAAAGTTTGACACGTACACGCAACAATCAAGACTGGGTCATAAGGAAGGGATCAGTCACCGAGTTGTCACTACCGAGGGTGGAGGATACCGACCGGGCCGGATCACGGAATGCGCGAAGGCAGTCCAGGATGATAGGGATCAGTGGAGTTAAATCGGCCACTTTGTGAATGAAAACGAAGATCACTGACAATAAGATCATTTCAGGTGCAGCTACCGGTAGCGAAGTCGAGCGACGCCACAGAAACGGTTAGAGAAACGACACGTAAGACGCTCATTGGGATCGACGGAGCGCCGAGAGCTACTTGATTCATTTTCGATCGGCGATGTGAGGCAGGGTCGCAGACCTCATTTTGTACTGGAGGGTAAGGTTTTGGGATTTCTATTGCGAGCAGCCTAGCATCATCCATCCATTCAAAACAATTATTTGCAGAAATGTGCGATACAGTTCCACCTTAAGACACGCACACGCAGTTTAGAAATTCAAGCTTGTGCAATGCTTAGGGCGGTAGCGTATCGTAGAAGCATGCTGGTTAGAGAACAAGAAGAAGAACAGAAAAAGAGGATAGACGTGCGAGGAGACCGATTGATGACCGTTGGCGGGATATGCAATAAAATGCAGGCGGGTGCGGGCAGGTCATCCTATGGTGAGAACATCAACGCTTCTGCTTGCGGAAATTATTCTTGGACAACGGCGTCTATCGCATCGATTTTGAGAAACTCAAAGCACTTCGAATTCAGTGTAAGAGCCACCCATGCAGAACAACGTGCTGGGGAACGAGTACATACGAGGGAAAAACTAGAAGCGCCATCAGACGAGCTTGAGGTGTGCTTCATGAGTGACAGCCATGCCGGTATCTGGTTAGCGTGATTGTTTCAACTGCCACAGAGACACTTATAGCACGCACACGCAACTCTGATGGAAAGCTTGTGCAATGCCGTAAGCGTCGCCGTACCGCCTTTGTAAACTGAACCACCTGCACGACCAAGCACCACAATGGGGGGAATACACAGGGGTTCACGCGATACGGTTCCGCCTACGCGTTACCATAGCATGCAGAGCAGAGGGAAACTTTCCGCGCGGGCTCATCGGAGTGCGTTCACAGCCAATTGTTCACCGATAACTACAGCGATAGAACTTCAGCGCCATATCATGCAGAGCCGTAGATGACGTCCCCGGTTTGTTCGAACAAATTCCCATTCTACTGGTTGAGGAGCGCCGCACACTCACGCTTGTCACACGCACACGCACCTCGAGACTAGCTTGTGCTGTGTGTGAAGCGTAAGAGTATCGACGCTGAAGAGAGACGGATGATGTTCGTCTTCATCTCAGGAATGAGGAACGAAAGGAAGAGACCTCTCGGTCGCGACTCAGCCCCGGCTCATGATTGGAGGACGTATTGGAGGAGATTTAGTCCGATGCTCGATTCGTTGATCCGAAACAGCCCAATTACGATTTATGCCACGCACACGCTCATTACTGTAGGCTTGTGCAATAGATAAATCGTCACCGAGCCGCTCTCTAGGTAGCGAGCGGGATTCGACAAGAACCATGCACCCATTCGAACCACCCATACTCTAAGCAATCTCGCGCGACTGGATTCAGAAGTGAATCGTCGGAGGAGCGAAAGGTTTTGAAAGAACATCAATTCATCAGGGGAACTAAAGATATCGCGACCGTTGCGAACAGCTTCTAGGGGGCGCGCGATTCGGGAGGAGCCATCCTGAACTTCGGAGAGGAGCTTCCCGATCCTCCCAGTATTTCCTCGTCAAATAGGAGAAGAGGTTTCCCATTCCACGAGGATATCTACCCAGGAACCGATTTCTGTGGGAATTGAAAATCACGATATGCGACCCTTATCGATGATTCCGTCGAGCCGAGCGAGCATACGTTCAACATGCTCCTGTTGAATGTGAGAACGGATGGATGGATGAATGAGGGAAACGTGGGGTATTCTCCCGCGGCAAGTCATTCACACAACCCCTCGTAAGATTCAGGACCGATTCAGAGACTTGAAATCGCCCACCGAGTGAATCTCCTGATGTCCAGCTGCCGCGACTGCTGCTAAAATTAGAAGTTCCAGGGAAGAAGTCTCGCGAACTTGCGCGAGACTCCTCTAGGAGCTTCCGAAGCCCGGGAGCGGTTCTCAGGAGCGCATTGAGGGAGGGCTTGCTGCCGTATTGAGGTCGTGGTGCTGCTGCAACAGGTTTTAGATGCGCACGCAGATCCCCGTGCCGCCATGATAAAATACGGCATTCCACTTCGCGCCTGGCGAAAAACGAAAGATCTCACTTGAAGTATGGCCGATTTCGGTCGTCTAACAGGATCTGAAAGTCGAAGCGCTTGGCGAGACCAAGGAAGGAGAGGGAGAGAAGCTGTCCTCCTCGCTCGGTAGCACTTGTGGATGTCGAGCGATAGATAATGCACTCTGAAATCACGACAGATTCGATTCGAGTCCGGTATTTCATCCCGCACTGCGAATCGTGGATCGGAGCCCGAGAGTGAGACCATCATGTGGGGCTTCCTGCTCAGGGGACGGAGGACACAAGAGATCTTGACAAGCGATCAATTCCTGAATGTCCCCAAACCTCTCTGAGCTCCATTCTCAGAGACTGGTGAACAGGTCTGACACCATGCTCCTCTGCTGCTCCCAAGAGCCACAAACGTTCGATTCAGAACTCGACGACAAGCCACACCGTCGCTCAGAATCACACAGAGGGAAACTAGTACTTCATCCGTGGACTCGAGCAGAACAAGTCTGCTTCTCCATTCAGCAATTCAGTCGAAGTCGCACACTAGACATCACGTCAAGCTCACGAGAACTTCGGTGGAACTGGCGAAGAAATCCCGGTTCAACACATGACCGTCTGGAAGAGGTCGACGTTTCTGACGGGAGGCTTCTCGCGAAAATGAAGCTTAGGCCCTCGGGACTGGTTGGAGCTGTCGAAGCACCCATAACTTGATCATTCTCCGCACGCGACAGAACACCACAGTGTGGAACCAGATTCGAGTTCGAGTACGGCAGCGATGACTGATCCAGGTTGAACAAGACCAAATCGAACCGGAGCACAGTCGCGAACTAGAAACACTGAAGAGCAACCATCGGTCTCGAACCCTATCCGTCTGTCGGGGAGCAGCAACTGGTCAACTGAACACGAAGGGCCTGGATCCCACACACGCTGCACTCTCGCTCAAGCTCACAGCGACTCGAGCTCTGCGACGGCACCTTCTCTGATAGAATTTCGACTCTGAATCGCGGAACTCCTCATCGTTCCACCGAGCAGACGCTCCGCAATTTCAATTTGCAAGGATAGCGCGAGGCAAAGTCATTTTGCAAACAACCACAAACGGCAAATTGATTGAAATCGATTTTGTCAAAAGGCCCTCGCGCTTCTTTTCGCAGCGTCCCAGCTAAGGACCTCCCGGTGACGACGGCGCCGTCGTCGTGCCCCAACAAGGAAGCCTCCAAGATCATTCATCATCATCAGCTGTTGTATGTGTGTGTGTGAAGTACCTCCCTATATGTGAGTAAAGGAGCACCTCGACTGCGCCTGATTCAATCCGGCTTTGGTAAACAGCCTGCGTCCTCCCGACTCCGACCTCCGTAGACAACTGACGAAGGAAAAATCTGCGTTCGACGCCAGGACAAGCCTCCATGTCAATCGGCACGGTGCTAATCCCAGAGATCTCTGAAGAGCAAGACGTGTTCTGCGCCGCTCGAGAAACCTTCATGTCGATCCTTGCTCAATTGCAGGACGCGCTGACCGAGAACGTCGTCTCGCGGAGCGTTTACGGCTTCTTTAAGGGAGGAGTTTCTGGTGAGTTGCTCAAGCGATGCTCTGTTGTGAGCTGGATACTCGGTCGCTTGGAACTATAGGTCCGCTCGAGCTTTGTTGTGAAGCCGTAGACAAGCTGTTGTTTAGGCCGTCAACTCCGGGTAGACAGCAACCACCTGCGCGTGGCTTTACTCGGGTGCCCTTCGTCGAGTTGGCGTCGGTGGTTTCGAGGGAATAGTCTCAGAATGTTGTTGGCTTCCCAGGTAACACCCCTTCGCCGGGAGCAGAGGTCATCACGACAGAAGTAGACCGCGCGATTAGCAAAGCCATGCGAAACCTTGCGAAAACTGGAAGCCCTTTCATCGGCATCGCAGGGCTTTCAGGCGCGCTGGCCGTTGCCCTCGGAGCATACGGTGCTCATGGTACGTAGGAAGACTTTTCCAATTCTCTTTTTCAAACATTCGAGAACCATATCACATGCGGCGATTGCAGTTAAGGACACTCCCCGATGCCATCTCATTTTTCGTTCTCTCTTCGCTCTCAATAGTGGTTTATCGAAACGAAGAAATCGAGGAGCAGCGCAAAGAGATCTACGATAGGACCAACAACTATCACTTCATTCATAGCCTTGCTCTGTTGGGCGTACCGTTGTGCAGAAGACCTGTGGTGGTGAGTTCATTCTTCTCCCGAATTCGATTCCTATCATGTACCTCATCGCGCTTTCTTGTGCCATCGCAGTAACCTTCTGTTATTTACAGACGGGGTCGCTTCTGTCCGCCGGTACTCTGATCTTCTGTGGGACGTGCTACTACCGCGCGCTGACCAACGACAACCGCGTTCGTTACTTGACCCCCTACGGAGGAATGTTGATGATCCTCGGATGGCTTTCCATGGCGCTCTAAGCGTCGTAGTTCGTATCCTACTTCACGTCCTCTGGAATCGCTGATCAACAGAACACGCCGCCCTCCCGGGTGATTTTCGAGAAGTTCAAACTCCGATATCCGATAACGTCTTGAACAACCAATGTATGACAGACGTACTTGACCTGAGAGCCTCTGCTAGTCTGGTCATACCCGAAACTCATCCCTCGTGTATTAAAGTTAGACCTGCTCTGAATATCATCCATAGTCGCCTGATGTGAATGCAGCGGTGAAATGTTTCTCGATCGAGTTGAAAATCCGACGCAACTCCGCTGGTTTATGATAAACTCGAATGACCAATACACGGACGCGATTCCTGATCGCAAACATTCTCAAACCGTTGCAGCTTCTCCATGTTACGTTGATTATTTTCTAAGACACAGCGCGGTCGACATTTCGTCCGCTCGTTCGATGGGAATGTGATTTAACTAGAACTTCGTTCTCGCGCATCGCGAACGCTCGTTTCGCGCGTCTCTAGCGCATGGTCATCTCGTTTGAGGATCAGTGAAATTCAGGAATGATCGAGCACTGCTCCTTCCATAATCAGGCTGGGCGGAAGGAGCAGAGGCCCGTCTTGGGAAACTTCTTCCTTTGTGTATACTAGGTTCAGCTGAATTCTGAGTGTAGTCCCTCGCGAGTCGAAAAATTCGAGCGATTCTAACAGCCGTGAGCCAGGGGCTTCCACGCCGGAACTGGGCTGCGACTTCGATGCGAGAGCGTTTGGAGACTTCGACTCGATCGAGTCTATCCGAGGATCGTGATTGAGAGTTGTCTTTCAACCTCCTCTTCAGAAACAAGATAGTAAAACAGTTGTGAGTCGAATCTAATTAGGATTCGAGCCAATTCGACTATCTGAGACTTCACTCTCAAACGGGATGGCGCGCACACGATGTGGCAACAGAATAATATTTCGGAATAAACAGATCCTACGAAGTATGAATCTCGTCTTCGTCATCACTTCATGCTCGCTGGATGAGTGGGATAAAGTATCATCGCTCATGGTGGTGAGCGAACTTGATCCCATGTTCTCAATATCTCCTGGAAATCCATAGCCACCGCAGGCGTCAAAGAATTGGGAAGCTTACCTCAAAGAGACAGTCTTCGTTCCACGAGAAGAAATCTTTGTTGAATACACAATCCTTGGTCTGATGGCGGATCATGTTGTTAATGCGACTCGAAGTGAATTGGCACTTGTCACAGGTGTAATCGCATCCACCCTTGTCAGCCATGTCTACGCCGAATGTATCTTGAGGACTTCAAGAAACAGAGACCCTTTAGTTCCGTGAGAGTTCGGTTCTCTCGATGTCCCCCGTTGACTCCGTCGAATTCGCACCCAGAGCCGCTCCCCGTTTTTCCTTTGCTTTCGATCGCATTTGCATTCGATTTCCCAAATACAGACACGGGACCCCAAACTCACCGGAACAAGAATTTACAATGCTCTACAGGGGAAGCCTTCATCTCAGGGAGCGGCACAAAACGTTTGATGATCGCTTGTGAAGGTCGCGGGGGGTCCTGGATGATCTCCAGAACCGGTTTGGCCTGAATCCGGCGAACATATGGCCTCTTTTGCTTCGCGGTTTCGCCGTAGATAACTGCAGAAAGAAACCGTTAGTGAGGAAAACTTCTTTTGGCGCCCGATTCCGTCACATTTTCCCGATGGACTTCATGTGTTCAGATCCATTCAATCGGGTCGAAGGATTCATGGATTCTCACAGGGGTGAAAAATTGATTAGAAGAACCGCGGACCGAGCGGATGGGAGTCGTTGGTAAGAGGAGCGAAACCTACATCTGATTTGTTTTCGCCAAGTTTTCGTGGTGCCGATGGCTTTCAGCCGGCGATCCAGGCTAGCGCGCTGATCCCTCGTGAGCCCGTCACCTTCGTCATTTTCATCGTCTTCATCATCGAGGAAGTCTTCGTACTTTTTCACATGACGTTCTCGAGTCGATCGTCGGATCTGAATCGCAATTCGAACATCGTCAACTCAACGCTGTGCACCCTAAGTCTCGTCTTTCATTTCTAGGCCACGATTCCCCCGATTCCAAACATCACCGACTCGATTTAAGGGCGCGTGCAAGAAAACCACGGGGAAGAGGAATTGCCAGTCTGGGATAGGGACGAACCTCGCCGGCATCACCGGATTTCCTCGACTTCTTCCTTGGCTTCTCAACTTCAGCACTCTCCAATGATTTCTTCGGCCGACCGCGTTTCTTCTTGGCGCTGTCAGTTTTCCAGTTACTCTTTTGCGATAGACCATCAACCGAAACCTGTAATCAGAATCAGCGCGGTGATTATTGAGTTTATGAGTTCGCCGATCTCCCCTTGGAACACCAAGGAGAAGCAGCGAAAATCCCCACAGCAGCTGAGAAGAATATGTAACGGCGCTTCACCTGTGAAACCTCCATCGCATCCTCTTGGTCTCCCTCAGCGTCCGGGGACGCCTCTCTTTCTGGAGTCTCCGGGCGGCTTGAGTCTTTCACCATTATCAATACTGGCTGCACTTCTTCTTCGTCTTCATCCTCATCCATGGCCGAATCACCTTCCGCCGGTTCTGGAAGACGAGATAAAGATTCAGTTCATCCGCGTTATCAGAGATCTATCTACTCTACTGATTCTCGTTCCTCTTCTTAGCGATCAACCATCACAATCCCCAAGAACAGCGATGGAAACATCGATAAATGGGATCATTGAGCGAATCGCATATTAAGCTTCAAGAATTTGTCTCGACCAGACCTCCGGCACTTCTATGCGCTCCAGCGCCGAGCGGAATGTTCCGCATCTACAAGTGAAGGCTTGGACGAAACGTTCATTCGAGAAACCCGTTCGTGCAGTATCGAGGGCTCTTCAGAACCCATGACTTCCGGATCTAATGTTGTACTCCATAGATTGAGATGCAGTCAGAAGGCTCTCTCTTCACGAAATATGGTGGAATGAGATGTTGATAACCTCTTCCGTCAGAACCTTGGGAATAAGAGTTCGTTCCAGCAACGCGGAAGGTGAGATCTGGAATCCTCGATCGCGATTTCAACATAAGCGGTAAATACAGATTGAGTGGGGAGCTCAATGATACGGAGTGAGGCGAAAGCCACAGGTTCAGAGCTCTTACAGATCCTCTAAACAACAAGGGGTCTGGAACTCATCTCGAGATGCACCGGTTACACGAAATTATTTCGGGCGACCAAATCAGCGGAATCTTGAAATGTCGAACAGGTTCCATATTGGCGCTCACCTTTGGTTTCTATGACGACTTCCTCATCGTGCCGGCTGATGTCGACGATTTCCTCGTCGACGATATTGCTTTCCACCCCGGCATTATCTTCAGAGTTGCCCGTTGCGGCCATTCTGAAATAGGGCGAAAGGATCCATCATTTCCATCTCGTAACGACGATGAGCACAAAGTACGAGAACACCGGATTTCCCTCCAGTACGATCAACAGGGTATGTTCAACTGCAGCGCCCTCCAGTTGTCAATGCCCTCCTCCGACTCTTCCTCTTCCTTCGGCAAAAGCACGGATTCCCATCAGGCGCACCACTACCACCAAGTTTCTGCTCCCGCCCGCCCGGCCGGTCGCCCGCCCGCCCACCGACGGGGCGACAACCTGAAGCGCACCTCACGAACGCCATACGATATGTCAAGCCCTACGAGCCTGAAGTCTCGAGCAACTGCTGACTGTGTCTCAAACGTTTCGAGCGCTGCGTGTAGATTTTGAAGCGTTTATGCGAGCTACACTCACCGGTGCGGGAGCCCACAGTTTGGTTGGATATATCCGACGTCGGTCTTCGGGAGCTGATACCCAGTGGCTGACGGCAGATTGTCGTCTGTTTAGAACTGGTAGCGCGTATAGAGAACGTCACGATAACAGCACCAGAACTTATCGCTCCTCGCGGTCAGGCACTCCCGCAAGGAAGGGAACTAAGGAGAAAAACGTTCAGTTCGAAAATCCGATGTCGAACAGCTCGTCTGTTGTTGTCTACGAACAGTTCCGAGGACCGGTGAACGTCCGAGTTCGAGCTATTTCGGAATTGAACGGAGACGGGTTTCCAATTTTGTTTTGAGTTCTGGTCGCGCGACTCCGGATGACGTTATCACGAGTTCCGTGGGCTAAGGGGGGAAAAGAACGCGAAACTATAGCTAGGGTTGTTAGTTGAACCACCAGCGAACGAGCGGTAGCAGCAGCACCGCGGTTTCTAGAGCGCGTCGAATGGAAGCATTCTGAGAGGATTGGATCGCGGGCGGTCGCAGGTGTTTCGAGTGTTCCGTAAAGCGACTCTGCCTTGAGATAGGACTCGAAATAAGGTCAGAATCAGGGCGATAGCGAGACCTGAATCCGGGAGCGCGTCAAGTAGTAGTATTGTTACTCAAATAAACCACAAGATTGTTATTCGCCAACAAATCCCGATCGTTCCCCGTTCATACCGGGTTTCCCCGATAATAAAACCTGCTCCGAAAATGAGACCTAACCCGGTCCTGGATCGTCAAGGAAATAGGCCCGTCCTCGGAATATGCGATATGCAACACCCGATAATGAGCCTAGGGGTAGTTTATGATTCCGCGGGAAAAATAGGACAGGCAGGATGAGCTCGTCTTCCTCTTCTTGTCCGGCCAGGAGCATCGTAGCGAGGGAAGGCAGGGATTTCTACCTGCCCGAAGCGGCACTACCTGAGAGAGAATCCTGGCTAGCGTGCTCCACATGTTGATCGATTTCTGTATCAGGTCGATAGCTTTGCTAGTTTCGCTGTCATTGCTAACATTCGGCGTTGAATATCTCGGAGAGTACTCGAATTCAGACCTCGGACCCCGTATGACGCACTCCGAGGGTCACGGGACTGTTTTTGGCGTTGATGACATCATTCTTCAGTATCGGGTGAGAGTTAGTCAACGAAAGTCGCGCCGGAGGCTACTCAAAGTTTCGAGGCCGTCAGACATTTCTTGAAGGCTTCGATCATACAAACATGGGCAGCGGGCCGATCGTATGTTGAGGGGGTTTCCTCGGAGGATAATGCCTCATTTCGAATGGTTAGGAAAACTCCAAAGCCCCATTTATGACTATCCAGTTCATTGGAGCCTACTAGACTCTCGCCTGGATCGGCTTCACCTGTGTGGGTGTCTGTCGGGACGGGATTATAGAACGGCGCATCATCGGCTGACAGGACAATTTCGTGCTCCGAGGATTTCAGAAGTTCTCCATCAATGCTAACTCAAAAGGTCCGTTGAAGCTGCCGATAAAAACAAGAGGTCGCTTACGAGACATCAACGCACAGTGGTGGGAGGCTTTGATTCAGTAACGCGCTCATGATACAATCGGATAACCTGACTCGGCGTTGGTTGCGTCCGGATGCTTATGTCAATCGATTACGTAAAATCCATTCAATGTCTCGTCGCTCTGAGGGCGAGCAACTCGAACTGCAGGCTGATGGCGGTCAGGATTGGCTTTGTCGGAAACCTAGGGATCAGGGGTGTCGGACCAGAAAAGAGCTCCGTTCCCCTACAGTATTGGAGATCCTCCACATCAACTCTACTTTCAAAACTGATGCAGCGAAGAAAACGATACTGATCATCCGCAGGTTTTTAAATGGATGCGACTCAATCGATCGCTAGTCATGACGCGGGCAGTTATCATCCTCAGCTATCATCTCATCAGCTACCTCAGCTATCAGGTATCATCCCCACGATTCTGAAAGAGCTTCAGATCCAGTCCCCCTTTATTCTTAACAGCGCAGCGTCGTTGATGTGGACTCGAGAGCGTTTAAGAGCGGCACCCGGGATATCAATCTGACAGCGGGCCAAGTCCTTGACACACCTGCTGAGAACCTTCAATCAGGCTTCTGCGGATGATCGTCTCATAGAGCGCTCCTTGAACGGAACTCAGAACCACATCTGGATACGGATTCCCTCAAATTTCTCAAACCTTCCCTTCCTACAAATACATAGGTATGGAGCCGAACAGGTTGAGACAATTCATGTCATTGGGATCCGGGCTCGCTGACTCGATTTGGCCGCACAAGAGCATTCTGCACCTTCGTGCGGTGAGCCGTATCTTCGTTGGGTGCCGTAGGCCGACGACGCCCCGGTTCCACCGATAATGTGCTTCAAGAGGCTACATCCCGGATAACTATCGAGATTTTCTCGCGAGGTACACGGCCCTGGGGGATACGATTTCATAAGAATTGTTTCTTGTCGGCGGAGAGAAGACGAGCATCGAACAATCCGAGAGCTACGATTATATCCCTCAGGGTGGCACTCAAGTTGAGACAATCCTGTGCAATCCGGCCGCCTCGATGTTTGACACGGGTTCTCTTCGCAAATCCAGAGCTTTCCTCGAGGCTCGAAAACCCGCAGCTCATGAGCTATGCCAACAAGGAGATCGTTGTGATGCATGGATAACAGGAATGACGAGGCGAAACGGGGTTTTAGGTCCACAGGAGAATTCTCGGAGCCATTTCTCGGCGTAAACCGTGGAGAAGCGAAATATTGAATCATTGCTACTGACGAGGGAGAGCAGCGCGGCGAACCGCTGTGATTCTGATCCGTCTCTGAAATTGTCTGAAGCTCTCCGTGAGACTGCAGTCTATCATGAAAATACTTCTTTTGGGCCGATAGACCCATCGAGCGTTTCTGGAAATCTCGACAATATGAACCAGACTCGGATCCACGATTCTTCTTCCTGGCTTCCTGGGATCCCTTATAAGGGACGCTGGATGAGCGAAGCCTCTTTTCGACCGCAGGAGAGTTTTTGAGGCGATTATCGGAAAGGATCGGATCTACATTGAGGGCCAAGCGAGTCATGAAAATCACGCAAGTTGAACTCCACGTGATTTTGAGGACGACAACACAACTGAAGCGGAGCTGGCTCGGCAAAGCCGTGGGCAGCTTGCAGCATGCAAAATATCATCCGACTACACTTAATGACGAGAATCCGTCAATCCCCCTGTTCGCAAACCGCATGTATATTGGAGTCCCTCAATGTTTCTCCACCGACGGCCAGTGCAGGGGCTCGCACAGCCGTCGGGTTAGAAAGCGTATCCCACTATATTTAGGGTATTTTGTACCGGCGCCGTTTCTCTCTCGTGCTCCGAGGAAGCTGCTGTGCAAGCTGTTGTGAAGGAGCGCATGCGCGTTCCGGGACCCACGTTTTGCTTCAACCCTCCTGAAGGCGCAGACATTGGTAATGCCGTCGTTCGTATTCGAAATCAACAGGAGATTGGAAACAATCTCCGAAGCGCACGGCTTGACAACAGAATAGGAGTGGTCAATCAGGCTTGGTCTGCCCCGAATTTTTCGCCGTCCGCGCTCTACGACCGTCCACAGGCTAGTGCGGCCGCCGATCCGCTCACAGTCATTGTGCTTCCTGGTGGGGAAGTTGTTGATGGTCATCGTCTGCTTTGCAAGGAAGAGCAGCGGCGGTAGAATCGAATGTTGATCATTTGGCATCGAAGTTCTCCCACCGGCTAGGAGACAACTGGGAAGAATTAGGTCATTTTGCGGGGGATGACATGGAGCTAGCTCGTATCCGCCTGTTCAGGACTCGTCCGGGCGTCAGGATGACGCATTGAAATTCCACCGTCTACAACCGCAAGGTTTCCGTGCTACTTCACGGAATAATGATCACCTGAAGTGGCATTCCATACGAGGCGAGGTCTAGCACCGCTTCCCTGGAGAAAACAGGACAACAGTTGTTCAGGATCGACCGAGTTGTTCAGGGAGCCATCAGATGGAAGTATCCAGAAGGCGTAAAAAACTCAGGATCCACACAAGCGACGGACCGAAGCCTCGCTCATCTACATGGGAAATCAAGGCATAAGTCATGTTCCCACGCTGATGGAGTGTGGAGCAGAATATCAAAATATCGTTCGGAGCAATAACTCCAGAGCCAAGAGGCATGTTTCTTCAGCTTTCATTTCGAACTTCGAATGTGTTGTGGTCTCTGATGAGATCGTCACGATTTGTCAAAAGCCTTAGCATCGACCTCCTATTCCGTGGCGTTATTCGGGACGGTAGTTCGTGAACGAACGTTCCCGCACCTCACGCATGTGCGCGAAATTGGCCGCGCGCGAAGAACGACGACAAGATCGCCCCTCAATCTTCCTCGTCGCTCGCTCACAGGCTTCCCGCGGAATGCCTGTGTCTGGGTCTTTCGATGGACCATCGAATCACAGCCGGGCGCTTACAGCACCACATTTCTTCAGCCACACGTCCAGTACCAGCAGCAGCCGCTCTCAGCAAAGGTGCTAGTGGTGTTGGTAGTGGTGGTGAAAACACTTATATCCACACGACGAGGAGTGGGAACTCGGCGTTTTGTCGCGGTTTTTCTCGTCGTCATCGTCTCGCGCTAAGACTTCGTCAGGCTGTCGTCGCATCGGAATTGTGATAGGAGGCGGCCGCCGTGCGGTTTGATCCTGGCCTCCTAAAAACAACATCGTCTATGGCCGTGAAGTAAAGCGTGTGTTCCAAAGGTAAGTCTGTGCTTCCCGAAGGCCAACTGTTGTTTCGTCGAGAAGCGAACCGGATTCATGTGTGGTCCCTTCCTAGTGACCCATCTCACTCGGAATACAGGCTTTGGCGATGAATTAACGACGAACACGTTGAGATCCTTGCGGTGACGACGAATAAACGTTGTCTCGCTTGAAACTTATCGACACTGTCGACAAGCGGAACATTCTAACTGTGCTCCAAGCAATGATCGTCGGTATATCGTCGATTCACACTCGATTTGCTGACGTTCGTCCGTCGCAAGCTGACTGTGGATGATTCGAAATATATGTCGCTCGCCACCGTCAAAGCCACGCGCATGTTCGCTGCCCAGAGGTAAATAAACCTTTGAGTCGAAAACTTGGCGGGGAGCTGAGCTCGAAGGCCGAATACTTGAAACGTTTTGTTGATTACAAGAATCCGGCTGTTCCATTCGGGATTCGGCATCGAGACCATATTGTTGACCGGAGATTCGATCGTAGGTAGTGATAGGAACGCGGCGGCCAGGCTGTCCGTGCTTCTTCGTACGCAATGGTCAGCATGGAGGCGAGGCGGGCGCCCAGCTCCGGGGCCAGGAGTTGCCTTGCTTCTTGTTCATACCGGTGCGCGCGTTTCTGAAGCGCGCAGCTGCTCGCCGCTCTCCGTTCCGATCGTAAAATGGGTCGGGAGTTCTCCTGGATCCCCGAGGAAAGAGCGCCGGGATCCGGTTCGCCGTGTATGACGTACCCGAGTCGCATGGATTCTGATTCTCTTCATTCAGCTCAGTCTTCTGCGGTCGTAATTTCGAAAGTAGCTGAAGGTCACAGTGTTCGCTCACTGGGATACCACTGCATATACCATGAAGACTGTTCCCCAGAATTCCGTATTCAGTGATCGTGAAAAGTCCTTCGGAAATTCCGGCACCGATACTTCTAGGATTCAGTTCTCTGGATGCGTATCAATTAAGGCTCTTTGTAGTTCGATGATGAATTTCGCACTCTGTTCACAGTCCGCGGTTATGGGCTATGGCAAGTTGTGATTCGAAGACAATTTTGAAGGGTCTGCTGTCAGCAGGAGTAACTGAGCGTCGGATACACAGTTCCAGAGCCTCAACCTGATTCGTAATTCGAATTGGAACAAGCAATCGCCATGGAGACAATTGTATCGTCGTATTTGTCGAAGAAGCTACCATCAGGCGGCTCGAAAAAATCCCTGTCTGATAGCGTGAGTAATCTTCTTATTATCCCCCTTATTATCGCAGGGGAACCGTAGACGTTCGTATGCGACTTCAGTCTCGCTCTGAGTTGATCGAGGCGGTCCGAGGGTACGCGACCCCTCGGACGGAAAGCGGAACTTCCCGAAGTGGAATCGATGACCAGTGTTTTTCTGAAATGCTTGCAGCTGGAAACGGCAAGTAGGGTTCAAGGCTTGCTGTCCGACGACATCATTTTCGAGAAAACCGGACCGCAGACCGACCCCTGGCTGAAAACGATGGAATCTTTACAAACAACTGATCATGTCCACGATAGCTCCAAAAACGGCTCAAAGTGAGTATTTTGAACCTGCAGGCCTTTTGCGACAGCCTCCGTCGGAGCCATGTCTGCCGACACGACCTGTGCTCAGTATCGCGAAGCGCCCCGCCGTCTTTTTCCATCCCGAGGAATGGGATTGGGCGCTTGAATCAGTTCAAATCGGTTGTATCTTCGCTCTCGGAGCAACGTTACTAGTAGAAATACTTCACGCATGCCGTCGATTGTTTTTCCGCTAACCATTTCTCCTCCAGGGAGAAGAACTCGCTCGGCTTCTTCGGTATCCAACAAAAGGCCCAGAAGCGTCTCAGCGAAATCGAGAATGACGGGCCCCAGGTGAGCATCGGCCTCTGGTTTCTGGATGCAGAGTCGTTTCCGATGAGACCAAGACTGCGGTGGCATTGAATCATGAGTATGCGTCTCATGAAATCCGAATTCCATAGGTGATCCTCCGCAACTCGGGCTGCAGAGCCCAAGTCGGTCTCTCGAACGTTGGGAATACCTGTTATTTCAACTCCATGCTGCAGTGTCTGACGAACTGCAAACCGTTCTACAACTATATCCGCAGCGAAGCTCACGATAAAAACGTTTGTCGTCGAAGTGAGTTGCAGTTTGTTTTTTGCCAGAACCGAAACTTGAAGTTCCATATCAAGACTCCTTTGCTCCGAGTGTTTTGACGGCTGTTTCCCCATTTTCCGAACGCCTAGTCCCGGGAAAGGTCTCAAGTTCACCATGTTGTGTACCTTCCAGATGATAACTGCGTGCTGTGTCTACTGAAAGTCTTCAGTGTAAACCACCTCCCTGTGAACCCAACGCAGAAACTGATAAACGGCACGATTCTCCGGGATCTTCTCGTTAAAATGCGAACCGGTAAGCTCAGCCACCGATCATTGTTTCATCTTCTTTGCTGAGCTCGTTTATTTTCCTCGCATATTCGTCTGGAATCTCCGGGATTCATCGAGACCGTTTTTTCATCCACAGCCGTCCGTCGTTGGAAGATACACGCTCAACAATCGGCCGATGAGATTTTGAGCTATGTGATGGATTCAATGTGGGAGCGAGAGATGCAATATTATTCCTGTAAACAAAGCCAAACACCAATGTTTAACATTTTCGGCACCGTGATCGAGCAGCAGTATGCTTGCTCCATGTGTGGGAAAGCCTCCATCGTCAAGATGGTGGAGCCCACGATAATCCTTGGTCTAATAAACGGAGATCGGCGATCGGTTCAAGATCGACTCAGAGTAGAATACGGTCTGGCTGAGACACTGAGTGAGCCCAAGGACAAATGCAATGGATGCGGACGAACGAGGGTGAGTAACTACGAACTTCTCGATTTGGTTTGGAATGAGTTTCGCCTATCAGCTGCAGAGCCCGTGACTCAACGATGACCTTCCCTTCGCAGACACCTCGTCCGACCATGAAGCGCGTCCTGAAAGATCTCCCGATGATTCTTGTCGTCATGCTGAAGCGATTCTACGTGATCGACGGCATTTCGCACAAGATCAACCAATTTGTGCAATTCCCGGAAACGCTTGATCTCCGTCCATGTATGGATCCGTTATCGAAGAATCAGAATTCGCTCTACAAGCTCACCGGCGTCGTTGAACACTGGGGAAAATCTGTGACCGACGGCCACTACGTCGCGTATTGCAAAAATTATTGCAATCTGCGTAAAACCGAGGGATGGTTCTACCTCAACGACGATCTGGTTCGGCCCATTGAATTGAAGGATGTTCTGCAAAAACACGCCTATCTGCTATTCTACACCTCTCAGAACCAAACCACGCGAACGGTGAAACTTCCTACGAGAATTCCGAACTCGAATCCGGTTTCTCCTGCCACTGCACCGCAAGCGAAAATCCGAAAGGTAATGCTGGGGAGATATCGGGAGCTCAGCAGAATATGCAGGCTCTAATGGGGGAGATATAGGGAACCGGTGACTTGGGATACAGGAACTAAGTTTCTCATTTGCTCTATACAGCCATCGTCGGAAAGCCCTTCATCCGTGCCGTCGCCAACGTCGGCCCCGAAAACACAAACGAATGGCATTTCGAAAGCGGTACCGAGGAAACTCGATCTCGAGCCGCCGAGACTAGAGCCCAGTGCCTTCGATGAGCCCGGCTGCAGCGGTTACACAAAAAGTATCTCAAACAATACCAAAGTGAGAGATGAGCTTTCGAATGGTAAAGAAACCCAGGCCGAAACCCCAACGAGTGCAGCGGCCTCGCCCACGCCAGCGTCGAACTCAGCTACTTCGTCGTCCGTCCACGAGGAAGCGGAAGCTTCGAAAGCCGAGGACGACGACGAGGCTGCAATGAAAAAGAGCGAACCGCACAAAGAAGGAACAGTCCGCTCGAAATCATACAGTCTTCTCGTCGACTGCAACGGGAACGCCCACAGAAAGCATCGCGAGAAAAATGGAAAAAAATCTATTTTCACCAATCTAGGATCGAAATTAATTATGCTGAAGAACTTGCCCCCTGATCAAACCGAAGTCCAGAAAAGTCTCGTCCCTTATGGAAGCAGCGATGACGAGGACAATGACGCCGAAGAGATCATCACGAACAGTGAGTATGATACAATCGGCATCTTTGAGGAACTTCGGGAAGGATCGCTGCGGAGGGGCGAAACTGAGAACACGGTAACTCCTGATCGCTCTCTTTCCAGAAATCGTACCACCACAAAGTGCAGCCTTGAACGGTTCCCGATTCTCCAGTTCGCTCACCTGGGTCATCGATAAATTCAACGACGCCCCCAGCGTAGCTTCAAGCTCCTCCCAAAACAGCAATGTCCACGGGACGAGTCCTGGCTGGAAGGTCTCTCTGAGCGACGCGTCTAGAGCCTCGAGTCCTCACAGCTCCATGTCATCACCATCACCAGCGGGAGCAACAGCCCAGACAGGCAACAATAGAGGCACAGCGAAAACTCAGCGTTGTCCTAAAGAGAAAGTTTCCACTGTGTCATATTGTCCGAAAATGCCCCCAGCCCTTCAGAGAGAAGATCTTCGAAAGAAAGAGGAGCAGCGCTCTAAGGGGCAGGCGTCTTCAAGTCCGGCCTCGGCTACTGCGTCGGCCTCATCGCGGAGCTCCGACACTCGCACTCAACACAAAACCAGCACAACCTCTTCCAGCAAAACACTTTCCGGCTCCGAAAAGACGTACACGAATAGGACTTCATTCTCTGAACCTCGGTCGTACATTGAGAAGTCTCCGGTGACCGTCCAGCAGCGGTCCTATTCCGCTGACAGATCCAGGAGCTGTGACGCTCCTTCGAATATCGCGTCCTCGAGCAGCGAGAAGTCGCATAGTAAAGCATCTCAAAACGGAGCAACGAATGGATTCAGCTATTGGGGGGCTTCGGTCGATTCCTCGAAATCGAGGACCGAAAGAGAAGATTACGACGAGGATCTGGACAGGGGACGTCAGAAAAAAGTACGTGCCCATCCTATACCTTACCAAATTACTTTCCCGAGTGCTTACGAGCCGTTCTCGGAAGGTTATCACCTTATTCCAGTATTGACCCATATTTGTCGTTTCAGATCAAACACAGACATCCCTGGAAAGGCGGCGACCGGAGGGCCGAGAACCCGTTCCAACGTGAACAAGACATGCGATACAAGGCGCATGGAGGCGGCTCTATCCTGCATAAGAAGTCCTTTAAAGATTCGAAGCACTTCCCGAGATTCAAGAATCGCTTCCAAAAATGGGGCAATGGTAGCCTCAACGGCAATCAGAACGGCAATCATCGCCAGAACGGCAAGCAGCATTGGAGATTCAATTCGAAAGGGAGATATGGGAAGACTCAGGGTTATGATCGGTAGAGGCAGACGCCTTTCACACGCAATCGAATGTTGTGACACTGACTTACTCTCTTCAGGGCAAGAGACGTCTTGCGTTTTCAAAGTGGTTGCTCCGCTGCCTGAGCATTTTTCTTGAATCTTCGACGAAATCCTTAGCGAAAGTTTCCGACTTTTTCCGATCGTGATTTAAGAAGGGCATTACTGGAGCTCGCAGATGTGACGATAGGACCACGAGGAACTCATTCGATCATGTTTAGAGAAGCTTGTATAGCTTGTCCCTCGTTAATTGCTACGATGTCTTGCTCACGATAGTACAAGGTCGAACTGCCACCCGAGGGCACACGCGCACTTTTCCATCTAAGCATTTGTATTGTGAATGTTTATTCGAGAGCTGTTTCCCGAATGAGAGTCAAATACAGAGGAAGAGCCGCTTCATCTTCTTGGATTCCGGGAGAATGATGCTGGAGATGTGCGACGCGGATTTCGGCGTGACGGGTGATCGACATCTATTTAGATCGGGCATCAGTATGTTATGAAGATCCTATTCCCAGCAGTTTTCGTTCCTCTTTTCCCCGACCAACGATAATTTTGTACATAGAGCACCCAAGAACCGTTGATGAGAACCGACCCTCAGTTACGTCCTGAACGGCGTAGATATTGAGGACACACTAGAAACAAATGGAACTTCGAGCCAGAGTGAAGAATATTCAGTATGTTTTGATACCGTATGAGCTCACCACGGTCATTGTGCACGTATAACGGTGGAAGTCAGATTGATCGTTATGGAGAGTGAATGATGGTAGATTTGGTTGGCCCTGTAATCTATAAGAACCTGTGTATAAAGTACCACGAGATGATTTATTCCTCACAGTTGAAAATATTGACATCTTTTACTTGGGGCGATTCTGAGCCAGAATCAGCAAGTGGAACCGCTGTGCTTCCTGGGACGGGCAACTTGCGCACCGTGTCCAACTTCTTCTTGGGTGACCTAATCCTTGTTTGGTCTTCAAGTGATCACGACCCGTTATTATCAATTCTCAGTGCCTCTTCGAGATTGATGTGCATGGTTCTGGTAAGGCAAACCGCGAGAGCTGGGGGACTTTTGGGGAGGAGATTTAGCCGGGACAGAATCGATTGATTTTCACTATGAGTTTTGGATTATGTGTCAATCCAGAGGAATCAATCAGCCTTCAACACGTCATGTTCAACAAGATGCGCACAACTTAAAGGACCAGGCGAACGAGCGTGTCATTCGCTATCTCGGACTAAGGGTACCGGGAGCGGGAGACACGAACGATCCTCCATGGCCATTCCATCGATTAGGATCAGCATAGTGATTTGAGTTATCTGACTGTGACGAAATCTTGACGTTTCCCTACGCATGACACTGTCCATGACTATTACAATATATACTGCATTCAATATTCTGAAGTGGAAATGTGGGGCATGTGGAGATGACCGGATATTTCTGATCATGCAAGTTAATAAAAGAAAGGCGGAAACGGAATCGCTGAAACGTTGACTATTGATTTCGTGCGTTCAAGAAACAGGGCGATGCACGACTTTTCTAAAATCTGGGTTCACGTTCCGGCAGCAGCATTCGCGTTCGGTCTTGCATACAACCCGCTTCACCCCTACTTTTCGCAAGAGATCAGGCCGGACTCCGACTATTCTGTCATCATCAACACGTCCGAATGCCCTGAGTTCGTTCGGCTCAGAAGTACCTGGGTGCGCCGAAAAAGAGGAGTTCGTTGCGAATCATGTTTGACGTAATAACATCATCGCTGATCCGAGTAGGGGTCTGAAGACGAGCTTTAAGCACGGCGGCAGTTTGGTGGGATGAGGATGAATCCTGCATGGGTTTGAATGAGCAAAGATGTCCATACTACCTTACCCCCGTCTCATGAAATTGACATTTTCGCATTTTTCTGGGATCAAGAAGAGGACACGCTTGGCATGCAAGGAGACCCGCCCAATGATGCGAACGCTCATTATCAGCAAGCACTTGTCGGAAGAGAGATAAATCAACCGATCGTGTCGACAATGGATGAAAAACTCCATGTTGAGCGTGAAGATCCCGGCTCACACTCATCTCTGCGACAAACATGGGAGTCTACGGCGGAGTCACTGCACTTTCGGTGACGCGTC
Source organism: Neoseiulus californicus (assembly GCA_028455905.1). Classification (NCBI taxonomy): domain Eukaryota; kingdom Metazoa; phylum Arthropoda; class Arachnida; order Mesostigmata; family Phytoseiidae; genus Neoseiulus; species Neoseiulus californicus. Next base: position 4,002,079 of record JAMQGS010000007.1, read on the forward strand.
AACTCGGCGTCTGGATCGACTCGGCCGCTGGTATACCGCTGGTTACTCGCTCACCCTGGAGTGCCAGGAACTCAATCCTGTAGCTACTTCCGTGGATTGCGTGAGAGGACTCACGAACGCTTTCGGAAACTCTTTCGAATACATGGTTGTTTCTTCAATCTTTTACAAATCGGGGCTTATGGTTCGAGCGCCGAGTATCGTGAAGAAAAGATTCCGCTTTGAATGCCCAGATGATATCTGCCCTGGCGTTTGTTCCCTCGGAACGCGTTCGGAACGCTGTGATTGAGCTGCTGGGCAAGCTCCCTGGAGGACTGCAATCGGTTCTGGATCATTTCGAAGAGAATGACATGGGCAACTTGCAAATCGGAGCTGACAGGACTTCCTGACGACGACAGCCTCTCTCCCCTGTCGCAATATGGACGGTGAACGAGCGATCTCTCCACGGTGATTCTCGCAGAAACAACTGTGCCGAGGCGGCTCATAGGAGCTTTCAAAGCCTTTTCGAAGTTGAACATCCAGAACTGCTGAAGCCCATCGAGGGCGTTCGCATCCATCAAGACAGGAAGGATGCCCAACTGAAGAGGTACATCGCCGGACGCGACGTTCATCACAAACGGAACCGTTATACCGGAAACGAGAAACGTATACTGTGCATCCTTCAAAGAGTTAGGACACAAGACCTGGAAATTACTCTGAGGGCAATCGCCGACACTTGTGAAATAAATTCGGGGGGAAAATTATCTGACACCAACTTGTGACAAGACATTCTTGCATCAATGTTACACGCAACTTGAGGTTTCCATTTGTTTCCTCGGAACATTTCTGAATAATAGAATCATATCCGTTTCTGCGAGTTTCTCTGTTGTGGAATACTTTCCCTCGGATCTTGACCAAAGTACCCGGCGGTCGATATACAGCGGCAGAGTTAACCCAGAAGCCGAGTTGACATTGCGGCCGAGTTCACCCGCGGCCGAGCTGACGTGCACCGCCCCTCAAAGCCACGAAGATAGGTCGGGCGTCAGGGGCTGTCGCCAGAAGTTCTCTCCTTCATGTGATCGAGTCAGAGGAACCGCCTCAGAGAGACTCTTGGGAAGGAAGGTGGAAGCAGGAACTCCCAGCAGTCGGTGGCTACGTCCCGCGAACTCACCGATACCTCGAACCATGTGCGAAGATAAGCGAACCTCATGATGCAATATGTACATAGGGTAGTAGCGGTTGAGGAGTACCAAATGAAGTTGATGATGGTATAGATCTAATGTTCGCTCACTACGAAAGCGCCGATTTTCCCTCATCCTGTTTGTTGAGAACCAGTCACCATGCATCATTTGAACGCGTATCAAAGATTGGTGACAGCAAAAAGACGCTCAGCTCTGGAGCATTGCATCGCGATCCTCTAATACGCTTTGAGCCCGTAGGAATCGCCGACAGCGCCTTGTTTCTCAGAACTGCTTCTCAGGCGTCTAGCTGAACGATCCGCCCCGTGCACAGCCCGATGGGGTCCATGCCAGAGCCCGCTCAAGAGTCTTTAGGGAATATGGGGCTATGGAACTGCGGGTCTGTTTCAGAGTTCTTGGACGGCTGCAAGATCCATTTGCTTGGTCATGTCCGATTCGGAATATGTTTTCGAATTGTATAGTGATGCAACGAGTGACCCAGTTTCGAATTCAGTCAATCGAAGATCATGTTGAGCGAAGGCGGGCCCCAGGGGCGATCGCCCCCGCCCCTCCGAGTCCGGCATCCCAGGCTGAATATACAGCTCAGCTCGACTCGAGCGATCGGTTTTGGCTCTGAGGACGCGCAGTGCTCATTTTGCCCGCCAACGGAATATTCCCGCAGCACTCTCCCCTAACTTATCTCTCCGATTTGAGTGGATTCAGCTCGTTCTAGCTTGGCTGTCTGTGACAGCTTCAAACCCATCCATCAGCTAGAGAGAATCATAAGCCAGAAAACGCACAGCTAATTCGTTTCGGGGGCGGGTTTGGCTGAACTCCCTCTACAGCTTCTTCCGTCGCTACCGCCTCTGCCGCAACTGCGCTGTATGAGGAATCCGGCGCACCAACTTGTTTACTTGCTGAGGCCATGTGCATGAATCTCAGCTCAAGCAGTTGCGAGAATGAAGGGGTGCTGCTTGAGCGTCTCGGGGCGGCCGACATCAACCCGGCAGCGGCGTGGCGCCACAGAGCTTTTCTAGGGATATCCTCTCTGAAGAATTTTGAATGCACAATAGGTCGATGGCCAACAGTTTCATTTGAGGGTAATCATCGGATTTCAAGTATCATCATGAGCTGGAAGATATGTTTGCAGAGAGTAATTATTTAGTGATCGAAGTTCGGGAGATATTTATTCTGCAATCTAGAAGGGCTTATTTGCTGACGCGAGTTCAGGGTTCTCTACTGAGCATCTTCAGGGAATCTACTCTACGAAGCTCGGGTTGCGGCGTTTCTCACAGCCCCTCCGAGACTCCGCTTCAACTCTCGGATCGCGATACCGCAGAGTGAGAGATCTCGATCGCTCTGGGCTCGTTGCCATTCAAGAACGTATCCCTGTCGGCAAGTTGATGAAGTTCCGTATTTTTTCCACATGTTCCAGTTAGGGGTGAGGTCAACAGATACGCTCGTTTCTCATTCAAATCTGCGGGAAGCTGATGAGGAAAAGTTGGACGAAGATATGGAAGTCGTTGGAGAGGGCAGAAGACGCTTCATGTCGAATATCGTTAGATCTCCAAGAGATGTCCCAATAGGCTGTTTGAACGATCCCTGGCATCAGAACTGCATATCTCGATGAGAACGGGGGGGGGGGGGATGCGTCGAGTTTAGTCGAACAGAATGTGTCTGGGATTGATACTTTGGGGCTTCCTCCAGAATTGGGTCAATCGACGTCGCCAGTGTTCGGCAATCCTGTCTCGTGCGTACGAGAAGTATCAGTTCCCGTTTCGAAAACAAGTGTCTTTCTTCGTTGAACACTCAAGTACGCGGCTCAGCTCGAGGATGGCGGGCGCGGAAGATCAATGGTGACCGGCTTCCCCCGCGCCAAGTCGACTAAACCGTGTCCCGTGTCGAAGGGTCGGCTCACATGCTCGACTGGAGCTGTTTTGGAAATTTCCTCCAGCTCTGTCATCAAACTGGAATCCCAGCGATCAATTCAATAATTCGATCAAAAAACTCATGAGTCTACCTCTTCTTCATATGCATGAATTACGAGGCCATAATCGTTGGTACAAGCAAATCTCCGTCGGGTAGAACTTCGGATCCTCGTTATTTGAAGTGATTCTTCCCGTAATTTTTCCGCTCATCCCACATGAGGCCGTTACTCCGCGATACGTTCCCGCTCTTGACATGCAAGACAATCCTTGGGCGTTGCACCCAAGGTAAGAAGTTGTCATCCCTGGAGTCGTTTTCTGCAGCTCGTCTGGATGCACCTGTTTCGGATCGCGTGCGGTCGAACCTGAACTCGAAAGATCGTTTTAGAATCGAACCGATGAGTCGACCTGGCGGCTGTTGAGAAATTGGAGTACTCGCTACCGACAAGAACCATAGTCAGAGGGTTCGATTGAGAGTGAGGATGTGTACCGCCCCCGCTATATAAGACCCCGAAGCTCGAGGAAGGTTCGAATTCTCGGACTGACCGTAGCCCGGGCATCGTCTAGCTCAGTAACAACGGGCATGTTGGTTCAATATCTGACGGCGGAACCGCTGCAGTGTCAGTAACATGCGCTGAAAGGATTTCAACTGTGCTCGGAGGATTCACAGCGGAGTAGTCTGAAGCTCAACTCTCGACTCCTCCATCTCAGCCCACGGACCTCGAGCTTCTGTCGATCTGGAGTGTTCGATCTGAGGTTCAGCTTCGCTCGGCGATCGATGGCTGAGACTCAGAGGCGGGCTTGTGATTTCTTGAAGACAGAGACCATCGACATCTTCAAGTTCACCGTCGAACCAGTTCTTGGACCAGCTCACGGCTTCTCTCTCGACCTCGCTGTTTGCGTTTGGTACGCAAGATACATGCATCGAACTAGAGGTTTCGCGAACATTTGAACGGAGTTCTGATAAATATCACTCGGTTTTGTGTATACGAAGCGAACACCGGGTGTTGATTTGTCAAGAATGAACGTCCAAACTCGTCGCGTCGCGTCAGCATCAGATGGATACGATACTCGTTCGCGGATTCTACGATCGTGAGTGAATGTCTGGTGCATTGTAAGAAATCATGATGACTAGAGACTCACTCACTTTTGTAGGATGCGTAGCTCAACATTCGAAAGACTTGAGCAGGTCGATTCCAAGTCGTCGAAGCCCCAGGGATAAGCCGAAGGTAAGTCTGCCGCATGATCTATTTGCTGTTGAGCCGCGCAGCTTGAGCAGCGATATGAGGCTTTAATATCATGCATGCATCCCCAGCCCGACGACGATTCCGATGGTAACAACGCGAGGGAAGATATTTCACTAAAGTGAGTGAGCGTCTGGTGCGTCGTAAAGAAGTTCAGGTGACTAGAGACTCACTCACTTGTGTGATTATCTCAGTCAATCAAGCTCGTGAGGTGACAGGGCTCGGACATAACATAGTTTTGTGGGTTGCATGTTGATCTGGAGCAAAGTTTGGACAGTGTTCTGATAAATGCCACCCGGTTTTCATCATTGAGAACTTGTACCGGGTGTCTATTTGTCAAGAATAACGTTCTACGTCATCCGCTCTCGGAATGGATTGTTATTCGGCATGTATTTTCTATTGGCGTCCAGAAACTCTTTCAGTCGATCCCGACGGTCGTGGGTGATTGTCTGGTATTTCGTGTATGCTCTCCGATGACTAGAGACTCACTCACTCCCGTAGGAGTACGACTTCTCCGATTGAGAAACTGGCGTCAAAATGAATATGTATCTCGACGCCGGAGTTCGGCCGAATCTCGCAAGAATTCGAACTGGGTTCTGATAAATGTCATCCGGTCTTGTGATTTGAAAGCTAATACCGGGTGTCTATTTGTCAAGTATAAGGTTCGAGGTCATCAATGTGTCGCGAGCCGTATTCGGATTTGAGCTGGAGAAAATGTTTGCACACCCAGCAAGCGAGAGCGATGCGTCTTGAAGGACTTGCATGAAATAACCCATTTGTGTTCCTCCAATTCATTGAGTTAAACTTCAATCTGGAGCAAAACTCTGAGAACGAGACAGAATGGAGCCATGCTCAGCAAGACTAGAAACGACTCACAGCGAGATCCGGACAACAAAATGCATCTCATCTGTTTGGACACATGCTCTGCCTTCGTCGAATAAAATGCGTATAGACTTATCGAATGAGAATTTATTTCTACCATTCCTCCGATTCCATGTACATATTCTGAAGTGTATGCTTCGGGACTCTCTGCGGCAGCGGATCACATGGTGGTCTGGAGGGCACATGGTTGCCTTATTTGCGAAGTCCACTCTGCGTACGGTTTCCTCACCCGAGGGAGGGTCATAAGGTGGGATAGCAAACATCAAGTCCAACTAGTACGTGAGTAGACCCTCACGAGCATCAGGGCTCGTTGGGCCCTTGCTCAAATCAGCATCTGTTGCGGGTAGAAATTTTCATATGAGGGCATATGGGGAGAGCTGCCGGTGTCACACAAAGGGCTCACGGCGCAGCTTTCGGAAAAACCTGACCGACGAGACAGTCGGGTGATCTAACAAGGGAAGGAAGGTAAGTGTTGAGCGAGTTCGGCATCGATTTTTGCTCGATTCCATTGTTGTTTTGACGACTAAATCACCCTGAATTTTTTTCCCACTTATGGCCATTGGCAACGAATTAACAGCCATTTTGAGTTTCAAGCCATTTATCCCATTCAGAACCTGAAGGGTCGTTCTCAGCGCTTTGCGTGGATGATAATTCAAGAAACACACATGTATGCTACTATCGGAAGTGATAATCTATGGAGAAACACTTCACACACAAAACTTCCTTACAGTATCTACATTTTATGAAGGGATAAATAGTGCATCCCTCGGTTGAGCAGTCATCATTGAAAATGAATAACATTTCTGCAAGAGCAATTTCTTTCAATCTTCTATAAGTCTTTTGGCGAAATCTTTCCACGGTCTGAAATACAGGTGAAATACAGTCTGAAATACAATAGTAGAGGTCCAGTAGCTGGAGAATATTCGTGAAAGATGCCGGGAATCGAGGTGGCGCTTCCGCGCAAAATTCAAACGGCCGCCTAGGAGGGAGTGTTCCTCCATAAACTATCGCTCACATTAGTAGCATGCATGTGTTTTTCTTATCATCGTCCACGCGAAGCGCTGAGAACGAACGTTTAGGTTTTGAATGGGAAAAATGGCTCGCAACTCAAAATAGCTGTTAAATCGTTGTCAATGGCCATAAGTGGGAAAAAACTTCAGGGTGAATTCGTTGTCAAAAGAACAATGGAATCACGCAAAAATCGATGCCGAACTCGCTCAACATTTACCTTCCTTCCCTTGTAAGCAGTGCGTGCAACAAAAGCATGTTCGCATAGCCACATGTGAAGCTTCACGGGACGGCATGCTGCGGGTTCAATCCCCGCAGCCGGCTATTCCGGGAATGGCCTCCACGCTTCCCATACTCTGCAGGCGAATGCCCGATTCGATCATTCAAGGCCGTGGCCCACCGAATTCCGTTGCCCGACAACCCGCAACATAGTTTCTAAAAGCTCCCTGTGTGTTTGTTCTGGCAAACTGTATCAGAGCTCCATTGTCGAGTTGGAGCCTCTTCTTTTGCCTTCATGGTTTTCATTCTCTACTCCATCGACGAAGCTGTCGATGGGGCAGTCGGAAGCTATCACGATCGCCGTCCCCATTCTTAATTACCACGAATCGCTCAGCAAAGGAATCTGGGCTTACCAGTGTGTATCAACATTGACCATGAATTGTGATGATTGATTGAACGCTTGTTTGAGGCGCAACCCTGAACATGGAGATGACTACGATGGGATAATGCTTTGGCGAGCATTGTGAAGTAAACAACGAAATACCAAAGCTCTTGATACCCCAAGCTGTCAAGCAACTTTGTAGCAACAATTTTCCGCCGACGGGAGAGCCTCCAACTGGCTACAGGAAAGGTGCGAATCGTGCCAGAGAGGTTCCCGATGAGAGCGTGAGGACGGCGGAGTTCACGCTCTCTCCCCCATGGAGATCGTTCATGAGGACACCGGCAGATCCAGAGATACCGTCCTTCCTGTTCCGCAAACCGCACACCGATCAGACGAGACTTTTGTTAGGGATCTCGAACTACAGTTTTCTGATGGGGCAAACTCAGAAAGCCGTGACGCCTGGAGAGAATCTTCGGAGAGTTCAGAGTCTCCAGAACCGAATTCCAACGCACATACTGGGGAAACTTGTACTGAAGACGTGGACATCAGGCATGGATCCTATTACCAAAGCGAATTCGATGAATCGACCGAAGCTGATACAAGTGATTCAGAGAGAAGCGCTGGGAAAAAACCATCGAGAGCTAAGCTCCGCCGAAAACTTGCGAATAGTGGAGCCCGAGCACCGACATTTCATTCAGAGGATGGCCCCGATAACTTGAATGAAGCAGATCTCGTCGACTACTCGCGCTGCAGTGGTCCTATGGTAGGGTTAGGCCGGAAAACGGGGAATGAGGTGCAATATCTTATGAAGGACCGAGTGGTGGCTGGTGCGGGAGTGGCGATCGCGGCGAAGGATGCTCCCCAAGACCCCAACGCGTTCCCGGACATCCCAAACAAACCTCCGACTGAAGTCTTGGAGACAAAGAAGAATGTACCTGTCGTGAATTTCCTGTCTCCGGAAGCGAGCATCGGGTTTCCCAGTCCTTCTCCTGGCAACCCAGATTTCGGCAAGATCATTTCGAGCCAAACCCGGACTCAGATTAAGCTCATCCAGCCCATTCTGAAAACGTCAGATTCACCGCGTCGTAGATTTGTTGAACAAATACCGCAGTCCGCGGAATGCGATACCGGCTTCCGAGATTTCCCAGTGCCGCGGAACTCTCCGAAGGCGAAGACAGCCGCGCAACTACGGGCCGCAAATTTGGCCGAGCGGCGGCCTTCGGAAAGAGCGGCTGAGACGCGGGTGGAGGTTGATAACTCGGAAGACGGTTCCGACAGCTCAGACGATGAGGACCCAATGAACTGTCGTGAATGTTTAGAAAATCTTGTATGGTGGGATCGTTGCTGTTTGAATTGATGGCGTTTTGAACAATGGGAGCTCGATCATAACATCCCGGAAACATCGTGTACGTTACTGCAAATGTCTCGGTATTATTCATGCGAATAAAACTTTATATCCAGGAATCGGAATCCCGAACTTCCATTGAAAGAATTCAATTTGCAGAGTGCTGAGAAGAATCCATCCGGTCTATCCAGTGTAAGAAATTGAAACTCCGAGACTCTAAATCGGCGTGTGGAAACCACCGATAGCCGCTTGTGGAGGAAAATGTTGATCTTCGGCTTCGGCTAGCCAGTCCACTCAGGCTTTTCATTCCTTCCTCACACGCCTATATGCACAATCGGAGCTAAAAAGCTGAAACTCTCGTTGGACGAGCGAGCGTTCAACGTTGGCTCCCATCGGACGATGAATCCTTCGAACTATACGTACAGCTTTACTTTGAAAATTGTTCTGATCGAGTCCCCGTCGTCCTTGTTGTTGGAGGAACTCCTCTCTAGATTTTTCCTGGACTTCTCCTCGGACTGCTAAAATCACGATTTTGATCGACTTGAGATACAAATTCGGAGGTACTACCTCTGAGGGAGGCTTCCTTCTCCGCGAGCGGAGATGAGTCACGGTAAGCGTGAGGCCGGGAATAAAGCCGGATGCCCATCGAACGGAAATCGGATTTCCGTTTCCCAACGACGAGAGAGATAAAAGTCGGGCTGTCGCATGATTTCCCTGCTGAGAAATATCCCCCGTACTTGAAACGCCGAAAAGCATTTTGCGTGCTCCGGTCCACGGCAAGCCAGCTGAAAACCGTGATGCTAAGGACATGAAACCACGAAAACACCAGTCTATTGTGTTATCGCGAGTCTGTTCAGCTTCCTTCGCATATGACAGAGACAGCCTTTGCAGAACCATATTTATCTGTATCTCCGACTAGGAGATTATCTAAGTACGCGTTGTCGAAGTCCACGAGCAAAAACTGAGAAAGGTTCCAGATGTGAACGATGGTTTATCAATCCATGTCAGAGCTGCCATCAAGGAAACTTGGGCAGATACAGCGGCAGCCCGTTGGCAGTGACTACGGGGGCGTGTCGAAAATGCTACGTTACAACTGTTGTCCGTTGCACCAGAGCTTATTGACATGGGATGCCGGTCCATGATCGGTCCGTTCTAACCGAGTGACATCCGGGTCCGCTGGATACCAGTGATAGCGAGATAGGGGGTGAACAATATACACACGATGTAAATATGACCGAGACAGGCGCTGCATCGGTAAGTTCGCAATAAAACCAATCATCTCCATCCGGAGCTTCCTTACCGATGCAATCCCGACGCAGAAACTGCCTCGGTTACGGGCGTCATGCTATTGCAAAGCAATACCGATGTCAGGGCGTCCGATAATATTCCTCTGGAGTGTATTTTTTCCGATTACTGATCCGTTCAAGGGGATCGATGTCGGAGACACTGATTCAGAAGGCCTGAATCCTTCGAAATGACCAGCTCCGGAGTGGATTTCCGGCGCAGTTCGATCCTTCTCGATCCCGAAATTCCAGCATGGTCGAGAGGGATCCGCATGCAAATGCTGCATGGAGCCGCGAACACGAGCAATTTTCATACAATGAATGAAAAATCAAGCTTGGAGGCAGACGCAGGCACGAGCTCAACCAAGTCACACAGGGGAGAAACTCTGAGGGGGAGGAAAACGGTCGTCATGCGATGCATGACATGGCTCATCACTGGATGTCCGATCCTTTCATGCCATACTCACCCGGGCTGTGATGACAACAGAGCCATCGATTCTAAGTGATTACCGGTCCAACGGGTAGCTTTCTGTGATGGATGATCGATAGAGCGGGCATTACTTGGTACTAATTTTTCTCACGATCATTCAGAGGTGGAGGAAAACTAGTGCCAAATCTTCCCGTTCTATACTCTTGGGAGTCACCGACTGTCCATCGTCTTCGATAATCCTGGGCGAATGTTCTTTCGCGCACATGAATCTCATTCCAAAAGTACTCGCTCGGTAATCGTCGGGAATCGCTACGCGGCGTGCGGGGATGGGCCACATGCGCGATTCAGGCAGGCTGCAGACGGAAACGAAACGTTCCCAGTCGCAAATTTTCTGAGGATAACAATAATTTCGCACCGATATTTTCGTTCGACACATATCGAATGTTTGGAGTCACACGGCCTTGGGATGACCTTTCCGTCCGGGACACACCACCGTCTGATTGCTGTTGTGCTTCTCGGAGCCAGGGTCGACGACATCACGTGACAACCGTTTGCGTCGTTATTCCGCGTGCTGGAGGTCCGCTGGGGTCCTCTCTGGGTGGATAGTCCATCTTAGGGATGCTGACAGTACGTAACATGGAATCTGAACGATTCAACGCTGAAGTCTGGGAAAATACACGTCACGTTGACTCGCTCTGAGTTCACTAGAGGGCGCTGCGAGCTCAACTCTTCCTGGACTACACACCCTTATGCGCACAGTTTGTTAAAGCATTAAAACAAAGTTGACAACGTCAACGGATCGCAATTCCTGGATATGACTGGAAGGCTGGCGCCCGGGGCTGATATCTTACGTATACAATACCATAGTATGGACTTCCTGTGATGAGGGGCGCGTGTCCTCCGATACGGTCCCATTCCCGTACCCTTGATGGCACTTTCACCGTTGGGTGCTGGAGGATCTTGATCGAAGCTTTTCAGCCCTGCCGTTTTTTGGATTCTTCGTGAACACTTCCACGGTCGGCTCGTCTTGAATCGCAGACGGTCTGGACGCGGGCCCGCAGATTTCATCGAGTATGTACAATGCCAGCCGGCACGCCCAGATCTCATTTCTGAACACATTAGGAACGTGGCAGCAAGAGCCGACGCATGAAGCGGTTACCGAAGATCATCGGAACAACATCTCTATGAGCCTGTTTGAATCGGGCGTCCGAGGGGGACATCCTCCCACTATTCGATAGTTTAAAGGCGTTGAACGCCCGTTACTACGGACTCGTGCCTCCCTTCCCGCTGAGTACAACTGTGCGCCAATCCGATCAAAATAAGGAACGTACCCCTATGAGACGTTGAAGAGATCGAGTGCTCGTCATCGCTCGAGCATGCTACGCAACGGGGAGCAGAAAGCGTTCTCTTCCATGAAACTAGGACTGCAGGAATGAAACTCATACAGGTGGTCTTAACGACGATTCCTGTTTTCCGTTTCAGCAAGACTCAGTCTGCGAGTAGATGTTTCACCATTGCCGAATTTCGTGGTTATCGAGGATAGGTCGTAAGAACTCACTCGGCGTGACGAGTGCCAAGACCCGCCGCCAGACATAATATACTGCACCAATCTGGCACGTCCAGCAGCTTCCTCGATGAGCGACGAAAATCTGACTCCGCTGAGCGTGAAGAGGAGATCGAGTGATTCCGACCTTCGATGCTTCCTCGAAGTTCCGCTGTCGGCCGACGGGCCAAAGGAGTGAATTTCCTCGCTCGTCGACCCTGTCACTCTAAATGGTATTTTGGGTCATAGCTGTGACCGCAAGTGGTCGAGCTGTCCGGCGGGGCAACGAATCGAGGTGGTGGCATTCGTTCCCGTCGCTCGGGCGTGGCTGGTATGCTCAACTTCTTACCTATGATAGCCTGACCGGAGTTTAGAGGTTTTCAGTCAATAAGTGATTTCCTGCTCAGCAACAAGCTCGATTATGCCCGAAGATTCAGGCGGATCTCGGTCTCCGAAGACGCTCTACCATCTCTGGTGGTGCTGGTGTTGTTGAGAAGATTCACGATGGTTTGTTGAATCTTCCTATCCATGTCAAGGAATGTTTTCATTCCCCGATTCCTCTCGTCCCACACGGCAGCGGGAAGGATATGTGCACGTTTCCGACGATCCGTCGTGTTGCGATCTCCCGATGAGGGGACGCGTGAGCGAAAGTACATTTGCCGTTATTGTGCCAGCTCATATTCTGTAGACTAGGCCAGCTGATGGCGGAACGACGACTCTTCATCAAGCGCGGAGACGACATCGAGGGACTTGGAGCATCGGGGAAGGTTCGTCTAGATAGAGAGTTGTGGAATCAAAATAGGATTCCAGTAGGGATCAGGGAGATTTACGGCGGTTTCCGCCAAGGATATGGCTTTCGCGAAGATTGGTCCGCAACGCGAGGTACTCGGTGCTGTGTTTCCTGGCGCCAATCTGAAAACGAACGGGAAATGCGAATTAGACACTTCGCGAAGAGCGAGTGCATCGTGTTTCGAGCTGGGCGGACCACGGTAGTCACCTGCTATAGCTCGGCACAGGAGGTCAACCAGCCAGGAGAGTCGTGCCTCTTACGTCCAATACCTCAGGCATGTCAGTGGTGGCGTCATACGTTTTCTTAGCTCGGTCAATCCCGGATCGTGTTTCGTGACCTGGGCGACACATTCGGTAATTAAATACGGTCGCCAACCGTGATTTCGTTACCTTAACGGTGGCGCTGAACCTAGACTTCCAGTTCATACGAGTTCGTAACCCGGTGCCGCGGTTAGCGGGAGGCTCGGACGCGCGAGAGACGCTCGGGGATTGGACACGGTCGCCAACCATGATACCCCTCGAGTGAGGGATTGAAGAAACCACCTCAAAGAACCATGCGAACCCATCGGCCCGAAATCATCCAGTCAGATGATTGCATACACCGGTGGTAAGCTAAACCTCGATAACGGCTACTGCGCCTCATACTGGATTGCGTGGATTCGGAATCAGGCTATGGCTGAATAAGAATTACTCTGACTTTCCATCCATTCTCACAGGTATCAGGACGACATCCGGTACCCTGCGACGGCGGTTTCTCCCCAGAGGCCCTAACGGAGAGCATTTCACACCAGCCGAGCCCTCGAGTGTAGGGTGGACCATTGAGACGGCGGCTTCCATCGGCCGCCGGTTGGTCTGCGAGAGCGCAGAGTGGAACTCACCATGATCAGGGAGCAGCTGACGGCGTTCGGGGACGTCGTGGGGGATGTCATCGAACGAGAGGTGAAAGTCCATCCACCAGCTGAATCTCGTGGATCTCGCTCAAATCGAAACTAGTGCATCGCAGCATGAACCAATAATATATGGGTAGGACCCGGGGATACGTCCTCGTAGCCTTCTCCGATGCCGTTCCCGCCCGGATACGCAAACGCCAAGTAGGAGCGACTTGTCTTCACGAGTCACTGTCGATACTGAAGACCGTAACGGAGAGGAATCGATGGGGAACTGGAACGCATCCGCCGCCCAGTTATTCGAGCTCTATCGTGGGCAGAATTTATAAAATTTCCAAGCTCCTTATCAGAACTAGGGCCTTGCTTTTCAACCCCGATTCGGATCCGAGTCGATCCAATTCAGTTATGTCTACGGAAAACCATGGATCAGTGGCGACATATGCTTGCCATACCATTCACCCCCGGGCGATTTTACCAAGCCGCTGATTTCGGCGGCCCAAAACCATTTTTGTCTCTGATATGGATAGATGATCTGTTTCCGGGCGAAAACTGACTCCTCGAGAAAAATAGACTCGTCAGTTAGCACGGTTTGAATTCTTATCGCGAGACAGCATTGAATTAGCCGATCAATTACCCGCGAGGCTCGGAACGGGAGCCTCTCTCGGTGGCCCACCGTGCAGCGCATCAGAACAGTTCTGTTAACGAGAGTTCACTCCTGAGGGTTCCCCGCCAGAATCCCGCCGAAACAACAGTCTCGAACGGCTGTCTCAGAGTTTCGCTACAATCCCTAATGACTCTGGTTCCGTGAATGCTCGCAGGTGGGGCGACAAGCCATTAGCCGGATTGCATCATGGGTCCGACGCAGTGGCGTAGCTAGGGGGGGGCGGGGGGGGCGGTCCGCCCCGGGCGGCACTCTCGAGGGGGCGGCATTTTGCTGATTTATGCCCTACAGCGGGTCGTTTTTTTTTTTTTTTTGGTTGTCGCTCCACGTCGGAGGCGCTTCCAGGGGGCGGCATTTTCCGAATTTTCCTAGATCCGCCCCGGGCGGCACTTTGGCTAGATACGCCACTGGTCCGACGGAGAGCGTCCCTGAGATTGTTGACTCTAGCCTCAGGAAGGCGGGGTTGGCAACTCAGTCCTCGCAACCCTCTCCTCGCGGCAGAGAGACTGACGCGGGATAAGAATCGCGGTACGTAATTCATCGAAGCAACTGTACCTTCATCGCATCACTCGAATCTCCATCTCTCCACGTCGTAGTGAGCAGGGCCGAGTTCACACCTACACGGAAAAGAAGACGTGAGTAAAACGTGGCTCCTTGGACGCTTCATCGCGAGCAGGCTTCGCCTTCGATTTGATTTGCGTCGCCCAGCAGCTCCTGAACCAGCTAACCCTTAGGTTCCCCGATTCAGGTCCAACCACAGAAATGAGCCGACCAGGAAGAATTGGCTTGAGGCGGCTCGCGCCCCGAAACTTGGGTGACACATTCGGGAATTCATCACGGTCGTCCACCTCGATCCCTATCGAGGCGTGGGGGATCCGACCGGCTACACGGATCCCGCCAGGTTTCGAGCGCTTCGAGGTTTTCAGCGCAACATCCCAAACAGTTGCGCCTACAATCATCCAGGCGGACGGCGCAGTGCGCTCGGTGGTAAGTTGAATATCAATTGCACAGTTGGCGCGCGGCAACGCTGTCGATAAAGTCGAACACGGGCTTTGGCTGGATAAGAGCTGTTCTAAATTCCCCTTCACTTCAACAGAGATCGGCGCGGTCTTCACCGCCTTCCCACTCCGGAGTTTCGCCGGAACCTGCCGCGCCGACGGGTCGTGTCCTCGAGTGTCGCGTCGACACAGGGTCCGGGAGCCTCCATCGGCTTCGGGATTTCGAAGTAAATCTACGGGATCGCAGCGTGAAATTGGTGATGGTCCGTGAGCGGCGGTCTCTGTTCGGAGACGTCCTACGAGACGTTGTCGAACGAGAAGTGGACGTCCATCCACTGGCTGATCTGAGCGCCATCTTAGCTCACGAAAAGCGGGATGGCTCCATCGTACTCTCAGCGCCCGTGGCGTGGCCTGACTGCCGCTGCTGCTTCCGAGTCTTGGCCGGCGAAGACCCTCTGACCCGGCATTCCGAGGCCCCTATCCGACCTCAAGATCGGTGGTGTCAGATAGAGGGTATCGGGAGGCTGCCAGTGGATTCCTTCGGTTGACGATTTCAGAATCGTATTCTGATTATCGTATGAAACGAAGCGAACGCCAACCCCGATAGCGACGAAAAGTCATCGGCCATCACAGAAGCTCGCTCCTCATCCGAGGAAGCCGATCCCATTGCTCGATGCGGCGTCATTCCAAAGCCTCGACGCTCCGTGTCCTTTCTCTCGACCGGAAAACTCGCGACCCCGCATATCAGCAGAAGCTAGGAGAACTGTCTTCCCTGAGTGGCTAGGCTGGACCAAACATGAACTCTTTTGCTATCTGATCCAAGCAGCAGCTGCTATAGAAATCGATCCCAATGAATGAATAAAGGGGACCCCAACTTATCATTTTATCAACCTCTATTTTGTTGTCGTTCTCTCTCTGATACGTGGATACTCCGTGCGATTAAGATTCCTCCCGGAGCAGCTCACTATTTAGGAACCTGATTCTTGTTGAGACACCTCTCGAGATGCCCAACATCCCCGCTTCGGTATGAAGAACCTTTTCGGGAGCCTCCACTCCATCCGCTTAGCGGCCTGGCCCACTCGCGACCCGAAGTCGGCCAGGATCGTGAACGGTCTCGAAGCTGAAGGCCCACATCCGTGCGTTTGATGGGAATCTCTCGTGAATGAAGCAGAGAGCATATTTCCATCAAACCCACTTGCCTAGCGACAGGATACTCTCTTGAATGATCCTTCACACGGTCGAATAATGCGGAGAAGTTTCCCTCGGCATCGTCGAACCCCGACTTGACAACGTGACACGTGAACTACGTTCATGGAGCGACATGGTTTTCCCGCGCGGTGGTCAGCCCGCGGAGTAGATATCCCGCCAACGCGAAGGCGACGATTTCGAATATTAGGGCGGTGGACAGCCTGAAATTTCGAAATTATTCGGGATTCCTTCGAGCTGGGTAGTTTGAAATGTTGAGCGGTCTGAAGTTTCGATCAGCTGCGCTCGAAAACGACCGAATGCCAAAATCCTCGTGAAAATGATATGTAAATTCTGTACCTCTTCGCGGACAGCGCCCTACGTCTGTCCGCAGTGTGCAGCTCCTTACTGCAGTGTCGCTTGCTACAAATCTAGAGATCATCTTCAATGTAGCGAGCTTTTCTACAAGAGGTGCACGGAAGAGATGATGCGACCCGGTGTTTCCAGGGAATCCGACGTTGCGACGGTAAGTATGAACTTTGCTGCGAATACGCCAAGCTCGTAGTCTTCATCTATGAAGATGTGAACCCGGTTGTGTGTCATTGTAATATGATCGATGATTGGTCGTCAACAGGTGAAAAAAGCGCTCAGCCAACATCTTAAGCAACGCGAAGAGGATGCCGAATCGGAATTCTTGGCCAGATTCAGTAACATTGACATCACGGATCCCGATTCTGTTATGAAGGTATGCGACGCATGGGACGCTGTTCTCTATCAGGCTCCTCCAGTGCCGATGAGTGATTCTCGAGGACTGAATCGATATGACCCGGCAAATTCGCGACAATTTATCTGTTGTAAAGCTAGGCGCTGATATTCACAGGTGTTAACTGTAGAAGAGCGAGAAACTTTCTCGAATCTCCTAGCTTCTAAGCGTATGGCCGAATTCGTGCCATTGTGGCAGCCGTGGTGGTATGAGGAGAGAAAAGTCATCGAGGAGGTAAACGGCGCCATGAGATTAGAGATTCCCGAATTTGAAATCGAGCCAAGGGGTAGCCCTTCATCACTTCACTCTCATTGCAGGTCGACCAGAAAGCTCCTGCTGATGCGCTACCGGATTACAAACCGCAGAAGAAAATAGCTCGGAACAAAATCGGCGGTCGGAAAGTACACCCCGCGACATCATCCAGCGCAGAGTGTTCACGAGGTGCTAACCCTTCAGATGAACAATCAATTACCAAAGAAAGCGCTCCATCCGACAATCAGAACATCAGAGTCACAGAGTCTGTCGACGCAATGATGGAGGAGTGCAAGCCGAAACGCACTTCAATCGTGGACGCTCGGTACAAACCTCGCAAACCACCTTTTACCGAACCGGAGAAGAACCGAGAGAAGGTCGAGGTGAAATCGTCGTCACAACCTGCGGTTATAACAAAAAATATCTCATTGGGCGACGAGGTCTTCAATCATCCCAAACTGATGAGCCCCGTTTTTCAAACCAAATGCGCCAACCTGATGAACTTGTTGACGAGCTTCGCTTTCACGGCAAGGTAAGCGGCGTATTATTTTTGTTATAGCAAGAGTTGACCGAGGTTTGACCCATTTCGATACTTGGAATAGTATAGGCGTCGATCAACATTCGAAATGCTTCAGGACGAATGCATCCATTAGAAGTTCAGGGATATCAGTCACTCCGAGTTCCTTTTCCAGGTATTATAATGGAGACTTCAGCGAGCTCGTGGAGGAGGCGGGGGAGACTTTGTGTTCGATCAGTTTGATATCCGAACAGAAGGAATGCCACGAGGTGCGGAAGGAAATCCTAGAAAACAATGCTAATCGCCCCGGCACAGAAAGCCCATAACTGAGTTTTGACCAGTGCTCCTCTGCTCCTTACAGGTTCCACTCGCAATCGGCGACGTCCTTTCAAGACCAGTAGTCCTGGAGAACTCTGATAGAGTATCTCTCATGAAAGATGTGCTGTATGTATATGGAGATTGGTTCGGCTTGTCACCGAAAAGCGCTATATGATTCGATCGTCAATCGATCAATCCACACAAATCATTTTATAGCTGAAGTTTAACTCGGAATCTCTTCTCAGGAAAATTTGTCACTCGGAGCAGTTTGTCCGAAGAGCTCTCATTGAGATTGGCGAGCTCCTGAAGGCGTATGGCAGGTGCTTGAAGTCGGAAACAGATCCTGACTCGATTACCCGGAAGCAGAGAGTTCATAAATTCAGATACAAAGTCTACTTCTATATCGATTGGATTGATGGTAGTTTTAAACAGTTTAAGGAATATTCGATACCTCTAACGGACCTCCTACTTGCTGAAACCGAGCTGAACAAAGCCCGCGATAATAAACAGGAAGACGTTGAATTATTCCAATGTTATCGGAAGTGTCATCGCTCGAAAGAGGCACTGCGCTGACCAATCAGAGCAGCTCCAAAGCGTCGGGAACACAATCGGCAATATTAGTGTCGCACGCTTCGGACCGGTAGTTGACAAAATGGTCGTTATTGACGCCTGAGGCCCATGGGTCGAGGATGTCAGAAGACCGCTGCTTCCGACTGCCGTGACGATCCCGTGACATGACCCGCTCGAAATTGTGGTTTTCGGTGTCGATAATGCTTTGACAGGGAAATGTGAATGGTTGGGACGCGGTAAGTTGTGAAGCTGAACTGATTCTCTGGGTACGAAGAGTCGCCATCCATGTAAAAACTCGCCAGTTCAACGTTGACGTCGTGCCGTCAAACTGTCGTGTACCATGCTGATCAATAGGAGTTATCGAGAATGAAAGTTCTTCCGAGGAAAAAACTGCCGATATCTTTCTCACATGACATCAGCTGATCATCTTTATTGAGTGACGCAGATATCAAGGAAATCATGCCGAGTCCCCTGCAGGAAAGCAGTGCCTCTTGTCCGAATACCTTGTCGTTGCCATGCTCCGGGACATTGTCCAGGCACGGAATCGAAAGCCGTGTTCCCGTGATCTATCCAGTATAGTTCAGATGTATGGTGAACCTCAGTTCGCGCTCATTATAAATCTCGCAGAAGCCTGAGTATCCTCTTCTGGTTCCAGGGAGACAGTCGGTAGCGATGTCGGGACTCGGATAGAAAATATTCTCGTTGTAATGGTTTCCGGCCTTCGCGTAGTTACAAGCAATGTAGACTCTATAGCCGTAATACCGATCCTGGGTGGCGAGGTAAGCGCAGCCAACTTCGTAGGATTCCGCCCACACCATCTGTGTGTAGTGGTTTATCCTGAGGTTGTCCGGACGGTAAGGGAAGACGTATCTAGGGTCTCGGATCAGATTCCTCTCATTGTACCACTCTCGCATCGCTACATCGGCCGCATAGAGGACGTTCTGGTAACCGCGTCCTGTACCAGTCCACAGATTTTGACCCACGGAGTCATAGGATGGTGTGAGACGACAGTTCGGCTGGTCGTTGTAGAATGCTCCCCGACTGCACAGGCTCTGCAGCCATCTCAGGGAGTTGTCCTCAAGTTCAAAACTCCATCGCATTTGAATCATGTTGCCACCATACCTTCCGAGACAATCACTCCGCCTGACAAATGGGAAATGCGCGAGGTTATGTCATTTCCCGCTAGAACGCTCCGATTTGAGGGGAGTTTCGATCGCTACTTCCCGACATCATACCAACCTGTAGTAGTTGTGAGCATACAGCATGCGTTCTCGGAATCGCGGGTTTCCGTAGCTTGAGTAACTGCCACATCTGTAGTTCAGGCACGCCGAAGGCGACCTACACCTGGATCTGACCCGCTGCGAACAATACCGTTGACCGGACGCATCACCGATTATTTGACATATGAGGAATACCAAGAGCACTACGCGGAAAGAAAGAGGGAGTTCCATCTTCCCAGGCGGATAGACGGCGATGTGAGTCGCATGGTATCAAATCTGCCTTTTATATGAGACAAACTTCATATATAGAAACAGATATAGCAAGCTCGACAAAACGACGGAGCAAAACCCATGACGCTTCAATTTATTCGTTGTGATGAATCGATCCTTTTCAGCACAGTCAGCTGAGCTACATCTGGGATGCAGTGAGGTGACAGTTATTCTGAATACAGCATGTCGTATATTAAAATGCCGGCTCGAACTGAGTTTCACGTGCCTGGGCTGTTCATGTTCTGCGACGGAAGGCCGCTGCACTCCTCGGACTCGATTCGGAGCGAGGTTATGATCGACGACATGTACGTGTTGGCTTAAGAATAGCTTTTAACGTAATTGACACCTGGATCGACGCAGCAACAAACTCGACTTCAGACCTTCGAACATGATTCTGATGTTCGAGGAGTCCGTTCCGGCAAAAATTATCCGAGCAACCGTGATCTGTCCCCTGCAGGAATGCCGGCGTTCAAATCATCGGAGAATAGCAAAGATCCTCACCGTTTAGCATGTCACTGCTCTCTTGTCCGAAGGACGAATACCCCGCGGGCAGGGACGAATCTGCTCTTGGATCCGGTAGCTCCATCTTCCTATAGCACCGCGCTGGTGGAAGAGCCCCCGCTGGCTGAGAAACGTGACGACTGCGAATTTCATACATCATCGGGGTTTGCTTTCCCGGGAGATTCACGCTGTTCCGTATACTTTGTACAATCGGACTCCAGATTGGGGACGGGTATCGAATATTGAATGAAAATGCTTCTAGATAGCTGCGATCTCTATGAGAGATTAAGTTTCGGAAGCTCTCGTGGAGGCATCCATGAGACCGTCACGGCTGCAGGGGCTTCAACCTTGCGGCACGACGTAACTAGCGGCGCGGGTGATCTCCACCACTCGCGGAACTTCATCTCTATAAATCATTGATGCGGTGCTGCAATAACGATTTTGAATCGATGACGCCTCAGTAGCGGAACCCCTCTTAGCCACTCTTGCGCGAACCCTTCTCTCCTATCTACTATCTACGATTTCTGAAACCCTCCTCTCCTACCAACCCCACTCTCTGCGATTTCTGGAGTCGGTGAACACTTCTGAACATCATTCAGAACGCACACAGAACGAGCGAGACTCAGCGATTGGAACCGCTCCAAACATGGCGAACTTCTTCCGTTATTGCATTTCCGTTACTTGTTTGTTCACAATCATCGTGGGTGAGAATGTCATACCCAACACACTGAAGAGAACGAGTGGCCCGAACCGGATGGCCAGGGCCGATTCCTCGGATCCGAAGGGGGTCAGAATCCGAAGTGCCTCTGTCGACGCATGTCTGAGTTCCGCTTGTTGCAATATCCGATTTAGTCAGGTGAGCATCAACTTCTATCATCTCCTCTAATCCGTAGTACTGAAGTGAAGATCACACTCAAATCCGTCATTCTGCCGGGGGAATTTTCTTCTTCGGAACTTTGCCGTTTCGTTTGGAATATGCAGAACCTCATGGTAGCAATCCCCATTCCGTCCCTGGTATACGCCAGTTTTGCTGGTCGAGGCTGGAGAAGCCTGGTCCGCGAAACCGCAGCCTGGTTCCAGAGGAGATCCTCGCTAAGCCGTCAATTGATTAAACAGCTGAAAGCTCGCTTCCAGGTTTTCCACAATGAAGATTGCCCTGATTGGAGCTGGTTGAGATGGACCTTCGAAGGAGCGATGTTGGTTGTGCACAGACCTCTCTTGCCGATGTGTCTAGAATGTCTGGAAGGTCTGCCGGGTTGCAAGATCGGAACCTCTCGTTGTAACGGATACCGGAGTCAGGAGTGGAGTCTAGGTTTAAATCTGAACAGTACCACTCCCGATGGCGACCTTTTGTTCTCCATCCACAACATCCTGCACCCCAATCAGTGCGCAACTATCGACGCGGACGGCGAGAATGGGATAATGCTCAGGGACTGTATCGACCCTCCAATCGACGAACAGCTGTTTTACGTGGACGCATCGAGTCTTCCATATTCGAGACCGCCTTGGCTGTCCAAGACACCATGAATTTCGCATCATTTCTCAATGTCTAGTCCTCTGTATGCACAGAATAAACTTCAGAAGCCCCTAACCCAAGGTTGTGAGCGTTGCTTTTCATTGCTCCGAGGCACATCCCGAAATCCCCCAGATAACACGCCTTTTTCGCCGAAAATTCGACTAAAAACCTCATCAGACAACGAACCACTCAGATAGCGAGCCAGGCTCGTTATACTGAGGGCTCGCTATCTGCCAGGTTCGTTATCTGAGGGGCTCACCATCTGTCAGGTTCGTCATCTGAGGGGTTCGTTATGTGAAATGTTCGCCATAAGGAAGGTTCTTTATACGCGGTATTTCAAGTCCCCTGGGGCCATCTCAGAAAACTGAGGCATGCTCCACGGAAAGCTCGATCAAGAGGACGTGAGACTGATCCAGATCTAGGGATCGAGGTTCACTTCAGGAACCTTGCAGGGGCAATTCATATCGAGGACCGAATGCGATCGGGAGCGTTGTCCAGAGGACAATCTCAGAAAACGTATAGGTTCTGGTAAAGCGACGAATCCAACGGAGAACTCCCTCTGTGGATGGATACATCACAAGAGCGAAGTCGCAGCGACGGGAGGCTTCCGAAAGCGGACTACGGGTTGACTCTCATTAGAACCTAGGCGCTCAGACTCCGACCCGCGGGCCGTACGATCCATGATTTGTTTTCAACGCGGGCCGCACGGTGCTCTCCAGCTAAACAACCCTGCGTTCGAGCCTCAGGTAGAATCGCTAATGAACCGCGTTTCGATTCTCGCGGCCCCTGTGATCCCGTGATTGTTTCGCATTCGAGCAACAATTAGCGCTTGTTGATCGATATCGTTTGTTGTAACGCAATAAAACAGCATCCTTCTTGAAATCTACAATTTTTTATTGGTGGAATAACAGGTGTATTTTCGAGCCAACGGGAAATTCCTCGAGACAGCTGCTCGGACGGATCCGGGGATAATCCTTGTCTCATGCGCGCCTGCGGTCCAGCAAGACGGCCGGGAAGTTTGCGTTGGGTTGCGCGTCGAACCACGGCTGGATGGTCAAGGCTTGTGGATGGCAGAGCGACGCAGAATGAAATCGGCGTCCACGGCGAGAGTTCGGGCGACCATGATTGCGTTTCGCTGGATTTGAGCCCATATCAAGACATCGTCAATCACAGTTTCGCACAGCATTCAAGTGCATTGAAGATTCTCAAGCCGTGTACCGAAGGAATCTGATGCCAGCCTTCTGATGCCCTCCATCTGACACCACCGATCTTGAGGTCGGGTAGGGTCCTCAGAATGCTGGGTCAGAGGGTCCGCACCAGCCACGCCTCGGAAGCAGCAGTGGCATTCAGGCCCATTCAAGGGCGCTGAAAGCACTATGGTTCCATCCCGGTTCTCGTGAGCCAAGATGGCGCTCATCACAGCCAGTGGATGCACTTCCACTTCCCGTTCGACCACGTCTCGGCGGAAATATCCGGAATCCGACATCCGCTCCCGCGACACGACCACTTTCGCCCTGCGATCTCGGAGGTGGATTTCGAGGGCCTCCAGCCGACGAGATCTGGCGAGGCCCGTGTCGATCCGACACTCGAGGACTTGGCCCGTTCGCGACGAAGGTGGAACTTCGGCGTCGCGAGGCTCCGACGACCGCGCAGAACTCTGTAAAACAAGGAGTTCAAGTTGGAAAACCTTTCGTCGAGTCGTCGCCTATGTCAAATTCAATCGATGAAGTTTCGTATTTCCTCGCAGCTACGCGATTGTGAAGAAACTTACCACTGATCGCACCGCGCCGTCCGGGTGGACGATAACAGGCGCCACTGTTCGCGAAACTTCGCCGGAGACACCGAGAGGCTTGAAACCTGGGGGGGTATTCGTCAAAGATCGGATCCTCCATGAGTCCATGCGGATCACGGTTGGCGACCGTGATGAATCCCCGAACGTGTCGGCCAAATTTCGAGGCGCGAGCCTCCTGACTCCTCTTCTGCCTGGGCGACTCATTTCTGAGGTGGGTCGTGTGTTGAAGATTTTCTCGAGGGTCAGGCACCAAACTTCAGACGCACGGAGGTTCACTTGAAGCCTGATATTTGAACTAGTCTCTCACTGACCGCGTCGAGCGTTCCGTGGCGTTGAAGGTTAGAGTTTCGTTCAGCAATGCTCCTCCGCTGTGGATGCGGCACAAATGTTCGATGGATTCAGGACCCGCAAGTTCTTATTACTTGCAGGAATGACGCAAGCCTCGCCGGGAGGGGTGAGAAGGGGCTCGAAGTTGCTGACTCCGCCTGTCGAGAGGGGGAGGCAAGAGTATCGGAAGCCGCTGACTTGCGGACGTGCTACGCAAGGAGGTGTGCAGCTCGTCGCGCCATCTG
The DNA here is from genome assembly GCA_028455905.1 of Neoseiulus californicus. Classification (NCBI taxonomy): domain Eukaryota; kingdom Metazoa; phylum Arthropoda; class Arachnida; order Mesostigmata; family Phytoseiidae; genus Neoseiulus; species Neoseiulus californicus. Next base: position 4,026,305 of record JAMQGS010000007.1, read on the forward strand.
TGAACAACCGCAGCAGAGGGTCCTGAGTGTTGTAGCGAAGCGCAGAGTCAGCGGTTTGAAGATCTCGTTCGGCGGGATTCTCGCGAGAAACTTGCGGGTGCAAAGAATGGTCAACGGAACAGGTTTGATCCTCCACCGGGAGCTATCCGGGGAAGCTTCTTCCCCGCGGCTCCGGGTTTTCGATGCGGGATTGGGGATGAAGGGAAAGTCAGCGGTGCCCCGGCGGGAAGTCACTCTGGAGACCTGTGATCCTTCAACTCCCAAACTTTGCTGTCTCACAATACCAGGGTTGGAAACTGCTGTTCTGCGATGTTGTTGCGCGACCAGTTAGATTCACGTTCCACTCAACTTAAGTCTGTTCATGTGCGAGCCACACATCCGAACACACAATATGAAGAACCCTGTGGCCTCCCGCCGCACCGTCAGCTAACTGCCTGCCAGACCGATTTTGAGGTCCGGAAGTTCAGAGAAACAGATCTCTGCGCTGGAATGTGAAGTGATATGTTGAAGAATTTGAACAATAAGTATTCCGCTAACGACAGTAGCGGGACTTCGGACGGATATCGAAGGTAATGCTGGTTGTAGCACTGCCAGTCTTTGGGGATCTGATCGACGGCTCTGTAGATTGATCTTCAGAGCCAGCGAAAGCTAGAGAAGGGATTTGCCGACCAGCAGTAGGATCGACTCTGTCGCGATGAGCGTACTCGTTCAACTTTCAAATGGACTCGTCTTGATTCGGGTCTCAGGTATCGAGAGTAGCTCTGACAAAATTTCGCTCGCATTCAGTTCTAATGTTTGTGATAGACAAGGACAACCAAAAGCAGTTTCGATAAGATCACAACGTTCTTTTTATTCATTTTTCTTTGATAACTCGATTGCGAGGTCAGCGAAACCATAAGGATCGATCCGGAGGCCTGCTTGATCTGCTTTGAGGATTTCCGAAGGAGGTCGCGTTTTCTTCGGTCAAGCGGTGATGTTCGGCGGAACACACATCGAACCAAGGGGGGATCGTCGGGTATTGCGGGAAGGCGAGCACCGCGGGATCGGACCAACACTTCGATCGTGAGAATCAGGCACTGCACTTAGGTGCATCATATATGCGGCCGCCGTCAGCCGGAGGGCTCTGATGGCAGTTTCCTGATTCCCTCGACCTGACACCACTGATCTTGAGGTTGGATCGGAACCTCGAAATGTCGTCGGCTGGGTTCCTCCTCGGCCAAGGCCCAAAAGCAGCGGCTGCCATCTTCCCACGTGACGGGAGCTGTGAGCTTCATGGATCCGTCCCTTTTCTCGTGGGCCTGGATGTGGCTGATGTCAGCTAGTGGATGGACATCAACCACTCGTTCGATGACATCCTCCAAGACGTCTCCGAATGCCGTCAGCTGTTCCCTGATGATCGTGAGTTTCACTCTGCGTTCTCGCAGATCAACCACGAAGCTGTGCAGTCGATGGAAGCTGCCGCAGCCCGTATCCACCCTACACTCGACGACTGGGCCGGTGTGCGATGCCGTCTTGAGCGCGACTTCGCCGTTGCACGGTACCTGAAGTCGCCGCGATTCCTGTTAGAGCAGATGGAAAGTTGGAGTAATCCTTGTTCAGCAACAGCCTGCTCTCGAATCTAGTCAATCCAATATGAGGTGGCCTCGCCGCACTAGGTTGAACTTACCACAGATTGTATCCAGCCGTTCGGGTGTACGATGGTTGGCTGAACGCTTCGGATGGTCGCGCTCAGTACATCAAAAATCTCTAATCCTGGCGAGATTTTCCTTTGAGGCTGTAGCTTCCAAGCCTCGATGGGAATCACGGCAGGCGACCGTATCCAGTTCCCGAAAGTTTCTCCCAGGTTTCTGGGCGCGAGCCTCCTGACTCCTTTCTTGCCTGGTCGACTCATTCTAGCGGCGGACCTCTGTGGGAGAGATACTTTGTAAAGAGCTTCGGCGGCTATCGAATGCAGACGTGAAGCGTGATGGCCTCCAAATCCTCAACAGCATTGAAGGTACCCGTCAGGAGTGAGGGGAGCCGCAACTCTCATTCAGATTGACAAGACTCCGCCACGCCCGATTCTCTCTCGTCAGCGTTTTTACGGCGAGAAGGATCGAGCGAGGATGAAATTGGCAATTCCGCTCTCTGGGAGTCGTTGTGGACCTTGTTCGAAACCGCTCATCTACGGACTCGTTAAGCAACGGTCTTTGCACCTGACCGCAGAGCCAGCGGTTCGAAGGTCTTGGATCTCCGCGAGGCTCGTCAGGGCATCTCAGGTTCGAAGCATCGTTCGCGAAATGATTCGGGTCATATCCACGCCGAGCCACGCGGAGCGGCTTCCCCCAACATCAGCGGACCTTGAGTGCTGTCCCGAGATCAGAGTTCGGACAATGATGATCGGTGAGACCATTTCGGGGGAGTAAGCGTTTCCAGTGGAATCCGAACTGATATGATCGGTTCTCGCGAAAGACGAAAGTATACGTTTCAGAGGATATTGACAGGAAGATAAGGGTAGATCAGATATTAAAAACAATGAGATCAATCCAATCAAATTTCAAAGTCCGAGCATATCCGCAGTGGCTCAACGCCTTGCTCAAAGACGCCCTTCAAGATTCACCGAGTAAGATCGTCGGAATTATATGTACAAAAAAGACTCCGCAGACTATGAGGTGAAAGCCCTCTATAACGATGTCTTATGAATGACCCTGAAGGGACTCAAACATGAGCTTGCTGATCAGTGACCCGCTTGCTTCGAAGAGCTCGCGAGTCAATATTTGGGTGGGGATCTTGTTGTTTGCGTCTCACGGTAGTTTGAGACGAGGAAGCCGCTGCTCTAACCTCCGCCTTTCAGAACTTCCGAACCTCAATCACTCTCCGGAGAATACCACAGAAAAACCTCTTCGTTTCTAGGGGGTATCGGTCTACTATTCTCGCAAAGATGCAGAGTCATGGCTGTAAGCTTTGGGAGCAGGAAAACCCCAAGACGGGCTTCGAGTAGTCGAAAATGGTGTGTGTACGCAGGGCCGGCCCTAGGTCTGAAGGCGCCCCGGGCCAAGATCCTCCAGGCGCCCCCTCTTGCGAGACATGCGGCCGCCTTCCCTCCCCTCGCATGCTGAGTTATTCCCTGTGTTCGATTAGCCTTTTTTCTGTTGTTTTATTCCGTGTATCTATCTTTCAAGTGGACAATTTTATGCTCTGAAAACTGACGCGGAATACCATCGTCCTGAGTCGCTCATTCGCACCAGGGAGCGTCGATGTGACCGGATCTTGAATCGAGCAACACTGAGAAAACTTCATGAGACTCGACAAATTCGAAGCAAACTCCTCTATGAAGTATAGAGGCGCCCATAGTTGTCTCACGATTTTCGCTTTCGAAGTTCGGGAAAAGGAGACCAGGTGCAGCGATGCTTTTTCCCCTATCAGTCAACCCCTTCAAAAAATAACGAGGCGCCCCTGAAACCGTGGCGCCCCGGGCGACCGCCCGGGTTGCCTCCCCCAAGGGCCGGCCTTGTGTGTACGGCCGCGCACACGAGCGAGCCGCGAGTTCGAGAAGTTCGAGATTGCCCCTGGTGAAGGATTATCGCAGCCGAAGTTTCACGTCCTGACCGCCACACCACGAAACAGTTCTGGCGGTTTCAAAAACTCGATTTTTAACATGGAGCTCTAGGGGGAACTTTCACCGGAACCGGTCACGTCCTGAAACTGATTCTATTGACGGAGGAAGCTCGGATTTAGCTGGAGGAAATCTCAGTCGCATCTATCATGCAGGATCTCGATAACAGAATGGTTCAAACACAAGCACTTGTGGCAATACGCACACCTGAAGAAAGCGAAGACACCGCAAGACTTTTTCGTGGTGTGGCGGTCAGGACGTGAAACTTCGGCTGCGATAATTCTTCACCAGGGGCAACATTTCCTGACCTCTACCGATTCCATCTCGAACTTTCCACTAGAGACGGTTCCCTCGTCAGACCTAAGGTTTGTAAGTTCTCGTGAGAAAACCAGAGAAACGTCCGAGAAGAGCTCTTCTAATGAAGCACGCAAGGTCAAGAGGACGATCGCGTCGAATCCTCAATTTGCGAGTCAGATCTGAGAGATTCGCTCTTTGAGATGGGAAAAGGTGGAAAAGTTACAGCGTTGCTTCTGACTCAAGATACCGAAAGACACAATGAGAGTTCCCGTCAACTCCAAAGGCGGCAACCGCTGCGATACAGCCCAGCTAGCCCAACGGGAAAGCAGATCTGGGTGGAGAGTGAATACCACGGACTGTATCTCAGCGAAGTCTTGAGCTGGCGAGAGTTGCCAAAGTATTCGTCCAAGTCTTTGAAATGCCGCGATTCCGAGCAGAATCGCGAAGACATACCTGGTACGAGATAACGGAGTGATTTTTACTAACCAGTGGGAGTATGCGCCATGGTGACAACTCTATTCGAGTGCTTGTACCGGAATCCGTGCGGATCAAGATTGGCGCCACGATCGAAGGTCTCCCCCGACGTGAACTTCCCAGAGGTCGGCCGCACCTTCCAAGCGTGGATCAAGGCGAAGCGATCTGGTCAAGCATTTGAGCCATCGTTCGACACTATGCGGCACCCGTCATAAGAATCAATGACTTGATTTTTTCCATCTATTGTCCCATTTCAGCTCTATGTGAGGCGGCTCGCCACGATGTCCCCGATATTCGTTTGCAGCTTGAAGCTCCCTCGGCTCATGGACGCATCAAAGCGGTGCCACCTGAACAAGCACTCGGCTCTAGGCTACAGTAGACATTCGATTCTGTGTCCGATCGCTGCGGACGCTTTCGTAGAGCACATCTTAATCCGGGGGAGCCGCGCGATCGCGAGATAGATGTGTTCGGACGGACTTTCTCTCCATACACTGGTGGGTATGAAGTCCCCCCCCTCAGGTATCTTGGCACTGAATTCGCCATGCAAGACTCCCATCCTGAAGCTCGAATAAAGATGAGCTGACAAGAAGCCCTGGAGGGCAGTTGCAGTACCCAAGCTAGCTCACGCCAGCGCGGTCAGGACGCTGGCGGGAAAAACCCGCAATGAGTTAGATATGCTAAAACGAAAGTGCAGCGCGTTGGTTACTCGGCATTCAAGGACGGGGAACTGAACTTGTCTTCTTCCGCGGTGGGGCGAGCGAAAAGCAAGATTGAGTTTGCTCGACGTATTAGCTCTATGCTGGCAACCCGTTGTCGGAAATTGATACTGGACATGATAAGACTACAGGAACTAGAAACGAAAACTTGTGCGAGGATTGAGGAGCTGACTCCAAAGTTCAACTGCGACAGACTGCAGATCGCACACGACGAACGAGGAAGAGCACTTCCTGGATCCTAATATGGATAAATGACCCAATAGCGGAGCACGCATTGTATCAGGGTCAGTGGGATGGCTGGGAAGACCATGCTCGAAATGCCCAGCGAACGTAAAGAGTCGAGGACCACGGCTGTACACCTATATGACAACGGCAGAGGATCCGTCTTACTCATATTGGCGCGTGCTTTTTGCCTGCGATCACTACCAACAAAGTTGTATCAATCATATTTCTCTATCCATCCAGGCACAACATCCTGCAGTTGCAGACTTCATGGCGAAACACTGAGACATGTGATTTTCGAATGCAATGACCATATCCCACGACCAGAGAGCCCTGAACAAACGTAAGCTTCTACGGCGAGTTCAATCTACCAGCCGTGGAAGCAACGGAAGTCGAGATACGGGAGCGTGACGGTTATTCAGGCTTCGTTTAGAATCCGAGGTTACCCCATGAGTTGTGAAAATAATTTGATCGCATTCGTCCACCTTCTCGGCATTCCGTTCCAAAAACAACATCTGTGAACACCCTTGGAGAGAAATGAGATCAGACGCAAGGATTTCTTGGCTCAAGAAGCTCGCAAAAAGAGAAGTGGGAAGGAACTGATTTCGGATTGATCGAACCATAGCAGTGACAAGTCAATTTGCGGGAGACACCGTTCGGGAACTCGCTACCGGGAGGACAGATCGCATGACATAGTCTTAAGATGATGTCGTATCGCATGTTTTTATTCATCGTTACTATATTATATACAGGATAAGTTGGATATGAATGCTGAGCTTCAAGCAAATAATATTCAAGGTCTTAACACCGGACACCAAGAGATGTTTATCTTTCAAGCTAGAGCTGCCACTCCGCTCCGATCTCGTTACTTAGACTTCTTAGAAGTTCCTTCTTGAACACTTTTATGAAGTTTATCGACATCCTTCCGGAGGAGATCTTTGCGGAGCGTGCCTTCACTGTCGAACCACGAAGCGATGGACTTTTCTAGACAAACTCTCGAAGACTTCTTGGACTTGTCGCCTTCAATATGCATCGAGAGTTCAAGTTTATAGATGTCGTCGAATCGCTCAAGTTGGGATCTAGCTTTGAAAACTTTCGCGGGCTCCAAACCGACTTCATCCTGTGGACGAGAGAATAGAGGAACAAAATTATTATTTGAACCTCATGAGACAGCTTTCGACATTGGGAAAGCACCAGCTGTTTTCCGAGCGTATCATGCTATCATATTCGTACTGTAAGTGTGGAATGATGAAATGTACCTTCTTCTTCGCGACAACGAAAACTCCTTTCTCCACAAACTTCGTGTACAAAGTTAGAGCTCCCATGAGAAGGAAATAGGAAACCACGCAGAGAACCAGTACGGATCTCGACGCAGGGAACGGGTACCACCAGTCCCAAAGGAGAGCCCAGCCTGCAGCTGCAACGGCTAGGAGAGAGATGAACAGTCGACCGTCGGGCAACAAGAAATTCTCTTCATATTTGTATTCTTTGGTCAAAATCTGCCGGATCTCGTCGTCGAGAGCATTGCGAACAGCTGCGCCATCCCACTTCTCCACTGGAATGAAAGAAATTTTGGACGTGAGATTATGGTCGACACGCGGAACAAACTGAGACTCGGAATCCAGCTCGGCCGAGTTCAATCCTGACCCAGGACAACTCCCTGATACTATTCAATTTCGAGACGCGAGAAGGAGTGAGCATTGAGCAAATACCGCAATCAGATCTAGGCGATCTCCTTGACACATGGAAGTTTCACGGACTTGAAATCGTCACTACAACACGTCGCGCTCCATATGGAGGTTGGCGTCCGGAAACGCTCATGAAAATAGAGGGAATCGACCACGCAATTTCCCCCGGGGCTCTGCCTTTTCCTCTCCTCCACGATCAACTCCAGCCGCTCAGCTGGCGGAAACTTTCGGTGTGAAGGCAATGTCGGAGCTGTTCTGGTTCGGCAGGACACAAAAGAGCGGGACCGCATTAAACCAATATTCCTGAGTTTCCACGAGTCATCCGGAAACTGGTTTAGTTGGTCTTCATGCAGTCCACAACCGGAATGGCTCGAGAACCGAGAATGCAGGAGCCGTGCTTCGAGGGAGCCGGGTCCGCCAGAAGGATCGTTCCACCGTCGAATACTTGTCATCCACGTTCGCAAAAATTGAAGAAAGTTTGCGGTGCGCTCGAGGTTCAGGATCAAATCGCTACTAACCTTTGACTGGCTCTTGAACTTCGGTATTACACATTTTGGTAGGAAAACCAGAGCACGCTTTCTGAGTGACAAACGTGACGTGTCAGAAAGAACTGCAACTGCCTGCTCTGATCCAACAACACCGATGGTGTGTGTGGTACCGCCGCCCGGGCTACTGCTGTTGTTGCTGATGGTGTGTCACACAGAGAATACCTCTCCTCCCCGTCGTCGACGCTGATGGCTGTGATCTTGGGGGAGATTGAACAGGCAGAAATCCTCGTCATCATTTTGTCGCTTTGCCCCCTGGCCGAGATTGACCGGTACCAAGACGGAGTTGTACATCCTAGTCATCCTGGATTGGAAGAGCGATTGCGTGCAGCGGCCCCCTATCCAGGACAATCGCACGCGGCTGCACTGCCGCACTCGAGTCCAGGATAATCGGCGAGGATAGATAATCGCGCGAACAGACGAATTTTCTTAGCCGACGACGCGCTAACATACGAGCAGTTGACCGGCTCCGAAAGAAAGCAGCGGCTGCAGCTGGTTTTGCTCTGCGGCTCCGTTGTGCTGCTGCTGTGCGAGGTGGTGGTGAGTCGTCGTCGTCGTCGTCCTGCGTGAGTCGTGTGTACACAGCAACAACAACACTGGCCCTCCTCCTACAAAGTAATGTCTGCTAGTTGTTAGACCAAGTAACCGAGCAGCAAGTAAGCAAGCAAGAAGACAAACTGAGATCCGCAGCTTCGTAAATTCACACTCCGTTGATGAAACGGCCGAAAAATAGGACCGCGGCTGTTCCGTGCTCGTCAAACGATGAAATGCAAGGTTTGACAGTGTTGTTGCAACGCTCCACCAGTAGATTTAGAATCGTCCGGTCGCCTGAACGATCATGCCTCACCAAAGTGTATCCTCCAATGGTGAGATATCCGACGATGTACTGAGAATTGACGATTTCGTCAATGACATCTACGAAGATCTCCTGTTCTGGGTCACCGAAGGCGTCTGTTTCGAACTGCATCACATGAACCAGAATGGCATTCTGTTCGCAAAAGAAGAAACTCATCCGTACGCTCCAGTCGACGTGATCAATGAGCCAGATTTGGACATCTTCGGAAAACAGGTGAAAATGTACGGAAATTATGAAACTACATGTCCGTGCTGCCAGAGAACCATGGGCGCTGTGCGGCTGGCTCCACACCTCGAAAAGTGCATGGGAATGGGACGGATAAGTTCCCGAGTGGCGAGTCGGCGCATCGCAATAACAGAGAGATCCGACGAGCCAGCGACGGCCGAAGACGAGGCAGACGACGATTGGAGTTGGGAACGCCGACGAAAGAAGAAAGACCGGAGCTCTCCTGGGAGATCTTCTCGGAAAAAGCACAGACGACCGCTCAAAACCCAGGAGCGTAAAGATAAGCGAACGACGAAAGATGAAATTATTGACGTGGATAGTCTAGAAGGTAACCTTGGAAATTTATCATACCTCGACAGCAACCCTGACTCGAGCCAGGCGACGAGTTCGCAGATGGAAGATTGACCCTCTCTGACTCGTCTGATGTAGTGACCGAGATCATCGCGACCGTCCGCTTGCTCCCCCACGATCCTGGCCATATTCTGCCGGAGTTGCTCGGATCATACATGCCAGAATCTAATGGAGTTCTTTCGCGTTGGACGCGAAACGAGGTCGCTCGGCTTAAAATCGGCGCGACGGCGGGGAAGCAATTCCGGTCTCGAAAGTCAATACCGGTAACAAAAATTTCGACTGATGCAAGCCCCGGGATGGCTTCCAAATTAAGTTAAACCTCAGACAGCAGAAGTCGACGCCGCCTGCGCTCCCTTCGGACGGGAATCACACGTCCGCTCCGGCAGAAGTTGAACGCTGAATGTTTTTCCTGAGACATGCAAGATATGCTCGCAAGTTTGCGATCGAGGAGTCCCTCGTTCGGTGATCGCTCGGGTTCCATGAACCGAATCAGAAGACTGTGTATGGTCTCGGTGGCACAATACAACCTGTCTGAATGTCGATTGTGATTCGTACATAGATACGTGCATACATACAATTCAATAACGCTGTCGTCGATGATTATTTTTTTATCACTCATTTTTACAAAACTGTGTTTTCCCTAGTAACTACCCTCAATTTATTAGAAATGAAGATGGAAAAGGATGATTCATTAGATGAGGTTGATTGACGAGACGAAGATCCGATCACGCCCCCTGTGATCGCAGTAGCTGTGATTGAAAACTATCTGTGGAACTCGCCCTATAGAATTTATATTGTGCTCGTGGGTGTCAGCCGGCGAAATTCTATCCGCCGGCCCATAACGAGCAGCACCGATCTTATTTTCACCCGACCAGCTAATGATCCACACCATCATCGATAGGAGCCCCTCTTATATGTAAAAAAACAACAGCAACAACAGCTACAACGGGAGAAGTAGCAAGAGGAACTCTGAGAATGACCAGTAATGCTAAGAATAACCAGAAACTGAACGCTCCTTGCAGCTGCTGCTATGCTCTTGTTGTGATTCATGCTCGTGCTGTACATTTCGAGATTCACAGAGAAAGACAATGAATGTGCGACAATGCTCGTTCCTCTGTCCGTGTTTGTCAGAGAAAGCACTCGGATTTGTCCACGTGGCAGAATGTGATGTCGGCTGTAAAGACCGTTGCATGACGACAGTGCTTAGTTCCAGCAAGGAACAGACGCGCAAGGAGCTGGCAGAAAATCCGTATCGACCAAAGCACTGTAAAAACCATGATCCTTATGAAGGTGGAGAACGAATGCGGTTGAATGTTTTGCATAGGATGAGACGTCAGTTTTTTAGTCAGTTAACCGAATCGGTTCGACAGGAGGCCCGCCAATAGATCAGGAGCTGATACGTCATCAGGAAGAGAGAAGTTGTCGAATTCATGACGGACGATGCTGCCACGCGGATACTGTATATATTTCCGGTGTCACGAAAACCTGCAATCGGAGTTTTCTGATACAATTTGTGAAACAAACAAGAGAATAAATGGCGGAAGATCCGTTCCATCACGATCCTGCGTTTCGCGTCTGAATCACACTGAGAAATTATGATGACTGCGTATTACAGGCTGCGTTCCCGTATACTGACCTCGAGTGACGGCGATAATTCGCAAATGCTAGCAGCTGGGAACGTGGGCGAATGATTAATAATTGATTGCATGTTTCCATGCGCACAGATATTCGAGTGTATGCTCGTGCAGTAGAGATCTGATGAGGGTTTTTCCTGGCTCGCGCGATGCTCAATCCACCGGTCAACGACATAGCACCCGGCCTGGCATTCGGTGGAAGTGGTATCACACCACGACAGCAGAAATCTCATTGTTTACGGGCCCAGTGAGCCAAGGCTATGATCTCAGTAGTAAGAACTCAACGAAACTTTCATTGATTCGCGGAACGATGAAGACGGCAATTCAAAAAAATGAAATTCACACGGCCTCGCCTGATCAAATCACCGAATCACCGAAGAAATCCCAAACCTGCGGAGTTCTTCTTACCAGGCAAAGCCGTCTGCCTAGGACCCTGAACTCATTTTCAAAAGTTCGCGATGGACAGAGCGCTATCCCGCATTGGATTCTGCGCCAAACGACCTCGATGATCCGAACAGGCTTGGAACGATTTGAAAACATCTCGAAACTCGTCACGCGCCCCACGCTCTTTGGTAACATCATTAACTGCTCTGAGTCGAAGCTTTCTATTTCTATTCGGGAAGTTCATGCTTCTACACTGTGTGCGTTAAAAAGGCCCTGACGGAACTCTGAAATGTCCACCAACCGAAATCGAGTCGACGAGCGCTACAGAATTGAAGCCGTTTGAATTGTGAACAGAACAACTAGGAACAGAACTTGATTGATTGAGATCATATGAGACCACGCTTCTGCTTTAATAATGGAAGCCCCGGCCGGCAGCTAAGTCATTACCTCAGGGCCCCGTACCTGCAAGACCTGCATTTCAACAGGGTCGGAGGGGTCCAGCTCCTTTCTGGACACATCGTAAAGAAGTTGCCCGAAGCTGGATTTGATCCCACACCCCCCCCCCCTTCCCGATCGTGATGGTTCAGCCACGGCTTTGCAAACGTGTACGCAAATGCACGCCGCATCGGTCTAGGCGTCGAAGCTGAAGACGCGCTCGTGCTCTGCCTTGCCTACAGGGTTTCCTCATAACAAATTCAACATGGTGAACATCTAGAACACATTCAGGACGAATTTCATTGTTCCTGCTAAGCTTCGGAAGACCGAGCTGCGAGATGGTCAGTTCACGTTCACTTGTTCGTCAGAACCTGCACGTAACGAACTTTCCTATGGGCTGGATGAAGCGGGACAATGAGATGGCTGAGCCCGCTCTTCGGAACTGGCCGTATTAGACCAGTCAGATTTCCGACCGAGACATCAACTTTCCATTCGGCGCCAATTGTCCAGAGGGACTCCCACCGGGAACGCAGACAGCCAGCGAATCGCTCGAAAGATCAGCAGCCTTTCCAAAACCGTGTGCTTCAATAGTCCCGAGAGAATCTCTCTAACATTGAGTTGAGACACCGTGATCATCTGGTTTGTCGCTCATGTATTCGGGAGTCCCGGAGTGCCCGCTCCGGTTTGCGGAAGAAATAAGCGAACCGTACGGAAGCGGAAGAGAATAACACAGTGGTCGAACAGATTGCGTTTGTGGCGCCCTCCAACGAATCTGCGAACGGATCTTCATCATTTTGGACGCTCGTTTTGCAGCCCCCTGGACTCGATCCGCGCGCCCCCGTATCGAGGCCTTTGCCGAATCTCAAGAATGTTCCTCGTCCAGGATTTTATTTGAGATTTCGACACAGGACCGTGTCATTGCGTTCACTATAGGGGGCCTGTCCGCGAAAAATGAGTAAATTTGGCTCTCCTCAGGAAGCCCCTGGGACGACTCTCACGACCTGGAAACGCGGTGTGAAAGTTCACATTAGATCGTTGTCGTAGGACACGAGTTAACACATCCTTCCCCAGTGATTGAACCGTATTGTTTAAGGTCCTGGTGTCGCATCAATCAAAACGACCTCAGTCAAAAACAATGGTGTTTCATGATGCTTTGCCACGAGGGGGAAGTCCGATGTCCTGTGTCCTGCGCTTCGGATCCTCTGGGGTCACAAAGCCATCGCGGATTTCAAGATTCTTCTCGACTTTTGGCTTCCCCTCACTGACTCAGAGACGATTCTGTCTTTATGTTCCAAAAACCGAAACGATCGGCCGTAACAAGTTGCGTTCCGATGCTGTCCCGATGATGTTGGCGTACCGAAGACAAGCAATACGAACTCCAGCACTCGCAAACGTCGAAATAGTTCTGTAGCAGCCGTACAGAGCCTGTTATTGTGGCTCTCCATGAATAACGTGGGTCGGTTACCGACAACCCAGAATCGAAGCGATGTACTAAGGTGTTGGATGTTTTCCTTCATGATTCGTGATGCTGGAATTTGGTTCCGAGTCAGCTCCGGAGTTCCCGCGGGAGCCTGTCCTTACGGGCAAGTTTCCTGGATTGGTCGGTGTTGATTTGATTAGTGTCCATGTATTGTTGTCCTCCTTCTCGCTGGTCAACGGAACCAGTTGAGACTGAGGAGCAACTTCTTCCTACCAATCGCGCTGAGTATTCGAGCGACCGGAAACTAACTCCGTTGAGGATTCCAAGCCTCAGCGACCCCCGCGTGATTGCTTGCTCGTGGTATGAGGCTTGGAAGTGAACTTGTGTCCTTAAGAATGTTTCTCCTTCGGTGCCCTCATTGTCTACGTTCCCACAGGTGCACCAAATGGCGAACTCATGAGCACATCGAGTAAACCTCCCTGCCAGATCCATATAGGAGAGTTTACTCGCGCCGATTGCACAGTTTCGCAATATCTCCTCAAGGTCATCATGCTAACGAGGTCGTCCCCGGGCACCTATGGCAGCGGGAACCAGAACTGAAATTTCGCCTCACTACGCCGATGGAGAAAACGGGACATCGGTGAACAGAATCTAATCGAGCTTGTTTTTCAGCCTCCTTAGCTTATAGAATCGAGGCAAATAAGTGCGAGGCAGAGCTTCTCGGAGTTTTCATCTTGTAGCCTCGCGAGCTGAATCGTTCAACCTCATCGACCTTCTCAAGAAGTCTGATAAGTTCGACAAAATTCCGGACTGGATTTATTGGAGAGGTAATTTCCGAGTCTTGGTTGTCATGTACCCAGATCTGGGCTCCTGAAGATCCTAAGGAGTACATGGGTAGGGGACCGTGGCCAAACCAACGATCATGGATTCGAGGTCCTCGAAAAGAGACAACTTGAAAATTCCTCAAATCGATGAAATTGACCTGGGGGTGTTCCTGGTTCGGACAAACCCTCAAACAGCGCGGGCCCCGAACTCTGAGCAAGAAACTGCCTCCATAGTCGTCATGCGGAAACTTTCCCTGACAAAATATAATTCATTCAAGTCTTTACTATATCCTCGAAAATAAGATCCCTCCGGAGAATCAATGACGTTCCAAACGGTGGAAGTGTACGGGAGGTCAACAGTTGCCTCATAATCCATCCGTCCGAAAACAGGGCTGAGGAATTGTCGTCAATGGAGGAGGGAAGCGTGCTCTCTATGGGGACCTGGTCGTAAACAGCGGCACCATAATTGACAGTCATAGTTCTCGAGACCTCGAGCTACTTGGGAACTCGATGAAAAATAAAATGGAAACTTGAATCCCTTCTCTTTTTCTGGGCTAAGTGAAAACATGACGTCGGTATTATTTCTGATTCCGAAAACAGAAATTCATTCGGGATGAGGGACACAAACTGAATCTCATTAAGGAATACCGTTGTTCGCTGAGGCTTCCAGCAAACTTGCGTGCCTCGGGAAATTTCTCGGACATCCAATGCGAGCCCCTCAGAACTCAGAAGCGCTTGTGAAATCCTTCGGAGCGTGATTACTCGTATTTTTCTTGATCGTCATGCCGTCGCGGGAGGATAACGGTTCGCCAAGCTCAGCCGAATGGAAACGAGGATGTGCTCCAACCTGAGCTCGCAGCTCCTGCTTCAAGATGTTTCAGGGAGAGAAATAGCGAAATCTCCGAGTTTCCACTCGAACGCAGGCTCATGATGCCGAGAGGGATCGGAGATAACACAGACATCCAACATCGGCAGAGGCAGGAGGAGTCGGGCCGGTCTTCCTCAGGGAGGCATCCCACAAAGACTTGAACAATATCTCGGACCTGCATGCAGGACATACCGAAGTCGTCAAAGTGGACCTAGAATCAGGTTCAGTCACCATAGCAAGAGAGGTCAGTTCGCAAGAGGCGAGCCAGTCCACTTCAAATAAGATCAGCGTCGCTGATCTAAGGAGGAAATCTCAGAGAGGCTCGACCTACGCATATCAATCCGCATATAGTCTTTCGTCCACAGAAACGTTTCGAGTTCGACGCGGATTTGTTCAAGCTGAAAAACAGCATGTCTCTCTGTGATGTCGAGGTCACGCTGTAGACCAGGGGTGTCAAAGACGGGGCCAACGGGCCACAAGTGGCCCGTGGGTTTTCCGCTGTGGCCCGAGGCCCCCTTTCCAATTATGCCCGCCGGAACTCACTTGTAGCCCGCCGAAATTTCGGCGGGCCACAAGTGAATTTCGGCGGGCCACAAGTGAATTTCGGCGGGCCACAAGTGAATTTCGGCGGGCCACAAGTGAATTTCGGCGGGCCACGAGTGAATTTTGGCGGGCCACAAGTGAATTTTGGCGGGCCACAAGTGGCCCGTGGGCCACGTCTTTGACACCCCTTAAGACTTATGATATCGATGAAACTCGGGTGGCCCGCCAGCCGACCCCATGACCGTCCTTTGGCCCGCCGCGGTTTTGACTTTGACACCCCTGCTGTAGACGGAGGGGTCGTGAGCTGTTTTCGATGTTCTCCAGCAATGACTCCTAAAAAGTGATCATGATCGCAATCCGAGTCCGAGTTCAAACTTTCCACAGACTAATCCTTGGTCTCGAAATGAACGCGGCCGAGTTCGGGTTCACTGAACGAGCCACCTTTACGCCTACTTTCGACAAGGAGTCAAAAATTCATCATGATGCGAGAGGAGATTTAAGGCACCATCAGAAAGGGCATGGGCAAGGAGGACTTTAATGGACCCAGCTCGAGGTAAATGCTGAAACGGAGATCGTCCAAGCGAATTCCAATCGAGAGTACGGATTCAAAGCAGCGCCGATACGTGTCAACACGGTTCATTTTCCATTGGAAACCTCATAAATGAGTCCTCATTCCAGGTGACTTGTGGGATCATGAGGAATCCAGCTGAAGAGTCCGTCAGACACAGCATAAGCTGAGTCCGTGGGGGAGGGGTTCCGAACGAAAAGCATACGGGAAGAAACACTGGATGGGGGTCCAGTTAAAGCAGGCATTGAGCAAGGGCCGTATGGTCACAGAGTAAGAGGACGGGAGGTGAGGGGCCCGACGACGTCGCCCTCCTCCACGGAACGCGCGCTCTCCGGTGCGCGCGCAACGTGTTTAGCACCCGATGGGATTCCGAACAGGGCGAGCATCTCAGACGGTTTTGAGCTATCTCGGCGTAGCCTGCGCATAGCTGGCTGCCGTGAGGCAGTTTTACGCGAGTGACAATCGCAATTCGATTCAGCGCCAAAATGGTGAGCATCTAGTGAAGTTCATCGTGGAAAGTTTTCGTGGACAGCTGGTGGCTCGATCGGACAGAGTTCGGGCCTGAGTACACTCGTTTGAGCGACAACAAAAACCAAAGCGACGAAGACGTTCAGATTGGGTCTGCCGCCGCTGCCGCCAATCCTGTGGGAGAAATTAACCCGCGAAGAACAACATACAGCTCCAACCAATAATCTTTCTCGTCGTCGCGAGAATTTGAAACTACACACGGATGAATGTTTTCGCGATTCCCCCATATCCACAATCTAGCGTTCTCCGCGATTTCCAGCTTGATGCTGAGCGCGGAAGGGTTTTCTTCCGTCTCTGAATCGCTTGCACGGCTTACCTGTACCCCAGCTCCCGATAGAAAACAGTCCGAAGCGATTTATCTCTTTCTGGCCGTCCTGTTTTTGTAGTCCTGAATATCCTGATATGTCGAGTTGCCTGATGAAAACATGGGTGCTGGACACGGTGCAGCGGCCCTTTTTTGAACTTCTACTGTGTCATTGAGTGGCGATGGATCTGGGCTGCTTCAAAGGTATCGATGCGGTTACTTCTGCCGACTTCCCTGTCATCCGTTTTGATTCGATGATTCCTTCGAGTTAACATACGAAACGAGTTGCTCGTTAAGGAGGGATGTTAGTGGGGAATCAGTCGTGCGTCAGGTCAATTTGAAATCTATGATTCGCGCCACAGGCGCGTCCAAACTTCCATCGAACCGAACTCCGTAGTCTTCTCCTGAAAACTTCCGCATTCAGCGGTGGGAGCTCAGATGCGGGACTGGTGGACGCGCGCAGATCTAGAATTGGGTCGGGTAGTTCTGATCTGAAGATTTCACTTCTCCCGTAGTACCGATATGTGGCGGTCTCTCGAATCAAACGTCGGAGCTGCCTCGAGTGCCCGAGCAGCGCTTTGAAGAGCTGGAAGTTCATTCAGCTTACATGCGCCAGCTCGATATCTTGCTGATATTTCAGTTTCCGTCGCGTTCGGTTCTGTTTTCGTCCCGTCCCGTCCGAGAGGTGATCTGCTTTCCATCCTGACTCGCTACGACCGAGAGAAGTAGTTTCGGAACAAAACCCAAACCGCTGCGGCCTGCACTGCCACAAGTGGTATTAAAACGGTGATGAGCACCACAGTCGCTTGCGACTCGCGGGAAGAACACACGTTCCTTCACGTCGGTTGGGTTTATAGCTAATTGCTGCGTTCTAGACGCGATAGAGCCGATTCTGAGCTCCTGCCTAAAGTAGCACTTTCACAATCCCAGCGTTCCGCCGAACGGACTCGTAAGCCTTGCGGTCACCCAATGTTAAGCAACGCGAGCGCTCAGCTCTGCAGCCGCGTGACTGCCATCGAGTAGCTGGAGCTCCCGAAGCTCTGGTCGTGCTAGAGCTGCGCACGTGTTGTCACTCGTTGACGCAGATCGAGTCGTTTGCGGTGTTTTCGTCTTTTTTCATCAAGAAAAGCGGAATTTCCTCCGCCAGATCCTTGCTCCTGACATCATGAAAGATCACTAATGTCCAATCACATCATTCCTTGCAGCTCCTTCCTTCCAAGCCTGCGTTCATCATACGGTGCGCCAGTTGAGGGCACTCGTGACAATCATGAAGTATGGCTGCAACCATCGCGCGTGCTGGACTCCCTCTCCGCTGGTCAAACTGTCGTCGACCTCCATCACAACGAGCTCGTCTTCCGCCGCACTGCAAATGTGTTCTCGTTGATGCTCCCCTTCCTCCTCCTCGCGCGACGAGCTCTGATCAGCACGTGGGGCCGCTGGTGTCGTCGTTGAAGCCGGGGCAGCCCACGGGGTCGGGCAAGCGAGTCGCGCAGCAGTTGCACACAAACGAATCTCAACGCTCAAAGGAGGCCTCGACGTTGTTCATGTCAATCCGTCGACGGAACAGCAATGCCAAAATTTTCTCAGTTTGTCATCTTGTCTCTGTTGTTGTTGTTCAGCGGAGGGGCAGTCATCGGCAGTCACTCGCTGCATAGCGACATCGTCAATCACCACCTCAACGAGGATCAAAGTGCTCAGAACAAATCATGGATGTCGTTGCCGACCGAACAGTTCCTAGAAGCTTCGTCGATATTCAGGAAGGAGCGGGACGCGGGACGTCGCGGCTCCCCTTCCGCACATCCTCCAGGAAGTCGGCTCAAAGACGACGAAGAGTTTGCACACAGGAGCGGTAAAGCTCCGCAAGCTCGGCGGTCGGATGCTCGCGCCGTCGCTCGGGACTACGAGCAGGCGAGAAGAGCTGTTAAGCTATCAGACTTCCACAATATTATCGGAGCACATCGCAGGAGGATGTCGCGGCATTTTGTTGATAGTTCAAACCAAGTTCCTGTTGTAACTCCCCCCGATTCGACGTTGCCTTCGTCTTCGCCGTCGACGTCGTCATCGAAGACGATGGCGGCGACAGCGATACCGACAGGATCGTTATACCCTGCCTACGAGTCCCACAAAGTGCACATAACAAGCTATAGCGATCATAGTTTTCTACCGCGGAAGTTTACACGGAGGAAGCTTCACATAGTCATTGGCACCAGCGCCGCTTCCGCCACCGAATCATCCTCGACTGACGCTGCGCTAAAGCGAGAGCAGGATCAGCTCGGGACGGTGAACGGACAGGAAAGCAGTGAGGAGGTGAAGGCGAATCACCAGCAGCAGCAACAAGAGCAGAAAAAGAAAGATAAATTTGAAGGAGATAGAATGTCGCTTCTGAGCCACATCGAAGATAGCGGCGATGGGAACATTGTCCAGCACGAAAGCGGCCAGGATTCGTACACTCGTACAGTTAGACCTATATCTGCAGAAGTGCTAAACACCGATCAAAGTTCATTTATTCCGAATTTCGAAGGCTTTTCCGATATGTTTTTCCCTTCGATTCGGAGCCCTAAGGTATTTCAAATAGTGACCGAAGATTTCGCACGAGCAGTTCCAATCATAGCGTCAAAGCGGAGCCGCGAACAGTTGAAGCATAACTGCACGATGCTACTTGATTCGGGGTATTTGCCAACGGGTCCCGAGACCTTCGCCGGTGAGTGCCCTGCATTATTGGACCTTCTCATTAAGTAGACCTTACCCCTCGACGTCACTTATTCCCTGACAGCAAATCACGGCAGAGTCCGTGCCGTCACGTGATACTTGCGCCGCGGATTTTTACTCGAATCCGGCCTAGAGCTCGAAACTGATTGAAAATCTGTGCTCATGCGTCAACCTGATCGAAATCTGAAAATAGAAATTTGCAAAAATCAGATTGATGTCCAGCTCCGAGCTAGAGCTGCTGTCGCCGCAAGTTTCCGATTGCGTTGCCGGTTTCCGTCTTTACAAAAAAGAAACCTCCTAGAGTTTGCTCGGACTCCCCGCTAGATGAGAATTCTGAAACGCTCGCATAATATGTTTCAAGAATATTGTTGGGCTTCGATGCGGATGTTCGGCAGACTGAGTAATCCTGTTTTCGATTCATTTCCAGTTCTGGGGCGATGGGGAGTTCTACTGTGCTGCATGGAAACGGGCATGGTGCTCTGTACTCTGGCGATTTTCTCCAGGGAATGTCTGTACCTCTTCCGGCATTGGCCTCCTGAGACGGCTACACTTTCGTGCGCAGCGCTCTCGGTGTTCCCATTCACTTCGATATGCGCCCTGACGGCCGCGATATTCCCGCATATGTACGACGTAGCCAGCGCGCTCGTGATGTTGTGAGTACTACTCTTGAGAACGTCAGTTTTCAAAACCCGTCAAGTTGGCTCCCTTCCGACCGATACACTCTGAAGCCCCGTTTAGCGGCGGTCTCATGTCTTTCAAACTCATCTCGAAATCGAGGCTAGACGTAAGACTCACTTTGAACGAGACATCGAATGGAGCTCCACTCCAAAGATAGTTCTAGGGAAACTTGTTTACCACCGAGGAGTCCAACTCATTCACGATACGCCACAGAAACACGATCCGACTACATCACATGTTGCTCGCGAATCCCAGATCTATCGATGCAGCGTAACATCCTCAAATCCCTTCGTCCCACTACTTCTCCGATTATAAAGCGCCGCGAGTGCTCGTCGATGAATACAACGAATCACGAACTCGGTGTCCAGATGGAGTCTATTAGATACGCGGAGTCTAGTTTTGAGAACCACGGAAGAATCGTTTGCATGATAAAGAATGCCCCCCATCTCCGAGCCGAAACTGACGCGGAAATTGCATAAATCAAGCGTGTTTCCTTTCCCGCACTCCCGTATCGCCCACCCACCCGGCAACAAACCAACCAACCAACTAACCCGTTGACAGGTACCTCCCTTTCTCGCTGGTGATGTACTACGAGCTTGTGGCTGCGTACTCCGGTGGATGCCACGTGCTATGGGAACTCCTAGCCGACCAACGAATGCCACTCAAAGGCCCCCCACTGTGCTGTATATTGCCGCCTTGCTGTGGCCAAGGTCCCATTTTGACCCGCAAAAGACAGCGACTCATGCGAGCCTTCATCTACCAACTGCTCGGAGTTCCGGCACTCCTGATTGGAATCATTTTCATTTGCACTCTGGTCGGCATTCATCCGGGAGACAGGGTAGGTCGACGTGGTCGCGAGGAGAATGGCTCAGGACAAAAATTCTCAACATTCTCAAGTCTTATATATATATCTCATTCTCCCGACCTCTACGGCTCTTTCGGCATCCCCTGAGGGATCTGACGTTCATCCGCATGACCGACGGACCAACCGGCCGTCCGTCGGTCCGTCCTTCCTTTAGTCAGTCTGTCTTTCCGTCCGTTTGTCCGTCCTCTTCTCAGAAGTGGTTCACGTCAAAGTTTGCTTGCAGCTTGAAGCCACGAACGCGTCTCCGTACCTGATGTTGATCCAAGCGCTCTCATTCGTGCTAGGAACTTATGCCCTGGTCATCTGCGTCAAGTTGGCAGCTAACCATCTACCTCAGCACGGTCTCCGGCGAAAATTCACCGTGTTCCACCTGCACTACACCGTAACGAGACTGCAGGTGAGCCGCGAACGCAGCTTAAAGTAGGTAGTACCTGGCCTGAATATTCATTGGGCATCCGTTTCTCCGACACTCTGCGACTATTTCTGTATTAGCATTGAGATGGGTGATTTAAAAGGATTCGTCCGTTCGTCTTACGAGCTCATCGTACGACCTCGACGACGAGTGCGAGGCCGCTGACCGGACCGGAGGGTGACGGAGCGTGTGGCGGAGTGGATGTTCGCGCTTTCTGCAAGCCTCCGGCACCCTTGGATTGACTTACAGAGTTGGAATTCAGGCTCACACGGTTTCCTTTTCACTAGAGCTCGTTTCCCGCCGAGAGAGACGTAGAGTGCGAGAAAGAGAGAGAGAGAGAGAAAGAGGGTGCGACGCCGACGAACCTGTGGCAGACGTGGGATGCTGTTGCAGCTTCCATTGTGGTGTCTGGCTCTGGGATGATGATGACGACAACATTGTCGTTCGGAGGAGATCGCAATTCAGCTTGAGGGCAGATTTCTCCATCCTCTATCACTCAATTGGAAACCTGTCCCGGAGCTCTATTATCCTTTCTTCTTTTTAGAGAGGCCTTTTTGTCTCTGCCAGGTGTGATAGAAATATTAAAACGATGAGCTTGCCCGAGAGCTATCAGCTCGCGGCCGCCTAGTCGGATTCATGTAACTCGCAATTCGATTTCAGGTGATTTTTTTCAAACTGACGGGGCTCACGTCAAGCCTTCCTTGTATCCCCCCACTGTCTTCCATGGCTTCTGGTATTTGTGAGTATCACAGTTGACGTTCTGTTGGGGTTTGCTCGAAGTCAGCGAACAGAGGAGCTGTTTCGGGGACACCTTGCTCCTCTTCGCTGACTATTCGAGGACGGATGTGTCTCGTGTCTTTGTCGAGTGCAAACTCATTCATCGAGACAAAGCTATTCAGACGATCACTCTGTTACACAAGGTGCTTCATATCCAAGGACGTAAATACACAATAGACTTCGCCACTCTTACTCGGTCATAAAGCCGCACTATGGACACAACTCTATAATCAAGCCATTCTCCGACACGTGTTGCTCTTTATCTCGAAGTAAGAGGCCACAAAGGCGTTGACACTCAACATTCCAAGCCCGGAAGAACCCCGGTTCTGACTCTATTATGACCCACGGGGGACGAAGACGGAAAATCTTCGCTCGATGAATGCAATTGAAGTTCTGACCTCCCCGTTTCAGACATGAGCTGCGCCATGTTGATCGGACAGTGCTTCTTGATGAGCACTGTCTCCCAATACTTCTTCCTGCATCCGCCGCCAGTGAGTCCGATTCCCGGCAACATCCTCAACAACGGCAAGCACGTTCACTCTGAACGACCCTGCGCGAATTGTGAGCAATCTCCATTGGCTCCGCAGAACGTCGAGTACGCCGAGGAGACTTTTTCAAGCGACAACCCCTGCCAGCCGTCGAGTGGCCTCCTCGCGACAAGAGCCCACGCGAACCTCGGAAGAGCCTACAGTCATCCTGTGACCCGCTTGAGTGGTGTTGTGGTCGGTGTTCCTGCGAACATTCAGAGTCTTTCATTGGGAAACGCAACGGGGAGCACGAGTCCTCTTTCAACAAACCGCCAACCTGCAAATCGAGCCAACCTCTCACTGGATTTGAAGCATACGCACACCATGACGTTGGAACGTCGTCGGCGACGACAACGCCTGCAACGCAGTGAATCACTCGAAGGACTCGACCTCGATCGCTCTTACGCTCCTCGGCAACCTCAGCCGACGATCCAGTTCCAACTACAGCAGCAAGCGCATCATCCCTACTTTGAGACCGAACATCAACAGCTGCAATTGCGCCAACTGCAGGAGCGACGGGAGCTTCTGGAGCGGCGCGAACGTTTTGAGCGCCAAGAACGTCTGGAGCGTCGAGGGCTGGAAGGGCTCCACGAACTCCAGCGTCACATAATACCCGAGGAGCATCAACGACGACGTCATGAGCTCTTCAATCCGATGATGACTCTCTCGCTGGACGAAGCTTTACGGTTACGCGAACTGAGAGAACGCCAAACTAGGCAATGGCGAGTTTCGGTGGCCGGGGGCGAGCATTCGTTGAACGGGGGCAGAGGGAGGGCCGGGGGCTGGCCCGTTTCGTCCCTGGAGGAAGTTACGCCGCTGACGGCGAGTGACGAGTTCGATTCGGACCTGTGGATCAATGAAAGCCGCTGGCTGAGGTACGTGAGGCTCAAATCAATCGAGATAACCGATCCGTCGATTCGCGATTGAAAACCAGTGTTTTGTCAGCCGCTTGAACACCGCTTTCGATGACTCGCGTAACGAAACCGTTCAACTCGTTCCAGATCCCATGTGTTGAGCGATTGTTGGAGCTCGCCTCCAAGGAGAACGCTCGATACACGTTTCCGAGCACGAAGTTACGAAGTCCCAGTCGTGGCGCCGGAGTGGCCCGCCGCTAGTGTTGGAGGAAATCATGCCGAAGAGTTTTGTTGACGGATAGCCAGGCGGCCATTTTGCACCGGGTAAACGCTGACAACTGTTGTTCTGTGGTGTGGCCCTCTCAGTTGCGGGACTCTTGTTAAAGGACAAAGTTAAATACTAGGATTTTTCTCGAATTAACTAGAATACACGCATAGGATCTGAGGATGATCTATTCAATATGTAAAGCAAACGGGTCCCTCAGTTATTCAAGGACACATGAATGAAAGGCCGTGAACCCCTTTTGGAGATTTTTGACAGTACACACTTCCCGGTCGGTGGCGGTTCAGCAATGAAGGGGAAATGCGCGGATACCGAGTTTGCTCAGCTGAGGCTTCCAGGTTCTGCGAGTAGAAAAGACCGGGAGTTCTCTCAAGAACCTTCGACCACGGATTTTTGTACTCACAATCAATTTTGGACTGTTGTCAAAGTTGCTATCATCTGCATGGGAATTCGGAATCATCTCGTGTCTGAAAAATCGGAATTCGAATGCCACGCCGGTTTTCTATAATGGTATTTGAGATCGTGGAGGTACCTTTCGATGATTGACGAGGATCAGATGGGTGGAAATGAAATTGGAACCCGCGATCGAGTCGCTTCCTACCGATTTTTTGAACCACGACCGCGACATGGCGTTGACGATGGCACAATAACTCACTTGAACTCAATCGAAGTGATCGGATGAATGAGGAATGACGTGTTTCTGGAACTCTTCATCAGATCGTGCGCCTATCAGTTCATATTCGAGTGGTCGAGGAAAAATAAATGAATTTCTCATGAATTTCGCGACGAATATCAACGGCACAGCGGATTAAGCGATCGAGGCAAGATACTGATGCGTATCTTTGATCATCATGAAGCGAGGAACGGACCCGACGCTTCCCAGGAAATACTTCAAGCAACAGTTCGATTCGAGCTCACGACAATAAGTCATCGTGCTTGAGGAAAGTTTTCGTTTGAAATTCAATAGGCTTGTTCTTCACCATCTTAAAACGATTCCTTCTGTCTTGTAATAATTTCACGCGTGTCATTAGAGATTGTCGCTGCGCACCAAATTCCTTCGTGCTTTTGGTCGTGTTCCGATGATCCCTGAGAAACAATCAATAGTAGAGAGGCATCTTTTTTATCGAGACAGTCGAAACCTTTCGCGGGTATCGAAAGCAGGAAGCCAACTATGAGATCTTTCATTATTAAGAAGGTTTATATATATATTATACATAAGTATATATACGATCGAATCAGGACAAACAAACAAATGAACTAATTGACAAAGACTTCGACAGACCAGTACTTGTTCCAAAAGTATATACATAAACTTCAGTTGAGACGTGCCGTTTCAGAACAACCGGCAACAATAAATACAACCGTAATTGAAGATGGTTACAAATGGTGTCGATCGATGATAAGCTGATAATATCGAAGTGATAGAAAGCTTCGTTCCTAACCTGCGGAAACTATCATACGTAGCCCTATGATCAAGTATTGCTGTTAACCAAGTGCTAGCGGAAGCAAGAGTGAGATGAATGACGTTTGATGGAGCGTTGTCGTTTTTCTTGTTCAAAGCATTAAACGATCGGACCACGGAACACAAACGAATCGTTTTGTTTGACTAGATACCATGACTACAATTCTGATGGGGGGAGAGCGCCGGGAATGTTGGATAGCGGTCGGTCCCGATCTTCCACTGAACGGGTGGGTAATGAGCAGATCACGTGAGAGATACAACAACCATCACTGTTATCAACATTACTTAAGGTAGTAGATCAGATAGATCGCCGGGAATTCTTCCTCTGATATAAGATTTTGCACTCATTTCCAGAGCTTGGACTTTTAGGGATTCGCCTATTTTCACCCATTTCGCCAATAAATGTCGATTCACCTTCTCAACGCCTGTTTTGCCGGTCTGCATCGACTTCGTCGACACTTTATCAGTCTGCTTAGAATTATGATTTGCCACCTTTTGTCGCCTTTTTTTCCTGCAAAACTTCCCTGGCCACTTTCTGCCTGTTCAACACGCTTCCGGATATTTCGGTTTTCCCTTCGCCTCGTCGGAATTTCCCTCCGACGGAATTGACTCTTCTCGGCATAATGGGGCAGCATCTTCGGACTTTGATTTCAACTCCAAGCGGTGCGGAATATCAAGCGATATACATACGAGGATCTCAAAATTGAAGGATTGGGATATTAGCGCTATGATTCCCTGAAGTTCCGGCGGAAGTTGACGGCGGCAATCGAACCTGAAAGACATTCAACACTTGTGGAACGAGCCCGGTGACTATGGACAAGGCATGGAGTTTTATCGCGGCGAGAATCGTCCGAATCGCGGTCAAAGAGACTTGGATTTCCGGAGAGTGAGAGAATCGTGAGAAATTCGCGGAGAATCAAGTTCTCGATGACGCAATCGGCAACTAGCAGATTGTTTGTATTACACATTGACAATGCGAGATCGAACTGAAAGTGAGACCCATCAATTCGACTTCGTGAATTGGCGAGCTTGTCTCAGCGATTCTCCAGTGGTCTTTTTATGAGCCTGTCGAGCACTGGTGAAACGGTATTCCAGCTGCAATGCTGTAAGCAGGTACGATGAGAGAAGTGGATGCTATACGGGAGAGCTTCGGACGGTTTGCGCTATCGGTAATCCAGAAGTCGACTAGGTGCTCGGGGTTATTTGGGTAACCGGCGGCGTAGTGTAGCGTTTAGCGCGCTTGGTGTGAGAACGCGTTGCCACGGCGACCGGCTGCGTTCGTCGGGGGGTCCCAAGTTCAAACCCGAACGTAAGCCTTAATACATTCGGCGGCATTCCCAGACCCCCGGAGTAATGTCCCAGCCGGAGGCGGGGAAGCTCGGGGGCTCTGGAATCGAGGAACTCAATGGATATCTATGAGAATTGCGCCTTCCGCGAATCCCGCGATTCAACTCCGTACCTAACTATGGACCCTGATGCTGCGCCCCGAAGATCGGTGCCCGGGACACGCGCACCCTCTGGGCTTTCCCTAGTTACACCACTGACGCTGATATATACCGATCCGCCCTTCGTCGATATCGTTCGGGTGAAATCAAACTCAGTGCTGGAAAAACCAAACGAAACACGCGAGAAACGACGCAGACGCCCGAGAAGGCCGAAATTTTAGACGTAAGGCACGTCTTATCGCGGGCCTGCTTTGGATTTTACCGGAAGTTATTCCAGGAAGTCTGCCAACGGAAGTCAGTGAAATGATAGTCTGTAATTTTAGAGAAGTTTATCTATCAGAGAGAGAAGTTTGTTAGCAGTTTGCTGAATTCCACGCGACAGGCTGCTCTACTCATCTGGCTAGGGCTGCCTGACTGGGACTAACAATAGCGAAAAACATAACTACCCTATTCTCACGCGTATAACGAACCCCTTTTCCGACCATAAAACAGTTCAGAACTCTGCCCAGCTGATTGAAATGCCCGTTCTGGGGCTTTGTTAGGATAGATGCCCATCGGATACACCATGTGAAATATTCAGAACACACATTTTCCATCTGTCAGGCAGAGTTCTGGACATTTCTATGGTCTGAAAAGGGGTTCGTTATATGCGCGAGAATAGGGTGCTTGCAATCTTGAATCACACCACAGGCTCCATTCCATCCACTTCATGAAAACGTCTGCTTCCGACACTATGATACATACCATTGCATCTTCTACCGAATATGATCTTGTCCGACGCGCTAGGCTGGACCCCTCGAGCTTTGAATAGATTCCACGACGCACCTCACTTGCTATTCCTCACTCGAGCGCGGCGAATCACGAGTTACACTGTCGGTGTAACTCGGTTTCTGGACTGAATGAGCAGAACGATATTGTAGGCGTCTTTGCATATCGCTATCTACTCATTCGACTCATTGACAGATGCCATGTGGACGATGACGTCAATTTGTCAATAAGCCCACATTTCTATTCTCATGGAAACGAGATTCGGACCTCAGATATGAGACGGTCCCACATGCCTGAAGATTGTTTCGCATTCGCTTGCAGGGACATGGGATCATGCTGTAGTGTAGTGTTCAGCGCGATTGGAGTCAGGCTCGAGCCCGAACGTGAGCCCGAATTGTGCTCAAAACAAGCCGTCTCCGGAATTCAGAAACTCTTCCACAGAGACGCTCCGATTGTACGCTCCAACAAAGCGGGAAGAAACGGCGGATGATTCCGCTGATCTCATTCATCTCGTTGAAATCATGCGAAGTTTGGCGTGTGACACATTGAAATCTGTCTTTCTGGGCGAACTTTCATTACATGTGTTTGCCGACAAGAGAACAGCCGGTGCCATGGAGGAAAATTCATTTTGTGTCGCTGTAGACACGGGTAAGTCGATCGGCGCCGATGATAACCGAATCAGGGAAAGTACATCCATAGCGACGCGCTAGCGAAGTTCTTGGTCTGGTCCTGGATGCAGACTCGCAGATTTTTTTCCAGAAAACCTTGTGAGGTGCTCCCTGGTTAGGCTCGGAATCTTACGTATGAATAAGAGTACATAGATAACGACTCTTCTGCGCGTCAATTTCTGTACTCTGGGATGATGCGAGAACACAGGGTCCATTCCAAGGCAGCATCCCGGGAATCGGACGAAAGGACAGATGAATGGCGAATGCATGAATGTCACGACCAATCATTTATTCACAGAAGTAAGTGACGACAAGCTTCAAGGAGGCTGAGAGTTATCACCCAGGCTGACGATCGCGCTGAAAACTCGATCCAAGCGGAATCCCCACGCAACTTTCCCTCGCGACCACAGTGCACCTGATTTCAACCCTGGCTGCTCAAATCGCGAGCATCGAAACGGATGAGCCCTTCAAGTTCTGGCATCGAATATGCCCCATCCAAAATGGGATCTCTGAATTCTTCTATCATGGGTTCGGGAATCGCCGAATCGGTCAAGGGCCCCCAGAAATTATCTGGCGGCCCCCAGAGGCCGCGCTGTCGGGGGTAAGAGAAAAGAAGATGACCGTGGTCGGTTTGCTCAGTTTTGAACAAGTAGCATTTATTTTCCGATTACGTGGAAGATTTCAGCTGTTGTGACATTCGAATGCCTCTCTAAAGAAGCGAGAAATCGTCGTTCAGATATCATCGTACAATATAAATATAGTTTCTTCTTCCATCCCGCGCCTCCACGCAACCAGTAGTCAGAATTGAGTCAGCTTCAAACCGTTCATGCAGATCAACATCGTAGTCAGTTATCTAGTCTATCGGCAGTCGGTGTAGATTTCCATAAAGATTCTGAATTCAAAATATATATCATTCCGCATCATAATGTTTCCAATGAATGCCCACTAGAATTCTCTGCTCCGTGTTAGTGGTTCAAGAAGAAGGAATCTTATTCCCGATAGTAGAGAGCAACGTAACATACTACTGGGGATGAGAATGATCCAAAGTACATACTCGTGTTATCAGTTCATTCAATTCAATGTAAGGAGCGATTCCGAGAAGTTGTCCTGCGAAGGGAAATTCCAAGGCAAGTCTGCAGGAGGTTGGGGCATGGATTCTAAGTTTTTCTTCTCTTGTAGTTAAGGTTCTAGGATCAGCTGTGACCGCCACGCCACAGCCGAGTTCCTGGAGGGTTTCGCTTGAATGAACCTTCGAATTCAGTCTAATGATCCAACACTGATTGATATCTGCTCCTCGAAGTGTCATAGATGGACATAACGTTACGAGTTTCTCTGCTCCACTTGAACTTCCGACTCGGCTCTAATCACAACTTTTGGCCTGGACGGCTTTTCCTCGACAAAGTGCTCGGCGATAATAATAATAATAATAAAATAACTTTGTCCCCCTCTCCTCGTGGCAGTTGGCCACCACTGACAGTTGGATTTGATTCAATGCCGGAGCTGATGTACATGAACTTTAACACCTTCAGCTCCGAGCGAAGTTGCGTGATACAAATCACTGCAATTGACCGTAGCGATCCGGAAATGAATCTCGAACCGTCTCCAGAACTCCCTCCCAGGAGAGAACCTGAGTTTAACCCCAGTGTTCATCACCTGAAGACCGAAGTCTTGGCAATACAGCAGGAAACCCGCGCTTCTGGACGCTGCTTTCCCCTTTCCCACTCGAGCGCTTGAGCATGAACTCTACAACAGTAGCGCTTCGGTTCATGCGACGACACTTGGTTGCCAGAATACACACTGTATCTTCCCCATCTAGTTGCAGTGTCTCTCCCGACAGTACAGGAGGCTTAGAACTGCCCTAGAGATTGTATCGTGTTTGCTCCGCGGACGGTTCCCCTTCGTAGCAGTAGTACTCATTAAGTACCCTTTGTTCTCGTCTGAGCCTCACACGATGGGCCCTCACTGGAGGAGCGTTTACAACATTTACCTCTGCCCTGAAGCCAGACCCTCGACAGTTTGGGTAGAATCTCAGCAATACTATAACACATATATAGATTTCCAGCCTCTCATCAACCTCATATATGATAGAATAATATATGCTCTCTGATCTCAGTGTCTGCTTCTTTTATCTACATATCTGACGAGTGTATATCCATATATATATATATATATGTAATATCAATCTGTGAATCGATATTCAGAATCCGTATACACAATTATCGTTACATAGATTAAGAAAAGGGCACCTTTCCGCTCCTTGCGGCTGTTCTGAGCGAGTCAACAGAATGTACTTCCAAAGTGGTCGTGGCAAGAACAAACTTCAAGCGAAAATCAGGGTGGGACGGTCCGAGTGTCGATGTTAAAAATCTTCGTGTATCGTCTATGGTCGCCGTGATCGGAATCAATTGAACGGTCACTGAATCGATCGATCCTCAGTCATCATAATGAAAAAAAAAACATGGTATCGATGAAAATTATTAAGAAGCGACGCCTTCATCATATCATCAATGTCGATAAGGATGATCAATAATGTTACATCCGTACCTAGAATAACCTTAATATGTTTAACATAGTAAGTGATTGTGTGCGTTCCCTCGTACACTCAAAATAGGTTTGTTTGTTGGTTTGTTTGTATCCTGTTGTCGTTGATCAGACCGGCTCACTCCGTTGGCGTTTCGCCAGTCATAGCATATACGAGCGTCCTGGGAGTCCTGAGCTCCACGGAAAAAATCATGGGTCGATGGATCGTGGATGCCGGCAACGTAGTAGTCCACGTCGTCGCCCGGGTTTGTGGGTCAAACCCCTCGGGACCGACGCGAATACGTACGTGGCGACGATAACGAAACGACGCGACACCGCAAGTTTAAGTAGATTCAGGTTGCTGGAGTTTTGCTCGCAGCGTGAACTGACCCGACGTCTCCCGCATCCGTGGGCGTCGGTCAGGAATCCAAGGACGACGGAGTACGGTCATGATCGCAGTGTAGAAATAGAGTTAGGTCGACGCGACTGGTCCGGTTTTTAATTCCATTCTTGTTCTCTCTCGCTCTCTAATTTTTCCGTAATCGTCTCAAGCAGACAGCTCTCCGCGGAAGAGAGTGTCATGACACATTGTTCTCGGACCATCGATCGCCGATTCAATGAGGAGTGTAGTTACCCAATCGCGAGGAATATCGATTACTGTCACCAGAATTGTCCTGCTCGTAGTTATTGTCATTTTTTACCTTCATTTCCGGCGAGAAGTGACGAAGCAAGAAAAAAAAGTTCATCAAACATAACATTATCTCATCGACAACCGCCCTCTAACAGTTCCGAGGGCTGTCTAAGTTGCAGATATTTCTTTTTTTACAAAGTGTACACGTTTTCCCTCAATCGTCAGCCTTTGAATATCGCTGAATCACAGCTCATCGTCGCATCGAAAGGTTTCCCCCTCGATCGAACTCTCGCGCTTTCATCTCATCTCGGTATTCCGATCCGTCTCACTTGGTCTCTTTCCCAGCTCGTATATTCTTCGGGCATTCCGTATGTTATCCCTCCAACATGGAATACATATCACTCCGGGGCTGATCCTCGTCGTGTCAATCTCTCGATAGGTAGTTTAAGTTTATCAGGTAAGTAGTCTCGGTATATCGAACTGTATATCGTCGCTTATTTTGGGCATTTCGTTCCGTAGTCTACTCAAGTTCGCCGCTGGCGAGGTCTCAAGTCCTAAGCCTGAATGTCCCAGATCTCGGCGAGGAACGCTGGTAGCTTCTTGTTCTCCTTCATCGTGAGGCTGAAGCACATTTCGGAGTTCAGGCTTCCGAGCGTCCGGAGCTCGGTGAGGGTCGCGAGCAGCTTTGCGAAATGCGCCGTCGTGTCTCGACTCTGACTGAGTGTGTCGCAATATATCCGAAGCGTATTCGTGTAAAACATTTGGATCTGGTCGACTTTCTCAGGATCCATGAGCCCCGGTCTCTCTGCAAGTCAGAGGAGAAAATTAAAATTTGCCGTAAGTTGCTGCTGCGGGACGAGTTGTGTTGAATTTCGAACTCACGCGTGCACCTGAAATCTTTCTTGACGCCAGTTGTTTTTTCAACGGAAACTCACCTGAGAAGATGACAATCGCTGTGAGCAACGCGTATTCTGCATTGTCCACTCGGAGTTGACACATTTTCCGGCAGAATCGGAACAGGGCATCCGCGCTGTCTCCAACAGACGCCGATCGGTAGTTCTCCCTCGTGTATGGTTGGTTGTTGGCGAAGACGATCGAGTCGGTCTTCATATCGTATTTGCGAGCACCTCGCAACATCATGACTTCGCTCGAGCAAGCTTTGAGAAGCGTGATCTGGTCTTCGCGCTTAAGGGTATCGAAGCCGGGAACCCGTTTGCTGAACTCGACGATTAGCTGCACGGTGAGAATAGTCATCTCTGTGATGTGTTCAAACCGCTTTTGATTGTCTTCATCTGTGTCTCCCAGGGTGAATTCGGTGATTGTCGCGAAGGCCTCGGGCGACGGGCTCTCGAACTCGAGTTGGTAGTAGCACAGCTTGTTGATCAGCGACTCTTGGTCAGGAGTCAGCGGTTGGACCTGGATGAGAAAGGAGTTGTTTATCCACGATTCAAATCTGCTCTGGATCTGGTCTGATCGCCATCCTTGGAGAAAATGGGAGGGGGCGAAGAAATGGCGACGACGTCGTTTGAAACTTACCATCCTTATGGCGCGGTTGAGAGCCATCAGGTTCGGCTTTTCGTCCCTACAGTGGCCAATGTTGACAATGGTTGTGGTGCCACCACCAGTGCTGCTACTGTGACTCCTGTTGCTCTCAATAGGCCGTGGAGGCGAATCTTTTGTTTCATCGGAGCGTTTTTTGCTGTGCCTCTTCATGACGTTCTGAGATTCCGGGACAACGCATTCGGGTCTCATGCCGACCCGAAGACATTTGCGCAAACGACACTGTTGACACTTTCGTCGCATGTACATATCGATTTCGCAATTGTCACCATACTTGCACGTGTACACTGAATTTTTTGTAATCGACCGCCGGAAGAAGCCTTTGCACCTACAAACGTGCGAAACTCCAGTTAGATGCGCCCAGAAAGACCCCAAGACTCCTCAAATCGTTGTCCGGCCTTAGATAGTGATACATTTCGTCGACTACTTACCCTTCGCACGTCAAGGCATTGTAATGATACCCTGAAGCACGGTCGCCACAAACGAGACACAGCTCTTCTTGCTGTCGCGGAAGAGGACCCTTCTTGGGTTTTGCGAACTCCTGACAGTTTCCGCCACTTCCGTTGCTCCCAGTGCTACCGGTATTGCTGTTGTTGTTGTTAGCATCGGGCGGGTTCGCCTGAAGCTGGTGATGGGATTGAGGCATGCCCTGCATCACCATGCTCCGAGGTGATAGCTCTCCCGACAACTGGGGGAAGTAGCCGCCCTGATGGAATGAACTCTGGGGCGTTGAGGGCGACAGACTCTCCTTGCCTGTGGAGAAAAGGATACGTTTACTTAATCGTCATTACCCTCTGGTGGATATCTCTTCGAAGGCGAAACTCCCGCACACTCGAGGTTTCTCGCATAATAAAACGTGCCCAGAGAAGCCTTGAACTCGAGGATAGAATCGTAATCGATATCTTGTCCTGTACTCTCCCTTGAGATCCGTGATCCGAGTGCGTGGGAGAGTTTCAACATACCCATACCCCCGGTCGTTGTCGATTTCCACTCCTAAACAGGAATGGGATTTCCGAAAGATGCTCATTCTAATTCGAATCAATCGTTCTCGATGCAACCAGTCAGCTGCCAATCGGGTGCACTGTTTTGAGTTTCTCCCTTGCGGGAGGCGCCCGGTACTTTCTCTTATGATTCACCAATGAATTTGGAGTGAAAGACGAACCGCTCTAGTCTCCGCCCATTCTCGCTGTGACGGCCACGGCTGGTGCTGCTAAGCACTACGAAAATAACGCCGCTCACTGACAAACAACTATCGACGCGACGGAAAGAACGCGATCGAATGATGCAACCCACAGAGCGAGCGACCGATACTGCCATCGGACTCGATTTAACAAGGATTCATACGAATTTTTATGAGAAAAGAAACTGTCAGAAATCGAGCAGAATGTTGTACATTGTTCAATTTTTCTCTCCGGTACGTTGGATTTTCACGCGAGCGCAGCGAGCGCCATTGAACGCCTCAAGTGAGATATCAACTTGTTCTCGGCATTATCATTCGACACTTTCATCAAACCCGGGGAAAAAAAAACCCAAATTGAAGCTTTGAACTTGAGTGTTCTCCGTTCTTGCCAGACGGCGCGATGCGAAGCATGCTGTTGAAAAAAAGTGGAGATGCTCCGAGATAATGTTGGATAATTTTCCACGAGGCTCAGTTGTTTATATGCCGTCGACTCGGTATCGCTGCTGCTGTTGCTGCTGCGAGAATGCGAGTGTTATTTCGAAACTCAAACAACTCAGACGGCTTTTTTCTCACTTTCAAGGACAGGAGGTGTAACTACCAACACGAAACTGACTGTTAGAGACGTTCTGTTTGGTTGGATTCCTTCTCGAGTTTCTGAAACTATCAACAAAGGCTGCACCAGCTCAAGTTCGCACACATTCCATTCTCAGGACGCGATTTTGATCAAGTGCACAGAAACTTTCTTCGATATTCCGTCAAATTACTCTGCCGGCAGGATCGTGCCGGAGTAATTGTCAGTTTTCTGATTTGTGCTTGAGCACCTCACACGTAACGGACTCACTCAGCATCGTTTTCGGGGGGAACGCGAGAGTTATGAGCTCTTTTTCTTTTGTGTAACTGCCAACCCGTCATCGTCCGTAGATCGCGCTGAACAAGCTGCCCGTGTTCTCACTTACGTACGCACGAACGCGAGCCATCACTGAACGCTTTATTTAACCTCCCATCCGTTATCGTTTTCTTCTGCTCCCATAACACAGAAAGGATCGAATCGACGATGACTTTCCTCCGAAATGCAGAAAAATGCACGCGAGGATCCCGACAGATGTTTTGTAAGAGCTGATCTTGACCCTCAGCTCCAGCCTATCGACTAATTTCTTCGGATGTCTTTTTCAAAAACCAACAGCGTACCGAGAACAGTGGAAGTTTTGGATATCTTGTTCAGAAGCATTGCCATGCGAAGCAGTGAACGCGATCAGATTCTGACGACGTACGTCATGATCGACGAATCAATTCCATCCACAGCCTTCTCCCCAGTCGAAAACGGTGCTACGACCGAATGATTTGGTGATGGTGCCGCGGCCCATGGCCATGCTCTCACTCTAGTCTCTTCATTCTGCACATTCGATGCTCGGGAGGTACCGCTAACGACGGACTAACGAAAAAAAAAAGCAGAAGTGCAGATGAATCCGCCGCCGGGTGTATGTAGTGCACATGGCACGTTGTCCAGTCGTAGTGTAGTCGTCGTGCTTGAGTGAAGACCGTGCACGGACGGTGAGATGCGGAAGACGCCCCCGTGGTTCTCGGCGTAGAGCATCAACAACGGCAGCAGCAGCAGTGTAGTAGTCTCGCCAACCAAGCCGACGTAACCATAACAACGGGGCCCCACGCCAAAACTTCTGTGGGCTTTTTCTTCTTCAGCAGTCGTTCTTTTCACCAAGCAGGTAGACAGGCAGACGGCCAGGCAAGTTGCCATCCCGTGCGGCAGGCGGGCAGGAGGCAGGCTGGCAGACAACGACGGCAGCGGCAGCGGCGGCGGCAAAGCAGCCCGAGCCATGTCTTCTGTTGTGCGAAGACGAAGTTTCTGGCCTTCAGAGCCGAACCGAGGAAAAACACTTTGAAGATTCGAAGGCGGCCGCAGAACCACGACGCACCAGCTCCAACAGCCATCGCCACTAGCGGAGCAGAAGAAGCAGAAGATGGAGGTAAAGACGACGACGACGACGAAGCCCGAGATGGCAGAAACGGCAGGAGAATTGCGCCGTAGAACGAGAAAGCGTCAACTGTTCCGCTTTGGAAACTTTTTCGATTCTCTTCTTTTTCGGCCGCTCCGACGGTGACATTATTGGAGAGAAAGCGGTCCGGCAGCCGGCGGCAGTTTAGTCAGCCAACAACAACGACTTTCTTGTTGTTGTCGTTGTTGATGTGGCTGAGGCCGTCGTCAGTCGACGTCCATCTCGCGCTTTGAATTTTCTGCAAAGACCCCGAAGACCCCAAAGACAGAAGCAACACCGAGCGCTCTGCAAGCGGTGCTGAATTTGCTTTGCTGTCGTGGCGGGTGACTCGTCGTCGGGAGAGGACGCCAGACCAGCCTTCGGAGAACTCGAATCGTCACCAGCAGCCAGCGTGGCGCTACAGAAATTTGTGCAACGCCTTGAATAGGTGCTCACACGCACCTTCGCTCACAACTCGTATCGTTGGCAATGTGGCTCACCGGACCTCCACCATCACCTCGCTCACTCTGGTCCTCGAAGTCGCGGAGTCAGAAATGAGCTCGCG
Source organism: Neoseiulus californicus (assembly GCA_028455905.1). NCBI lineage: Eukaryota > Metazoa > Arthropoda > Arachnida > Mesostigmata > Phytoseiidae > Neoseiulus > Neoseiulus californicus. The sequence continues at coordinate 4,062,677 of JAMQGS010000007.1, forward strand.
CAAACAGCCCCCAAAGAGCAGACTTGCTTCAAGATGGTATCGAAACCAACTTGCCAAGGCTGCCAATAGACAGCGTGTTCTCTCGAAACGGAATCGGTTACAGAAGGACTTCGTCACTTTTTGCACACAATTACAAAAGTCAGCTCACGAGTTTCTGGTTGCGTGACGCATTACTGTGCAGAGAAAGACCGAGATTGGTCGAAGAGTGAGAAGAAAAAACGTTGGAATCGCTCGCTAGCCGCTCAAGTCACGGTGAACAACGTTCTACACTTGAGCCCGAAAACACGGACAAACATCAATGGCTGCGTTCGCGACGAGGAAACGCTAAATTCCAATCCAATCCTCTTTGGACGGCGCTCCTGAAAAATTGTTCTCCAACTCGGACCACGTACCACGAGCACGGATTGTGTGTGATCGTACCCAAAGCGTTTAATACTTTCTCCGATTCCATACTTTCGGTTACAAAACAGAATTATGCAGAAAAAATATAAATGTCAGCCGTCATAACTCTTGTATAACCACGGTGCCTTTTGGAACACCATTGCAAACTGAAAGCCGGGGCATGGGTCCGGATGCGGATCGCATGTAATGGAAGAACATCGACATCGAGAAAACAGCCGTAAGTCACACGAGATCGAACTCAGGCTTCTCGTTTGGGCCGAGGGGAGACCGGAGGAAGATGGAACGAAACCAGGGAAATGCCAAGCCGATCATGAGGGCGAACCCGAACGAGATAGGACTTGAACGGAGACTGCTTTGGCCCCACCGGGAGAAACTCGAGACAGTGCACAACTCAAAGAGTGTCCAATTATATCCTTGGTCGTGCGCATGAGGTATGTATAGGAGCGGATATGAAACCGGAGTTGTTGATATTATCCCATAAGTCCCCGATTTGTTTCCCGTTTTTTCACTTTTCTTTTCCCTCAGTCAGTGATCGATGAAGCTTTCAAAACTCAAGGAAGTTTTCGGGGGAGACAAATTCCGGGAAAACCGGGACCGACTTGCAGAAAGGGAAAAAAGATCAAGGTTAGCCGTCACTGGCCCCAGCCGAGAACATCGGAGTCTCTCGGCTGTCTGGATCGGCAAAGCGAAGCGGCGGAGCGGCGGTGACCGCCATTCGGCCAAGAAAAAATGCGAAGGTTAAGGCCGCAAGGAACTGCTCGGTCGACGGGAGCTACACGAGAACAGAGCGGTAGGTCGCCGAACAACCGACCGAGCGAGCGAGCGAGCGACAGAAGCAGCGAGCAAGCAAGCGAGCTAGCCAGAGCAGACAGACGGAACGGTGTGCCTGCCAGGTGCGCCCCAACCAGATCCAGTGTGTAGGGGTGATGTACAGTGTGGCCTCCTTCTTGCTCTCGTTCTCTCCGTTCCCCACTCAAGAAATTTGAACAATGACAGGTCGGGCACCGAGCGTATGCACAAAAAAGCAAGAACCGATTTCAGACATCGTTCGACCAGTCGGGCAGGCGAGACCTTTTGGGGGTTACGAGAACGCGGTTCCATTGAGCCTCACGATAGATAGGGACTTGTCCATTCAGAAGATTCGAGAAATTCCGAGTTCACGACAGTCACCGCTCGAGTCCACCGACGATCGTGGTCGTCGTCGACAACATCTACGAGCAAGATGAGAAAAATGAAAGATGAAAGATAGGAAGCAAAGGATTCAGAATGGAAAGACGCGCGGCTGTCTGTCAAGCTCGACAAGGTCGGCCTAATAGCCTAGGAGACGATCTCAACGGGCTAAGGCAAAGAAGGGGCGCGTCGTCAGAAGAGCGTATTTCTAATGACTGCGATCCACAAGGTTGAAACACGCGGGATCAATCGGTCACTACACCGAATGTCAAAGCCGCGAGAGCTTACCCACACCTGAGTGATATGCGATGGCCTCTGGGTCGATGACGATCACAGCGAGCCTAATTTATCGAATCCGGCCGATTCCTTGTCTCAATCCAATCTGGAATGACTTTGCTCATTGCCCGGCCATTCCGATTGATCATCCCCGTGGATTGTGTATCCCGTCGAACGATCAATGACTCATTTAGGTTAGTTGAACGTCCAAAACACGAAACCTCCAATCCACGGCACAGATAGTATCCTTCTCGAGCTCCTTCGCTCCCCGAAGCTTCTTTTTCGGATCATGTAGCGGCTCTCGGTGGGAAAACGAAACTATCCCTCTTGGTGGTGGGAAACGATTGGCGGGTTTGTCTGTCTGTTTCGGCAGTAACAACGACATCCCAAAACGTCCTTACTCGAGGAAAAAACGTTCATGACCGACACGTGCGGGTCCCAGCACATTGGATCTCCATACTTCGAGAAAGTAGGGCTCTGAGCTTTTTGGGATTCTTGGATGGCCCAGAGACGATGGAGGCCAATCCATCCTGCTTTAGGCCGTATAGATCACTTTGTGCATTCAACAGATATTATTACAATGTATACGGCGCTTGTTACGCCTATTTTACTGCCTTCGGAAACAAGAGCAGCTGCTATGACGGAAGGAATTCGTGTCCATATAAATGAAATCATAAAACACTCCCTGCATTCCGGATAAACGAAAGACACACGCTCTACTAGACAACGCTCGGCGACATTCTTCGTCGTCGGACGTCATCGCACCGACGACCAGGGCGTAGTTGTGAGAGAAAACTTGCAAGACGTGCCGTACAGCACCGAGAATCATCGAGCATCGGCTCCACTAGCTCCCAGGTTTCGCTTTCGGGGGGGGGGGGGGGGCAAAAACTGCTTTTCAGGATTCAGGATGCAGAGGCTTCCTAGCTATGGCTTCCTGTAGCGAGAGACCACCACCACGACGACGGAATCTCCGCCGCACTCCACCGCCACGGACTGAGGTGAGTCGTAACCAGCTCGAGCAGCTGGGTCAAGGAAACGCGGGGTCCTTTTGCCCGGGTCACACAAATCTCGCTCGAGTAAGTCGACCGGGAACAAAGATTTGCTTTTTTCTCTCCCGTCGCGCCGGCGAAATCCAGGACACCCGTAGGATGTGGAACATGCTAGACGCGTAGTTGGCTCGCGGTAAAAAACAGAGACCTCGGATCAATCTGGATGGAATTGGGAACGGGTCAAAATTATGCAAATATTCCCTTCCTTATATTGGGTGGGCGCGTGTCCCCTCCAGATTGAACCGCCTCCCTCACCCTGACGGGTATTTTAGAGCGCAGTCGGCTTCGTTGGAGTGCCGCGCAAAAGTGAATCTCCAGAGCGAACGCTCGTCTGCGCCGTAGTCGTTTGATCCAAACCAGACTCACTCAGACAAACAGAAAACTGACTCGATGGGTTAGTGGTTGGTCGTCGTCGTTGTGTGTCTGGGGACGCACGGACAGACGAAGGGACAAACGGACGGACGGACGATCCAGACACACAGCCGTGGTTTTGTTTCGTAAGTGCATCGCGCACTAACTGCGTTAGGTCGCCCGCCCGACCGACCGACCGCCCAGCCTGACTACTGCTACGACTTGTACATTAACGATATGGGCTGGACGTCCCTTGCTTTGCCATACGCCTTCATGAGTACTCCAGGCCCAGTCTCATCGTCTCTGTGCGTCGCCGACGAGCTCCCTTATGTTCATTGGTTCGGCCAACTTCGTTGACTCTATGAGTCCATCTGGACAGCCCGGACGACCATCTTTCCGTCCGTGCTGCATATGCATTCCTTAGTATATCGGACGCGGAGAGCATCTATAACTGCGCTGCGGATCCACGCTCGTTCGGTGTCAAAGGGCTCCCTATCGAGACGAGTCGAATATATACTACGGACAGCGTTCCCTAAATAAAGCAAGCAAAGCAAAGCCTCATGGCAATATCGAGCGGCAATCCATGTCTCGAATGCGGGGATTTATTCGCTTACTTCGGCTGGAATCGCATCAGAGGACCTAGCTAGTATGGCGTCCTGTTGACAACCGAGTACGGTGGCCATGCCGTCCGGTCTAATGCTCGTCCGCTCACCACCCGAGTCGGCCACCACGGATCTAGCTTGGTTTGGTTAGCTCGGCCTGGGAGGGTCTCAGATGTCAAACATATGCATCGTCGTTAGAGCACAAGAAAGTCCGGCGGGCGGGCGGGCAGTAGTCCGAGCCATACTTCGAGAGTGTGGGAACTCAACCTCTCTGGGGCCCCTTAACCCAGGAAGTCTCCGAGACGCCGCCGACGACGACCGAGACGGCACTGAGCGAGTGAGACAGAGAGAGTGTGCAGGAATAAGAAGTCAGAGCAGGAAGATCGGGGCGAGAGCGAAGTCTGCTGAGAGCCGCCGCGATTCTAGGTCACAACCTCGCAATTGGAACTTACTCCCACGAACAGCTGAAACTCGTTATGATGTGGTGACAGCGTTCCAAACCGTTCGAGTGAACGGATGAATGAAGAGAACGCTCGACGAAGTCTCAACTGGCGCTAGTTGTGAAGTCAAGAGATAACGTTTCTGTCAGCGCACAACGATTTCGCGAATTGCCGATTCGTAGCATCCGCGATTCACGAGTGAACACGAGCCGGACATGAACGGACACGTTCATTATTGAGTACGGCTGGGCTCAAAAGTTTCGCGTTGTCATGCGCCATGGTCTCGTTCGAGTAGCGCCAACTTGTTGCTCTGCTCCAAATCACGGATTCCTCGTTGTCGAACTCACTCGCGTCTCACTTCTGACTAAGCTGACAGTTCGCTCAGAATGCGTGAGTTTTGATAAGTTATGCATTTGGCCCCGTCCGAAACGCGAATTAACTTTAACGACGGGCACGAGCGGCTAGGCAAGAGTGAGAGTACCCCAGTTGGGGAATCCTGATCCTATAGCCCCGGGGTAGAGCTTCTAGTTCGGACTCCGATGGAATTCGTTCCAGAATCCGCTTCCGTTCTAATTTGGCGGATAGTTCAAACTATCTTTGTAGAGAAAACCAAAACCGCAATTGTTGTACCGCACACGGCTTTCGCAGGAATCCATATGTTAGTGTTCCATAGAGAAGGAAAAATCACGAAGAAATACGGTCAAGATGATGAGGAATGTTTCTTTTTTTTGCGATGGGAGCCAATCCTAGTCAAGCTGCAACACACCCCGTTGCCAGGAGATGTTGCAGCCGCGCTCAAGTTCGCTCCATGGCCATTCTGCTCTCGTTGTGAATGTGCAAGCAACGGTGCGGCGGCGGCGGCGGCTTATGCGGTGTTCTCATCGCTGCAATTAACAGCAAACTAACGACCGTAGATAGCATCCTCGAAGCGATCTTTCGTCATCGCAGCGCATCGGCTGCCTTAGAAGCGAAAGCAGTGGCTGTCGCCGTCATCCCTCTGATTGGATTTGCAAAAAGACCGACACGGAAAGCGGGCGGGTGGACTAGCCGGCGAAGGAAGGAACGAACCAACGGGCAAAGGGACGACGACTACGATGTTGATCGGAATGATTGCTGATCTCATTCCTCATGACTCGCATCCATCCATCCACTGATCCTGATGCCCGTCAATCGGTTTGTCCGTGTCTCACAAGGATTCTTTCGTTCATTTATCTATCTCCTCGACGACGACGACGACGACCACCTCAGCATCGAGTCTTGAGATTCCCACGAACTTGTCTCACCAGGAGTTTTCCGTCAGAAAATTTGCCGTTTTCGGCAACGAGTCGCCGAAAATACCGTTCATGTAGTTTCTGTCGCGACTTCGACTTTCCTCCACATCCGAAACCTCATTTTCGTCTCACGTCAGACTTACTCGATGACCGAAGCGACTAGGCTTGAGCTGATCTGAAGTCAACCAGTGATTTCACTTTCAGCCAACACACCAGACGTGAGGATTGAAGTCTCAGAGGAATCCCAACGAGGGGTTCCCGTGGATTTTCTGAGAGAGACCGGCGATTTGATGCTGTTTGCTCAGTTTCTGATTGATACCTACTTCATGCGCACGGGACCGGGGATTCATCTCTGACCTTCTTCCAATCAGGAAGTTGGTTTTGGTTCCGTTGTTGATAAATTTTCTCTGACGCGGTACAAAACTCGATACGAACTCTCCGGCTACATTGTAACCCTGGTCGCGAGCCGACCATAAAAACTAGCGTGCTTTACGCGCGTGAACCCGAGTTCGCGAATCTAATCGTCAAAATGTCAGCGCCTGCCCGGTGGGCTCATTCGTCTGTTCGCACCGTGAGCAACAACACTCTCCGAGAGTCGATAACTTGTGCAGTGAGTTTCCAGTGGCAGCGTGCTGTGCGCAACTCCTACACACAGTAGACCATTCGAAGCGCCTACGCTGTCGTCAGATCAAGCGATGGTCAACTCTTTCTTTCCCGCTCTCTTTGCCATTACTCGCGTGTTTTCGTCTGTCCATCGTCTGTCTGCGTCTCCCCTGGGCGCGGGCGCGGTATCCATGATGAGAGAGCAATGCACATGTAGAGCACGACCGAGGGGCGTACTGCGATTCCCGATTCTGTCCCGATCTGTTGCCACCGCTCTTTCGGCGAATCTATTCTGGGTGAGCAAATGAGCAACAAAGCAAATGAAGGACCGTCTTTGTGATCATCAACTCATCTCAACTAAACGGCGCGTGCGCTCGACGTTATGAAGCGACGGCGGCAGGTTTTTACAATGTTGTGTTCTGATGTGGCACGTGAGCAAGAGGGAGTGCGCCCGCCGAAGAGGGCCCTCGCGAGAGAACGCGAGGAGACTGCGAGAGTGGGCGCTCTCCTACGAGGCTGGCCGGCCGGCAGGCCCGACTGCCGAACGAGCAAGCGATCTGAGTGCGTTCGTTCATGGCGTCCTTGAAAGGCCAACGACCCCAAGGCCGCTCGACGTGCTTGTAGTGGTGGCACCGTCGTCGTCGTCGTCGCCGCCGCCGATGGTGGTTGCAATGGCAGTTGTCGTCGCGGTGGTCGTGATGCTGTCGTCGCTGAACGGTGATTCGACGGTACCTAATTCAATTCGATGACTTCGGGATACGGCTAGCGTACGCGGGGCTAGAAGCTTCGCGTGTACCTTTGATTTGACCCAAAATGAAAAGAACACCTGATCGATGATTCGAGCGACAAGTCGGTCAATGGCTTTGTCTGACAGCTGGATGCAGATTCGTTGACGCAGTGTTCCCCATCATCAGAGAGCGCGGACAAACTTTCGGCACTCGACGCTTGACAGTCCTCTTGGCTTGGTTATGAATCTCTGGATCTTGTCAAGATTTTGTTGGTGCATCGACACGTTGTTGTTGTTGGTGTTGCATATCGATCCGTTTAGCATGGCGCGAGCGGGCGGGCGCTCGCTCGCTCGTTCCCGGGAGATTCCCAATCGATACGGGGCGAGCGATGTGCTCAATGTGGAAATCTTCGCGAGAGAGGAAAAAACCAAGCCGATTGCCACATTGATAGCAAGATCACCAGCCGTCCCGTACGATGAGCGCGGTGACCGAGCAACGTTGGAACAATATTGAGTTATCCGCGGAACAGATCCTCAAGCGGCAAACAGCTCGATCTATCTTTGACACCTCGATGATTCGACATTCCGTCGCCGGCGTTATTTCCAATGCTAATTTAGAGCTGAACCAAGCTGAACATTTTTTCCGCTCGCATCAACTGGAAGCGATCATCATCATCTGTGGCTTGCGCTAAGAGCTCCGCCTGAAAAACTTGCCCGAACGTGTTGAGCTCCGAAACGACGACGCTCGAAATGCCTTGAGAGCCTCTCGGGTCGGAAATCCACGGTGATGGCGTCATCGCGGCGAGGACGCCGGGTCACGTCGTAGGTTCAACGTTGTATCGAGCTTTCTATCATTAGCGGCACGCGTGCTTGATTTAGCAACTCCGTATGAGCCAGCTTATTGGCTCCGACTTCTGTCCCTCGACTTCCGGTGTCCACATATGAGTCTCGGGGATCTCGGGTCGCCCAAGGTTCGCGGAACGCTGCATGAAGGATCGCACCGGCGGATTTGCAGGGAAGCCGGGAGCGGGTTCGAGTTCCAGCACGTAAACACAAGTTCAAGCCTAGTTAGACACGACAAATCTCATTTCAGACGCTCGAGTGTCTCGGAGTGTTTGCAGTCGAAATTCATTAAGTGGTCCTGGCGACATCACCCTGTGCGCTTTCGGCAATTTCTTCTCCGTTCGCGTCATCTTTCTGCATGTGCTCTGCCTTGCAACAAGGAGAACGAGGGAAAGACGAAGGACGAGGAGCTCGAGCCGCGACCGGATCGAACAGGAAATTATCTCTTAATTCTTTGTTACTTGCAATTCTGGAGTCTACGGGGCGACTGCGATTGAAACTCCGCTAATGAAGATTCGCCTGAGCTCAGCCCGGGCAACAGTTCCGGCCTGGCGGCGGGCGCTTTGCTGCGGGTAGGGCTGCAAGGTCGCCTAGCTGGCTGGCGGGCAAAGCGACCCGCACCAAGTGCGATTCCGCCGCTGCCGCCGCCCGTGTTTTTCGAAAGCTCTAGACGTATTTCATTCCGGCAGCACCAACGATCGAGCTAGACCTGGGATCTTCTCTTGGAAGGTTCTCCGGGGACTCGTTCGAAGGTCCGCCTCCGACACGTGTCCGACCGCGGCTTTCTGAGCAACGATTTTAATGCACAGCAGCAGCGATCGTTATGCTGAATTCGTTCACAATGTCAGACGTTGTACGAAACGAATTCGGAAGTTTCCAAACAAACTTGCTACTTTGCGAACTTCGAAACCGGCTCGAAACGATTCCGTCCGACCGTGCGAGGCACGGACGGACGGACGAACGGAAAGACGGACGGATGGTTGATCTTCTGAGAGTTCGTTAATTGTGCTGCCGCTGCCGTTGGATCTGCTATCCCCACTTATCCGGACGAAGCTTAGAAATCTCACTCGCTTGTTCGCTCGCTAGCTTGCTTGCTTTCTCCAGCTGGCGGCGTTCTCAATCCAACTGTTTTGGCTGTTAGCGACCGATTGGTCCGTGTCTGTCCACTACTGCCTCTGTCCCCCAGAACGGTGGTGACGGCGGCTAAGCCGCTTACAAAGCTGTTGTTGCTTCCAACTGTTAAATCACTAACCCTGCCCGCTAGTCTGCCCGCCTTCCCCACCATGAACTGGATCTTCCTCCCTTCGCTGCCCCCACCCTTCCCCGGAATGTTCACCGTCATCTGCTGCCACCTGCAATCCTTCAACCTTCCTCTTATCTGAATTACGGGGTCCAAGGGCAGGCGGGTTGAACTGGGGCGCGGAAGGTTTGGGTGTGGGTGTGGGGGGAGGGGGAGACACCAGGGACTGAAAGTGGGGATCCATGGAGCAGAGTTGGGAGAGGGCAGAGGGGGGGGGGAGCTAAAGGGTTGCGTAACTCTCGTTCCAGGAAAGTTCCCGCTATTTCCAAGTATGAACGTAGTGAAACTGTCGCGGGAGACGCCGAAGCTTAGCTCAATCGCACAGAGCATGCAATCGAAAGCTTTGCCTCAGTTTACAGTTTTGAGCGACAACCATCAGTGTATAGCTCAATACAGGATACTACGATGGGAACATAGGGTATCGTGTTCAATGATATTCGTCTCAGGGTTACCATGGGGTATTCCTGCGTTCGGGTAAACGGCATATGGGTATACACATGTTTTCGAATACCGATGTTGCCCTGCGCGCCATCGACCGAAGCCAGAAGTTTGGCTACAACTCGATTCGGGTTGCAATCGCTCCCCCGAATGCAGTTAATTGATCCGCTCATGGTTCGACAGCTCGCTTCGAATAGCTTGCTAGCTGGTTTTTTAGCTTTGGCCCAATGCTCTACATAGATGCGTGGCTGGCCGACGAGTTGGTAAGCAAGCAAGCAAGTAGGCAGGCGTGTGAGCGCGTGTTGTTGGCAATGCTTCTGTTTCTGTGATGGCTGGCTTGCCGTTCGCTCACACGGTCGCTCGTTCGCTCGCTCGCTTAGATGTCTGGTCGCTTGTGCAGCAGCAGCAACAGTCGCTTCCATTCGGACGGCTTCTGGTTGCTGCTTGCCTTGTCGCTGGTGCATCTTTGGTGGGCCGTGTTTCTCGGTGCTAAATGACGTATTGCGCGCATGCGCTCTGGAAGAGTTTTGGTTCAGGGTCGGTTGTCGGCTTCGCCGGCCGGCCGGCCGGCCGACCAACCGATAGAACGGCCAACCATGCAGCCAGTCAGACAGACAGCCAGCGAACAGTCGGCGAACGAGTCAGCAGAGCAGGATGGTCGGTGCCGCGCGCCGGTGCAGTCAGTCAGTCAGTCAGTCAGCCAAGCAAGCAGAGTTGCCCGTTTAACCGGCTGAGGAGGGGAAGGAAGATCAAGGCCTTCCCTCGGCTGGAGATATTCTGGAGCGCTGCGCTGCTTCGCAGAGTGAGTGAGTGGCTGACTGACTGACTGACTGGGCAACGCGACCAGCAAAACGCCGGCTTTCCACAACAACAGCAACAACAACAGCGCCGGCGGCTGCAGTCAGCCCCATCGACACAATTTAGGCCAATGGGACGATGCCGGCTACGGCCACGATATTGAGGAAAACGATCATCGTTACTATCATCGCAACAGCCAGAAGCGGAGTTCTCCAACGCCGGGTTTTGAACCCTTCCCTGGACTACGTCCTCACCGGCACAGCGTTGCATGGTGTGGCGAGCTATCGGTCGTCCTAGAACTAGAACTTGTTCCACTGAAGAAAGTTGCGTTCGATCCGCATCGGTCGAATAGGGCTCGTGATTCGTGATGTTTTTGTGAATTGGTTCGGTTTCAGAAATGAAGCCGATTGGTGGTGGCCTCGAAATGGTTTGAAACCAAGCCTGCTTTTTTCTCACCGAGCTAGAGGAAAACAGGAACAACCGCGGGTCTCAGCTCGGGATTCCCGAGTCTGACGCCGCATTTTGGTCGAGTGCTTGGAACATTCTCCAACGAGAGCAAGATTTAAACTGTAACGAGAACTTTTGAGATGTTCTCGCCTTCTTTTTCTCGCGTTTCTTCTGTTTCAAAGCAACTGGTTTCACTTACATCTCCGGTCCGCTACTCTTTCGGTCAAGCGGCCAGCCGCGAAAGGGGGAGAAAAAGTCAAGAGAATGATATCATGATCACGTGTGAGTGTCTGTTTTCCTGAGCGGAACGAAAGTTTGTTTGTTGATCTTGAGTCGGCCGAGCTTCTAGACACGAGTTACTCCGGTTCGAGGATTTACTCGACGAGTCCGAGGACTAGTTCAGCATTCGAAATGACCGGTGAACGACTCGTCAACTCAACGAGTAGCGCCGCCGTCCCAGGGGACGAACACTCAAAACCTGGAGGAAAGCCGTCGTCCAGATTGTTCGGGGATATCTCGTGAGGATTGAGACCGAGGCAATCTCGACAGAAGAGAACTCTCGCTTACGATTCGGCGAGTCCGAAAGTAAGGCAAGCGAAGAGATAAGGGAGAGCTAATGACCGAATGTGGTGTTTCGGGGTGTCACCCCTCGAACAAAGTGAATCATTCATGGATATTCATCGGTGAGAGTGTTTTCGTTTCGTGAATATATATGACGATTATACGATGTTGCCGCCTGTCTAAACACTCTCAGCCTGTCACTAGATGCTTCGCCGCCACAATCAGTTACTGCTGCTGCTGAACAGGCGGTCGCGATCTATTTTTGGTCCGGTTCAGTCAGAGCCACCACGACAAAACAATGTCACCATTGCGCATCCGGGAATTCGCGGGGTACCGGTCGAGAATATCGAGGGGAATGAGGGGGAAAAGAGGAAAATACTGAAGCGGGCCCGTTTCGGTCTTGCAAAAAGCGGTTCATCTTCGACGCGGGCCAACACCCGCGACAACATCCTGAACGTCTGAGGTTCCAAGAGTTTCCGACGAGCCGGAATCTATCCACCCGTCCCTCTATCCGGAGGAATGTATCCGGTGACGGAGACTCGCGCGATGAAAGACGTCCCGCTCGCCGGACATCTTAGCTGCTCATCGACACTATTCAAGCGAATACTCACAGCGAGTAACAGAATATCGCATTCCAAAATAAAGCTATCGCTGCCACTGTCGCTGCTGCATCACGGAACCGTGAGTCTTTGTTTGCGTCGGGCGAATCTGTTTGCGGAACGGTAACGTGTCGCCTGGACGTGCAACACGGTATCAATGTACGGGTTGCCGGGTTCACGCACCGGGTCGACGGTCATCGCTCAGAAAGTCACGCTCCGTACCTCGACAGATTCCATCAGAATTAAAAACAATAGCTTCACCGCGTCACTCACGAGACCTTCCTCACTCCCGTCATCTGAGTCTTTGCTCTCCGGCACCAGCAGCTCCTTTTTTCGGGAACTGATCGTCGGCATCGGTCCTGGGAGAGAAGCTTCCTGAAGTGAGTGACTTCATCGTCTTCGGGAATAAACTCAGCGGTGAATCTTGTCAGGTTCATGGACATTCCTGAATTCATCGACCGCTGTCCTTCGTATCCGTGCCTCGTTCCCTGGTGCCTCAAAAATGGTCTTCCTTTTCCTTCTACGTTTTTCTTCTCGGTCTCGTCGCCGTCTGCAGAATTATTCGCAACTGGACGAGTTTGCGTGATTCAAGAGTTTCCCTTCGGTGTCGCTTTCTCCCACTTCTCCCTTTTTCGTCCTCATTCTCTCTCTCGGTCTCTCTCAGCCTGGAAGGACGACAAAGGGCGGAACGGGAGTGAAGGAAAACGCGTGAAATTGGACGGTGTCGTATGCGTGAGCCCTGGACGTGAGCCGAATTCAAACTTTCCTCTCCAGTTTCTTCCATTTTTCTCGCCGTGTCGTTCCCGCCAGGAGAACGTCTTCGAGCGTCTGTGAAATAAATCGTTACACAACAGTATGAAACGTCTCCCAGGAGACCCTGAAATCAGATATGGCACTAAAAACGATCCGAAGGACTTCTTTCACTGGGAGTTTCTAGGCCTGTGTCGAGCTGTCGTCGATTCTGTCTAGAGACGGACGGCCGACGAGGTCGGGGAGTGACGACGTCTCGTGGCGGCCAGACGTTCGCACGTAAAGCCGTCGATGCGCAGACACATATATGCATATATATGTATATGGATTACCTAAACAAAGACAAACAGAGCGAGCACCGGTTCCATGTCTGGGAATCCATGTCTGATGCATTTGCGTCGACCAACCAACGCTGCCAGAGACTCTAGGAGATACCGGCCTGAGAAGTAGAGAGATCGGAGAACAAGACATCTCAAGCACTGGGACCATACATCTTTGGAGCTGCAGCGGTGGCGGCGGCGGCGACGGCAGAAGCAGCAGCAGCATCAATGACAACGACAGCAACAACAACGTCAGCATATCACGATGACCGATGGTCGAAAATACTTCGGCTCCGCGGACCGCCCGGACCGATGGCCGTCTCGGGAGACAATTCGTGATTTGTTGGGCTTCTACAGGCAAGCTTGAGGGATATGGATTGAGGGGTGAAGACGACACGCGTCCATATCCTGAAAATCTCAACGCACGTCGTCATGCACGCCCGTGCCTTTACCCGACCTCAAAGACAGAAGCCCACAGACCACGAGACGACCAAAATGTCGTCGTTATGCCTCCCCTGTAAAGAAATCGGCCAAACACTATGTATAATGATCTGAGATCGTGAACTCTAGCGGTGGGATGGAGACAGGGCACTCAGGACAACTCGGAAGAGGATTCCCAAAGTTCATAGACATCGGCTGCCACTTCCTTGGTCCACAGTGTCGCCAACAGTTATAAGTTCTCTGAGCGCGGTCATATTTGGCTCATAATATCGGGCCATAGTTGGTCGACAAAGAGCTGTTTTGGCACAAGTCTCGCGTATATTTGGCTTCCCTTACTTAGTGCTGGGCTCGGCACAACGCTCACTGGAGAGGACAATGTTCTCCGGCCGTTTCCTGACGTTGCTCATGGAGTCCCGCGGCGAGGACTCTGCCATGGATCCCGAACAAAGCGCGGGTCAGTTCCATATCAAGGGCATTTATCGACTCGCTAACGGCTGTGTAGGCTATAACTTCAGCTCCGGCTCGAGCGTCAGCTTCAGCCGATCGTGGATCCTAACTGCACAAAGAAACCCCGGTTCGAGTGTCGATTGTTGAACAGGTGTCCTCACGACTCGCTCTGAGCTCCGCGAACTCCTAGCGGGTGCTGTGGTGATGTCTCTCGAAAGCAAACCATTCACAGATAGACCAGAGGGTGAATGAAGCATTTTTCGAGAATCCAACGAGCCGACCAATCGTCCGTCCGCGATCTCTACGACGATCGAAAGGGGGGGGGGTGGAGGAAGAGTGGCGAAATAAACCGAGGGTGGTGGAGGGACGAGGCGGGCAGTAGAGGCAGGATCCTTGTCAAGGGCGTGCACTTGAAATTTTCGTGTGCAGAAGATCGCCGGAAGCGTCGTGGAACTTCGCAGTGTAACTTTGTCCGAGTGCGCTACAGGTCTTTTGTTCTGGGACTTATATGAGGTGCCCCTGCGGAACGCATCGATATCCGATGCACTCCGTAGAGAACAAGAGCAGCATGAGCTGGAGACTTCTTTGTGATCGTGTTTAAGACTAGAGCGAGTCGGTCAATCCAAGCACGGTATGAAGCCCGATGAAATTTCTCCGAAAACGGCTAAGCGCGCATGCATCGAGCTTCTCATGCACATCGTCGGACGAAAGCCACTCGCAGACGTTCGTGAACTTTAGGTGCTCATTGAGTCCTGTCGAGCTCACGATTCAATCACCGAACTTCAATCGCCGAGTCTAGCGAGTGAGCGGATCGTCCTCTTGTCGATCATCGGGTTCGTTCTCGCTCAGGAAATATGAGGACGAACGGACACAAATGTGTATTGACTACACTCACTCACAGCGAGACAAACGGAGGAACATTGTTTCCGTTTCGGCGCGAATGCGTTAGTGCGCTCGGCGATTCACGATTTGTGTCGAGGGAAAGTAACCAACACCCGTCGTCGCCGGACCGCCGGTCTGACTAGGCTTTGGGTCGGCTGCGTTGTATCAACGGAATCTAGTCGTTCTGTTGCCGGTTAGCCTGTCGGCAACACAATAAATCGACTCGGCGAGAATGTTTAACCATGGTACTCGTTGCCGTCGTTGTTTTCGTCGGTTTGGCTCTTGGTTCGCGGCCTGGAGTGCAGGCAAGAGTTTCTCGCTTCTACGCTCTGCGCACTCGGAGAAGTTTCTGACCGAAAAAAGCGTCTGAAAGTTCATCAAGATCGGGCATTGTCCTGATCTAAATCGAGTTTCGAAAATATTTTGCGTCTCGAGCGATTCCGCGGAAACGATTCTGACGAAATCAGGTGGGGAAAACTCGCTCGATGAACTCGACGTGATGAAGTCGCCACGTTGTGTTTTTGTCGAAAAATCTCTCGGAGCAAGTGAACCGTGGCCGGGCAATCCTCAATTTCTAACAAGATTATCTAACATGATCCAAGAGATTATGAAGGTAGAGGACGAGGTGCCCAGCGTTCGATAAGCGGTGCCCACCAACGTGGGACCGCAGAAAACGCGGAGCAACAAAATTTCTTACACCTTGCGTAACGTCGCTATTTTCCACTCGGTCAAAGCCAGCATTCCTCAGAGGGATCGAACGAATCGAATGTTGGTTCCATGATTCCACGAGGATCAGACCACCGTGCGGGTCTGAGGTAATTAGGCAGGCAGGCGGACTTGAGGCGACGTCACAAGTGTTGTAGTCAGCCACTTTGTTTTGAAATAATCCTTTCATGACGGAAGAGTACATGGGAACTCCAGATGAGTCGAATACAGCTGTGTATCTAAGACCAGCTGTGGATAGAACACGTTGCTTCCTAGTGGACCGGACGAATACGCATTAGGTTCCATGCTCTCCGTTCCACTAACAGTCAGTGAGTTTAACTCCTTCCTCTCTTGGGCCATGCGAAAAATGAACTTCGCAAGCTTGCTTTCGGGATCGAAAACTGCGCTGCTGCTCATGGGAGACATCCCTCGTTTGTCTCTCCGACTTTATCCCGATCTCCAATTGATTTCTCGTCTATTCTAAATTCGCTAATTAATCGAAGAATAATTGATTCCAGCCAGACACATGAGATCATCAATCGTTGCGAGACATTTGCAGTGTCAATGACAGCGATGACGTAATCCGATCCAGAGCTGAGTTTCTGATCTGCTTGTACTCATGCGTGACACTGTAAAGTCCCACGAGGTCGCGAGAATAGCGATTCTTTCTCCGGAATCGAAGCAGAATGACTACATAGTTCATTGCCGGTCGACTGCGCCTCGCAAACACGACAAACAGGTGGAAACACCTGCATAAACTACCCGAGATAACTTTACTTCTAGGGAAATCTTTCATGGAACAGCTGACTTACCCTGAGAGTAGATTTGCTGCTGTTGAGCATGTTGTAGCTGCGCTTGCCGCAGTTGCTGTTGAGATTGTTGCTGGAGTTGTGAGCTGTTCGGACTGCTGACATGACTAACCAAGACTGTCGTCGAGTTCTGCTGCTGTTGCTGCTGCTGCTGCTGTGCGATTCCGTTCGAGTCGAGCTTTGCTTCAACATCCCAAAAGTCGAGATCCATCTCGCCGATATCTGAACAACTTAACGACGGCACTGGCGAAACCCCGGTATGACCAGCCTGTTGATTCTGCGCTGCAGCGGCCACAGCGGCTACGGCGGCAGATGTCGGAACCGTACCACCTGTCTGATACTTGCTGCTCTCGTTCGCGCTACAGGTGTTGTTGCTGGTGGCAGTGGTGATGGTGCCGTTAGCTGCGATTGCGGTTCGGGTGCTCGCTGCCGTGGAGAGGTCCCTGATCGAGGACGCCGACCAGGACACCACGGGAACCTCGACCGCGGCCCGCTTCCGATTGGTGGTTATCACAAGCGTCGAGCGCTTGCCGCAAGCGAAATCCGCGACCGGATTCGCGACCAGCGACTCCGCTTCGTCAACGAAGTACTGAGGATTGATCTGGGGGTTCATACCGCCAGCGGTGTTGGGGCTGTCGGGCCGACAGCTTGACGTGATGACAGCTCGAAACGCTGGACGAGATTCGCCGTTCTGAATGAGATTCTGTTCACCTTTCTGCTGCCAATTCTGTTGCGAGCGCACAGCGAACTCGGCGGTACTGACACCTGCCTTGCTGATGATAACGCTTGTCGCAGCTGACGAGTCCGGGCTGACAGGGATTTTCGACGACGACAACAACGACGACGTCGACGACAAGGAGATCGCGCCGGACGACGACGACGACAACAACGGCGGTGGCGGCGGCCGCTTCGACGTTGACAAGTTAACTAGAGTATTCGTTTCACTTCTGACACTTTGAACTTTCGATTCCGCGCTACCGTAGCGACGATGCACCGCACTACTATCTGTGTTGAGTTCTTTTCGATTGCAGATACTCGAACGATTCGGCAGCCACAGTGGCATAAAAGAGTCCATCGGCAACTTGCCTAGAGGCCCGCTTCCGATGTCGCGCACACACTACGAAGCGCCGCCGTAATTTCGGAGTTCGCCGGCAATTCTCTCCCTCTCACTCTCTTGGAAACAAACGTCGCAATGGTCCCGCTCGGTGAACTTCCTGTCTGCAAACACTGTAAATCCGAGGTGGTTGGTCTGAATCGCTGTTCATGTGACACAAATCGCCAAACGTATCGCTGCTCTCGTTGCCGGTTCGGTCTGATACGACAGCAACAACAACGAAAACGGCGACGACAGCACGACGCTCACCGGTGCGATAGAGCACGTTGCCTGAATCAATGTTTTCGACGGGCAACGCGAATACACCCTTCCTCGACAAGCCTGTAAGAGTGACTGACTCGGTTCAAGGTTGATTCTCTCACCGCGCGCGATGGAACACCGGACCCTCGCTCAGCTTCAAGGCCAGATCGACTGCAGCGCCCTCTGTGGAAGCCGGCCGTCGAAAACAGAAAAAGAATCAAATAACTTCTGTTTCTGATACGCAAACACAGACAACACAGAATGTTCTTTTTTTTCGTTCGTTCGTTCGTTCGCTCGCTCGTCCGTCCGACGTCGTCGTCGTTCGGAACGACCGTCGGTCGCCCGGCCGGCCAACCAGCGTCTGGACCGTTTTTCACGACACACATCCCTGTTTCCTTTCTCTCGGCGGCGTTCCGTCGTTCCAGCCCGTACGCGGCGCCGTTTTTTCGGGAAGAAAGTTGAACGGGGTCGATCTTCATTCGATTTTCACTCTCTTCCAATGTTTCCTTCCACACTCTCGAACAGGTGACCGCCGCTCTTCTGGTTCACTGACTGACTCGTGCTCGCTCTGTGTTTGCCCTGCGGCTGCTTAGACACAACAAACTGTTGAACGAACGAGACCGAACAATATGACTTACATCATCGTAGTCACCGAGCGCATTTCATCCAGACGGACGTGCTAGGCAGGATAGAAAAATGCATAAACATTCCAATTGAATGAAAAGCAGTGTTCGCCTGTGGACGATGTGAGAAAAGAGGCGAACTTGAACTGAAACGCCGCCGATCGCATGAAAGAGACCCTCCTAAAAAGCGTCATCACAACCGAGCAGGGATTTGCCCCGGCAGGTGGCTATCCGCCGCGACAGTGTTTTATTTGGATCACTCAAGCGTGACGTCATTTTTTCTTCATAGATTACGATCCCCATTACGGCGAAAACGGTTTCCGATCATATTTTGTTGCATTTGTTTTCGAAGATTCAAAATACAAATTTCGCAGATGGCGATGCTGATATCGAGCTCCCTCGTTCCCTGTGGAGGAAAAGTCACGGTCGCCTGTGAGTTGATGAGCACCGGACATTTTGAGCAGAAAAGAGGAGTACCTAGATGAAACCGCCGCGAGGATTCACAACGAGCGGAGCGGAACCCCGAATCGCTGCGGGTGCTGCCTTAACCTTGAAATAGCGAAACGACGAGCTCAGTGACTGCGTCCCCACAACGTCTCGCGAACGGCTCTGCTCTGGTATTGGAACACCAAACCCGGATTTGTGGAAATAACGCTAGAATCTGTTCCAAACGAAGAGAGACGGTTCTGATCCTGGAAACTTGACAGTTTGAATCGTCTGCAACCATGCCGAGTTTTCGCGATTGTCTGCGACTTCCTCCAAACGGGCTGCTGCTCGCAAGGACTCTAGAACGACTTTGTAATCGTCATCATACATTACTCAAGGTGCATGTCATGAATGTCATGCATTTCTTCCCGTTTACGTCTCCCGTATGGAAGTTTTGCCTTTCACTCCCGAATCTCGGTTGGAGACAAAGTATCTCATTCATGAAGGATTCTTTTGATGCTTCATGGCGGAGTGTACGCGACCTGATGTTGGTGCATCTTTTTCGAATCCAGGTTATATTTGGAACGTCTGTTCAGACGTCACTCGGAAGTTTGACTCTCCTCGCTCGCAGAAAGGTTTGTTGAGCGTCGAATATCGAATTCCCGCGGATTATGAAACAAAAATCAGGCTTTGACAGGGGTTCGGATCCACTGCGAGCGGGATGACTGGAAGCCCCTCTCAATCCTCATCGAAGTCGCACTCTTCGGAACCTCCAGCGCTCCGATTCCCCCTCTCAAGATAAATTTCGGGATATATTTTCCCTTCGTTCCATGATCTCGGTTAAATATTTCGAGAAGTTCCTGTTTTCTATCACCGATAAAATGATGATTCGAGAGTATCTCGTGAATGGAAATTCGTCCGTCCATATAGCTCGTAACCCCGGACAGCACGTAACGCTCCATGCGCGGGAACATCGCTTCCTAAGGTGGCATCCTGTTAAATATGGCCTGATATAACGTGGGTCTTGTAATGACTTGAACGAAAGGCGCAGACCCCTTTGCCGCCTCTTGTCAGCAGAAGCGGTCAACGCGGCCAATCATTCAAATGCCCTGCCGAGGGTAACTGGGGTTCGATCGAAGCGGAATCGGTCGTCGGCATCGCTGGCCGCCCGAAGGTTGTTGGCCGTTATGTGTTGGCGGTGTGCTCGAAACAACCCGTCCTTGACCTCCTCTGGCGGGAATCATTCATTTCGCGTTGATCTCCTCCATGTGTGTCGGCGTCGCTGTCGTCAGAGCCGTCAATCTCGATTTTTGACTTTGGAGATTGACGACTTGAACTTGTAATGTCGAGCCATCGGGATCGCGCAGAAGGGCTCCGTACGACCTTAGGATTCCCGCGAGCATTTTCCACTCCCGAACTCTCACCCAATACACAATATTGACCTTGAATAGGTCGTTCTTTTCCTCCGTGCGCTCATTTTAATTCATTTGTGATTCGTCCTGGTGGCAGAGATCATTTCCACGCGCCGACAAGTGCGAATAGAATCAGGACGGAGGGGAAAGAACAGTTTTCTTTCGGTTTTGTTTGCATTTCAGCGAATCGCAAGAACGTTTCGATCAAGTGCTCGACCCTCCGAGCCCATGAGTCGAGTCATACCATCAGTTGAATGGATTGAAACGCCCTTCGTTCGACCTTGCGACTCCATCTAGTTTGTCTAGATGTCGGGCTATTTTCAGTCGGGAGCTTGGGGCTAAGAGGCTTACAGCGGAAGAAATTGAGGGGAAAAAATGTCGACAGTAGCTTTCACTTGTATTGGCATCAACAATGAGTCTGATTGAGCGCTGCGACGTTTGAACGAGGGGAACTACGTCGACCGATTCAGGACGCGTTGTTGCTCTCGCTCAGATGGAGACCTTCGAAATACCTGCGATCCTTCGCCGCATCTCTTGTTCCTTCCCGAGACCGTCCATTTGACTATCGGAGTGCCTATCGTTTTTATCAAGCCACCTATCACTCCATGTATCCATGGAGGTGCTCGGTCAGTCATCTCAATGAAGATAAACAGTTGCGGATGCCCGAAACGGGGTCATGCTCACAACAAGACCAAGGTTGGTTGAATGGCCAGCCGGCTGCTCGGTCGGTTGGTTGGTCGGTCGCTCGGCCCGCTACAACGCACTCCAACGTTCAACTCGTAGTAAGCGCACTGTTGACCTGCATAGGATGAAACGACTTTTTGAGAGACACTAAACACAACCGGATGCCCAATACCGGAACGAAATAATAGCGCACGTGGTGGAGGACGCGGAAAGCGTTTCATGGCTCCCGCAGTTTCTCCGTCTTGATTTCTTAAACTCGGAGCCTTGATCTTCGGCTGGGCCTTCCGCCGCTGAGCCGAATTTGCATCAAGTTTGTCGTGGATTAAAACAGACCTGCAGCCCGGGGCTCAACGCACTCGCACTTTTAAGCGAATATCGCACGGAGTGTACACCAGTGACCTCGTTCGGGTAAGATGGAAGTGAAATCAGCTGCGAATCCCTCGCCCATCCATATATGCCGCTCAATTATCACTTCGATGTCATCGAACGTCCCCCCTGACTTCGCGCCCCCCTCCGGTCGCGGAATGAGAGCGCGTAGCAGAAGTGGAGAATCATGGAATCCTCTCAAGCGCTTTCCGAGTGAGAAACGTAACGAATTCGCTCGCTGAATAAGTTCTCGTTATCTTCATTCACGTGCGGTTCGAGCTCTGGGAGTTTAGAATTCGATTCCTATTGAATGATCTCTGCATCGAACATTTTTCGCTTGCCGAACACCTGCGATGTTGCTTTGATGTGGAACTAGCCCAATCTTCTCCGACGTAAGCTCCATTTCAAGTTGTCTCCCTCTCTCGTTTGCGCTGACTTACGGAATCACACAGGTCTTCAACGGAAGCGGATTTGACCGAACATCGGATCCTCGGGACTCGGCATGGATTGACTGACTATAGGCTGCTCATCATTCATGAGGACAACCACGGTCTATGAGTCGAAGGAGAAGGGATGCCCCCACGAAGAGTCTGCCACAAATAGCCGGTATCACCGATCGAAATCCTCGTATAGAACTGGATCAGATTCCAACGATGGATGAACCTATGAAGTCGACCTCGACCTCACGGAAACGTAACGTGATTCCGCGCGGGATTTCCCAGGACATATTGCTGTTTTCGTCGTCCCTCTTCTCATATCGAACTTGCTAATGCTGGAAGATATCCTGCAAAGCATGATTGAGGTTCTCGGAAAGTCAAAGACCCCGCGGAACGATCGAGGCCGCGGCCGTAGAGTACGAATCAATCCCGTGGCTGCTGAGACCGAAGGCCTCCTCCCCCAGCTTCGACCGAGTCAGAATCATTACTAGAGTCACTAACTTCGTCAATACGGAACCACGTCCACTGCATATTGGACATACGTGCACTGTACGAGTCTACGTTCAGCTTCCCGACCGCCGGGCGTGCCAATGCTCCATCGGCGGTCGTAGAGCTCCCGTACGCCGCGCCATTGTCGTCTCAGAATGCCGTTTCGAGATCGCTGCTGCCACGCTCAGAGCCATAAAATGAGAAGACTAGACGTACAACCTTGACGGAACAAAAACTACGGATCGGAAACATGGACGAGCGGAGAACGGAATCTCGTAAAACTCTTCGGGGCCCTGTTTTTAATATATAGCCCTATATTCTCCGGAGCATTATCAAGATTATACTCCGCAATTTCACTGTCAAACAAATCGGGCACACACTCACGCCCTCGCTCACTGTGAGTGAGCGAGGCAAGTGGGTTTCGGGGACTGGATTCATGGCTATTTTTACTCCCGTTTCCCTAAATATGTATGAGGCTTCTAGACAACAGGCTACGCACTCTGATGACGGGACGAACGGAAGAAAATTCGGAAGAAGTTCAACTTTTCATATGCGGCGGGCGTCGACGACATCAGCGTGCGCGTAATACGAGTCGAATAAAGTTTCAAGATCAAGACCGGAGCTGCTGCTGCTGCTGCTCTCCTTCTATATATAGGGTTCTGCCGTGTAGACCCAGCGGTGAGAGAACAGAAGCACCGCGATCAAGGCTACAAAGATCACCGAGAGACCCAGACCAGGAGGGGACTGACGTGCAGACCGACCGACCGACCGACCGGCCGACCGGCCAACCGATAGATGGGTAGACGGCGGGACAGACAGAGCGCTCGAACAACGACGACGACTCACTCAGAGACGATAGATAGAGGGATAGATAGGGTCAGAAGGAGAAATAGGGAACCGAAAGAGGAGGATAGATTGATAGATACGCAGAAAGACTGCGAGAGAGAAACAATGAGCCAGACGACAGTGGTAATAAAATGGACCAAATCGCCCGTCTGAGCCGAATGGGCATACGATACGAAATACATCAGCTTTCATCTGAGCGGCGATCGTTGCTTCTCCATCTCCCCTCCTTCTTATTTGCAATGGAGCCCGAATGGTTCATTCCTTTTAGGTTATATCTTGGAGCGAGGAACGAATTCCGGGAATCTAAAAGATAATAAACTGAACCCGATCTCATGATCGTCGGAGTTAGGATCCTCTTGAGATTGGCATCCGCTCTGCATTGCGTCTTGCAGATCTTACGGCGAGCACGCCACGTTCCGTTGACACAAGAGACACGCGAGAGCATTTCTTCCTTGGAATGGAGCTAATTCAAAGCCGTAAACGGACCCCAATGGTCAGCACCCACAGAAGCCGCAGTCGGTCACACAACATTTTACGATCCAGCAGCCGTAAATTGAGCTACAGATGATGACCGAAATCGTGGTAATCCTTTGTTGTCGGTCGATACCGGCAACCAAATGGCCGTACGTTGTCACATGACAAGCTGGATGCGTAGTCGTAGAGTATGATTCCATGGATTCTAATATGGTTGACGACGAAAATTGACTCACAAAACACACTCTTCCAGGCGGCCACTCAGTCAGACGGGCAGTTAGTATTCGCGCGCAGACACGTTTGCATCGGTCCGCATTATATCAGAGAGCGGCGTCGTTTACGATAAAGCACGAGCTCGACGACGACTTCATGTGGAGTCGTGGCGACGTTTTTAGCGTGACGACGCGACATTGCGCTCGAGCGACCCCATCCAATCTCATTGTCGGATTCACTGCTGTCTCGATGTCGAACCAGCATTTCAGGCCAGTGGCTTTTCATCTTAACTCCCGGGAGCAGTCGTACGAGTTACACAAAGGCTTGAAACATGCTGCCGGCTCGTCAGTCTGCTGACAGACAGACAGACCGACCGAGCGACGGGCAGCCTGACAATCGGAAGGACAGACGCACGAGGGACAGACAAACAAACATCTAACGAAGCTCGGAGGCAAATAAAAGCCTTCATATGAAACTCGTAATAAAATCGCCGACAGGATCCCACTAGTGATCGATCCGATGTCCCTCCCCGTCAAACGGGCAATCCTCAGAGTGTCTGGAAGGATTCGGCACGAATGAAGTCGTTGAGGTTGTATGGGGTCGATCTGCGGTGTCGCCATCCATGAATTGAGGTTATAGATCCATGAAAGCATCCTTGAAGACCAGTTTGCTCTTCGAGAGCTCTCGAGGCAGCAGCGCCGCGATCGTGGTGGCGTCGATGACAACGACAATGATTGTGTTCATGCTGCCAGCTCTCGAGTCTTGCGTTATGTGCGTCGTTCCGGCTCGCAAACAGGTGAAGAATAATCGAGCGGGGGGAAGATCTGATATCACCGATCGAGAGTGGCGAACGGACGACATCGGATAGCGGGGGAAAAAATCCAACGACGAGCGCGTCCCGAATCGAACTCTTGTGGAGAGTATTCGGTCTGTGTTTGCATTGTAAAGTGTTTATTTGTTTGCTGGAAATCCGAAACGCTCAAGAGGATTCCCCCCATTCTCCTCAGCATCTTGAGAACCCTGAACAGGAGCTCGAGTTCTCAGGGTGTCAACTGAGAAGGGGTGGAGGGGCCAAGATTTCGAACGGGTCTCTTGCCACTGGTTCTCCCCTCCGCCCTGACTGACCTAAGTCTTGTCTTAGGCCTATTGGCCAGCTGGCCTGTTTCGGAAGACCTGAATCTTGGTGATCCAGTCCATCCAGCAGGTACAACATCTCCGCGACCCGCACTCGGTCTGCTTTACTCCAAATGCCTATCGGTCTTTTGGACTGACTTTTAGATGCCGCATTGTCCACGAGCACGTGCGGATCGGGCTCCGCTCACTCGTTCGTATCCTTGAACTGCTTACAAGTAACAATGCTAGTGGCGGTCAATGGGACCGGCGATAACCCAGTCTCCTCGAAGCCTCCGCTGCAGCAAACGTTTAATCTGGCTTCTATCTCTACAGTAACTTTTCGAGCTTTGCGTTTCGTATGCTATCGTCAAGAACCATGACGTCTTTTCGGTCAAACACTCCTACATAGATATTCACTCGAGCCGCATCCGACTCGAAAGCCTGTGGAATTTTCCGGCTAAGAGCTCGGTTATCAAAACCATCGGAAGGTTCTTCTTGAGGCACGAAGAACAACGTCGACCACCCGATCGCGAGCAGTTGTTGTACAGGCGCTATATGAATCCGTCATCCGCTCTCCGGTGGACCCTTGCATACTGATACCGTCGGTACTGAAACGTATCAGGCAACTCTTCGGAATTTTTAGTAGAATATCCCACGCTACGACATGGAAGCCGGGCTCCACCGCTTCCGTGACACGATTCCGATCAACTTGCTTCGACTCCGAAGGTTGGAATAGGCCCGACCTACTTATTATAAGAATGCTTCCACCTCTCTAGTGACAGATTGGACTCCATTATACAGTCTCACCCGCTCAATCAGCCGGCGGATGAATCAAGCACACGATTAATCGGCCACCATGCGTAATTCGCTGAGGATCCTCGGTTCGGGAACACCTTACACCATCGTACTCCTGGTGAACCAGGCCCCGAGGAATCGATTTCTCCTAATTTGATCATGGCCAAGTGGCCCCGTGGTGTCTGCTCACGACCGACTCGGTTCCATGCTTCCGTTTCATTGGCGATGGAAGAGTATATCATCAGATCCTGAGTATTTTCCATAGGCCTCAAATTACCACCAGAACTGAGCGAAGACGGAGACTCTCAAATGTGTTGAGTCGGCACGCTGAAAACACGCTCACCCGTATAACATCCGAGATCAGATCCGGAGTCCTCTGGGCAACGGCTATCGCGAACTGCGCGATCCTGTCAGAATTCACCCTTGGGAACGCAGCATTTCGAAACTCCGGAATCGCATGATATCGCCGTCATGCATCCAATCAGTGAGTTCATCGCCGATGCAACCAGAAAACTCCGCATCGACGAGTTTTGCGACAACAAGTAGGTCAGCCGGGACTCACATCGCGCTGTCCGTGAGTCGGCCTAGTACACGCTCTCGCAAGTGCATCCTGCAGCCGTCAATTGACTGCCTAACAGGATGTCTGGTGGCTGGCCTGCATGCTTGCTTGCCTGCCTGCCTGCTCGCTCGTGCAATTGAACGAGGGTATGAAAACTTGACAGCGTAGGGAATAACATTCAACCGTTTAACGGCTCCCTTGATTGCAATATTTGACGCAGTGGTCTTCAGCCGTGCTCCTCCATCAATCGTTCTCTCGTGACGCGTGCGTCGATCGCCCGCGCACAGGTGATAAAAGCTCAAAAGAAGAAGCTCGCCGGGAAGAAAAACGACGAGGAAAACAAACGGAAAGAAGCTATGTATATCTTGAGCGCGAAAATAACGTTCCGCGAAATAATGAGATCTGTTTTGACCAACGATGAGACGGAAGTTGACGAATCTTTGGTTATTCGGGGAAGGAGGCTTGAAGTAGAATCAGGCGAGGCGCTCCTGAGTTCATCAGGATTCCTCGGGGAGAAGGTGAGAAGCGCACGGATTTCTCGCTGAAATCAGGATCAGATATCATGGGGGCCCGGTACACGTAAAGAATACGATCCGAAGACGAAGTCCTGAGTTTTCGAAGTCGTGCCTCGGTCGGCTCCCAGCGCGCTCCCCTGTTTCCTTGACCTTCGCTCAGGATTCTAGCTCGATCTATGTGGTGTTTGTAAAAGCGCTTTCCCCAATACTGTTTTCTTGTCGGGTTGTTCTAGTTCGGCACCGTCCCCTCCGCTGACTATCTAATGATACTCACCCGAACAGTTGACTGCTCATTAGTAGAACAACTGCTCTCAGAACATATGTTGATTACTCCGGTGAAGTCATCATCATAAATTACACCATTGTAGAATCCACTGCTAATCATAATCTCGAATCATCACCATTAACGCCGGAGCAAACCGTTAGCCGTCAATCGTCCCTATGCACATTCTGGTCCGCATGGTCTCTCGTATGAACATGTTCTCACCACCTCACAGGGAGCGGCCATGGCTACTTGTTGGAAAGGTGAGTCGGAAAGTTTCATCGGCTTTTCGCATCAACCTAAATTACTGTCACAAGGAGGAAACTGAACCCAGGAGAACAAAAGAGGGTTTCATGGATTGTGAATGCAACTTGGGCACCTTAGGCCTTCGTATCCTCCATTCAGTCCGCCGGAATTTATATCTAGATCCATGAAGGAATTCAATGAATTCAATATGTTCGATATGCCTTCGACAATATCCCTTCCCTCTCGTTTTACCTCAGGGAAACTTTCCACGCCTATCTTGATGTTGCGATACGAACTGTGCTGTAGTGTCATACTCCGGAGAACTCGGCGATGGTTTCCATACTTTTGTGGTGATTCTCATCTTTTCCCCGTTCGAAGTGTTCCGTGACGATGCATCAAGGTTTTGTCATCTGCGCGACCTTGAGCGACCCGTATACACCGCACGAGAAAGTCAAAGACGCCAAAATCGACCAGCAGTCGTTATGATGAAGCGGGATGTCTAAAACGACTCAGAGGGGACTGAGGCAGTTTATGTTTATGACGCTGAGACATCACGACCGAAACAATGAGGGTGTCGGCAAAACTGCTCAAGGCGTTCCTGACAACGCTGACAACAGTGGGCTGTCGGCGGCGCCGACATTCTTCACAGCGAAATTGGATTCCGCGAAAATTAAGAGATTCTCTTGCCGCGGAAAAGCCCAACAAGACCGAATGAACGCGAGATGAGCCAACTCGGCTTGGAGTTCAGGGATAGTTGAGCGGGGTCAACAAGTGGGACACTGCTGCGCGGAAATATTACTTTCCTCACTGGAAAACAGAAAAGGTTACGAGTGCGGTTCTGGACTGAATGCGGGTCGGGAACAAATATCGACGAAGACGACGGCGCCGGCGTCTAGAAGCTCCGTGACCCGACAGAGGACAAACAGACCGGGCAGACGGTCTGGCTGACAATGTGTTGAATCCGCTGTCGCCACAACGCAGAGGAAAAAAACGGGAAAAAGGTGGTGGAGATTTCAAAGGAAAGGATCCGAACGTTGGGAGCAGCAGAAGAAAGGACGAACAGATCCAATGAGCGAGCGAGAGCAGAAAGAAGCTTTCGACAAATCCGACTCACTCAGGCGCACAAGTCACGCGAAGTCAGCCAGTGGTGGTAGTGAGTCGGTCGCTTGCTTGATGGAAGAAGCGCGATTCTTTCCGAAACCTTCAAAAGTTCATTCCGGGCAGCACTAACGTGTGGGGAGTTTCCCATTGCTCAGAGGATCGGATATTCAGGATGCGCTCATCCGCTCCTGAGCTTCAAGAATGGCCGAGCCCTTCTGTTTTAACCAAGTGTGGCCTGTCGGCGCTCGTCAGCCTAACCACTGATGACATCACCTGTCCGCTGGTTTGGGTCGTACATATGTTTGTCACTTCTCCTGGTCGGAAATCCCTCGTTCCGAATCTTGCAACATATGCTCGAAGTTTCCTCGATTGACTCCTCGACAGCCTGATGCTCTCTCGTCATGTTTTTTTACAGAGATGCGGATAGTTGTGAGATATTGCCCTCGGGAATTCGTTTGTCGTGCAGCATAAGCTCGGAAACCACTGAAATGTTGCAGGATAACAACATCATCAGCCTCCTTCGACCGAAGAATCTGATCAAGAAGCACTTTTCAGAGCCAAATGTCGAGGTCGGGGTTCGTTCGCGTCGCCTTCTCTCTCATCATATCCAGAAGTGGTCCCAAAGTCCCGAACTCAGAACTGTGACTGGAAAATGTATGAATTGGTATGAAAGTACGAATTCCTGAGTGAGGAGAAGTCTGAGGAACATAGCTGTAGGAACTGGAATGGGGACTCTATCGCTGCGGGTTACAGCCCGCTGTAGAGCTATCACACGAAAACCCCATTTCGTTCGGAAAAGGTGCATCGGACGCAAAGAGTTGCAGCCGCACAACCCATGAGAGTCTGAAAAGCAACGAATCTTTAGGTTTCACTCTCATAAAATCAGTCAAATGCGGCTTGAACGCCTTTCTTAATGAGGGCATCGATTCAGGAAACGTGGAGATATCATCACGAGAGCAGGCCTCATTCCTGAGAGAGGATGTTCGCAAGGGAGTTAGATGCAATATCTCAGTGTCATTTTGTTTCGTCGAAATAGCGAAAACACGCTCCACACAAATCTCTCCGGAGCCGGGTCCTTGTAAAGAGCGAATTCCTCGACGGAAACCACCTCAGAAAGCGACGCGCGGGAAGGAAATCTCATGGTTTTTTTCCCTCCCTTAACACTCGAGGGTTTCGCTCTCAGGTTCCTCGGGATATATTGCGGATGTTGCTCCGTGCGCCACGTGCCGTGGCCTTCATCGCCTTCAAGCTGTTGTGTCGTCGCCGAAGCAAAGCTTGCTGACCCACAACCTTTCTCGCGAACTTATTCAGCGATTTTGAAGGAAGATCTACATGTGGGTCCTGGAAGGCCTTCCGACTTTTTCCGGCGACCGCCTTTTCCGTCTTGGGAGAAAGTTGCAGCTTGGAAGAAGCTATGGGAAAAGTCACCGTAGGGGAATGTTATATCCGACTCGTAATATGCACTACCAGAGAGTTTCGGGTCTCGCCGGAATTTCGAAGATTAGAGGTTGTGTTGGGGTTTGTTTGGTCACGCAATTTTGTTGCGACATCAAGCCACAAAAACCAAAGCCACAGCTCCGTGCAATCCGCAAGCCTACCGCAGCGAGCCAGACGACCTTTACGCCGCCGCCGCCACCTTGGAGAATACTAAAAGCAAGCTGAGAGAACGAATACTCTACCTTGCATTCACGGATTCCATGCATTTCAAGTAAGGAATTCTGTCGCGGCCCAGAGCAGCATTCAATGTCGTGCCTCGAGCTGAAGGTCGAATGTTTGTTCTTCGTCGTAATGCCCAACGTCTCAGCTCTTGCGTAAACCTACCCAGCGTGCAGCGGGCCCATTTGGGCAAGGCTACGCTCAACACTGTTAGTAGATCGAGAGCTCATGTTTGTGGAAAGGAAGCCGTCGGCTACTCTATCGGTCGCCCCGCTGATCTCGAAAAATCAAAGCGTGTCGATCCCTGGTCGGCTGGAAGGAATGCCCGCGGTGAAATCAAGTCGTATCGCTGCTCACTCAGTTTGCTCAGAATGGGTACGTGGGGGGCGGTGACGAGACATGATGACGCTGCTGATTGTGGCAAGCCAAAAAATTCAACACCAAACCTCGTCAGGCGTTCACATATCATGGGAGGGAATTCGTCAGAATTCATGCGACTTGCGTGTCTCCATTCCGCGACGACAGCACCGAAGGATAGACGTCAGCGGAGGCGGTGGTTCTATTCATATTTAGATTACGAACAGCTCAATCCTAGTCTATTCTTAGTCGTCGTCGTCGTCGAATAGAGACGGGAATTTCTGCTCTCATCCGCGAACGAGCAATCTCGCGGCTCCAACGAAAGGATGTGCATTCTCAGGGATTTTTATCGTTCTTTCGCGCGTTCGTAGTTTTCTCGGAGCCCCGAGTGAGCCCGTGGGCAACTCGTGATCCTTGCATTCGCCTCCAACGGTACAAGTCAGAAATCGATCGTCTCCTTCATCGGCTACCATTTTGAAAAAGTTCCGTGGGGAAATTTCCGTTCTCGAATGACTCCAACTATTCGAAATGTCGTTCCTTCGAACATTGTATCTCTGGTTTTCGCGATATCTTTAGATCAGCCGACTTGGAGCCCACTTCATGTGAACATATGTCCTACCACCGCTAGAACAGGAGAGAAGTCTCCGACTCGAGAGCCTATGCGAGCCTTTCCGGAAACGGAAGTCATCATTATTTCAGAATATTTTCCAAGATCGCTCCTCTACAGCGCTCGAACATGTCCGGCGATCCCCTGCAGCGGCCTAAGAAACTCCTCGACGATCACGATCGAGGCTCGTCGGAGCTCCGCGCTAGCGCAATACACGGAACGAGCTCGGAGAACTCGAGTCGGATATCCAAAGTCTTTCCGTAGATTCGTTGGAACAGAATGTTGAAGATTTGATTGGGGCCTAAACGGTATATTGTGGGGCATTTCAAAATCCTGTCGCGGTTCAAAATTTCTCCGTCGCCCGTCGCGCAATCTCGCGAAGCCGATGGATTGGTTCGAAGACTGGCGGTTGGGCATCGCGAAATCGAAGGCTACTTCGGCTCACCAAATCATCATGACGATGTCTTCAGTGAAGATTATCGCTAATCCGCATTATAGACGCTGCGTTTCGATAAACCGCCGCGCCGGTGCAATATCTGACGTTGCGGACGGCCGCTCGCAGCAAGACTGTGTCGACGGCGAAAATTTCCGTTGATATTGCTTCCTATCTCTTTCTCTCAATCTTTGTCGTTCTCTCTCTCTACGCCGGGCAGCTCGAAGTTACAAACTCATATACTTTGGTCACTCATGAACACCACATAACTTTTGTGGGAAGCATTTATTCGCTCCCGAGACGAATTCTCGCCGAAGCTCCGGACCAGAGGAGAAAGGCGCCGTATTATGAAAACGGCGGGGAGTCTCGTAAGGATTTCCAATATGTTTATTTCAGCTTTTCTCGGCTCGTTTAGATGGCGATGATATGATTACATACAGAACACTCTGAGCGTGAGCGCATGTTCTCACCTGCAATGGATTCTTTTCCGATCGGAACTATAACGTATAAAGTGGCCAACAAACAGATCTATGAGGCTGTTGTGAGTTGTGGGTTCACTTGCCTGAGTCTTTGCTTAGACTCCCACGGAATCGCTAGTCGTCTAGTCAGCAAAACTTTCGGGAGGCTGTTTTGTATTGGGGCGTATATGGGGACGATGAATTCCGAACCGATTTCGCACGGCTCCTCCCGCATTGCAAGTTTTCTCTCTTGCTCTCTAATCTCCCGGTCATAGACTTCCGCGCCCCCTCCCTGGTCCCGAGCTGTAAGAAACACCCACGATGGGGACCCGTGTACTGCACGGCTCAGGAGTGCGAACAATGACCTCGAGCTAAGAAAGACTGTTCTCCATCCTCCTTCAGTGGCAGAGATGAAGGAACACTGAAGTCATCGATTCCATCCTGGAGAAGCGAACCCCAGCTCATGGAACCAGTTCGAGGAACTCCAAGCCTGGCCTCGTACTCGAGCTCACAGAGACCCCGCGCTGCCTCAGCAACGCCGCCGCGACGCCCACCAAATGAATCAATGGAACACGGCATCATGGGAACGACCTCTTTTCCGTGCACCAAGCCAGTTCAAGGCACACCTTCTCGGCTTACGGAACGCATCGTTTATGCACGTATCACAGCCAGGTTCTGGCCCGTGCTCTTCGGAAGCATCGTCGTAAAACCATTGCGCGCCGTCTACACGCCCCCGAGGAGCAGGAATCTCTAAGATGCCGCATCTGGCTCCGAACAATGTACCGGAAACAAATGGCTCGTGCGCGCGATCCGTCAAAATATCCGCCTCAAAAATTGGGACGCAGGCGGAGGAAACGCGAAGATAACCTGGTCCAAAGAGCGATGTTTTCCGAAGTTGATTCCGTGGGGAAAGGGGTGGACAATACGCGGCCCGCCCTTCCTTTTAGACGGTTTTGCAGCTGGAGAAATCCCGGCCTTTGCTACAATTCCTCATTGAATCCTGACGCGATCAGCCGACGTCAACGCGAACGGCTCAGCCATGATTCTGCGCACGGCGACCACTTAACTCGGAACCGACATGGAGGACCTGGTCAGAAAAAAATTTCAAGAGATCAACCTAGTTCGAGGTACACTCAGGATAAACACGGCCCTCGTTCTTCCCACCCTCAACGGGGAACTTACTCAAACCTGCTAAAGTCTATCTAATCTATTTTTGCTTTCACAGGCCCGCCTCGGCTCCAGGCTCTTTTGGTGGCCTGCGGTAAGTTCTGGGTGGTCCACCCCTGCTCGACGGGGAGTAAGAACCCTCCAAATTATTAACGGTCGTTCTTGCTAGAAGGTCTCCTTTCATGCGAAATATCCTCTAACATGTGGGATTCGATCGGAGTTCACCTATTCCTCCATTCGTGTCGAAATCGACATCACAAACGCGAATTCCCTCCAGAAAGTCATAGGGGTCCGACCTCCACGGACCCCGATCGGTATGACGGAGTGTTCTCGATCAGGGTCATTGTTGATGGCTCGGAGAATTTCCTTTCCTTGATGGTTGATGAGCCGCTCGTGCCACTCCTAAATTCGAAACTTTCAAAAACATTACTCCTCCATACCTGGGAGATTACGGTTGTACAGATGGAGCCCGTTAGGTCCCGCTCAATTCATCGCATGTGCCGAGCCTGTTATGCAGGGAGTATCCATGGAAGTGGCGGGCACGGTATTGGCAGCTGTGTCTCTTACTTACAGGTTCATCTCATGACCCATATCCTCAGAAAGTGATGTCTTAGCATGAAATCATGCGGAAATGAGGTCAGGCGAACGAAACGGGTCTATTTTCAGCGAGTTTGCCTTCATTGTGATCTTCAGCAGCTCAAGGGGTATCAGAGGCACAGAATGTCCGGATCTGACGCTTGTAATTGAACCGATGAGCAAATTCGTGTTACATAAGTCCCAGCTTCAGCTTTCATGATGATCAGTACTATGTCCTGCAGACTACTGCCCGAGGGATCCCGATGCTTCCAAAGCAACTGTTGGGACGATTGTGGCTACGCTCGCTCGTTTCGTTAGGTACTCTCAGGAACTCCAAGCTGGAAAATAGCGGAAAACGAAACGGATCCGTCGGACTTGAATGTCTCGTAAGAGCAGGTGTCGGATTCAGCTTTGAGACGTTATGAGGGTTCTGATTCGATCTTGCTCAAGGACGCTCTCTCGGGAGCCAAATCCCTCACTTCCTCAAGTGGCCGCGCTCCGGCTCGTGGGGACAGATCGTATCATTGCAGCAATCTTTTTTACGAAGAATTCTAGAAACGTAATCGTCTCCACAGAAAATGTTCTATTAAACCCCTACATTTAGTAACAATCGTGCTCTCGAGCCTAGTGAGCTCTCGGGCAAACAGTTCGAGAAGTTGATAATCTACTTACTAGGAGAGGAGCTCGCGGAAGTCGATTCTATTCCGACAACACGCGTCTCGATCGAAGAAACAGTTTCCGTTGGAAAGACTCATGGGACGGTTTTCAAAGTTTGGTCTGTGAACTGAAGTCTTGAATCGCCAGGACTTCTATGATACAAGAGGGGTACAGGTTCTTTATATCGTTTTGAGTTGATGGGGCTCTATATAGAGGTATCCACGCGAATGTATACGGTGAGGAGGTCGACTACGAAGTAGCGGGGAGTGATCAAGGAGGCTGTCGCAAGCGAAACCTCTCATTATCGAGACAGCTCCTTCGCTGACTCCTTCTCGACGTCAGGTCACAAAGTGGGTCAAGGCCGCAGACGACTCTGAAGCTCGGATTCTGACGAAAGCACTTGATGAGGATATGAGCGATTTCGGACGTGTCTTTGCCAAGATGAGCGAAAGCGAGCCTAGGCATCTATTCCTCAGCGTTATCAGTTGGAAAAATCAGGCTCCTGATTGCAAGAGAATCTCGACGAGAGGAACTCTGACTTGCGTCAGGAGAAGCTTTCATAATAGAACGAGAAAATATCCGTCGCAGTAGGCATCCTGCTCGGATCCTGGAAAACCATCATGTTGTCAAATGTAGCCCGAGGTCGCTCGTTTGTTCGTTTGCGACTGGTTCTCTCCTAGAAAGTGTTCGTTGGTGAAATATTGCAATGAGACAAGAGAGTTGTCAGACGGCGGACGGAACACTCGGAACGGGAGACAGGCAGCGTAATTGTATTTGATATGGCGTGTGTCTGGAATCGAGAGCCTGGAGAATGTATTCGAGAATGTTCTGCGTGACAACAGTAGATTTTTCCCCGGGAAAAGCTCGCTGTCGGAGATACTTCCGAGTGAGGGAATGGAAGCAATAATCTTCTTCTGCTAAACAGAGCGCGATTATTAGCGGATGGGTTCCCCATCTTCGCGGACAACTCTCATAGCCCTGTTCGGTACCAGTGTCCTTTGCAAGCGTCAAACATCCACATCCCGGTTGGACGCCTTCATTCACTTCGCCCAAAACGGGAGCCGGGATCACAGAGTGAATCCGACACAGTATATTATATTGGAACGTCGAAGTTCCCTTTGCGTGTTCGCCCATCGGCTCACCCTTCAGCTTCTCATGGCAAGATCGAATGACCTCCCAACTTCGGCCACGAATGACGCATTGATAACCACCCTAGAAAGCTCGGGAAGTTCTCCTCGCTGCACTCTGGAGTATTTTAGTCCACAGCAACGGAGCCTTAATCTTCAGGATCCGCTCAATCCTGATAATCGCGATTACGGTTTGTCGAGCGCGGCTCCCAATGTATTGCTGCAACGCGAAATCGAGGCCCCAATTAGCAAGGTTTTGCTATCGCGAGCCCAAACAGACTACTTTGTTCAGTTGAGTTCCGGGAAGATTGGTTCGCAGACTTTACGCTGCGTTTTCCCACCTAGTAGAGCACGAATTGTTTCACTCAAACGATTCTTAGTCGTCTCGGCGAACCATGCACCGTTCGATAACATCGCCACGACGAGGAGATCACAGTTTCCCACCCTGTGTTTCCCCCGAAGATAGGGGTTGGAGCTCGCAACCTTTCGATTGTTGGCTCCCCATCCCGAGTTTACCCTCAAAAATACCTCGTCCGCGAGAGGACTGCTGCTGATCTATAAATTGCGATCATAGTAAGAGAACTTGGCACGGAACAAAATAAAGAAACAAGCCAGGAACAGACTCATTGCGAAAGAGATGTCCCGCCTTCAGACATGGTGTTTCGTCACTGTTCCCTCTCTCCTGGAAAGTGGGTCAAGGCTGCAGACGGCTCCAGAGTTCTGATTCTGTCAGGAGTCTCGAGCGGGGACCTGATCGCCGCCACAGCCAAAGCCGTCTCGGGTGAGAGCAACAACGGCCGGCGCTCTCGCACAAAAAAAAAAGTTCCACCCAATGATTCCGACAACTTCCATCTAATTCAACCCAAGGTCGAGATTTTACAGGGAACGAGGCTGATCTTTTTGTGAGGATGCGACCTCGTGCGGCGACCATTTCACGCAGAGCCGCCGTCGCCGCTACACCGAGAAAGCTCCTGCGGATCTTGTGGGCGCAAAGAACGCGGCAGTCAAACGATGTCGTCGGTCGGCATCTGAGAATCGGGACGAACGTGATCGCGAAGTTGACGGGACACGGGCACAGGACGGGATTCGATCGTGGGAACTCCCCTGTGATTCCGGTGACCTCCCAGCAGCTGGTCTCAGAAGTTTGCAGTTGAGGATCATGCTTGGCAGGAGTTGCTTGAGAAAATTCACCGACTCAGCATACCGTTGAGAAAACCTGTGCGATTCTCACCCCTAGCCATCGATCCTGGACGCCTCTTCCGATTCTGATTTTGCCATCCAATCTCCTGCCAACAAACTCGTCACTCTGGGATGGAGGTCGACGCCGATAATGACAGCCGCAGTCCTCAAAGAATGACATGAAATTGCATTTGAAGTGGAGGAGATGAAAAAAAACAGGAGCTACTCGTTTATTCCGCTTCAATGTTTGAAAAGCAAGTTTTCAATGATAGATTGAGAAGAAACCATTCGTGCTGGGGACACTCATTATTCAGAATTTGTGCCGTTGCCCAGATCACAGATCATGCGTTTGAGTACTCGGGATCGAGAGTTGAAATGCTGATCATCGGAAGTAAGAGGGAATAACTCCGTGTCAATAAGGGAGGCAGTATACATTCATCAACATTCCAGAACCACAGCGGCAGCGTCAACGAGGAAACGAGGACTCGCGCTCATGAAAGCGGGAGTACACAAATCATATTCGATCCGGAATATCTCGAGGTGACTGAATATTACGGAGCAAAGAGGAGGCAGATATTTTCAAACGTTTCTAGAGAGAGGTGGGCGTAAACTTCAACTAGATTTCGAACCGACCACGCATTCCCCTCGGACATAGGAGAGAGATGGGAAATGTGTCAGATGCACGAGGGAGAGCCTCGAATATGTAGAATTTCGGATTCCGCAAGGACTGTGCTACAGGAGCAAAAAATTACTCCTGTGCCGCGGCAGTTTTCGCGCCTATAACCACCAATTTTTTGAGGATCCCTCCATCAGTTCGCTCGGTTTGCAAAACGTTGCAAACGTAATCTGACGCGTTAGCGGTAGAATCTGAAGTTTTTCCCTACAGCATTCTCATGTTTCCGTCGTACATGGTGTACGATGAGCTACAGCCATAGGAATTCGATACCCTCATCTCCATTTCAGGCATAGCCATGATTTATTTCCGATGAGTGTCGTAACAAATGCTGTTAGAGCTCCGTCGATGGTTAGCCGAATTCTGCATGGAGAAAGTATCCAATCGGAGGAATGAAGAATAGTCTCAATTTTCGGTGGGCTTCGTTGTTTCAAGCTTGCTCGCTCGTTCTGGTTGAGGTTCGCAATTTATTCGTTGAGGCTCATGTGCGTGTGCGATTCCAGATACGTCTTAAGCAGCCGTCTTGCTAGCGAAGATCTGCTTGAATCCTTCGATCCCCTTCGCATTGCATTCGTCCCAGTGAGGAAGCTGCTTGATGCGGCTATAATAGGCTTCAACTTTCGGGAACGCAGATAATCCGTAACCGGTAACCTAACAACACGAAACCACTCGTTAGCAATAGAAAACGAGGTCAACTGGTTGTAGGAATAAAGTTACGAGGTTGGATTTGCGATCGTCTGCCAATGTACCGGAATGCTAAGCAAAAAAATATATTTACCTCAAACATGCTCAAGCTGGCGCCGATGCAAATGTCGGCGACTGAAGCTTCGCTGCCGACGAGGAAATCTTGGTCGCCCAGGAAAGCTTCGAGGAAAGCGAGGACCTCCTTGACTTTCTGTTCTTTCTCGGTGTCGTATTCCTTTCCGTGGAGGAACTTGGGGTAGAAGTACTCTCCGATGGCCTTGTAAAGGGTCCCGATATCGAAGTACAAGTACCTGTAAAACGCAAGCTTCACGATGAAAAGAAATAAAACTCCCCGTTGCTCCCAGGAGCAGTTCCGCCTAAATTCAGGAAGGGCGAGGGATGGAAATAAATTGAATGAAGAGATATGGACTTTGACGAACCTGTCGATCAGAGCTCTTTTCTGTGGGCACTCTGGGTAGAGAGCGTGGCCTGGAGCGTACTTGTTAATGAGATAAGTGCAGATGGCCCGAGATTCTGCCAGATTGAAATCACCGTCAACGATCGTCGGAATCGTGTGTTGAGGATTGATCTGGAAAGAGTAGCTTCTTCTTCAGTCCTCTGAACTCCATCGATAATAATTTGAGGGCAGCGGTCTGATCATACTTTCAGACAATAATCATATCGTTCACATATCAAATACGGGTATCAGGCATTTACTTTGTTCTTCATCGATCTTTGCAAAACGTTAGCACCGTGGACCTGGGCCTGTTTATCGAGACTTGGAATGACTTGGATGCCTTAGTGTGAGGCGTTCCCGATTAAAATCTGTGGCATGTTCTCCGATCTATCCCATTTGTTGCATACTATCCGTCTGGCTTTCGGTCTCGCAACTCGTTGCATGAGCACACTTTCGAACGGGTAGGAAATCCAAACATTCTACGACCGCCAGAGACTTCCCAAAACACTTGGAAGCACTCCTCGCTGGACCGGCTGATTTCGCCCTCAAAGTCCGAACGGTAAATGTGTCGGCCAGGGACGACAGCTGAACACCTACCCGGTCAGGGGCGACTTTGTAGGTTGTTCTCGGCGTGGTGCCTCCCGTGGACATGGCACGGCGATGAATGGAGCTCTCTCATCGAATTAGAAGTTTTGAGGTAACAAGCGACTGAGCCAATTCAAATTGAGCCATTCGGAAACGAAACGCCCTCAAAAACGGTCTGCCGCTCTATATAAGCGCTGCGTTATGGTAACTTCAACGCATCATACAGTTGACCCCTAACTGACCTCATCTCCTACATCCTCGGCGGTTCCGCTCTGTATCAGAGGACGGCTGCAGCTCGAGCCCCATTCACCTGGAGTTGCTCAAGCCACGTGACAGTGATGTTTTATTCGAGGAAGTCAATGTTCGCTCACAGTGACGACGAGGACCGTGATAATAAAATAATAGTATGATAAGAATGACAAAGAAGTATTAATAATTCCACGGGCAGTTCAAGTGCGCGGCGGCGTCAGCTCCAAATGTCATCTCATGGAGGCTCACGTCGTGCGTTTCGAATGATCGTATTCTAGATTCGCTGGACACGATGGTCATCGGTCTCGTTGACGCTCTATTGGGAAATCCGATCAAGTTCACTCTTGCGAATGTTTTCGCCAGGTTCCGAGATTGGAACTCGTTTTTTGTGTTTTTCGTCGAGCATCTATGAGTTCGTTCGAGAAGTCCGACCAGACGTTCACGCTAATAAACCTCCAACAATACCCGTATTCGCTCCCGTACTCGTACGAAGTCCATCGGAACAATTATTGCCCACGCAGAAGACCCACTCAACTGCATTGATATGAGTCGTCCACACGTGGATTTCATACACACGCTCATTAAGAGCGTCCGAGTTCGGTGCTTTCAGAGGGTGCGTACGACCGACGACGTTTCCGTACAGCTCGAGATGCGCTGCTCGAGCGGCCCGCCGCGCCGGTTCCCCGCAAGTTGCCGAGATACCGAATGGACGAATACTCTTTTTGATAACTAGAGACGTTTACGAAATCATTCTTGACGAAAGAGACTCGACCGAGACGAATCAATATGTTCGGAACTTCGAGGTTGATAGCCTCCGTTTAGGTTTCGTTGTACATGACGACGTGTTTTCTATGTGTCAACAGCAACGACTGCGGCGCGGCGTCTACTCAGACATCTATTTTTAGAGCCCGCCCATGTATAGGCTCCCAAGCTGTCTGCCAAACTTGAAATCGATTCTGCTCGCGAAGATATTCCGACAAATTAGGGATCCGATGTTAAAGGATTGAGTCTGAATATGATCCTCTGATGCTGGAAGAGGTATCACTCCAGATTGGCTGGCAAGGTCGATTTGATTCCCTGCGTTCCGTTGAACAGATTGAGCAAGCCTTGCCTTTGTTGGCTCCGATTCTGAATTCCGGAATATTTGGGTTCTAGCAGATCCGCGCCGGACGATTTGTTACATGAAGAACGTGAAGAAATTTTCTCTATCATGGTTGCTTAACGCACTACGCAAGACGGACCAGTTGGTCTGCGACCACTGATCGAGTCAGGCCGGCAACTGTCACTTTTCGAGTGGAGCTTAAAACTCCGAGTCGGCGTCAACCTGACTGTCGGGAGGCGTTTGTCCCGGTAAAAAAATCGCATGTTCAAGGAGAACCGTTCACACGAACTTGACCGCTCTGTCCCACGGAGGAAAAACTTCAAACTCCGCTGAATCTCCGGAATCAGCTTCTTTGCATCAGGGATGGGCAGTCCCTGTTGCCGAAACGGAAGTTGTTATGCGAACTTGGGTCCCTTGAGGAAAGGTTGGAAAATTTTGATGTCAGTCATACCTTGTGGAACCAATCCTTGCTGGTTTCTCCGCGAGCACTCATCACTTTGATCTCGAACGGTATGCCGGCCCATGTCAGGAGCCAGTAGACAGCTCTTGAGGGCGGGAACCATCCATGGAAGTAGAGAACAACTCCCATGATGTTCAATTAGCTAAGTAACGCACTCTGATAGCGAGTCACCCAAAGAAACAGACAGTTTGTTCGAGCTAAAATCCAATGAGCGACTCCGATGGCCTGTTTGAGAAGTTCGATAGCTGTCTGTCGGCTCGAACGCCGAGCAACTAGAACGAAACTCTCTGGATAAACGAACGATTGAGCAAGCGAGCGCACGCAGGGAAGGATGGTCGAAACGACGGACGAACGGCTAAAGACTGGTCCAGACCCTAGAGATGCCAATGCTCAAAATCTCGCCGGTCAGCCGGTGGGCTTGCCTGCACGGCTCACTACCGGCCGGCCGGCCGGCAGGCTCACCCGGAGGGTGGGTGGTGCTGATGACGCGGACCGAGTTTCTTTCCTGGCAGTCCGAAAAAGAGTGTGTGTCGAAAGAGGGAAAAAGCTCGGACACTAAAGACGGCGTTGAACATTCGACTCATACCTAGGAGAGAATTTGAGGGCTATGTATGATGCCGGCGATTACCCATCACGTAGACGAGCACGTATGATTCGCCTCCATAAAAAGTCCGTCGATCCCCGTGGCCCTCCCCTGGGGACGCGCTCACCTCGATCCTGCGATCTTGGAAGCAAGGAAGCTTTGGAAGCGTGGGAGTTTCGTCGTCGTTGGAATTTTCGAAAACTCATCGAAAGTCTGCTACTCATCGGTCAAGTTGGTGGCACACGTTTTCAAGCTTGAGTACTCCGAAAACAGACAAGGAAATTGTCGTCGTCCAACTGAATGGGAATGGGGACTGACGTCAAGATTCAACAAACTGGCTGAACGATTCCGGAACAGATTCGATAAGTTCCGCGGCTACGGAAGCGGAACCCGAATCCAAAAACGTAGCGACATTTCGGACTCTCGCGCCTCCCAGTGTTGCAACTCCGCTCAAAACGATGGATTCGAACCTCGAACATTGTCATGGAGCGCTCGGAGGAGTCGTGCAAGCTTGACGGAGGATTGTTACAGGTCACCAACAAGAGTTAAGACTGGAAACTATTGCGGAAGCGCTAAGCGGCGTAGTGGCTTACCCCGCACTTCGGCTACCCAGAACCTTCTTGGAAAGCTCAGATCGTGAGTCCTGCGGCTTTTCAAGTGAGTTTAATCCGAGTCAGATCAAGACGGGTGAGGTTTGGGACGGAGAAAGCGAAAGTAAGGAGCCTGCGAATGGAGGATTAGGAAACTAAAACTCCAAACAAGCAACGGGCTGCGTGGCACAGTGTGCGAGGTCGTCCCACGGTTTTGGAAACAAACACAGGAGCGGCTTGCTGACTCGATTCAGAAGGGAGTTATGTTCCTCGATCGATCGACCTGGCGAGGTACGATACTACCAAGATATCGGAGTCCAGATATTTCA
Organism: Neoseiulus californicus; assembly: GCA_028455905.1. Lineage (NCBI taxonomy): Eukaryota > Metazoa > Arthropoda > Arachnida > Mesostigmata > Phytoseiidae > Neoseiulus > Neoseiulus californicus. The sequence continues at coordinate 4,104,752 of JAMQGS010000007.1, forward strand.
TCCTGGTTCGGTGATATCGGCCTGCTTGACAAAGTCTTTCCTCTGGAAGGTGGTCGACGAGAGCGCTGTCGACCGATCGAGGGATCCAAGACAGAATATATGAGGGATTTCCTTCCTGGACGGCGATTCAGAGGAAAATATACGCCCGCCATATAAACATGACCATACAAAACGGAATTGCATTATAAATAGGAAATAAACAACAAGATTGTTTCATGAAGACGGAGTGGACACGCTCGGGAAAGCATAGCGAACGCAGATCCACAAACTACAGAAGCGACCATCAAAACACCGACAGGGTTGTGTCAAGAAATTCGGATTAGGAACCCGGGTCCGGATTATGATGTCGTGCGAATTTTGGATCAAAGCGTTTCGCTCGGGAAGATGTTATAGAATCTCACGGATATTTTTGGATGCTCGAGCACAAATGCTCGGTCATTTGAGTTTTGTTCGAAAACGTGGGCTGGGAACGTGTGGAAACAAGCGCCCAGGTTCCAACGACCTGTATGCTGCACACCATTTACCTAATTACGTAATACTATCACTCGTTTTGCTCCTTCCTCCTTGTCCGAGTGTCACGACGAATAAGGTACGGGAAAAGAGAAGCTGTCAATGCTGTCGAACTATTTCTCCTCTGACAACGAACCAGAGTCCACGAACTAGAGTCTCCCGGCACCGATTGCTGGTTCCTGACTCCAGTTAGAAACTAGAAATGGGTAGAGCTCATCACCAAAACACGAGAAAAAAAACTGTCGTTGTATGACCTTATCCGTCACGCCAGCCAAATGAAGTCGGCGATTGTTCTCTAACCAAAGCGGGAACGATGTTTCCCTGTTTCTGTCTCCCTTGGCGCTATCGAACACTGAGGCTGCCACAACGCTAAGCGATCGACAACAAAGGACAGGCGATCCCGAGTGATCCGATCCGACTGAATGGAATGCTTGCTGCTCCGGCGCGGCGGGAAGCAATTGTGAGGGGGATGTTGTATCACCCGAATGGACACGATTTCCGTTCATTATCGAGTCATTCAACAATATCTCAATAAGTAGCCAGGCGCCGGACACGAGAGATACACCTGACGGATAAGTCCCCGCCTTAAACTCAACTCTGTCGCCGCGAATTTCTCTGGAACACCCTGCCTTTCGGCCACGGGGTGCTCAGTTGGAGAAATCAGGAGTTCATAGCCCTTGAAGCTTCTGAACCGCGAGCGTGGTTGTCGACGATGGAGGTATCCGCAGCACGCCGGGGCCGTAGCCTTGCGTCTGTGGATGGATGATGACCGCGTACGTTGCATACGCGCCACTTTCATGACAGCACAGTGCGGAAACTCGTCGCGAGGAAGTGATTCAATTACCGCTCAGATCATGCGCCCCGTGTCCTTAGCAAGAATGTGTCCGAAAGTGGAAGTATCGTGGATACCGTAAAGTGCTCGGCCGAATCATGGCCTCCCAGAGCTTAACGGCGACGATGGAAGCGGCTGGACGACGCGACGTCGATGGGCAGATAGTGTGCGTCTATAATGTTGATTGCAAGATAACGGACTCGATCGACTGAGCTCAAATGTAGGCCTGCTTCGTCTAACGAGTCAAGATTTGGAACGAGAAATTTTACTCATGTGAGTGCGGCTCGCCGTCGGGATAAGTGCCGGCGGCGCTGTTGGAGTTTCATCGCTATCTGGCCGACAACCATCTACTGCCCCGCAGGCTGATCAAATAGCAGCCTCACTCTTGACGTAACAGCTGGTGAGCTGTAAACTATCCCAGACTTCTCTGGAAGCTCAGGTTCCAGATCGTTGCACTCACCTTGAGATACTCGGGCTTCAATTGCTCTCCAGCCATCAAGTCGCAGGTCTTGAGGTTAAGCTCCACGCCGATGGTGGCGGCGACCATCCTCACGGAGCGGCACGGAGCCGACAACTGTAAGGAAGAATCGAGAAACTCGGATTATCTGAACATAGACCCCATCCGCGCAACTGGATATCAAATATCCGAAATTGATTCCCTATCTACCGGGGCCTCAGATTTCTAAGTTCATCGCATGGAGTCTTTCTGACGCTCCGCCTGTTCTTTCTAATGAATCAATGGGCCCCGCGCAGCGTGAAAGATCGTGGATTCAGCTCCAAAACGGAGTTTCGAAGATGTACGGCAGTGAGAAGAACTCGAGGAAGATCTCGAAGCTTTCGAGCATTGGAAAATGCGAGAAGAACTGAAGTATGAGACAATGAAGCCGTAAAAATAAGCGAGCAAGGCAACCCGCCGAAGCATATTCAGAAAATTTTCCACGAGACGACCACTTGTCAATCGTCGTCATAGGGAAGGTTCTGGAACATTCATCCATTGCGTGCATGCCATCATGAGCGTTTGAGGGAGAGTTTTCTGTGCGTTGAGTCACAGGCCAACGAGAGTTGACCTTGCTCTCGACCAGAAACATGGTAACTCGATAGAATCTTAAATTGTGTGACGCCCCTTCGGAAAAGTGCACGATCCAGCCTCCCTCTCTCATTTTCTCCAAAGGAACAAATGACGATGGGTGTCCCGAGTATTCCATTACTTTGTTCAAATGCTCTCCCTCTGACTCGCATTGACAATGAGGGAAGTGAATAAACACTCTTGACATGGTTCACCGCTGTCACCTCTGGGTCCCAAATAGGAACTCTCAAATCAAACCTACAATTTTTCCCCTCAAACCAGGGAGAACTTCTCCACATGATCGCGCTATTAGACAGCCTACAGTCAGAGTCCGGCGTTGATGACCAAACCACACTCCAGTCCTTGGGGAGCTTGACACTTGACAGGTTTTTGTTTATGATATCTAGCGTGGCAGTTATGAATCCGAATCAGGGACGCTGCACCGGCGTGATAGAACTGACAACGAGGAGTCACAGGAGGCCGCTCGACGGCGGCTGACGCGGCTTCACTATTTTAGCCTCTCTTTTGGTGCCGGTCGCGAAGCCTTGCCAAGGAACTTTCGCTCGGCCTTCGCAGCCGTCTGAGATGCTACCAACAGCTAACGTACCTTTACGATCTTTATGAGGAACGGGGAATTCCACTCACCTCCATGTGGTAGAGATCGATCGGCATGTTTAAGGTGGTTTTTTCCGGCGTGACAGTCGAAGGGTAACAGCCCAGCTTTGCGGCTGTCTGCGCCCTGCAGATCTCTTAAACGCTGCAGAGAGGGTAACGTTCTGAGGATGAGGAGGACTCGTCACAATCAATAGAATCGTGGCTGTTGCTCTTAGCTTCGAAACTTCAGCCGCTCGCCGTGGAATCATTAATGTGCCAAGTCACTGTCCACACAGCGGAGCCACACGGACCGTCGGAGATCCGCTTGTCACTCTCGAGCTTGCCGTAACACCTCGTTTTGCCAACTCAGGGCCTCAAGGGAGCAGCGGGAGTATGAATTTTCCAGATGACGAATGCTTGTCGATTTCTGAAACAAGGAAAACGTTTCTGGAACATCGGTAATGTTGACGTATGATTCAGTCACGCCTCATTTCCCCATCCGAATCGATCCCGGACTGCTCTCCATCTCCTGGGAGCCCCACACTGCCCACACGACAGTCCTCACACATGGTTTCCGCTTTCCATCGATATGTGCATTCAGGTTCGAATGTTGGATTGGAACCGGATGGACTTGGTTCTGCTGATGTGTCCGACCGGGGCTGAAACGCCCGCATCGGACGGTATTGAGAGCAGAAAATTCCATAGCACTGAATGCGTTCGAGTTTAAGAAACTTCCATTCGGGAGCACAACAGGCCGAAGAGTCCCTCGAAAAGTTCGCGCCTATGTTTTCTCCAAGACGGAATCGCACAATCTGCTAATCGCAGATATCCTAGGCATGACTTATTGTTTCCAAGTGTTAGATAATGTGCCGATGTCGAGCTCAAAGAGTTAACCACCACTCACTCCAATCCACAAGAATTAACGGCGACAAGAATTCCGTGGAACTTACACTGCTGCTTAAACCGAACTGGAACACGAGCTCGCCTGGAGGAGAGATCTGCTGAGTGATGGTCTAGGTAGTGATGTACTCGAAATGCGGACACGCAACTCAACTTGATCAGGGGAAAAGTTACCCGCCTATTCACTCCCGGATCGAGCAGAGTTCGCCACCCTCTCTTGATCCCTCTCTCTTTTTGCACGCTCTAGTTGTATGGACTGCCCGGTGTACGCGACCTGCACGATGGAACACGTCGTGCGACTTTTGAATTATTATTGTTGTCGACCCTCCCGCTTACCAAAAACCGGTAGACACCAGTATGATTCAAACGCACGTACAAGCAATCTCCCAGTTTAAGTTCACGCAGAACGAAATTTTCGACAGTCACTGCTGACGCATTTTGTCTCGTTCGTCTTAAATTGGGCAGCGTGGCTGATAGCTCGAGACAGTTCTTTCGAATCAGGGTCCTTAGGGCAACGAAATTTGGAGCATTCATTGGTTCCGCATTCGCTCGATTCTCGATAACGATTCAGGACAAACGTTCACAGGGAAACTCGAAATTCTTGAAGATCCGTTGAGTTGACCTCTGGAAATGATACTGGAGCTCATCCCGATCTTCTCTTCCACAAAAACGCGAGTCGTCAGGGTCTCAGAATTCACGAATATATCTACAGGGAAACTTGCGTCATGCGTGGACTTCTATGGGGCGACGGATGGATCGGGGGTCGAGCTCTCATGCATGGGCGAGTTAAATCTCTTTCATTCAAAACCCACTCCTTTCTCTCAATGATTGATGCGTAATCACGATATTGTAGTCAGACATACGGGGGGTAACGAATCTTCTCCTGAATCGCCAGCGCGTATGCTTATCATTGGATCGTGATCAGTTGCACGCGTCAACAATGGCGTAACAAGTTACTGAGGACTGCGGGCCAAAATGCATAAACGGGAGTTCAACGATGACTCGAGGTTGATTGAATCCGAGGATCGCTGAAATCCAGAACACAAACTGGTGGATCTCTCGAAATCGCTGCGGAGTGCCAACGGCGAGGCGGGAAAATTTTTGCAGTCGTATAAGCCCGAAAACTCACGGTATTTGATGACCCCGATCATTTATCCCCGATGAACGCCGAAGGAATTACTTGATTCCTAGGATTTCAGTCGCGGCCGTGAAACTTCCAACCCACTGGTCGTGACTTCACACTTCGGTAAAAATCCACCGAGCGCTGTACTTACCGCAGGCCACGTTCGTTGGCCTCACCAATCACGGAAATATGCGCCCGGTAGACCTCACCGCGTGGTAAAGAGCACTTTCTAAGGGAAAGAATCACGTGTTCCATTCGAGCGTCACGTTCTTTGCGCCTTGATATGGAGCGTGCTTTTTTTCTGTCATCAAGATCGTCAGGGTGTCGACGGCAGGACGCTTGAAAACTCGGTCGGGACCTCATAGGGAAGCCTCTAACCCTATATACCCTTCATTACGACGTCGCCGACTCAAAGATAAGTTTCCTCCCATTCAACTGATATCCATGTAGCACTACCTGTTCTGTTTTGATGAGCTTCAGAATATTTGTCTCCCTTTTTGCTCGATACCCGTTGAAACGTCATACGATGCATCGGTCGTTTCCTCCGGTACCTGTGGACTATTCAAAGCTGGATTCTCTCACTAGGTATTTCGAGATAGAAGTGACGCGACACCTAGGAAGCGGGGAGAGAGAGAAATCGCTGCTGATCCACCTAGCTATCAGTGCTGAAGGAAAATGACTATGCCCTTCAAAACATGATCTCCCAATTTATTAATTCTATATGATTCTCCTCGACCCCCTCGCTCTCCATGCCAAATCTGGGAATCGAACCACGTTACATCGTAGTGCTGGCACCTTCGTTTCCATCAAACTTTTTTCCAGCGGAGTCTCCGCTGGATGTTTGCTCTATGAAAGTGTACATACAGTATGCCAGTATGATTCCAAATGCAGGGATAGCGGTGGCTCAATACTATGCAAAGCAGCGGGAAGGTATCGAAAGTACGAAAACGAAGAAGATGGGTGCTGGACTTTCAGAGCACTTGACCCGGAATCATGCCTGTCGAAGAGTTCTGCTTCCCTTCAAGGAGTCAGACAGGACCTCGGGGATAGCAGACATTGATTGTGTTGTGAATTATGAGGACGGCAAAACCAGGAGCCGCCCTTTCTTTACTTCCGCGTACGTGTGGCATCTAACAGCTCTGCAGATGATGACGACAGGGAGCGATGCAGCTCTTCCTTGCACGCATACTCTACTCTGAGCACGTCGTTCGTCTTTGGAAAGATAATCCTCCCTCTCCCTCCCCTGAATTAACGAGTTATCACGTATTCCGAATATCTCAACAGAACGGAATGGAATCGAGAGAAACAAAATCTGACCACTCATATCATGAGAATCATCGCCAAAAGTTTCTAATAGTCGTGTCTTGTTTGGGATCATCCGGAGAGCGTTCAAACACGCGGGATTGGACGGCGTCAAAGAGGAAATCAGAACTGAAGTGGCACTCCGCAAGAATATTACGGGATCAATCTTCAAACAAGGTTGCGAGACCTCATAGCGACGCCACGTGGAAACCTTGAACAAAGCGTTTTGAAAGACTGGAAACGGGACATTTGTTCTGACGTAAAAGAACAGCAACGTCTATGAAGGAGCCCCGAGGTTCTAATCTTGAGCAATATCGATTCTCAGAGCAGATTACACCCTTTGAAGTTTCCACGTCCACTAGACCCGATTCCGCCGCCGTTCCTAGGCTCCAGGTGAAGTAGAAGTTACTGATACAGGTTTCGTGAGTACATCATACCGAGCCACCGGACTACGCGAGTCGTGGAATGGGGAAACCGTTGTTGCAATATATTCATCTCCCGGGCGATCCTCTCCAGTCGACGATACCGGTGCTCCAACTTCGAGAGCTTTGGTGACGCTTGGAATAGACACGTATGAATTTGGTCGGTCGCTAGTTCAATTTCGGCCCCCAGTGTATGCGTAGTCCGCCTTATTGTGCATGACGAGCTTATCGTCCACGAAATAGAACGAATCCGATCTCGTTTCATAAGGGTTGGCGGTCATTTCGTCGATGAGTTCCCGACTCAACTGGGGAAATTCGTAAATATGTTCACAGGTGTTGCGCGAGTTCGGTATGCAGAAACCGAATTCAAAATCGAAGGTTTTCAGCAGCTGATCACGGAAAAAATGTCGCTCTATCATACGGAAACGAGACACAGGGCGGTCGCCGATGGTGAATTCAACCCTGCAATCGATTGGAAGAAAGATTGAAGCTCTTTTCGGAATTCGGAATGGAATGGGGGCGAATGATTGCAAGACTCGCAAATGCTCAAGACTACTCACGTCGCTCCAACTGTTTTCAATCGGAGAAACTGTGGCGTGAACTGGTAGCGAACGAAGCGACCGGCATTCGGGTCCGTGATCTCGGGTTCCAGTTCCACAGCGGCGGGGTCGTCTTGTTCTGGAACAACAGGAATCATGAAGCCATTCAACTTGTCGAGGAGGACCAAGACTTCGGGCTACTTACCGAGTATACTCTCAAATAACGTCTCCGCGAGGACCACTATCCGTGCCTCAACATACAAAACATTCGAGATCTTCCCTGAACATGTACGACACCCGAGATGTTTGTCAACAAGCTCTTAGGGCTTAAGCTCTTGAGGAGCACTCACCTTGAGGGGGCGGTTTGGCGATCTCGAACAGCACCATTCCAGTTTCCATATCCCGAATAGTGAACCTTGTGAAATCAATGTTGAACAGGTTTGCTTCCGGACCGCAGAGGTATTCTGGAGGAATTGGAGACAAGTTTAGAAAACAAGAATCCGTCCCCGGTCGTCCTGGTAACTATCCCCAGCATGACGATCACGTGAAAACAGCACAAAGGGTCAGCTTCCATCGTTCTCATCGATCGCTGCGACGCGCACGCCGACCGCAATCATTGACTTGTTTGCGGACGGATATATTTGAACACATTTCAGCAGTCCAAGTATTTTTATATCTGAGATCGGAAGTGCTGTCGGATGTAGGACCCTCGAGGGGCAGTGTCAACGAGCAGAAAGTAACAACGACCTAGTTCTTTGCTATGGCGTCATCTTTGACGCAGGGCTTCGATCCGAGTCTCGTCGAAGGTTCTCCTTGCTAGGCAACATTAAGAACGAGATTACTCTTCCTGCACCTGGGATTAGTAGTTAGCGAATCGAGCGGCGACATTCTCTCGGGGAAATCGAAGCCAATCAGTAGCAAAGTTTCCTCTGAGGAACATCGCGGGAGAAAAAAACGTAACGCAGATTGACCGAGAACTCTTTCAGGAGCCATTTTTCGAGGGACGCAATTCCGAGGACGTTGATCGGTGCTACCCGCTTCAGATTTGATAGGAGAGCGACGTTTCCTGTCATCATTCATTTACATACTCCGTCGGCTCCGTATACAAGGTCACAATATCGCGGGTTGCGTGCGTGAACCATGGCGTTCGTCCCGTTCGAGATCAAACGGCTGAGTTTTGCTGGTTGCACTACTCGGATTTTGACAGCGACAAATTCGAATGACCCTTTACGATCGTTCACGAGCCTGTTCCGCTGGGAAATATCACGTCCATCGCTAACGAACTATACGATCTCCGATTTGAAACAGATCAGAACGGATGCGATCGTTGACGGATGGAAACCCTTCACTGGCCGGGAACTCATAACGAGGCTCTTGGGGTAGAGCAATAGGAGGAGAATTTACAAAAATCGGGGCAGCGAACCAAAATGATCGAACCTAGAAGCAGTACGGCCGCTCACAACAGGAGTGGCAGACCACGGAGTTTGCGGCACGCGAAAAGTTGGCAACTCCGAACAGAGGCGATCGAAGCTCCGTTCGTGCTCTGGCTGCGGCTGACGGGGCTTCCTATGTGTGCTCGAAGCGTATCGGAAGCTTTTGAGTTTTGCTCCGGTTGCATGCGTCATTCAACCGATTAGACATTGGATTTCTCTCCTTTCGCCGGTCATGAGGATCCGACGAAGTCTGAATCAGGGCCCAAGGCCATTTTCAGAAAATTCATATTCTGCTTCAGATGATGCGATTTTCGACTCGTGCTACGTTTTGAACGCCCACGGTACAATTGCATGCGAACTCACCTTGGGTGAATCTATTGAGGCGGAGAACGTCATCTGGGGTGACACAGTCTTTGTGTACGAGCTCCTCCTCGGTAACGGTGCGTTTAGTTTGCGCTTTGAGTGCCATCGATTTCTTCGGGACTGGCGGTTGCTGAGGCGATCCCGAACCCGGGGGTGCCGGTGCTGGTTTTTTAAGATGCGCGCTTGACATTTCAGGTTCTCGCTACGCTTCAACAACTGTGGACAGGGTACTCCAAGGAGTTATTCAGGATGGGCCGCTGTGACAATAGAACACAACGTAGAGGGCGCACCAGTCGACCAAAGGAGGAAGAGATAGCTTTTGCTAGGCCACAACCCCTCGCTCTCGGAGAGTCGACCAGTGTTTGGGCAAGTGGCTTTTGGGTGGGGAAAATTTCCTGTTGCCTCGAAACGCTGGAGGGAATTTAGAACAGACAGCGCGCGAAAGCTCCAAATCCTGCGGAATATCGGACTTCGTACGCGCTATAGCGATGGAATTGAATTCACTGTACATAAACTGCACCCGTCATTACGATTCCACGCAACGGAGTCGCAGAAGGTGTCGTGCGATCGGAATCGGGCCTGAACTGATGTGGAGAAGGGACGCGTTGGAGCTGGGCACGGCCGGCCTTATATTGCTGCGTATGGCCGCGTATTGAGCATCGGAGTTTGGCAAGCCGAACTTCGTCATCGCCGATTATACCAATGTCGTTCGAGGCCTGAATGAAGAGGGAGATGAACGTGCCCAAGGTTTTCGCATACTTCGAGCTCCCACCACTGGTCGGCTAGGCAGTCACGGCCACGCAGATCAAGAGTGCGACGGGGAGAAGACACTCCATAATTGAGCTAGGATGGTTTCGGATCACATATCGAGTACGGATGGGAGTGGCTCACAAACCTCAGGAGCCCGCGTGGCTCTCCTATGGACAATGAACTTCGGTTGGTTCGCGAGACAGGCTCAGTGTGACACAGGGAACGGAGAATTGTTGATGACAGGCATTTTCTCCGGAGAATGTACCATAGATCAGATGCCGATTCGAATTTCAAGTTCCGCGCCGCGAAAAGCTATGATTTGTTATTTTCCAAGTGCACGCTGTCAATGCATCGACGACGCACGTCCGGACTGTCCAAGTCGTCGAAACGGAAAGCTGCCGCTCGTCTCATCTCTGTTCTTCAAAGCGGAATATCTCGATTTTTGCTTCGGCTGAGTTGACCGAGGAACGAACGTGTCGCGAACTGCGGTTCGAATTTCCATCCACTGTGCAGCTGTCGGATCCGCCATTTGCTGATCAGGAATGCAGCAGGTAGAAGACTGATTGCGATTTACGATAATTGGTGCCAAAACCCGATCATGGTAGAATGATCACGCAATCAAGCTCTGAGGAAAACCAGGTCAGTATCATTGTATAAGCTCTTCCGATCGCTCCAGGGTTCGTCCTATAACGAGAAGCTTGACAGCTCAAAGCATACTCATGGCGGGACGTGGTAGTCATTTCTTTGAGCGCGCTCCTCGTGAAAACCTCGTGGAGCGCAGGGATTTTGCGGAAAAATTCCGAATTCTCGCTCATCGCATGAGAAAAATGGGCTCAAACTCCCATTGTCATACGGTGCCGGTCATTTTATGAGGCCATACTAAGTGAGGCTTTGATTCTTCTGCAGCTGTATGGCAACAGACAATTGAAGAAGATCTACAATCGACGACCAAATCGCGAGATCGTTCGACCTCTAGCGAACCTGAACTTTCGGGAGCCGATCCCACCTCAACAAGCTCCGTTCAACGGGCACTTGAATCAGCCGTTCTCCTACCCGGCCATGGATCATCTGACCGTAGCCTTCGATGATGCAATTCAGGTGAATCTCTTTCAGATGTAGAACTCTCTAAGGCGAGGGAATATCCTCAGCTTTCCGTTCTCGACTCCGAATAACAGTTGAAAACTAATGTTGTTTCTTCTCTAGAATCTCGGTATGTTTCTGGACACGTTGACCACACCACCAACGGCTCCACATTCGGTCGAGATGGGAATCTCCGGAATGAACACCGTCATCGTTGACTACTTGAATCTTCTCGAGGCATGCTGCGTGAACCATCCGATCCTGAAAAACAAGATCCTGTTGATCATGCAGAAACATTTGGCCCTGCAGAACACCGGGAGCCTGCCCGTATATCAGGGCAAGCCTTTGGCCTGGGTTCCGTTCCAGCAATCGTCGAGATCGGTGCCCGGTGCGAGTTCGATTTCGCCTCCGGTGCCTCCCCCGATAATGCCACCAGGTGCTCCTCCGATGATGCCGCCAGCTCAGGGTTTGCAACAACACCATCCGGGTTTCTTCGGGCCCATGGGCATGATTCCAGCCCCCATGGTTCGTATTCAAATGGTGATTCCGCTCGAACTGTTCACATCCCAAATACCGAAGGTCGAAACCTGAAATTCTCTCGCTCTCTCTGACAGCATCAAGCACACCATCAGCAGCACCAGCAGAACCGACCCCGTACATGTCAGGTGATGATGGACCCGAACAGATCCCATCAGGGCTTCAGGATGAACGGTCCTGGGGCGTTTCCTGATTCAACGGCGGAGTTTTTCCCGACCCCCTGTCCGAGCCCACCGCCACCACTGAGTTTGCATCAAAACTTGCTCCTGAACGGTGAATATCACTCCGGACTCTCAGACCCAAAGCGGTCCTAGAGAGCCTTCGACGCTCAGCTCGGCAGCAAAGCTCAACTTCTCCGAGTCTGTCGAATCGAAGTCTAATGAGAACGAGAACCGATTGTTAGGTACATGGATGAATTGTTAGGTAGAGAGTTCGAACATCTGTTTGCGTCGGTAATAGATCGCTAGCCACTGGGCATCCTTCGACACCTGCGAGCCGCGTGGAACACATTGGCTTGTGTGTGACCATCATCGGATACATATTCCCCGTTGAGTATGTTTCCTTGAAGGTCGAGAGAATTGATCTTGTGAGATCCCGTGTCAGAATCCGAGGAATGCTCATGTGAACTCAGCCACTTCGTCGCTCATCGTCATTGTGGGGGACGAAACGATCAGTTTAGTGATTCATCGGTCAGGTTGTCAGGGTCTCAGAGATTCCGACAGCTTGCCATATACTCTAAGATTCGGCTCAGAGCGTCCAGCTATACAGAGCCAGCTAGTCCACGTCAAGGCACAATATTGTTGAGTGATATCGCGAAGACGGCGTCGCTGGTATGACGGGGATACTGTCTGACCTGCATCGACGACTAGAGTTATACTCTCGTCCTTCATTGCAATCGCGAATATTCGTTCGCGTCTCGGATCCACGCCATTTGTCTCATCAGGTTCAGCGTAGCCAGCTGCCTCCGCTGCGTCCAAATCGAATATGATGGTCTAAGTATTGCTCTAAACTGACCCTCTTCGCGCATGCCGAGCATCACAGGCCATCAACTCAAGATTCTTTGCTCGAGAGGCAAATAACACATTTGAGAGAGAATAGAGTTCCTGATCGATAGCGCCCAACTCATTCACGGAAGATTCTGAGAGTGGAATGATCCAGACGTTTCGGTTGGGGAAAAAAGTCTTGCCGTGTCGTAGTCTTTGTACCAAGTTTGAATAAAAAAAGACTGTGCTATATTGAGAGCGAATTGGATCGACCCCGTCCCTTTTCATTTCGCAAAACTATCCTCCAATTCCCTCTCCGTTGAAATTGCGGAAATATACGAACTGGATGTTCTACTACAGAAACGGGAATCATCAAAAGTATCTATCTAGGTCGGATTTCTCACGTTTTCCTCTTTGAGCTCTGGACCCGGAAATCAAAGCATGCAGTCAGGGAAAACACTGTTTCAGTCTGTGTACAGCTTGTATTGAGCCGAATTATCATGATCCAGTGTGAACAACAACTCATCCGAATCGTGTTTATCTTCATCTCTCGAAACTATTCTCAACTCCGTGCTTGCAAACAGACTCGGTCAGAACGACCGCATCGGGTTTCGCATAATTCCTTCCGCGACGTGCGCTCCATAGTAAAGATTTCCTCCTTTAAAATCAACTGTCCGCCACGGACTCTCCATAAGTATCCTCAACCTCGAGGCTCCACAAGGTACGAGGAGTCTCTATAGTCTATTCCATTAAGCTCTAGCTCAACAAGTTTCATCTGAGAACTCGGATCACAAACGACATCAGTTATCAGAACAGCTCACTATATTCATTTGAAACGAGCTGTCGTCGTCGAACATAACTCATACGACCCGATTGGCCACCTTCGGCGACTCATTGGTCTTGGGGTCTGGCGTCCCCGGCTTCCCGTCAACTTCATCCGCTTCTTCCTTGTCCTGCTGAGATTCCTTCGGAGGAACTTCGATGCCGTTGCAAGATTTGATGTACTCAATAGCTTCGAGGACCAAATGCAGATGCACTCTGGCCAGGAACATCCGTTTCATACATTGGTTGATCGAGCGTCGATCGTCTACTTCCTCTTTTCGAGCTGAGAAAAGTGCATCGACGGCAACATCACAAAGCCACTGGAGCACTTGCTGCGGAGACTTGTTATCTTTCGAGAACAGAGTTTGCGGAGCGTGGAGCACCATTTGGAGCACGGTCGCGGCGAACTCCGGCGAAGGCCTCTGGGAAGGATCTCGTTTGAGGCACTGTTTCACCAGCGCTCGCACCACAGGCGGGGCATTGCTGACGTCGGGGACATCCTGATCAGCGTAGGTCCTTGCCGAGAGATGGCCTTCGAAAAATGGATTGTCCTGTCCATAGATCTCGTACACCAAGGTCGCAATGCTCCAGAGGTCTGCACCTGAGTAATCGATGAAACTTAGGAGTCCCGCCTGGGCTGTTTGAACTTCAGGAGGCATCAAAGCAAGGTTGCCACCCCTGGAACAGTGAAAAATCGGGATGATGAGATCATTTCCTCTACAATCGATGTACGAGAACAGCGCATATCATCGAATTCGTCGCATTTTTGAGTTGATTCGACTCGGGAATCATGGAAATAACCTGACCCACAAAATTGCCAGGGAACTCACTTTGAAACTTGTTTCGAAGGGTACGCGAGTTTGAGTGGTTTGATACAATCAGCTCGAGTGAGACAGCAGCCGAAGTCCGAGAGAGCCACTTGGGTTTCACCAGGACGCTTGCCGATGTTCACGAGTACGTTGTCTGATTTCAGATCGCGATGAGCTACTCCGTGTTGAACCAGATGAGCCACGGCTGCAAGCACAAGAGAAGATCGGATTCAGTCTCATCGGCTCCGTAAATCGCGGGTCGGAGGAGAAAAATTAACCAAACCAGCTTCCGGCTACAGGAGATGCCATGAATCCCGAAATGCAATTACCTTCGAATAATTGGACGCAGAGTGAGAGCTTCATTTTGTCGGAGAGAACTTCATTTTGTTTGGACTTCTGTCGCAGAAATCCGCGAAGACTACAGTCGTATCTGGAAACAGAACGCAGAAGAGCATGAGCTATCGGTGTGGAAGGAATTTTCAGTAAACCAGCGTGATAGGTTCACTCTGGACAGATGGCTCCACTAGACCTCACCTTTTCATCACAAGGAACATTGTGGCGTTTCTCCCGATTCCTTGATCGTTTAACCGAGGGGGTAAAGCATGGGGGTAGAGTTGTTCTGCTCCCCGAAGCAGAGGAACTCGATCGGCGAAAGTGACCTTCAACAGGTGATGGCTATATTAGCCCGCGAGTCGGCTGCACATATCGAAATTATCTCGTTCGAAATCATGAGGATCCCTGACGGGACTCATTCGGGCTCACTACCTTTATGTCAACGATACACGGATGTGGGGGAAGCTGAGTCTCTTTCGTCGCCGAGAACTGATTGTTCGCGGTTGGAGCGCATTCCCGACTGAGAGAATTCCAAATGGCGGCCGAGTTGCTCGCCGCGTCGTAGTTGAACATCATCTTGATGGCCAAATCGAAAGAATCCGCCGGAGCATTCTCAACCTGCTGTGAACGGAGCAGTTACATAAGTTCGGTTGGATATAGGGACTTGCACAACGTTCCTCATCGTGACTGTCTTATTCAAGGAACAGCATCGGTCACAGGATACCAGCCTCGCGGATAGGAGGCCGATTGCTGTGAATATTCGGAAGAAAGTTTCGATGGGTCGAAACAAATAGGACGTCTCGAAAATTACCTCCGTGGGAACGTCAACGGACCCCGCTGGAGATTCCAGCTCCGCGGCATATTTCCTCAGCGGTGATGACGACAGCGGAGGCGATCCAGCGATTTCGTCGACAAGCTCCTAGAAACGAATGGATCGTTGATTTGCAGGGACGACCCGATCTCGATCGATTGCTTCATTAACACAGCTGCAGAATATATTTGGACAGCGCCGAGATTCCTCGTATGATTACCTCTTCTTCCTCCTTAATCGGTACACAGGAGGGCGTTTTAGGATCGAACCGAGCCCGGTAGACGACGGCATTGCATCCCTTAGCGATGGGATCCCCGATTTCAAAGTCTGACAAAGATAGTTTCCTGTCGTTCGGGATGGTGAGCATCGACTGCGTGTCCACATCGAAATTTATCTTGTCGACGATGTTCTGGAAGAGGAGAAGACCTGTCTTTTGGTTTGGCACAACCTGGTGCGAGGATGAGGAACACAGGAAACCAACCAAGCCAAACACGAAATTCAGAGAGAACGTATCTGTATGGCATGGGGCCGAAAATCGCGATTGCTCACCCTGATCTCAACGCATACTCCCTCAAGCTCTTCGTCAGGTGTTATGAGGCTAGGTTTGTCGACGAGGCATAGGCCCGTCAAACCCAATAGAGGCACACATTGACGCAAGGCGAGGATTCGCTGAACCGCTTGCCGACTCAGAGTAGCCGCCTAGAACGAAACCCAAATCATCAGTGGCTGTTGCCGACACAAGAATATCTGATTCTCACCCTAGATGCCTCGTTCTAATCACAAGTATTCGCCAACACCTCAAGACTCACTTGGGTATCGCGATGTCCATATCTCCTTGCGATCCTGGCCACGAGGGACTCCTCACGAGCCAGTCCCCCATGAGCTCCTCTCGATCCTGTTGGAATTTGTTTGACCTTACCCACATTTGCGACGTGGACTGACCGATTTGTCGGTAAAGCTCGGGGCCCGGATCTGCCCCCGAGACCGCTCAGCCTGAAAGTCGATAGTTCCTCCACGTGAATAACGTACGCCAGTCTCTCGCTCCTCAAACCAGCCGAGTGTCACGAACACGGGAACTCCAATTCGCGGTGTAGAATCTCGAGTCAGCTCAAAGCTCAGCTACCAAACGCTCGAATTGTGCAGTCACTGGATGACGCTTTGGAGTTCGAATTTAATCTTTCCTTCTCTCTGCTAGTGTATGCCGGTCTCAGGCCGGCGGAATTCGACATTGGCTCAGTATGGCGGCTTGGACAGCAAAGGGTTGGAGTAGGATTCTCTAGCGGTAGTCGAGCCAGGGTGTCACTGCGACCAAGTGATCGAATTCCGAAGTGAGTTCACTCGCAGCTGTAAACCGGAAGGCGTTCCGTCATCCGCAACATTGCGGAACGAGCTGCAATTACTTCAGCCTGCGCTCCACTAGTGGTGAGACAAAAATACCCAAGGTTGACTCGGGAGAGCCATTCAATCTTGTTCAATCGCGGTCGTATCGGGAAGGGTTCAAAATCCCACGATTGTCGACGGTAGTGACCATTACCCTGAGAAAGCTTCCTTTGCAAGTTCAGTGTGTCTGGGAAATTGCGGAATCTAGAAAGTTCCCGAGGCCACCTGACATTGATTTAGGAACCCTCCGACACTGTCCAACGTGGAGTATGTCGAATCAATTCCAGGTTCAAATACCGTGCCGCCTTGTTCCACTATGTGGGCTCTGGCTGTGTAACCCCCTTCATTCGTGTCAGCCGGGATGACAGGACTTGCACAAATAATGGGACTCGCCGACGGCAATTCGAGAATGCCTGGCCTTGATTTGATTGGCTGGACTCCGGCCGAGAAGTTCGCTGAGAGAGCAGGTCGAAATGCTCGCCGTTCACATGTTCATCGCTCTGGCATCTCAAGTCCGAGCGACGAGATGGACCCAGCAGGAAAAAAGCTCCCCGCTGCCACAGCTACCGACCACACTTCTGGCATACGAATGAACGTGACGGATACCTTTACACTTGAGCCTCATATCCCTACAAATCTACGGGGTGAATCACTCGGCTGCGTCAGCAGTGGACTCGAATCTCAGAGTAGTCTCCCGGCGACGGTTCTTCTAGAAACCTCCCCGGTTTGGAACAGAGTGTCATTGCACAGAAGTCGGTCAACAGTCAGCGCGGAGAGTCGCCCCAGATTTCCGCGAGGTCTTACCTTGAAAACGCGGTTCGGAAGTAACTCTTCAAGAAATACTCGAACGGCACTGTCTGCACGAACTGGGTACAGGATCTAGGCTTTTGCAATGCCAAGAACCATCGAGTCGCCGTAATTAAGGCTTTCATGGCTGGCGCATGGCGCAACCCACTGACCCTGAGGGTAGTACGAATCGTGAAGCGAATGCTTGGAGGAACAAACACACTTGATATCGTGAGCTCCGACTTTCAGTTCTCTAACAGCAGTCGGCTGCTCAGCAGTTATTGTTGCTCAATGTATATGCGCCCAATGTGAAAAGATCAAATCTTCTGGCAGTTCGTGAGGTAGTGCGGCGGTAGCTGATGCCGCAGAAGTTGGCCATCATCTTGTCTCTCGTTTTTCAAGCGCGGAAGTCACCCGTCGGTCGATAGCTCCCGGAGAGTTGGCGTCCTCCTGGGTCCCTGTGATGAAAGAATACGGGAAGTCTCTCGTTCAATCGAGAGATCCCTGACGCCAACCGTCTCACAATTTCCTCATTCTCCGAGTGGGATGAACGCATTCCTAGTGGCGGAAACATTTGAACACGCGGAGGGTGTTCGTCCCGCTCACCTCCTATCTATGGGGTCAGCCGAAGAGGCTTCCTCAGAATTTCAACGTTCGCGCGGTACGCTCGTGCATCTATACGCGAGAGAGAACATCCATTCGAGATTCGAACATCGCTGTCGTGTTTACAGTCGGCTCGGAGCTGGCAGCCTTATCTGTCGTTCAACATTGAGCCTCAACCCCTAACTCGCCCGTAGAGAGGAGTCCGCGAATGAGGAATTTCACTTGCTGAAAGCCTAAAATGAGAAGAGCCTCGCGGGTGACAAACCTCGCCGTACCAATGTATTGTTCTCCGTCATAAGCTCCGTCATATTTGACCCCGTTCTGCTATATCGGGGCTCTGGGATCTACGTCTCCAATGTACACTTTTTCGTCTCTTCCGCACGCGGTTCAACCCTCATACACTGGTCATTCATCCCCGGATAACAGAGGCGTCCCTCATTACGAACGGGTTCCTCTCGACACCCAAAGATGAGACGACGCACCAGTCGTGAGGTTGACTCCTTTTCTGATTTCAGTCGGGCCTTACAGCGATCCATTCCCTTCACTTCGAGGTAAAGAAGAGGCAGAAATCTAGATAGATCTACCGTTTATTTGTGCCGAATCCGTAAGAGATGGATTCAGATTCTATTCGGTGGGGAATTTGACACTTCAAGACGATTGATATTGAAAGTAGTATTTCCTTCATTGCAACTACTTATTCTGATGAATCGAACTCTTGAGGGCTCGAATCCAACTTCGAACGTCGGAGATCCTTCCCCGTAGCGTGTAATCTCGTAGTGTTCCCAAGGGGCAGCGTTGTCGACAGAAGTCTCGATCATTAAGCACTTAACTTCATTCACTCTTCCTTCGTACACTCCCACCACGATTCGGTTGACTGTGAAAACTGCTCCGAGCTTGACAACGAACATGCTCTGCGGGAAAGGGTAGCTCGTGCCGCGGAAGTCCTTAAAGATCTCTCTGCAGTTGCACCCCAGTGTTTCGGCTCCCATAGACAACAAGGCGACGTTTGTCCGAGCCAATTGATTGGGGTATCGGAGCATGCCGTCCGACCCGGATCGTTCCGCTATGAAAGCGAGAACACCGAGAGCGGATTTCAGCGGGAGCACTCGCGGTTGTTGAAACTCCTCATTTTCCAGGTCAGACGGTCGCATGCCAACGAAGTGAATCTGATTGATCAGGGCTTGCCTGGCGTCTTCGGTCAACTCCGTGTGATTACCAACGTAAGCCGCGACTGCTTTGAAAACTTCAGACTCCTCGACGATCCAGTTCTTCGCCAGCAGGGTTAGCAAGGCGTAATCATCCAAATCTAAGAGCTTGGGACTCCTGAGTACTTCCGTGAAGCGCGGCTTCATGAACGCCAGCACGGCTGCCAATTGTCGGAAATCGCCATCTTCGAACGACGAATCGTATACTTCCAGGGCACTTTCCACATCTTGGAAGATGGTTTTGACCTTATGTTTCGCGGCATGAACCAGAACAAGGAGGGACACCATCGCAAACCAGTAATTCAGTCCGATGAACTTCATTGCGACGTTTCCGGCAAAAAAAAAGAGCGAAGTGACTCTACTCGCACCCCTCTTATGAATGAGACAGCACTGATGAACGCGGAGCTCGTCAATCATTTATGTACCCTCTCGTATGTATCAGTCCCAATGAACAGTGGTCATGCCGTGTTTTTTTTCTGTGATACGAAATAGGCATGTTTTGTGCTAGATCAGCGAACAGGTTAAGTCGCCCGATAC
Source organism: Neoseiulus californicus (assembly GCA_028455905.1). Taxonomy (NCBI): domain Eukaryota; kingdom Metazoa; phylum Arthropoda; class Arachnida; order Mesostigmata; family Phytoseiidae; genus Neoseiulus; species Neoseiulus californicus. Next base: position 4,124,472 of record JAMQGS010000007.1, read on the forward strand.
GTTATCACTTCTGGGAAATCCCGACCGCCATCTTTCTACTGTGCCCCAAGTAGGTTACTGCGATACAAGGCCACGGGCTGGAGGCCATCGAAACTCGTCTCAGTTCAATCTTCGAACTCAAAAATGCTACTGGATCGGTTATCTGAATCGCTCTTTCCGAGAAAAACTCGAGACTTCTAGCAAGATGTCCAAGCACAACGCGCATAGATGCACTCAAGCCTCGGTGCACACCCTCTCGGCAATGCTTTCTTCATGGCTGTTTTTCCCATACTCCTCGACTCCGTGTGGGCGGATCCACTTCATGCCAATCGCTAGTAATCTTACTTGGATTCCAGTCAGATAGATGGTACGAAGAATGACCTTTTCGAATCAAGTCATCACAGTATCACTGCAGTTCGCATTATGCACATCACTCCTTAGCTAGCGTTGCTTTCCCGGATCAATGAGGGAGGCTCCTTCCGAAGGAGCTGCGTTTGAGCCGATGTCAGACTGGATTGTTCAGAGCTCCAAGCCACACCAGATCTCATAAGATGACCGAAATCCATCACGCATGGCGTACCCAAGAATGTGAGGAGATATGGAGGGCTCATTCACAAAACACGATAAGTCCATTTTTCCCGATTTCCGGATTCCGACTGATATCGGCTCAGAATTCTGCCCCGGATCTCATGACGGTCTCAAATCCGAGCCATCGGCCCGATTTCGGCTCGAAAATCAGGATAGAAATGCAAGTTTCCTTTCAAAACACGACAAGTCCCACGGTGATTCATTCTCAAAACACGATAAGTCCACCGCAGCTCCAGACCCCAAGGTTCAAGACTCACGAGGGAAGCAATGAACGCATCCTGACGAACCTTGTCGTGGTCTTGGAACATCCTTGAATGCGTGAACTGCAAGTCGTCCTCTGTAAGTCTACGGGCCTGGCAAATCGTGGAATTTCCAGCGTGACTACACGTTATACTCGGGATCTTTCCCGTGCCGCTGTGTAAAGCCTCTTTTCGCTGGTTGCTTGCCCAAGAACTTGGGTTGCGCTTCCTCTTGCGAGCATGGGTTGCATCTCGTTGTGGATCCATGACGGAGCTGCCTCAAGATCTGACACTGTGCTCGAGAAACCTTCGACATCAGAGGTCCGAGGCGATGACATCGCATGATAAGGATGTCGCTGCTACACCTTCACAAGACTCAAAAATGTTCCACGAGAGTAGAGTTGACTCGGACATTTTCGATTGTCGGCGACTTGGCGCTCCAGTATCTGACTCTTTCCAGGTTGTCGATGATTTCAATTTCGGAAACTGTTCATTTGGAGGACAATTTTATCATTCATTTCCAAAACACGTCAAGTCCAGAGGACCTCCCCGCCCCCGACATCCCCAGAGGGCTCACTGATTTCGGAGATGGATCCCATCGTGCTCCCAATCTCAACGCCTACCCCGCTAGAAGTTTCATCGCAATCGTACGCTATCGAAACACCGTTCAGGAGGAAGAGTCGATTTCCTTGAAATCGAAGAAATGGACTTATCGTGTTTTGTGAATGAGCCCTTCATATGGAACCATGATAGACATACTCCCGCGATCTCCCGGATAGCATCTGAAGTTCCCTTTTTTCTATCGCCAACTCCATCGTTCTTCGAGCGGCCCACTGTCGGACTCGAACTCCGAGGGGCATTTCGGAGAATCAGTAGAACGATCTGAATGAAAGCTGAGCTGGAAAGCCCGGTAATCTCCATCTCACCCACGACCGGCCAATGTGAGTGATTCGTATTGTTGAAAAAACCCTAAGATTTTTCCCGCATTCGGCCATTAAAGGGTGCCGATCCCAGAGCCTTGGGCATTTGAAGGCAACAGGAATCGTCGCCGAGCTTCATTGCAAGATCGTATCGGACGAATTCGAGAGTCTCGGTGCATTCAGGCTCCCGGGGTCGCTGATCAACTCGTTGACAGCAGCCCTTATTCCAAAAGCGGGAAGCTCATCGATGTTAGTTCCTCTGTATTTTCGAGGCGACAGCGTCACTGTGGGCAGTTTCGCGAATCATCATTCAGCTGCTGCCACTGCATAGACTGCTTGTGGGTGCCAGAAAAAAGTGTCAGGATTTGTCAAGAACTATTCGGGGACATTTCACCAGCAAACCCATCAATCAAGCCTGACGTTTCCGAGTTTCGATCTCGGAAATCATTGCCACACATCGGGATCCGATGTTTTTTTTGCGTTTCTGCTCAGAAGATCAGGTGTACTGTTCGGCAGTGCAACTGAATGCCAGGTTCCACCTTCGTGATGTTTCTTAGAGAGCGAACGAAACGTTCGTCTGTGCTTCTTTCCAGAAGCCTCTTCCTTTTCTAGCGCGCTCCCTATGGGCCCTTCCAAAAGATTCGCTTGGGTTCCACTTTCTTCCACAAAACACCGGCGAGCTCGCTCTAAAAACTTCTCTGGTGGCAAGCCCGACAGTTCATTTTCTTTGTACTCCTTCTTCTGTTCGTCTGTTCCATTATCGATGAACTCGCGACGGCTCTCACGCAGCGACACATTTGGCACCCACGTTTGGCCACGCAATGCCACATCGTTGGGATTGCCCGGAGTCGCGATGGTAGCGGGCTTTCTCAGAAAAAAGTGATATTTAGAGTCATAACGTGAATCGCTCGTCTTTCGAAAAACGCATTTCACACATTGGCTACGCGGTATTCATTACTTTCAGTCGTGAATCCAGACGCCGAGTACTTTCCATGCATGATCTTCCATGGGAAACTCATATTCGTTGTTCGCGTTGCCACGGAAGGGCAAGCCCAAGTAACTTGGAAGACAAATGACCCGTTCTTTGCCTATTCCGGAGAGCGAACTCACAGATGTCGACGATGCCGTTGATGCGCTGCAAATCCCTCGCGCTGAGAGTTTTTTGGGGGTCGTTCTTCCACCGTCCCTTCCTCCCTTCCTTGCGATGTCCGTCGTGAACTTGAAGTCAGGAGTGCATGTTTCCTGATTTTTCTCGGCCCTTAATTTGGAATCATTCACGCTGCCGTGCGGAGCATGGGAACCACGGGAGGCATTTCCTATATGGGAGCGTGGAAGAAGTGGGTATCGCTTATCTAGGGTCCCCCAGCTTCGGGGGCACCACGATTGGAGCAAAGTCGATCATGGCGGACCCCACGCTCCCATAGCTCAACGGAAGACTGTGGACAGACTCCTAAGTTACTCAGATCCTCAAAGAAGACGACGTTCCTTGTCCGTTGGGCTGGGGAGATCGCCAAAAAAGTGGTGTTTGGCCCCGGCGAGTTAAACTGCAAGACGCCAACACGCCATGTCGCCGACTTGAGCAGGTTTCAAGTCCAATAACTTCCAGGCATTGCTGGCGAGTGCCGCTCGCTACGCTCGCGGGCCGCATTGATTTCATCTGCCCCAACTGCAGCTACCCCGGCCCCCGAAATCACGCCGATATTTTTTTCGCTGCACTCGCCATCCGTGTGTTTACGTTGCGCGGCAAGTCGCCGGAGCCAACTATAAAAGAACCGAAAAAGTTCCGTCAGGGGTTGTTCTTGGTTCTTGGTGCTCTCTTTTCAAATCTAAGCTCCTCTGAAGCTTTGCGTCCGATCGAAAACGGGAGTTTGTGAAGAACTGTTCTTTATTTATTGCAACATTCTGCGTCAGGCAACTTTTTCCAGTCATCTGCTACGGACTTCTGGGTTTCCAGAACCAGCGGCATATTTTGGAGAATTCGGGAGCAACTCCAATGCGTCCGACAGATGGTATCACGCGAAGAAAACTTTGGACCGAGCTGCTCATTGTGGAATGTCGACTTCACCCAAACAGTACACCCAGGGCATCTTCTTGGTTTTCTTCTTACAATTCTCCTCAGCGAATTTACAGTGATTCTGGTAGCGTCTACCGTCTGATCCGCAGACGGGATCGTTGATGTTGAGACACTTGGTCGGGCACTGGTCTTTGAAATTCACGCAGGCTTTGAGAGGAAGCATCTTGATCTTGTGTTCTTGGCCGCATGCAGCCTTGCGGAAGAAGCACTCGTTGTAATGAACCTCACCCAGCGAGTCACAAACAGGCTCGTAGATGGGCGCACAGTCTTCAGGACACTCAATTTTCCTCGCCTGCCGCTCGCGAGTCATGCACGAGATTAGGTCTTGAGTTTTTATCCGTTTTCCGCAGTTCTTCCGCTGCATTACGCAATAATTGATGTAGATGATGTTGTCTTGTCCGCAGACGGGATCGTAGAGATCTAAGCACTGCAAAAGAGCACATTGGCTTTATGGGCAGCTCTAGAGAACACCGGAGAAACACTCCTTGATCTTCGATGTTAACCCACCTTATCCGGACAAAGGGATTGCTTATCGATACACTTATCCCACTCCTGAGCCGAAATTTCTTTCGTCTGCTGGCACGCGACTTTCTGCATCGCGCACCGTGAACTGTAGACATTGCCATCCGTGCCGCAAACCGGTTTCGGGAACTCTTCAGTTTCATTGCACTTCGTCGAACAGCTTGACGGAAGATCGGGATTGTCGCAGAGGACAAAAGAAACTTGCAGGGCGACGATCACACAAATGATCAAAGGAGGCATTTCACTTCTGTTGTTGGCTGGTGCCGTGGTCAGTAAAGTACGTTTCGTTTTGTTTCGCAGACGGAGACCCTTGATGACGAGTAGTTTGTCGGGAATCGATCGGAGAGAATTCGCACAGCACATCTTCTCTTTCTCCCATCAGGCCGTCTACTCAAACAGCGAGCGAGCCACCCACGCCCGAATTGTCGCCCCCTCAGAACAGAAAGCTGAATTTCTTGCTCAGAATTCGTTCGCGGCAGCGGCATCGGCGATTGCTTGACAAAAAAAAGTGGGCAAGGTGCGTTTTCCTCCTCTCTTCTGTGTCTGCAAGTTCTTAAACTGAATGAGCGGCTGTATGCTCGCGCCGTCAGCATTCCCCCAAGATGAGTTTGCAAGCGGTGTGCAGTTGCGCAAAAATAAAAAATAAACCTCCGTATTCGCGAAAATGGGCGTGATCCGCTCCGCGCACCGGGACTTTGAATAACCGCAGCTCGATATCCGTGCTAGGTTATATTGAGGAGTGAATCGAAGAACGAGTCCCTTCGTTGTAGTCGAGGACCTCGATGTCCTGGTTCGCGTACTTGAAAGTGCGTGCCATCTCGATCACTGTGCGGTTTTCTCGCTCACTAGCCCCATTCTGTTGCGGGCAATAGGGAGCCGTCCATCTCTGGGTCACACCTGCACCTGCCAAAATCGCTCTTACATCCGCATTATCGAACTCGCCTCCGTTGTCACTCAGAAATTCCCGGATCTTGTGTCCCAAAGTGTTGGCATGCGCGAGCACTTCCTTCAAAGCCTCCGCAACTTCGGACTTGTGTTTCATGAAGAAACCGTATTTGAACCTCGTATATCCATCCTTGAAAATGACAACGAACCTGTTCCTCGAGAACGATTCCTCGAAAGGCCCGACGACATCCGCCGATACGAGCTCTCCTGGCATCGTCGATTTCTTTCTCGTTCCGAACTTCAGCCGATGAAACTTCCCATAAATGCATGGCTCGCACAAATTCTTGTCCAGCTTGACCTGAATTCCGAGTTCTCTGTTCAGAAGATCTCTCACATGTCTCTTATCCTGATGTCCCCAGCGCTCGTGGTACAATTGGAGCAGAGATTCCTTCTCATTCACATTGACCTGACAGGCGCTCCTAGTCCGCACCGGCTTGATATCTGCTTCATATAGAGATCCGCCGACCCTGCGGTATCCACGAACGACGACTCTGCCACCTACTTCGAAACTGCACGCTTCCGATTGTGAGACGAATTTGCTGTCCGTATTCCTGTCGTGCGCCGCAAGCACCGAGAAGAGATTCTTGGAGACCTTGGGTACATACCATACGTCATGAAGTGTGATTACCTCCCCACTATGAGTGCGTACTGGTATGACTCCTGTCCCGAGCGCTTTGAGCAGCTCTCCTCCCGCGGCCTTCACACAATGCGCATCATCAAACTTCTGGAAACTGATGAAAAAATCTGCACAATGCGTTACGTGCTGAGTAGCTCCATTATCTACCCACCAGCGATCGGTGTCCATTGAGGTCTCGAAACACTCTGGACTCGAGAGAACTAATGCCAAGTTCCTCTGAACTTCATTCGCAACTTTGTCTGGCCTTCCATCAGCGATCCATTTCCTACACTGGCGCTTCCAATGTCCTCTCTTCCTGCAGTAGTTGCATCGATCGTTGACCCTGCCGCGCGTCTCGAATTGTCTTGGATCGCCTTTCCTGACAGGGAATGCTTCGGGTTTCTCTGTATCAGCTGAGCTGGTCTTGAAATTCCGTTCATACATGCACAGCTGTGTTATGAGTTCATCGAAGCCTTTTTCCATATCCGTCGATAATAGCATCCAACTCGAGCGGAAATTCTCGAATGCAGCGGGTAGGATTTGCAGCGTCTTACAGACTAAGAGTAGCTCAGGAAGAGGGCTTTCCTTTTTCGCTCGTAGACCATTGTTAAGTTCCGAAAACAAGCCAAGTAGTTTAGCGGTATGGGTCGACACATCATCGCTGGGATTCCAATCGAAAGCGAAAAACTCGGTACAAATCTTAAAGAGCTGATCTCTGGACGATGCCTCATACAACTTCCTGAGGGCGTCCCAAGCGTCCTTGGCCGTCTCTTTATCCATAATTTTCTGGTAGACCGCATCGGTCACGGCACTAGAGATCAATGTCTTCGCATAACTATTCGCTTTTCGATACTTCGTGCTCACCGTCTGGTGGTCTTTGATCTCCTCACTGCTTGCACCTTCCAAGAGTGGCGCTGGCTTGACTAGCTTGCCATCTATTACATCGAGGGTTCCATCGTGGTAATCCAGCAGATCTCGCATCTTCCTCTTCCACAGGGGCCAGTCTGATTCTCCTGAGAGAGGTTTGACATGCTTCGCGAGGTCCATACCTCCAGAAGTTCAGAATACTTGTAACTAAGTTACACGATAGCTCAATCAAACCGGGAGCCCTGGGCCCATAACCTATTGAGGAGTGAATCGAAGAACGAGTCCCTTCGTTGTAGTCGAGGACAGAACAAAGACTAGACTTTTATTTTTGAATTCCTCGCTTATATAGCCTATGAAATAACCCCACTTCGTTGTACTCAAACGAACAACCTCAACAGGTTAACGTATCAGGTGACAATGCGCATCTCTTCCAGCATATTTTGTGATACCTGGCCTGACGGTCGCCTCAAAGAATTCAGTCGATGGCAGACTTTGTTACAAGCTCAAAGAAGACGTTCTCCTAGGGCAACGTCTTCCGTTACAATCCCATTCATGTGGCGACCAGCCGGCCTTCGGCCGGCTGGAGCCGGCCGCGCGGCTTCCGCTGTTCCGATATCGCCGCGTTGAGACCTCCGCTGCACGCGTGGCCTCCTGAGTTTGTCGCCTTCAAAAGTGGCAGTCCATCGTAGAACGCTTACAGGGGAACTGGAGGATGGGCGAGGCGGTTTCGTTTTGCGGGACTTGCAGTCGTACTGGCATGGTCAAGATTCGCGCGAAGGCCGAATGTTTCCTTCGCTTGGCGCTTGCGCGCGAGAGACTTCTTGATGATGCTCTTGATCAACAAAGGGGCACCATGCGCGAGTTCACCTTATCGACGGAGTCGAAGCGTACTCGCCGAATTTCCGAGGGCGCCGCTCCATCCGCCGATCGCGAGGATTGATACTGTTCATCTCCATTGCGTCAGTGAGTTCACAAAGGTGGAAAACTTCAACGCACTCCATGAGAGTTCCTCCGCTCGCGATCGGCTGCAGGCTTGTCGGCGCGCTAAGGTCTTCGGGAGGTGAACGAAGATGAATCCAACGCGCCTCCTGACGTCATTACACCGAATGCCGAACCAATCGCGGCTCTACTTCGGGTAGACACCATCAGTGGCGGATCCAGGCGGAGGGCGATGGGGCGATCCCCCCCACCTCGAGTCTGGCCTCTCTGGCGGACTATGAGGTTTAGCAGGGAGCATCACATAAATCACCTCTCTATAGATAAATGTTTGTACCCAACAATTATCAAACGAACAATCCAATATTTAAGCACATCATTTAGGAGGGAAAAACTCTCCCGGCACACTGGAAATCTGAAACCGCCCCCTCGAGCGATTCCTCCACTGGTTACCATAGAGTGCAGTCCGCGAGCTACGCCGTAGATGGATCGCGATGATCGTTCGAGAGATCAGCTGACAGTGGTTGGCAAAGAGAAAGAAGCGCAGAGAGGCTCCAATTTACGGAGATTTGCGCAGAGAAAGTTTTCGAATTTGGCGCCGCGGTGATGCGGCGACTCGCGCCGTCAAGTAGCTCTTCTTTGGAGTAATGCTGAGCCCCTCTGCGGAGGATGCGCGCGTGTGAGCAGCCATCGTTCGACTCCGGCCAGCTTGGAGATTTGTGTGTCGCGTTTTCGGCGAGATCAGAAGACTTTTTAGGCTTCACTTTTCTGCCTCAGCGCTTTATTAGTAGGGTTGATGTCCGCGCACGGTGGAATCAATAAATCGAGAAGCCGAAGACAGAGGAGATCTTTGCACCTACCAGAACTTTTCTGCCAGTTTTTCTCGTGAGTGCTGCAAGCCCCGTGGCTTCTCTAATCCAACCATAAGGCAGCCACATCAGCATATTCATGAGGGCATCGTGAAACGACGCACGTTTCGCTTCACAGAATTCCATGAGCGAGTCTCATATTCCCACAAACAATCGCAAAATGAGGTTTCCGTCGTGAAAATAAGGTCTCCGTCGTGATAATAAGGTCATCGGGGGACATTGGTTGACTCAGGTCGGTCAGGTTCGCAAATTTTTCAGACCCCGATCGTTTGCGACGTTGAAGTCTTGACACTCGAATCTGGAAACATTTCTGAGTGCGTCAAAAAGTGAGCTCATGCATCCTGGCTAGTCCACCCAGCCCACTACTACCAACAAGGACAACAGAGTATGCATCTGGGTAAGGCACCCCTGTGCATGTGATTGTCAAGGATGATGGTCCATCCTGAACACAGCAGTTCGATACATACTCGGCTCGCTATTCGCCGGAAGGAATCAATCCAATCCGCTTGTACACGAATGTCGTGCTCTTGGTGGTATGTTGCCTTGTTGGATTTTTGTGCGTCGTCGCTGCCGACACTAAGCTTACGTTGGTATTGCGCTTTTGAACGCCGTCTACGCGTGCCTCAGTGCGACCCGGGGTTCACGAACAAGATCTGCCCAAGTCACAGGCATCACAGCGAAATCCAGGGTGGCTACATCTACTTTGGAGTTACAGTCGAATCTTCTGTTTCAGTCCATAACGGTGTAGTCCCAACTTCATCGGACCTCGCGGACTCATGGCGAAATTTCGGACTACGCATCCGTCGATTCTGAGGGAAACCCGCGTATTTACGCTTGCTGCACGTCACCGTCGCAGGCGAGAATTACGTCCTTCGAGAAGAAGCAAGCTCTCTACCGACGTATTTTTCCAATCCCCGAGGTTGCTATGGGCTTTCCTGGCTGTGAGGCTGACTTGTTGAGTCCATCTACTAGATGAGTTCAATCGGAAAGGTATCCTTCCACCTATAATCGGACAAGAACATCCTCCGATGTAGACTTCGTCCATGGAAGCCCACAGAGTTCGGCACGGGGTGGGCAGAAGAAGCCGCCGGCCTGGTCATCGAACAGGCTCCCCCAGATCTTCTTTTCTCTGCCCTGTGCCGTCTGAGGGCATTGCGGATTGCCGCAGCTCCAGTCTGCCATTTCAGCCGAAATCCAGTTCGAGCTTCCGGGGTCAATCTGCTCCGAACGGAGCCAATCAATGACGACCGGTTTTCGGTTGGCTTCCTCGATCCAGCGCTGTCTGCATTGTTCTCGCGCGCATCGCGCGGGTGGCCGGTGACGTGCGGTGAGAGGAGGAACGGGCATCTTGCAATCGTAGAGAGGCTTTCTCCACCACTATCCCGGCTTACCCAGGAAACGAGGCCCTCCCTTCAGTGTGATGCCGAGGCAGAGCTCTGGTGAATCCGCCCTTGACCGCACGCTTCTCTTCAGATTCAATCCTCCCGTTTCATTTGTCGAAAGAATCAGAGAGATCATTGAAAGGTCCGATATTCGACTCTGAACATTGAGTCCTTCAGGAGCTCGATTTCTTCTTTCTTTTTTATAGATCATTTCGAATAGACCTTGCGAAGGCGGAACTTCATCCCGGAGGATCTACGCCACGGAGATCCGGCCGAAACTTGAGCGGAAACCATTCACGTTTCCGAGGTTCCTGCCCACAATGGAATCGCGAGACGTAAATTGTCACAGCTGGAACCCCCCTACTGTCGCTGCCGACGACACATACAACGAAACACTAGCATCGAAAGCTGTGCACTTATGACATGGCTCGTCATTCGACAATCATAGCACAGTTCATAGCGGATGCATGTAGTTGTTGTTGAAGCTGGGGGCCAGCTAGAGCTCATGCGTTCCATTTTTGTCCAAATCTTTTTGCACCTTATGTCGGTCTCCATCCACTCGGAGCCATTTAGCTCTAACACTGTGACCGCATGGACGCTTAGTTGTGATTCATCATGAATGCGTAACCGCTGACTGCCAACCTTCTCCGTTCCGCGCATCTCTTTCGTCAGCTGTAAGGGGGGACGGGAACAGGACAACCTGAGCTGGTGCACATTGCACGAGAGGATCCGGTAGGTGATTTGCTCCGGGAACCCGGAACTCTTTCTTGGTGAGATGGCGAGCTCGTCGCAGCACATTTTCCACTGAATCAACCGCTCAAACTGAATGGGGATTCGATTCCCTGAGTTCCGCTCGGAGAAACGGAATTCCCTGAGTAGTGATCCCTCTACGGATGGAGTCTTCGTACCGAAAGTCCGAAGATTCAGACAGACGGGAAAATCTGGAACCATTGGGCGATAACAGCCTAGTTCAGAACCAACTGTGGATACTCAATCAGGTGCGCGTATCTGCGTCAAGAGCTGCCCATGCGAACGGACACGTCACATACACTCTCTCTTGGACGCAACACACGTGCCCACATTTTGTCAAAATAGCTGCAAGGAATCAATCCGGCCATCAGGATCGTCAGGTTGCGAATATGATGCCCACCACTCATCCAATGAGTCCAGACCAAACGTCGGCATTCAGTGAATCAATCGTATTTATTCAGTTTACTCTGAATTTCAGTTCGGCACAACATCGTTGAATTTCCTATTCATCATAATCGTCTAATCCGAACGGATTGGAAGTCACGGAACTTTTCACTGAGGTCTGGATTAGCTGCCCTGGACCAATTTCGATGACTTTCCTCGCGAATTATTTTCCAAAACCCATCCTCTAATCAAACTCGAACTCTTGTATCCACAGCGACGCCTTGTGATCCCTCGTACATGGGTTTCTGGTTACGTTTGCCATACGGCGGCGTTTGTGCTCGAACGTTTTGCGGACGCGGAGTTGTCCATGGCGTCGTCGTAACTTCCGTGGACGGTCTTGGAGCTCGTGCGGCCATGACGGCGGCCTCCTTCTTCTCGATATCCTTTCTTGTGTGGAGCGGTGCGTCTTCGATCCCCAAATTATCATTAAGGTAGTAGAAGTCCACCGAGTTGTCGCAGGGGATAGCGTCATCCGGGAATGCGCATGTCATGGAGAGCTGATCGAAAACGGTCTGATTGCCACAGTAGAAAGAATACTGTAAAACACTTTGTCGTCCTTCCTGCTCGACGGGATTACAGATGTGGAAGATCATGCAGTTGTTATCCATGTCGGCATAGTAACCGTAACGATTTCCCTCGCAATTGAATGTCGATCGGATGTCACCGACGATCAGTTGAGCGCCGTCTGGGAGTTGCATCGGTTGCGGTTCCGCACTCTGTCTCCGAAACCGTCCCTGAACCGAGGCTGCGTTGACACCGAGCACCGAAACACCTGAAGATAAGAACGAACCGATGAGTCACGGCGCGAGAAAAGATCATGCACTCCGGAGTCATGTCCTCGGAAAAAAAGCAGAAGGAGGCGTTCGTTGAGTCGCCTAAAAAATCAACAAGTGATCACTGGAGGCACAGAGGCTCAAACATCTACTGTCGGAATCGTGGACTACGCACAGGCTACGAGACACAGATGGATATGCATTGCAACTGAAGTTTCTTCTGTGTAAGATACTTTTGGGAGACTCAAATATGACCTATGCCGAGGCTCAAACTCAGCTTTTAAGCAACAAGAACCCTCACCTCAGTGAAGTGGGTCCCTTTCCCGAGTACGAGCACGTCAGTGACCGGTGGCAAAACTGCAATGTGATTCACTTCATCCCATTTTGACGTTGATTTACATTTCAGAATCTCCGGAATACTTCTGTCGGCCACAAGATGTCGTTCAACTCGTAGAGGTCTACGCTGACATAACGGTCGGATGGCGCAGGAATTCTTGAATCCGTAATGACTCCAGCCTGTGACATAGTTTCCAGGCTGGAAATTCTGTGCGCCACTGATCTTGAATCAAATCGGTGCTGGTTTCGCCTCCCTGTCCGTATAAGTGCTCGAGCTTCAATAATTTCCTCGGGTCAGTCCCATCCGGATATTGCGTCACTAAATGCTCGATCGGTCTGAACCTCTCTCTAATGAGCTCTAACTAAGTCATCAGCCAGGCCCTATCAGATCACGATGGCCTTTGGGGGTGACGAACGGTGACGTTTTTAAAACTCTCCGACAGTTCTTCCCGATCTCCATGCATTCAAGAGCTCGTCATTATGAGACTTCGAATCTTGTGTTCGATCCGAGTATCTGAGCTATTCTCTCCTTTGAAGTCTCAAGCCTAATCATCGGAGGAGCAGGAGGAGCAGGAGGACATGCGGTTATGAACGGCATACAGGATCGCAATCGGCGAAGTATTCGGTGCTGCTCATGGCTACCCTACACCCATTGCTCGCCAGTGAGGTAATATCAGAAATTGATTGCGAGATCTGGGTTTATTCAATGATTTATTCAATGAGTTCGCGAATACTCCCTCTCAATCACAGAACTTCACGGCTCACCAGCGCACACGTTCTCCACCAATGTTCTTCATTTCAATCCTGACGCACTCAGCGTCCGATTGGAGTAACGTTTACGGGAGGAAATCACATGTGTCGTCGAGTCTCTTCGCGAGAGTGAACATTTGATGGAGGAATAAGTACCAAGAGCAACTGTTTTTCCTTTGTCAAGATCTCCATCACCTTCAAGGTGAGCGCTTCTTCCGCAATGCTCTGAATGATGCTCAACCTCAACCATGGTAAACATTGAATATATAACCTAGATGATTCCCATCATCAATTATAAACTTATCACATCGATCTTACTCATGATAACCATGTTTGTGCACAATGAAATAATGAAATTCCCTAGTTTCAAAGATATGCATTCGAGGGTACGACCTCCTTCCTGTACATAGAGACGAGAGAGTTGAAACCAGATCTCACATCTCCCAGGAGCGTTAACCTTCTGCGTCAACTTTGCGGTTATTCCGATCCGCTACCCCAGTGTCTCACCCTGTCTCCCGACGCATAATCTTTTCATGAGTTTGAATACTGATTACTCGACTATCACTCCAGTCGTATAGCCTACCACTTCTTGATTACAACAGCAACAACATCTTCCGATGGAAGTATCCATAATTTTCTGCATCAGTTTGCGTCTTCGCTAGGGGATACTAATGTCGTGGACACGGCCCGGCCGTTCAACGTCTCGGTTTGGTTTGGTTTGAGAATTGGTGTTCCCGATTGTGGAGAACGGCACTCACTTCATCACCTTTTTGAGAGTTTGAGTACGGGCACGACACGCTGCTGCCGTCCACTTTGAGTCATGATATCGTCTTTGAATAGCTCTCCGCAATAACTGTTGCGTGAGCTGCGACGTACTGATCCACGTCTCGCATGTTCCAAAATATGAGCGCAATCGATTCATGTTTTGAGATATGAGCGTAATCGATGCATGACCACTCAAGACTGTCTGTTTGGGATGACTACTTCCAGTTCGAACGCCTCCGCGCTCTCATCGACATGATGTATCGTGACCTGGGAAGCCGCGCGGCTTCTATCACCTCATCCACGGATCGAGATTCAAGTTCAAGCGATTATATCACAAAACTTGGCCGCATAGGAGCACATCTGGTTGAACGTTTTCTCGCGGGGCTCACAACAGATTCCCTGTGTAGTAGAATCCCTCACAAAACGACAAGTGACGGTACCCTGCAGAAGTTCCGATTGATTAGTAAAACTGGAAGATTCTGTAATTCATGACGTGATGTGTTCGACCCGGAACGGAAAAGAACAAAAAATGGGGTTTCAATCTCGATCTTTTCACATGAATATCTCAACCCAGAAACTCACGTGGAAATGCTTTATATGAGCGAAAAACACCTGTGCTTCCGCTTCGCCGTAAAAGCTGATTAGCCAGGTGAACGATTTGGGATCTTTTTTGTTGCGCGAGAGATCTTTCAGCTGCACGCACTCAATCAGGAAAGAATTGTGATGAGTAGCTATTGACGAAATTTGTTGGAACCTTATCGATTCGCGTACTTCAGCTCCTTGACAAATGAGCAACGTGTTTGTCTCTAGCACAACACTGCATAGACTGGCGCCCATAGTTCCCTGCAAATGGATTCCGATATGAGTATTTGAAATGGACACACTAGAGTTCCTCTACTCCCGAAGCGAAAGCTTCGCCAACTTGAAATACAGATATACACGATGAAGAATCAAGGCCGTCGCGGCACCTCCAGTCTGTTTGAAATAGAGGAAAGCAGCACTAACTTGTGACCCATTGCTTTTTCCGGAACCGCCGGATTTTCCATTGTTCCTGTGTTTCTGATAACTCCTGAGTAACGAGTGCAACCACTCCGAAAACTCAAATTCACTTTCAGCGGCGAGTTCCAGGTTGGGTTCATTGCTCCAAAGAACTCGGAAAGAAAACGGTTTCGGGTTTTCCATGCATAGTTGAACACCACCGCAGGCGGGGTCTCTGAAATGCAGAACAGGCGCTAAATCACTCCCCTGCCAGCGGAGCCATCCGCCTTCCCGGTGCTGACTGTTTCGTTCTTCCCCGTTTTTCATTCTCTGCGAAGCTGTCAGAAAACTCACGCCAAACTGTAGACAGCTGTCGGAGTGACGTCACTCTCGAGATCGTACTGTTCCAATGTGGTGCCTTTGAGCTCGAACCGAGCGCTGCGCCACAGAATTGTAGTCTCCATTCCGCGTTGGATTCTTTTCGGGACGTTCCTGTAGTACAATCTGGATACGATCATCCTGGAGAGACTAGCGTTCCTCTCGTAAACTTCTCTTGATGAGAACCTTTCGCAGGAACCCCACAGAACGTGCCGGACAGAACTCCAATCCTGCATAGGAAGAAGGGAGCGCTCAATTGGTAATCTCGACATCAAGAATCTCTTGGGCGAAACCTACAGGCCGGGATCCGGGACAGGGACTGTACATGGGCTCGCTTCATCGAAAATGCTCCTCGAGTTTTCCAGCATCCACAAATTAGAATGAGGAACAGACGTCCTACCTTGAGTAAAACTGTCACAGGACGACAGTTGTGCTTTATAATGGGCAGAGCTTGGTCTTTCACACCGAGCCGTCTCATAGCTACTTCAAGGTGGCTCACAACCCAAGTGCATTGCTCGGCGCAGAGCATCACCAGTTGGAGATTGGCTCCAGTAGAATTTGCGGGTACATACGCAGGACTCCGGAAAACCTAGGAGAGCAAGATCTGCTTGAGACCGATTCTTCAATGGATTCGCACTGTCGCTGACTCGTAGGCTCTAGGAGAAGCCGGCATACTCACCTCCCTCGGAGATGTCCAGACAACTTCGATGGCCTGGTAGTCTAAAGCTAGCCATAATTGTCGGATATGCAGCAGTGGCAGGGATGCCACTAGAGTCAAAGAATACCCGTCGGTCGTTTTCAACAATATCAATCTTTGGTTCGTCAATACCAGAAAAATCAGGGATAGATGCTGCTGCTCAACTCGGTAGTAGTAACTGAGGAAGACCTGGAAATTACATCAATTCTAGGGTCATCAATCTTGCTCGGAGACACATGGCATCATCGTCGATTTCCAGACACTGAGAGCTCCTGGTGAGCTTTGCACACGAGAAGTTCGTAGGATTCGAAGATACCTTGTAGAACGATTCGTTGACCTCTTCGAATAATTCTTCTACGTATTTGAGGAGCGACTCTTTGGCCAGAAGTTGAGCTATATCATAGCGTTCGGCACCGGAAATCTCGATTTCGTCAACCGGTATGCCTTCCTCTAACTGCATAAGAAAGCAAATGATTCAGGTTAGTTGAATTCACGAAAATTCAGACAACATGGTTTCGGGATGCTGATTTTCGGGGATACCTCCGACATTACCTCGATCGCTTGCTCCAAACTGTCCGGCCCGAAGCTGTCGAACTGTCCAGAAGGCAAATCTTGAGTTATAGTTGTCGGAGAGAAGGTATGGACATCAGCCTCGACCGTCAAACAGTTAGCTGGAAACAAAGTTACGGCTCGGTTCAAACCCTACAAAAGTCTCCTGATCTACATCGCCGAGACCCTCAATTTATAGTTTACGGGACTCTTCAGATGAAGAAGTTCCTCTATCACATCCTATAACAGAGCTCGTTTGCGATCTGGGATTAAGAAAAATCATGAGCGTTTTCTTTTTTATGAATTGGACTACCTGAGCTTCTTGTTTCTTCCCCGTCTTCCGATGATGAAAAGGACCAGTCATGGCGGAGTTTCAAATTTTTGCGAAGGTGGTTGTTGTTTTCGTGGAAACCGTTCTGAGCTTCTTTTTTTGATGAGAAAAATGTTGGTTGGTCCAGTGAGGAGTCATTCTGTGGACGCCGATTGAATATCAAGATCGTCAAATGGAACCGGCATGAGTAAAATTGACGCAATATCTCTCGACTACAAGGGTTGACTTCGAGCGATGAAGTACTCGACCCACCGTCACAAAGGCGAAACGGAGATTACTGAGTCTGGCCAGATAATGTATTGTCACTTTGAGTCTCTGGAACGGTAGCGAGCTTTCAGTAATCTACGATGGCAGATGTTCCGTCTATATTCGTGTAGATGTCGATACGGAGACTCGATGGAAAATGGGGGGTCACAAAATCACTCACCAGCGTATCACGGAGAAGTGCGTTATCGAGATAATATTTCGTTACTAATTTACGGTTGTAGACGAAAGATTGGAAATAGCAAACCACGAGACCGCTCTGCAGCGCCCCAAGAAGCCACGCTCGTCCATAGCCGAGGTTTGAGTTGACTTTAGGTAAAGATATGATTTCTCGCGTCGTCTCTTCATGGCTGAATTCTTTCACGAACGGCCAATAGCCGTACAATGGCGTTCTAAGTCTGCAATAACACATTAAGGCGTCCTCGATTATCTCGTAACGGCAGTTGTGTCCTCAACCGAATCTTCTGCTCGGACCGTCACCATTATCGAACAAATCGAGCAAAGAAACAAATCAAGATAGATATCCTTGATAACTCACCCATAAAGGAGAATTCGATCCAGTTGCTCACTCAGATAGCGGACTTGCCATATTTTCGTTGTCAACTCCTCCCCGCAGAATATTCGTTCCAGCTGCAAACATAAGTTTCCGTCCTTAGATTGCGTGCTCAACCGATCGAGCAGCTGAGCGATGTTCTTCCGATGATTCAGCCCATTCGAGCACTCGTTGAACTCGATCAAGCTCGAGAAACTCAAAGAGGAACTCTCAGATGATTGGGGTTTCTGCGTCCGATCCGAGGTTATAGTGGTGGCAAGTCGCCTAGGAGACTGCCAAAAATTCATGTATTGGACGTTGCAGTCGCTCTGCACAGCTTTTGGACCGTTCAGATCGCATGAGGAATAAATATTGGTGTTTTAGGCTCCGACGTGAAGACGGCGACGACGACCCCGTTCAAAAACCGATTTGCGCGTAACGACGTGGAGCCGTAAGCGAATGGCAATTGCATTTGAGCTTCCCAGAGACATTTAGATGCATTCAAGCTGGGAAACCGACAACGAAGAACTCGTCGCCCCCGATGAACTTTCTCGCAAGGGCTATTTCATGAATTCCGAGGCCTTGTGTGAGATTCTAAGTTCCTTCGCGTCTCTCTTTCAACGGGCGCACTGTTTAGATCCAAATACATCACGTTTGGCTTCAGGCAACATCATCAGTTGTACCTTGACTAAATGCCCCCGATGAAAGTCATTGACATCGATCACGTCCCTTGATTGGCGAGAATCTACGGCAAGACTTCATCCAGTTCTTTCCCAGATCGGGTTTGTCAGTCTTGTTGACCTTGCCTGTATTAGATCATGAGAAAGATCCGAGAGATTCCAGCCAGCGAGATCGGGAGAACCCCATGAACCCCGAATTACTCTCGGCGCGGAATTGAGATGTCGCGTTCGCCTAGCAGCGCGGATGTACTCTATCGAGCGGAGAATCGGACGAGAAAACCGATTCACCGATCTTTGGCTCAGGTCCCCAGAACAGGGAGGAAAAGAGGGATGCGCACCTGATTGAAGTCATGACTCATCCGACAGAATCGTTCTTTTGCGGAGACCCGTCATACTCTCACGCAATACTACAGAGGCTATACTATCGAGGCAATGAAATGCTTCATGAATGGCATGTATTACTTTCTTGAACGAAGACTCTCTACATTCAGAAACTTGAATTCTCCATCAAAGCACACTCACTCATTCAGCGAGAGAAATGCGAAAGTTGCGAACGATTGCGCCAAGTTACCATCAAGAGTGAGAGTTTTTAGGAGCCGAATAATTTCTTGAGGAGAGCCCAAGTTAGCGTCGACTGTTCAAAGGTGTATTCAATGAACGCAGGAATCCCTCTTACCTCTTTCACAGAGATTTCCACAGCCTGGAGCAGAGAGGCTCTAGTCTCCTCAGACTCCATCAGAGTTCGGCGACGACGATCAACACCCTACGCCTTCCCAGATTTTGTGACAAAACCACCCTTCAGGCGGTTGTTGACACTGCTGGTCAGGCGGAACAGTTTCACTATTCAGCAGGCTTTCATGCTGTCAACGAAACCATGAACGAGGGCATCACGGTCCGTGGCTGTTTAATTCAATTGCGACAGCTCAAAGGAAACCCGTGCCTGTGAGCAACGGAGGAACTGAATAAGTTCCGAATTTTAGTAAATCCCAGACACGGTCTTTTGACAGAATGTGGGGCGGGCTCGCTGGCAGCAGTCCCAATCAGCTGATGCTCCTCCGTGAGCTTCGAATTGTTTAGAGCGATGAGAAGGTTCGCTGGAGAACGGGAACTGATTCTGCGCGAAAGACGGGAGAGATGTAATGCACTGTACCGATGTACAACGTAAAACAATGACGCTTTGACAGACGAACAAATGGAACCCGGATAATGCTTCAAATCGAACGGCACAGCTGGCCCTGAAAACTTCTGAGTGTGACGAACATGCTTCCACGGAAGATAAGCAACAGGGGGAGTATTATCACGCGTGTGGAATCATGAATTAATCGCTCGAGGACCTTTAAGCGAGGAACGGCTACGCATGTTCATCCTGTAGAGTCGTGAAAGTCGGAGATGTACCGGAATTGCTAGTGCTAGTGATCTTTGCTGATGGGCAAAGGTGCTCATGAGCGAAATCCTACCACTGTCACTTTTTGAGGAGCCGATTTCGGGTTTCAATTTTCTGTTGAAAACAGCTTTGAATCTGAAAGGATCACTTGCGTGACTTGAGCGCATCGAGGCATATGCAGATACAGGCTGAGTTTTGTACTATTTCGTGCATCTGATCCAGACTGACACATCTCCTTCTCTTTCGATTGATTCCTTCTTTGAGCCCCGCAGGATCCTCCTCGAGTTCACGACGGATTGGTCCTTGAAGTTCCTGAAACCGCTTCTTGATTAGCTGGCATCATCATCTTCGGAGACCCTCGGCCTTCTAGGTCGAGCTCGAATCCGAATCGAATGATTCGGTTCGTGAAATATTCTGAAGCCCTGCAAGAGTTCAGCAGAGCTTCTGATGTTGAAAAACTAAGCCGGAGAGGCTTGACCCAGTATTCCCTCGATGGTGATCAGGAGAAACTTTCACCGTCGCCCTAGCCGTAGAGGCTCAGGTCGTGACCATGACCCACGGAGCCACATATCGCATTCTCTCAGCAGAGCTCTCTAAGGAATCGAAGACAGACAACTGGAAAGCTTTTGTTTGCAGCTTTCTGATCACGACTTTGTGATATAGATGATTTATTTTGAATTTGAGCCGAAGATATACAAGCGAGCCGCGTGAAGATTTTTCCGAAAAGACGGCAGATGTCAAATATTCTCGGTTATGGCCTCGGACGGTTTTCCCGTGGGATTTCGCGCCGAATCGATAGATCCCTTACTCTGAGCCCTTACTCGTACAAGTAAGCCTGAACTCTTAGTTCAGACACGCCGCGTTCGTCATAATCACTCGACGGAGGCGAAGCGCTCCAACCCTTGATTGATGCCTTTGTTCATGTAGGTGGTTGACTCTCGTAATCAGAGCATGTTGAGCACCTACCATCTGTCTGCTCAATCGAAGGGTGCTATCAATCGGTACATTACATAATCTGCGGATGTTCACATCAGAGAAACTTGATTTGAGCTTTATTACACTTCAAGCGATAAGAGACATGGCACAATTTGCTCTACAATCTTCTGGAAGATCTGAGTTGTTTCATCTTGCTCGCCTGTCTCATATTTCCTCCCCGTGTCGCAAGATTCTGCCAATTTCATGTTGATCGGGAGTGAACCTGAAACCGAAAGTCGAGAGAGCACATCAGGGCTAACGGATTGCTTCTGATCGGCCTCGTATGTTACGGCACGCGGATACTTCCAGCCGAGAATGAGCCTGGATACATTCTCTTGAAACTTTCCTAGAGCAAGAGGAAATCCGCAGAGGTTTGCACCAGGAAGCTTTTCGTGTTTCATAGAAGTTTGTTACTTCTAGCTCGAACCTTACCCAAGAGAGGTATGCTACAGTGCTTAGCCAGCTGCTCGCCTCCACCTCCGCAGAACGGATAACTCTGAACATTGCAGCAGGGACATTTGAATGCCGACATATTCTCGACGAGCCCCAACACTCTGACGTCGGCCAATTTACAAAACGCCACTTGCCGCTGAACGTCCATGAGCGAGATATTCTGTGGGGTTGATACCAACACGGTCCTGTAAATCACCAGCTTTTCAGTTTGAAGATGAAGAGGCGTGAATGGGAACCTGAGTCGGGGGCCTGGGTGCCTATTCAATACCCTTGAGCGGGTCAACTTACGCTGTGTTGCAAGCGTTCTTCTTCAAACACTCGACGATTGCCATATGCTCATCGGATGTTCCGGGCGGCGTGTCGACGACCAAACAATCGATCTGGCCCCAATTCACGTTGTTGACGAACTGTGAGATCATGGCTGGAATTTCACAAAGAAATAAGCGTGAGACCTACACTCTGAAGCAGTGAACCTTTCCGACGATCGTATTTCAGCAGACTATGCTCCCATGATTAATGAATCAATGAGCTCTTCCCAAGCGAACGATCATCGCATGTCCACAAACCTTGTTTCTTAGGTCCGCGCCAGACTACCGCATTGTCTTCGTTCTTCAGAAGGAACCCGATCGACATGACTTTCAAGCCGTCCACTTCGCAGGGCAACCAATCATCACATCCTTCAGCTTGGTGAACTTTCATGTCGTCGATACCGAGGATTTTCGGGATGCTTGGACCGCAGAGATCGATGTCGAGTAATCCGACTCGATGACCAGCGGCGTGAAGTCCCCTGGCAAGCTGGACGCTCACTGTGCTCTTTCCTACACCTCCTTTGCCCGACATGACGAGGAGTACGGACTTGACAGCTGCCGTAGAACTTTTCTGGTCTGAGGGAAAACATTTCTTATCAGACTGGCTGCCACATTCGCTCGATACCTATACTTCGAGATCATCGGCCCCGGATTGATCCCGCTCCAATCAACAGGTTGTCAACAGCGTCCGCGAGTGGACGCCTGATATTCCCGCTTCTCATTATGAATGATCACGTGATGTAACACATGTTGGAACATCCTGAGATGGCATCAAGAGCCGAGCATTACTCAGATTTGCAATATCATTTTATTCACCGTAAACACGCGTTTTCACCCTCGGTCACATTGGGAGAACTTCGGAGTCCTCACCGTTCATGATTTTAACGTTATCAGGCTTCACATTTACATGCCATTCGTAAGCTAGAATAAATAACGAACAGTAGAAAAATCAATTTGGTACAACGCTTTATATCCGCGCGCTGCAATCACAGCTCATTAGCATTTGAACGTCGCTAAGGGAACTGTGGGTCAGTCCAAATTTTCGACTAGAGCCAAATACTCCGGACGTAGGAAGTCAGAGTCCGGGGGAGCTTCGACGACACAATTCAGCACGACAGCGGGAAAGAGCCTGAGTTCTTCGAGAGTTCGTTCTTGCGCTGTCATAGTTTCGAGACCGCTCTTCAAAACGGGGTCTCGGCAAGTATCGAGCAGGCACTCCTTGAGAAACTCGTAGACATCAGCCAACTTTTCAGTTATTTCGAACGTTCCTTGGAGAATCAGGCCATTTGGGAGGCGGATTCTGATGAGCGCGTATTTGTAGATGCGCACCTCACGTTTCGCATCACGCTCCCTCATAGCCTTGGTTCGGAGCTGAGTCATCAACTCGGCGTCTCTGGTTCGGTTCGCCTGTTCTTTAGCTATTTCGTCGGCGGTGATATTGAAAAAGTCGTCGGGAACGCTAAAATTCGCTGAAGATTGTGAAGGCAATAGAACTTTAGGGTTACGATCTAGGACGATATCGAGAGGTTCCGCGCTAGCGAGCGCATCCTTCAAAGCCGGCAGTAGGTCGAGATCGGCGTCTTCATCCAAACATAAATACTTCTCTCCGTCGTCCAATTCTTTCTCCGAGAATCCGGCAGCCTCCAGGAATTCTCTGGAGCCGACGACAGGCTGAACCCTATCTTTGAACACTTTGTTTGAAAGTTTGATCTTGCGGTATTTTTCATCGCCCGGGTTGTCCAAAATGTTGGTCAGGTACTTGCTGAGGATCTCAATGCAGGAGCGAACCGCTGCTTCGTTCTTATTGCATGTTACAATGATCAACGCGGCTGATAGACCCTTCTCCTCTTCGAGTTGTTCGAACAGGAATTTTCTGAGTTCTTCATCCAACTCGTCTCTGGGCAGAGCCTGTGGCCCAAGCATCGGGCACCGGAACAGGAGGCCTTGCACTCCAAGCTGGGACGGTTTCTCCGCGACTTTCGGAGCTAATTCCTCCGTTTTGGTTTTGGCGGCTGCAGCCTGTTGTTCAAGCTCCATTTCTTTTTTAGCTTGGGCTCGAATCGCGGCAAGGGACCAATCGACTTCTTTGTTCCCACCAAGACGGGCGAGAGCCGCGGCTCCAGCTCTCGCGGCCACCTCTGACTGTTCCGTTCTGGTGGGCTGAGCAACAGGCTGGGGATGGCTCGATGAAGACGATGAACTGGCTGACGAGCTCGTGTGCTCTTCGGCGAGCTTATGACCGGGGCCAGCTTTTTTGAACTGTTTGTTTAGCTTCTTCTTCGCGAAGAACTGCTTGATTTTGTCCGCCATGGTCCCTGAGAGATGTCTGATACGATTGCTGTCACACAGACGCCACGGTCAGGAAACGTTCGATGAAAATCCAGAAGCCGTTCTCCACTGCGCCAGTCACTCACAATAACAAACAGTAGGCGCCATTTTGACAAGTTGAGGCCATGCGCCCCGGCAGTGACAGTTAGTTTCAATTCGAGCCCGCTTTGTCACACGAGGGACACGAATCGCGGTGAATTTCACTGTTTGAATGGAAACTATGCGTCATTGACGGTTCTCGAAACTTTACCTCCATCCATGTTTGTGGGCGATCGTAGCGATCAGAAAAAGACACGATCGAGCGACCTGGAACACCGTTCAAATCTCAGCACAGAAGCTTCTCTCCGACCGACGGTGCTCCTTATGATGTCAAACGGGGACTCTTGCTCACAACTGATTGAGAGTAATTTCTGTGTCGTAGCGTCTAACAGAGTGTTCAGGTCGGAAACGAACACTCGAAAAGCAGGGAGGTGCTTCCCTGTGAAGGAGTTCGGAATCGGGAGACTCTGAAAGATTCATCTATGTGGCGCGCGGAGCCAGTGGAGATGCGCGAATGAAGTTGAATTCGCTTCTTTGGGAGGAAGATCTTGATGGTGAATCAGCGCGTATGAATAGCTTCCGCCTGGCAGCTACTTCGAGTTCAGTCTGAGAGAAGCGATATTTCTTGAAGGGGAACCTTGCGATCGCTCGGGAGGTGACACGGACTCGGGACGCAGTGGCTCCCGAAAGAGTGAACAGGAGACCCCCGCGCATCCACGACCCGGGAGAAAACTCCGATCCAAAAGGAGCGGACGAATTTGCATTCTGAATTCTTTGGACTCGTCTATCTCTAAAAAATTCAGATACAGATGGTTCTTCGAGCTCGCTTCTGCGAAGGAGAGCTTGCGCACGTATACGGGAACCTCCTCTTGGTTCTCGAGAGCTACGCAACTCCATTTCAGAGACCTTTTCCGTTGCCTCAATTGCACTTCATGCGCGTACCGAAGTTCTCACGGTGTTCCCGCGGTCGATCGAGAGGTCTTTTTTCCAGAGAATTTTCCAAGCTCACTGACAAGACGAAATCCGCACCGGACTCCATAGGCAAAGACGAGGAATTTCAATGTGAACTTGAACGAAAGCGAACTCCCAGCCAAGATCCTAGGAAAGCCAGGTGGACGCGGTGTTGAATTACAATTTGGTTCTAATGTTTCATTGCTGAAAAAAGATACCGCGAGCCGTTCGCAACTTCCGCTGGAATGTCGATGCGATGCTTTATCGCACCCAATAAATGGAACTTGGCATGAGAATCACTATCACGAAAGGCATTCTAGGATGGGAGCTACCTCGATCATTCCTCGGAGTGTTTTTGTATTGATATCATCAGTTAGCGCGTTTTCACTGCTCGTCAGCTCGGCTTGGATCCGTGTCAATTATGAACTGAACTCTCCCTGGAATATCCCTTGTCGGACAGAACTGACGGACGTCAGGAAGGTTGGCCTTCCACGGCTCGCCCAACAGGAGCTCCCCATGATTGACCCTTGTAGACTCGATTCGGCGGATTGCTATCTGCGGGATTTCGGAGAAGTTTTCCCCACGTGACTTCGAGCATGGCTTGTATCCTTCTGATATCATTCGCCTCAACCTTTCTGACCCATTGGAGCTACGGATTCAGAACATTTCTGGGGTGTTCCTGATTCCAGGGATGCTGTCGAATCAGTAAGAGCACGGAATCGCTGAGTGTCCGTGCCACTCATTCTTAGGGAAAATATGTCGCTCGCTGAGTTCTGCGGGCTTGTGTTCTATATGGTAGCAGTCGCATAATTCGCGAATAAACCGATGTTCTGCCTGATCCCCTGCCATATCGCCTCAAACGGGAACGGGAGTAGAATTCCATACTCAGTCAACAGACTTCACTTTCGACGGAATCCTTCGAGAGACATGAACCAAGATCGGCGATGCACGCGCTGAACTTCAGAGCAATGGACACCGAGTTCAGTAGTGCGACGAGCCCTGGTAGTTGAAACTTGGGTGGCGACCAAGGCAACAACAATGGTTGTCGCAAGGCTTCGATTTCGATCTGGTTCGAGCCCCTTGCGGCGAATTCCCAGAGGAGGCTTATGACGACACCCAATGAGGTGTTACTCGTCTCATTGATTCAACCTCATCCAAAACAGGAAGCGTCGATTCCGGCTTCCGGATCTTGCGGAGATTTCCGCTACCATCAACCTAAGAATTATCTCGAACCCTGCAGGCTCAATGGTTCGCACGCGTCGCAAGCACAACGCTCTGTCGCTACTAGGAATTTTCGTTCCAGGAGACAGCAGGAGACAGTTTCTTCTTCTCAAACTGCCAATCTTCCCCACCAACGCAAGACCCAAGAATGTTATCCCTTCTGAAGACCACTCGCCCTTCAGGAGAGGAGGGATACGATTCAGGAAAGCTATTCAAGGACCGGTTTTTCGGAGAAATCTCGGCCATAGTATCTTCATCGATTGGGACGAAACGCTCAGCTTTCAGATGTGGATCCGCAATAAAGGGTTGGCGTGCTGTTCAGGCTTCAGCTCGAAATGGGGCTCTTAATTCTGTAGGGGGTTCAGCCCTGTGACGAACTATGGCTCCCTGCAGGCAGCGGGAATGTTCGAGCTGTCGTTCCGGAAAAATGTCGTTTTGGGAACAAGCTTTGGGAGCAAAAGTTCTTAGATCATCATTCGCGGTTGGTGTTGTCGAAGGTGGGCATCGACGTCACCCGATCTAACTGTACTCGATGCTAGTTTTCGGGAAGCGACCAGCAGAAGTGATCAAAAGTACTTTTCTCGATCAAGATCAAAGCGGTTGCAGGAATATGTGGGTAGGATCTGCTCCAGGGCCGAGCGTCGCATAAATTTGCAAAATGGGCCACTGCAATGACCATCGGATTCCTTCGATAACATCGCGTGAATTCAGTATTAGATGATCTCTGGTCTCGCACTTCACCGCAGCCATACAAAGAAGACGGTCATGGGAGCTGTACACAAAGTCGGGGAAACTCATGAAATGCAGTGGGAGATGCGCTACAAGGAGCTCAAAGTCACGGCAGCCCCGATGACCCGGGTCCGGCGTGAGCATAATGCAGCCAAATCGCTTTGAAGTTGAAGAATGTAGTTATGTGAAGCCTGCAATTGATGAGAGTTCACCTTCGAGAAATCCCGTGATGTATCTCGGGTTTGGGAGGGGTCTCCTGCTACTTCGTTTCCCGAGTCGGTTGGTGCTGAGTCGATTTCCCACGTTGCCTGATACTTCCATATGTATGACTCGAGTTTTTCTGACTTTATCGATGCGGCTCGCTGCGCGTACGTTTCGCACGTGGCCCGCACGACGTGTCGCTCGCATGATGTTTGCGGCCGGCCTCAGACAAGCCAGACGTACCATTTGAAGAAGTTCGCCGCCGGGGACGCCAAGTCCTTCACGTGGTTCAATCTTCTGTCGTGAGGATTCCTTTAATCAGTTCCCCCGCGGGAAATGCATTCCGTCCTCACCAAGTAGCTAATACCAGGGTCACAGAAGCTGGGCGCAGAAGTTCGCTCAATGTAAGTTTGCGATTCCAAGTCTCGTCCCCCGTTTTGAAGTCCTCTTCTCGCCTAGGCCTAAAAATCTCGGAGTCGGTCGGCCCAGGGAGCCCTCGGCTTATTGCAATGCTGATTCATCCCTGTCTGCTCCTTTTTTCGTAGGGAGCTTTTACGAGGAGGAAGTCCCGGCGAAAGCAGCGACGATTCACTTCCGGTGCGCCGTTCGCAGCCGAGTCGCCTTCCGTCGTGGAGCGAAGCCGGGAAACGCGTTGAAGTTGTGTCCGGCCTCGAGCTTCAGGCCGCCATCAGCAGCCCTGACGAGGGGTATCCAGCAACCCCAGGGCAATCACCTCCCAACAATCGCAATATGAGGCCGCGACCAAGAAGTACCCCTCAGCAAATCATGAGGGATGTAACAAACGTGCTGATTCTGGACAACTGTCCTCGAGCCGCACACGGTATCATGGGCTTCGCTCGCGATTGTCTCGCCAACGCTGGCATCGATGACAAGGATGTGAAAGTGAAGCTCAGCAAGCTGCGAGGTGAGTTTCTCGATGGCGCGCAGGTTCAGGTCACAAGCTTGAATAGTGGTGAGGAGAGTTCTACAAACTTCTGCGTTTTTCCAATATATGCGAGTGGAAGGGGCCGAAAGTGCGCTCGCGTAACTCAATTCCTCCGTCGTGGCTGTTGCCAATCCTTGCCAATGCGAATCCCGAATCGGCATTGACCGCTTGTGTCTCACAGGCATGGTGTACATCTACAATCTGAAAGCCGAAGATCAGCTCCGGTTGAGAGCCTCCATAGGGAGCGATTTTCCCGAGGTAGAAACCACGCTCACCATCGGGATACCGCCATACGAATACAAAGAAGACATCACGGAGATGATCTTGGATATATTCAACAAGCGAGAAGCTGAGCAAATGGAATATAGAGTACGTCCAACGAACGTCGCTTCAGTACGTCATCGAGAGGTTTAGAAGCGACATTTTGATTAACGCCGCTTCGTTTCCAGTCAATCTATAATTCCTCCCCTGATGCTTACCTGCTGCTAGTCGAAGACTTTCCATTCAATACGAACAAGCTGGTTGAAGTCAATCAGAGCGGCTTCTTCGGCATGCGGTTGAAAACGATTGCTCAGACGAAGCATCTAGATCCGAGGCACTTGATGTGCTTGATCAGCGTTCGCAGCTTGGCGCCTCTGGTGCATCGAATGATTTCCACGGAACCGAGGCGTCTCGACCGCGAGTTTCTCGAATTGTTGGCGAAAGACATCGAGACTCATGCGTCGGAAATCCTCGGATCCGCCATCGTTGCTCCGGCTGTCGATGGAGAAGCATTGCGAAAACCGTTGGAACACCTCGTCACTTGCGTTCCTGGTGTCGAGGTCAGTGATGTGTAGCGTTCACTCTGCATGAACGACTGCCAGAGCTAGGAAGTAGGAATCCCGATCGATGCTATTTTTGCGAGGGGTTGTTGTTGCTAACAAGCGTTTTGATATTTGAATTTATAGGTTGTTTGGGCTGAAAACAGGAAAGTCATCCGTAAGCTTGAACTCCCCGAAAGGGCAGGTACCGAACCGGCCGCCAGGGGACAGGCGACCTCAATTGGGTCACCAGACGCTCAACGCTTGGAGCAAGACGTGGTCAAAATCCTCTCGGATGTTCTGAAGGTAAGAATGAGCCGTTTTCTGCCTGAACTCTGTCTGCCGAGTAGGATCGCGACGCGGTGATGACGACGCATCCTCAACGATACCCTCAGTCTTATCAGAACTAGAACACTGAGGATAATAGTAACAAAGATCCATGTGTTGCTCTCCTAGCAACCGTCGAACCTTTACATGTCGATGGACGCACTCGAAGACGCTTTAAACAGGCTGGCCATAAGGGTTGGGAGGAGCCTCCGACAGTTCATAACCGAACGTCCGAAGCACTTCCAGGCAAGTATACCTTTTCCCGGGACGACGTTTTGTATATCTGAGGACATGCGGCTTCGTGATATTCTGAGCTCAATCGTGAGGGCCTCTCCTAAAGTTCACATTTTCCATGCAGATCCTGGGTGAGCGCGATTACGAAATCGTCACGCTCAGCCACCGCGCGCAAATCAAGCGCGTCTGTAACGATCTGCAAAAAGTACTTCGGCCCCTCAAGCCAAAATGCATTTCGAGCGTGGACATCGCCGCGGCTTTCGCCAGGCACTGGCGGACAACGAACGACGCGGAGCGGTCCGACCGCTCGTTCAGTGTTGAAGATTTTGGCGTTTGCTACCTGGATGATCTCTTGGTGACCATACCGCAGCATTGGGGAGTGCATTGTAGTTCGTACGTGTCGACGGACGGTGAGGTGATAACACGGAGTTACGGTGATGGCGAAGAAGATATACCGGATTGCGTCCCTCGGACTGCCCCGAACCAGGTTTTCGCTTGGATCCCTAGACACCACCAAACAGAGACTCAGAAAAAGTCCATGGCCCTCCTCAGACAGCAAGTGAGCGAACTTTACCTGATCGATAAGGCTCCTTGACAGGATTAATCCCACTGCTGCTATCATTACTCATCAATTGTCTGACTTTTGTGGATCGAAACTTTCAGGTCCTCAACATGTTCCGCGGAGACCCAACCGCTGAGTTACTGATCCAGTACCTGACGCGTCAGAACAGGAGTCAACCGCCTGAGCACAGCAGGCTCCTCAAGCTTGCGTACCTTCGAGCCAATCGCCCATCTAGTCGTGATAACCCCGCGCTTCCGTACAACTTCGAGCTGGAGGAGAAGATCTTCGTTCCCCTCTACCATCGGTTCTGCGGAGAGCAGGTCACTCTAATCCACTTCGGAGTCAGAGACCTGTTTGAGCTTTTCGATAGTATGCAGGAGACGTTCATTGCATCCGGAAACGGCCAAGATCGCAAAATCTCTCTAACAAGTGAAGCTCGTCGTGAGCTGCTGGAGCGGCGGGTCATCGATATCTTACGAATGACCGAGCGATCTATGACGGAACACGAGCTCCTCCAAAGCTACAGACGTCAACCGACCATGGCACCGTACTTCAATGAAACCGAGATCAAGCAAGCCCTCCTCATGAGCAAGCTTGTCGAGACGTTGCCCAGGATTTCCGGAGGCGATCTGTATCGTGCCAGACCAACTTTTGAGTGCGCCCCCGCGGTCGCTCTGCAACCGGATATCGGGCACGTACTGATAGTGTTCATGCTGAGCTATGACCCGCTGACGATCGATGCTATAAGAGAAAAATTCACGAGTAGAACTGGTCGGCCTCTGAACGAAAATGTTCTGCGTTATCTGGAGAAGGCGGGTGCCATCCGTTTGGTCGGCAACCATGAGCTGAAGTATGACCTACATGACGTCTGTCGGGTGGTTCGAAACATCGTCTACAAGATGAACGAGCTTCCGAACAAACTTTACACGGTTAGTGGGTGGAATTGTTTTGAGCCCAATCCTGGCAGGAAATCTATTCCTCTCGTTCACTGTCCCGATCCGCTTGACGCGTTGCAGCAGAAGGTACTCACACTCAATTCCAATCCACAGGTTGAGATGGAACCCTATCTCGGTACGAACGAGATCTCGAGCCGCGATCACGTCTCCTTGGCCTCGGTTTTGTCGTTCTCGGGCGACTTCACTTACATCGATCCGACAACCCTGCTCCGCATAATGGAAGATTTCGCGATCTGCTTCGAACAGGTCAGCGGTTTCCAATTCTCGTTCAGACTTCGACACGATCTGATGGTCTGGGTTCCGGCCCCCGAAGAAGCAGAAACCGCTGCGGGACGACGAACGAATCGGGGCGTAGGGTTCCGACCCGCTACTAGAAGACGTCAGCCTCCACGTGATCAGCGTCACCACGGCCACTATCGGAGGGCCGGGCGCGGACTGGGGGGGAGTAACGGACACTGAAGTTCTCGTCGCGGACCACCAATCGCTAGTCTGCAACGAAGAGCGACACTTACCGGTGGTAATGATGCTCACATAGGACACAACATCATTACCACAAAGTACGGTAAACCTGTAATCTCCCCTGTTTTCTTTCTGGTAAGAGAACCAAGTGTAGGAAGAACCTTAGGAAAAGCTACAACAACAACAAGTGACACGTTGGGCGTTGGCTTCGTCGACCGACGATGGTGGTCTCGAGGCCCTTCGCCAGCCATTCATCTATCTATGCATGCCTCTTCATGCAGCAAGCCTTTTCACGTCAGTTTCGGCGCTTCGTTGCTCAAGTGCTCGAGTTTTTCCGACGCGGTGGAATCCTTCAATGATTGATCCTTAAACTAGGATTGAGGGAATCTACGAAACCTCTGTCGCGGAAAGGCTGATTGACACTTCGATTGTACAACTTTCGCAAAACTTCTCATTCACGACTCACTGTCTCTTGGGCTCTTCTCCCTGAAGGCTCGCATGCACCTTGATGATCTCGGTGGTGATGCTTTCTATGATGCGGTGTCCGATCTTCTTACTCACAATTGCTGAAGCGGTACATCGTGCAATCACGGAAGCGAACCTGAGAAGCGGGGAGCCGAGATATTGATTTCGATAAGATTGAACTGAATTAACTAACGGAGAGGTAACGGAACACCCGATTTGTAGACGTAACTTTTTACAAGATCTGTAGCAGCCCGCTATAGGCTCCTGCCTCTTGTTCGCTGAAGGAAATGTGGAAAGTTTTACCTGTCAAATTGGCCTCAAGGGGTTTTTCGGAAAATAGGGTGCTCGAGCATACTTTTTTTTAGTGTTACACTCTTTGGTGTACTTTAATGTATTTCAGATCTATCAATGTTTATCATTCAAACTGTCGTGATGAAATCGTTCCTCGCGGTCTGAATGAGTGAGTAGTTTATTGAATGTTGCCGAACTGAAGTTTAGGAATCCAATGAATGGTATTTATATGGACATCTCGAGAGCTCCATTTGATCGTTGGTGATGCAAGGAATCCGAGCTGCCGCGGAAGGCATCTGTCTGGCGGCGGTTACGATTCTTCGAGGTGATCACCCCGGAAACGAGTGAATGTGAGGATGCGAGTCTCGGGCCAGCTATAATTTTAACTAGCAAACGAAACTGTAGTGGTGAACGCGTTACTTGTCGAAACTTCATAGTCTTCGCCTAACCATAATATATACATAGAAAGAAACGAACTCGGCAGATACTTGATTAACTTCGGTACATAACTAATCGAAGCTTTTGTTAATCTTGCTATTTGTGTCCTTGAAATGAAGATTTAATTTCAAAGAAACAGTTGATCTTTTTATTGCTTGAAGCTATGAAGAGTTTGCCCGTTCACCGATGTTCCATTGCCACCGTTGCCCCACTACTTTCCTAGTTACCCTCCTGCCAGACGAAGGTAGAGGCCTAGAATGCGTTCCGATTATTTCGAGCGAGAAAGTAGAGATGGGGAGGAGTTGAAGTCTCTGAAACCCTTAATAAATTTTTCATTTCCACCGCGAGGGTTGCGTGTTCACTGCTAGCGATGTCGAATACGACGTCGGAATACATCTGTAGTATTGTGAAGCTAAACACAATATTGTGAGTTTCTTGCATTACCATTGACAGACTCTCCGACGCTGACCTCGGGTCATCCATAATTTATGGGAGATATTCGATGAATCCTGAGCATAGTCTCGAATGTAGCACGCTTTCATTCCACTGCCATTCTCTCCGACTTGAACTTTAAGCCTTGCGCCGCCATAAACGATCCGGATTCCCAAGATGGGTTTAGTTACCTTTCATCCGATGTGGAAGACCCCGCTTGCTAGATTTCAGCTTCCCACGGACAGAATGATGAACGTCAGGGGTTCCACGGGATAAAAATTCTTGGATACAACGCTGAAGACGTCTTGTCCATCATCCTCCTGTGCTCCTGGGTCTCAGATCGAACTGTGCTCCCGTCTTTCCCGCTCTTTGCTCTCTACTTGCAACACAGCGATGTAGTAGTCTCTGCTGCTGACGGCCTGCAATATGCTCTTCAAAAAGGCTGATTGTGAGACGAGGCTTGAACGTGACTGAACTTCCTCAACCTTGATATGTTTCCATCACTTCCTCTGACTTTCAAGAATGCTGAAAGCGAGCGTGCTACACGTTATTCTGGTGAATTGGATAGTTGAGCTGTTCACAGTAATTCGAAACTTCTGGCTCCTGCCAGAGGGTGGGTTTGACAACTTCACCTGTTGTCGCTGTTGTCAACGTGCTGATGCCGCGCCGTAGCGGCCCCTGCTTTCGCTGTTTTCGCCGTTGCCACGCTTATAGCTGCGAGCATGTCAGATGACCGAGTCAAGTGAGTGTTGTTTTTGGCTACCGGACGACCGTAGTTGCATTGTTTCGGTCGGACGTCCTACCTCAAGGTAGCGGCGCCGACGGGCTGGGTTCACCAAAGATCAGGGCGCGCCTCCTTCGTTGTCGTTGCCGTCGATGTTCACTTTTCCTTCGTAGTCGTTGACGTCGACGTCGGTCTGTCATTCGTTCCGTCTGCGCTGAAGCTCTCGACAACACTCACTCAGTCAGAGCCGAAGGAGGAAGGAATACTTGTCAGAGGCATTGTGGAAGATGTCGACGGATTTCTGGGCAAACCCTGTCTATATGAATTGTTAACAGAATAGCGGTCACAATGGCGGACGTCTGCCTTACGCCAAAATGATCGTCGCCGACTAGTCCGCTGGACGGAAGGCCGAAGATGTATTCGGAGGCTTTTTTACGGTTGTGAGAAGCTGCTCCGCATCTCCAGTCCGATGCCCCTTCCCTTGTCGGTTCGTGTTCGGCATCTGACAAATCGTCATACGCCTTGTATGAGGCAGAAACGCGTACAGAATCTGGAGCAGGATAGAAACACGGAAACACAGATGAAAATTATGATGATCTTCAGAATGATTCTCGGGAACCGCTTGTTGTCGTGGTCCTGGAACGGAGTCATCTAATCGTTGGCACAGGAGTCTGTTTCTATATCCGAGCTCTTGCAAGAGCATCTCTATCCTTCGATCGCTATCGATTCGTCGGGAATGATGACTTTCGAAATCCTATCCCGATTCACCTTTCACGCAGTCAACTAACTTTCCGGGGTGGAACCAGCTTTTGTTTCGGAAATTCGTTTGCAGTCCGACGGGCTCGTAGCGGCTGAGTCAATCAACGTGGATTCACACAACCAATCGCACTCACGAATCTCAAGACTATCCGGATTGTTCCCGATTTTCCGAATTTGCACAATTCCATGTGCGGTATGGGAATTTTATTACAATCGTGGTAAGGACCGCATTGTTGCCTCAAAGACTTGGCGAGAACGTCCGCTCAAAATGAGAAAACAAGACGAAAAAATTAGGAGATGGGGATGTTTCTTCTCCGAAAGCGAATGTGAACGTGGAACAATAATTGAAGTGTTCACCACCGGGCTCAAAGCGGGAGCAACTCGCTTTTCCCAGCGGTCAATGGGAACGAAACAAGCGACGCGACGCGAAGATGGCAGACTGCTCTCCTCAAAGCGCGTCAGCGGCCTTGCGCACCCGTCACTGTGGCTCACAAGAGACGAATCAATGGTCCAAGATTCCGCGTTACGGAATGAGAAATCGAAGGTCGCTGATGACTTTGATGAGTTCATAATGGACCCAGGTGACACACTTTTGAAGAGTGAGGCCGGGTTTTTCGCTGGGAGCTGTTTCGGATCTGATCCAGACTCGAGGGGTTTTGAATCTTCGTGAATCAGCATGAGTGATCCCTGGATGGTACTTTTCTTCTCCTTATCCTAATGGATATTACGCTCCTGCCTTGTCCTGGGGCCGATTGATCTACTGAAAGAATTGCGGACCTAAATCATCGTCGGCTGACAGTTGTGAACAGTGTTTTGTTCCGAAACTCTTCAGGCTGCGAGAACTTACGCCGTTAGATAGCGGGGTGTCTCCTCGTCGATGGTCCAATCACGATTCCGTCCAAATCGTTATACTTTTCGGTCTATCATATTTTCCCCCACTTTCATCCGTCGGAGCGTGAGCCGTGAAATTCTCTCCTCATTCGATGTTTGTAAGGCAGAATGAGATGTTTTGAGCGACTCCATCGCCGTTCAAAGCGGTGCTTCTTGAAGGAAACCGTTCGGAGAAATAGTGATAATCAGTTCGGAAGCTCTTTTTACTTTCGTCGGTATTTCTCACCAAAAAAAAATAACTCAATCAAACGCGTGACTACGGCCACACAGCTCTAAATCGTTGATTTTGCGTGCCGTTTTCTCGCGATGGAACTGTTCAGTAACTCTCTTCTTGAAGAGCGTCCACTCGAACGTTGCTTGGAAAAAATACGTTTTCTCACGCGCACTTTCCTGTCACTTGTCAGTTGGCCGCAGCTCCGGTCTGATTTAATCAATTTTCCGCAAAGAACGAGTCTAGGCGCTGTGAATCTGGCTGAGTCCGAGTTCACGATTCGCGGACCGGGGAGGGATCCGTCCGCCCGATCGGTCGGCAGTGCAGTGGTTCCGTGGACTGCGCAGCAATCTGAAGCATTCGAAAACTGACGCGGATGCTGCATGATGCGTCCCGGATGGCGGTCCCTCTAGGTATGAACAGCAAGTCGGTGATGTCGGCTCGGGAACTGGAAATCTCATGAGATACATTCGAGATGGTCCAGCTCGCGGCAGGATCCTCCAGGAGGCCTCAGGGTCCTATATCTCATCCTTCGAATGTTTTTTCTGATCTTGTCGAAAATTTTCAGGGCAAGGCTAGGGTAGGAGAAGATCGGAAGCTCTCACTTCATTCGGGCAACCGAGCTGAGGCCCTCATTTAGTGATATGGCAGAAAGTTATGTTTTGTTTTCATATAAGGGCCAGCCCTATAAGTCAGCCCAAATGAGGGCTCAATGTAGCCAACTAGGTCTGCGGGGAAGTGACAATTTTGCCTTTATCGCTCGACGAATTTTCGGGAGAATGAGAGTGTCAGGAAATGAAGACGCGTGAAAATTGAAAGGGGGAGTTGCTTTGCGCATTGTGTACACCTCAACCCCGTGCCGCAGGCGAAGAAGATGCGCCATCCGTCGACGCCGCCGGTGTCTAGGGGGGCGAGGAGCGCGCGGCCCTCACTGACTAGCGGATGAGCTGAGTCACTCAGCCACGAGATAGGACTTGGCTTCGTAAGTCAGAGGTGATCATTTAGCACAGGACCCTTCAACTGACTTTACTGAAGTACGACTACCGCTCTGTAGTGGAGACAGCACTGTGGTGTCACTGGTGAACCCAGGAAAACTCAAATCCTGGGACCTCTCTTGGATATTGCGCTAACAAGCGGTGAGTTTAGGCATTGAGCCTGGATGAAGTCTGTTCGAAAGTTGTGGAGGAACCTTAACTATCAACGGATACGTCATGCCGGAAGGTTACATTTCCAATCATCATAGAGCCTCTTTGCCGAAACTTCCAATCTCCTCCTGGTGTCAAGACCACCTTAGTCATCCTAGCCCGTTACTCCCGGTGGTTGACATGGAATAATCGGACGCTGCATACGTTCTCGAGGTTTGGGAGGATTGAGAGACATTATTGATGATCCGCAACTTGTTGCTCGAGAGTGATCGCGTCTCCCCACGTTCGAGTCAAAGCTCTCTGCGCGATGCGGTCCAAGACCCGGTTGGTATATGGCAGCGCCTAACAACTCCGATACGATTTGGGAACTAGCGGGGCCGGAATCATCGCTGACTTGGGTGTCGATTTGTGTTCAGTGAACGCGTCGAGAACTTCCCAATGAGATGCTACCAAAAAGTTTCGTCGGCCGATGGTTTTGAGAATCACCGAGAAATCGTTACAAGTAGATCGAAAGCTGGCCCAGTCGAAGACGATATAGATAGATAATGGAATTCTCGGCTCGGAGCTACCCTCGTTCCGCGAGCAGTTCTTCTGACCGGAGTTCAACTCCGGATATCGCTAGAGCATCTACGGCTTCTCAGCCCTCTTAGCGCTCGTGCCGACTTACTCGTCTCCGTTGAGGAAAACTTAGCGGATCCGATGATCGGTTGTTCTCGTCCACATGCCGCTTTGCAGTCGGAACGAAAACCCCTTGCTTCTGTATTTAGTTTTCTCATCCGTCAAACGACCGCTCCGCCGCGTGATCCGGGAACTAATCCGAGAAACGGGAATATGTCTTCAAAGAAAGAGGTGTACCCGTTCAAAAGAGCATTCCTTGTAGTATTTTCGTTTTTTACCCTCGCGCGAGCGGCCCATAACTTTCAGTTCTTTTGAAAAGATCGACTGGCTTTTGTCCTCTTTGACCGGAGTTGTCGCTGAGGCATTTAACCTTCTCGACTTTGAGCGTCAATTTCTAGCGTTACGTGAACGACACTTCCGATCTGTTTCGAACGAGCAGAGCACCGACCGCTAGCTGAAGCCAAACAAAGTTCTAATCATTGTCTGTCTGAATTTTCGGAGTGAACGATACCCCTTTTCCTGAGAATGGCAAAAGCTTCCGAGCTCACCAGTCATATGCAGATCAGCTTTTACCGCGCTTCCGATTTTTATCTCGGCCCACACGACAGGCCTTGGCTTGTGCCAGTGCCGTTAACTACTGTGAGCAGACGCGAGATGTCGTTGGCTCGAGATCGAGCTCTGATTCCACCAGGAACGTCTCAGATCGAGACGATTTCGAGATCACCTCCGCGACTTTGTTTGAATCTTGCGACCGGTATTGTTCTCGATTCCAGGATTCTTCCCTAGTGAGCAAGCTCTGAATCGAAAGGAAATGAAACGTGCGTCCGGAGAATATGAGGCCACTCTCTGGAATATTGAAGCAAGAGACGAGATATTGGGTCTTCACTGACGGTCAGCTTCGACAGGCATCATGAGTTCTTTGAAAAACTGAAACAAACATCTTTCGGATTCTCATGACCGTGGGCTGGGTTTGATTGTCCTGTAGAGAAATTTGCTGCGCCCGACCCACAGTACAGAATGCCATGAAAACATTTCTGAGCGGTACTTTGCGACCCGAGATTGCGTGCAATCCTTTCTGGAAAGCGAATGTCCGACTGGTCTCATCGGCTGACGATCTTGATATCAGCCGTCCGTGGTGATCACGCAGTCTTGCTCACGCACGGCAAGATCATCGCCGGCAATTAAGGAGCATTGCGCAACCTAGAGGATGGACAAGAGCCGATTATTTATTACCGTGATTGTCTAGATCGTGATGATAATGAACAAGAAGCATTCATCAAAAACCAGTGGACAGACTGAGGAATTTTCACTAATTTTTGAGTAGCGCGTAGCTCACACTGAGGCGCCGTGTCGCGTGTACTGTAAAGACTCGCCTTCGGTCTAAATTTCTTGGTTGGGATGGTTGTCCCGCATTGTGCCAAGGTCGCGACAAACTTCTCACGAACTTCGTTTCAAAATTCTCTCGCCTGCCTCGTATTGTGTTTACGGCCTGCTTGCCTGCCTGCCTGTCTGCCCGTCAGTCTGTGCGTCGCGACGTCGGTCAAGCAGCTCTGACTTGAAAAAGGAAACTCCTAAATTAGATAAGTCGAGTCGCACTTTTTCTCGCTCATTTTCCTGTGCTAAGAAGTCACACCAACTGGAAAGCACCCAACAAAGGTTAAGTGAATGAGAATTTCCCAACACGTTTCCATGACACGCGGGCTGCGTAGCTGGACGTGTTCACAGCTTGATTCCGCTGGTATACGCATGATACGATCATGCATAGTTTCATGTTCGGGAGGAAAGTTGACTCTTGTTGAACTTGAGTTCCGTAAACGAACCTACAACTTGACTCAACTGGGCCAGTGAGAGAAAGCATCTGGATTCCCACTTTGAAACGTGGAACCATCTGCTGGCAAGTCGGATAGAGTCGCGAGGTCGATTCCCACGTCCTGATTTTGCGGGATGGCCTCCTCCGTTCGAAAACTCAGCCAATTAGTTGAGCTCAATGATCCTGAGACCTGAGACTAGAGCTAATACCGAGGGACGCAACTTTCATACTTCGGTGGTGAGATTACCATCTGGAACTTCACAGAGGTCGGCATCCGACAGAGAGAAAGTTCAACGGTTCCTTCATACATCCGGAGGGTCCTCTTTCAGGGCCCGTTTCGCACACGTGAACCGGTTTCCCGGAATCGCAGATCTTCCTGAGGGCCTGCCATCTTGATTCGTACCTCGGTCGTTGGTTGCGATGGCCAACGGCGAATGAACTTGTTTCGCTGTTGCCGAGGACGATGGCATTTAAGCTGGAGCTGTATGCACATCAGAGGTGTACAGAAGATGTACTTGCAAAACCAACAGTACTTGTTAAGACGCCACCTTTGGCGGTGTTAGTTTTCCACGCGGGGTAACGTCTCAAGGTCTCTCCGGAGCGAGTTCTGTTTAAGTCAGTGACGTCCAGATGATCCCTACGGCTGGATTTTTTTGACTGCCCTTAGCTCATTCTTTGTTTTGTTAATTGGACGCCGGAGGAGCTAGGATTCAAGACTCGAAGCTCGTTGAAATACTTACGACGGTGGCGGCGGCGTGTCTACCTACAGCACGGCCGTGGACTTCGTTTGAGTGATGTTTCTGGTTGACAACTGAGGTGGGGCGCTTCGGTTGTTATCCCGTTGACTGCTCGAAAGACAACTCTTGACAGCTCTAGTTGCGGTTTGGGGACAAAATGACATCGAAAAAGAACTATGAAGGGTACTGGTTGAGATAATCAGTTCAGTGAAGCAGAGCAGAATACGGAATATCTTGTCACCTCAGGATGCTCGGTTTTGAAACTGGAAGCATTAAATTTCTGCGTTTACGCAACATCCACTACAACAAGGAACCATCAAGTGAGATGGAACGACCCCAGAGCTGAGCACAGGGCATGACGCAAACGTTGATCGTTCTTGCTGTTCGCAGTACGTGCTGAAAGAATACAGAAACGAGTCTTCCGGCTGCTCCGCGGCGATCACAGAAAGTTGTCGAGATCAAAAGATTCGCGCAGCCCCCTCTGTGCGGACTCGTTGAGCTCGAGTGGTCCACGCATGGTACACCTCTTCTTGCTAGGCCTCCGTATCGAGGCACTGGCAAACATCGCGGAATGGAGCAGCACGAGCTGCTCGCGGTGGGAAGTTCTGCTTCAATCTAGCATTCAAATTGAACCGAATGAAAAAAAAAACGGAGTATCCCTGGATTTCTGACGGGAGCCTCTGGGATCCCGAGATGTCCTTAGATTTAATGCTATTTGTCGCGGAAGCATAATTGTTGGCGTCATAACACAGTGCTCCCCTCCTTGACCTTACGTGCGGTGACAGACGCCCGTAGTCGTCGGTGCTCGACTAAACTTCCACGGATGGTCTGCCTGCGCTGGTCAGCAGTCGAATAATCAGCGAAGTTTTCTTTTTGTTCGGCTGAATGTTGATGACAAGGCCCACGACGTTGACAACGATGTTTTCTGGATTGAAGTTTGACGGTTTTGTGGCTTTCGTGGAATCTGCTCCGCAAAGTCGTATTCTCAAAAGCCGGATTTTCACGATGGCATTCCTATTCAGGCGAAAGACCTCAGTGTGTCGAATAATCGGTGACTTCGAAGTTGAAGTTCTTAAATGGACCACCGGGGATGAGACAGCTGGTGGCAAAAAGTTGCAGAGCAAGTCGAGCGAGAAATGCGAAGGCGATGGAACAGATGGACATTTTTTGCGACGGAATACCAGCTCCAGGGATCTGTGTCTGTACAGAGTGGAAGACCGACCTTGCAGTATTCAGTCAAGTCAAATTTCAAGTTTGAACAAGCAGAAGAACAAAGCAAGAAACACTCACATCACCGACATGCTCGACCCATTCATTATGTATGTTGCGTAGCTTTCAAGTTCTTCGTTAAAAGCTCTGCCAGAATCAGCCGGATCGTATATCACGGACGTTTGCGGAAACAACGCCCTGAACTTATCAGATGCAAGTTCGCGCATAAAAAGTCCGACCAATTAGGCCGCTGCTGACACGGGAAGCGATTACTTCCAGAAGCCGCATCCAGAAAGCAGAGAAAACCTTTGATTTTTTACCTTTTACAGATTATCAATGAACCGGAGATAGCGGTCAGCGAACCGGAGATGTTCTGCGTTCCTATAGGCTTCTTTGTTGTGAGCCTGGTGGTGAGTTATTTCCTGGTTGTCTCACAGTTTGATGCTCGTTATCCATGAAATACCTTCTTACCGTCCTTTCCACCTTGGAACGCGCGTTGAGTGGGTCTTAAGTTCTTGCAATCAAATTCTTTAGGTGGTTCAGGGGAACGCGCCGCCCGAAACGGTCATCGGCGAAAATGGCGAAGTTTACGTCGCACCTCCACCCCAACTGAGCAGAACCCTCCAGAAAAAGTTTCCGGGGTCTCGGAAACTACATCCCGCTCTGCTGCCCCGCAAACATCAGGGTAGGTGAAGATACGACAGACCCCTCACAGGATAGGTGCCCTCTCCGACAATTCCAGAATCGGAAATCAGTGGCTGCTAGAAGTGGTCGAGTGGTCCATCGAATGTCGATCAACGTTGATACGATCCATGGAAGTTAAAGCTATCTACAATCTCGCGGTTCGCTGTGACCCTCCCCTAGGCGACATGACTGGAATTCATTTTCTGCCGGGTTGTTCTTCCGGACGACGCTAATAACATGAGCTAGAATTACGGCTGTGAAACGCTTCCGACGTGAAAACCCGCTGTGCCACTGACTGAGAATAAGAAAAGTTGGCTAGAAACGGTTCTCGCTAATTTGGTCGAGTTTTCCTTGTTTTGCCACTGGGCTTGGCATGACCCTTTCGACCTCGGATATTTCTGTTGTCAGCGATGAGGCCGCCAGAAGGCTTTGTCCCATAGTCTGCCTTTGTCGAACGTCTTATCCGCTGTTAACACGACGACGTCTGAAGACGACATGAGAAAGAAACAAGAGAAGGCTTGACGAAGGTGGAGAATGCTGCTCTGACGATGACGATACTGTGGATGTGAATGATCGCCGTTGATTGGATAAGGTTGACAACGACGACAGCAGCATGTTAGTGGGGAACCGAAAATACTGACAACCGCTTCCCAATTACTTGGGTCTTGTTCCACCGAGCTCGGTGAACATGACGAGCGTGAATGGACCATCTTGTAGTTCCTGTATAACTTGAATATGTTCTGCAACTCGCCCCTAGGTGCTCTTGTACATTCGTTAGCTGTTTCTGCTCCAACCAAGGAGAACAAGGATTCGGTCGAGCTTGACCGGACGATAGAGGAAGAGCTCTTTCTTCCCGAACAAGATTTGGGGGTTCCCAAGCTGCTCAACGTCGATGTCCGCTGCAATCGCAATTCCCTCGATGTTGTTATGACTTTCGACGCCGAATTTCACGGTAAGTGTGCCTCCACGGATCCGAATTCAACAATTTCCCTCCAGATTCGGCGTCCTCACAAGCTCGCGAGCATCCTACTTTTCGCCGGTCGGTGGTTCTCACTGTCACAAGGTGCCCGGTTCTTCCGGCCGCTCTCTAAACAATCCAGTGCGACTTGGCCTTCAGTGAGAAAGAGCACGACTCTTAGCGATGAAAGTTATGCAGTACTCGGATCCCAGGCTGCGCTTGAATTTGAGTTCATACGGCACTTTCAGGCGTGGTGTACTCGAAAGGTCACTATTCGGATCCGAGCTGCCGATATCGCCAGACCAGTCCCGACCTCGGACCTAACCAGCTGAAATTCACAATCTTCACCGATAAATGCGGGAGCAGGCTCGTCGATGGCGGTAAAAATGGGGAAGCTTTCATCGAGAATACGGTGGTCGTCCAGAACACGGCCGGGATCCAAGTAAGATCTCTTACGTTCCTTCTTTCCAATCAATTTACCTCAATGTTTCCTCGAGTCGTTCATCTCATTCGAGATACGGGGACGGCAAGGAAGAAGCCCGGAAATCTTTTGTCCAATGCTCGATACGTTTCGCTTCCAGGCCGCTTCAGATACTGCACGTGCCCTCAGATGTCGTTTCGAGCGAGACAATATAGCCCGAACGGTCTCCTCGTCGCTGTCGGTCGACGTGCTCGACGTGATTTCGGTCACGTATTCGGGGGACTCTATCGACTCCTACATGGACGTGCAGCTCGGCAAAGGCCCGTTTCACGCGAACCCGGTGAACGGTCCCGTGAAAATCGGAGAGACGCTCACAATGGTCGTCTACATTCACGGGGACGACTACGACGTACACGTTGCCGACTGCATAGCTCACGATGGCGATGTGAGCAACGCCATTCAGCTCAGTAACAATCACGGCTGCGTGAGCAAACCCAAGGTCATGGGTCCGTGGCAGAAAACTCGGGACACTTCAACAACTGGAGCATCGGCCATCGCATGGGCGTACATGGAAGCGTTCAAGTTCCCAGACAAGCTTGAAGTATTCCTGGAATGCAACATCGAAATTTGCAAATTCCAGTGCCATCATGACCCCAATCAGTGTCTCGTCGGCCGTAAGAAGTCTTCTGCTAGCAGAAAACGAAGAAGCGCCATCGATCCCGCCGGCGTGAAGTCCAACTCGACCGCAACGCTTCGACGGGTGAAAGCACGAATTCGCAAACAGAAAGAAATCGTGCAACCCGTGGAAGAGCAATTGCCTGAGGACGAAGCGGATCACGAAGATCAGCAGCAGG
The DNA here is from genome assembly GCA_028455905.1 of Neoseiulus californicus. NCBI lineage: Eukaryota > Metazoa > Arthropoda > Arachnida > Mesostigmata > Phytoseiidae > Neoseiulus > Neoseiulus californicus. Next base: position 4,168,156 of record JAMQGS010000007.1, read on the forward strand.
AGGAGTTGGCCGAAAGCGCACATCTGATGCGAGGCATCCGAGTTGTCGCACCTGAAGATAGCGTGGAAACCTCGACAGGACCTGTGCGTAGTTCCACATTCGTAGCGGTGCCCTCAGTGGAGAGACCGAGCGTCATACTCGCTCCGCACCCTCACGCGAACCAGCTCTGCGTATCCACCTCGGGCTTCCTCTTCTGTGCCTCGTTGGGAGTTCTGCTCCTGATGAGTTTATTGCTCACAATCGTCGGTCTGTACCTTCGAATGCGACAGCTGGACCCTGAAGTTCAACTGATGACCGAAGCCGCGGCAGGAACTATGCAGCGACGTCACGTGATTGCTTCGATATCATCTCGCGCCGGTCAGGGCGCACCTCGGAGAAAAGGCGATTTCTGAGGTCTGGGTTTAAACTCCCTTCAACGGAAGAGGATGTTCCTTGCCGCGCTTGCCAAAAGCTTTCTAACGGCCGACCAAAGGACCATTAGTATTATTTAAACTCTGAAGGAACAGGAATATGGATATTGTGTAAATAAGGTGGAAAGCGCTCACCTGACTCGATTCAAAGTCGTCTTGTACATCGATTCCATGAGCGGAGGAATCTAAGGAAATTGTGATTCCGGGGGATTCGTTCCTTTGCTCATTCACCCTTTTGTTGTAGAAAAGCCCGACAAGCGTGTCCTTGAGTTGGTGGCCATAGAAATTGTTGAGGGGTCTGTCATAGGACGGGTCGAGAATACGATAGCCTGCACGAAGCCGACACTACTCTACCGTGGATGAAACACAATGCCGACATAGAACTCCGGCTGCGGCTCCGGCTGCGAAAATCTCTGGAATATCCGACTCCGGCTTCGAAAACGACGTGTCGTCGGCATGCGAAACGGCGAAGTATGTGGGACGCACAGTTTCGGCACGCGTCCTTGTCGAAGAACTCCGCTCGTCACGAGATGTTTCTCACTTTCAACAAAATTCGGAAATCCTCCGGAAGCAGAACTGTTTCGTTGAACTGTTATCGTCCCTCGCGCTGAGGGCTGTTGCTGTTATAGAATGAAGAGGGTGTTCGATTCAAGTTTTCAATGAAAATATGTATCCCCAAACAGAGGTGGAGAACAATCGTCTCCGTGGATGAACATGGATAGGATAATAAAACATAGTCGAGAGAATTGTGAAACGGTGACTTCATCGTCAGAGTGAGCTCCGAGGAGGTTACATGAGAAAAACTGAGCTTCCGCGGGGAGTCTGGTTCAACGAAGAAAGTTTCACTCTGGCAAGCTTTCGACATTGTGCGTGGACCCCTGCACGCTGATGATGAGATGCTTACGAAACGGAGCGCTCCGCACCTCTCTTCGGACCTTTCATGAACGAGAGTCTCATTCCCTGCCACGAAAATCACTACCCACACCTCTGAAATTACCATCATTCGAATCCTTTCAACATCTGAAGGGGAACCTCTTCGGATGGCCTGAACCTGAGTGGTACCTTCGACAAAGCTCAACGGGTTGCTTTGCTAGTCCGTGAGATGGGATCTAGAGATTGAGAAAGCTTGAAAGCCGCTCCTGTAGTGTAGCTCGTCGTGAATCCACATTCGCCGCGCCCGCTTATTCGGTTGTTATTCAGAAAAGTCGTCTAACTTAAGCTCATCAGTTTATTCTCCAGAACATTGAGTTAGTTCGGGATGTCAGGAGGGCCAACCCTCAGCTGCGAATCCGCTCGAGCATGAACTCTCTCAATGTGTCGACGGATATGATTGTGGGTGTAGCCAAAGTGGTCACATAAACCGCATTTGAACTCGCGCAGCCCTTGGTGGCGTTTCTCGTGAAGTACGAGACTTTTGCGATGAGTAAATAATTTATCACACTGGGCGCACTGGAATGAGGGTTCCGAATGCACGAGCCGGTGTTTGTTGAGATCACCTCGAGCGCTGCTCCGATAGTCGCAAACGTCGCAGGCAAACGGTTTCAGGTTCGTGTGCGTATGCTGCAAGTGGCGCTTAAGATGCGCCTTCCGATCGAAGCGCTTGTGGCAGTGGGAGCATTCATGGAATCTCGATGGCTTACCATGAACCAGCTTCATGTGCGATCGCAGTATATATTGGTCCTTGTATACTCTCCCGCATATCTCACAATGATTCGGCAGGCGAGTGTCGTGTCTCTCGTTATGCCGTCGCATCTGATTCGTTTGCTCTACGATGACCCCACAGGGTTCACAAACCAAATTGGGGTGTTTTCGGATATGATGCCGGAAGAAATCATCCCCAGGAAGCGTCATATCGCATTTCCTGCATGTTGTCAATCTCGAATCCTCCGCATTGGCGTGGTGATCCAATCGGAGATGCCGACTGAGGTGGCCCTCGTAGAAGGAGAAGAAATCACAGAACGGACATTGAAGCTCTTCATCCACCACTCCTCTGAGGATGACTTCCCTGAAAAAATCCGGATCCTCTACGGGGAACGATCTGTACACGGGAACCAAGGTCACGTCGTCGACAGAATCTACTATCCCTTCGAGCACAGCGAGGCTAACATTCAGAGTCAATGGTCCATCTTCGGTATCCATGTCGAGAGTTGAGGTGGCCTCATACTCCTCGTGCTGCACGATTGTTTTCAGTATACGATCGCCGAGCTGACTCAATCTCAAAGTCGGAGGAACGTCTTCCAGTGGAACTTGAACCAAAACCGAGATGAGTCTCGTAAGAACTACGAGAGAAACGCTCTCTTCCGAAGATGCGCTTTTGGGGGGTCGCCCGGGACCCCTGCGTCCGATAAGAGTAGCCAGAGTTTGTAAATCCAATCCGCGGGGCTGTTCTTCCACGGGTTTCAAGGGAATCGCCAAAGCCTAGGGGTGGATTATTTCAAGTGAGTTTTTTTTCTCGATTTTGATCCTACCGGGATTCCCCGTTTCGGTCAGAGGCGAATACAGGCCAGTCTGTAGCTCAACCGGCCCCCAGGCCGGGGAAGATCTCGATGCGTTCTCACCTGTTTCGCCTCGAAGTCTATGTGAAGTACGTGGGTTACACCCGAAATCTCCACGACTGAGTTCGTACTTAGATCGATAGCGTTCCGGATATCCAGTTGGAATGTGTCGTCCTTGTCATTCAGCGGTATATCGTCAGGAGGAATTGTAAAACCCTCCTCCGGCGACGGAGATACATTCTCCGGCAAGGAGCCTCTCGCCTATGGAAAATCGGGCTACATAAGGTGTGATACTCATGTGATGTCCCGGGAAGGGGATTATAAGAACCTATGGCTGAATGCTTCATTGGATACTCGGCTGTTTTTTGGAGGCGATTCACTTCGCGAATGTCACTGGAATGACTTTCGCAGGATTCGCAGAAGTTAGTCCGAGAAAACCCAGTGAGTTTTCCTGAGCAATGGCTGCCTAGTCCGGAACTCACTTCCTCCGCTGGGCAGCTATCCTCCCCACTCTGTAGAAAACTTTCATAGTCCAGTGAAGGTTCGCACATCGCTCGCGGAGATTTGAATCATGCCCTCAATATGTCGATATCCGATCGAGGACACCGCTTCTCCTTCTGGAAAGATAATTATTAACAGAAGCTATGAATGCCTCCTTCCATGACCCCGAAGCTCGAGTACCCCCCAAAAGTTTCGCTTCAACTTCCAGTAAGTCTTTTGGGCAGGAACCTTCCCTTTTCATTAAATCGTTGTTGGAAACCGCGCCCGGGTGCCAAAACCGGAGCGGCGAACAGAGCGGATTCCGAAGAAACTCAGGCAGTGGGGAGCCGATCAGCACTCGACTGTCCGGAGCTCTCAGAACTCACTTCCGTGTTATGTTGACGATAAAGTCGGATGTCCGCGCCGGAATATTCAGCAATAAGATGATGCACTAGCTATCAATTCCGAAGTGCTTGTTGTTCCTGTTCGGATCCCGATGGAGTATCGCGCCTCCGTTCCTTAGAGGAAAGTTCCGTCGTTTAAGACTTTTCTCGTTTCTCGCGATCATATGTAACTCCGAGTTCGAATAACACATCTCGTATTTTCGTAAATTTCTAGTCGATGCCGCTGATTAGGGCGATTTCTCCGTGAGCTCGACAGACCCAATCCGAGGTGAGAGTTGTACACGTGTTTAGCGGCAAGTGCGGTAAGCTCGACATACGATCCTCGCCCTTTGCTGTACCGTGCGCCTTCAGTGGTGTCGGTCACGGATCGGTCGCACATCTGTCGGCTTGTAAAGACTTGATCCCATATCCGAATCTGGATCGGGTACATCGAAGTGCTCATTTCGAACGCCCTGAAGCGAAGGTTTGAGGTTTATTCGTCGCGCGACCACGCTCTTCCGTGTTTCGAACAGCACCGGCAGGGTTTCGCGCGGATTCCTTCGGCGGTGGGCACTAATTTTCAGAAGAGTAATCAGTTGGTCAGGTTCCGTAGCGCACCCGAGGACGTGACCAGTCAATAGATTATGGATGACGCCTCTGTCGTTTTCATGCTGTTTCACACTTTACTTCAGCTGGAGATTTTTTTCCAGGACCAGATGGCGGTCTCTCTGTGGAGATCACGTCTGACTTTTGCGGTATGCCGGCAATTCACGCCCACGTTCGCCTGCCAGGGTTCTCGACGAGATTATTGCGTCACGGATTCGGAAATAACCGTGTCTCGGCGCAAAGACAGTTTCGTGGTCGAGAGCGATGCCGTGAAAGATAAACGTCGCTTCATGGACATGATAGAGAAGTTCAAAGTTGCGAATCCGAACCGCAGGGGGCACGTCGAGTTCATCCACGTTGCATTGACCCATCTTGAGGAGTTCCAGGTCAGTGGGTCGAGGGAAGCTCGGCCGTGGGGTTCTTTCCCCGGGCACTTCGATGTTTTGGGTGGTGATTCCCTCTCAGATCAGAGTTCATCGAGCCGAGCATGATACATTACAGGTTCAGCGAGACCTCGAAGTGTACAAAGCCCTCTTCGATCTGTTCCCGAGACAGAGACTCAGGCCGAAAAATCTGGCTCAGGCGGGATTCAAGCATATGCCACGGCATCAGGATTGCGGCCTGGCGATCCTCACCCATCTGAGTCAAAATTCTATTATCCCGGATAAAGAGCTCAGAACCATCATTTACGATGTTTTCGGGCCAGAAACTCACGTAAGAACTCAATCCTAACTCAACATCTAAATGCGATGTGGAGATTTCGATACAAGTAGCCCCACGAACGCTCGACCGCCTTCAACCGACTAGCGGTTCGGGAGCAATCGCTCAGCCGGCGAGACACTCCTGACGATTCGTATTTTTCATTCTCTGCTGCAGGTGTTCAAGAAACTCTGTCGGATCATGTTCTGGTTGCCCAAGTTCAAAAATTTGTCACCGTATCCAAGGCCTACGCAGCTGCCCACGGACGCCAAAGAGTTGGCGATTCTGGGCATAAAGCAGATCACAGGAGTTGATCCTGCAACGGAAATAGACATTTATGATTGTAACAGGCTGAAAGAGTCTTTGGATAAAACTTGGATCGTCTCTGGGCAGAGTTGGAAGGTATAGTTAGGCCACACAGAACTCCTACGGAATCCATATGAGCCAGACAGGCAGATTGATGAGCCTGAAGATATTTTTGTAGTTCAACACGCACAAAGCACTGGCGATAGAAGTCTGAAAGGACTCCTATTCTAACACTTTGTTGAACGATTGTAGCAACGGAAACTCCTACTTGAAGAAAAAGGGAAAACGGCGTTGAGGATCGAAGGGCCATTCACGCTTTGGCTGAAGCCTCGTTCGATCCAATACTTCACTCTTCTCGGAGAGCGAAGGATCAAGCCTGAAGTGTGCATAGACCAAGATGGTAAGTTGCTCTGTCTGAGAAGACCAACTTCCTCCCAACTGGAATCGGTATTTCCTCGATGATCTCTACGGTCGTGACGACAATAGTTGAGAATAATATTATTCTACAGATGTGTCCGATTTGAGACTGACATTCTTCGGCGAGAAGGTGGAACCAACGAAAGATATCACGAAATTGCCGTGCGTTCACGAGCAGCTCGACGGAACTATTTTTGCTTGTTGTGCGACTGGAAGCTCCTCGAGAGATTCATTGCTCTCATGGTTACGATTCCTGCAGCAGAAGAATCCCATTCTAGAGAAGCTTCCGACGGTTTTCAAGTTGAAAGCACCTTCTGAAGCCCTCGTGCATGTTGATGACGCTGATAAATCGACGGACTCGAATATGGGTCCGACGTGAACGTCGAACTTGAAAGCTAGGACAAAATGCGTCGGATATGGTGCGGAGTTGTAATGCTGTATCAGATTGGTTGAATAAAATTTAGATTGTTCTTCAATCGCATGAAGTTTCCTGAGTTGAGCGGAATATTTCGCCATTGATCACACGGCCTCAGAAAACGCAACGGCCCGCGGAAGTGAGCGCGATGTTTCCCGTGGGGACTGCAGTGCGTCACGTCCGAGCTTTGCCCCAGATGGTGCTCGCAACGCTTCTTTTGGATTTTCCAACGATACGCGATGGGCCACGGGGAGGCTTCCTCGCCCTACACAAGACCGCGATACACCGTTCATTGATGAACATCGAGAGTTCGAGGCCGATGATGAACACGTTCTACGTTTTAAGACTTTCCGGCAGCAGGGATAAGTTCCGATAGGGCATCGCGGAATCTCCCCAGCGAGACGATCCGGGGAATTCTCGAAAGTACTCTGAAGTCTCTGAAACGACTCGAAATAAAGCAACTTGCTGTGAGAGTAACAAGCGTTGTGAGCGTGCGCCCGAAGGCATCGGAGCTATGTCAGCTGAATCGGTTCCCCAAATGCTTCGAATCCAGCAAGGGTCGACATGCCGCGATTTGTTACATTCCATTGCAAGGTCGGACTTGTTCGAGTTGATTGAGGAAGAATTGTGCATGAAAGGCTCTAGGAGGGTCCGGAAGGTCACGCTCGGCAAACTTCAAATCCTTCAGCGGTCCAGTACGAGCCGTGCGCGCGGCTGTGATCGCTGGATATGCATCAACTTCCGTACATATTGATCTTTCCTACTTTATCGAATATTCTCCACATCCGAGACTCATGAGAGAGCTAGATGTCGAGCGAACCGTACATTCCTGAAATTCACAAACTGGGCCCTTGCTCAAATGTCTTACTCTTCGTAGAATTGTGTAAGGAATCCCATACACTTGATAGCCGAATCTGTAGCCTCGCTTTCAGAGTTTCAATCTGCAGAGAGCCCAAATCTCAACTCGACAATGAGATTTTCCACGAGCGGTGAGTTTTCTGGGCGGGGACCAGAGCGGTGCCATGCTAAACCGCCCGCATAAAGACCTCCCAGCGCTCACACGACACTTCGTTGTCTTTGTCGTCACTCGCAGCCAGCGGCAGCAGCACCACACAGCCGGAGTACTTTCAGCATAGAGCTCGTCGTCTGGGCGTTGGCGCATAGACAAAGGAGTAACACTGTGAGTATCTTTCTGGTAGATTTTGAGTCCGGCGTCGAGTTACAGCTGGTGTGGGTATAAAGCATACCTGAGTCAGTGTTCGATGATCTGATTGCTGGTGAGCAGTTGTAATGTGTGTGCCCGTGTGTTTGTAGCCTGTGTCTTCCCGTAGACGCTGCGGCACTGAAGTATCGATCGGAACCGGAGCTCGGCGACCCGGCTGTAAGGCCATACATGCGAGCATGCCGACGGCCTGTGGAGTACTTCGATGTTAACGAGGTCGACGGTAACCTCGAGTTCAGTTCAGTTCCGCTTACCATAGTGACCTTCGTGGAGAAAGAACCCCTAACCCAGTCCGTTCGGCGGTAACGCGGCCATCTTGAACTCCGGAGTCCTGGCTCTGCACTCGGCAGGTAGAGTTCAAACAGTGAGCGATGGATCTCGGTTCCAAGGGGTCGCTGTTGCCATGCAGATGCCACCTTGGAAATTTTGGAGAATCGAATGCAGCATTCGTATCCGGCCGAACAGCGCTCGCCGTGAGCATTGGGCGGTTCCCCGTCTTGTCAGGCGGAATGTCATCCGCCTTGCGCCGGTATCCCCCGTTTACCCCTCACCTTGAACTCTCTGCGCGAAACTGTTCCACACTGAAAATGAGCGCGGTAGTTTAATCCAGTGGATCATTACCGCGGACGGATAACCAGTTCTTTGCTATTTCTTTCGATGTGTGACCAAACAGTCCCGAAACATTGATGGGCGACCTCTAGGGCCCCAGGCGGCCGGAGCCTCTGCTAACTCTGAACAAACGCGTGTCTTCCCGGAGTGCGGAAAAAACTACGCTCTCGGTGGTATTTGTCAGTTGCTCAGTCAAAGAACACGTTACATAGTTGGCGGGTGAGACGGTGTTCATGTAGGCCGGCCTTACAATTAGCTGAGGGCCTATCATGTATGCACGACCAGTTTGGCTGCGTTTAACCAACGTTACTTCAATACATTTCGAGCACAGCTCTGATTCGGAGTGGTGAATGAATAATCGCGCTCCGTAATGAGCACGGTTAGCTCAATAAACGGGACCGACAGCGGCACCGCTTCGTTACCCCTTCGTGGACGAATACGCCGGTGTTCCGTAAATGACATTTTGACGAAATAAACTTGTAAGCGAGCATGATCGCTCTGAAGTCTTCGATCACACTTGACCTTAGAGCTCGACTCAGCGACGGGAGGGTTGACCAGGTATTCGTTCGGATAACACAGTTTTGATCATTCGGATAGAGATTGGCAAGCGACATATTCTCGAGAATGAGTACGCGTTTCAAGAAGTCTCAAGACGGCGCTGAATCATGCAGCTGCGTGCGAGAACTGACCGAGGCCTTGCCGACGCTGATGTCATACTTCTGTAAAGTCAGCCGGTGTACCCATGCGCGTACATCGCCAATCACAGAGGGAGATGCGGCTTTCAGTCTCACGCGTTGGGCCGAAGAGCGCCGGATGTTGTTCTGAGTGGAAGACGATCAAATCAGCTTGTGGAGCTGGTAGACTGGCGGTGCAGTGTGTAGTAACGGATTCGGAGCCTCACGATGGGTTTTGCCTCGTGGGAAATGCATTGATAGTCCATGGAGGCTAAATGCCGCCATTCCTGTCATGGTTAGCTTGACGGAAGTGTAGTAGCTCAGCTAGTGATCATATGACCATCCGCTCGTTGGTGCTCTGCAACATGGTCTGGTGTGAAGTAGCGCTTACGAGCGTGGCTGCGGAGACTGCTTTACATTGCATAATTCCAACTGAGATTGAATGCCGGCCGATGAGGTATCGAAGTTCGGGATTGTTGAGTGCACTGTCCTGGTAGCGTCCGGGAAGGAGAGCGTTCCGCTCTCGATCTGTGCTCAGCTAAATGGAGACCCCTACTGTCATTCATTGCATCGACCGAGCAAAACTCATTCGTTGATTGTTGATGCTGTATGAGCGCTGATTGCTCCGAAGGTCTTCCGGCTTCGTCAGTAGCCCCGGTGCGTGGGGAAAAGCGAGAAATTCCTCTTCTTTCTCAACGATCCCTCTTCACATCATACCTACGACTCCTTCAGCCACGTATCGTGTAGAAGTCTTCATTTCAATTCTCACGTGTGAGGAAATGCGGCTCGCGTCAATAGTACAGACCGTCTCAATGTCTGTCGGAGGCGTCTGGTTTCGATGTTATCGACGTCGACAATGTTCTCTTAAATTTGGTTGTAATTGCTCCTTGGAAGTTCGTAACACAAAGGCGGCCGGTCAGTCTGCATTCCTGGTAGGATTCCTCGTCGATTGCTCGTCTCGCTTGTGGTTGTCCTGGAGAACAATCGTTTTTAAAGCGTCACCAGGATCTCTATCGTCTCTAAGATCGGTCGTTAACGTCAACAAGTTGAAGTCATAGAAATTCCATTGCATAGTTTCGGATGGAGGAAAGCTGGGCTCGTTCGACCGACTGATTGGATGACGGAGTGGATGCTTACAGTCCTCGAACATCAAGTCGGTGACGTCAGGTGCCGGCAATGTTTTCACAGTCGGACGAGCGGACAGACGTTTCCGTGGATCGAATTCATTGGGTGTCAGTCAGATCGCCGGGATCGGGTCGGTTCTGGCCGACTGTGTCTTCACACCGCCCAGCAACGTGGTGACGCCAAACGCCACCGAGTCTGCTTCTGTGCGTTAGTATGTGACTTGGTGAGTGAGCGAGTGCGGCTGTCTGTGTGTTCACGTGTCCTTGGTTCTCGTTGAGCAAAATGGCACGCCCAGAGCTGGTCTCCGTCGACTTGTTGACCGACTTGGCAGAATATGTAGTGTGTGCCACAGCTCTCTACAGCAAACTCATCAGAGTGGCTTGGCACTCCGTATCTTGACGGGCAAATCATCATTGTCATCTCGGCTTCGTTTTCGCCGGTACATTCAATCATAGCTCGCCCGCCGGCCAATAAACATCGATCATATCCATCGGTCTTCCGGCGACGTCTGTGGTCCCTTATCGCAGCTGTGTGATTACGTGGATTATCGACGACAGTATTTTCAGTATCTTCTGGATTGTCGTCGCCCGTCGCGAAGTGAGCTGAATGAACTGCTCGGGCTTTACGTTCGCCGTATACGAGCGAGAACTGAATCAGTGTAGACTGAAGGGTCCATTGAGGAATCGAGTGTTCAGTTGTTTACTCGACCCTCGAGATCGATCTTTGTGTATTTTCCTCTCGAGTTGTTGTAATTATTCTTTTTGTCGTCCGCGTTCTTCCCATATAAGCTCCGAATGCCGTTTGTTTTGATTGGGAGAAACTTCTTCGACGAGAAGCAGCTGAGGCTGGCCGGGCCCTTCGAACAATCTGTTCGGTCAGGGTTTAACCTGCACAGTGAAAACACCAACGGACTATGACACAGACGAAGAAAATGAAGAACACCTTCGGCTGATCGTGCCTCGCCTAAAAAGCGATTCACACTTCGCTGGCTGGCTGGCTCGCTCGCTATGAGGGTGGAATACAGCGGTACACTTGTAAAATTTATGGTCCCGTGAAAAGTCAAAAGGAATCATTTTCGTGGAAGTTTTTTCCTTCCTCTCCACGAAACAACAACGAGTAAGGGGAATGTGGGTCAGAATTGATACATCCATCCCTCCCCTACAATAACGACAGCCGCCGACGCTGGTTTTGCCACTGTACCAGAGCTACCTGCTTTACGATGAGTTCTGTAACGACTCCTTGTTTTGCTTCCGCGGGAAACGCGCGTGGCCAGTTGATGCGAGCTTTTTGAATCGACTGAAATATCGATGACAACTACGGCGGAGACCTGACCGGCCCGAAGTTGGAAGTAGGCGCGGTCAACTCTAGCGGTTTGAGCTGAACGATGTCCTTTCTGGGCATTTCAATTCAAATGGGTGATGGTTGAGCTGGCATCTCGACTGAATTAGAATTGTTTCATCACTTTGAGGAGGAATCGGACCGACTCGAGGCTTGCCCACGAGCGGCCAGAGGGTGGGGTCGCATGGGCGTGGACGTGTAGGGTTCCGGAGTAACCGAACTCTAATAGTGAGCGTACTGACGTGATGAGGCTTGGCTACGATTCAGGGTCGCTCTGACTCTTGGTTAGTGACGGGGCCCTGGGTAAGGTGGCCTGCCTCTTCGCTGCTAGATTCCTTACTAGCACGACCAACGGCACTGAGACGCGAATCGCAAGAATCACTATCGCCTCGGCGAGCTGTAACCAAATAGCGCCGAAGGGTGCGTCGAGCGCGTGTCTAGATTCTAGATCATGGTGTACAAACTTCGAACGCATAGCTACGCGATCTGCAAGAACGACATTGATCTCGCGATGCGCCCGACGTAGGAGAAACTCTCTAAAACCAGTGAAAACTTCCCTCACAATAGTATAGACAGCTGGATCGGCCGCCTACTGGGGCCCTGTTGATGCCTAATATGTCTCATAGGAACCGAGCTGTATGGACTCTGAGCGTGCAGTCGCCTAGACGCTCATTCAGCCAGCCGTTTCGAGAGGTCGGGTTTCTCGCCAGATTACGACATCGAACAGAATGGTCGCTTCAAAGAGCGGCGCTGTCAAGTGAAAGTTTCGGAAATATTTCAAGTACGCTGGCAGGTTTGCTTGCTTGCCTGCTCCCTTATCGTTGTCGGCTCCGTTTGGGTGCGTGACCTTGCGGGCTCTAGGCGATGCCGTCCGAAGCCGATGAGTCATCCATGACTTCATCATCGTCGCTCGCTCGCTCGTTTGCTGGACCATAGGTCAACTCGCTCTTCTCGTTGAAGCTTATGCCGTACCATCGCTTCGCTTTTCCCTTTGGAACGAGCTCCCCAGTTTCACTCCACATGGTCTTGGACTTTGTTTATCCCGAACGCTGTCGAGATTTATGCGGCGGCTCAGAAGACCATCTCGACTTGAAAGACGACAGACAAAGAGCGATGACCGATAAACGGATGTTTTGGCAGTCAGCGGATGAAAGCTATGCAATTTCCGTCTCTCAGAGGTTGTCAACTGGTAAAAATTACCCTTCGCTTCCTCGAAGAGAAGTCTCTAGAGAACAGCCTCCTTGTCTAGGAATAAACTCATTTAGCATCTAGATGCCAAGTGGTGTGGAATGAATGCACAATCTCACTCATTCGCACATGTCTGGAAGGGATGCCCTCGACAAAAGCATCGTATTTCGATCTCGCGAGTGGGTGAGTTGGCGGCATTGGTTTGTCGGAAGGAGTTGAAAGTCTCCGGTGTGTTGTTGGGCGAGCGAGTGTTGTGCGTCTAATATTGGAAACTGGGTCGACTGCATTAAGCCACACGCGGCTCAAGCCACTCCGACTCCCTGAACGAGCGTTGGACTTCCTCTCACGACAAGATCCCTCCTTCTGCAGAGAAGGGAGTCAAAATGATTCAGAATTCTGGATTCAGCTCCGTAAAGGTCAACCTCCATTGAAAGCTTCGAGGCAACAGTTCGTAGGTTCTCTAAAACGACAGATGTTATAAATGAGGCTGACGCTGTCATCGAGACAGTCAATGAACATCGAATCTGGAATCCGAGCGAACCCTGTCCTCCAAATCGGATATCTGACGTGAGACTAGATGGCTCGTTCAGGCGCAGCGCTTCGGGATCTAACTAGACGTTATAGCGGTGTTTTAGAATCCGACTCAGCGTAAGGGAGCGTTTTGGCTGCTCTGCAATGAGCGACTTCACTGTCGCGGAGCAAACAATGGCACCAGCCGACGTTATATCCAACGATCGTTCAAAAGCCCAAGGAACACACACACACACGCTGACAACCGGGCGAGCAGACCGGCAGGTTACACATGGCGGCAGAGGCTCCTCTCTGCCGGCAGCAAGTTTGAGCAACGAGCAGAATGCTACCGTAGGATGTAACTAAGGCTCCTCGCTGGGTCGAACTGTAATTACGAGTGGCCGTTTGCTCAATGAGCCGTTTTCCTTGTCTAGAATGTCATGCATACCAAGAAGTCTCGAAATTTTGTTTCGTGGAGAAGCTTCCTCAAAGACTCCCACTTGTCCACCGTTGTCAGAACTTCGTGAAACGGAGAGTGTGCCACTTGATCGCATCACTCGGCTTCTCTGAGAGGATTACGATGGTGGTGTCAGATGGCCATGGCGGGTGGATCTTAGGAACGTCAGCGAGTGACTTGGAAGTCGCGGTCTGGCCTGACTTCATTTCGGAGACGCTCGGAGTGGCTGCATAGCCCTAAATGATCTACGAGCTGTGTAAACTCGAGATAGAGCCAAGGCTAACTTTTATGGTGGAAGGTCGTCCGGGACAGATTGACGGACCCTCGATAGATCAGGCCGATACGAGGCAGTTCTGTCAGCGAGAATTTGACTTGGCCGCCTGGAAAGTGATTTCCTATCTGTCTCGGGGGGTGGGGATTCAAGATCACCATACCAGAAGGTTCTCGGACTCTTCTGAGGTCTCTGATTTATGCAGTTGCTCAATCCCATGAGATTCCCATGAGATCCCATGAGGTACGCGAGATTCATCGCGTACCCCAATCTCTCATGATTCCACTTTACTTCGGTCGGAACGCCTGTTCTCCAACCAAGTTGACAGACGCAGACGATCCCAAAACGCCAAAGGTTCAGTTGCACGATAACGAAAGGCCAACGTGTTTAGCGCGCTTGTAAGGAAAACCTCCTAGGGCACAGGGCGTATATGCAACGGGAAGTAAATTTCGTGCTCCGGCAGGAAATATGCTGATGTAGAGGAGTTTCCTTCTTGGGTGAGCTTCACCCCACCCTGGGTGTGGCAGAGCATTATAAGGGGGGGGCGAGACGAGCGAGGAGATGGAGATCCTCGTGAAATAGCAACACAGAAACAACATTGATAGCTTCCGAACAGCGAAGAGGTTATTGGCTCCGAAGAAGAGCTTGACGTTGTGGGTGTGGTCTGTAGTAGTTGTCGTCGTCGTCGTTGCCGTCGCCATCATCAATGTGGCGGTCGCTGTCCATGAGAACGCTGATGATGATCATCATCATCGTCATGATGTCACAGTCTATGCCGGAAGAGCGTGCAGTCATTATCAAATGAGCAGCCAATTGACTCTTCGAGAACGAAGAGCGATAGGCGCTTGACGACACGCGTCGAGCCTGTCCTCGAAAGTTCACTGATCTCACGTTAGTCGAGTGTGGTCGTTTCGTACTAGTAGCTCCTACGCTAGGGCATGTCTACTTCCATCACAGAGTGATATTCCCTATTTTCCCGTCTCCATGAGCATTCCTAACCCAGGATTTATTTCTTTACAGACTTTGTCGATGAGTTGCGTGCTAAAGACTGGAGTTTAGAGTGTTCATCTTCCGATCGGTCCGAGATCCAAACATTGTGCTGACCAAGCATCTCGAGCAGGAGGGACATCATCCCTGAGTCCCGCTCATCATTCAATCATCGATCATCGAGCTACAGTGTTCGGACTCGACTGAATAAACAAAATGACGACTGATATTTCGATACGATGGGACATGGCGTCCAATCAGCCCCAGGACGGCCTAGAAGATTACGATTACGATGGAGGAAATTCTTCCTCACGTCTCTTCGAACGATCGCGAATCAAAGCTCTCGCCGAAGAGCGTGAGGTCGTGCAGACAAAAACCTTCTGCAAATGGGTCAATTCCCATCTGGTTCGAGCGAACTGCCGCATTTCCGATCTCATGATCGATATGCGCGACGGTAAAATGCTCATCAAGCTCCTGGAGATCCTGTCAGGAGAACGTTTGCCGAGACCCACGAAAGGAAAAATGAAGATCCACTGCCTGGAGAACGTTGAAAAGGCGTTACAGTTCTTGAAGGACCAGCGCGTGCATCTCGAAAACTTGGGAGCCCACGATGTCGTCGACGGCAACCCTCGCCTGACGCTCGGTCTGATCTGGACCATCATCCTGCGTTTCCAGATCCAGGACATCACAATCGAGCAGGTAGACAACCAGGAAACCAAATCGGCCAAGGACGCCTTGTTACTCTGGTGCCAGATGAAAACGGCCGGCTATCCGAACGTGAACGTGAGGAACTTCACCACCTCATGGAGGGACGGTTTGGCTTTCAACGCTTTGATTCACAAACACCGACCCGATCTGATCGATTTCGAAAAGCTCTCGAAGTCGAATGCCATCCACAACCTGAACAAGGCTTTCAACGTCGCCGAAGACAAGCTTGGTCTGACGAAACTGCTCGACGCCGAAGACGTGTTCGTCGAGCAGCCTGATGAGAAATCAATCATCACCTACGTCGTCACCTACTACCACTACTTCTCGAAAATGAAGCAAGATACCGTTCACGGCAGACGTATCGGCAAAGCCGTTGGAAATGCAATGGACAACGATAGGTTGATTGAGGACTATGAACGACTCACGTCCGATCTTCTCAGGTAAGGTTTCAATCGCTTTCTATCTCGGTGGACCTGTTTTCACTGTCAAACGCACGAACAAGCTTCCATTCTACGTTTTTGAATCGTTCGCTCAAAAACCGCGTTTTTCGCTTCCAGATGGATCGAGCAGACCATTGCCGTTCTCGGGGACCGAAACTTCACGAATTCGCTCGTTGGCGTGCAGAAACAACTGGCAGATTTCAACCAGTACCGCACCGGAGAGAAACCGAGTCGTTTCGAAGAGAAAGGCAATCTGGAGGTGCTCCTGTTCACGATTCAAAGCAAGATGAGAGCCAACAACCAGAAGCCGTATCTTCCCAAAGAGGGAAAAATGATTTCCGACATCAACAAGGCTTGGGAACAACTCGAGAAATCCGAGCACGAGCGAGAACTCGCCCTCCGCGAGGAGCTCATCCGTCAGGAGAAGCTCGAGCAGCTCGCCGCTCGTTTCGATCGCAAGGCCGGTATGCGGGAGACGTGGCTGAGCGAGAATCAGCGTTTGGTCTCTCAAGACAACTTTGGAGGCGATCTCGCGTCCGTTGAAGCGGCCGCCAAAAAGCACGAAGCCATCGAAACCGACATCCTCGCGTACGAGGAACGAGTTCAGGCCGTTGTGGCCGTCGCTCAGGAGCTCGAGGCCGAGAACTATCACGACATCGACCGAATCAACGCTCGAAAGAACAACGTGCTACGTCTATGGAACTTCCTTCTCGAACTGTTGCGCGCAAGACGCCAGCGTCTCCAGGCCTGCATGGGTCTCCAGCAGACATTCCAAGAGATCCTCTACATTTTGGACGCGATGGAGGATCTGAAGAAGTCGCTCACGACGACCGATCTCGGCAAGCATCTCATGGGAGTACAGGATCTTCTGCAGAAGCATTCGCTTGTCGAAGCCGACATCAACGTTCTGAGCGAGCGGGTCAAGGCTGTTGTCAACAACTGCCAACGATTCCTCGGAGCCGAGCAGGACGACTTCCAGCCGGCGGAGCCCGAACAGGTTCAGAAGCGTATCGCGCACCTCGAGAGCGCATACGCCGAGCTCGTCCAACTCGCCCTCCAACGGCGCCAGCAGCTGGAACAGAGCAAACGTCTCTGCCAGTTCTTCTGGGACATGGCCGAAGAAGAGGCATGGATCAAGGAGAAGGAGCAGATCCTCTCTTCGATGGAGATCGGACACGATTTGCACATGGTGCACCTCTTAATCAGCAAGAACAAGGCCATGGAGAACGAGCTTGCAATGCATGAGCAACAGCTGCTCAACTGCATCCAATCAGGAAACGACCTGATTGCGGAACAGCCCGTCGGTCAAACGGATAAGATCGCGCAACGCATTCAGCAAGTGCAAGAGTCCTGGGACAAACTGAAGGAGCTCGAAGCGCTTCGATCGAAGAGGCTCAGCCAGGCTGTGGCCTATCACCAATTCTTCACCGACGCCGACGACGTCGACACCTGGATGTTAGACACGCTACGCGTTGTTTCGTCCGAGGACGTGGGTCGCGACGAGGCTAACGTACAGTCGCTGCTGAAGAAACACAAGGACGTCAACGACGACCTCAAGAAGTACACCACCGTCATCGATCAACTGCACCAACAAGCAGGCCACCTCGGCGAGCAGTACCGTGAGTCTCCGGAGGTGCTTGAAAGGTTAGGAAGCATCGACAGACGCTACAAGGAACTGCTGGAACTCGCTCAGTTGCGCAAGCGACGTCTGATCGACGCGCTGTCCCTTTACAAACTGTTCAACGAGGCTGACGGAGTCGAACAATGGATCGTCGAGAAGGAGAAGATGCTGCAGAGCATGAGGATGACCAAGGACATGGAGGATCTCGAAGTCATGAAGCACAGATTCCACGGCTTCCAGGGTGAAATGAACAACAACGAGTCGCGCGTTAAGGTTGTCAAGGAGTTGGCTTCCCAGCTGCTGCAAACGGAGCATCCCAACTCGCATGATATCCAGCAGCGCCAGAACCAGCTGAACCATCAATGGGGAGTCCTTCGTCAGATGGCCGAGAAGAAACGTGACGAAATCGAGCAGGCTCACGGAACTCAAACGTTCTACATTGAATGCCGTGAGACCATCACCTGGATCGAGGAGAAGACCAAACTCATCCAGGCCACTGAGGACCTCGGAGATGATCTCACAGGAATCATGACGCTCCAGAGGAGACTCAGCGGAATGGAACGCGATCTCGGAGCCATCCAGGCCAAGCTGGACTCGCTCGACAAGGAAGCCGACCGCATCAAGGCCGACCAGCCCGAAGAAGCTCAAGGCATCCAAGAGAAGATCGTCACCATCCAGCACACTTGGGAGCAACTCACTCAGTTGGTAAGTTTGGTCCCATTTCCCCCTGTGCTCCATTTACCTCTGTCAAGTTCCTCACGAGTGTGATACTCCTCGCCGTTAGCTATTGTAGAAATTTGAGTCGCAAAGTTCGGATGAATGTTCTAACGGTGTGTCGTATTCCCGTTTCAGCTCAAGGAGCGTGACGCCAAACTCGAGGAGGCCGGAGACCTACACCGCTTCTTGCGCGACCTGGATCACTTCCAGGCGTGGTTGACCAAGACTCAGACCGACATCGCCTCCGAAGAAATTCCGTCCGACGTCACTCAGGCCGAGCGCCTCCTGTCGCAACACCAAGCCATCTTCGACGAAATCGAGAACTACACCGACGACAAGCAGAAGATGATGGAGTACGGAGAGAGGATCACCCAGGGTCAAACCGACGATCCTCAGTACATGTTCCTCCGCGAGAGACTCAAGGCTCTCGAAGACGGTTGGAACGAGCTGAAGCAGATGTGGGAGAACCGTCAACACCTTCTCACGCAGAATGTCCACCTGCAAGTGTTCCTCAGAGACGCTCGGCAAGCCGACATCCTCCTCAACCAGCAGGACAACGCTCTAGCCAAGGAGGAATCTCCCGTCAATCTCGAACAGGTTGAGAACATGCTTAAACGACACGAGACTCTTCTGACCACAATGGATGCCAACGACGAGAAGATCAACGGCGTCGTGCAATACGGCCGATCGCTCTGCAAGGAGCGCCATTACGGCTCGGACAAGATCGCCAAGAAGTGCGACGATCTTCTCAAGAGGAGGGACCAAAACCGCGAGAAGGCCGCCCAGAAGATGGACAAAATCAAGGACCAGCTCAGCCTGCAACAAATCCTCCAGGACTGCGAGGAGTTCGGCAACTGGGTCCAGGAGAAGCACATCTTCGCTCAGGATGAGACGTACAGGTCCGCCAAGACCGTCCACAGCAAGTGGACCAGGCATCAGGCTTTCGAAGCCGAAGTGCAATCGAACAAGGACCGTCTCGTGCAGGTGGAGAAAGCCGCGAAGGCTCTCCTCGCCGAGAAACCCGAGCTGGCATCGGTCATTGAGCCGAAACTGTCCGAACTCAACGTTCAGTTCGAGAACCTCGAAGAAACCACCCGCGACAAGGGCGTCAAGCTCTTCGACGCCAACCGTCAAGTGCTGTACGAGCAGACTTGCGACGATATCGACACATGGATCACCGACCTGGAGAACCAGGTCCTCACTTCGGAGACCGGACAGGATCTCACCTCGGTCAATCTGATCCTGCAGAGGCAGCAGGCCATCGAAGATCAAATGGCCCAGAAGGCCAGACAGGTCGACGAACTCGAAAATCAAGCCGAATATTTGCAGAAGATGGATCCGGAGAAGACTGATGAGATCAAGGCCAAGAAAGCTGTCGTTCAACAGCGTTTCGCCAAGCTCCAGGCACCACTCAACGATCGCAAGGCGCAAATCCTGCGCAAGAAAGAAGCGTTCCAGTTCCGTCGCGATATCGAAGACGAAAAATTGTGGATCGCCGAGAAAATGCCGCTCGCCACCTCCGACGATTTGGGTAACTCGCTGTTCTCAGTGCAGATGCTCAAGAAGAAACAGCAGTCGCTGAAGAAAGAAATCGACAATCACCAGCCGAGAATCGACACGATCGTTGCGAACGGTCAGAAACTCATCCACGAGGGTCACGAAGACTCAGGGGACTTCGACAAGCTCATCGGCGAACTCCTCCAGAAGTGGAAAGAACTCAACGAAGCGATCGAGAGGCGAAAGGCTAAGCTTTACGAGTCCGAGAAGGCTCAACAGTACTACTTCGACGCCTCAGAGGCCGAAGCCTGGATGAGCGAACAGGAGCTGTACATGATGGTTGAAGACAAGGGCAAGGACGAGATGAGCGCACACAACCTCATGAAGAAGCAGGCCAACCTCGAACAAGCTGTCGAAGACTATGCCGACACCGTCCGAGCGTTGGGAGAAACTGCGCGACTCATCGCCGAAAATCATCCGCAAGCCGATCAGATTGGCATCCGCCAGTCGAAGGTCGACAAACTCTACGCTGGTCTCAAAGATCTGGCCGGTGAGAGGCGGGGCAAACTCAACGAGGCCCTGAAGCTCTTCGGACTGAGCCGCGACATCGATGACCTCATGCAATGGATAGCTGAACGTGAGGTCGTCGCAGGTTCTCAGGAGCTCGGTCAGGACTACGAGCACGTCACCAATCTCCGAGAGCGCTTCAAGGCCTTCCGCGAAGAAACCCTCGCTAGCGGCAACGAACGCGTCGACAAAGCCAATGCCCAATGCGACCAACAAATCAACCAGGGTCATTCCGACAGCGCCACCATCGCTCAATGGAAGGACACCATCAACGACGCCTGGGCCGACCTCCAAGAACTCATGGAGACCCGGTCCCAGGTTCTCAAAGCGTTCTGGGAGCTCCACAAATGGTTCCATGATTGTCGGGACGTTCTCGGCCGCATCATGGAGAAACAACAGTGCTTATCGGACGAACTTGGTCGTGATGCTATCTCAGTCCAGAGACTGCAGAGGCGTCATCTGAACTTTGAAAACGACCTTCAGACACTCGGAACCAACGTACAACAGGTCCAAAGTGAGGGATTGAAGCTCCAGGCAGCATTCGCAGGCGAGAGGGAACGCGAGATCGTTGCCAGAGAGCACGAGGTCGCACAGGCGTGGCAGAAACTGCTGAGCATGTGCGATGCGAGAAGAGGTCAGTATCCTTATCTGAAATTCATGTTATCAACCGTCAAATCAGTTCCTATATCAACCGCAGCGAATTGCTTCACGTTCCCATCGCTATTTCAGGCAAATTATCGGACACCGGAGACCTGTTTAGGTTCCTGCACATGTGTCGTGACCTTCAGCTTTGGATGGAAGATGTAGTCAGGCAGATGAACACGTCAGAGAAACCGAGGTACCACAACCACTCGAATGAACTTTGCAGTCGTCTCGAACGCGAGGCCGTTGGGTTCGGCCCATGAGGACAGTTGAGGTACAGCATAGTGACCATGTGCGTTATTCTTTGCAGGGACGTATCCGGTGTGGAACTGCTGATGAACAATCACCAGAGTTTGAAGGCGGAGATCGACGCTCGCGAGGATAACATCGCCGCTTGCGTTACACTTGGTCAGGAACTACTCGCCAGGAATCACTATGCATCTGGAGAGGTTTGTCGCTGATTTTGCTCTATCCGAGATTACCTGTGTTGTGTGTGATTTGGGTGGCTTTTGACGAGGCACCAGTTCTGTCTGAATAGGAATCAAACTTGGGATATCCATGAAACTTGAAAACACGTACAAGATTCCTTTTACAGATAAGAGAAAAGCTGTTGGCGCTGACCACGCAACGAGGTGGTATGATGGATCGTTGGGAGGAGAGATGGGAGCACTTGCAACTCAGTGAGTCGGAGTTCCATGAGTTTTCCATGTTGGTCCTATCGTCCCGAAGATTCCAACTCTTGGGAGCAAAGCTTCAGTACACTGAACCGCGGTTCATGGATCATTAAACTCGAACATTCCTTGCAGTTCTCGAAGTTTATCAATTTGCGCGCGACGCAGCCGTGGCTGAGGCGTGGCTCGTCGCCCAAGAACCTTACCTTCTCAGTAGAGAGCTCGGACACACGATCGACGAGGTTGACACGCTGATCAAGAAGCACGAAAGCTTCGAAAAATCGGCAGCTGCCCAAGAAGAACGTTTCACCGCTCTCGAACGACTAACAACGGTGAGTTGAACTCTGAGCGTATGGCTGAGCGTCATGATCTGTCGAGGCTTGGAGAGCCGCTCAACAGGAAGTCCCTCAACAAGGAGCGGATCTATGTGGGCGCGGCCATGAGAGTTTGAGGCGATGGAGCTCACCCTCCGGAATCTTCGATGTCTGAAGTATATATGAAAAGGTTGTTGAACCTAATTGTATATTCTCATAGCCTGAAAACGTGAATTTCGTGGGGTCGCTACTAGACTACGTGGCCTATCGGGAACTCGATTGGCACATGAAGAGATCCAGCCGTTACAGCACACAGAACGTAAATACGCGTTTGACAAAGAAAAGAGAAGAAGTTTGTCGCAAGAGTAAAGTTGTTGTCGGGGGAGTCTGTCGAGGAGAAGAGCAACTTTATATCTAAAGCTCCGGTGTGCCGTGTTCCTTTAACTCTACCTCTCCTAATCATTCTCGGTCTGGATCAACGTACGACGACCTGGGCCTCCGGTCGATCCCATGACTTGAGACCTTGCTAGCGAGGACAGTTGATGATGTGTCCCTCTCAATTTTTCAGTTCGAGCTCAAAGAACAAAAACGACTTCTGGACGAAAAGGAGCGACGAGTCAGAGAGGAGCAGCGCGAAGCTGAAGAACGCGTTGCGGCTGACAAGGCGCGAGCTGAGAAGGTACAGAAAAACCTCATTTTTCAATCATACATCAGCCTTATGACATCGGAGCCACAATCTGGATCCAGATCATCCACATATAACCTGTTTTGGCTCGTTCCAGGATACCACAGATGCTGCGAGGGCCCGAGCCGCCGAGCAGGCCAAGCTTGAACAGAAGTCTGCGGCACTCAATCTCAGTTCCACTTCGGCTGGCGGGGAGGACCACCTTCAAGAAGGATTCCTGATGCGAAAACATGAATGGGAATCGACCACGAAGAGAGCTCCGAGAGCCAAGCGATCGTGGGAGAAGGTCTACCTTGGCCTCAAGGCCACCCAAACAGTGCAACAACTCGGCTTCTACAAGGACGCCAAACATATGAAATCCGAGCCTTCGAGCTACTTTAAGGGCGAGCAGCCCATCATTCTCGAACAGGCGTCCGCTGACATCGCGGTCGATTACAAGAAGAAGAAACACGTGTTCCGACTCAAGTAAGTTCAGCTTCCGAGATCTTTTCTCCGGGTCAAATTATTAGCGAAAACCTCGATATGTGCGTGAGTTGGAGAATCCTTTCGGTGCCTGATGTCGTTCCTTTATTTCAGATGTCAAAACGGAGCCGAGTTCTTGTTCCAAGCAAAGGATGACGACGAAATGAACATCTGGATCAACAACCTGCGTAAGGCCATCTCCATGGCCGGAGGAGCCGGAACATCAGGCTCGTCCAAGTCGCAGACAATGCCCGCCGGCCAAGTATCCAGTAGTGAAGAGCAACATCGCAAAAAGGGAGGATTCCTTACGTTTAAGCGAACGTAACTGCCCTAGCGACCCGAAACACTGCCCTTCCCCGAAAAGATAATAACATCGAGGAAGAAGTTGACGCGTAGATATTTTTAGCAAGCATAGACAGCGGGACAAATTTTAACCATTCAACGTTAGGCTGTTGCTGTGAAAGAGATGAAGGAGAAATTTTTGGAGCCTATAGAGAGGAAGAAACCGAGCGAGAGAGCGAACGAGCGAGAACGCTGTGCGTGCTGTTGGTAGATTCGGCATGCTTCTCTACCGGCAGCAAAACGAGGATTATTTCGTGTGTAGGAAATGAGCTAGAGTTGACTGCGGACGCGAATTTGGTGAGGCGACCCATTTATGATTTGAACATCGGAAACTTCAGTCGACCGCCCTTCTCCTTGAACTTTCATTCCCCTTGTTGTTCCCTTGTTTCCCTCCTTGACGCCACCTCCTCCTATTAGACCGGAGCTGCAAAAACGCAACAAGGCGGCATATTGGCAATCGTCGTCGCCGCTCGACGACTGATTCCTTCAGCGATTTTGCGTCAACGACGTATCCGGGAACGTCGTTCGATTCGTTCTCTTTCATCTTTGCTCGGAAACGGAAGAGATTGAGGAGAATCGAATGATGTGACAGCCTATCTTAGACCGACCTCTGTCAAACGAGGAAAGCGGGCGGATGCGTCGAACGTTTGTGCCGTCGGCTGCAGAGTCCATACTGTCGCCCCGAGTCCGCAATACTTTTTGTGCCCTATCGTTTTCATTTCTCAGTGGTTTTCCAAGATGACGAAGAAAAAGCGAGAGATCTATCGAGACTGGAAATTAGAAAACGACCACTTTTGGTTAGGTACGCGTGCGTGAAGTTACTCCAGTCATCCCCGTTGTCGACTCTGAGCGACAATTCACCACCGATCAGGAGGAAGACTGCGTAGACGATGCCGGCGTGGAAAAATCTGTGCTCTACAGACACCGTTGCCGCAGTCCATGGATTTATGGTTTTTACCCATGACCCATGTTACGGCTTGTGGACAGTGCACGATGCGCTCGGCATGAGTGCTGAGTTCCACGTTCGAGTTGAGATGCAAAAGATGAGCCGCGCTCTCCCCCATCGCGGTGGCAAGTCTCACTATCTGAGAGAGCCATCCAATGCGGAAATCATCTCCTCGAACTGCTTTAAGCCCAAGTATCGAAGTCCCCTTCCCCAAACCCCTCCTGACCTTCCGTACGTCACCGAAACGTTCAATCATGACGTGGTCTTTCTCACCTACATTACGCGGTATGCTTGATTGATTGATTTATTGGCTGTTAAAACGTGAAAACCTATCCCGATCATTGTCTTCTTGTGTTCCTGTTCACTTGATGAACCGGTACAATGCGTGCAAGGGCGCGAACATTTCGAGTGAAGTTCGGAGCAGAAATTCAAAACGCTACCACTGCTGCTGCTGTCACAGCTTCTCATGCTGCCAGATCCATGCACAGAATCCAGTCATGCGAAAATTGTATTCCAATTTAGTTATACCCATTATTATTCTATTCATATTATTTTTCCTACATGATTAACAATATTCTTATCACTCTGACGATTGATTATTAAACATCACTTTTGATCGCTTCCGATGGCAAAACCCGAGTAGAAGAATCATGTTTTACTCCGAGCTCGCCAATTCGATGGAGCTTTGAACTGAGTTAATATACTATTCGACGAATCCACAAGTCATTCACTGCGACGACCAAGGGAGAAAAATAAAAGATGTGTCAGTCAGCACCTATCTCGATTCGATGGCTCCTTATCAACGCCCGGAATTATGAATATACAGTGCATTTTATCCGAATTCAGTCATCTATCATTACCATGCGATGTTTATGCAGACTCATATTCATCGGAATTTCATAGCCGGTGGTGTTTTTCGAAAATAAATTCTCACCTGCCTAGACAAAATATCAAATATTCCGCAAAATCTCTTGCTCTCTAGTGTTCTAGAGGGTTAATTGGCTTCGCCTCACATCATGTTGACCCGCTTCTCACAATCAGAGTAGTTCTAGAATCCGCATGCTTCGTCCTTCGATAGCTCTGTTTGACCTCAACGAATCCCTCGCCCGATGGTCTTTTCGGCGCCCGGGAAGGTGAAAGAGCGTAACCCCTAGGCTCTGCAGGGATTGCTGCGGGCATGTCTCGGCCCTCGGTGCGCGTCTACAATTCGGGTTTGATGCGGACGCCCCATCCTCCGGGATGGCTGTCACCTCCATCCCGACTTCCGATCCAAACACTATCATCAGATTCGAAGACTTTTGCGACTTCCTCAGGTGGCGATCCTCAGCTTTATGAGAAGAGGAAAATGATAGCTCAGCATGAGTCGAGTTTGTGCCTCACCAAAATGGGTCTTCCCGAACCGTCTGCCGACACAAGCTTCTCATTCCTTCGAGTCTCGAATTTTCCTAGCTCTTCGATAGCCACCACCCACCACTGTGGGATTCTGTTCATCGCGATATCCGATTCTGTCAGTTTCAGTCAGTGAAAGCGTCTGATGACACGGATCCCCCAGAATTCCGCTTCACATTCCCTGGAATATACAGTGACTTCCTCGTGATCATAACCGTATATTTCTAAAGATTCATCATGGAAAATGATTGAGAAACACGAGACTTTGACACCAGGTCCTGGAAAGGGAGTCTCCGATTCCGGTGCATGGGCTTGAAACAGAGCCCGTAACTCTAGGGCAGTGGTTCCCAAACTTTTGAGTCCCGCTTACCCCTTCGGCCGCATCCTGGCCTTCGGCGTACGCCCAAATCACCCACTTCGAGCCAAGCGCGGATAGGATGTTGTTTTTCTATGTTCATTCACATCTGTGCTCCCAGGAACGTCAGGAATATTCAATGTGCGCTATCATCGATCGAAAAAGTGTTGTCATCTCGAGACTCGAGACGCAATATGCAGCTCGACGGTACTGGGGCAAGACAATCGAAAATTCTCTCGCGTACCCTCAGGAATCTCTCCGCGTACCTCTTGGGGTACGAGTAACCCAGTTTGGAAACCACTGCTCAAGGGGAACGACCGTGTTCAGAGGATCCATTATGATTCCGCACTTTGTGCCAGTGAAGTGATCGATTCAAGCCGATGATCTGTTCAAAAGTTAAAAGGGAAGAAGTTCGGATTGACGTATGTACCTCAAGTCATAAAACTAGCTTTATTCGGATAGTAATAATCTGGAGACAGTTCATTGTTCTGAAGATGTCAAGCGACTACTCATATTCGGGCCAGCATAGGCTGTGGCTCCCAGGTTCAACTTCAATGGTGGAACTCGGACATGTGGATGCTTTTCTCATAGAAACTGTGGAATCGGCTTTGTGCGCCGAGCATCTCTCGACTTCGGTCAGCCCTGAGCCGGGACAGGTGCGGCAACAGAATGATTTGAAACGGTGGATCTCTGGATTTCATTCATTTTCTCTCCTATGCAGATGGCCATCCCTTGACTCTTGGCCCGGATTCTGATGTGGCCCGAGATGATACTGTGAGGGTGACGATCTTTGGAATGCTTCTCAATAGAGACGTTCGCGACGGCGTGCTCGCCGAAGATACTTTTGGCGTAGAGATTCGCGGCCAAGAACCCACAGTCTCCCTTCAGAGCCTGTTCCGGAGTGAGGCAGTTCATGTTGGTAGCGTTTATGAGGGTTTGGAGGTAGACGTCAAGGTCTCGGAGTGAGGTGTTGACAGAAACCTGCAAAGAAAAGGATCGATTCAGAACAAGCTCCTTGCTCAAACTCGGGCCAAAGCCGCCGAGTTCAAGAGCGATGGATTGAATCTCTAGAACACGAAACCTTAAGCTCTGGAATTTCGAGGTGACAACGGCGGAGAAAGCACGTACCTTGTTCTCCCACTCAAACTCAGCCCACATCTTACGGAAGTCCGCGTCTGAGCACACCGATGGCATGATGTAGTCGATGATATCGATCTTGATATCGTTGAGAGCAACAACGTTTGTGTTTCCTTTAGCATCGTAGACTATGTTGCCGAATATCGTGCCGTTATCGGCTGCGCCCACCTTGATCGTGGCTTTCATAGTGCAAAAATCACTTGGAGCGAGCGTGACCGAGTTGGGTTTCTGGAGGAGCTTCAGATCATCTCCAAGGGTCGCCAGCTCGAGAACACAATGTTGCAGAGTGTCGGGACTTCGATTGACCACGAGGAAATCGAGACAGATGTCGAATTCGGTCGCCTGTACATACGCCTCGGCGTAGACGGGGTCGTGAAGACCCGTTAGCTGCGTCACCTTGGATAATTTCGAGTTTTTCAGCAGGTCACCAGCATGGAGATCTCGATTACCCTGGACAGCACGTGCTAACGAAATTTCGAAAATATTCTCTGACGCCTCATAACCAGCGCCTTTGGGAGTCAGCAAAGCGAAAGAAATGCAATCATCGACTTGAGAATCCTTGGCTGGTGTCCTGACTTCTGATTTCTTCTCCAACGTGTTTTCTTGGTCGCTTTTGATCGTCAACATGTGGTCGAGCGCCTCACGAGTCTGAGTTACGAGATCTAACTGATCATCGCTCGCGTTCTCTAACAAGATCTTCAAACACATCGAAATCTTCTTCGAATCGTCCTCGCTGATTTGCTTCTGCGGAAGATCCGATTGTCCATAATTCAAAATTGTTGTCAACACGAGCATCACACCGGCGATGAAACTGTGCCGCAGCTGGGGATCGTTAACGATCTTCATGTATCGTAAGGCCACTTTGACGAGGTCCGATGCCAGAGCTGCCCCAATGAAAAAGTCGCCGTCATGCAGATACTGACGTAGAGGTGGTCTTTTCTTGTCTTTGTGGTCAATTTTCGCCTCGGAGGTCATCGCCGTTTGCGTTGCGTAGGTACCATCAGCCGTCACTCGGGTAGTGACCACGGCCTCCGTATTTCCGTTCACGCGATTCTCATCCTCGCTGGTGGCGTTCTCTTCTGTCTTTTTGAGTTCCAAAGTCTCTGTTTCGATGAGGGGCAGTTCACCAAGTGAGTTCCGGACACACTTCATGAAAGCGATGATTTGTTCCGGTGTCGTGCAATATTCTCCGAGGAGCCACAACGCACTCCGGTGAGTGGATACTCCGCAGATCTGCGGGAAAACCTCCGTGAGCTTGGTAACGATGAAGCGGCGCGCATGCTCGTATTTGTGTAGGATTTCCCTAGTGAAGGAGAGCACGGCTTCGGCCACGCACGCGTTCTGGTCCGAGAGGAGGTCGAGAACCTGCGGAGAAAACATAATTACGCTCAAGAACTTGCGTAAAGAGATAGGACCGCCATTTCTTCATATTTTGTTCCTGGATGTGGTTCGTTATCAGCACCGGACTTACCACAGGGACGACTTCTTGCATCGAATCCGGGTATTTCATGGCGAGACGGTGGAGCGTCTTGACGAGCAGTTCTCGATATCGCTCGTCTGTGTTGTCGGCTGTTGCTGCCTCGGTCTTGGCGATTTCTTTACTGATGGCGCCAACCATTTCCGGCACGTACTTGGCGCTTATGAGGTCGAGAGCGAGTCGGAGAGCTTTGCGACGAACCTCGAGGTCGGAAGCGCCAAGGACACGGAAAAGGTCCATCACGATGTCCTGAAGTAGCTTGCTATGTTCATCTTTCAGACTGATCAAATTGTCGAGGACGATCAGTTTCACGTTGTTGTCGCTCTTGACAACGAGATCGATGTAGGCACTTGCGGCCGCCTTGATCGCCGAGGGAGCTTGACTCAACGTGACAAGAACACCGGCTGCTTCAAACTTCACTGATGGTGAATTAGCGTTAAGCAGGAGGTAGACCATCTTGATGAATTTCGATCGTTCGCTAGGGTTGTCATAGCAGATTTCGTAGATGAATTTGATGATGATCAATTGCAAGGGCTCACTCAGCCTTTCCACCTGTTCAGAAATGTCCGCGAGATAATTCAAGGCCCGCTGCCTGTCGAGGGTCATGAGCGCGAGGAACGCGTTCCGCCGACAGCTCTGATCGTGCTCGATTTCCAGGGAGTCGGCAATCAGTTCCGGCCCGTCGGGAATTAGCTGGCTGAAGTTCTTGTATATTTCGAGGATTGCCAGGACAGCGTTCTTCCGAACATAGCTGTGACGATGTTGCAAACACGCTGTGATGGCCGGAACCAATGGCTCGAGAAGCTCGGGCTCTTTGAGTTTGCAGAGGAAGCGCAGGGTCGAGCCTCGGATGAACTCGTTGGGATGTTGGAGATCTTTCCGGTACGCATCGCAGACAAGGATCATCTCCTGAAGAAGTTTCTTGTTCTGGTCCCGTTTCGGAACGATCTCCCAAAATATTAGGAGAAGCTTTTTGATGGTGTGGTCGTTTGACGGAAGCAGAAATCGAATGACAGTCATCAACATCGATGGCGAAAATCGTTCTCCTGGAATGAAATGAGGCGTCAAGTTAGAGCTCGAGGCCATTATGCAGTTCCCGATCTCAAAACTCGTTGAGTTCATTTTTAAACTTCAGTTCACGAAGACTGCCCAGGTAGATTGCTCCCCACACGTCGTCAAACCTGGCAGAAGTGATATCCCCTGCATGAATTCGAGTGAAGAGGCGCGAAAACGATTTGCAATGCGATACAGCTCACTAGCAAGGAGTGAAAATGGGAGCGAGGACATGGAATAAAATCGTCCACAAGAAACTCTCTCTGTCAGCTGCACCCTTTGCAGCTTCTGGGTGCGTCGGAAGTCTACCGTAGCTCGAAGCAACTGCGATGGGAGCACCAGTTCCCTCAACCTCCCGCTGCTAGTCTGACAGTCAAGAAATTCTCTGCGACGTTGCTTTTTCTCCGCTGAATAATCAACACCACAATCAGACACCATTGGCGACGCAAATGACAGCTGTTAGAGAACCGGTGTTTCGCCGCAACCTGATGGAACTCTTCAGGTACGTAGGGTTTCCTCGTCGTATCTCACCCATATGAAGCCCTCCGAGCACAGGGAATACAGCTGTTCAACTCACCGTGCATCATTCTATTGATTAAATGTTCCAGAGCTTTTGCCTGCTTTTTCGGATCGCCTTTCTCAAAGTCGTTCCGGATCCCCATCTCCTGGACGTCGTTGTCCTCGAGCGGAGCCGTCAAAGTATAGCATGGGTCCTCCATGGTGACGGCTCGGAGTAGCTTGTGCGTCTGGTTCACGAGAGCACCGACTAAACCGATGCGGAAAGAACGTTCTGAACAGTTCAGGCAATATTCCTGGCCGTCGGCTCCCAATACACACACTCACAAACTCTTACGAGCCACCACGTCAGATTTCTCCACGTAGTCTGTCCTGAAAATGTTTTCGTTGGATGGATGCATCGCGCAGACGAAATCAAAACAGAGGGCTGCTGCGGTAGTCGCGGTGGGCGGCAGGGGCCGACACCTTCGGAACGTTTCAGATGCATATTCGATGGGGTGACTTGATTCTGACAATCGAAGTTGAGGATCGCAACTCACAAAGGAGCGTTTTGGGAAAAAGCATGAGATAGTTCCCGCTGAATCTCCAATCAGGCCCTTACTCGGTTTTTCGGTAATCGGAAATTCAGGAGTAATGAATTCCAGAGAATTTGCTTTTCTTGCTTTGCAAAGGTTTGGGAACAATTTTTTATTACATTCATTACATCCGACATCACCAGCGAGCCAACATCAGTAAACGTCGGAATCAACACTTCGTTTCCAACAAAGGCTTCAAACGTTCAAAGCTTCAACACGCCAATGGATGGTTCACTCACAATAACATCATGGACCATCGTCGCTAGGAACTTTCACATAGCGTTTCGAGTCCTGGGGTTCGTACCAAGGACCGCTCGCTCTTAGGAGGTATCCCTGAACTCCGAACACTTGCAGAGAACGAGTTTCATCACGGCTTGCAGTTTTCAATTGCATCCATCATCCCCGCCTTGTAAACTTTTCGGAGCTGATGGCAGAAATCCAAACTTTCGCTCGCTTTGAAGTCGAGGACCGGCTCTAGTCGAATGTTCAATGCCAAATTCCCCTCGAGACTCAAACGCACGATATCTTCCTGCAGATGACGCAGGATCGCGACACAGTAGTAGACCAAATAGTCACTACCATGTACAAGACACACCGCGAGTACTGTAGCAATTTCGTCGAGATCAATAACGTTCCACAGATTTTGCGCGATCCAGAAAGCGGCCAAGTTGCGCACGAGGAAGTTGGCGCGTCTGAATGCGAAGTGGACCTTCGGAAGTTCATTAAATACCATCAACTCCAAGGTTTGAGTGATGGAAGCCGTGACCAGAGAATCGCTAACTTCAAAGAGATCGGGAAAATAGACGAAGCTACATCCTCGATCGACGAGCACGCCGTGCAGAGTCAAAGCTCTACTTGGGTCGCCTCTACACAGCAAGAAGAGACTCGCAAGAGTGAAGTCGATGGTTTGGAGGTTGGTGGATCTGAACGTCGCACCGACGTTGCCTTGAAGTTGATACCACGACTTTGTGATACCGGCGTCCAGGTCCTCTATCATCTGGGTTTGCCTGTTATAGGCTAGAATCAGTTGGAGTCCGAGGGCGTCGATGTCGTTCATGTCGGCTTCGAGCTCGTCGAGGTCATGCGGAGGCACCAGACTGAAAATCTCCTCGAATTGGAACCGGCTCAGTCCCCGTTGATCTTGAATGAACTCGTCGAAGTATCGTTTATCTATCGAAAAGTCTCGATTCATCCTGCACGAGCGGCTGACTGAAGTGGCTTTCTTTACGGGTTTCAATTGACTCGAAGAGTTGAAGCCGAGAATTTTTCGTTCCGATGGTCCGCCGACGAGGGTGATGCGGGATATCAACGAATCGACTTGATTGGATACCTCGTCCACGATGTACTGATCCTGATCCCCAACGTGTTTCAGGAGCTCGTTGCGCAATATCTCCGTCAGGCGAAATCTGTCCTGAAGGAAGATGTAGGACGGCAATGACGAGCACATCACCGAAAGGACCGTGAGAGACATTATCACTTGGTCCTCAGCGAGTCGTTTGTTGGCGGGAAGCAGAAGAACATCCCTGAACAAGTCTCTGTCGATTATCGATGTGGAGCCAATTGTCTTGAGAATGGTTTTCACGTTCGTGATGGTAGCATACACGCTGAGCAATGCTTCAAGCCTCGCATCGTCGCTCGCGTGCCTTTTCCAAATGTGCATACCGAACTTCTCCAGTGTCGCCGGTAGTTGATGTTGAGGAACGAATTGCAGGAAGTTCGCGACAAGTAGGGTTTCGGACACGCGTCCTTCAAACTTACAGAGATCGTTGATGATTCTTGGAGCGCTCTCGTTCAGTGCACCTCGTTTCCAGAGGGCACCTCCGAGACTGCTCAAGCTCATCCTCACCACGAAGCTTCGTGGCAAGACCGTGTCAAGACCTAGAGCATCGAGAGTCAGAGCTGAAACGCGCGTCAACGGAAAGCTCAGCAGGAACATCGGATGCGCGAGAATCTGTGTACAGGACTGAATGATTTTCCGCACTCCCAGGTAAAACACAGGGTTGCTTAATGGAATTGAGACGTGTTTCATGGTGAACGTCGACTTGAATATCTGGAACAAGCTCTCTGACGTGAGGGGATCTTTGATAACGGAGTGCACGATCACATGACGATTGACAGGGCTTTTCACGAGCGTGAGCAAGAAACTGCTCGCCCAATCAAATTGTTCCAGATGGGTTTCCGACGAGATCTTCTTTGGGAAGAGACTCAGGCTGAGATGCAAAAGCTCCTGTAGATGATCGACCGAGAGTGAGGAGCCGACAGCATTAACTGTTTGTAGGCAGAGGTCTTTGAGACTCGGGTCTGGCTGGAACTGGAACAGGAGCTTTACGCAATTGATGAGAACAGTGAACCAGGAGTTGGTCTGGGCGATGGCAACCGACAAATCGATGACAAAACGCCCTTGTTCGTAGCGCAAGAAATGCAACAGCACACAACACGAATAAAGAAGAACGGTTTTGTGACAGTGGTCGTCGGCTAAACGCGATACCGCGATCTGAATAAAGAGGGATCTGCTTCTGATTTCGTTGATGACTATGCTCCGGATCGGGGCGGCAGCGAGCCAACCCTGGATCCAACTTGCTGTCGGGTCGATTCCCGCTAGAACTGTCCAAACCCGGTTTTCCGCGAGGCAGTCTAAGGTACTCTGGATGAATGCAGTTATGATGTGCGTTGGAGTTCTCAGCCAGCGATGCGCAACGCACTCCTTGTGGTAATCGTTGAGGCAATCGAGTAGGTAGACGGCTTGACGTAATCTCCTAGGTTGGGACGTTTCTCCGCAGCCGAGGAAGTTGCAAACGGCTTTGAGCATGCTGCTGTAGGCAGTGAGACTCGTTCGGTCGTCGGTGGAGCAGATCATCATTCTGTAGATGTTAGACACTTCTGAGCGGATCAGTGAATTCTCGGCGAACAGACACATCCGCAACAGCTTCTCCAAAACGCCCCACTCCTCGGTCCGAACGAAATTTTCGACACTTGACGCCCTCGCAAGCATGTCGAGTCCTTGCAGCTTGTGCAAGTTGTCGTCACTCGCAAGAAGCTCACAAACTTGAACGAATTCGGCATCGCTGAAAACTACGACTGTGTCTGTCGTAGAAACACTGGATATCGAGCCGATCGACGTAAGACTGTGATCGTCACCAGAAACCACGACATCCATGGAGAACTTCCTGGGCAGTCTATCGTAGATAGCTTCATCGCCGCCGGCGACACTATTCAGGACGTACTTCCGGCGGAACCGTCGCCAGGTCTCCGAAGGCGCGAGCCTTTCCAGGAGTTCGTCAGCTGTGCTCCCCGACGATCGGCGCTCTATGAGCCGTTCGATTTCACGACCGACTTCGGATTCAATGGCACGTCGTAAACGTTCCATTCTATTCTCTATGCTCCACTAACATTCCTTCACTCTGGCGAACAAGACACCCTCTGCAGTCAACATTTATTTATCACGAGAACATAACATCGTTGCTATAGCGACCCGGAGATGAGCACCGATGGACTTGAATTATTCGGGTCAGCGCTCAGAGTTCACTCGTCGGAACTAGGGCGGAATTTTCACCCGTTTCGTGTACAGTATCGTGCAAACACTCATTCTGACTGCGCGACCTGTCCTTGACATTCGGTCGAAATTAGGTAATCATAATCAACTTGTGTTCAATCCGGGGGATATCCTCCGCCGTCGAAATACGGGGGACCGGTCGAGACTCTCTCGCTCTAGAATTGGAGTTCCTTGGAGAGAACTTGAGATCGCTTAGAAGACGATTCCACAAATTGTAACACTTTCCCCACGAGGACAGCAAACGAATCTGCATATGAAGGCCTATCCGCATTGCTCAAGTTTAGATGTCCCTAACGGAAGGGATGTTGCTTGCAGACCGGGAATCGACGGATAGAGGGTTTTCCGTGGTTAGGGATAACTATCGTTGTTAACACGGCCCTCGTCGCCGACTATAGTCCTAACAATCGCCCTTTGTTATTATGAAGCCTTCATTTTTATTCATTCGACAGCTGACTGAGTAAGCTTACGAGGTAAGTAGCTGGCCCGTGGCTGACTCACGCTGAAGAACAGTGTGAATGGGTTCTAATCTGCAACTTCGGAGCACTTTTGATGTTTCCGTGTTTGGCGAGTTATTCCGGCACTATTCAGGATACCGCAGAAATGCCTTCAGCAGGGCGGGGCAGAAGAATCCCCATCCAACACGGCCGGCCATTGAATTAAACCGTTTTGACAAAGTAGAGACATTACGATCAAAAGACTCGTCCCATCATCGACTGTGTCGTCCGGAAGCACTGGGCGTAGCTGCTCGGCTTAGCGGGAAATTCCCACTGCAATTCACATTTTCCTCTCAGTGTTACGATTTGCATATTTCCATTCCTTGGGCGCTGAAGCTGCAAGGAAGCTGGAAGTAACTCGGGGTGCGATTTGAGAGAGACTTCGCTGAAATCTTTAAGCTTTCACTGCTTTCTCGTGAGACTTCGAATTCCACAGGCGGTCACGCGTCTTTCGTAAACGAAGACCTGACTCGATTGGGCTTTGCCGAAGCGCAGAAGCTGTACAGGAGTGATTTGTTAAGCGCGGTGACTTGCAATGAAGCTCCGAACAGCTGCTGCAACTTGATAGGTGACAATCAAAAGTCTCCAAGAGCGGCAAGTGCCGAATTGATTATTCCGTGTCAGTAGAGTGGGGGAGATCTGGAGCAGGGATATCATCCATCCCGTCAAGGACAGATTCATGCAGTTTTAGACGACCGCAGTGGTGTTCCGAACGAACTCGACTGAAGCTGCTATCCCGCAATCGTATTGTAATTGACCGCGCGGTGCGAGGTTGTTTCCTGATATTCGATGTCTCAAAGTTGCAAAGATCGTCCATTCGAGTATTCGGACTGAGTTTCCGGTTTTCTCAATTTTGGAGGAAATTTTGGAAGTTTTCGGTTCCGCGATTTTACGTCTCCTGCATTAATTTCCCGTAGAGAAATGCTGTCCAGATCCGAAACGTCGCAGCTCCACCTCAAAGGGTGCCGTATCAAAGGACCGCAGCCATGATTGGCGCACAGCTATTGTTTGAGCGAAAGTGATTGAAGCGCGAGTGATGAGAGCCCGAGTGATTGGAGCGCCAGTTATTATAGCGCAAGTATTTGGAGTGCAATGATTTGGAGCGCAAGTATTTGGAGCGCAAGTGATGGGAGCGCAACATATTCTCAAAAACTGATTCCAGTCGACTAATTCTCGCGGAACTTTTTAACAATGTGTTGCGCTCCAAATATTCGCGCTCCAATCACTCGGGCTCTAATCACTCGCTTTCCAATCACTTTCGCTCCAATTATAGCTGTGCGACAATCATCGCTGCGCTCCTTTGATACGGCATCCTCTGAACAATCCAATTCGCCGTCAAGGTCGAAGTAACCGATATATCCTTGGGGGAACCCTGTGTGAGAATTTATCAGGAAGCCATGTGAAGAGATTACGTGATTTGAGCTTGCGTGACGTCACTTTGAGTCACGGTACCAGACGCACCGGATTGTGAATGAGCTACTTTGCACGTCATGAAACCGGCGCTTCCCACAATCACATAAGACTTCCGGGACGCAGATATAATGGACGTGTAAGTTATGGCCGGGAATCTTGCCAACGAGAGTCCGCTGTCGAGACATTTCTGAACAAGGGCGTAAGTTTGTTATGCGTCGCGTTTGTTCTGGCGGTCGGAGTCGGGGTGAAAAAGACGCGACCACATTCTAGAAGTCGATTCAGATCCCTTCGGATGCGATTCCTGTGTGAGAGACTTCGTTAAGCTCGAGCGGTCTTCAGATTCCGCCCCTGCGGATCCACACCCCGACCACAAAACGGAGCAGCACCACTCGCGGCTCTTCAGACATAGCTCAGCTACACTGACACTAAGAGCTTGACGTCAGCCAACATATTCCACCTGGACTGTTTCTCGTTGTGCGGGAGTGTGTTTTCACGGGAGGAAGCATGCTCGGTAGTTATCTGGCGCTCGTCTTGTGTTTCACCATCGGTGCCGTGCACTCTGAGGAGAACGTCACAGCAGCATCCGTTACCGCTCATCAAAGGAGTAACGATGAGCCATCGTCGAGCTTCAAGAAAGCGTCGTGGGCGACGAGAAGCTCTGGGAAGACCTCCTGGAACTTTCCGACCCTGGCCACGGATCTGACGAATGTTCGCGTTATCAGTGCTGACACTTCAAAGAAGCCTTCGAGACAAGATTCAGGCAACAACTTTGCGAAGAAATCCAGCACGGATCAGCATGTGGTCAAGTTCACTACTCATGCGCAAGAAAGCCCCGACTACTACCATGACTTGACTTCTTCATTCAGCGATATAGCAAACTTCGAGAACTCTCGATCGCGGGACTACGCGAAGTATTTCGCCCAGCGGGTGGTCCATCCGATGTCGACGACTGCAACGAACGGTCCTCGGATACTCGACATTGTGATGCATAACGATCCATATCGGAACTCTCGGAAAGGACTTCAGGACGGTGACAAACTTTTCGCTCAGGAGTCGAATCATAAGAACACCTTCTACTATGAACCAGCGCCCAACATGAAGAAAAACGATAAATACGATCAGAGAGGATCAAGCCTCCTATCTGACAAAAATCGTCGCTACGACTTCGACTACGATTCTCGAGAGCTGGATCATCGGTCGGACCGTAGAGACGATCATTGGGACGATTGGGAGGATTATCACTATGAGAAATACCATCACGACAAGCATCACCACAAGAAGGACTACGATTACATCTTGCCGCTCCTGCTCCTGATTTTGGCACCGCTTGCGGTGTCATCCTTCTTGATGCCGGTCACGGCGACTCTAATGTCGAACTCTTTATACTACGCGGGAGCTCAAGGTGCCGTGTTCCAAGGTCGAAAGAAGAGATCACTCGATGGCCGAGCGGAAAACCGAGATCTTCTGCTGGATCTGATCACGTTGCTTGAAGAAGCTATAGAGCGTTTCGAGAAAACTGCCAAAACAGGTCGACGGGTCGGGAGAACTCCCTAGAGCTCATCTTGGTCAATGCTGGCGAACATGTCAATAATACGCCCTCGTCCATCAGAAAACTTTTCTGCCCTCAGAAAATTCAGAAGACGTCGAACATCCCGAAAGTCCGCTTTGAACGTCCGGGTTTCAACAATGGACGATGCCTCACAGTAACGGATGAGGGGAGCAGTCTTTTTCCGAAGAAAACACGCGGAAACGACTCCACAAAGCGAGACGAGACGGCGGCTTCTGTTCAATGCAATGCGCTGCCGATGGCGGAGAGATGAATATGATGCGAAGAACGTCTCCTGTTGAAGAGAGTTCAGATGCTGAGCATTCATGCTTGCCGAGATCAAAGTGCGCCCATGTGTGATCTCATGGAGTTCGCGAGTTTCTTGACGGCACCCATAACTTATAGGATCACGCTTGAGACGGAACACCTCGTTTAGTAACTTATCGATTGTCTTTGCTCAGCGGCTTTCCGATGGGGGAAGCTGGAGCTTACCCGTACTGAGATGCCGACCTCCATCACAGAATGGCTCATCTGCACTCCATTCAGAAGTCAGGCAGAGTCATAGCTCCTCGGATTCGATTCATGAATCACGAGCTTTGCCAAGTGAAGACGGTATCTGATGCTGTATCCTATTGAAAACTGATGGAGATGTTATATTTATGATCAAAGTGTAATGTTTCATTCAGTCATTATCGCTGTAACTTATTCACGAGGATCCGGAAAATAAATGGAGCGATTCAACAACGACACGTTGGAATGTCTTTATTGGGAACAGGCTTCAAATACACCGCCTCGATGCCAGAGGAGGTGAGTATCCATTCAATTCGGCCCCATGGCGTCTGAGTCGTATTACACGTCGACTACTCTAGAGCGTCTGCCACCTCGAAATCTCATCTTGAGCATGCTGCGACGCCGGGTTCTGGCTCTATGGGTCTCGGATCACTCTGGAAGTGGGGCGCATCGACCGCAGAATTCACCATAGACGATGATATCAGAACGTGAGCGAGCTCATTGTCAGTCATTTACCATTCCGAAGGAGGAACTCCACGTCACATGTGAACGGAGCGAAGTTTGAACTGAGGGGTTCTTCTGGTTGACCTCGCCGTGCTGATTGTTGAGGCTCATTGACGATCTCAAAGTGTGATCTGCACATATCTTCTGTGTTCAGTGCGTCACATTTTCACCATATTCATGTTGTTGCTGCCAGCGCCTTGGGCCTACAATAAAAATGCAAAAGTCTCGCACGATCATGGAGAAAGAATTTGGATAGCTCATCGGAGGAATGAATGAGATTCACTCCTTTTCCCTGGGCCTCGAGCTCACTCGGCACTAGAGGATGGGATTCATCCGAACTTACCTCTTTCTGTTCCGCGGGAAGCTTGAGCATTTCCTGCTGTAGCTTGTTGAGAATATAGTGATTTGGTCCGGTTGCTGTTGATTTCGTTTGGAGATCCGTTATGGCTTGTTGTTCCTGACGCTTGTCCCTTGGCGTTTTGTAGGAATTGTGTCCGTAGAGCCGCAAAATCCCGCCCCAGCTCGATATGTACTGATGCATTTTTGCCAGCAACTGCTGAGAGGCCAGCTGCTTCCCATCACGCTTATTTTTCGCTCGAACCTTGACCGTGTGACTACCGACGGACATTTGGTATACTATCCGTTGGGATTTCTCGCTCTCTTTCAGAACCTGGTGCTTTATCTCGTTTTCGTTCACCAGGCCGAAGTTCCGTCGCAGGCATTCCACTAGAATGTGGAACGGCGATTGTTGACCCGTCGTTGTGCAGAGGCCCGCTAATCGGGGGTCTTCGATTGTGATGTCATCGAAAAAGTCGAGTTCATGCTGCTTCGAGGCTTGTGCGGGATCTTTCTCATCCTTTTCCTCCGATTTTTGAAGAGCTCTCCAGCTCGGGACTAGGATCTCGAGAGCTGCTTGAGCAGCCGCTGTCTTGGCTTGCTTCTTGCTCGAGCCGTAACCGGTCCCGTATTCTACCTCCGCTGCCGGAAAACGAGAACTCAGTCCCACGTGGATAGTCATCACTTATCACCCATCACGACCCATCAAAAAACTGAAGTTCGGCGTTGAGGTCATGGACGACAGGACTCACCTATAAGAAGTGTGGCACAATATGGAGTCTCACTGCTTGCCAACTCTTTGAATGTATACTTGGGCTGCTCTCGCAATGAGTGTTGAACAAACTCATGGAGGATCCCGACCGGTCCCTGTGAATTCGAGATGGATTGAGTAACAATAATTTGGTCTCCCGAAACCGAGCCTCGGCTCCATCCTTAGCTCTGATGACTTAGTGTAGATCGCGAACATAGTTTCCAAATGAACGACCTTGCCCTGGGGGTTGAGCACGAACTCCTTCCGTTTGCTCCGGACACCAGCGCTCGGTATCTCACAGGTGATCAAATGCGTGCTCGACGGAAGTGTCGGAGGATTTTTCACTTTCTTCTCACGTTGGAACTCTCGTCGGGCCCCCCATGACCTTTGGAGAAACGAAATTGTTAAATCACATATGCTACCTTGTACTAATCATGGGACTTTGGAACACTTCCCGGTTTCAGTAATTACTGAGAATAATCTTGAGCCGTCTCCCTATGAAGAAGAAGAAGCCTCACTTGAATTGTCTCACGGTGACTTCCTCGATATCGAAACGACTTTTTGCGTATTCCTTGAGGTCTTCCGCGGTCAGATGAACCTGACATTCCTGAGCTGTCTCGATACCAACTCTGTTCATGACCTGCAGTTGTTGTGGCGTCAGTGTAGTAGCCTCGCTCACGGCTGGAGTTTGGGTAGCTGTCCCAGGTTGGGCCGGTGGTACTTCTCCACTTGTTTCCATCGGACATGTGGCGTCGCCGTCCGGAACGACCTGAGGATCGTTCGCGGCTCCATTTTCAGGGCTCTTCCCTGTTTCTGGCTGAGTCGGCGTCTTGTTTTCCGGTGGTGTAGCTGCCGTCATCCGATCGAGCGCATTTCCCTCCCGGCTGAGAGCTTTTTTCTGTGGAAGCACAGAGGATTGGATCACGATGTATTTGCTTTGGAACAGATCGAGGGTAAGTAGCGTTCCGACCCTCAGAGACGTATCTCTAGGGTCAAGACTCTATTCCCATTTTCTTCATCAAGAACTGCAGCCTACCTTTGAACGCTCATAATGCAAGCACGGAATCGCACTCTGAGGAACTTCGTGTTTTCGCGCCGATCCTGGACCTAGGAAATATGGCCGACTCCACGTACACACCCGAGTCTTCCGGTTCAAATATAGCGGCAGCCCACATATGTGATTGATCATCACCCAATCTTCGGGAAGAATATCATACACGTCTTTCGTATAGCCTGCAAATCGTTCTGATGTCAGTTTCGACCGTTTCTCCGTTAACTAATATTTCCTCAGCTTCCTCAGGTTTTCATCTTCCCATCGCTTGAGGCTTGCGAACCTCGTCGCAAATCAAACTCCGAGAAGTCTGTTTCCCTCTTCGGAGACGACCGTCTCCTGAACAGCTGACGGATGTCCGAGAATACTCACGTTTACAGATGAGCTTTTTGCGAATTATGACATCTTCGGCCTTCCGAGCTTCTTTGAGACCCTCGTCCAAGAGCTTATCGATTTCTTCCGACGCCACGGAATCCTCCGAATCACTATCACTGTCATACTCTGCTTTGCGTTTGTTACTTCTTACGGTATCCGTGCTCTCCGGAGCTTCCGGAGGCTCCGGTGCCGGGTCCTCATCGCCGCCGGCAGGAGGTGGCGGAGTCGACGGTGGAGCCTCTCGAGGTAAAGGTGGGGGTTCGGGGGCGTCCGGTATCTCCATACCGGATGGACTCCCCAGAGAGTCGGACATTCTGATTCAAAGACCTGAAAACCTTCCCGGTAGGAGCTGTTAAGGTACTATCGTGAAAATCGAACGCGCTGAAGCTGCTGTCTGCATCGCCCCTCTCTCTGTGCCCTCTCCGAGAGTACTTCCATGATTCACTCAATCACAAATCGACACGGTTGAGATTCTGAAGTTGCGTTTCCGGCGTGCTGTCAGACCCTAACGTGATATACTTCCTGAAGGGGATCTCAGAGATTACAGTGTATACTTCTGACAAGATGTGGGATCATGTGGCCCTGCGCGGATTTTGAGAATGCGTCCACCCCTTGATGATGAAACTCTATGATCAGGGGCGACTGAACGCCAAAAGAGCTCTATGGTCCCAGAGTTGTTTCGATGAGATAAGCGAGTACAATGTAATAGTTGCGGCAGATAGGGTGGTTTCGACCCAGAGCGAAACTCGGCTGAACTTGGGATGTTCCTCTCGTAAGTCCCGCGTTCCTAAAGGCCTCCTGGTGATCGGTGTCGCCATGTTTTGTTTGTAGAGGCTCTGAGACTCGTTCGCGCACGTTGAGAGGAGTCGGCTTCAAGCTCAAAGACCGGTGAGCGGAATCGTTAGCTTCGAGTGTCAGTTCTACACGTATCGACCCAGATAAATACACAAGAATGAGCTTCTCGAGAACACTGATGTCCTTGGGGCGTCGCGTTGCCATGCAGCACCGTACATTGGTAACAGCGAATTGCGGACGCTTGGTCATGCGCGATTCCCGGCCTCTCCTGAGCCAACAACATGCTAGACTTTTCTCGACGAGAACTAAGGGTGAGTTTCGATTCCACTGTTATGCTCGATCTTGATGATAATTCGCAAAGCGGCTTTCTATCGAGATCATATATGATTCGATTCCTCTCCCGGTTTCTTGAACGCACGTGGGATACCGCGCGGTCGTAACGGGAACCCGTATCGTAAATAGCTTGGGGTGGCTTGGTAACTTGGGGCGAATTCGCAGGCGATGAGGAGCTGAGCAGCTTTCTGGCGGACGAGATTCAGGCCGAGAAGAAAGCTCGTAAGCAGGCTGTCCCACCTACCATCGAGAACTTCCAAATCAAAACTGAGAACGCTGATGTAACTTTGACTCGGAAGTTCAACGACGAGACCATCACGGTCGAGTTCAATGTCAACCACAGTGTCGATGCCGATGATTCAGAGGAACCATCCGAGAAGGACCCAACTGATAGCGCCCAGATGATGTCGAAACCCAACTTTGATGTCGTCATTGAGAAGGGAGGTCAGAAGATCCTGCTCTCGTGTACCTTCGCCGTAGAGGCATCGACGGAAGAGGACTTCAGTGAGTACCCCTCTCCAATTAAGAAGGATATTCTGTTTTCACTCCTATACCGAGTAATTTGAAGCCATCTGCGAATATGTATTGACCGATTCTTCCTTCCCAGATGACTTGTTCCAAATCGTCGAGTTCTCGATGTACAGCGGCGAGGAGATGGAGGATTGCGACTATTCGGTGTCCGGAGACATCATGGACGGTCAGCTTTACGACCTCTTGATGAATTTGCTGGAGGAGCGCGGGATCACTAACGAATTCGCCGAGCAGTTGGTAGAATTCAGCACAAGCTACGAACACGGTCAATACATCGGACTTCTCGAAAGGTTGAAGGGATTCGTGGCGCATTAGTTGGGTTGGCCGACGATAGCTCACAATCCTGGGGGAGAATCGCAGTAGAATCCCGAAACCGGGTAGTTTCCAGATGCAAGTGTTCACACAGTTTTCGATTCGCGGCCTGGAGGTCACTCGATGAAAATTTGTATATGAAACTTCAATAAATCATGTGTCACGCCTGGCGTGTCGCCATCATTTCGTCAATATCAGCGGTATCCTGGCATGCGATTGACTAACAGGGAATTTTAGTAATCGGAGGATCATTCCTTCCCCCAACCGATACAAAGATCTAACGATCCATGGTTCCCTATGAGGGTTACTGTTGGGAGCTTCTGCATGTGTGACTTTGGTGACGAGCTCAAGAATATGAGATTCGATTTCCAACCAGATTTCCGTTACGCTAGCTTAGTCCTTCCTAAGGTGCTGAAACACGACATTGGCGTTGTCGCTCGCAAGTCATAATCTGTTCTAGTAAAGACTTCGGGAAGATCGATCGGCCGAATCGTACGCCGCGGGCAAGCCTCGTGCCACGGCATCCAGCGAACGAAGCCTTCTGCCTCAGCCATGTGTCCAAGCCACTCAAATAGACTGTACTCGAGTGACAGCTCTCAGGGTCTGCTTTTATTCCGTAGCTTACCGTACATGTAAGCACTGCCCTTATTATACGCGATTGATTCTTTGCTGGCTTGGTCCTGCCTTCTTTGCTCAGGCCGAACAAATGATGTCCGGCACTCTTTTTTTTTTGAATAAATGCACTTATTAACGTTTATGCGTGAGATAATAAAGTCCACTAGGGCAGAGCCCTGTCCGTGGTTGACAAGGTACAGTATATTCGCTAAATAGGACTGGATGGCATGACCCCGATCACTGGGTCTGATGACTATAGGAAATTCTGGCAAAGGTTCTCGGCATTGTCGGATACGAACTGTCGTATCAGTTTCCTTCTGGCGGGTATTTCGGCACACTCACTAATTTTCTGCATGAAGGCGGGATAGGCGCAGTGGATTCTGAAGTAACGATTCA
The DNA here is from genome assembly GCA_028455905.1 of Neoseiulus californicus. Classification (NCBI taxonomy): domain Eukaryota; kingdom Metazoa; phylum Arthropoda; class Arachnida; order Mesostigmata; family Phytoseiidae; genus Neoseiulus; species Neoseiulus californicus. The sequence goes on from JAMQGS010000007.1 coordinate 4,212,377, forward strand.
TATAGTAGCGATCACTAAGATGGAGCCTCATCCGGGGAGGTCGGATTGAATCAACGTATCGGGTTTTGTAACTATGATTGGAGGTCAAGGATTCTAGCATTCGGGTGGTCTGTATGGCGTCACGTATCTTACACTTCGTCAGGAGGGACTGGGCATAAAGGAGGTGCAGCGGGAGAATCCCGGCTTTCTCGTATAGCGGAGCAGCGGATTCACTATTACCGGCTCTTGTGAATTTTCTGACTGTGATATTTAGAATCCTCTCTACCGATGCAAGCGGAGATCGATAAGCCGACATGTAGACCAGTAAGCAGTACCGTACGTGTGACTCCATGATAGCCTTGTAAACGATCGTGGCAGTTTTTTGCGACACCGATCTCCTAAGTCTGACTATCGACGCAGCCGCGGCTCTGATGTGAGACTCTTCGTGAGGTTATCAACGTGTGGTTTCCAACTTAGTTTCTCTTCTAGAGTAACACCTAGGTATCTAGCTGTCGAAACATTTCCAATTCGTCCGCAGTCGCAGTCAGGGTCGTTCAGACATGTGCTTCGATGGATGATAATCGGGGGTCTCGGGACGTCACTGAGGAATCCAAAGATCATGTAGTTTGACTTGCTCGCATTCAGCGAAAGACCATTTACAATGGACCAGTCGAACACCCGCTGCACCGCCGTTTGTACTCTATTCCAGTCGATCGACCTCTCGAAACTGAACATAAGCGCAACGTCGTCAGCGTATCCCACGTATTCGACAGTCCAATCTTCAGATGTTAAGAGATCGTTTATGTATATTATGAAGAATAGGGCTGAAAGGGCTCCTCCTTGAGGTACCCCACAAGTGACACGTACCTCGTCGGATAGCCTTTTGCCGCATCGCAATTGTTGTGTCCTTTCAGACAAATATGATCTCAGAACATTCAGTGCAAGCTCTGAAGCCCCAATGGCCCTTAATTTCTCTAGTAATCTCTTGTGATCAACGCAATCAAAGGCCGATGAGAAGTCCAACATTACCACCAGTGGGATTCTTCTGGCTTCCAGGGAGTTCAAGATGAACTTGTGGAGACCCAGGACCGCGTCCTGCGTACTTCGGTTCTGTCGGAATCCGTATTGCTGATCGACGAGAATATTGTGTTTATCCAGATGTTCGACGAGGCTGGAGGCAATGACCTTTTCGGTTATCTTGCTGAAGAGGCTGAGCAGGGAAATTGGTCTGTAATTGTTCAGGCTTTCCGGGTCACCTTTCTTGTGGACCAGTATCGTAACTGCTCTCTCTACGTTCTTGCGACCAGGCCGAGATTTTTTCCCGCGCCCATTCTTTGAGAATTCAAGACGTCACCTCATTCTTCGGGCAAACGAGTGGGCTCACACAGCGCCTCACCGGTAGCGGAAAGCAACGAGGGAACAGCCGGCGACAGCAGCGTAGCCAGCCAAACACCGATTTCACCGAGCCTGACTTGCGACAGTTACGTAGTGAGATGGAAGTGCTCCGTTCCAAAAAAAATTCTCGAAGTCTATCGACGTTTTTCCTATCCGGCTCGCCCCTCCCGTAGCCCATTTCTGGCTACGTATCGGCTACGATATCTAACGTCCTCCCACATTTCTTCATACGGAATTCATCTGGTCACTAGTCAATGACCAGCGTGAACACGCGTTACCCTGAGAGTCCGTGATCCTACGAAGCTAGCTCCGTGGACATGGGAAAATGCGAAAAGCACTGATGCGTATTCTGCGTGTTTTCACTGCATATTTGCATGCATATTTTGAGTGTCTTCAGCGCATGAACATTCGCGCTCTGCTCATGATCCTCCCCGAAGCGATTCCGATCCACCTCAGCGAGCTATCGATCCAGCTCTCGTCATCCTTCGCGACGATTAGGGCTGGGATTTTGTCGCGGAATTCGCGGCCGCGACAAAATCCGCGATTCTTCTGTTCCCATCCGTATTTCTGCGAATTCCGTCATTATCAACCTCTTAATCAGTGAAGATAGAATTCAGCGTCTTCCACATTTTCAGTCCGCAGACTCGGGAAGGAATTTCAGTGCGGAACGGCCCTGGCTCTCTTTGCGATGCGTGCTCGTCACATTGCGCGCACCTCACTCAAAACACAATCAATCGTCACATCTAGACCCCGCAAATAACCGCAAATCTGGAGGATAACCGCGGTTAACCGCAAGAAATCTGCGGAAAACGCGACGGGAAAAACATTTCGAGTGACCATCGAGCATGTTCCCAGTCTCCACCGCGGCCCGCAGTTTCGTTCAATTCCTCTGCAATAGCTGGAAATTACGTCTCAAGAAATAACCGCGGTTAATAACCGCGCGGGGTCTACTCACATCGTTCCCTCGGTGATCATATCAGCCCATGCCTTGGTCTGTGGCGGCATGCCGATTGTTCGGAAAAATTGACTCAAAATGATAGACCCGAAACCTGCTCTGAAGATATCCAAAAACACTTCACCGCGGAGGTTCGAGCCAAAAGATTCGCACGAGGTGGCTCCCACTACTCAGAAGACAAGCTCCTCTGCAGCACATGCAGCATTATTGTGGATAATACGAGGATAGATATGTAATATAGAGATATATCCTTGCAGATTCCTCAGAGTTTCGGGGGATTCAGGGAACAAATCGTGTACAAACCCGCGATTTTTCAGAAAGAAACCCGCGACTTCGCCGCGAATTGTCCCACGCGACAAAATCCCAGCCCTAGCAACGGTCAATGTTTCGGCGAACGTTCTTCCCCCACAATAAGAACAACTCGGAGGTCCCTATGGTGCCCCTCGGTGCGGGGACCTGGAGAACCAAGAGAGGCCTCCATAGCAAAGCAAACGAACCTATCAGGGCAAGTGCAGGCGATGTTGTTGCTTCGTGAAGGCGATAGGTTCGTTGTTAGCTTCCATATCTCTCCATCCGCCGGGAAAACACCGCTATCCGCGGACCGAAGCTCACCGCGAGAATGGATAAACCTAACAGGAAGTCAGTCGGAATTCGAGCGTCGATCAACTGCCAACCTCCGGTGTCTCCATTGATTAAGGTCAATTCACGCAGTTTCAATATCGCGTTAAGAGCAGGCTTTCAAAGGCGTTCGATGCCGCGGAACGGTCTGAATCCCCCGTCTGCTCCATCGCGCTGAATGCATTGCCGTCCGTTCATCGCGCGAGATTGAAACAGTGTGAATTGGCCTTTAGCTAGTGAGCTCAACATTTGTAGTCGATATGAGGACGAAGAAATGATAAATTCCAAATTTTTGACGGACTCATGTCATTTAATCCTCGATCTCAATTTAGACTCCTCCGCGGTCCGCTCGGTTCTACTGTCTTTGTCATGGCATGGATGGATCAGAACTGTAGGAAGTCTTTGTAATTTGGATCCAGCTCTTCGGCTCCGTCTGTTTTATGTCCATCCCATTGACAATCCTCCCCCTCCACTTCTGGGAGATCGAACCCAGGGATCTCGAAGTCAGAACTCCTCACCCAGAGAAAATCGACTCCCTTGAACCAAGGGTGGGCCATGACTTCACTAGCACTACGCACAGCTCCGAGTCGTTTTGTCTGATCTTTTGTGAGGAAGCCGCGTATCAGATCTTTGGCTGCAGGGGTGAGGGAAGATTGTTCCAGCTTTGGGAGCGGCAAAGGATCTGGTGGTGCGATTGCGAGTAGAGCCTGTCCCATATTGGCTTCAAATCCAGCGAACGGAACATGCGACAAAAGCATCGCATAAATCGTGGCTCCGAGAGCCCACCAATCCACCATGTGAGTGACGTTAGTTCTCGTCAATAGTTCCGGCGCCGAGTACGGGAGAGTCCCCACACATATGTTATCGGGGTCCACCCTATAGCTTGCGATTCCAAAATCACCGAGTTTCACCCGACCCTTGGCAAAGATCAAACAGCTTTCAGGCTTCATGTCGTTGAAAATTATACTCGACGCGTGAAGGAATTGAAGCGCACAGACGACTTGAGCGAAGTAGAACAAGGCTCGATTTTCAGGAAGCGGCCCGTCTTTCATGAGAACCAAGAAATCTCCGTAAGGTGCGAACTCCAGAACCATAGCCAGATAAGTAGCACTGCGCCATGTTCCACACAATTTCACGACGAATTCGCTCTTGAGCCCATAAAGGTAAACTTTCTCGTTAAATGCAAGGGCTACCCCCGCCTCCGATGCACGAATTCTTTGTTTTTCCTGTACCTTGAGTGCGACGATATTCCCATCGGTATCTCTGGCCTTGTATACTGTACCGAATCCCCCCTTTACGAGCTGTTTCAACACGGTGTAGTTCATTCTATTAAGTTCGGTTACCGGTGGGAGTTGCGTCAACACATTTTGGAATTTTTCTCTTGCCGTTATGAGCCCTACATACTGCTCCACGGACAGGGATTTCCTCCTCCCGCGTGTGATCACCATCGTTGTCTTTCGAAGGAAGCGTTATGAGTTATGAGACTAAAAGTCGGTGAACGCTCTTTATACTGATAGACTTCGTTATCAGAAAGCTTGCGTGGATGATGATGATGATGAGTTGTAACCTGGAGGGGGAAGGCATTACTGTTGCCTGTCAAAATGCTCGTGTGCTCTCCATTGCCTGACCCCATCAACATCGAATCTTGGCGGAGAACACCCGAACCCCATTCTCTCCAATGAAAACTCGCATCAACCTTAATTCGCATCGGCGTCATTCCATGAGCTTATCTAACGGAGTCAGGGCGTTAGCGGTCAATTTCTCCCCTTGCGACGGAATTTTTAAGCGTGAGGCTCTACCGTTATGACACGGTTATCCGGATTAGATAACGGCACGACCGATCATTATCGATCCGTCATCATATCCATCCATCATTTGTCACACAGGGACGATGAGCAATTATGCGCAGTATCCCCCGCTCTTCTTCCTCTCGCCTAACACCCGTGATTTGCCAACCAGATTTCCGTTACGCTAGCTTAGTCCTTCCTAAGGTGCTGAAACACGACATTGGCGTGGTCGCTCGCAAGTCATAATCCGTTCGGGTAAAGACTTCGGGAAGATCGATCGTACGCCGCGGGCAAGCCTCGTGCCACGGCATCCAGCGAACGAAGCCTTCTGCCTCAGCCATGTGTCCAAGCCACTCAAATAGACTGTACTCGAGTGACAGCTCTCAGGGTCTGCTTTTATTCCGTAGCTTACCGTACATGTAAGCACTGCCCTTATTATACGCGATTGATTCTTTGCTGGCTTGGTCCTGTCTTCTTTGCTCAGGCCGAACAAATGATGTCCGGCACTCTTGATTCTCGTTCGAAACTCTCATAGATCATCTTCATATATGTTCATTGCTGGGCTTGGGCGCCGCCCCCAGCTGCACCAAGTGAGCGCTTCTTGCAATAATCCGAATCTCCCACGGGCTGCCAGGATTGCCATGACTCTCGTTCCTGTTCATTCGCTTGTTTGCGTCTAAGTTAAGCTTTCATGGTCAGACGTTTCATCGGGATCAGTTATGTAACGACTCAGTTCCAGGTCTGTAGAGATCAACGGGCAGACCCCATTGGGTCGTCAGCTCTGAGACCTCCGTACTTTCAGTTCTTCAGTGAATACGGTGTGGCTTCCAGCTCTCATCGGACTCGATTCAAGATCCGTGATCGACTTGATTTCCCGTCTTTTTCGAAAACCATCCACAAACTCTCGTGCCTGACGAGCTCTTTCGAAGCGTCGCGGCACGCGTCCGGTATCCTACAAAGTTCAAGGATTTCTCTCTCGAGGGCTCCTCCTACCATGGCGGAACTTCCGATGCATAGCAACAAGGACGCCAGCGAGCCAGCCTATCGGGCCTCATCGCCAGGAATTATTTGTTCGTATTCTCTTGGAAGGCTGCGTCGACTTCCGAGGCGGCACCCCCCGGACTGACAGTTCATGTACGATTCATCGATATTGACTCCCCAGGACTTGGTGTGGGATGCAAGAGACTCATGGTTGATTGTGATGGAATATGAATCCAGAAACATGTGCCCAAGATATCGAAAAACTGAACCCCCAGTTAAGTTCTCAATGAGCCGAATTCCACGAGAAACGGAGTCGCCTTTCTCCCGGCTTTTCTCTTCCATCACAGCTCACAGCTGTCGTCAAACTACGCGCTGGTCGCCTCGGCATCTGGCTGTGAGTAAGCCAGCGGTTTGATTGGTTAAAAGGACAACGAGACGGAAACATTCGAAGACGCACTTGTAACGTTGATGCCGCTGCCTAAGCGCCCGCGTACAGAATGGCATCAATACTCTCGCTTGAATATTCTGTTGACGCTGGTTTCAGCTCTGACATGAGACGATTCTGCATTTCCGAAGAACTCTTTTTGCCAAGGAGAGTGTCTCGGAGGGCGTCTGTGAGACCTGGGCAGACCAGCCCGAGGACACGGTTGTTGCACACCACCGAGCACGGTGGACGTGACCGGGGTTTCAAGCGAGCTCGGAGAGGATTCGACGATGAACGAAGGACCCGGGCGGGAACCCCTGGCAGCCGGTAGCGTCTTCTGCGGGTGAGCGCGAGTCCGCGCAGGGTCGATGACTGTTGTTGAAACGGGGTCGCTCGCTAGCTGCGGACGGACTGACTAACTGACCGGCCCAATAGTCCAATGCTTGCTTTTCAGCAGAACGTTGTTTTGCCGTCGCTTTACAAGCGTCTGATGCTGCTGCGCTGGCTGGGACGGCGGCGAACTGCTGCGTGGAAGTCGAGCTACTACGCATTTCTGCAAATCGTTTTGACTGACTGACTGACTGAGTCGCGTTATTTTTTGAACGTGTCCCTCCAGTGCTTATCCAAGTTCGCTGGATCCACACCGTGTTTTGGAGGGCTTCCGAACGAATAGCGCTCGGTACGACCAGTATAAAGATAGAGATATTAACGCACAGGAGCCTCGAGGGGGAAGCCATCGAGTTCAAAGACAACAACGCAACGTGGATCTATCTGAGAGTCGCCTGCGATAACCTGTGACATCAAACAGCGTGTTTTCCGTTCCTAGAAGACGTTTCGAGAGACTGCTGAGATGCCGGCGGCGCACACCGACATTGTAGGGTATTCAATTCGGAGCCTTCAAACAACTTTATCTGTTGCTCTTGAAATTTTCCCTGCCCTTAGACGAAAGTTCACTGCCAGCACTTGCCATGACTCTCGATTTATCCCTCAGCAGGATGTTGACGGCTCGCAGTCGTCGCAGATGCGGCTATCTCGGATTCATCCAGGTTTTTCGAAGCAGCTGGATGTAAAGGAAAGGCACACAGCTATTCATGCAAGCTGGAAGAGCCTTTGGAGTTTTGAAGACAAGAAAAGTTTTCGAATATTTCGCATTTATTTTTAAAAGTTCATCCGTCTTCGCTTTGGGTGGTGTTTTGTTCTCAATATTCTGAGTGTATTAGCCATCTCTCCGTGTATATCATCATCGACTTCGTGTTGTTGTATGTCAGTCTTTGCTCGAACCTTCATAGACTCCGTGTCGTGTTACATCGACTCCAGGTCGCACTCTATCGAAAATTTTGGGATATCGGTTGGAACACATCGCCATCGGAATTGAGTAATGTCTCCTCAACAATAGATCGTCTTTCTTGTGGAAGGTTGGTCCCAAGAGTTTTCGTGACTTCAGCTTCTCGTGTTAATTTTCGTCGTCGTCGTCGCCGTCAGATTCCGTTTCGCTTTTGATATCACATTGTGTGGTCGTATCATGTTTTATCTGCCTGCTTGAGTGTTAATGAATGCTTAGTGTGGATTCGGATGGGTCTCGTGTTCATGTCTTGGTGCTTGTCGGTCTGTCCCTTTGTTTGTTTGTCTGGCTGTCTGTTAGTCAATCTGCTTGTTATGCGTGGTCTAGGTTCCAGCGAGGATCTGTGTGCTGCCGTGTCAATCTGTGTCTGTCCGTCCGTCTACTTTGCTACACCATCAGTATAACTGTACCTCTTTCCGATAAAATAAAGCTATCTGCAATCTTCGAGAACGTCGAACAATAATTGTTTCCTGACTTGGTTTACCCCGTTCGCAAGGCTCGCTCCCGTTTCGGCCGACCTCATCGGAGAGCAAGTCCCGGAGCGAGCCCGCTCAGTTCACGACCCATTCTCTGCGACTTTGATTCTTCGAATTCTTCCGGGAAATTCTCAAGATCCACACAATGGAATTTCTTTAGTCAGCTCATCTTGAATACGGTATCTGCTCCTCATCTTGTTGTAATACTCCTCGTGGTATGCTTATTAGTTTGCTAAAAAGTTCTCTCCTTGCTCTCATTTGGACAAAAAACCCTCATTGTTCTCGATCAAATCACTCGATTTGATATTTCCTTTCTCGAAAAGCTTGGAGCCTCTCTCAGAGAAGCATCGTTCAACCGAAATGACAGCCTCTGAAAAACAGGAAAAATATCACAGAGTGCCTCTCGCCCATCTTACTTCTCGCCAGCTTCTCGCTCTCAACTTCCTCGTCAAGTAACTTCCTCTTAATCGGAGTATTTCTGACGTAGTCATCAAAACTACGGCGATTGTGGTCGCTGTCACAATGGGGGGTTCCACCGGCGATCGATTCCAACGATCACCGATCTCGACGTTTTCGCTTCTCACTGGCGGCCATCGGACTCAGGCGCCCGGATACTTCCAATTCTCTATTCATCAAGAGCAAGCAACTTCATGGGGAGATGGGTTGACCGTGTCCAAGATCGACAAGTTGTACATCTGTGTCTTTTTCTTTCGGGTCACGGAATTTTCTGTCCGTCCTTCCTTTTTTTTTTGCCCCCAAATCGTAGTAAAGTAGTTCGCGTCCGACCGACTGACTGATTTCCGACTAGGATTTTGCTCTGATTGCTGAGGGTGTTTCATTTCTGACGGAAGAGTTCTAAGAAATGTTTTAACCAGAACTGCGTATGCTGTGTTCTCTGCTGTGAGTGTGGAGGATCACGAAAGATGAAACTTCAACTCAGATTGGCATTGGCAAATTAAAACAAAAAATAAAACAGCGACGGCAAAGGAACGAGTCAGCTGCATCGAGTTGAACATCGTGCATCCGACTGCTAGGAGAACGATCCGCTCGAGGAACCGAGAACCGATGATACTTCGATGAAATGGGAGATTCAGGTACGCCTCAACAAGTTGAACTCCTTTCCCGACCTCACTATCTCCATGAACTCTGATTAGATCTCCAAGCGGATTACCCACGGAGACTGCGGGGAAGACAAAATCAACAACCACAGATGGGATTCCGTATCGTCGCCGGAAGAGGAACTGAAAACGCATTCGCAACCGAGAAGTATACTTGGCCAAAACTGGCCGGATATTCGTGCAACTGGAACTCTGAGAGAGATGAACTTCCGGAATCGTGAAACTAAGAAAAACGTGAAGCAGGATAATTGCATGCGAAAAACGGAAAGAAATGATAAAGCCTGTTGTATGTAGTTGTACTGTATGTTTTCTCATGTTTAGGCATGTTTTCATTCCATATGTAATAATAGTAATAGCATTTAGTCACACGATGTCGTCATGCGTAAACGTTGGGCTTCCTCACAAGAACTCTTTAAGACCTTATCATCATCATCGACTGCTTTATCTGGCTTCTGCTTCTTCTCCATGAGATGTGATGATGACTACCACTATCATCATCATCGTTGCTGTCTTCATTCTCACCTTCATGATCTGAACGACGAACGAGAGCGACCTCAACGATCACGGTGATGCTTGACGGCGGCGACGTCGTCGTCTCAATCATAGTCATCATCAAGAATTTCAGAGGACATCTCAATCCTCATTATCGCCATCGTTCAAGCGATTGATGATGATGACGATTCGCGGGATTCACAAACGTATCGTTCGTTTCTTCTTCCTCAGAGTTAGCTATCTTCAAGATAGACCGACGCATCTTCTCTTCTTCCGCCATGGCTTCTGCTTCGGTACTCCACAACGAGCTACCGTCCAATGATTGATCAATCAATTGTTTCGATTTACACCAAAATCATAACCTCATCAGGCTTGCTCGGAAAATTCTGATTCAGTTTCATCAATGTTCTAAATTACCGATTCAATATGCTTCTGCTTCTGTTGATGATCATCATCCTCCGGCATAAATAAACGGGCAATCTTCTCAACCGATCATCGTACCGTATATATCGAGATCCATTTTTTGCAAATGTTTGTTGCAATTGCAAACCCAAATGACTTTCCTTCCATTTGATAATAGTCGCTATTTCTTTCTTGATTCACCAACAAACTCGCCTTCAACTGGATAACTCTCCACTCTCTTCTCATCATCATCATCATAATCACGAGTAATCTTCTCCAATCTGCTTAATCTAGTTTCTTCATTATCGACGTCATTGTACACGACTCGACTCACTTTTAAAAGTCCAACTGTTTCTTCGCGGTCGCGGACAGATAGCTGCGTCTGCCGCTCTTGCGACTGCGGCCTGACCATCCAAATCTTCAAGAACTTGGAATGGAGAACTTGTCGTAGGGGATACTGCTGTTTGCTTTTCCGATCGCTGCTGACTTACATCGGCAGTTTCGTGGCTTCATCCAATGTTTCTTCTTTCAGTGTTTCTCAATCTTTTAGAGATGGTGGTGGTGGTCAAAGATGGTGGTGACGGCGGGTGTTGGGCGGGCGATTTGAATGGAGTTGCCTTTTGTGCATCCAAGCCGTTCTGCGGGATCCATGTCAACGCGATGGTCGACCAGCGATTGTTGGTGATCGACGCTCGGACAACGAGGACGATAGGAACGACTAGGCGCAGAGGGAAACTCAGGCAGAACTGCACAGTAGTAGTGGAGGTGACGATCATGTTTCACTTACGGATAGCTCGCTTCCTGCTGTTCGGAATAGCTGTGGCTTGGTTGTACGGACGAACCCTGTTTCCGCGATTCGAACTTGGTAACTGGGAATTTTCATGGGGAGAATGGGATAAAGGTAGAGAGAAACATCGACGCCGAGACGAGCGACAACATCTGACAGGATTACTTGCGGTGCACTTGCGACTCCACCTTGCCGGGAGGAAAACACCGAATCGATCGATCCGAGAGTCGAATCGATGCTAAGCCGGTTATCGACTGCGATTCGAGAAGTTTCCCAAAAATCCTCCCGAAACAGAAGTCCGGGAGAAACTCGATATTCTAACGATTAGTCGGATTTCGAATTTCAAATTTGCTTTCCGTACTTATCAGTCTTCCTCCCGGGGTAGGAGCGGCAAGGCGATCAAATTTTTGATCAACAAACAGATCGATCGATAGACGCTATCTGAATCGAAAATCTGATGGACTTCGATTTCAAAGAATCGGAGATCCCTGGCTAAATTTTGGGATACAGACATTTGAGTTGTTCACTCGTCAACGACGACGATGCTTTTATTTTTCTTCTCTTAGAACAGGGGCTTTCATTTCTTCATCTGTTGTCATGGTTGTTGTTGTCGTAGTAGTTGATGTTGATGCTTGTTGTTGATACACATATTATATAGAGAGACAGAGTACTTGTAGGAGTTATAGTAGAGAAATTATGAATGGGGGATGCTGCTATTTCTTCTGTTGTGCAAGGAAAACACACGCCGACGACACGGGGAGGACGCGAGTCCAAACCAAGCCCAAAGCCAAAACCTTCTCCGATCGACAACGACTGGGGAGAACGGCTAGACATTTGACTGAGTAAAGACTTGCGAAAGAAATGAATGAACCGACAATTCCTCCTCTGCCAACTTACTGCGTTCGACGAAGCACAGCTCCCGGCGAGGCCCAGCATCACGTTTGAACTTCTTTTTCAAAATCAGCTTCGTTTCTGTTGTTTTCCATCGAGGTCTTCTTTCTCATCGTTGGCTTGAGGTCTCTCTTGCTCGCGTGGGATCGACGATCCAGACGGTCGTTGGTAAGAACGCAGATCGCTGTCAACATCGTAAGCCTAGCGAACTCGGCTTCCAAGCTGCTTGGTGTTGCTTGCTTGCTGCTGCTGCTGCTGCTGCCAAACGAGAAGCGACGCCATCGTAACTCGAACACGAGGAAACGAACACGCCGGCACGCTTCTCGCCGCCAAGCTCGCTTAGCGGTCGAAAAACGCTCGAATCGGGCTTACGATGTTCACGATGAGGTTTCGGGAGACTTCTCAATATCGGCGTTCACATGGCGAAGCTGCTGAGTTGACCGACCGATCAGCCAGCCAGCCATCCAGCCGGCACGCACGCACGCTAGCTAGCCAGCCGCGCCACTGTGAAGGCCCTGCGGGAACGGAGATGCTGTTTAATGTAGAAGCGATGGATGAAAATCGAAGCTTTCGCTGTTGTTGTTTTTGTTGACGGGACTTGCGGGGATGCGGGCGACACTGGTGGTCTTCGTTGGGAACGAGTGAGCGATGGTTGGAGTTGGGAACTGCGGTTAGGCCTAACGGGAGGCCTAGACCGAAACGGTGCAATCGCGTGAGATGTGGCCAGGCTGGTGGCAGCGATAGCACGAGCGGCCCTCCGACGCGGTGGGGCAGTCGCGGGCGATATGGCCTTCCTTGCCACAGTTGTAACAACCTCGGTTGCCACCTCCTCCGAAGCGTTGGCCGCCACCACCGGGACGCTGTTGTTCGTAGCCGTTACGACCCATTCCGTAACCGCCGCCGCCGCCTCCTCCACGGCTTCCTCCATAGCCTCCCATTCCGGCATCGGGACACTCTCTGGCGAAGTGGCCAGTCTTGTGGCAACGGTAGCACTCTCCGGACGACATGCTTGATTCGGGTAGAGCTTGATCGACGAGTTTTGAACACCAAAAGTTACACTTGCTTCTCGAGCAGATCGACGGCGTGGACCTCACCAAGAGCGATCAAGGAGCAAAGAGACTGACTGCTGGAGCCGGCGGAAGGCGTATTGCCTATGTAGAGGGCGCTCAGCGCAACTCTCTCCCGTCGGTTTACGGCTTCTCTAAGAAGCGCCAAAATTCGACCTAAAGCAACCCTCACAGATCAAACTCGTTATCTTCGCTAATTGAACGTGAATGCTGTATAGATTTATCGCGAGAATCCAAATATTGCTTCAGATCCGAGTGAGGGCAAGCTTTTCGAATGGAATCGGGGTGAAGTGGGAATTTTAATTGCGCAAACATCACGCCAAACCCGCAGGCCGACGGTGCTCTAGTCCGCCAACCAAGGAAAGCACCCTTCTGAACTCCAAAATTCTATCCAAATTCAAGGGCTACAGTAATTTTCCGCTGGAAATTGTCTAATTCTCAATTGATATTGATAGGCGATTCGGGACAAGTGTTTCCGGACAATCGCTGAGCCGGGTATCTGAGCTTCCAGAGTTTAATATCACTGTTTTTAGCCTGAAATCAACGCCGTTCGTCGGCTAAGACACACGAGGTGGCGACGGCAAAGTTGAGAGTTGTGATGGTGGTTGCTTGCTTGCTTGTTTGCTCGTCGCCGCCGCCGTCGCCGCCGCCGTCGCCGCCGGCGCTGCCGCTACTGGCGACGCAGACAGGCAACCGGCATGCGGCCGGCATGCGGCATCCGAGTATCACGGCGGCAAACATACGGCGCACCACAAGCGATGCTTCGCGCATAGCAAGATTCATTCGACGGCACCGACACATTCATGGGCGCGAAAACGAGTTCGGCGAGCCGAGCGGCGAAAGTTGAATCTTGCTGATTCGCTTCTGGAAGGAACACCTGCGGATCGCGTATCTCCGTGGCGCGTCGGCTGCGAGCCGGCTTGCTTGCTTTGGACAAATTTCTCGACGTACGAAACCATCCCCTCTTGCGGGTGGTTGAACAGGATCCCGAATGAATAGATGGGGTACTCGTTCAGCCATCGATCAATCCAATCTGCATCAAGCTTTGGATTCCGAATCGATGTGGTTGCCCCTCGTCGAGGGTGTAATTCTTGTTTGTTCACTCAGAGAGCTAATGCGCAGAAGACAGCTCACAAACACACTGTGTCTCAATGCCGGGATGCAGCATTCATGGAAACGATCAGAATATACCAGACCCCTAGTTTTTCTGGGGACCGGCTGTACTAAAATCAAAGAATGACGGATTCGGCTGAAAGCCGGGACCATATCCTTCTTCGAACGATCTAGCGACAGAAAACTCTGATGATGATAACTCGGTCGAAACTTCCGCTGCAAATGAGCGAAACCTGGGAATTTTCAGGAACGCCGGGTGGCACTTATGACCCCCAAAAGGACGTCTGGAACAGCTAGCGGAGAGCGATCGGGAAGCGAGGCTGTTTATCAGCGACCGACTCCATAGGCTGGTGTGGGGTTGACTGAAGGAAGGGCCGAGAATTGTGTTCAATCGCGGAGGGCGGTATCCGGTCCCAAAGTTCCAGACAAACTTGGATTGTAGCGAATGCCTGGGAGGGTTCCGGAAAGCAAAGCTGATGGAAACCTGCGATGGTAGACAAGTTCACACGCAGTGCTGACGATGATGATTCTTGCTGAATCAGCGCGCGGGAACAAGTTTCATGTTATGGCATGAAGGAGAGATGGCGGCAGTGGTCCGAACTCCGTCCGAATTGGAAAGAAGAACTCGAAATGTTGCCGAATGCCAATGAAAAGAACTATTTCTGGTCGCAAACGCATTCACGAACAACTCCGACGAGACCGGCAACAATCCGGTTTGACCGAAATCATGTCCGCTTCGGGACTCTGATCTTTGCCTTGCCTTGGCCACGTGCTACTCAGTTTCTATCGAGACGGAATTATTCGAGTTTGTGAGGTAGAAAATCGCTGAATCATTCCGGCTACGGCTTCGCGTTTTCTGGCATGGGTCGGCCTCTTTTTTCGCTCAACGAGATTGGCTCCAAGCTCCATGCTCAAGAGCTGGCGGTTCCAATAGCGCTCGGATGACACGATGTGAATCAGAACAGAAACAGAACAGAGGCGGAACAGAAGTCTGCGCAGTGTCCGCGGAGTCTCCGAGAGGGGCACCGTGTGGTCAGACCTTTAATGTTGTTCCTCAAGCAGCTGGAAACCAATTGACGATCGCACGACTCGAGTCCGAAAGTATCAGTGGTTGTCACTCGCTTCGCCATAATTACCATCTACATCCGTAACCGGGTAGGAAACGCGACCTTCTGCCCCGGGTTACAACAATCCTTCACGCTCTTTCGGAGAGGAAGATCAAGATCTTGTACTTCATTCCACCGGATCGAGGACGCCGATCGAGCTCGAACGGTGGAGTGGAGTTGTAGGCATTTCCCCAAATGCAGAGCCGAGGAGACTCTCCGCTGTTGGTCGCTGATGTTCCCAGAGCTGACGGGGGCTCCTCAAGAGCAGGAGGTCCTTGGATCCTCAGTCTTCGTGCGTTCAAATTCGAGCTTCAATGGTCGATTATGAATAGCGAAAGCCTTCGAGTGACTAGGAGCCAAAATTCGGTTTGATGGAGCTCTTCCGAACGCGGCGATGGGTCAGGAGAAGCACGCGGAGGCGGACGCGTACGTCCTATCTATACTGGATGTTTTGCAATCATTCCTGGAAATCCTGACGATTGAGATTTCAAGCTGTCCGCGGGATGAGTGTTCTAGGACCTGAACGCGTCTGGTAAAGGTAGTGTCAATGAGCCCGTGCTACCAGGCCATGCATATGCTATGGACCTTTTCTTCCCAGTGGCGGCGCCAGGATTTTTTCCCGAGGAGGCTAAACTCTCCCCCTCGGCGCCTCGGGAGCGTTGATGACTCCCTCTCTCTCCCCCGCCTCTGCTTCCATTGGCTTTGCCCTCGTTCCATGATAGCCATTATGTTGAGCACGAATAGATAACACATATTAGATGATAAATATGATGATAACTATCCGTTGATTCAACTCTGTTACGCTCCCTGCGCCTGCGCAGTTCAAAAAACGCGTTCGCCTTTGTTCCGAAGACGAAGATGTGGCCATCCTCGAGTCCGCCTTCCGGTCTAAGACTCGTCATCTTCCCGCGATGCCTCGCGGGATTACATGCGTTAGCCCCGTTGGACATGAATCAAGGGACTTTATTCCGAATAGCGACATGCAAAACCCCGGAGGCTGACGAGGCTAGCCTCCGGAATTTTGGGTCAGACGAGGCTATAGCTTCGTTCGCTTCGACCTAGCGCCGCCACTGTTTCTTCCTCTTCCAAGGTGTTCACGCGTAAACTTCAGATATTCTCATCCAATCCGCTCGGCTGGGGAAGCTGATCCACTCCCGTCATCAGCCATTGTCTTGTTCGGTCTTGATGATCATTGCGATGCCGTGGAATCAATCAAACATCGAGCTCCTGCGTTGAAGGTGAAAGATGATCGTGTACGGAGAGCTTGATGCTTCGGGCTGAAGCGACGCGTTCTACGAACTGGCTGACTCGGCCATGTCTGAAAGAAGCATCTCTCCGAAGCAGCTCTGTAAATATGTTCAATGGGCTGAAGGAGCTTCTCGGCCTTCGGGATAGGGTTGAGAACTTGACCCCATTTTTCTCGATTCCACCGCGCGAGCACGTGCATCGGACAGACACCACGGGTTTTCCGCAGGCCAAACGCCGGCATTTTCGAATTCTGGCCTCCCGGGCGGAAAAATACTGCAGGGACACTGACGATCAAAAACCGCCCCCCTTGAGCCATTCCTGGATCCGCCACTGATCGGCCTGACCATACTTCTTGGAGGTTATTGGAAAATTTTGAAGCCGGTCTATCCCCGCTTAGGCAATAGCAGTCGTCTCCGAGGTCGCAACCGAATGACTTCATGCAGTCCAAGCTGCCGAGGTCCCGAAAGTTCGAGAAGCTCTGGATCTGGGATTGAGTTTGATTCAACCAGGAGGGAAATGACAAACACAGCTTTCCCACAGCTCAAAAGCCTTGGTTCAGAGTTTTTCCCCCTACGGAGGTTCAGGACGAAAGCAGACCGTCAAACTCCGAAAGAGGCGCGTAGTAAACTCCGTGTACGCATCTAGGTCGATCACTTTGTCACAATTATACTTCTCAAGCTACGTTCTTCCAACTAGAGATTTCTTCGAGCGGATTCATGAAGGGTTGCGTGCCCTGGCCGAAGGTGGTGCGTTCGGAGGGGACACCCAATCACCACGATCGAACAAGCCAGCCACGGTTACCATCTGTCGGACCCGCGACGCATCCGGTTGTAAGCACTCCGATGGGAAAAATTGGGATGACCTACAACATTTCGGCAAGGATTACTGCCGTCCAGGCTTGTCGCACGCATCGCATCCCTGAAACTCAACCCTTGCAAGTGGGAAATGAGGAACGCCGATCTGGATGCGAGAGATGACGGTTCCGTCTTCGAACACCGATGACACGACAACGTGGAATCAAAGACGATACAGCCCCGTGTACTCGGACATTGAGACCTTGGTTTGCCGCAAAAAAAATCGATTTGTGAAGAAATTGCGAAAGAAATCCCTATACGTTCCCTCCTTTTTTTAAATCGCTCAATCGGTCTCGATTCTATCGTCCTCCTCAATTCAATCGTCGACCGAGAGCCGTTCAGCCGAGGAATCTGTTTCGAGCACCGGGGTGCATTCCCCACAGAACGAGTTCAAGTTACAGTCAGGAAGACGTTCAGTTCCCTGCAATCGTATGAGGCAAGTTCCAGACCTGCAGGTCTCTTACCTAATATATCTCAAGAAATCAACGGCGATTGTTGCTGGAAAAGTTGGAAAGCAATATTTTTAATAATTTTCCTCAACCATTTTTCATCGCGTCAGTGTTCCCATCTACAATAGCAACGTCCTTTACAGAGAGTACTCGATTCAATTTCGCCTCGGAACCGAACATCTGTCGTTGGCAGAGAGACTCGAAGTTCGCTGCTTGAAGTAGTAATAATGCTCCGAACCAATCCGAGCGGTGGTGAAGTGAGAAAAGCTCCAGTTATCAGTCGCCTGTATTCATCAAGTTTACAAATATACACAGTGATGTTGCTATCTCTCTGCCAGGGAACATCTTCGAGTCGTTTTCATGATTTTAACTGATTGAGCCAAGCTTATTTGGGATGTTTCTCAGGTCGATACATCTTGAACTTACCACTGCTTCAACCTCAAGCAGTGGGTGCCATTCTTTCGGATTGGGCTCTGACACGGCGTTCGTATTCTGTTCTGTTCTGACAGAAAATGGTGTAGGCTTCTGCTTGAGCCGGATCCCTGATGTTCGGGTCGTTCAACAAGTCCTGGAAAAATTAGATCAAAATCAATTCGCTGCTCATACACAATAGCCTCGGATATTCGAACGGATACGTAGGATAGCGAGAGAATGGGTAAGCCATGATGATTTTCTCTTCGACTCACCTGTATTCCTACAAGTATCTGTTTGATTGTGATGGAAGGTCTCCAATCTTTCTCTTCGTCCAATAAGGAGAGACATACCGTGCCGGATGGATAGACATTCGGATGGAATAGGGGTGGATCGAACTTGCACTTGGGAGGTGTTGACGGATAGTCGTCCTTGAATGTCATGCGAAGTTTGTAGAGTCCTTTCTCCCAAGGCGTCCCTGCAATTTCCGAGAGAATATATGCATCAGATTCCGAATCAATCAGGGAATTGGATTGTGGTAGAAGCGCGAGGGTTCAAATGATATAGCAATGTATATGCGGCACGAGCTGTGATTCAGCTGAGTCCTCGAAGCTCCAGTCCTACTGCGAGCGGGGAAACTTCCGGTAGATTGTTCTCATGTTTCCGGAACACTTGAGACCGTTCGCTAGTACTGAGGGAAACACTTTGATATTCCAGGATGACTGTACAAAACGGAGTTGGGAGTCGGAGGAGTTAAACTAGAGGACCCGCTCAAGCTTTCTCGATGATCATCGAGAAGTTATACATCTCGATGCCGGAAACTCACCGGACTTTCCAGGGATAGCGCAATCCCAAACCATGAGATTCGGCAAGCCATCGGCACCCTTCGACGGCTTCGCTACGAAACCGAACGGATGCTCTTTACGCCAGGCCTTGCGCTCTTCGGTTAGACGCTGATAAGCGATACCCGCCATTGCTAATGTTCACTTGGAAATTGCGGTTAAGGGATTAGTGTTCGTACTTGTCCGCCGAAAAGGCAGTTCTACTGGTGCTGGTTGCGGTTTGATGGCTGCATACAGTTCACCGACTTAGCAGGCGCACACCAACAGACGTGCTCCGAGACACTTGGACACTGCCGAAATCCGCCAAAACGGGACGCCGGTAAATCAATTCCACAAACATATCACCTACCTGCGATCGCGAATTCCTCAGATTAGCAAGCGATCGATTTCTCGTCAGGTTTTCCAAGGAATCCGAGCTGATTGCAGCACTGGTAGAAGAACAAGAAACGTTTTCGATTCCTGTGCAGAAATTCGAACGCATTCTACCCGCTAAGTCGGCATTCATTGCTTGACAGGTCGGCTACCCTGTACCGGCTCCAGCGGATGCCTGCAGACCCTACTCCGTGGTGTCCATGCAGACATCCGATCTCGCCCAGGCCGTGTGGCAACTCCTCGCGAACTTGCCGCTAATTCTATCGAGAAGCACGGGGGCTCGCTAGTCTTCAGGTTGAAGAAGGGACGGGAAGAGAACTGTTTCCGGTGGAAGTGTGGCCGATGATGATTTCTGCTGCAGCTTCGCGCGAGAAACGAGAGAGGATGATTTAAGGGTCTCCTCGGCGGCGGCCGGGGTACCGCTCCCTGTTTACATGATGAATGCATTATTCCGACTCCGCGAGAAGTCCAATCACCACCACCAAACCCTAAACTATGACCCAGCCTCATCGAAAACTTCCTCAAGGAAGATCGAGTCCATGTTCTGGAAACGCTAGCATAATGAAATAGAAAATAGAGGATGACGTCACAGCTAGAGCGTAGTGTGGAGTTCGGCTCCAACCGCCGATCGGCTCTCTCACTGTTCCGAGTACGGTTTCCGAAGAAACGTGACACTTGTCGGCGGAATGTTCGAGAGCAGAGCCCCTAGCTGCGAGATTTGTTCCCGATAGAAACTCGTTGATGCTCACCCTGCCTCAACTGGCACGTGGGGATCCGTCATAACGATTTGTTTTCGCCGTGACGGTCGAAGTCTCATATCGAGAAGAAATAGGGAATAGACATACACATGGAAGGCCATCTGACGTACTCAAGGAGTCAATTCTCTCCGAAGACGCGGAAAACTGTAATCCCCTCGATAAGACGAATGGCCGACAGCTCAACAGGCGATGAAAACGCTCCCAAAGCTTGAAACTCAACGCAAGCCATGCCTGATGCTTCTTGAGAAACTCCAGCGGATTTTTCCGACGGACACCTGTTTCAGCGCGGCCAGGGTGGGCAGAGCCGGATCCAGGATTTCTCCGCCTAGACTGGCCCAAGATGCCACCCATCATCTTCTCATCACAATCCGAGAGCATGTCCAAGACGATATAAACCAACACAAACGATGCGAAATGCTCGGGATGCGATCCAGAATTTATTTTAAAAAAAAGGGGTATCGGAACCCTGGGAACCTCTCTTGGGCAGAATCCGATCTGCATTTTCGGACTACGTTACGTCCGGCGACGCAGAGCCATCGGACACGATGGGGAGAGCTCTCGGATCGGAGAATTTTTTCGAAAGAGAGCACGAACCAACGACATGGTTTCGATTCTTTCCGAGACGTTATAGTTCACCCGATTGGCCATTGACCGAGGTATCGACGATGGCATGCTACGGAACGCGCGAAATTGAATCCACAGGCTATGTTCTGCTAATCACATGACAGCCGAGCAGCTGTCCAGTGGAGAAAACTATTGGCGTCAACATGGTGAAGCTCCAGGAGCTGCTATTGATATCGGCTTCGTTGAGCTTGATGTTGGTGCAAGCCGATGGTGAGCAACGCTTCCCGGCATCGGTGATGGAATCTGGTCTTCAATCAACGTGGCCGGACTGGTTCTCAAGTTACGTGTTTCCTTCATTCCAGTGATTACAAAGGATGACCCACAGTTTTGTGAGCTTTGCTGTCGGTCCAAGCAAGCTGTCTCTCGGTATCGTAAGTTCATCTGCCCCAACTGCAAGAAATGCGTGATAGAAGATCTGAGCAGCTCGTCCGACACCGACGAGAGCACTGAGACCTCGAAATCACCGAAGAGTACGTCAGCTCAGCCGAATCAGAAACGAACCTCATCCGGACCTGAGAACCAGAGAACCTCTCCGAGATAGACGACAGTATTCCTGAATCCGCATTAGTTACGCGCTTCGAGGAGGAAGGCTACGGCGGTAAATCGCAGGAAAGCCGCAAGTTTATCCTTGCTCGATTTGGGTGTGACCGCTGATCACACTCACTCGTCGAAACGGCCCGAATTATTGAATATGCAAAGCATGCTCGAGAATGAAAATAAAATAGACGTGATCGATCGCACCCTGTCATCAGACCCTTTGAGCATAATTCCGGCGCCATGAACTCAGACATCGACAGGTTCGCTTGAGGCAGCTCGGGAAACAGTTTTCCACTCGCACCTGGAATCATACCCCATGATCGCTCACTCCTTCGCATATTTGAGGGTAACGTCGTCCCCACCTACGGAACGCCACTGACGTTCTCTGTCCATGCGCTCATCGATTCGTTCCAGATCGTCGAGCACTTTTCCCTTCAAAATGCTCTGGAATTCGAGGGAGCCAAGTAATGCCTACCTCATTGGAGCTCATGGTTTCCCCGCCACGAGCCGTGCCAGAGGGTGGCACCTGAGCTCCGAAGTATGTAAGGGGACTGCTCGTCAATGGAAACTCAAGTTATCTCATCCGTCAGCACCTGGCGGACCACGAGAAGCGGCCCGGCACGCCGGCGATTCAGTTGCGCAGCACAAGGCCGTAGTCACTGATAATCTCACTCGAGATGCGGTATCACAGGAGGAGATCAACAACAGTGTCGGCTCTCGAAGGAGTGCAACAAAGCTCGCGAATACCTCAAACCGTATTATTGCTTCATCTGAACCAATGACGCTTTTCTGCAGGAAACAGAATGGGTTCCACTCTGATGTCTCGCGTCATCTCATACCCGAAGGCGCCAGAGCAGGGCGGATTGTTGAGATCCATCCTTCGTGACTTCTGAGTGGTTACCCGGAAGAAAAGAATTGTTGTTCCCTGCTCCTGCGTCACGAGCTGCTGCAGTTCCATTCGGTGATAGCTATCGAATAATCTATTCCAGGCTGAAGGTTTGAATCAATCGTCGTGTTCCGTTATCAGCTAACGGGCCTATGTGTTGAAGGAATCGATACGTCATCAGCCGGATATGTTGGAAGCACCCTCCATGGGATTGACGTTCGACGCAACCTCTGGCGATAAGGCTCTCCAGGTGCGGACCGGCGGAAATGACACCGAAACCCCTCGCACGGTGAAAAGTTCGTATAAAAAATACAGCTCACTTCCATGATGCTGCTTGTTCCGGATTTGTTTATCGACACCCTGAGACAAACATCGCACCAGGCTAAGCATCTGCGAATGATTAGATAGCTCGATTGATCATCGCCGCAAGCCAAATGCCGTAAAGCTAGCAAGGCGGCTATCACTCCGTTTGAGATGTCTCCGATAGGAAGATCCCCGGTTGATTGATGCGACTGCGAGGGTTGAATCGAGCTTAAAACGATCGTCTACAAAATATATCACATTATCGAGAGGCAATCCTCGACAAGCAACGTGCACACCGTGGTTTCCCCGGACGTCATCAGAGCGAGGGCAGAGCGAGCGACTGCCTGCCGCTGTAGGATCGCATCGAGTCTGATTGAGCGAGGCTCAGATTGAATGCTGCAGTGTGTTCTCCACCCACATCAGTAATAATTGCCATCGTCTGTCGATCATCTTCATCGAGAAAAATGAACGATACTGAATATGCGTCCTCTTATGAAGAAATGGTGAGCTGCTGAGGAGTCCGAATTTCAATATGTATATCACTTCTCCATCACAGGAACTCGTGCCTCGAAGTCTATGCGGAACTCCGCTTTACGTTTCAGGAGCAAATGGCGGAGCTTCTGTTGAAGCGAACGAAACATCGTCCTTCGATTGGCATCATATGCGGCTCCGGACTCTCATCGCTGGCTGACCTCGTTGAAGACAGTGACAGGATATCGTATTCGGAAATTCCGAATTTTCCTTGTAGCACAGTGAAAGGACACAGTGGTCAACTCGTTTTTGGCAAGCTCTCGGGACGCACAGTAGTCTGTATGCAAGGCCGAATTCATCCATACGAAGGACACCCAATGTGGAAATGCGCGATGCCTGTCAGACTCATGAAACTTTGCGGCATCAAGTACATCATCGTCACGAACGCTGCGGGCGGATTGAATCCCGAGTTCAGGAACGGCGACATCATGATTATAAAGGATCACATAAATTTTCCGGGACTCTCGGGAAATCATCCTCTACGTGGCGTGAATGACGAACGGTGGGGTCCCCGTTTCCCAGCGTTGAACGGCGCGTACAGTGTTGACCTCATAAGTCTTGTACGAAAAGTCGCCCTGGAAGTGGGCGCTGGCGAATTCTTGCGCGAGGGAGTGTACTGCATGCTCGGAGGACCGAATTTCGAGACAGTAGCGGAAGTCAAAATGCTTCAGCTGCTGGGAGGGGATTGTGCTGGTGAGTCTACATATATGACGCTCAAGATGAAGTCTTGCGTATGAAGAGCCGCTTCACTTACCATAACAGGGGTTCTGAACTCTGCCTGGGTGATGGAAAAATACGATTCGGTAATTCGGCATGGTGTATGCGCAATAGACACGCCGTGGTAAACTCCCAGAACATGCATCCTCCATGAGCCAGGCAGATTTCTTAACCCTTTTTTGGTCAGAAGAAAGAGGCTACTTACACTCGGGACTGGAGGTACTCCAAGGGCGACCGTTTTTCAAACGGCGATGGATCATCAACTGATATCCGGTCTATGTTCTTATATCCGATCGGCACTCGAATGTCGGTATTTCCACCTCTCAATTACAAGGGTTCTGTTTGTAGGAATGTCGACTTGCCATGAAGTCATCGTGGCGAAACACTGTGGCCTCCGCGTAATCGGACTCTCGCTGATATCGAACAAGGCGGTATCTGACTATGAAGCTCAGGAGTATGCAAATCACGACGAAGTGCTCGCCACCGCGATACAAAGATCGAAGGTTCTAGAGAAGATTGTATCGGGAGTCGTCGCAGAGCTGGACTGATTCGATGCAGCCTCCATCGAAACCCATCTCATTCTATAATTGTAGCTCAATATGGATCACCACATTTGTTCCATTCACCTGTACAATGAATCTGCGGATGATATCGCTTACCAGGAATGATCAAACCTCCCATCTGTGTCATCATTACGTCTCTCGATTACGTCCCCCTCGGGAGAGGGAGTCGGAACTCAATTCGTCCTCGGGTTCAAGCTCCACATCTTAGATTCCCAGAGACCTCAAGGTTTAGAGGGCCGCAAAGGCAGTTCTCTACCTCACCCCCAAGAAGTCTGCCCCGGAGCTAGCAATCCATCCTAGCATGCGCTGTCAGAACATACAGCCTCGATCGGCGCTCGGAGTTCTCGATATTCTGGCTGGAAATACCTTCGAAGGTCTCGTAGTCATAGTTGAATGAGGTGATCGTGCGGAAAGTACGATCGGAGCGAAATGTGTCACGGAAGGTTTGAGGTTGCGATGCGGAGTCGTGTCAAGCGGTTTCTCGCAGAGATTATTTGGGATGAGAGAAGGTCCGCGGTTGAATAGTTGATGCCCCGCAGAACTCATGGACAGTGCGACCCCTCTCTCGGACCATGGACGATTCAGGATCAACTTATTTGCGGGCTCAAGTACAAGCACCAATCTAAGTATGACACACCTTCTAAAAACTGAAAAGGAATCGCATCGAATGGAAAATGAATGGACTTGAACGGCAGCGAAGTCAATCGCAAAGTCGAGATTCCGGAGAGGTATATCTCTTCGTCAACAGGTTTTGAAATTCTCTCGACGGGATTTTGAGAGATACCGTGAGCTCCGTGTAATGAAGGAGGAATTCGCTCATGAGTAGGGAAGGACCCGTCCACACCCATCGCTAAATATATTGTACACCCCCTTAAACGACTGTATATAGATGCATATACTGCGGGTGAAGCCGCCCCAGATCCCACTCTCTCGAAAGGTTTTCGAGGTTTTCATGTTCGCCGGAATGATACCATCGCAGTCACTGCGGATGTCGACGTCCAAATGTTGCGTTCTATCTCATTGGTCGCACAGATCTCGGAAATGCCTAAAAATGTTTTGCCTTGACCCTTAAGGTTCCAGTTCGAGGAAACATGACGACCTTGAGCCCGGGGCTCGTCCCAGCAGAAGTCAGTCAGTTTTAGGAGCGCTCCAGTGAGCAGTCGTCCGACGCCGTCACCCCCGTTGTTGCAATTCGTGATGTGACCAAGTGGGGTTTGTTCTATACAAGCTATCACGCCGACGTTGAAGAAGTTGAATATTCGCGGCGCGAGCTGATCGAGTGAGCATGGTTGCTCAATCGCATGACATATCTGAGAATTCCAACCGGCAGAAGTATCTAGTGTTACGGCACCTGTCCTCGGCTGCGAGGTGCGGATAAAATCGGGAAGATGGGATCGCGAATCACTGTCAACCCGAGTCGCTAGTCGCTACCCATCTACTGAACAATGTTTCATTCGCACCGCGATTTGCTGAATTGAAGATACGAGTCCGAAAGAAAAAGAGGGAATTTGTTTCCATTTTCCCATATGTGAACTCTTTCCCCATGCGATACAGTTCCGAACCCATCTTTAGTCCTCTATTCTTGACATCTTTGAGCTTCATCAACAATTACAGCCGAATACATATCTGCAAATACATTTGCAGAGACATCTATCGCACGCATCCACACAACATCGCGGGAAGCAGGCCTTGCAACATTTAATGCACCTGCACATCCTGAGCCAACAGCGTAGCGAACCGTATTTCCAACAACATTTCATGCAAGGCCAAATTACGAATCTGAACAGACATGTCGCCATGGCGAGAGATTCTATTGGGCCGTCGCGTCACCGGAAGCGTCGACTGAAGCAGTGCCGAAGAGTCGAATCGTGTCTTCAGAACCATTTCAGATCCGTTCCGAAGGCACCCCGTCTCGATGAGACGACAAAACCTCAGCGGCGATTCGACCAGAGATTCGAGAGCGTTATCTTCCATGAATGGAGGAAATGAGCTCGTGTCTGATTTGATGTTCCTTTCGTCGTGTAATGAATAAAGTTAGAAATCTGTTGGCGAAGTGAGAGTGTCATGGGTCGCGGGTGGGCCCTTCTCCTCGTGAATTGGACGATTCCGTGCGCGATTTCAAAATATAGGCTCCGTCTGCTCCTCTTTCCAAGCCTCTCGAAAGGAGAGAGGAGGGCACGAGAAATAAACAAAGTGATGAGAAAGGACCGTAGCTCAAGCTGTCTGCAGCTAGAGAACTTGTGTTTGCCGAAGTAGTAATCAAACTGCAGTTTTTCTGCTTCGGTTCACTGTTGGTTGAGCTTTCAGCGTTTTGTGTGGCCGCCAGTGACCGCAGACTTGGTGCCAACATCATGAATGTCCAAGGACCGCCTCCGGATGACAGTTGGAAAGCTCCACAGTTTCGGCAAAGTGTTCGCGTGAAGATGTGAGTCTGACAACTTCCGTCAATCCATGTATCCGGAGAAAGCCGAAGAGGGAGCTTCCTCTTCAATTATGGCTAGCTAGCGGCAGTCTCTCTCAAGCTCGCATCTTTTCGCAGACGAGCGTGTTCTAATCCAACGCGATCCTCATGTTGAACATCTGATGATCATATGTCCACCACGCGAATCAAGCCGAATTGAAAGTCGATTGAAAGAACAAGAGCGATGCAGGAGGAGCATTCCCGTTGAGCTTCCCACTAACCGAAGCTCCACCTGGAACCTTGGTGTCGGAGAATCTGGAAAGTTTGGCTGAAGCGATTGAGAACCGAACTCTGGCGTTATCGCGATCAAAGACTTCTTTTAGAATCTCGGACGTCTATTTAAAGTCTCCCCAACTCCGATTGGGCCGGGAGCCGTAATCGAAGCCATGAAACTTTGGACTGAATGATCACCCAAGAAAGGAATCGCGAAACATCAGAGCATGTTGGCAGGTCCGAGTCTTGACGCCTTATGTGCGCTAGCGGGCCGGCGAGCCGCTGTTCATTATTTGGAAGAAAACAGATTGTCTGAGATAAGGACAAGATCGGCTGACGTCAATAGTGGGACTGCTCTCAGTTTCGGAATCTTCAGGAAACTGAATGACTTTCTTCTTTCAGAGAGGAGGCGATCAAAGAATCTGGAAATGCGGCCTCGAACAGCTCGAGTGAAATGGAAGCGCATGCATTCGCCAAAGCAACCACGAAAGTTTGTATTTTGAACCATTGACATGTTTCCTCATTCACCCATCTTCCGCAATTATTCGGTACAAAGTCTACAATTCAGTTCATGTTTCAGGATCAATACCTCAGTTATGTAGCTCGTCTGATAATTCTCGTCCGGGAAAGCGGTGAGTTGGCTTCAAATTTTTCGTCACTTCCTACCCGCGTTCCACTCCGAAACACTCAGTCGCTTCAGTTCATCGTATCGAATCTCACCGAGCGATACGTCCCGGGGTGAGAACGAAGTGAGCCCGAGTTGTTCAATTGTTGTCATTCCAACGAGGTTCGTCGAATTCATTGCTTCGAGGAGCTAGTTTTCTGAAGTCCCGCTCATTGGACATCATCGAGAATTTTGAGCCATCAAGGTGATGTAATTTCCTGGCTCTTGGATCTCGCTACCCTGTGAAACATCCCCGTCGACCCCCTGAACATCGTGTGGTTGGCAATGACCAGTGACGCGACGTTTGGTCCTCTAAGGCGAGGTGCTTCTGCTGAAGCTCCATAAACCTCAATCACTCCGAAATCACGACTGCATCGCGTGTGAATCTACGCTGATGTGAACAATAACTGGATTCTGCGGGGTGTGGAGACTATGAAGACGGATTCGCAAGAGTCCGTATCCGGGCCCACAACGTTCTTACCGCTTTTGAGTTTAAACCATGCGTTTCGACTGAAGTTTCTGCATCAGTGTTGGGCTACGGATCTTGCAAACTCGAGAGGTCAAGGCACAGGAATAATGGACCGAATTCTCTTAGCAGATGCCCACAGCTGCCGCTGGATCGGTATCCCATTCTTCCGGCAGATGCCAACTTGAGTCGCTGAGGATCCGGAAGAGACCTTCTGTCAAGGGCGTGTCCATGGGGGGGGGGAGCAGAGCGGACACAGGGGGCGCGAAACTAAAGTTGGACCCTATTTCCGCTGCAGAAGGAATTCCGTTTGTCCCGAGAGCGAAATCGTGGCTAGAAGCAGTCGAGGCGCAAAGAAGAGAAGACGGGGGGGGGCTGGATTAGGTGGGGCGCATTTCGGCCGGCTTCACCCGGGCGCGCTTTGGGCTAGAAACGCCATTGCCTTCAGCTCGGGCTGACTGAACTCGAAACACTGTTCCGCGTGACTCACGTGTTGAGAGTCATCGGAGTTGGCGTAGGAGTCTTGTTTCGTAGCACCTCGGATTCACAGACCATCGGAATGCAACCGAATCAACCGACAGAACGCCACAGCAGCAGCTTAGTGAAGGGAGCCAGTCCTGCTCTTGCCTCCATTCCGAGAGCGGGAGCACGCTTCTTTTGAGAGGACTTAGTGGTAGCTTTCCGAGTGCGCTTGGACCCATGGGAAGACGTTCCCAGAGGGTAGAGCATGTAGGGATGATTTACGAGATACAATTGTTAGCAAAATTACGGAAGTCATCCATTGCGAGCGTTTCGTTTTCTTGTAATCGTGATCACATCAAAAATTGCCGAGGTACTGTGATAAGCAAGGTCGATATGCAAGAAATAATCGCCGCGAGTGAGGCATCACGTCGAATGAGGCTGATTCACCCATCGCAGAACCGTTAGCGGGGTTGAGCTCCCCGAAAAAACTCGACATAGGTTCCCTGGGCAGGCTACTAAGGAGCCTGCTGAGCCTCCTTTCAAAGTCACCTCGGGGCTCGGAGTTCAGATCGAGAAGCGTTGCACGGGGCACGGTTGCCATTCTGGGGAGTCCCGCGTAGTTGCCGAGTTTCACCAAAACTCCTTCAGCCTCATTCCTTGAGTTTCATTGAGCTCCACGTCATTCCTGACGTGGCGAGTATGGCAACCTTTTTCACCGTCGTTTTGATACTTCAGTTCTCTATGAGACTCTATTGAGTTCCCTATCTCCCGTTCGCCGTCCTTGAGTCGATCTTGAGTGCTTGATACTGCCCTTCGGATTCATTCGCCGCAGAGTCTGTCTAAATATCTGTACCCAACGCTCAGCGTCAAACCGGGGTCGGGCTGGAGGAGCCTTTTCTCCGGCGCAGCCGTATGGTGAGAAAGTCGAGAACAAGGTCCCAGAATAGAAATATGGTAGTTCCACGGAGTACTAAGATCTCAGAACCTTCGAACAAGACAGCATCCCGTATTGGACTTAGTAGATAGCCTAAGCGAGAGACTTCCAGCTGGCACTTCCGATGCTCTATTGAATCAGCCAATCTGGACGCTTTGTCGCATCTGTCGGAGCTGCACAAGTGCTGCAATCTCGTTGCGAAATGTATTATCGCTCCATGCGCGACGATTCTCCTTCAAGACAAACCGTTGAAAATACCCCAACTGTTTGCTGCCCTAACGGTACGTCCGAGAACTTGGATCTCTCGATTCCACGGGACACTCGGGGTCGGGTCGGAAATGAGCCTCCTCTGCAGTTTGACATCGATACCTATTCGAGGGTTGAGAAAAATCCGGAGCCATTGGTATAGAACGCGCTGTATCTGCGCGCAGCCTCCTTTCGTGCTCAGTCCTCCTCTCTCGAAGCGGAGGGTTAGGCAGTCGCCGGTGTTGTTTTGGCTGGAGCTATGGTGTTCCGCCGACGAGCCTTCGAACAGCCAACCGGTTTGTGAAGTTCGCCATCGGTATTCAGCCGCAAACCTCCTCGCCACGGAGCTGAAGCTAAAAGCGAAAACTGAGCTGGTTCGCCTTCAGTTTCTGTGTCTGCATGCCTGCAGAGTGCTGTCGGAGAAAACAACCAGTGACACGGTAGAAAAAGTAGTTGTTTTGTCGGTGAAACCTCAACAAGTGTTTGCTTTGAGAATCGAATCAGTGTTTTGGTTCCTCGATTCAAGCTGGGAGCTCGATCGGGTGCCTTACCACGTCAAAGCCACTCCACGATGTCAGGCAGGTGATGACTAGATCGTAAAGGTCTGACGGGGCCCGACGAGCAACTCTCTGCACTTGCCGAGCGAGTTCCACCTTCCGCTCAGCAGAGGAGTGCTTTAAGTGTCTGCCATGAATTGGAACCCGACCGAGGGTGCACCCGGAGGTCCCGGAGCAGGAGGAGGGGCTGGAGGAGCTGGATCCGGTCCTACCGTTTCCCTCTCAATATCCGGCCCGAGTGCTGTTGGTGTTGTTAATGGAGTGCAGGTGGGAAACCCGACACTCCATATGAACGCCTTCAGCCAGCAGGCACGGGCAGTTCAAGGCTCTTTTAGGCCACCTATCCAAATGACCATGCAGCAACAACAACAGCTACAACAGCAACAACAGCTACAACAGCAAAACTCAAATCTCCATGGTTCTCATGGACCCAATGTCCAAGCGAACGGACAAGGATCTTTCGATCCGCATCCGAACTCACACTCATGTACGTATTCTATCAGAATTCCATTGGGAGCATTCCTCAGCGAGAAATGTAACGGACGCGGAACTCTACGTAATCTAGATTCCTATGTGATTCCGTCCAAGAATTTGTGCATCGATGGATCCGTAAACATGGTTACATGTGGTACATTGAGTTCGCATCCAGCAGGACTATCAAACCACCTGATTAGAGTCCAAGTAGAACTGCGAACGAGAAGATCATTGATCGTAGAGTTCTGATTCGAATTATTAGAGCTGTTTCCGGGCCAGCGAGGCGCCGTCAATCAATCTTGTCAGGCGATTCGGTTGCTGCTCCGGTACCAGAGTAGTGTCGTGGAGCTCGGAGCGAGCTGCGGCCTCAAAACGCCGAAATCTGCGTACGCCATGGGCATGATTCGGGTGGAATTTTTCATCACGTAGGAGTCGTTGTCATGACGGCCCCTATTGTGCGGTTTCGCAGAA
The DNA here is from genome assembly GCA_028455905.1 of Neoseiulus californicus. Lineage (NCBI taxonomy): Eukaryota > Metazoa > Arthropoda > Arachnida > Mesostigmata > Phytoseiidae > Neoseiulus > Neoseiulus californicus. Next base: position 4,243,353 of record JAMQGS010000007.1, read on the forward strand.
CTGACTATCGTTGTCAGCTTCAAACGTGTCTCAGAACCTGTTCTGTGTTTTTGTTCTACGAGCCGAGTTTTCGTAACCGCCCATTTCTCTAGAACCGCATCTTCATGACGAGCTCTATTCTGGCCAGAAATACCGGGGTATCGTATAGTTATGACAGCGAATCAATAAAAGTAATTTTGATCGTCCACATTTCAATCTGAACTCTGCTTCTGTCCTCAGATCCGCGGAAGAACGCACCTAACCAAGTTGGCGGTCAAGTCGGCCAAGATCCCATGATGGCATTACGCACAATGACAAACCAGCAGCAGGGGATCATGGGAGACATGATGGGACCGAATCCGGGCCATAACCCGCAACAAGCCGGGACTGGTTTGAATCCTCTCGCCATGCAGCAGCCCAGACAACGTGAGTACATGGAAGAGTATATTACTATGAGCCCAAGAGTAATGCAGTTCCGCAGGCGAGTTTATGTGGCTTGCCTGCTTTCGAGAAACTGTGCGAACTTGAGATTTCGCTGGAATGATTCTTGGGTTGACTACATGTTCTTTGAATGCCCTGGCTGGATTTCCAACGAGACCGAAAGCTAGTCGCATGCCGAGGAATGAAAGGTCTCTTGTCAAGAGGTTGGCTTGTCGGTCTACGCTACGAGACGGGAGGAATCCTTTGAGCGAGTGTGTCGTGTGCATAAATCGCTGGCGGCCGATTTCGCTGTAATTTAGTGCTCGGAGAAGCCTTTGAGCCGGCGTTTTACGTGGGAATACTTTACGACGGTTCTTCCCTTTGCCTGCAGCTCACCTCTTCTATGCCAAGTGCAACTTATGGTTTCACAAATCGTAATTGTCCGACTTGATTGATATTCTAGAGACGTTGGTGCTCTCGTTGCACGGTCTCTGGCGATGACTAGGCGCGGATTGATCGCTTCGTTCATGAATACGAGGTTCTTAGGAATGAACAACCCGTCGAAAACAGTTTCCATGTAGAAGCATAACGAGAACTAGGTTCATGTTGTCCCAAAAAAAGAGTTAAAAGCTGTCCAGTCTTTCGTATTCTAACTCGGCGATTTTCCTCTCACAGATATGATGATGAATCAAGGTCAGGGCAACCCTATGATGGTTCAGCAAATGGGTCAGCGTCCTCCTCAGCCAGGTCCTGGTGTAGTTGGTCCGCCGCAACAAGGAATGATGGTCATGGGGCCCCAGCAAAACAAAATGAGACCTCAAATGCAGCCACAACAGCCCCCGAACGCCATTGTGAGTATGCTTTGGTTTCATTCGAATAACCACCGGGGTACATCAGAGTTTCAGATCGCTTGAGAGCTTCAATATTCCCAACCTTCATTTACCGTTCGCTCACAGATGAACTTCGTTTTTCCAGGCAAATCAGGGCGCAGTTCCGTCACCAATGGGACCTTCGATGGCCAACCAAATGACTCCTCCTCCCGCTGCTTATGCACATTCCCCATCCGGCGGTGTTGTGCCGTCCCCCGTAGGTGTGGCCGCTTCTGGAGGTTATCTGAGACAGGGGCAGGTGGGCGCTCCTTCTCCGGGTTCCGCTCTCAATACCCCTATAAACTCAGTGGCATCACCAGCGAGTGGCGCCCTCGCAGGGAATCACGGCCCTTCAGGCAACCGGATCGTTGAGGATCAAGCCTACTTGGACAAGTTGAAACATTTGAACAAGTACATAGACCCTCTAAGAAGAATGATTGCCCGAATCGACAAAGATGAAGACCGTAAAAAAGAACTTCACAAAATGAAATCTCTGCTCGACATTTTGTCGGATCAAGGTCGACGCTGTACAATGGAAACGCTCCTCAAATGTGAGCAGGTCCTCGAACGCCTGGATCTGAGGGTGAGGAATACAGATCAGAATATGATAGGACATGTTCCATCAGTGACTTCGATGGCTCGTCTCCAGAACGATAACCTATGGCAGCCGCTGCTCGACGCTATAAACGCGAATATCAAGAGTCCTATGTTCAATCATACTCTGCAACGGGTGTTTGGCCAGCCCATAACAATGTTACTCGGAGCGGCCTATTCTCAAGCCTCAACCAACCCATCATCACCTCCGTCGAAGCGTCGGTGCGTATCGTCCGCGGTGGAAGATATGTACGAGGTGTCAGACGTGCTTCAGAACGAGATCGCGCATTTAGATCAACGATTCAAGGTCCAACTTGACCCAGTGCAGCAGTTCGGCAACAAAACCATCAAACTCATCTGCCAATTGGATGATAAGACCTTGCCGAGTGTTCCTCCGATCACGGTAACCGTTCCTGAGAACTATCCCGAAAGTCCTCCTCTTTACTCGGCGAACAAAGTGCAATACGCGAGTACGAATTTCTACGTCGACGTGCTTAGTGCACTCAAGGTCCACATGAACAAGATGCCCTCTCAATTCTCCGTGACTGCCCTGTTGGACACTTGGGAGATGTGCGTTCGCCAAACCTGTAGTACGATGCTGCCGAGTTTACGTTCACCAGCGAAAGCCTAGTCGGGAGCTTTGAGACACCGATTCCAGTCATCAAAATTTGCCGGCCGTTCCTCAAAATTTAATGTACATAGGTGTTGAAATTCGGCGCGTTGAATGCTCGTTGCACGAGTAGATACCCTAATGCCTCCGACGATGCGTTGGGCGTCGAGCGAAGATGTTCCGCGGACAACCTCAGCCAACTTTATCGGTCGATGTAAAAAGATTGTGAAAGGGATGAATGATTAGTATCCTGCTAGTGTGGTAGTTTATAGCGGATGAGATGAATGAGCGTGTTGATTCCGTTCATGTCCTGATGGAATTCGAGCTTTATAATGTAATCCGAGTGGAACATATATCATGTATAACTTATAGCTCGTCCCGCTTCGGGGACCCTGTTGAATATATTCCACCCGAGCGCAGGGCGGAGGAGTTGGTGACCACCAACAAGTGAAATAAAATGCAAGTGGGAAATCATCATTGACCTCACGTGGATACCTCTTCCCTTCGTAGTTCCAAACATTCTGTGTTCTCGACCTCAAAACTCAGAAACCTCGACTAGGAACTCTGGAGTGACTCACAAGTAAACATATGTTTTGGTAAAAAACGATTGCCGATCCCGCTATGATGGATGGAAAGGCCTTGGTCCAAGGAGTAATACACGACATAGCTAGCCGGCTATCAGGCCCTTCCTGATAGTTAAAACGGTCGAAAACTTCAGGAGAGACCTATATGAGCAATTTTCAAATGCATGCCATTTCGCTCTCGACGGGGCTAGCGAGCTGATTCTTCCACCATTTTCAAGAGAATTTTGTCCTCTTTCAGATGGTTTTTTGTAGAACCTTCTACGATGGATACTCGCTTTTTTGGGCACTTTGAAGGTATCGAATAAAACGTGAGAATTCCAATAGAAAACACACCGCACAGTGGCGTTTTCCAATGACGGCTAGTGCACGTTTTCCATTAGGGTTTCCACGTTTTTTTTTTGTATTTTCAAAGTGTTCCAGAGCAGCGAGTATTCGTCGTAGAAGGTTCATCAAAAAACCATCTGAAAGAGGACAAGATTCTCTTGAAAATGGTGGAAGAATCAGCTCGCTAGCCCCATCGAGAGCGGAATGGCATGCATTTGAAAATTGCTCATTTCAGGTCCCTCCTAGAATTTTTGACCGTTTGAACTATCAAGAAGGGCCTGATAGCCGGCTAGCTATGTCGTGTATCACTTCTTGGACCAAGGCCTTTCCATCCATCATAGCGGGATCGGCGATTGTTTTTTACCAAAACATATGTTTACTTGTCAGATTCTAGATTCGAATTCCTCATCCGGAGAAGCTGCCGTTCCCATCCTTGGGTGACCTCAAGAGAGAATATTTGGTGAGTCAGAATCTGTTGCCGAGCTCCACGAGAGTTTCCCAAGGTCTGTAACGCCTCGAACACGCTCATAGAATCCGGACCTTTGAACATAATTCTTAGCGGCGCCCATCTGAATTTTCAATGCGGAGCTCCGCAACGATTTCAACCTACATCATGGATGTTTGTAATCAAATGCTCACCATTAAAGAGTCAAAAATGACGTCACCGGCGGTTCGCACGTTTCGGTTCCGGATGCTCCTGCTGATTCCGACACCCCCCTCCCAGAACGTATCCTCTTGATCATGAAGCTATGGATATTCAATTATCACTAAGAACTCCGATTCTTCTCGAAGTAGTATCTTCCGACAGACAACTCAGATCGCGGTCTTCCTTTCAGCTCAGGAAGCAACATCGCTCCGACGTGTAGGGATGAATGATTCGGATGGAGGGCGGAGCGCCTAGACTCGGTGTTATCACAAGTCCAACCGCTCTGTAGCGAGTTTTTCACGAATATCGGGAAAATATTTGGCTTTTGGGTAGCGCATGCAGGACCCTGCCCCCTCTAGAGGCCGGGTTTCTCGGGACTGAATCCTGAATCCCAGGATCTGCTCCGTCTGATTTCAGACCCGATCAGACTCCGCAGAATATGTGCAGTCACATCAGATAACCGCGTAGAATAGGAAGCTATCGTCACGAAAGCGCGATGTTAGAATAGTCAGTTGAATAACCACAATACGTCATCTCGAGTAATGCGGCATACCGCTCCCTCGCTCTGGAGTGATCGGATCCGGCCGCGCCTGAATATCAAAGGATGAATCAGACTGAACAAATACAGAGTACGACTAAAACCTCGACGTGAGTCGAACTTTCGTGCCTTCCTTCCACCTGGGATCAGCTATCTGCCCCGGCGCTACTCCTGAGCGACCGGCAACACTACAACAGTCGGACACAGACTCATCTTGGCCCGATTGGAATCAGGACAGATTGAGCTGCAAGACAAAAAAAAACTTGGTGACGACGCTGCATGCAGGCTAACGAACGTTGCGTCTCACCTCTAGACCTCATAATTTCTCGGAGTGGAAGCTCGTTCAGGAAATCTCCACCTCTCATTCCTCTCCAGCGATATTCTGTTATTGTGGTTAGGAATCAAGACACAGGTACAGAGAAAAACGAGTGTATTCATATAATCGTCATTATCTTAATGATCTTAATGATATAGATTAATTGGGTTGTTGTTGTGGTCGCAACTGACTACGAAGTTGCAGACCGGTGAAAATATGATAAGCAAACTATGATGCGAACACGAAGACAAACTCAGAGCACATCATAACCACAGTCTCGATTGCTTCATTGCCAAAGAGATAGCTGGTCGCAACTGGCACTATTCAGTATAAATAATCAATTCTCGCAACATTTGAGGCTTGACCCTCCGGCCCTGATGAACAACCGTCGCTACGTCAAGCTCAATTGGGACAATTCTCTCAATCGCAGTAGCAGCTCCGGACAAAATTTCGATATATAATGGTACAAATTCATTCCTTTCCGTTCCACGAAGTTTTCGCTTCAGAGATCTCGACAGAACATCATATCGTTTCGCAATTTCCAGCTGCCCGCGAATTCCCTCCTGAGGTAACACTCACTCAGAATCGAGTTGCACTGGGGTTGAATATATCAGGGTTGAACAACACTCAAGAGAAGGTGAGAAACCGAGGGAAAACACTCAGATAACGAATGTAGGTAGACGTGAATAATCTCATGCCGAAGTTCATAGGCTAGTAAGGCCGTCGCATAAGACAACCGTCAAGTCGACGTTGAATCACCGAGGTATGCGGAATAGACATTGCGCCCACAGAGGGCATGGAGTCGTTATTGCATGTTGAGGAGGATCCTGAACGAGGGGCAACGGTTCAACCACAAACAGACGAGGTATAAGACCATGAGATTGGTTTCGACAAAGGTTTGCCAGTCGAAGACGTTCAGCGGCGCCGATGATTGAACGTGAGCACGAAGCCTGAACGCAACGACGAGGAAATCCCGGAGACGATGGCGATGAAAATCTCACGGGACATCCATCGAATTTGGATACCCGCGGCACATGATGAGGATGTGTGAAACTATACAAAAATGACCGCGACTCTTTCAAGCAACATACTCAGTCAGCTCCCTCCGGAACCCTCTCTTCGAAAAAGCACTGATGCGCCTTTCTATATAGATCCATTTCCATATATATATGTATATGTATAAATCATATATGAGTCTGGTAATGTACAAAATATATTACAGCGGATCTCCGTTGCTCCACTGATCCACGAGTGGAACGTCAGGAATATCCGAACGATTGACATAGCTTGACCTCGGTCTACAGTACTCAACTCAAGCTGAGCCGTAAAAGACGTTGCAGACCGATATATTCTTGCATTTTTCCAAAGTAATGGCGGTGCCACCAACGGACACCGTAGAACATATGGTGAATAACGCAATCAACAAAGGTTGTCACGGTGTCAACAGAATATGGGATATGCGCGGTTCCGTATGATCAGGTATATGGTTCCAGTCATAAGTTGCCCATATGTAAAATATCCTCGTCTCCGGTATGTACAGCTCAAGCCTCGACTTGCTTGACGAAATATTCCTAACCCTGCAGGTTGAACACTCCCATGTTGGAGCCAGACCACTGGGCAGTGAAAGATTCGTTAGAGATCACCTGATCGACTTGTTGCAGTTGTGGGTGAATTGCGAGACCTTGTAACGGACCTCTTCCATTTTGTGGCCCTGTTGGCTGCTGACCGTTTACTGGAACGTGGTCGTTATTCTGAGCGAGAGACATGGTCGGCCCATTCTGCGAAGTGGATAAGGAAGCATGAGGGATTTTTCAAGATTCGCCATTTTCGAGATTACGCCATGAGGCGTACCATTCTTGCGTCTACGTCGACATCTAGCGGACTTCATTGAGAAGGACACTGCTGACCCAGTACTTACATGGTGGGCTTGGACTTGATACTGCTGAGGCTGCTGAACTAAGTGCGCTCGAGTCGTGTACATCGAAGAATAGTTGTTCCCAGTGGAGAAGTGGGGAGCCGGTTGGGCTAGACCAGCCGAGTTCATATTATTTATGGGTAGTGTGGGTTTTCGATCTGTGGGGGAACCAGCATTAGAACATGAGCGCCTGATTTCGAGTGCAGCATGAGTTCTTATTTTGAAAAAGAATTCACTCACTGCAGGGGTTCAGGTTGCTCATGAAACCTGATTGGAGTTGCTCCTGACTTTGTGCGTGATTTAGTCTACTGCCTCCGTAGTAGCTGCGAAAGTAGAGAGGACAATCTTATTGCTCCGTGTGTTTCTCCATGAGAATTACCCTGAACAGAAAGGGCTAGGCATGGTGGCATTCTTACTTTTGAGTCTGCTGTCCGTCGGGCGAAGGACGTTCGTTGGGCAGAGGTGTAACCTTGCGCGCGAGAAGATTCCTGAGCTGAGGCGCAGACACTACCGATCCGGAAGACATTTGCTGCGGACAGTGTTGTCGGCTTTGATTCGGGAAGGGTCGTTTAGCGGGCGTTGGCTCGAAGGCTTCGTTACTCATTGCACTATTGACCAGATTCGTCGGTGATCTCATCGCCGCCCCACCGACCAACGGAGGATCGGGACAGCTTTTCAAAGGCGCGCCCGGCACCATCGAGGTTTCCCAAATGTTCATCCCTTGGACTTGGTAGTGACTCGATTGGCCTCCGTTCATCTGCCCGTACGCTTGGGCTGGAGGGGCCTGGAAGTTCCGCTGAATGGCTACCGACTGCATATTGAAACTGTTCGATTCCGGAAACATTGTACGGTTGACTGGCGGTTGCTGCGGAACCATGGGCTTCATTGATGGAGTTGGCTGAGCTGGCGGTGGTGGCGGGGGTTGCTCACTGTACATCTGAGTTGGCCGTTCCGGAACTGCCCCCGAAAAAGAGACGTTCCGGTCTTCACTTTGAAGCTTGGCTAGAATTTTCTTGATCTCCTCGTCGGCTTCGTCCTTGAGCGATTTGGCAGTTTGAAAACCCGGCTCCGGGTCCGGCTTCGTTGAGGGGCTCGGCTGATTGTATGTGTAAAGAGGTCGATCGCAAAAACTCGACGAACTTTGAAATAGATCGCCGTACGCGATCGGCCTCCGTGGGACGGCCGGGTTGACGCCGCAAGGAGTTGGTGTCCTGACCGGGGGCGTGTTATTCGAATTGTTGTTCGCACTATTATGAGCGACATTCTGATTCTGCTGGACGGGAACCTGCATTCGACCTCTCAGAAGTTTCATCGAGTTGAAGAGCTGCTCTACGCTCCGCGATAGCCTGGGAATGCAAACGGAAGTCAATGTTTGAACGCAGCGCATTTAACGGGAGCTCTGATGGAGGGATCGAGGATGATTCCCGATTTCGGAGATAGGAGATCAACCGGAAGTCCCCAAGAGAAGGAATTACAACTCACCGACTAACGACACTACGTTCTCCGGGGAAAAGCAGTTTGTTCTCAAGGTCTGAGAGACGCTCGAAGATTTTAGCCAAAACAGCTTTCTTTTGATGAACACTCAGAACCGTGATCCACTTCGCTTGAGACGTTGAAGCGTGCAGGGCGTCAAACGCAGCTTCCATGTGAGGTCCGTACAGTCTGATTGAGTTCCTGGAGTTGATACGTGGCTCATTGAAATTACGCAAAAGCGCGGAATGGTAACGCGGCTGTGCAACACAATGTTCATTCTGCGGAATGGAACTCACCTGGCCTCATCCATGAAGGACAACGACTTATCGGGGGATGTACCAGCGGCAGAAGAATGCGTTACTTCCTCTGGATGGACCTCAGATAAGGATACTACAGGTGAAGGACGCGGGATCCCGACTCGATGAGCCGGGGCAGTCGTGGTGTCCATTGTCCCCATGATCTCCGCAGGTAAAGCAACGTTCACAGGTAGACCCTGACCCGACAGAAGCTCGACCTCTATCGTTTGATCAAGATCTTCCGGCAAGAAGTCATCCTTCTCGTTCTCGAGCTCCTCCTAAGGATTGGAAAAGCCGTCATCAGAAATTCTTCTTTCGGAACCGGGGGATCGTTTTCGATCGCAAGAGCTCCCCGAGGGGCATTGAGGTTCGGTATGGAAGCGAAGCAGAGACAAATGTTTGGATAGACAAACCTTCAGAGACGACCAGTCGCTTTCGGTCAGGACGCGATGCGATCGCAACTTCGATCGGTTGATTCTCAACGACGGTTCCCCAGCAACTTCCAACTGAATCGTTTCAACCGGTTGAGTATTTTCTTCTACTTTGATGTGAGTCACCGTGTCTGCGGTGCACGGGGCTGCCGGTATCGGCGACTGGATGGAGACCGTCGGTGCCGGGGCGTCAGGACTCGTCGCAGCGCTCGACGAAGCTACTGGAGTTGCAGTAGCCGCCTGGGGTGACACCGCGTTTTGAGTTGATTGCGCAGACGGTGGAATCTTCTTGCGAGGAGCCGCAAAGCCTCCACGAGGAGAACCATATTCCCTCTGGAGCTTGCAGCGGATGCACAGACTGCTGCCTGAACCGGATTTCGGTCTCGTTTTGCATCGCGAACACTTGTGCCCCGCAGCAGGTCCTTGGGACGCAGCTTTCTTCTGGTTAGGGCCAGATTGAGGCGGTGCCGGTGGAGCCAGCAGAGCTATTGTGGCTGGGACTGGGGCCCTTCGAGGAAGCCCTCCCATCGCGGCAAATGCGCGATGCATGCGCGCCACCTGCAAATCACAATTCAACTGTCATTAGGGAGACTCGTTCATCTGCTTCATTTGCCAAAGTAGCCCGTTTCAAGTTGATTCTTGACGACGCAGAGAAGACCACGGTTCATTGTCGGTGGATAGGAAATCTACACGAAGATGGATCATCGGCAGCTCAGGTGAAACAGAACTTGGAGGATATCATTTTCCCCCCGTATATCATGTCTTCCGACCGGATTCTTGACCGAACAGGACAATGCACTGCAGCGAAAGTCATCCCTCCCGATCACCTCTCTTTGACTCCAGCGCAACGAGCTCAGGGAAGTCTAAACCCCGCCGCGATCAATTACCACGGCAGCCAGCTGCTATTTGGTGCCGATTCGGATGAATATCAAAGTGTTGTTCTTCTTGAAACGTAGTGCATATCGACTTTCGGATATTCAATGTCTCAATGCCGGTCTGCGGATCGAGTTTTCACATTCACTGTTGAAATCGCGCGTAGATTCAGTCCAATATCCCAACCGAGTACGAAGTTATTCGAACGGATCCCAGTTCACGGTATTCCTATGATCTAATTTTGAGCGCCTTAATTACCCTTCCATCACCCAATCTGACGATTGTGTCCTTAAATCATATTTGAGGGACCCCATGAGCCCCAACAACCGATCCGAGGATCGGCATCTGTATTCTCAATGAGCGTCTTGTTTCTCCCCGAACTTCACACGCAAACGAATAACGGAGAGTAGGACTTGCACCGAGACAGCAACGACGGCAAATGTTGGGCATTCGTGATAGTAAACGTGATCAACGAGAGCACGACAAGCAGCGGGAATTCTGTAGAGTTCTACAGCGCAATCGGTGATTCAAAATTGAATACCCATGGTGAATAACCAGTAGCCAGACACCAACTACGCAAAAAATAGAGCCGCGGAGGAACGGGACTTTTCGTTAACAACAAAGCGCCTCGGTCCGTGCTAACGGTTCCTGCTACGAGAACGTCACTGCTCGGAACACGATCGACAAACAAGGACAATATGCGTCCAGCTTCGATCGAGTATCAAATTCAAGATAGCAGAACCCCGCAAAATCAGCAAGAAGACCCTCTACGGAAAAGTTGTAACCGACCGCGGAAGTAGCAGCCGAAGCTCATCTGCTCACCAACTTGTTACGACGTCGTCGGTGCTTCGGATGGTCGATCCCCGACCCCATCTGTCTATCGGAGCGCATTCCCGCTCATTCTAGATCGAAAATAAAGTCGCAGGCGTTGACGCCGTCGTCGTCTCCAGGATCCCACTTACCTTCTACAGGTTGATTCACATTTGAGGGCACCACGGAGGCTTCTGTCGACGTCCTGGGTGCTTCCGTCGTCAGCTACCAATCGTATCCTAGACTCCGTACTTGAACTCGCTGCCTTCGCTTATCAGATGAACAAGATATCCACAACAAATTCCACTGAAACACAGTTCGGCAGCATCGTTCGAGTACTGCGACGACTATGACGACGACAACAACAACAACAGGAATTGTTGCGATCACTGCTGAAATCCCGCTATAGCACTGATTGAGAGTCGAGCTCCAGAATTCCACCTGCTAATCACAAGCAGTCGGGCGATCAGAGACTCTTCCGCTTATCGGCAAGTGATGATGAACGTCCTGGAGAGGGTGCCACCTCCCAATCGTCGAGAATAGGCAGCGAAGTAGGTTCTCCAGGTGATGGTGGTCGGTGAGATACTTTTTTAGAGCTGCTGGTAGACGACCGAACCTGCTGTCTGCTAGAACACACGAGACGATGAAGAGAAAGACGTTCCAAGATGGCGAACCTGCTGCTGCTCATCATCTCCACGACTGGTTCCGGACATCCAATTTTCAGACCGGTTGAGACGGTCGATCTCAGCAACGGAGAGGAACGGCATCTAAACTATCTCTTGTGGAGGGAGGTCCGGACCGGATGCCCAATAGTTCTTAAAATTGAGTCCCACTCCTAGGCTCGTCACGAGCAGACGAGTTGACCAACAACGCTGATGATGATGATCGATGCTGATGATTGATGATCGGGAAGATTCCATATCGGGCCATTCCTTACATTGCCGTCCTGATGGACAGCTTGAAATGCCGCTGAAAACAGGTCCAATTCCAAAACTGGGTACTTGCGGAGCAGGGGCGTACTCAGGAATCTCTTCTGTGGGGGGCGACTCCATGTTATGGGAGGGGGGGGGGGGGCGGTTGGATACTCCGCACACCACGGTATGGCGGATTAACATGGGACAGAAAAATTAAAGGGGGGGGGGGGCTTTAATCCCATCCGCCCCCCCCTTTATCGCCCCCCCTGCGTACGCCCCTGTTGCGGAGCCGCAGAGATGGACGATGAAGACGACAATGATTGGTTGGGCTGGAATGATTTGTTAGGATGAGCGAGAAACTGCTTTTCGCGACCTCCGAAGATAGTCGGCATCTTTTCCAGAGCATCTAGATCAGTTGCGGTCCGTGGAGGGGGAATCGCCACCTCAGTCGTCACGATCCGCAGTCACTGTGCGCCGTCCCTCGAGTCGGGCAGCTGAATTGTACTCTTGAAGTCCTAATTGGAAACACTCCAGATCAATAACGGCTCCGATGGTCTATTTACGACTTGTGAACGAGATCCGATCCGACGTCAGATGAATCAATGATGTCATGCCGTGGCTCTGGTGGCAAGCGAAGCTCTGACGTATCTAGAGAGCATCAAATGGTATCTCAACTCTCTGAACATTGTGCCTCAAACTCTGGCAGGTGGAGGATCTTTTTTTTTCAAAGAACTGCCCGGAGTATAACAAACCCACTAGACTCACCGTATTCAGCAGTCATCCAGTGCACGACTTCTCCGACCTGTTGCGCAGAGTCGAAGGATTTAAATCTCTCCATGGTATCACAAGCTCAACTAGTTGGGAATGATTGACGGGGAGCATTCCGCTGGACGCTCTCTCAATGCGGGAAATTCTCATAAGGGTCTGCTCAAATCGATCGATGCTCATCATTGGAGCTGCAGATGACCGAAGTTCCCAGCGCTGGAGAGCGATGTGATCTTATCGGTATGTGATGTTCGCATCCGTGTCGGGTGAAGATAAGTCCTCTACCACCTTGGAAAACGGATGCATAGACTTCATGCTCTCTCTGAACGTCAGAAATATTCGCTGTATCTGACTTGATCCCGGCGAAGGAATCCTGAGAAATCATCATTAGCCGCATGGAACGGTCGTTTCTCATCCGAACATCCGCGAAGGGGAAACAGAGCGTCCTATCTAACCAATCCCGACCAGTGAAGCACTGAAGCGGCGACACGCGGCAGACATGAACTCTTGTCGAGCTTCAATTCGCGCAGTCGAGTCTCTCCGAGTCTGACAGCCGAAGTTCTCGGCAAAGGTTTCTTCGGGAAACCGTTCCAGAATCGAGACGAATCGCTGATTTCACACCCAATGAGGTGGCACCGTTGGTCCCGTACACTCCCAGACAGAGGGTCGAAAATGCAGCGGAGCTCGAAAGCGGATGCCGGGAGAGTCTCGGAATCAGAACATCTCGCTCGCAATTTCGCCTCTCGTCGCCCCCATTCCTCTAGAACGACTCCGAGGATCTAGAATCAGCGTACAAGCATCCCGGATTCTGAGGACGCCATAGATGTTCGTGAATCACATGAATCACACCTGTGGTCCTGAAATGTCTGCACACCAGTGGCGTATATAGGGGGGAGGGGCCCAGGGGCCATGCCCCCCCCCCCAAAATTTTTTGTCCGGCCCATAGACCTCCATGTTGAAGCTTATCATCATCTTCTGTTGCCCCCCTCCCCTCCCCCAAACTCGGGCGAAAATGACCGAACCCACCGAGAGCCTTGCACCACAAACCTGATAATGCTCGCGGGGTCATAGGTTTATACCCAGGGCCGGATTTCCCATTAGGCTAACAAGGCTACAGCCTTAGGCGGCAGATTTGTGATCGACGGCGGATTTTTCCTCGTCGTCGTCCGTCGTCCCCTCCCTCCGGCCCCCCGCAAGAAGCGTCTAGAACCTATGATGCGAGGCTTCAAGCAGCGGAGTTTGGTGGATCGGTTCCGGCATTCGCCTGTAGAGATTGGGAGCCGTGGAGGCCATTCATGGAATAGCCGGCTGCAGGGATCGAACTCGCAACATACCCTCCGAGAAAGCTTCACATGTGGCATTGCGAGCATGCTTCTGTGGCACACAGACCGCTCGACTGTCTCGTCGGTTGAGTCATCTCGAGAGCTACGCCGTAAGCTCTCTGTCCCCGCACATACCCTTTTATGAAAATCCCTCCAAAAATCAAACAGGAGACCGTCCGAAGGGGACGCTCGGATTTCAGCGGAACGCAAAGAGCGAAGGCCTGACCAGCCTGGATGTTCGCAGGTTCACGTGTTCCGCCGTTCCATGGACCCGACGCCTCGAAACGATAGAATCGCTCACGTACTAGTTTGACTCTCGGATTTCTAAGAAAACATGACTGGCGGTATTCCGAGCCAGCCTTGGGCGGCAAAATCCTAAACCGGTTCTGTCTATATACCTCATAGATACAGGATGCATGCAGTGAAAGGATACTCGCTGCGAAAGCAACTCACAAGAGGTGTCAACGCGCCGCAACGTATTTCCTCCGATCTCGTAGGCTTTGTTCATGCTAAGTTCTGTCGTTTGTGCGTCGAATTTTGAGAAAGCCACATTCTCGAGAAAGGGCGAGTCTCTCTATGAGTGAATCCGACGAATTGTGAGACTATGTACCTTCAATCTTGGCCGAGCATCTCCCATAACTGATTTTCCCATGCGCTGTCAAATGTTCATGCGAAACCAGACCCATCCGCTCATATTCGCATGGATAGGTCTTCCCGTCAAGGAGTCTTCGCGAGCATCGCGCGCCAAGGACAGATTCAAAAATTTGTTGCCATCCGCGTGTTGATGTTTACGTTCGAGACAGCGCTGGCGGTTGGCGTTGCGGGATCCCCGCCGTTATCATTGACGATTGGATTTCGTCAATCCTTCGGGTTGGAAATGAGAAAAGCGTGGCTATAACATCTGGAGCCTGACAATCACTCGACTGTCGCCGGCTGGTCTCGGAGTGAAAGTTCGAGCGAACACTCGAGAGATCGGGAGACCGGCCAGCAGTCTCTCCGGAAACAACGGGAGTCGCTACCTTGGAAGTGAAGTTGCAGAATATTGAAGCTAAAGACTCGGTTCATGTTGCGAGACAGGACAATTGTATTTCTGGAGTAGTGTGCCCCACGCGAGTGTCAGTTGAAAGCCGGTGCCCGCTGCGTTCATCGGAAGCACAGAAAGCAGGTCGTGTAATATGAAGAACTCCTGAAGAACTGACAGGTGTCCGTGACCGCGGACCTCTCCGGAATGTTCGGATCCGCTCAATCTCTCTGATTGTGCACGAAAATGGCCAGCAGACGGCTTCTCCGTCTCATCCAGAGTCTAGTGATATTTGGAGTATTTTTCATAGTGTATCAGATGTACGCTTTGAGTCAACTTCAAGAGCAACCAATCCGATCCCGGCGACGGAAACCTCTGACAGATCTACCACCCGTGCCTCCGGGAGGCCACAAAACTCCCATAGGTGTTGCAGCTCGTTGGGCTCATTTGTATTGGAAAGAGACGAGCGATCATTTCTCCTGCGGGAACAGCCATAAGGTCTTGACCTGGAGCAAAGTCAACGATGACTACTGTGACTGTGGGGATGGGGACGAAGTTGGCGACGAACCGTCTACAGCTGCCTGTCAGGACACATTCTTCACGTGCAGTCATGTGAGTCTGATTTCAATATTTTATTTTGATATCCGCCTCTATCCGACGATATCATTAAATAACCATCTTACACATGATCGCGCAGGATCCGAATGTACAAGTTCCGTCATCACGCGTGAACGATGGATTATGTGATTGCTGTGACGGCTCGGACGAACCTCTCGACACACCGCTGCCCGCCTTCGCCCAACTGAGCCCTTCAACGCAGAAATCTCTAGGAGTCTATCAAACACCTTGTGTGAATCGTTGTGAAATGTGATCAAGATGGACCCAACTTAACGATGCTCAAGACTCTTTGGAGATTCCGCGTGGCCGGGAAGACTCCCCGGCCTCTTCGGTAGAGCTCCCATGGTTCGCAGCTGAATCTGCGTAATATATGTAATTTCCCGAAGACGTATGCATACACACACACACGATTATCAAGCGGTTTTTGATAACGGAATGGTTGATTAGAGATCTGAAACAAGCGTGATGTTTTCATCTGGTTTCGCACGATTGTATCAATAAACGATGTGTTGAAGGGTTGTTTGGAAGCGTGCAATCCTCATTGAATCTGTGAAGCATTCGCCACGCCAAAACGGAACAGCGAGGAATGAGCCTCGCGGAGTTTTATTCGTAAGCATTTATTACAACTAGATGAGATGGCCAACAGTAAATCATGCTCTCGAGACATCGATGGATGAGAGTTACTTCGCACTTTTCTTCTTCGCAGCTTCAACGGCGGCTTTTTTAGCCTTGACAGTCTCAACGATTTCCTTGTATCGCTTGATACACTCCTTCTTCGTTCTGCGAGGGAGAAAAAAACGAGAGCTCCGGTTAGAGGGCGTTCGCTCCCGCTGATGTCCAGAGAACGACCATTAGGTTTCTCGCTCCAGTTTCAGCGAGTTGCTTACCGGTTCGGGAGGACAGATGCGATCTTGTCCCAGCGTTCCGTGCCCAGAGAGACAGGATAAGTTTTCAGGGCTTGCTCCAGGAGTTTCTGCTCCTCGTTCGTCCACGCTCGAGATACCTGCAGAA
Source organism: Neoseiulus californicus (assembly GCA_028455905.1). Taxonomy (NCBI): domain Eukaryota; kingdom Metazoa; phylum Arthropoda; class Arachnida; order Mesostigmata; family Phytoseiidae; genus Neoseiulus; species Neoseiulus californicus. The sequence goes on from JAMQGS010000007.1 coordinate 4,259,682, forward strand.
CAAGTAAGGCGTTCGATATCGTTGAAAGAGTAGATCCCGACGAGTTTCTACCGTCAGGGTATGGCAGCAGCATTGATCTCACTCCTTGAATCATACCTCACTGAATGAGCTCAGCTTCTCCTGGTCGATTCCAGCGATTGTTTCCTCCCCGGCTTGAGCAGGTTTCAGATTGGCCGTGCAGCTGGAAATTCAAGGCTCAAGTAAGCCCAAGCAAGCGCGAATGTTCATTTCTCGCTACAAGGATCGGAGTTGAATCTCACCTGCCACCGTCCTGTTTAGCACCAAATCCACCTTTTTGAATATTTTTAGCTTTGCCTAGAACATCTTTCGCGGTTCTGTTGATTCCGCTCTCAGAGTGTTGAGCGATGTAGGTTGCGACCACCTGAGAAAGAACACCAGATTCAGGAATTTTCGAAGACGACGAATCTCGCCGAATGGTTTTCATTGAAACATGCGTGGAATTCGTCAACCCACCTCCCATCGGTCTGTGGTCCCTGCGGGGAAAAGGTTGACTGCCTTGATGAGGAGCTGAATTTCGTCTTGGCTCCAGTCCTTACCGCCTGTCGTCGAGGCGGATGTCGAGGCTGTGTTGAATGAGAGTGTATTAGGTCTCGAGGAAATTACCGGACAAAGATCGCGATTCGGTCATTTCGAATCGTCATTTTTTGATACGTGGATTTTCGATTGTAATTCATTACAGAACTCACCTCCGTCACCATTGACGGAAACCCCTTTCATGGTCTTGCTCAGCAAACTCATTTTCTCAGCACTGATTTTCTCCTGCACCATTTGTACGGCTTTGTCGAAGACCTGCGGAGCGTAAAAAAAGTATAACTTCACGGGACACGCGTGACTTTCTGCGACTGCAATCCATTGGGTAGACCCTGACCTGTTTGCGATCGTTTGTACTAGCGAGTTCTTCCGCGATGGCTGTCAAGACTTCCACGTCAAGAACCTTGCCGATTTGGTCTATGCTTTCGAGGTTTTTCACAAGCTCGGCGGAGCCCGGCTCGGCGAAATTGCCAGCTTCCGCGCAGAGTTTCTCAATGATTTTCTTCTGTTTCTTCTGTTCCTTCTTCATCTGGTCACGCGCTTTCTTCTCTTTTTCGCGAGCGGCTTGTTCAGATTTTTCTTTCTCTTCTCTGGCTTTGCGATCAGCTTCTTCCCGCGCCACCCTTTCCCGCTCCTCAGCCACTTTCTTCGCTATGGCTTCCTGATGTCGTCGCTTCTTAGCTTCCTGTATTGTTCAGATGAGACCACAGTAAGACTTCCGCCTCGAGTTTGAGCACGAATTGAACACTGCGCCTTCCTCGCGAGTGAATTCCAGAAAAGACGGACTCACCTCTTTCAGAGCTTTCGCTTCCTCCTTGAATTTCTTAATCCGAGGGTCACATTCTTGAGCATTGTCAACAAGTTGTCGCAGGCGTTTCATCTCGTCCTTTGGGGCATGAATTTAGTTTTCAGTTCATCGATTATTATGGCAGGAACCATCCTCGCCGACGCGAGAATTTGAGTATCAGAAGGAGCCTAGCCGAGGTCCAGCGCTAAGAACACTCGAAAGCAATCATGAACACGCTCCATAACCCAAGATAAATGGGTTGATATCTACACACTATACCTGTACGCAAATCTGGCTCTTGAATTCAAATATTTGAGTTTGCCAACTCTGGTGGACTGATGACTCACCTTCTTTAGCTTCTGTCTCTGAAGTCTGTTTTCTTTCTCGATGTACCTTCGTTCATATCGGTTCTCTCCTTTCTCTTTCTCAGTTTCGTCCAAATATGAATATTCACGCCAAGATTCAAAGTTGTACCTAGAGGAGGAGCAGATGATGAGTAACCAATCTCGGGTGTGGAATGTCTTCCTCAGTATGCGTCGCATTGAGTTTCAACATCAGCTCACCAAAAATTGTAGAATTTCTCGACTTCTGCCTCAGATGACTCGATGCTCCCGAGGAGAGGTACGTGAGGTTTCATAGACCACGCCGCATTCCTTTCGAACACAGGGCCGAAGACTTTGAAGAAATTGGCTTTCGACTTCTCACTGACCGGGGGTATACTGTCATCGAACGAGGGGTCGACGGAATCGAAGGCTCTCCTGCGGAATTTCGTGGACCCTTTCAGATAAGATCGAACAAGAGCTCCAGGAAGACCGGAGCTACTTCTCATCTCGGAGGAGTCGTTCAAGAGTATGCTCTATAAGTGGAAATTGAATCTCGACTCCAAGAAAGCGCTGGACACGAACCTCTGTTTTGGATTGCTGAGCAGCTCGTATGCCCGGGTGATACAGGAAAAGTAATCGCCCTCAACATTCTCAATTCTTTCGCCTTTGCTCGCTCGCTTGTCCGGATGGTGCTTGAGTACCTGGAATAACGCAGCATAGTATGATCGCCGCTCTTGCCCAGGGTTCGATAGCAACCTCCATGTCATCTACCATGTTCCGTACTCACTTTTCTTCTGAAGGCAGCTTTGATGTCTTTTTCGGAAGCTTTTGTCCGCGATTCCTGCAGTCCCAACACATGGTAATGATCCTGTTCCTTCCAGTTGTTTGGATCCAGGCCTTTGAGATAGGCCAGCTCCTCCGGCGTTTCCTCGACAACTTCAGTCGCGTCATCCTCTGGAAGTTTCGACCGAGTTGAGAGACATTCGTGAGAACCATCACATGTTCATTATGAGAAGACATGAATTCCTCATCAGAATCAAGCCGCTCGGAGAGAGATTATTCCTCCGGATAACATGTATGACGATTGAACCCAACGAGATCACCAACCGTCTTCGCTGCTCTCTCTGTCCCCTGCGGCGGAGCTGTTGAACTGTGTCTGAAATATCGAATGGCACCGATTGCAGATCTTTCCGCTCAGGCAATACTTTAAGTGTAAGATTCGTTCGCGAGGAATAGCACAGAAGAAAAATCGGGGAACTTACTTCGTATATTCGGCCAACAGGCTCGAATTCAAACTCATCGTCAAACGGTGCCAAAGTACCGAAGCATTCGGTTCGATCAGAGGGCCCTTTCGGAGGGAGGCATAACAACATCTGAAAAGAGGGACGATCTTCAAGAAGTCTCCTTGCGAACAGTAGATCCGACCGCTTGGAACGGAGAATGCACTGCCAAAACAGCGGGAAAAAGTATCACTCAGACTCGGTCTGTGAGGCACGTTCGAATCCCGAGCCGGCTACAGTTCTCACAGAGAAACGAACACTATAGAATTTTCTGCTGCGAGATAATCCTGAGCCGAATTCCCCAGTGAGGGCTAGAGAGGTTTTTCTGAGGGCCAGAAATCTATCCTAACCCACTGTTGCGATTCGAACTCCTCGTGATGGAATTTTGGCTCCACATGCGAGGGTGGCGGAATAAACGAAAGAGCTTTACCTTCGTCGATGATCACGACGAATAACTATCACAAGCGGAATTTCACAGAGCCTGATGTGGCCGAGTACTTCACAAATGCAACCGAATACACCGTTGTCACACACGCGTATCGAACAAGAGATTCAATCGAACCAGGAGCACGATTCTACAGCGCGCACTCTCGGCCTGTCTACGAACCTGTGAGTCAAAGCAGCCGATCGAATGCATTTGAACTTGTTTGGCGCGCAGCCACGGAGCCAATCGAGAACTGCTGTTTCGTGCTGGCCGCGCGTAGATAGATTTCTCCCGCTTACGATGAGTGTCTTCTCGACGGAAATCTTCCGGAGACTCCTCTGGAAGCCGTAGACAGTACCCCGCGAAACCCGGAAGATGCTTTCCACTTGATCTTGCGAGGCGAGCGACCACGGCTGTATCGAAGGACTACTCGCACCGCTCCATGCTCATGATTATTATTCCTCATAATTCGAAGTGTACTCGGTCTAGCTCCGATGTTGAGTTTTGATGTTTCCCTCCGTGCGTAACCGCAGCGTCTCTGTGCATGGCAGCTGGAGAGAGGGTCGTCGGAGACTGGTCGCGATCCGCCCGACGACGAGTCAACCGCATGAACTTTTGAGCTGATCCTCCTTTGCTCGCAATACATTGCAGCAGCAACGCCGTGAAGACGCTTTGCGGTTGCGCCGCGCTCCTGGACTCAAATGTTGTCGCTTCTGCCACTGCCGCTCATGTTTTTGATTGCGTGAGGATGTAAAGAAGTTTTTAGGAGTCGAGTGTTGTCGGTGTTAGTCCTTCCTCATCAAGCTCGGTCAGCTTCATCCCAAATCTACACAATGTACAATCACGCGGACGATCCTCCAATGGTGGTAAGCGTTACTCATGATCGATTTGCATTAGAGAAATTTTTCATGACTCCCCTGATACTGGGGAAGAACCTCCGAAGTCATATCTGTTCTTCCCGACCTCAGAAATCGATGTATCGTTGATCGGGGGTCGACAAGGACCTGCGGTTTGTCCAAGAGCCTCTACCGACAGCCTCCACCCATCGATCCCCACGAACCGGGGTCGGGGGAGTCCTGAGTCCTGAATGAGGGTAATTCGGGAATTGGTCTGCGGGAAGAGAACCGTTTATCGGCGCGGAATTCCTCTCGATGATCTGGAAGCTTTGACGAGGAAGTACCCTCTAATCTATCCAACCTGTGACCGATCCCTGGGGTCTCAAGAACCAAGTAGATCACAATCATGAGTGACTCTGTCCAAAGACCCTGAATGACGTTTGCTTAGATATCGACGATGTCAGGATCCTTGGAAAAATATTGTGAAACTCGCACTCTCGCGAAACCGAGCTCAGCACGGGCGACTCTTCGCGTGGTTCCAATAACTATTTTCTCGTGTCAACTAGTACTGTCGTCAGACACCTCCGTGTCGTCAGACACCGACCTCTTGGGATCAAGTCGTCGGAAACTTCCGGTTGTGGCTGTCGAAACTGCTACGGTGGCAACGGAACACAGCTAGGACGACGTGGCCACCGATCGGTCTGGGAGTCGAAACAAAATTGAATGGATCCCTCTCTATGACTCGGAGATACACGTTATGGGTGGAATGCTAGAGCATCCCTTTCAGGATGGGTCCCATGTTCGAATAGTTCCTGCGGACACAATATTCAAGAACCGCAAGAAGAACCCGTGGACGAGAGACTCGGATAGTTCAAGCGATGGAGAAAAAGACGTGAGTAGGCCTCGATGAGTTCACGTGATTCATTTTGGCGGTCCCTCTTTCCATTTACCTCAGGCAGGAATCCATGGAATTACAGCCATGTCAACTCGTCAAAGGAGGAGTTCGCTTCCGCTACCACCGGAGGTCGGTGGGCCAGAGAGTCAATTCCAAGCTTGGAATCGTTGACAGCCTCAACACCGGGAATATTCATCAGGAATCGACTAATGGACATTTCGACAAATTCATCAAGGATTCTGATGAGTATCAAGAACTTGCGCACATGGTGCGATCACTCGCACAAGCCGTCGAAGAACAGGAAAGCTCTGCGTTCAGCCTGCAAGTGAGTTTTGATCCCAGAGGCAGAACGAGAATTCATAGGTCGTTCACTCGACGACCGATGCGCACACTCTATGGAGCCCGAGAGCCTTCGGTGAAGAGGAAACATGTGGCTTTGAAAAATTCAAATCCTTTACAAGATTCCTCTTATGCTTTCAGGCTACCACTGCCGAATTTAAAGCCAACTTCATGAACGTGCTAGACCTCAAAGCCGCGGAGAAAACCTCGCGACAGCGCGCTCTCAAGAGCGACGTGATCCGAAATCTGGGTAGTTTGAAAGGGTACAAAAGCTTTATCCAGAATCCTTCGATATCGTTAAGGAAAGTTGCCTGCCTCACGAAATACCTACACCGCAAAGGGTACCACGTCAGCTTCACACCGTCTTCGAACTTGGTAAGGCTTCATTTCAGTTGTTCATCAGTTGAACTCCGACTTAAAATCGCCGTTTCCAGACTTGGAATGAGGGATGTATCTTTTCAGAGCAAGAATGGTAAAAGGAGACAATTGAGAAAGGAGAGTCTTGTGGACTCTGACTCTCAATCGGTACCCAATGACAACCATGTCCCAAACGGTGACGCACAAGAAACCGTTTCTTCGAACTCGGATGCATCTAGGTGAAACGATCTGAATTCGTGATAGTTTCTGAAAGTCATTCGCAGTATTATGCGATGCGTTATCAAACGCTATCGTTTCTTGAAATGGGAGTCTGGAATATAGCTTTTGATTATCCTCTTGTTGTTGAACAGGGTCGTTCTACACGTTCTTGAATTGAAATAAAGCAGTCCCTATTGTCTTGATCGAGCCAGAAAGTTCTTTGGATATTAATGATTATGTTCACGTGCGGAGTTCCGGTCCCAGTGTCAGAGTTACCCATCCAATATATATGCGAGTGCATGAAATTCAGACTGATCTTCTGGATAAACGCAGGCAAAGATTTCGGAGTTGTAACTCATACAGCCTCTACAAAGAGACGTATCTGGGAAAAACTAGCGCTCAGCGGGTCAAGCGGAGAAACCAGGTTTCCAGGCAATTTCACCAAACAACGGTGAGGGAGAATATCCGGGAACCCAATCATCTCAGACTGTATACGATATCGGTCCCGTCGCAATTCGCGGACTCTACCGGAAGGGACTCAGATAGTCGCAATCAGAGGTAACGTTTCGACCACGGAAGTCCCGTGTTCGGGCTCTTTCGGAGTAGATGAGACCGCGTTCTTGCGAATTTCCGGAATTCCTTCCGGAATCGATCGATTATCGTGAGAACCACATCAAACTAGCCGGCCCTCGGCTGACTACGCGAACCGGCCCCTGCCCCCGGGGTTGGACAGCCGTCTTGTCTAGATCACGCTGTCAGTCAAGAATATCGTGCGGGATGGAGGTAGTCCTGGAGTCGGACCGGTCATACTCTCGGGAATCCACCAAGGGGGGTCCGGGTTCAGTTTAACCATACTTTCGAGGGTCTGCGAAGCTAATCCCAAGGTCGGTCCGACCATACTCTTAGGAGCCTACGGAGGTGATTCCGGGGTCAGTCTGACCATACTTTTGAAAGCCTAGAGGTTCAATACGTATGGTCAGTGAGAACCTGGAGAAACTTCGTCAGCTCCAAGAAGGACAGTCAGAAGCTCCAAGAAGTCGGACCGATTCGGAAGAACGCCGATGGTCTTTGGAAGGTATGGTCGCACAGACCCCGGATTCATCTCAATAGGCTTCAAGAAGTAAGCTCTATCAAATGAGTCGCCTGGAAGTTTGTTGAGGTCGTTTCCAGGCGCTCCATCGCGGTGTGGTGAGGGATCCAAATCAAAAAGTTTCGACATGCCGACTGAGCCTCGCGTCGCTCAACAACCTTATCGGAACGAAAAGACACACGTTGCCGATCAGAAATCAACCTCGTAACCCGCTGTTCTCCAGTTTCGCATAACAAATCACGGGAGCACAGAGGAAGATAATGGCTAGGTTCAATTGACGGGAGAATTTTAGCTCCGGAAATCTGGGTTCTCCTTATTTCCATCGACTGCTTACTGCATCTGTCTCCAGAAAAGGCTCTTCGGAGTCCAACCGGTGAAAAAAACCGTCACTCGCTACTGAACCGTAGGATAACCAAATTGCAGTCTTAGGGGATCAAGGTCCGTCCAAAGAATTTGCGACCTCTTTTTGTTGTACAGGAGATGTTTTTTCGCCCGCTTGATTGGGTTCTCGCGCGTGAAACCCTGAAAGAACTCCCGTCATCGTACTCATGTATTAAAGTACCCGCGTTCCACAGTTTGAAAAGCAATATGACGTTACGATAGACTTTTGAATGGGATTCATGTTTGAGATGAACGTATGCCGTAGTCTTGGTTGTAGTGGACATTTGATCCGGGGTCATCCGTTATTGCGGGGGTCGAGCTGCAGCCCTCCGATGCCGTCCTCGATGGCCCGAATTCAGCCGTTATCGCCTATTGCCCCCTGATCTTCTTTACCCCCATTACCTTCGCGCTGAAAGCAGACGCAGGCAGACGTTGGCGTTGGATTCGACGATTTTCACAATGCAAGGTGAAAGTGACAGTTTGAAGACTCCTCGTGGACACTTGGAACTCACCTATTAATTAGCGCTGCCGACAACGCTGGAGTGTTCGTTTTTCAAAGGAAAATAGGACCGCGCGGGCTGTCCGCCCCGGGCGGCACTTCCGTGGGGTCGGTATCTTACTGATTAATGCCCAATAGCGGGTCGTTTCTTTGATTTTCGCTCCGGGTCGGAGGCTTTTCCAGGGGGCGGCGTTTTCTGGATTTTCCGTATTCTTCGAGATCCGCCCCGGGCGGCACTCCGGCATGGTCCACCACTGGGTCTGAATCAGTGCTTCTGAAACTCCCCGTCTGGCGGCATCTCTCAATGAATTCTCTCGCTGAGGGGTGCCGCGAGAACGGAGTTTGAGAAGTTCCGCATCATGCCCCATTCTTGTCTTCTGGCGATCGGCTCGCACCAGTAGGGATGTTTCATAAATGTTCTCTCTCGCTGAGTTGATAGCCCTGAACGGCAACGGCTTCCTCATCCTAAGGATGACGAAACTGATCGGAAAGTCCTGTAACTTATCAGTGTCCCATTTCTGGTACGCTCACCCTGCGTTTGAAACTAACTGTGCCACTTCAGTATCTACGCTGCTTCGTAGTTCGACTCCCCTCTCCGTGTACGATCCATTTATCCACTCAAACTGCCGAAGAGCCCCCTCGCCGACATTTCCTCCCGCGTGCTCTCAGCCTCCCACTCCTTCTTAGCTCATGATTCTGAAAAAGACGTCGGAAGCTCAGGATGCCGCCACCATGAGGCTGCCGATCCATGTCTGTCGGAGCGCCATCTCCATGGCCGATTCTGATGAGTTCATCCGATGAAATGACTATCATTTCGCTGCGAAGCCGACGGGTACTCGACAGGCGAGACATGACGGAGAGGTGGCGCTGGCTTCTGCCCTTGGACTGGGTCCGAACCGATGATTCGCACCGCTGCATTAGAAATACGGCGAACATTGGTACACCTTGGGTCGCGAGAAATCTGTGTCAGATCTTTTCACGAGAAATTCGTTCATTATCGGCTAACAGTGTACGCGGATTCAACACTGGCCGAAGCAATCGACGGAGATCGACCGACTCTGTTGACAGAAGGAGTGTTCTCTGTTCTCGATGGAACAGAGGACTGGCATTGGATTCGACGAGGGCGATAGATGAATCGGAGGCTGCATTTCTGGCAGATCGAAAGGGTTTACCTCTCGAACTCAAACAAAGCGGTCTCCCGAGCACGGAGCTGAAGATCCCGATGCCATCATTCGATGACATCCTGCGGGTTCAGTGCGGGGAATTCGAGTCGAGCTCTAGAGACTGATTCTTCCTCAATCACGAACTTCACTCGGAGGGCAACTCTGCACAAAGGGGAGGCGACAAGACTGAGCCGATAGGGGGTCCTATTGTTTCAGCGACCAGTTTTCTCACTGGCCAATCAGCTTGGAACAGCATGCGCGACCGCAAGATTTTGATGACTGGAGTTCAGAGCTTCGAGGTCGAAGCTGATCGACCGCCAGCCTCAACCACGAACAGCATCTCATCAGTTTGAAGCACTGGTTGATCCATGAGCTTTGTTTCAACGCCGCCCGTTTGCAGCGCGACTCTGCGAATAACGCGAGCTGTGATTCATCCATCATCCTAAGACATCTTCTCGTTGTGGCTTCTCATCACCCCTTTGGCGGTACTTCGGCCCTCGACGATGAGCGCGTATTTTCGACGGTGAAATTCCTGCATTCCTCTATCCCCCTCGGGATCATTGAATTCGGATTTCTCGAAGCACGGCGGGACAAACAAATCGTGGATCAGAGATTCTGCACACCTCCTTCAACTCATTCCTCACGAAATGCTTGCATTGGTGTCAACAGTGATGTAGAACCAGGTTTCAGCATGACCGCAGGAAGTGAAAGCGAAATCGGCCTCGAATCATGCAAACCGAGTTCCGACACAACGTGATAATTGGTATGAGGCGACCGGATCTGTTCACTGTCTTTGGCTTTGTCGATCCGGCGATTCGGTTATGATTCCGGATCCGCTGCAGATCAGGCATGCCGACACCCGGAAATGTCTCTGGCGCTCAACAATACCGAACGACAGAGCTGAGATTTTCACCCTGAATGATTGGACGAAATCCCAGTCGGGGGAGTCCGGGACAAGTGATGATGTCTCTGCCTGCAGAATTTACGGGAGACCGACTGATCTTTCCACTGAATCTCGAGTCATCGCGCGCGTTTCCGCTTCGAGGGAGCCCATCGTCCTCGTTCCGGGATGACGTTCAAAACGGGAATGCGGCCAAGGTTGCGCATGGTGGCATGATGGCAGCGACTGAGGAATAGTGTTCGAATACACTTCTTGTTCCCGAGGTGGCGTGGCAGCCTGCCGCACTACCTTTAAGTCGGCACTGGCACTCTCCAGTCCGCTGGATCTCACCCCACTTGCAGAAGAATGAAGACTCGCGAAACCAAATGTAGAGCTACCGATCAGTGACGTTGACTACAGGGAGTTTCGGCGGAACACCTATCGTGGGACTGCGCGGAGGACAGGTTGGTACATTCATCACATAGTACAAGATATGTGGCACGATTACTTGGAGGGCCTGGAGGGGGCTCTTGCTTCCACGGGTCGCGTTCAGACTGCGGCAGAGTCAGATCGTATCTCGATGGCAGGCTTCAATAGCAGCAATGACCAGATTGGTGCTCGTGAACGACGTGCTTTTTTGGAACCCCAAGTTGAAATCAAGTTGTCGAATCGGATTCAAGCGTTCAATATCATGTATTCTTGATGTGAGAAAATCAAGTTGTCGTGTTGGCACCACCTCCTGTAGCACCTTCTCGAGCAGGCTGCTCGCAGTCTGTTTTCCATGTTTATACGGCAATTGTATGGTCAAGCTCCACTGCTGACCCTCGTTCTCACATTTTCATCGCAGATCATAAACATCCAATATGCCGATTATCGTGGACCAGCTGCGATCGGCTCACCGCTCGTTCATGGAGAACACGGACTCCCGGGTTGCCAAATGGCCACTCATGGGATCTCCGATGCAGGCTCTGACAATCGTTGCCGCCTATGTACTCTTCGTGAAGATCATCGGACCGATACATATGAGAGAACGCAAGCCTTACCAAGTGAAGAATCTCATTATAGCCTACAACGTTTGTATGGTTATTGCGAATGGCCTGTTCTTCGTATTCGGAGGCGCACAAACTTACCTCGGTGGAGGCTACTCCTGGTTCTGCCAACCACCAAATAGCGGGACGCAAGAGCAACAAATGACCGTTATCACCATTGGGTATTATTACATGATATTGAAGTTCGTCGAATTCATGGATACGGTTTTTTTTGTTCTCACGAAGAAATTCTCCCATGTCTCGCACCTACACGTTATCCATCATTCACTAGTCGCCTGCTCTGTCTGGCTGGGAGTAAATTTTGGAGCAACGGGTCAGAACGCTTTCTTTCCTCTCGTGAATTGCGTCATACACTTCATAATGTATTCGTATTATGCCATGGCCGCTCTGGGTCTTCAGAAGTACCTCTGGTGGAAGAGATACCTAACCCAACTGCAGATGTCTCAGTTCATCTCCCTCATCATCCATGGATCTATCCCCGTCTTCTACGACTGCGGCTTTCCGCCGTATTTTGGATACCTCACAATTTTCGAAGCGTCTCTGTTCTTCGCTCTCTTCTTCAATTTCTACTTGAAGACATATAGTAAAAAAGTTGCAGCTGCGAATAATAACAACGACACGGCCCGTCGTCTCAAAACTATCAAGGCTTCTTAAATGAGGTGAGAGTTCCAACACGTCAGCTCTGACACAGCTCCAGCCGAGAACGGATCGCCTGTCTTTCCCAGATATATTCCCTGTGCATTCTATGAGGTTCGACAGATGTCGCGATTTGTCGTAGGAAGCTCTTCCGAAATGATGCCTCGAGACTGTTAAACTTGAATGCTAGCGAGAGGTTAGGTGAGTTCGGAGGCTACGAGAGGGAAAATTGTCAAGCATGAGACTGGTTTAATAAACACAGAACTTGATGCAGCCCTGATCCAAGTCTTCTTGGCCGAAAGTCCCGATGTTGGTCCACATCTGGACATAAGACTCATAGACGAATTCTCCCAATCTGGAAATTGTGGAACTGAATCTCTGTCAGAAGACACTTCTCTGAGAATGTTTCGTGGAGATGACAGGAAGCTCGAGAAACTCCGGAATTCCAGGCTCATTTCCGAATGTCCCATCATTGGCGCATTCCCTTGCAGTTTCGGAATACCAACGCTCGTGGAGCTAAATCAGACAGGTGGGGAGGTTGACAGCAGAAAGATCCATAGCTACCGGAACCTTACGAACCTCCTCAGTTTGGCATTGGTCCGGAAACATACAGAAGTTTATGAATACCATGGGGCATTTCGTTGAGTCTTGAAAGTCTCGAGGAAGCTTGATATTGGATGCGCGAGGGTGGGGATCAAGCTCTGTCGCTCCGCGCTGCTCGAGAACCGGGGGTGCTCAGTTTACTGATCTGACTTCAGAGTTGAGAATCGGGCTGGGGTCTATGAAATCTCTCATCGCGGAAGGTTGCAAGAACAGATGCTGGACTCGCCGGCTTCTTATCACGATTGCTCACAGCATCCAGAGCTAGGTTTGGACTCTCAAACTCATCTGAAGCCTCCCGAGAGTTCGGCATACATTTCCCCGTATTCCTTGAATACCTTCCGAAGCAGTTCTCATTTGCTTCTTTGATCGTATCCATTTACCGCGCTGCAACCAAGTGCCACTCGACAAGTTTTCCTGACCTACCCATACCGATGTGCGGATAGTCTGGGAATCGATTTCATTCAGAGAACCAGCGATGATTTCGACGTCTAGATCATCTAACTCGACTGGTGACAATTGACGATTTCCGTAATCGATCGAGACAGGGTGGAGTTGTAGCCTCCAGGAATCGAGACTGACTTAAAACCGGGGCGCCGTTCGGATCCAGACTGCGGACTCCCGCAACCAGCCCTCAAGAATTCCATGATTAGCTAACTGAAGCAGGTTGTTCTTCCTCAACACTCGTGCGGAAAGGGCAGGGCTTCAAAGAAAGAGATGATGCTCAGGCGGCTGGTGCGACAGATTAGGTAGGACTGAATATCTTGCTGCTCTCTGCAATATGTGAGAATGAATTCAATTATTCCCCGCCTGTCGGAGCATAGATCATCATCGTCATTTCCATCTTTCGAGTTGTCTGCTCTCAGATAAGTTCTCTCCTCTCGACTCAGACTTCCCCCCGAGTCCCTGGAATCTTCTCCGGGACACCGCCGAATCCGCCATCCGAAAACGGTCTATCACGCGCGCGTTCCTCATCTGGGATAAGCACTGGAAACTGCCATTATCCACCTCCCGCGAGGGCGAAAGATTATCATCATCATCAGCGCCGCCATTTTCTTGCTGATTGTAAACATTCTCACCAACTTCTCAGGCGCGTTTCTCTACTGGAACGTTGCCCGTTGTTTAGCATACGTCCCTCCGTCCCAGCGGAGTAGTGCCGTCATTGCACGTTCCCGCGTTCCATATTAGAACGACACTCCTGGATTCTCGAATTCCGGGCCCTGCTGCGCGGCAAACATTCTCGTGTTCCCAAAGACCGGAAAATTCACACGCTCTTCATAAACTGCTTTTGCCGTCAGCAACGCTACCCCAGCACACGTTTCTAGTTTCTTGAGGGACTCACCTTTCCGCTCGGGTGCTCTCCTAATTCCGACATCGAATTCGGAGCAGCGTTATCGGCGCCGAGTAAGCTAACATGCTTCGGGAATGTTGGGGAATGAACTGCCGAGCCTTCTGTGACTAGAGCGTGATCCAGACTGAGAATTCTCAAGAGAATAGAGTTCGACAGTGGCTACCGATCGGTCATGAAGTTGCGAGGCTGTTGTTATTATTGCCATTATCCTGTGCAGCAACGTGAAAGCATCGAACACAGCCTCGCCGCAACTTCATAGTCTAGACTTCGATAGGTCGTGCGTTGACTGGGAATTCAGGTACGCGCGCCGAACCACGGAATCTACGGCAGGTCTGATGCCCATACTCTACGCGACGGGGAATTCCATAATAACTCAGACACCTTGTTTGAGCTTCATCCATATCAAGTTAGGAAACTACCTTTCGTACAATTTCGAGATCTTTGCATGCGTTCTTCTGCCAAATGTTAGGCTCCGCTGTCAGTGTAGTCAATTAGTACGGTTCTCAGTTCCAAGAGTAACTTCGAAGCATGCTGGTAGGAGGTAGAATCTAACGCCGGTGTATCAAATTCCAGCATGTCAGATGAGGATCAAAAAGCTGAGAACTGCGATCCTGCAGAAATGACAAGTCACGGTCAGGGTACAGAAACCGTCATCTCGCAAACGAACGGCGGTCCTGATTTACCGAAATCTGGTGAGTGAAAGTCCCGTGAGAGATCGCGTTCAGAATTTAGTCCGGAACCTAAACTGATCGGTTTGGCATCTTCTTTCAGATTCTACGGATCACCAAGAGTCTAAAGAACAGAACGCCAAGGCATCTACGCCCCCAAACGTGAGTTTGGTTCACGTTTGATTGCTTAAAATGTGTATCTTCCGATGGAACCTTTCCCGAATATTTCGATCGTGGGTTCTGCGGTATGAGATTTCGTATGATTTGATCGAGGGTTGCACCTAATCTCGTCTTCTGGATCCCTCAGGCACAGAATCAACAATCCTCGAGAGGAGTCTGTCGTGATTTTCTTCGGAATGTTTGCTTCCGGGGAGCCCAGTGTAAATTCGCACATCCTGGTGAGTCTTTAATCCTGCGGATTCCATTCTGACCTCCATAGATCTGAGCCTGTGTTTTCGGAATAAAAGAAGACGCATCAGAGTGAATGATAAGCCACTTCTTCCAGGAGATTCCGTTCACGGGGATTTGGTGTTTTGCCACGATTTCCAAAATCTCGGATGCAGTAGGTGCGTTGTCTTAATTGAGAGTATTCTTGCTTGCATTCGTTCTTCCGGGAGAAGAAGTTCCATTGCTGAACCTCACATTCCATAATATTCACAGAGCGGATTGTAAATTTGTACATGCTAGCAAGGACGATGAGAGACGCTACCATGAAAGCGGCAAACTTCCCCATAGTACAGGCAATCTCAGCTCTACAACGGACTCTTCGGAACCGATTTGTAAGGACTTCTTGAAGCGTGAGTATTTTTCTGCTTGCTCGAACCTACCTTCGAAAGGTTATGCATAGATTGTGTTCTATGAGACGGAAACTCCCCCATTGTACTTTGGTACCGAAAATGAGCTCAAATATGCGGACAAGAAGGCTTACTGGGAAATCTACAACCGCAGGACAATGTCATCGTGGTCGTCGCTGCAAATTCCGTCACGAACTAACCGCGGTCAACTCGAGCAGTGAGACCGGGGTCGGGTATGGCTACGTGCGAGATCCGGGCAACATCGCCCCCTACTACGAGGACAGGTCAGATTCCCTCGGAGGTTCTGTGTTCTAACAGAAGCTCCCTCGTTTCCAGCTGAGAATCTGGTGATCAGTCTGTGTCTGCCCGGGGAACCGATTCAGATCAATTCCCATATTTTCGATTCATCATCATATTGCGATAGTACAGGAGACAGATAGGCTCTTGTGAGACACTGCACTCATATGACGATGTGTTCCAGATTTCCGATTGAGAAAGACCCATACTCAGTCGCCAAGCCCACCGTCCGTTGCGTGGAAAGAACCATTGACAGAGAACGCTGGTCGCCCATCGGCCATAAGCGGCGGAGACCTTCAACCGGTGGTCCGATTTACGTGGAGGACGACCTGGTCGGGGGTCTTGAGCGGGAAAACCGGATTCTAAGAGTGCGTCTAGAAGACCTCCAGAAGCAGGTGGGTGCATCAGAAACGAGTTGGATCGGCAATAGCCTCCTCTGAAGTTCTGTGAAGCCATGATCGCCGCAATATTGCAATCGTCATTTCCAGGTGAAAGATCTGATGTCGACCAACGAGTTCTTGCTGCAACAGAACGCTGAGTTACGTATCGCCAAGCAGGCTCGAGTGTGTCAAGGCATGTCGGGGGCCGTGATGTCGAACGCAGTCATTCCTAACAGTACCCAGTTGATCACCAGCAACTTGACCACGGGACAAGTCAGCGCCTGTCCCATGCCAAACGGGGTCCTCCCAAGCGCAGTTCTGGGCGCCACCACACCCATCACATCCGAGCCCGTAGGGTTGGTGCCCGTGTCTTCGATCATCACCATGAGCTCGAGCACGACTCCTCTAGTGAGCGGATTCCCGATTGTCACGAGTCAGGGGCAACTACGATACAACCCGGCCAGGAATTGAATGCAAATCGATCCCGGCGAGATCCAACATGACTACATTCCGCCTGAGCCACAATGTCTCCCTCCTTGAGAACGGGAAACGACTCTGAAGACTGCGGATACGTGTGGCCGATCGACAGAGCTGATTCGCATGCGCGGGCAGCTCCCCGGAGCGCACAGAACGGGGCTGATACAGAGCCATCAACCGTTGAGGCAGAAAATGCACATGTTCCGATGAACTCCTCCGACACCGTCGGCCGTAAGGACTTGAGGCAGCTCAAATTGGTTGCTTACTATCGTTCCGACGAATCGTGTACATGTCGTGAGCTGTGTCTAGTAGAGATGAAAAAGCTGATGTGGGACGTCAAACGGAGTTGAGGATGATCGGTATTCGATACAGAAATCGGGTCGGCCCTCAGCGTAGGGCGCAGAGTGGGAAAGTATCGAGACTGTATATACAATGCTGTGAAGCCTGAAAACAAGCAGCTTCGATGTCGGTTTTCTAATGAATAAATGTCGTTACTTCGAACTGTTCGCTGTTGATGCATTGCGAGTGAGCCGAGGCTGTCGAGCGATGCAATCGAGTCTGCATCAGACATCAATTCCCGGAGAAAATGTGTAGATGTTGGAATAATCAAGGAACCCAGCAGAACCCTTGACGAATCGGAACCTATTGGCTGACTATCCAAAGCGGGAACTGATGCAAGAAAATAAAAAAACAGAATGACATTCAATCAAGGAATCAATCAATAGATAAAGTTCGAAGTTCGGGGATCAATTTCCGAACTCCGAAGTTCGGGAGTTCGTCACCTGGAACTTTGGAGTTCGGAAATTGATATATCCGTAGGATACGGCGAACGCTAGCTTCCACGCTGTTCGTTTCCCACCGTTCAGCGTCAAACGAGCGGTTCCAGGCGCACTGACTGCCAGCCGCTCGCGGTCTTCCCTCTCTCGATTTGAGGCGAGAGCGATCACCTCAGTAAGGTTGACGACAGCAACCTTATGAAGCAAAAGAGCAACTTTCCACCGTCTTCGACGAGATTCCACGCGGTTGTCTCCAGAATCGACATCGCGTGCACACACACTTGGTGTGATCAGTGGTGATCAGTGATCACGAACATTTGTTTACAGATGGAGCAGACTCTTTCGGAGAGAGTTGACAGCTGAGTTATTTGAAACCCGATTCCGCTTCGGAAAAACATCTCAGGTGACCGTCTTGACAGACCACGATTGGGAATCGAAAAGCTTTGAATATCTGGTCTCTTGATGAAACAAAGTGCGTGTGTCTTTCTCCGGGATTTCATCCTGCCGCGAGATGCTACCACGCTCTGCGTACCGTTCCAGAGGGAAACCCAGGCGAGAGAACCAATCTCCTCTTAGATGAACCGATGACTCAGAGTCCAGTGGAGAGATGACGTTGGCTTCGAGCTCCGGACGAGCTACAGGTGATGAAACTTGATCTCAGGTGCATCGTTGACCGCCCAGATCTCGGAGGAACGAAGAAATGGAGCTGGATCCGGCTCACGCTGATGCCGAAGAAAAGCCAAAGATTTCAGCGCGTGATTACCAAGTCGAGATCCTTCATAAGGCGCTGGAGAGCAACAAAATCGTCTGGCTTGGAACAGGAACGGGCAAGACCTTCATCTCGGTCTTGCTCATCAAAGAGTTGCTTCATCAAACTCAACCGGAAGGAGGAGACAAAAGAACCGTATTCCTCGCGCCGACTGTGCCACTGGTGAGTGTTCAGATGAAGTCGTTGATGCTTTTAAACTAAATTTGGGGGAGAATAAAGGGAGCCGGTCAGTCGCGGAGTTATAGATTCCTCAGCTCGCGGAAAGGGCGACCTCAATGTCTGTCTGAATCTTTTGCAGGTTAAGCAACAGGCGGCGGTTATCAGGATTCACGTTGAAACGAAAGTCGGCTGCTATACCGGTGGAGAACCAGTCGATAATTGGGACCGATATCAATGGCAACGGGAAATCAAGGAAAACAATGTGCTTGTGATGGTTCCGCAACTTCTCTCGGACATCCTCAACCAGAATTATATCTCCCTCGGGGATCTCAATCTAATGATTTTCGACGAGTGCCATGCCGCCACCGGGAACAGCTGCTACGTTCAGATTATGCAGAACCACTACGTCCCCACGGACCCCAAGAAACGACCCAAGATCCTGGGCCTGACCGCTTCTGTTCTCAACAAGAAGGTGAAATTGACTCAGGTGAAATCTGAGATCAGGGATCTCTGCGCTCGGCTGGATTCTACGCTGGCGACATCTTCGACCGCCACTGGCTTTGGGACAATGCCCAACGAAGTCGTAATCCGCTACGTCGCAAGCAGCGAGATCACCGCTTTCGCCAACAAGGCATCGCCGAGAAGTGGGAACTTCAGCGAACAGATGAAGAATTTACTCACAGACGTAGGTCCTTATGGTGCCCTGAAATCTCTGGAGCATAGGCGCCAGCACACACAGCATCTTCTAGACGTGGGACTCGCGGATACGAAGCGTCTGAAGGATCTGGGGATACTCTTCTCCGACATAGATGCGGCATACTCGACTGTGGAACGGCATTTTCGCCAAATCCGAGAGAAGAAGATCCAAAATCCCTATTTGGTGCTGAAGACGAAGCCGAACTCGGCCGAATCAGAGTCCCTCATCGACGAATTGGAGGTTTCGGTCCCGCCCAGGGTCGAGCGCTTGCTGGAAATACTCGAAACTCTTCACAATTTCGAAAGGAACCTGTGCTGCGTGATCTTCGCTCAAGAGCGCTACACTGTATTCGCTCTTTGGTGCTTGCTGAAAACACTTTCGCTGAAATACAAAGAACGTTTCGGCTTCATCCGACCAGGTTTTGTCATGGGGGGACAGAATTCATCCTTCAAAACAGAGGAAAAAAAGATTATCGATTTCGCTGATGAGCGCTTCGCCGATGAGGGTTCGACGTTGGATAATTTCAGGTGAGGAAATATATTCCGGATCCTCTATCATCTGAGTAACATTACACTCTCAATGATTCATATTCTCCTCTTCCCAGGAAAGGTACTCTGAACGTTCTGGTAGCAACATCTGTGATCGAGGAAGGCGTCGATGTGCCTCAGTGCAATTTAGTTCTGAAAATGGGCGAGAACATGAACTTGAAAAGTTATGTTCAGTGCCGCGGACGAGCTCGAGCCAAGCCAGCAATCTATGCGATACTCACATCCGAGGCTAGAAGCCCGCAGGTGAGCCTAGAATTCCTCCACATTCTTGATTGGTCCGTAGGTCATTTCTTCACGTTGGACCCGTGTTGTCAGCTTTGTTGAGTTGAAGAGCCCAGATCCAAGAAGTCGTTATTCCAACTTCTCCAAAATTGGAATAATTGTTGGAGAAAGTATGAAGGATTTGTGAGACAAGAGAAAAGACGGCTACTTCTGCGCGAATCTGCAGAGCTCAACGAATTCACCAATATTGATTGTTCCTTCATTATTCAAAGGTGGAAGAGGAAATCGTAAACTTCAAGGTAGCGGAGGACGTAATCGCGGAATACTGTAGAGAGAACGACATGGACGACATAAGCGGCGCAGAAGTTGAGCTGGCTTTAGCGAGCGATCCAGATCTTCCGACGCTATACGCGAATCCGGACGATCCCGAAAACTCAGCGATGATAACCGCACAATCAGCCCGGAGTGTTCTTCAATGGTACTGTGATACACTTGGTACCGATAGATACCAGGTGCAGCGGCCGCAGTTCACGGAAATCAGTCGCCCCTCGATCGCCGTGAACAAAGAGGATAGGAGGTGCAGTATTCTCCTACCCGAGGCATCGAAGCTCTTCCCCGAAGTAGTGCACGGCGAATGGCTATCAACGAAAGTCAAAGCTCGCGTTTCGGCTGCTCTGAAGACATGCAAGCGTTTGTACGAGTTGGATGAACTGACTGAAGATCTCGTTCCGCGAAAACGTCCGAAACCGAACACTTATATTTGGACCGACGACCAAGTTTCAGACGAAGTCAAGGAGCTCTTCGACGGAAACACTATCCAACAAAAGTCTGGAATTCTCACCCAACGGGCCATGTCGCGGGAATTGACGCCCTCGCATTATCCACTGCTCCCTGCAAAAGCGACCGTCTATGTTTTCCGATTGCGATTAGACGTCCCGTTGAACGATGTACATTCGCACATGAGAACGTTCGATCCCGAAGCGGAAGAACTGTGCTTCGGTCTCCTGACCTTCGCCCCGAGCTGCCCCACAAATGTACCTGATTTCCCAATCTTCACCCGGAACGGTCGTGAAGTGGTACAGATCGACGTTCTACTGGACGTCGTTGTCACTCATGAGCTCTGGGTCATGTGTACCAAGTTCCACGAATACGTCATGCAAAGAGTTTGCCGCATCTGCGATTCGGAGTTCGATCCAGCCCTCGCGCCCGTGTACGTTCCCGTGCGATCGGGGACAGTTGATATCGAGCTCCTTCGAAATATTTACTTTAAAGAAAAACAGAACGTGAGCTTGAACTCCGTGGTCACGCGCAAATTCGAGGACGGAGAGCGCAGTTTCTTCATACGAGAGATCCTTCACAGCGCAAAAGGGTCGGAGCTTTGCTTGGAAAGAATTCCAAAGAACCTTGATTTTTCGCGGAATGCCTTCAAGGAGAAGACTAAATTCAAGGAAATCACCAGTGAGGAAAAGAAAGCGGAGTACGCCGTACCCGTCGTTTCTTGCGAGGTAGAATTTCTCTCAGCGCCTCAGTGGAGCAAAGCACGTACCCTTCCCATATGTACTCATCGCTTGAATCGACTTCTGATCGCGGAGCAGTATAGAACCGACATCGCCGGAGCAGAAGTCAGACACGGCGAACAACAGCGATGGCCTGCGATGGTTGAAGATAATCTCTCACGACGTCAGGACGCGCTCCCAAGAGTTTCGTCAGCAGAGTTGAAGTTCATCAGAGAAGTGGAAAACCCAGCTGGGCCTTCCCCGACAGACATTCTCACGGCATTGACTCCTTTATCAGCCCAGGACATCGTCAATTCGGAACGTTTCGAAGTCCTAGGAGACGCTTTCCTCAAAATCGCAATCACTCTCCATCTTTTCCCGAACAAGGAACTGTCGGACGAGGGTAT
This sequence comes from Neoseiulus californicus, assembly GCA_028455905.1. Taxonomy (NCBI): domain Eukaryota; kingdom Metazoa; phylum Arthropoda; class Arachnida; order Mesostigmata; family Phytoseiidae; genus Neoseiulus; species Neoseiulus californicus. Next base: position 4,281,033 of record JAMQGS010000007.1, read on the forward strand.
ACTGACCGCGGAAAGATGCCGTCTCAACTCTAACATGAACCTACTATCACTGGCTGTTCCCAAAAGACTTCACGAGGCCGTGGAGAGCCGCAAATTCTCCATCGAAGCATCTTTCCGCCCACCTGGTGCCATCATCCAGGATGAGGAGAAGTTGCGAAGACTGGAGTTCCAGAAGTACAAAAGCAAAATCTGCGCGGACTCGGTGGAAGCGATGATCGGAGTTTACCTCGAAAGATCTGGACCTGTCGGCGCGCTAGAATTTCTGCGATACCTAGGATTACGGCTGGGTTGCAAAGGGTCCGGGAGTTTCCTGTCTCGATTTGATCTTTCCTACGACCCTTATGTGGTGAAGAGTCGGGGCTCTGTGGAAGGCGCACTCAGGAAGCATTCTAGTGAGATGAACCGTGTGGAAGGTATATTGGGCTACAATTTCAAAAATCGCTTGTACCTGCTTGAGGCGTTGACCCACCAGTCATTCCAATACCAGAGGGTCACTCGTTCTTATGAGCGGCTCGAATTCCTCGGAGACGCTGTCATCGACTATCTGGTGTCCTGCTTTATTTTCACAAACAATCCTCACCTGAACCCGGGACAGATGACTTCGGTTCGATCCGCTCTGGTCTGTAACAACCAGTTCGCGCTTATAACGACAAGAACTAAGCTTACAAAGAGTTTGCTCCATCATTCACCGCTTCTGTTCCGCGCCTCGGCTGCCTTCACGATCAAGAGAGATAAGTCGCCTGGGACGTTGATTGGAGAGGATGAGACTGACGATTTCGATCTCATCAACGTGCCGAAACCTTTCGGAGATCTTCTGGAGAGTCTTATAGGTGCGGTTTTCATCGACTCTGGACTTGACTTCGCGGTAAGCTGGGAAGTCTTTCGGAGGCTTATCACCGATGAAGTCCTGATAGGAACTCTGAAAAACAACCCCCGGAATCCCATTCAAGTTCTCGAAGAGAAGTTCCCGACAAAGTGCAAGTACGGAGATGTTGACATCCAGAAAGACAAACGGGTAAAAATGAGTTTAGATATAGGAAGTAAACACTTCAGCACAATCTCTCGGAACAAGAAAACGGCAAAACTGACTCTGGCCAAGATGGCTCTGCAAGCACTCTGCGTCGAGGCTGATGCTGTAGATAACGAACAGGACGTCATGGCCGCTCTCGCCAACGAATTGACTCTGGGTTGACGCCCGCAAATTTATGTTCCCGAATCTACCTGCGGTATGACGTTGACAGTGATTTTATCGTTGAGTTCTCATGAACCTAGGGACTCTCATGCTTCATCCCCTCATTTCATTCAAACATTCAGAATGGACTTCAGTTTACTCTTCTCAATAGTCAAGTGTTCAACGCGAATTTTGTTACTCCGAAAGTCTCGAGGACAGTAAGCGTATACGAACTCCAAATGTTTTCTTCTCATTGATGAAGAAAATGATGATATAAAGAATTTCAGCCCCAAATGTGAGGAGAAGGTTCTGCCCAATAAAGTCATTATCCCCTTCCGTAACAGGCGTCGTACAGTTTTGGGGTCACGCCATGGTGGACTCATGAGCAAACCACGACAAGTCTATCCGAGTGGCTTCTCTGCCCGGCTGATTTCTGCCGCCAGGTCGCTCCGGGTCGTGAATGAGGGTCATTTAGTTGCGTCGCGGCATTGGCAGTGCCTCCGCAGTTAGAGGATTCAATCACTGATTCAAAAAAAATCCATATCGTCCATATTGACTCCCAGGGGTCGATTCTTTCCATCGAGGGCTCTACGAAAGTCGAAAGAAGATATGGGCGTCGATGATCAGACTACGTCGACCTAGACTAGAGGGGTTTAGGTATTTGTCCCCACTGAGAGATACAGGCAAAACATCGCAACAGCTAAATCGTTGCTAGACTGCATGCTCCGGGAGCATGCAGTCTCCCAGAATAAACTCCATCTGCTCTCGGTAGGACGCCATGAGTTCAAGCTCGCATTCGAATCGGCTTCGGCGCATGTTCCACCGTATCACACAGCACCGGCGCAAAATGCCGAGCTCCGCTCGCATGCGCGTCGGCCTCAACCCGGGGCTAGGAAGGGATTCGGGATTTGAGTCTTGTAAGCACTGATCTACAGAATATTGGTGGTCCTTTCCTGTTCGATAGCTGTGCGACTTCTATGATTTCGGCTCCTTGCAGAACCGCCCGTGACTTACTGCGGGAAGGGGGCGGATCCGGGAGTTATTCACGCAGGGGAGTCCCCTATTCTGGACGCAACCCCTGAGGAAGGATCTTTCCTGACGGAAATTTCCTTGGAATCGGCTTCCTCCCTCAAATCGCGGGCGGTTTCACGGAAGAGCCGAATTCCGGGAGATCGGAGGGTGAATTTTTCCCCAAATCGGTCGAAGCTTTCAATTACTTAGTATGTATAGGAGCCTGAAGATCAGGTTTCCGATACGAATCGAATGCCACTCGATTGGACCCGGCTCGTTAAGAACCATCCCATGCTGGGGCTAGAGGGGAGAGGAGTCGAAACTGCATCAGTCCTGGGAAAAGAGTTTCTGTCAATGGGGTCAATATTATTCCAATCAGGACTCCCACAGATTGATGTGACGAACTCGGACATCGGCGGGGAATCCCTGTCCCTGTCTGCCCCATCCCGCCGCGTCCGCCGAGGAATCGGTCAAGCTGACAGTGTGAACACCGATTTATTCGAGTGTATGTTCTTTATTGTACGATTCCAAAGCATGACCAGACCTCAGGACCTCATTGCTCGAGCCTCCTGCATGAGACTCAGTGATTCGTGAATGTGCACGAGCTTCCAGACCCCCAGGAATAAGCATGCAAATACGCTTCTCAAAATCGAAGTGAGCGCAAGTATTGTGGCTCGCGAATAAGACTTCATATAAAGATCCAATTCGTTGAAACACCGCTCCTGGAAGGCAACGTAAGGTTGCGTGCTAGATCATCCTCAAGATCCTTGCGAGCCCCCGGCGGATTGAGACGAATCGCAACACATCGTTCACTTGTTAGCTCCGTCCTCGAAGTACATGAAGTCGATCAGCATAGCGGCACCGATAAGAGTGGCTTTCAGTCGAACATCAAGATCCATTGGGAATGTAATACCGAAATTGTCGGAGTCGGTGAACATTTCATGGAGCAGGCCGCTCCATTTTTTCGTAATGTTCCCTACGACGCGCTCGTCGAGAGCGGATATGACTGCGAATTCAACATTGCCGCAGAAGATACAAGAGCAAATCGCACCCTCAATGCGGAAGAGGACGTTCTCCTGGTTGTCGCGGACAGTGAACTTCGGTGCAAGTATGGACCACTCTTGGTACACGAAGCCGATGATGCTGCCGAACGGCGTGGCAACTTCTATCCTCTGCAGAAAGCACGGACACAGGCAAGACGAGCTACGAAAGGGTCTACGAAGATGTAGAACCTGGAAAGTGACACGATTCGCAAAGCCAGCACCGAACACACCCGATCAGCTAATTGGCAACGAACAAGGAACGTGATTCGGACTCGTGTTCGCTATGGAACACGCCTGGTTATCCCATCGAGGAGCCATCACTAACCTCACGCCCAATGTTGTCTTGAAGCTTCATGTTGAACGGACGGCCAGAACCGCAAACGTTGCGGGTACAGCAATCGGTCTCTTCATAAGCGCAGTAAATCTGAAAAAAATCCTCAAGGCTCACGTAGGTTATCAGGGTCATTGTTTGGAAAGCATGCCGAAACTTCAGACTTGCCTGGTGTCCCATCGAGTTATTCACTGAGTATCTGTTGTTCGTTTCACACCCACAAATTATTTCACAAGCTTCAACGTGTTGCTTTATGAGTAACTTATCTATCGTCGAGAGATGCTCAAGACCTGAAGTTGAAGCCAACAACCCTCCAGGATTCAGTACCATGCACTCACTGCCGAAAAAAAACCGCTTACAAATGAGGGGATTCGGCTCCGTAGTGGAGAAATACACCTCTGAAATCAGAAAAGTAGTCGGGGCACTCACGGATTCGGGGGCTGGGTTATCGGCTCGTGTAGCTCTGGGGGAAACGCGGGGGCAACTTGCCGCTTCATGCTGTCCCGCCGATGTCCAGCCGTTCAGTTCTAGTGCACGTTCGTCAGTGAGTGTAGGGAATCCATGCGTGGGGAGGCTTCGACATTCACGGCCCTCTCGGTCGATAAATGATCAGCGTCGGCGAACCTTTCGAAGATCACGGGAGAAATGGAAATGCAGTCTATTGTCGGGACTGAAGTCGAAACATTCTCGGACGCTTAGAGCAGCTTTTGATTGACTCTGTCGATGACAAGCTCACGATCATTTGGAAAAAAACTTCGCTGGATGGCAGAAGGAGTCCTAATCAGCGGCGTATCCAGCCCAGAGCGTACCTGGGGTGACCTCTGGATGGGATTGGGAGATTTATTCGAGGATTAGGACGCTTTCGAGGAGCTACTACTGCTGGAGCGGAGTTCCTCTGATTGCCACCCGCAATCATCCTGTTTCAAAATGCATGGTATTCTGCCGTAGTCCGCGTAGTGATTTCAGCCTGCTGAATCCGCTATCGACCTCCCCTAGGGTTGCGCATCTGTTCCGCAGAGTGAAGATTTTTGCTCCTTATCCTGACTCTTCGAAGAAGAACGCTGATGAGGGTTGGGTCGACATGCGGGACCGTCCTGGGCGACATTTTCGGAGACTGTCCCGGACGGTACCTACCCTGGTGATGCCGGCGCCGCTGATCCCCCGATGTCTCAATGTCAGCAGAGGCAGCGCTTCGCAAGACGCCCCACCGAAGACAACGAGGAACGTAGTCAAGTGTCCGTGTCCCGGACCGCAGGCGCGTGTATAATCAATCAATGTTTATTCGCTCAAATGGAGCATCGGTATAAAAGTATATAAGAATTCGTATAAATATGTACATACGATTATGTCGACTAGATCTTCGAGAGTCACAACGGCTTTACCCCATGCAGACTGTTGAGGGACCTCACTTCCTCACAAACTCCCGCGTGATAGGTTGGGCAGTGGCTTCCACACCTCCTACAGCGGCAATCCGGCGACACTTCATGGTGTCCCGGTGTTAAACAAAGGACATGATGAAGTCCATGTACCGCGTATCTAGTTACAATGTGTCTACTAGTTCTTCCGGGGCCCTTCCATTCGTGTCTTCGCATGGCTTCGGTGCCGAAGAATTCCGCATCGACCTCGTCGAACTTCCTCTCCCATCGGTGTATGCATTCGCGGTAAGCGTCGGTGTGGGGTAGCCTGAAACGTCTCACGAGGTCCTCAGTGAATGTCGGGGTACCTGCGAGAAGATATGCGAGTCGATTTCTCGTTGACGTGTGGAGGCGGAGTACACGTTTGATGAAACAGGCCTTCATCCTGTCGAACGTCTCAAGGTCCCTGACTGCGAGATCCTGCCAGATCACCTCGATTCCGAATGACGCGACAGGTGCGACTTTAATATCGAAGAGTTTGAGTGCGGTGGAGATCGATAGAAGGTGAGGGTTCTCAATTGACCACATTGCTAATATGGCGCGTATAGCAGGCGCGTATAGCAGGCGCTTATATAGAGGGTGATTAGAAGGGACTGAGCGGGGTTCGACTCCCCCTATAGAGTTTCTGAGTTCACACTATCTAAGCTGGAAGTTTCGATCGAGCAACCGATTTTTCGAATTTTGAACACGAAGCCCCTTGAGAGAAAAAAATTACAGAATTCGGAGCCGAACCTCGCCGTCAATACGATCGTCGCCCGCGAGGGTGGTGCATTCACGGCTCATCCAACCTCGGCTTCGGCGATTCTCCCCCCTTCAAAGCTCCTTTTTGCCATTGACCGCAGGTTCTGACCTTCACTTCTCCCTACCCCAGCCTATCCCGCTCGCTTAGGACTTAGGAGACTTAGGAATCAAAACACCGTTCTTCAAGTTGAGTTTCAGTGTACTCGATTTGCACGTTTGCTTTATTTTCCATCGTTCCTCTTGTTACCATCGTTTCCATTTCCATAGTAATAGCAATAATAATAATTATCGTCATTATTGTTTCCTTGGTCGTCGACATTCTCATAATCCTCATCCCGATCATAATTATCTTAAACATCTCATGTCGATCGATATCACGATGCTTACAAACGGTGGTTGGTTATACTCGATTCGAGCCACCATCTAGAGCCATTCGTCATCTGCACACGCCTCCTTCGCCTCCTACCTTTCATTTCGATCTCATTTTTACTGTTCGTCACGCTGTGGTTATACAGTCAGAAAACACATCGACCTTTCTCCCTTGATCGAAACTTGAGTCAGCCGTGAATTGCTCGTTCGATCGATGGGATGTTTCACCGGCGGGGTCGGGACTTCGGCCAAACCTCATTTCTGTTCATGTTTTGCCACTTGTTTCCGTCCAGTGAAGTTCAGTTGTGTGAGCTGTCTTTGAATCGTGTCTCAATCGTGATCGTTTTCTCATCATTCTTCGTATTACAACAATCTTACATTGTAGATGTCAGTCATGTGGTGGTTCTTCATGTTCAAATCGAGCCTCATCCGTCAGGCCTCGAATCATAGGATACATCGCGATGATAATGGTTCATACCATACTGAAGAAGTATGTCTTGAGAGGGTCAAAGCGTATATCCTGATAAGAGTTATTGGGTGATTGAACACGTTGTCTAGATTCATTGTGATTCACATGTTCACCACAGCAGAATGCCGTTCAATCATTGGTAAGCGATGCTGGAGCATCGAGAAAAGCAAGAGTTGGTGGACCAACCACTGGAAGGTGAGAACCTTAGTTCCAATTGTTTCCGGCTATGTGTTTCGCAATATAATATATGTATTTTTTCATATATATAATATTTATATATATATTTATATGTGTTTTTGTCGTTCATCCACTCCATCGTCTGTTATCTCTGCTGTCATCTCTCGAACTCCGCCCGGTCTCTCGTTTTCAATTGATTCACTAACTGGATGGGGTGGCGTTTCCGAACTTGCGGGAGAGGATCGGAGAGAAAGTGGAACAGTGGAGTGATATTTCTATCAACGTTAAGGCATGTTCTCAAGAGTCAATCCATCATTGTTTTTCCATTGTTTATTTGTCCCAGAAATCGCTCCGATGAAATTTTGATCCGCAATGACTTCGCGACTGTTGTGAATCCGCAATCGTTTCTATCCCGACGACGTTTCCATCGCTGTCTCCGCCATATACTCGGATGAAGTACCGACTCGTTCCACTTCGTCTGAATTGGGTTTCTCCTCCTACTTCTCCTCCTCGTAATCTGTCAAGTGTGTTTGTTGATTTCATAATCCTTCCACGACTCTTTTCGCCATTATGGAACTCGAGAGTTTCCGAGCAAGTTTCGTTTTGTATTCGTTCTGACGTATTGGATACGCTCTTTTACACTTTCTCCCTCTTTTGTGGTAGCAATCATCATCTTGTTAGTTATCATCGTCCTCACCATCACTATTTCATTATCGTAAGTAGGCTTCATGTACGCGGTCCCAAGATCAATCAAGAAGAAAAATGATATTTCTCAAGATGGGTAGTTAGATATATGGGATAAGGATTAATAGATAATTCATCTGCCAGTCAGTTAAATCGACAGATAATTGGATATATATCCGGAGTTCGTGGCCTTCTCAGAATCGTGGTCTCCATCGTTATGTTCAGCAGCGGCGTTTTCATTGTCACGCCTACATATACCCGGAGCCTGATGACCTCGCCACCGGACAGTTCATCTCCATCGTTTACAATTGCGGAGAATCGGGATTTGTTTTGTGTTAAGGATCAACTTTTTTTTACAATCGATCCAGCTCTCGACAATGTCCGCAGCAATATTCACCAGAATCTCAAACATGATTCAAATTATATTTCAGTTGTATCCAGTGTTGTCATTATTATTATTATTTTCGGTATATTCTTACTGTATAATAATGAATGGTCGGTTGTTTGAGAGAACGTCGGTCTCCGAGAACACCGCTCGCTATCTCGCAGTGATTTTGAAACACTTTATTGGCTTGCAAAGCTTTCTGAATTTTTGACATAATATTTCGAAGAGGATATTTCAAAGCGGTTCACATGGTCCATCACTCCAAGCACCCATCCAGGCTCACATTCATTCATCCATCAATCCATCCATCCATACATCCAGTATATGAATCAACGGGTCTAGAGTGTACTCTATCAATCATTGATCATCCATTCACCAAGAGATACTCCAAAAATGATCAATACTTCAGGGTTCTGACTTGAGAATCGAAGATAAGAATAACAACGCAGGGAGAACGGGCGACTGTGTTCCGCTTCTGAGCTGTCGTTCGATCGCGTGAAGCGAACCACCGCAGTAGAGGTGGTGTTGTAACGCAGTGAGTTTTCGATGGAAAACCATCCACCCGATTACACAACGGCTCTTCAAAAGTTTGAGGAGAAGCCGCGGTTTCTGAACTCGAAGACGAGAGAGAGAGAGAGAACACAAAATTATGGATCGAAGCGTAACATAAAGTTTTCTTTTCATTTCGCATCATTCAAAATAACAATTTCTTCTCGAAGCCGGAGATCGTTGTAGTCACTACCTCGTGCTCACATAAAATCATGTTTCAGAATCATTGACATTTTTTCATCAGTTCAGTGTCTTCGTTCGATCCTGCGGGGGGTGTCCTCGTAGACCGTGCGCCACACGCTGGATCTTCATTTAATCATCATCATTAACGTTCAGAATATCATCAAGTTGAAATACCATCATGTCCATCCTTATCTTCAATCTTATATCATCATCATCACCGTCGTCTCCGACGATGATTTCCCAATAGACGTTTTGTTAGAAGTGTTAGCTGTCGGTTGATTTTGATCGTAACGTCCATCATCTCTTTCTTCGCGTAAGTTTCCAAAGGGTTTGTATTCGGTGTTCCCATTCCCGATGGCAATCCACAGCGTTGTCTGTGTTCTCAGCGTAGGTTCAGGTAAATGTTTCACGGCAGTGGCCTTTCGGGGGCTGGTGCCGAAATACTGGAGCACTAGCTTTCGTCTGATTAACGATGTGTCAAGATCTGCGGAGAATCCACGAACCCAATTTTTTTCCAAAACAATCCGACTTGAAAACTTGTGCGCCGACCTGGGCACCACACCTCCCGAAGACTGTTTGTAGAAAGAGTTTAGTGAGTGTCGACTCGGTTGTTGTTTTGCTGTTGTTGTTCTCGATGTTGGTGTGGATGTTGTTGTGGTGGTGGTGGTCTGGTCGTCGTCGTCGTCTTATTCATTTTTAGCGTCGATCTTGCTGTCTCTCTTCATTTCTAGCTCTCGTTTTTGTTGATATCCGCTTAGGTACCTCTGCAAACCTCCCGAGTTCTTATCAAGCCGAGTTTTCTGTTTGACGCTGGAGTTGCACAGGAGTCGACAGCAAGACGATTCTTCGAAAACTCGATTCCCAGTGAGGCTCAAGAGACAATGGAATGACAATGATGATATAACAGCTTCAACGTTGGGTACGGTTATTCATCTTATCGTTATTATTATCATTATTATTATTATCTTTTCGCTGTAGAAAAAAGACTAATTTTTTTGCTCTCAACTCCGTTTCAACTCTCGCTCGCTTTCTCACATAGTCGCTTTCTCTCGGCATTACGTTTTGTCCTGGTACTCTCGCTTTTTCTCCGTTTTCTTTTCTTGCCGTTTGTCTCAATTTGGGCCAGTGGCTCCCTTCAGTACACGAGGGAGTGTCGGTATTTCCGCTAGGGGCGTCCGGAATCCGACACTCGGAACCTCTTCTGGCAGCTGACCATTTGTTGTGTTCGCCTAAATTCGTACACTTCCCAAAAATCAATAATATCTGTCTTGTCGCCGGAATAGAGAAATGTTCCGACTTCCATTCGTCCTTTACGGTAGTTCTGATGATGGTCGTGTCAATGAGAACTCGGAGGCGACCGGAGCTTCGGAAGCTGAATCGAATCAGCCGGATAGGCAGATATCAGGATATACAGCCAGCCAGTCAATCAATCGTCAGTCAGTCAGATCCCCCCCACCGACCCAGCCACCCATCCCGTCCATGAGCTAGAGCCCAGCATTACTTGTACTTCGGCGTGTGGGAAGTCCAGCGAGCAGATGAATACAAGGACATACAAGGTATCGATGGATAGTTCAGATAGATAGACGATAGTAGATTGATAGTGGATAGATATCATTCAGTCAGACAGTTAGATTAGATTAGATAAGATTGATAGATACACAGATTGATCGATCTTGACACCGGCATTGCGGTCAGAGGCTCGGAAGGCTTACAGGAAAGCTATACGCAAGACGGTAAAGTGCCGTTCGGCTATGTTCAGGGTCGCCCTGCAAATCTCCGAGCTATGGAGTTGGGCTACCCTACGCGTTGTGCCTCGGGATGAGAGGGGCAGTTCGGTCGTGACCCGAGACACGTTGCGAAGGCGTGACATTCTGCTCGTCTAAATCAATCTCTGCGCTCCGCTAGTTGTTTTTCGTGCTCAAGAGCGCTCTGGATGATCTTCTTGCAAGATTTTCGTATGCTATGCCGCAACCTTTATCTGCCGCCCCTGGGGCGGCAGTTCTGGTTGGTTGATTGGCTTTGTATTTCTTGTTTTAGTTGTTTCAATTGTTGTTGTCGTGGTCGTCGACGTGATGTCTGTCTCATAGATGTCCGCGGGGAACGATTTCGTCGGGGACTTGAGTATAGAATACCGGATTACTATCAGAATCCGGCGAACCAGGGCCTCTCGGAATCGAGGAAACCGTTCGCCAACCCCGAAACCCTTGGCAGCAGAAGAAGTTCCATTCAGCAGCTCGTTTCGACAACCTCGTGTATGGCACGGTGGTTTAGCGAAGACGCTTCCACCAGCAATAATTTATCACATAGACCCGGCATTCAGTCAATCCGTCCGTCCGTCCGTCCGTCCGTGTGTCCAAACCGAATTTCGAAATGTTAAAACCGAACGGTAGATTCTCCCAAGAACATAATTTGCAAGTGTTGAGGTCAGAGTTTCAGGTTTATTGACGGAACAGAAATCCGGGAGGAACAGAATTGAAGTGATAGAACTGTTGGTGAGCAGTTTCAGCGGACAGGGAACTATCAACCCAGTCTCGAGGTGATTTCCAGAACTTGAATAGTGATCCATGGGGAATCGGACGTTCCGCACAATCAGCGAACGTATGCTTGAGTTGACGGACAATTGGGAGAGTGGAGGGTCCATTCCTCTGGCTGGCCGACCATCGACCGTTCATCCCGGTGGGCCTGGTGTGGCGCCGCCCGCCCGGGCTCGGTCGACCGTAAGCCGGCGAGCGTCGACGGCACTCGAAGTTTATGTCATCGCGAACGTCGCGCCATAAAACAATCGCCGACTCGGGTTTCGCTTGCCAAAATGACCAACTGATGGGGCAGCTTCCGGTGCGGAGCGATTCGGGAGCGTCGAACGCGCCCCCCGAGACCGCTGGCTTCCAGGTTCCGTTTCTGTATCGGACCCGCTTGTTCGATGCGATGTTGTTCGCGTTCCGACACGATTCGCTAAATTTGGTGGTGCCCTCTATCTTGAGATGTTTGCGTGGCCGTCAGTCGGTCCATTTGTGTTTTTGTTTTTCTGTGTAGGTGTGTATTTGTGTGAATGTATGCGCGTTTTGTTGGTCGTTTGCATGTTTTGGTTTTACGCCAACAGAACTGTTATCATCAAGTGTCGAATAGTTTCGCTGATTTCGCACTTATCAACACTTCGCGCTACAGTTGCTGTTCCCGACATGCTTTGAATGAATGAAATGTCTTCTCCTCCCTCTGATATAGAAACCATCGTCGTCGCAATGAACAAATCATGTTCTTCTTCTACGTGCTTTCCCGAACGCCGTCCAGTCGACGCATTTCGGAACTAGAGACGTTCGGTTCCTTTTCCATAGCAAGAAGTATGGATAGCAGAATTTTTTTGTTTGCTAAGAGTTTCTGTTTGTGTGTCTGTGTTGAACGAGTTTTGCTTCCACGGGTTTCCGTGAGACTAGATTCCGTGACATTGGAAATTTGGTAAGACTCGTAAGTTGTGACTTGGGAACTGAGTTCCATCAGTATGTATTTTCCGAATTTCGCCCGTTTCAATCGTGTTCCCATGTAAATGTGTCTATACCAGAGTCATCATCGTGTTCATGCATCTCCCACTTGACTTGTTTCTTGCTTTTCTTCTTCCTCTGTTGATCCCTCTTGCGTCGAAAGAACTGAACCTATAGTCTTCTCCGTACCCTTGTCACCAATAGTTGAACTAATATGCTTGTTGAACGTTAGCGGAGAATCAAGTTCAATTCCAAATCTTCAAGAACGAATCCCATGAGCCGGTGGCCACGGCCATTCCGTCTTCTGTTACGCCGAGACAAGATACACGGTTATCATGACCAGCTAGCACTCCTGCGAGAAGAAAAACAAAACACGAATTAGAAAAAATAGTTCCACCGCCCAATCCGAAAGGACGAGGGGCAATTCTTGTACTCCTGTAGAATACCGAAATCGCGGTAACTGTATCAAGAAACTCACCAGCTCGCTCGGCTTTCATCGAGTCCCACACATTGCAGTTAAAGTCATCGTAGCCGGCGAGCAGCAGTCTTCCGGATCTTGAGAATGCCACTGATGTGATACCGCATATGATGTTATCGTGAGAGTAAAGTGCCAACTCTTGATCGGCGCGAAGGTCGAAGAGTCGACATGTTGCGTCGTCGGAGCCCGTCGCGAAAGCGAAACCGTTAGGGAAGAAGGTGACTGCGTTGATGTCCGATTCGTGGCCAGGGAACGTTTGTTTGCACAGGCCATCACGGACATCCCACAGTTTGGCGGAGGCATCGCACGCTCCCGACACAAAGGTACGCATATCAGGTGCCAGCGAAAGCGACATGACATCGCCCGTGTGCCCCATGAACGACGTACACTGCTGGCCCGTCTCAATGTCCCACAACGCGCAAGTCATGTCCCCAGATGAGGTGACGATCTGCGTGTCGTCGAGGAATCTGCAACAGGAAAGATAGCCCGTGTGTCCGGGCAGCTCTCGTGAAACGCGTACGTTCCCTGCAATGAAAAACTCCCAGTTACCATCATGCGAACGAGGAGCGGCAGGTACCGTAGGGATGTAATCCGGATATCACGCGTACTGGGTTCGTGACGGAGATTTCTCCGTCGCAGCAAAACACAGAGCAGCAATGAAGGAGGCGAAATCGGAGGAATAACCGTGTAGACGAAGAAAACGCTTACCTTCCCGCGTTTTGAGACTGTAAATCGAGCAGATGTTGTCAAGGCCTCCGCAGGCCACGTATGAGCCGGACGGCGCGTAGGCACAAGTCATCACCCACGACGATCGTAGCGGGATCGCATGCACCTTGTTAGTTGTGTATGCATCCCATACGATCAGCTTGCCGTCTTGCGATGCCGACACGAGGTAGCGGGAATCACTGCCCCAGTGCATCGCGTAGATTTTAGCCAGGTGGCCACGGAGTGTCCTTCTTGTGCGCATTTGTATCCGTCCCACCGGCTCCATGTTTGCCGTGGCCTGAACCAGGCTGGTGTCACATGCCGCTTTGCGTGCATCGCGAATGGTGTTTTTAAGCGTTTCAGCTTCTTGCCGAAGCGCTTCCAACTCGTTCATCGCCGTTTCCGTCTGTCTATAGCAGCAGCAGCAGTAGTTGCAGCAGCCGTATTTCGGTCGTAATGGTAGTGGTAGATGTAGCTGTGGAAGTGGTTGAGGAGGTGGGGCTGGTCTCCTTCTCCTAGATTTCGGTGTTGGGCCTATTTCTAGGTGGTACAATTCCTCAGCGTGTGGTGCCTGAGAGCCGCAATGTCCGCTGCTTGGCCACCTGTACGCAAGCTCAACCCCCGAGCCGGCCGCTGAGTTCGCCGGACACACTCAGGGTGCTCCTCAGGTGAGTTCGGCACTTCCTCCGTCGGGGTTTCCGTGTGTCTATACCTCGATCAGTGGCGAGGTTATCTGTCGGCTACGGCTCACAAGCTAGCAAGCCAGTCAGGGTGAGCTGCTTGGGCCTGCCTAACCTGACGCTCCGTGTCAGCTGGACTCAACCCTGCGGGTCGCCACCTCCCTTCCTGCAACAAGAGAAAAATTCAAACACACGTTAGACTTCTATCGGTTTAAGAGAGGGAGAGAGAAAGGCGAGCATAATGCAGCCGATGGGAAATATAACTCCATGAATGTCTCAGTGAAGCCGTCAGCTGATGTTCGCTCAATGTGCGATACATAGTTAATTGATTCATATATGTCATTATGCGGCGCGAAAGTAGAGCCAGGTTCATTTCTTCACAATTTTTCCTCTGGAGATCAACACGCTTCACTCATTCAGTTCTCTAAACACGGCCGGGAACTTTGTGTTCACAAATTCCGACAATACGCACTGCTGTTCGGCGCCCAAACTAGCCGGAAAACGTCCGATCAGACTTTGTGAAGCCGCAACTGTAACCACGGCGATTCCCTCGAGGGCTCAAAGGTGATTACTCCCTCCGAACGTTGCTCACACTCTTGTTCCCGCTACTGTAACCCATGTCGACGCTGTCTGGGGGAGATTTCCGCAACATTTTCAGCTGTCAACTTGCACTGACCTTTAGCGGCCGGGTTGCTTGAACCAGGCCAAGGTTGTCCGCAGGGTACACAATTAATCAATTATCTGAAACGAAGAGTTGAAACTATCAGACTCACGTACGACTGCATGCATGGCCGGTTCGAAATACATGGGTGTGTGAGGACGCTCGCGCGAATATCGCGGAATCAATCGCGCAATTGTGAAACACTCGAACGAGGCAACTCCCATCGTGCGCCCCTTCAGCCGATCCCCATGAGCAATCTCCCCACCATGCTCCTGTCATTTGGAAGAGAAAAACGGAACGAGTTTTTCGCTGCTCTCTTGGCCCATGGATCAGCAAGCAACTATGCCGGCTAGTGTAATCACAATTCTGAGTCACGAAATTTCGGGCAAAACACAAAGCGATATCAAATATCAACGATCCTGGAAACGCCAGGGAATCAGATCATGCCCCGAATTTCAAGAGATGAATAATGCTCTGAAGCGTCATGAAGCAGCTACGAGGTCGCCGACCCGAACATTGATTCTTGCCACACTCCGGGCTCTCTGAATATCGCCAGAACCGATGATCCGGAAGAGCAAGGTGAAAAAGTTCCGACACTTCAATGAGATCAGCTTCCAGGGCCTGAAGCGCTCCGTAAAACTGTGTAGTGGACCAATGATTCCCGATTGTAAGCCTGTACAAACGGACAAGGCCTCGTCTAATCCGAGCTCTACCGACTAGCCGCGCTTGTTAGGTCTTGTTCACAGCATCAATTTCGTCTCAAGACGAGCCATCGACCGCGGCTCGTCCAGAGACTCAAATATCCGCGTCCCAAATATCCCAGAGCGTCCGAAAAGCCAGCTGGAAAGATCTTGAGAAGAACTCGCTTCCTTTGGAAGGCTCGGGCCTCTTGGAGCCGAAAAAGGTTCTGGCCGGGAGCAACACTTCTCCTTCCAGCCGGTTCAAGAAACACCGCAGCGGACCACTCGTTGACGGTTCGGCCTGCATAAGCACTCAATAAGTGTTCTAGCAAATCACGAGCCAGATTTCGGGTTTGCTTGTCGAAACGCGAATAGCGAAATCGGCAACGAGAACAGCAACAAGATGATTAATGCCGCATTCGTCGTCTATAACGACGCCCCACTCACAATGCATGGTTTTTGTCTCATTGACTGGGCGCTGCTTCACGTGTTGCCTAGCAAACACGGGCGGGCCCGATAACGCGGCAGAAAGACGATCGTTGAAGTTGAGTTTCGCGAGCCATAAAGCAGCGGACCAGCCAGGCCGTTCAGGAATCGCGGAAAGCAAGAAGGTTAATAAACTTGCCAGCTTGTCGATTTAGCTTCTCGGTGAGCACTTAGGCGAAATCGAGTCGCAAGTAAGTTCGTCCCCATACCGACCCCCTGCATCTAGGAGCCTTTGTTTAGCCAACGAAACGACCCAGCGTGTTGCCAACCGGCCTGGTTTGGCTCGGCTTGCCCTGCGTTCGTGTTTGTGGTTCAGCTATGTTTCTGGCGAGCAGGCTCCGAAACATCGATCGCTGCCGATTCCCAAGACGCATACCATCTCTTCGGTGAGCGATGCGCGGCTTCACATCTACGAGAGGGAATCGTCAGAGAAACTGGTTGCTCGCCTGACTGGCGAAAAAACTAAAGGCTAAATAGAACCGGCTTCCAAGGGAAAATATCAAATGTTCTTATGGTTTCGTTCAGAACCAAAACTCCTCGTCGGGCGGGAGCTCGCGCCGGGTGCGTCGTGAACTACACTCGCCAGATTTGTTTTGCATACGAGCCAAAAACCGAAAGCCGTGAGTTCTGGTGCCGCTATCGCAGCACACTTCGGCCGCCTTGTCACCACCGCGAGTTGGTGCAGGGTAGCATCCAACTTGGAATGACGTAAAAGACGCGTGCTCGGGAGGAGTGGCCCACTCAACCTTCACCCATTTCTTCGAGAGACAGGGTGGCTTGATTCGGATGCAATTGTCTTGCTTCGAATGTTGCCCCGACGGGGAGCAACGGCGTGTCGAATCCGAGCAACAAAAGCGCTCACAAATGATTCGAGCAGCAGTTCGACATATTTCTCTGTAGTCCACCTTCGTAAATCACTCCTGGGGTGCGTTGTTATAATCCTACAGCATGTACACGTGGCCTGCGCCGCGCCGGTTGGCAATATTCTTGGTAGGCCACTTTTGGAAGCGCGTCATCAGAATCCTTCCCTGGGATCAGTGTTCATCCACGGCAACGGTTACAGACTCCCGTCTTGGGAGTGATCCTACCAGGAAAGCGGAAGAGAATGTTTTCCAAATATCCAGAAAAATCGCCAAGAGAGAACCGCCAGAACACGATATCCTATGTTCACCGTCCCTGTGACGGCCCCTCCCAAGTTAATCGAATCAACACTGCGAGCAGATAAATCATTTCATCGTGTGAGATCATTGGTACGAGGCTTGATAGGATCCCGTTCAGATGAAGCAACGCATTCAAATTGACTAAGGATTGGTAAGGAAAGCGTTCGCTATTCGACGATTGAGCGAAGTGATCAGCGAGCAGACTCTTTCGGTTATTCTGCGTTTCTGAACGTGGAGCGAGGATCCCCGTTCAGGACCTTTCCGGTTCGAATTTGGAACGTTCCTCGGGCTGTATGTACTTTATAGTTGATGGAAAGAGTCATGTCCATCATCGGACTGACTGAGCGACGAACGACGACTATCACCAGTAGTTTGTGAGAGCGTTTTTCGCAACCCGTCCGAGCGAGAGTAAGTATGAAGTAGCAGCAGCGGATGTTGTAATCGTTTCTGATTCAACCCTGTTTAACAGCAGTCAGCCAGCCATCAGCAGAGCGAGTGAGCGAATTCTGATCAAGCTACCAAGCAAGCTCCCACATAACCATCTATCGAGTCACACTGACACTACAGACTTTCCGTCGATCTCTTCGGGTCATTTCATCTTCGATCGATCGTTCACGAGTAAATCGAGCCCGTGGACGATTGCGGGCTCAGCGGCAGGAGTCCGGATTCACACCGAGTTCTCTCTCACAGAAGGTGAATCTCAGACGGAAACAGAATATTGCACTCAGTCAATGGAGGGTTAATGCAAGGAAGGAGCTTCCTCGTTGGTCTGGAAAAAATAATCGCTGTTCCACCTCGGGTCGTGTAATGAAATCGCCGGCACCCATCGATTCGAGACGAGATACAACATCAACCGGCGAGAACAACCCGGGTTGTATCACTGATACATGTGATGACCGGTCCTCAACTGTCAGGGGTGCGCGGCCTAGCAAGAGGTTTGGACACTCATCGAGCGGGCTCCACTTTAGTGATTGTTTTGCGGCGACCCACTTTGAACAAATGGTTCCTTCACCCTCCTCCACGCCTGTAACTCGCTTGCGGACCTTGAGAATTCCCTCCCGCACGCCCGAAACCTGGAACTGTGAAACTGTTCTCGGGAACCGAAAGGATTCAATCGGCATGGCCGTGCGGGACTTGACGATCGGCTGCCTTTCCAGAACAGCTCAATCGATTATGTTTGCTCGTCTGTAAGCCCCAAAGACCCGAGCGTCCGTGCTTTCCTCCTCAGGACGCGTAAGCCAGTCGGTCTGCTCTTCTTCTTCAGAACGGCTCTCTGCGGCGGTTGGTAACCTCTCGTTGTAGGCTCGCTGGCAAGTGTAAACACTCGACTACTGACTGCCTGTTGACTGGAGTTTCCTGCACGAAGCAGGCAGCCGTGTTCAGAACAGGGCTGCCAGAACGGCACCGCAACAGAACCTTCGGAAATTTTGCAGCCGACGACGGTCACCGGAAGACATTCGCCACCGCAGGCTAAGCTGACCGCTCGTTCTCTCCTCCACGAAAACCGCGAGCGGCCTTCACTGATACTTCTCGATACTTCTTCCTGGTGGTGTTGGTTGTGGTAGTGCTACGGCGTCGAAGAAAGTCGCATTCATTACAGCCATGAAGTGTTGTTTTTCTCCCGTTGGGTAGGCGTTGTTTTCGTCATCTGTACGATTGTTACCAGAAGTCCCCCTCGGAAAGCGCGCCTTGGAAATTGTCTGTCTCTTGACATGAGAAGTGATTCTGCGCTGAGAATCGGACGAACATGGCGGCACAGCAGTACTCGAACTTGCCCGAAGACGAAGTTCTGCTGTCGAATACGTGTTACAACAATTTGTCCATGCACCAAATGTCATCAAGTCAGCCTGTTGGAGATCGAGCTGACCAAAGGTGGCGGTGGTTTACCATCTCTGGCGCTTACAGTTTCAAGGAGCTAGCGGCCGAGGAGCTCCAGCCGAATCGGTAAACAGGACGATAGGCATCCCGCCTTCAAATAGAGCCGGATTTTCGAGTCATACCTCGCGATTCGGATTCCGCACAGGTAGGGGGGGGGGGAGGCGGGCGTTCCAATCATATGCCGTCGAATGTCGGAGAGCCGCGAGCGAAGCACTGGATGTCTACGAACATTCCAACGGCGGGAAGTACGCGGATTCCGCGTAGTGAGTTTCTCTGAAGCGGTGGGTTTTCAGGGATTTGCGTCAAATTCAGGGTGCGACTGCGATCGCCATAGCGGTCGCTGCGAGTGTCGAAGCAACAAATGGGATGAACGTCAAACACGCTCAAGATAATCAAAGGCTTGCTACGCGCGGAGTCGCTGATGATGGTGGTGGTGCTGCTGGCAGCGGTGCCGCTGCTGCCGCCGACGGTGGTAGCGGTGGTGGTGGTGGCGGTGGTGGGAAATATGCCGTCAGTCAGAATAGGGCTCCGAATGAAACGAGCAGGCAGAAAGGCACCGAGCAGGCGCCCAACCAGCCAGCCTCCCTGCCGAACTCTGATACAACAGGGGATTCGGGGGTGGGCATAGCGCAATTTAAAAATAACCGAGATATTCTTAGCTGTAAGACGCTCTGACACACTCCCGGCATGGTCGAGCTTCGATGGCCAGATCGAGGACTCCTTACATCGCCGGCGCCGTATGCGTTCGCCTCAACTTCGTCCAAATCCGCCTTCCTACCCCTTTTCCGTTTGAGCTCCAGTTCAGTTGCACTTCGACCGACCTAGCGCCGTCATGTTCGTTTTCCAAATGCTACTTGCTGCTGCGGAACGGCTGTCGGATCCGTTCTCTGCATCCTCTTCCATCTCCCTGTGCGATTCCCTCGCATTTTGAGTTTCCCGGTGCCTCTCGCGGTGGCCTCAATTTCCCTGTCGTTCAGGCTATTTCCATCATCATTTTCCCTGTGCCCTCGTCATCCTATTACAATTTCGACATAAAGGGAATCATTATATATATATATGTACATAGATATATGGTCAGTCATCCCTGATCCTGGCCGGGCGTTCGATCCGAACGGAACGAACAAGTGGCGATGACAAGCTGAAGATGAACTTCACGAACATGAGCGGCGACTTGTGGAATGCAACCGTCGCCACCATTCGTCGTGTCGAGGACGATCCACATCCGATGGGACCCGAAACCCCCCATACCATTGTGTGGCTTGAAACACAGATTTCAGACAACTTCGCAACATCGAGTCGCTTAGAATGAGAGTTTCTACTCGCGCTCTCTAGTGTCATTCACTCCCGCAGAGCGTCCGCATTAATCATGCGGGAGCCCTGAAGAAGATGGCTGCCCCCAGTCGGTAGAGCGGGGAGCAGCCATGGGCCCCTGAGATGGAGGCTCCCCCGGAAAGTTTTTCGTGACAGAGATCCTGAACCGTTCCTGAAGAACGCTCAGTTCGATCGCGCACTCAGGGCGCTTCTGGGGGTGTTACGCGTGTCACACGCTTGCCTAGTCAAGTAACGAACGCATTGAGGAGTGTCAGAACACTGATATACGCCACCGGTCATTCTCTGAATCTAAACGAATTCCGAAGGTGGCAACATCTCGATCCCGAAGCACGATGAAGATTTCCTGTGTTCGCATCCAGTACTCCTGACACCAACACTTTAGTGCGCAGGAGCCCCACCATCAGGGGGACAGTATCCGGAGCTGAGATACTCTTTCGTCAATTTCACATTCTTTCCAGGATTCAATGTCCTTGCGAGCCAAGCGTCGTATCATACATATGACTGAGGACCGGATAACGAGAACCGCGAATCCATCTCCTGAGGGGCCTTGTTGCACCCACGAAATGCACGTGGAATCGGAATCATTCCTCTGAGCGGTCCCGCAGGTTTCGAGAATGACAAACTGTCTCGCGATATCGATCATTCGGGGAAACTCGACAGAGTTTGCTTGGGAAAACTCTGGAAACCACCCTCAGGCAGACCGGCGAGGAGGGAACCGAGAAGCCTAAGCGCTTCCTCTGGCGGGTGGGCGTTGACAGTAGTTTCGAATGGAGGAGCATGCATGCAGCTCCCACCCAACTGAGCTGCCAGACGAAGCTCGCGGAATCTCTTCCGCGCAACGAAAACTCTCCGCATTCCTACATTTTTAGTATTTCTCCCCAAGTTTCTGAAGCTCCATGGCTGCGAATACCGATGGATTCCAATTCGAAGTTTCCTCGCACCGCGAACTCCCAATAGCTTCGCTGGATGCACGAGCCGCCGTCCTCAGCGAACGGCGCCGCAGACTTGCTAAGCCTAACTCTTGACTTTCGAACCGTGTCAAGTGGTATTTGCCGCGCATCATCCTGAACGTTCCTCCGTGCACTTACAAGCTCACACAGCCGTACACTTGAGCGCGATGGCTGGCAAATGTTCGTTCCATTCACTTGTCCCGCGTGAACGAGGTGGCGGCGGTGATGGCAGTGGTGGTGGTGGTGAACGGGCGAATCGAACTGCCTGCCTGCAAGCGGACCGAGGGCCGTCTCACATTTTGTCTGTAGTCGTCGTCTACGTCGTCGCACTGCTCCTGTGGCAGCTTTCACGATCGCCGCTAGCTGAACGTTATCCGGAACGAAGTTCGAAACGAAACAGCACTCACTTCCAGAGTCGGTTCTAATCGAAAACTCGTCCAGTAGTCGGCTCACAGGGTCTGCTTATTAGCCGCAGCCAGGCAGGCAGACAGCAGCCAGGCAGCAGCAGCAGCAGCGGTGGCAGCAGCGGTGACGGCGGCGGCGGA
Source organism: Neoseiulus californicus (assembly GCA_028455905.1). Lineage (NCBI taxonomy): Eukaryota > Metazoa > Arthropoda > Arachnida > Mesostigmata > Phytoseiidae > Neoseiulus > Neoseiulus californicus. The sequence goes on from JAMQGS010000007.1 coordinate 4,302,592, forward strand.
GGCAGCAGCCACCAGCCAGCCAGTCATCCAGCCAGCCGCCAGCCAGCTAGCAGAGGCGATCTAGTTGTGCTCTGGCTCGGACGTCACTTGTAGATTAAACAACACCGTCGCCAGCCATGTTACGGCGCTCTTACTTTTACGGAACTTTGCGTTTGAGCGTAGCTCCCGAAGCGAAACTACTCACAAGCTCTCAAAGTCCGATCGGCGAAAATCAGAGTCGACCGACTCCATCGAATCGAGCCATCTATGACTGAGACCCGGTGTTGGGGAGTAGCCGCTGCACAACGTCGAGGCCCTGCTCGGGATATTGACTTGAAGCGTTTGATAGTCAGTTATAATTTGCAATGCAGGCATTGCGCTCGAAGTTAGCACCCCGAGGAATTGCAAAACGTACACAACAACTCAATGCCGCCCATGGTTGTTAGGCCTACTGGAGTGAGGTTGGGACTGGCTGGAGCAGAAAGATGATTTCGCTCACTTGCCGATGAGCTCACTGAGTTACCTACACACAGCGGGTTGGTTGCACACTCTTCACTACACCGATGTCCGTTGACTTAAAGTCAGTTGCGGGTGATAATCAACTGCTTATACACTCACCGATCACCATCACACCGATCTAAACAAACCTCAAGGCATCGAACGGACACGCGCAAGAACACATATTCATTGATGGATCGATTGATGAATCGATAGACGCCATGATTAGGCGGTCTTACGGCAGCGATTCATTGGTTACCGGCTCTTCCGAAGCTTCGTTGAAGAACGCATTCTCGAATGGTTTAGTAAATAAATCTGCCCATGGGATAGGCGGCCTTTGGAGGGGCAACGGCCTGGCGGGTCGCGTCCGTCCGCGGAAGGCAGGCTCCCCCCCGTTCTGTGACTCGAATGAATGAGTGAAGCTAACGCCCGCAGGTGGAGTCGATCGAAGCAGCGAGCGTACACCTGCATCGACAGCAGCAACACCGAGCGAACAGAGCGGTCGAGTTAGCTGCGAGTAGTCTAATTGACAACGGAGCGCTTACTTACCCGCAACAACAGCGACCGACGGCGACAGGAGAACGAAGCCAGTAGTAGTGTGCTGTCTCAAGGCGTTGTCTTCCGCATGTCTTCTCTCGCTAGAAGCTGATCGAACTTCTATGCGAACGAACAAATGTTCATTGAGCACACTGCAAACTCCTGTACCACGAGAATGAACCACCGAACGAACGACTGCACGAACGAACGAACGAACGAACCAAGCAACCAACAAACGAACGAGCGAACGAACGAGCTAGCCAGCAAGCCAGCCAGCCAACCATCCAGCCATCTGCGCAGACAGCTCCCTCCCTTCCCCACTCGCGGCGGGCGCGCTCCTCACCCTCCCCTTCTCTCTTGCTCACTCCGATCCCTCTCCCTGGCTAAGACTCTCCCTCGGTCGCTCCCTGTCTTTCGCGCTCCCTCCCGGCGTCGCGTCGTTCTCCCCAGCCTCGCCGTGTCTAGTTTTCCCGCTCCTTGTGGCTGGGCGCTTTGTTTGACGCGCCTACTCCCTCGGCTGCTCCCTTTCGCTGGTCCCTCCTACTCCCTCGGCCACGACCGCCGCCACCTGCCCTCTCTGTCGGTCGGGAGCTGGCTCTCACACACAGACCACCGCCAACGCCGCGCCGCCCTTTCTCTTCCCAGAGAGCGAGCGAGCGACGGTGCCGGCGAGTTCGTAGCGCTCCATGCAGGCCCCTGTCGGAAACTCGGCGCCGCTCGAGCTCCGAATCTGGCGGAGCCCTTCCGCACCGTAACAGCAAGTAGGAGTCCATTGCCGAGCACAGCGCGACCGCTGCGCCCTCTTCGCCCAAAACGGCCACAGGCGAGCAAGGGAGCGACTCGCCAGGTGGGCAAGCAGCCGCCGCTTCCGTTATTACTACAGCAAGGCACCCATTCGAGCTACCAGCCAGCCAGAGACGGACGGATGGATGGACGGACGGGCGAGCAAGCAAGCACACTCACGCAGAGGACTCACAGAGACACACATCCACACATCGCGGGCGTCAGCGGCAGAGAAAGCCCTCTCCTCTCCTCCGTTGACTAGCGGGTGTACGAGAGAGGTGGCGCGAGGATTTTTGAATCAGATTCCAAGCGAGCGCGCGCGAGAGCATTCCTCGAATGCTCAGCTGTGTGCTCTCATGTCTTGGAAAAGCATTCTCCTGATGATTTCTTTCGAATCGCAGGTCATTCAGGCAGAGAAACTTCTAGCTTGAGTGCTGGCCCGTTTGCCATCTCGATCGTCGTCGGCTGGAGTTGACAGGAAGAGGACATTCGGACCGGCCGGCACGCCCGCAACCACTCCGCCAGAAGGTTTCGCCCGCCAAAATCTAAATCCCTTCTCATCGGTCCTAGAAGAAGGGCAGGTGGTTCCCCATCAAACTTCCGCTCATAGAGGATCACGTCTATTGGTGGGCAATCGAGCGACGGGAGGCATGGCGCGATGCAAGTGGGGCTGGACTCACAATCAGTGAAGACTGATCTCAGGCGAATTTTCGCATTCCGCAGCGAGCTTCGTCAGCGAGCACTGCATGATGTACTGAGCAGTACTTTCTGTGAGTTCCGTAAGCACGGGAGAATGTACGCTCAGAATCGCATATTCAGTATTCTTAACCTTGTGGCCCCGCTGACACGGTTGCGTACGCTCTCCGACTTCATCTCTCTTGATCTACGCATCCGCGCACAAGTACCGGACAGAGTTTCTTCAACCAATCATGAACTCTATGCTAAAGCAGGTTCGACGGCATCCGGATCTTCACATTAAGAACCTCTTCTTGTAAGAAACCTGCGCGTTGCATAGCTCTGAAACTGTTCCGCTCCACACCTCATCACGATTCCGTCCAAACCATTGGTCTGCGATGCGATCTGCAGCTTGAATGCAGTTCCGCTAGTCTAGCATCTTCGCCGAATGCTAGGTTCTCCTCCAATCAAGCTCGGCTCAGACTCCATCGGGCTCAACTTTTCTCCTGGCCTCTTCTGGCACCCCAGGAAATGCATCTCAAGTTCACATAGGCGTTTGTTAAATAACTACAGGCTGACCGTGCGCTGCAAATCAGGACCTGATACGTTCATGCTGGGCTGCCGGCACACAGAGTAAACCTATCGCCACTCCTCGATGGCACATTTACTCGACCAGCCTCATCTTTGTTGGCTTCTAGAAGTGGCAGCATATGTCAATATGTCAAAACAACCATGTCGCCTACAGCTGAGCACTGTTGGATTCCAGATCGCTCACTTTCCGCATGTAAATAGGTTCTTGAAAGGATCAGAATGTTCCATAATGAACGACATCCATTCGAATAAGGAAAAATGCTGCGATAGCTTTCCAGGAGCAAATCAGTTACGCGCAAGCCTTTTCGCGATGCGTCGAAAATTCCCATACACCCGAGTGGTGGTGTCCTCGACGGAACCATCCTCTGAATCGTCTTGGAGAAGATGAATATCATCACACGCGAAACACTCCCGGACGCAGCGTCGAGTCTTGGCAGTGACAATATTTTCAAGCCTCCATTGACTACAGGGCTCGACATTTATTTCCGTTTGCACGCGAAGAGTAGGTTCGGATTTCAGCCCCGAAACCGGTTTTGCAGAGAATTGAGAATGTTTTCGGGAGGGTAGAAAGTATGTTGAATGCCGTCCCAGAAAGAGTTTCCCACGGTGCCACCCGTGCGCAACCATCTGCGACGACCCATTGTAGACACCTGCCTTCATTGGTGCACGGGAAGCCGTATCAAGTGCTCATGGAACACGACAGCTCTCAACGTTTTTCAGCGTAATTGTTCTGGACAACGATCATGAACGAGAACGGTTTCTGTGATACCTTCGAATCGTGCAGAGGCGAGTCGCCGGCTCGGTTCCTATCGAGATTCCATTGCCTTCGACGATTCCTGATTATTCAGTGGGTCGAGTAGAACCTCTTATACATGTTGAGCTTCAGATGCACTCCCTTCTTGAAGTTCCCGGATTTTATTAATCGTAACTCATAACGAAAACTTATCGCAGACGAAGATCGTTCTCACGAACACGGATGACGGGAAATTTCAAGATGTGGACTGCTGCGCAGAGGGTACTACTTTATCCACAACCATTCTGGAGCCGAATCCGTGAGGGATCATGACCTATCTCAACCCGTAGCGTTTTTGTTCCAAACTATTTCCCGGCCTTGCTCGTGGAAATAACGTTCCGAGAAATAATGACCTCCTGCTGCCGTCATGACCATTCTCGGAGCTCCTCGGGTTTTCGTTGAGAGAATTAAGCCTTGACGACCATCGGCCACAGCCATTTCGAGACAGTGATGGTTAAGGTAGGGATGAGGTCGAGCAGTGATCCCGGACGGTTCCATCCAACATCCACTCCCTCGGTGGGGCTCGTCGCAACGGTTCTCGGAGGAGGCATGCTCGTGGTCGAAGTTGTTCCGCGATGGCAAGTCGTCTCGTCGGATGATCAGCGTCAAAACTGCTGATGTTCCGAATTTTTCATAGCTTTGGTATCCGTATCATCCCCCTCCAACGCGATTCTCAGAGTGAAGTGTCGTAAATCGGTGTACAGCAAACCCCGCTCTATCGGGCCACAACGGGAATTACCATTTTCGCCCGAATGAGCGGATGCCCGTTAAAGCGGGACTTCGAAAGAATAAGGTCCTGGTGACCACAAATGCCGCCTGGTCGTTGACTCGGAGACCCCATCTCTTCTGCGAACTCTCTATGAAAGGCCCGGAACCACGAAATAAATCGAATTTCTACCGTTGAACGAGTATCTAAGGCCTTTCCCCCCAATGCTTTCCCATATCGGAGGTGCTGTGAGGGGGGAGTTCGAATAAGCGGTCGCCCCGATTGTCCGGAGACTCAAGCGAAGTTGACTGTAGCAAAGACTTCAGGTTGGTGACGGATTCTGACGAAGTAGCTCCGCTGCTCGCTATACACATGAGCTCGAGTTGGCTGATCGAGCGACACCTATTGTAAAGCTAAACGGTCTTGAACTCTGCTGCCAACTTCGATTGGGTAATACATTGAGACTGCCCACCAAGAACAACTTTCTGATCTCGGCTGGCTAATACTGCAAAAAAGATCAGCACGTGGTATTGGACACGTGAATCAGCTGGAAGCAACAACAGCACCGTATTCTGAATGGGAGGATGGTTAGCGGGGAATCGGTTGCATCCGAGGAACGACGATCATGTTTCTTGTCGTTGGGATTTATTTCCATCATTGCGTCGCTTCTTCCTTGGAATCCACCGATCCTCCATTCCCATTCTCTGTCTGTGTGTCATTCTGAGGCTCTTCCTTTCCTTTGTCTGTGGGAACTGGCTCTGCCGTCTCTTCTTTCGGCTTCTCTGGCATCTGCAATAGTTAAATCGAACGGTCATGATAGGGTGGAGATGTTGAGAGAGGACATCAGAGATGGACCGAACGAATGATATTTAATTATAACGCGGCGAAACTTGATGGTATTCGTCAGGAACGGGACTCACTGGTTCTGCGAATTGCTCCGGGTTGTATTTCTTGAATCGTTTGAAGTGAGGAAGCAGCGATATACATCCGACTTTTTGTAGGATGTCTATGTTGATGACGAGAGAGGGGTCTTTCAGGTCGGGAACGAAACTTGGATTCGCTTCCTGAATCGATTTGGCGAGGGCTCGACAGAACTCCTGACGTTTCTCGGATTCTTTATATTCGCTGTTGTGCCGGGCTTTCAGCTGAACCATGAACGATATAGTTTCCACGCCCTCCGTATAGTTCTCGGCGAGAACTTCAACAACCTGCGATGAGATCCGATGCCTTAAATATCGTTTCCCGACTGAAGATCGGGCATTTAGAAATAAATGCGGATACGCTGTATGAGATCCAACTGCCCCACAGTGTTCATACCTTTTTGGAAACATTTTCAGGCTGAGTTTTGCAAGTTGCCAAAACGGCCACAAAACGAAGAATATAATTTATGTTTTTCGGCATGTGCTCGAAAACGTCGGTTATTATCTCCACGGGCTTCTCGAGCGTGGTTCTGATGAAAATGGTCGCCGGGAATTCCGTCCTGAGTTTCTTGAAACTATAAGGAGCAGAAAACATGAAATTGAATGCTTGATATCATCGGGGAACGGGACACGGCGGTTGAAACCCGAGACGAAACATATTCGGGGCGTACAAACTGGTCTGTGATGCCCCTTGAGAGGAGTTTCTCTTTCGATCCGAACCGGTCTCGGGCGAGGTATCTCGACGACAGACTCGAATAACTTACCGGCAGCCATCCTTACGGATATTTTTGAGTTCTGCTTCAATATCTTCTGCTGTTCCAGCGTCCCCTGTTTTCTGCTGCGGTCCATAGAGTCGATCCGCTGCTTCGTTCAAGAGTGAGTACGCGGTGAGCGTTGCTCTGAGGGTGAAATCGGGAAACTTTCTTGGGAAGGATCGGGAGTTTCCGCCAGAAATTACTCGATGATTACGACCTTCCATCGCCAGCAGCGGTACGCTCGTACAACCCATATGCCGTATTGTTACGCCAAACTCACCTGCGCTCCTGTTTCGGGTTGATAGTGACCAGGAACCCACGCTCAACCTCGCAGTCGAGCATGTTCTCTCTCTTTTTCGTGGCACTGGCCTTGTAATAGCTCTTCTTGCGTCTTTTCGGCTCGGAACTCATTTTCGAAGTCACGTGTTGCTCTAGAATAACGACGACGATGAGTGGGATGCATTCAACAATGATGAATAAGGCATGGAATCACTTGGGCATGATTGTGATTACGATCAAGGGGCATTTCAACAGAATGCAGAGGTGTCGGTCGACGGACCTACCCGCGCACTGAGCAGCAGTTGACGGTAACAAACTGCCCTGTCGCTTGAGTTGAGTCCTCAATTTCCGCGAAACTCTTTCCTCCGGGAGCAACAAGTGATGAGACCTCACTGGTGTTCGCAGAGCGATCAGCGGAACGCGGTCAGGATTCCCCGTGGCTTCAGATCTCTCCAACAGACGGACCGAAGCCTGGGAAACCTGGATGTCAATTAGCCGTCTTCGGAGTTACGGGAATCATTCGCGCTCTCGTGCAGTGTTCTCCCGGCCTTCTAACACGCCGCCGCTTCCTTTGTTTATCAATAGCGCTCTGTTTCCCTCTCTATAACCCTCTCTGCTCCCCGGCGCGCCAAGACTCGAGAGGTTTGAATCGGGGCGCCAAAAGGATCTGTATTTCGGGTGGTTTTCAAGCCCAAGAATTGGGAGTTTCCGAGCTTGGGGCGCGTAGTATCGAGCGTTTACTACCTCATCGACATGCAATATCCTAGAGGGTCGAAGATCCTGCCATTACTGCCGGTTAAACCGGGAGCAACGGAACTCTGTATACGGGAGAGCCCCTCTGAATGAAAACGTCAATCGAACTCGAAGTATGCTCCACCAAATCACTAACAGCGTAACATCGCTAATGTGGCAAGTATCATCTATGTATGTAACTGTATTAACCTGCCTGTTTAACGGGTTATTCTTGACATCAGCTCGTCTGGCACCGAGATCGCGGGATTCTCCCAAGAAAGTTCGCGCCCAGGGTGTTTTTTTTTGAATAAATGCCTTTATTAACGTTTATGCGTTAGATAATGAAGTCCACTAGGGCAGAGCCCTGTCCGTGGTTGACAAGGTACAGTATATTCGCTAAATAAGACTGGATGGCATGACCCCGATCAATGGGTCTGATGACTATAGGAGATTCTGGCAAAGGTTCTCGGCATTGTCGGGTACGAACTGTCGTATCAGTTTCCTTCTGGCGGGTATTTTGGCACACTCACTAATTTTCTGCATGAAGGCGGGATAGGCGCAGTGGATTCTGAGGTAACGATTCATATAGTAGCGATCACTAAGATGGAGCCTCATCCGGGGAGGTCGGATTGAATCAACGTATCGGGTTTTGTAACTATGATTGGAGGTCAAGGATTCTAGCATTCGGGTGGTCTGTATGGCGTCACGTATCTTACATTTCGTCAGGAGGGACTGGGCATAAAGGAGGTGCAGCGGGAGAATCCCGGCTTTCTCGTATAGCGGAGCAGAGGATTCACTATTACCGGCTCTTGTGAATTTTCTGACAGTGATATTCAGAATCCTCTCTACCGATGCAAGCGGAGATCGATAAGCCGACATGTAGACCAGTAAGCAGTACCGTACGTGTGACTCCATGATAGCCTTGTAAACGATCGTGGCAGTTTTTTGCGACACCGATCTCCTAAGTCTAGCTATCGACGCAGCCGCGGCTCTAAGACTCTTCGTGAGGTTATCAATGTGTGGTTTCCAAGTTAGTTTCTCGTCCAGAGTAACACCGAGGTATCTAGCTGTCGAAACATTTCCAATTCGTCCGCAGTCGCAGTCAGGGTCGTTCAGACATGTGCTTCGATGGATGATAATCGGGGGTCTCGGGACGTCACTGAGGAATCCAAAGATCATGTAGTTTGACTCGCTCGCATTCAGCGAAAGACCATTTACAATGGACCAGTCGAACACCCGCTGCACCGCCGTTTGTACTCTATTCCAGTCGATCGACCCAGTGGCGTATCCAGGATTTTGTTTTGGGGGGGGCGACCCTATGTTATGGGTGGGGCGATTCGACACTCCGGTCTCAGAGGTATAGGACTTTAACATGGGAAGGAAAAATTATGGGGGGGGCGATCGCCCCATTGCCCCCCCTCTGTATACGCCACTGGATCGACCTCTCAAAACTGAACATAAGCGCAACGTCGTCAGCGTATCCCACGTATTCGACAGTCCCATCTTCAGATGTTAAGAGATCGTTTATGTATATTATGAAGAATAGGGCTGAAAGGGCTCCTCCTTGAGGTACCCCACAAGTGACACGTACCTCGTCGGATAGTCTTTTGCCGCATCGCAATTGTTGTGTCCTTTCAGACAAATATGATCTCAGAACATTCAGTGCAAGCTCTGAAGCCCCAATGGCCCTTAATTTCTCTAGTAATCTCTTGTGATCAACGCAATCTAAGGCCGATGAGAAGTCCAACATTACCACCAGTGGGATTCTTCTGGCTTCCAGGGAGTTCAAGATGAACTTGTGGAGACTCAGGACCGCGTCCTGCGTACTTCGGTTCTGTCGGAATCCGTATTGCTGATCGACGAGAATATTGTTTTTATCCAGATGTTCGACGAGGCTGGAGGCAATGACCTTTTCGGTTATCTTGCTGAAGAGGCTGAGCAGGGAAATTGGTCTGTAATTGTTCAGGCTTTCCGGGTCACCTTTCTTGTGGACCAGTATCGTAACTGCTCTCTCTACGTTCTTGCGACCAGGCCGAGATTTTTTCCCGCGCCCATTCTTTGAGAATTCAAGACGTCACCTCATTCTTCGGGCAAACGAGTGGGCTCACACAGCGCCTCACCGGTAGCGGAAAGCAACGAGGGAACAGCCGGCGACAGCAGCGTAGCCAGCCAAAAACCGATTTCACCGAGCCTGACTTGCGACAGTTACGTAGTGAGATGGAAGTGCTCCGTTCCGAAAAAAATTCTCGAAGTCTATCGACGTTTTTCCTATCCGGCTCGCCCCTCCCGTAGCCCATTTCTGGCTACGTATCGGCTAAGATATCTAACGTCCTCCCACATTTCTTCATACGGAATTCGTTTGGTCACTAGTCAATGACCAGCGTGAACACGCGTTACCCTGAGAGTCCGTGATTCTACGAAGCTGCTCCGTGGACATGGGAAAATGCGAAAAGCACTGATGCGTATTATGCGTGTTCTCACTGCACATTTGCATGCATATTTTGAGTGTCTTCAGCGCATGAACATTCGCACTCTGCTCATGATCCTCCCCGAAGCGATTCCGATCCACCTCAGCGAGCTATCGATTCAGCTCTCGTCATCCTTCGCGACGATTAGGGCTGGGATTTTGTCGCGGAATTCGCGGCCGCGACAAAATCCGCGATTTTTCTGTCCCCATCCGTATTTCTGCGAATTCCGTCATTATCAACCTCTTAATCAGTGAAGATAGAATTCAGCGTCTTTCACATTTTCAGTCCGCAGACTCGGGAAGGAATTTCAGTGCGGAACGGCCCTGGCTCTCTTTGCGATGCGTGCTCGTCACATTGCGCGCACCTCACTCAAAACACAATCAATCCTCACATCTAGACCCCGCAAATAACCGCAAATCTGGAGAATAACCGCGGTTAACCGCAAGAAATCTGCGGAAAACGCGACGGGAAAAACATTTCGAGTGACCATCGAGCATGTTCCCAGTCTCCACCGCGGCCCGCAGTTTCGCTCAATTCCTCTGCAATAGCTGGAAATTACGTCTCAAGAAATAACCGCGGTTAATAACCGCGCGGGGTCTACTCACATCGTTCCCTCGGTGATCATATCAGCCCATGCCTTGGTCTGTGGCGGCATGCCGATTTTTCGGAAAAATTGACTCAAAATGATAGACCCGAAACCTGCTCTGAAGATATCCAAAAACACTTCACCGCGGAGGTTCGAGCCAAAAGATTCGCACAAGGTGGCTCCCACTACTCAGAAGACAAGCTCCTCTGCAGCACATGCAGCATTATTGTGGATAATACGAGGAAAGATATGTAATATAGAGATATATCCTTGCAGATTTCTCAGAGTTTCGGGTGATTCAGGGAACAAATCGCGAACAAACCCGCGATTTTTCAGAAAGAAACCCGCGACTTCGCCGCGAATTGTCCCACGCGACAAAATCCCAGCCCTAGCAACGGTCAATGTTTCGGCGAACGTTCTTCCCCCACAATAAGAACAACTCGGAGGTCCCTATGGTGCCCCTCGGTGCGGGGACCTGGAGAGCCAAGAGAGGCCTCCATAGGAAAGCAAACGAACCTATCAGGGCAAGTGCAGGCGATGTTGTTGCTTCGTGAAGGCGATAGGTTCGTTGTTAGCTTCCATATCTCTCCATCCGCCGGGAAAACACCGCTATCCGCGGACCGAACCTTACCGCGAGAATGGATAAACCTAACAGGAAGTCAGTCGGAATTCGAGCGTCGATCAACTGCCAACCTCCGGTGTCTCCATTGGTTAAGGCCAATTCACACAGTTTCAATATCGCGTTGAGAGCAGGCTTTCAAAGGCGTTCGATGCCGCGGACTGGTCTGAATCCCCCGTCTGCTCCATCGCGTCGGATGCATTGCCGTCCGTTCATCGCGCGAGATTGAAACAGTGTGAATTGGCCTTTAGCTAGTGAGCTCAACATTTGTAGTCGATATGAGGACGAAGAAATGATAAATTCCAAATTTTTGACGGACTCATGTCATTTAATCCTCGATCTCAATTTAGACTCCTCCGCGGTCCGCTCGGTTCTACTGTCTTTGTCATGGCATGGATGGATCAGAACATTTCGAAGTCTTTGTAATTTGGATCCAGCTCTTCGGCTCCGTCTGTTTTATGTCCATCCCATTGACAATCCTCCCCCTTCACTTCTGGGAGATCGAACCCAGGGATCTCGAAGTCAGAACTCCTCACCCAGAGGAAATCGACTCCCTTGAACCAAGGGTGGGCAATGACTTCACTAGCATCACCCACAGCTCCGAGTCGTTTTGTCACATCTTTTGTGAGGAAGCCGCGTATCAGATCTTTGGCTGCAGGGGTGAGGGCAGATTCTTCCAGCTTTGGGAGCGGCAAAGGATCTGGTGGTGCGATTGCGAGTAGAGCCTGTCCCATATTGGCTTCAAATCCAGCGAACGGAGCATGCAACAAAAACATCGCATAAATCGTGGCTCCGAGAGCCCACCAATCCACCATGTGAGTGACGTTAGTTCTCGTCAATTGTTCCGGCGCCGAGTACGGGAGAGTCCCCACACATACGTTATCGGGGTCCACCCTATAGCTTGCGATTCCAAAATCACCGAGTTTCACCCGACCCTTGGCAAAGATCAAACAGCTTTCAGGCTTCATGCCGTTGAAAATTATACTCGACGCGTGAAGGAATTGAAGCGCACAGACGACTTGAGCGAAGTAGAACAAGGCTCGATTTTCAGGAAGCGGCCCGTCTTTCACGAGAACCAAGAAATCTCCGTAAGGTGCGAACTCCAGAACCATAGCCAGATAAGTAGCACTGCGCCATGTTCCACACAATTTCACGACGAATTCGCTCTTGAGCCCATAAAGGTAAACTTTCTCGTTAAATGCAAGGGCTACCCCCGCCTCCGATGCACGAACTCTTTGTTTTTCCTGTACCTTGAGTGCGACGATATTCCCATCTGTATCTCTGGCCTTGTATACTGTACCGAATCCCCCCTTTACGAGCTGTTTCAACACGGTGTAGTTCATTCTATTAAGTTCGGTTACCGGTGGGAGTTGCGTCAACACATTTTGGAATTTTTCTCTTGCCGTTATGAGCCCTACATACTGCTCCACGGACAGGGATTTCCTCTTCGAGCGTGTGATCACCATCGTTGTCTTTCGAAGGACGCGTTATGAGTTATGAGACTAAAAGTCGGTGAACGCTCTTTATACTGATAGACTTCGTTATCAGAAAGCTTGCGTGGATCATGATGATGAGTTGTAACCTGGAGGGGGAAGGCATTACTGTTGCCTGTCAAAATGCTCGTGTGCTCTCCATTGCCTGACTCCATCAACATCGAATCTTGGCGGAGAACACCCGAACCCCATTCTCTCCAATGAAAACTCGCATCAACCTTAATTCGCATCGGCGTCATTCCATGAGCTTATCTAACGGAGTCAGGGCGTTAGCGGTCAATTTCTCCCCTTGCGACGGAATTTTTAAGCGTGAGGCTCTACCGTTATGACACGGTTATCCGGATTAGATAACGGCACGACCGATCATTATCGATCCGTCTTCATATCCATCCATCATTTGTCACAAAGGGACGATGAGCAATTATGCGCAGTATCCCCCGCTCTTCTTCCTCTCGCCTAACACCCGTGATTTGCGTGGCTGTGACATCATGTCGGCGTGGATTCTCTCGAGGTCTCCCAAGACCCTTCGACCCTGAACATCCACGACACCGGAGACAACTATGATCGAAGTACACAATGGATTGGTTACACAGTCAAACCCCGCTTCAACGATTATCGTTGCAGCGACATCTGAAAATATTTTCTATTTTCGTCTTGCCGGCCGAAGACTCCATGTTGTAAAAACCTCCTTACAACAAAACTTGTCTAGAAAGAAAGGATTTTCCTCCCTTTATTTGGTCTGCCACCTCGATTGGATCAGTGTTTAGGGAATTTCAGTTGCCATGAGATCTCAGTCAATCAGGCTATGGGTACGCTGCCAAGGGCATCGCGACAACAGCTGCGAAGCTGTTCAGTAGGCTCCCAGCTAGCTGAACATCGTCTCCGAAAGTTGCAGTCCATCGCAGACCGCTTGCAGCAGGAGGTGGGTAACACACCGCTTGCCCGAGAATCTAACCTAACCGATCTTGATTCGTACTGGGCAGCTATCAGTTTTCGGGCAAGCGGTTTTTCGGACGAGCGGTTTTCGGACGATCGGTGAGTTACCATCTCGGTGCGCTCCCCCGAATCTCCGAGGTTGCACCCGGTGGTTTCGCCGAGCAAACGCGCCGCAAAACCGGGCATTTCAACAGGGAGACTCGTCCATAGCCCTCGACGACAAAATGACCGAAAACCCAGCTGGGTTACGAAAACCCAGCTGTTCCAACACGGTGTAGTTCATTTTATCAAGTTTGGTTTTAAGTAGCGGTGCGACCACGGCATTTTTGCGGAATTTTTCTCTTGCCGCTTCGAGCGCCTCAGTTTGCTCCGCACACAGGGATTTCCTCTTCGCGCGTGTTATCACCATCGTTGTTTTCCGAAGGAAGCGTTATGAGACAAGAAGTCGAACTGTTGGCGAACGCTCTACATACTATACTGATAGACTTGGTTATCAGAAAGCTTGCGTGGATGATGATGATGAGCTGTAACCTGGAGGGGGAAGGCATTACTGTTGCCTGTCAAAATGCTCGTGTGCTCTCCATTGCCCGACCTCATATACATCGAAACTTGGCGGAGAACACCCGAACCCCATTTTCCCAATGAAAACTCGCATCAACCCTAATTCGCATCGTTTTCGTTGAATCAGTGGCGGCGCTAGGCGGAGGCTATGGAGGCTATGACCTCCTGGAGTTCGAAATTCTTGAGGCTAGCCCCAAGAAATTTTGTGAACAATAAACTGGGTCACGAGGGGAACAAGGCAATTCCAGGCCTTCCGAGCAGGAATCTGTTGGAGAGTATCTGAGCCGGCTTCAGGTTCCGGAGGAAGCAGACGCCGGCGCCGGCGCCACCTTTCCGTGTCGTGTTCCATCGCCAACTTTCACGGCGCTGTTGCTTAGGGTGACACAAATCAAACCGCAAGGTGCTCAGAGTAATCTAGAAAAATGAATAGACAAGTGCTGCTCACCACTTTTTCAAGAATCAGCCAGAGACGGAACCCGTAAATTCTTCGGAAGCGATTGACATTGGTAAATGAGAAACAAAAATAAGGAAAATATCAAAAACTCTTCAGGCCGATACAGTAGAAGCTCGTTACAACGAACACGTTGGTGCCACCAAAATCAGTTCGTTATACTGAATGTTCGCTAAAACGGAATGTACCGGAAAATGGCAATATCAGCCACAAGCCACAACTGATTATCTTCATTAAGATAGGAACGATATACGAGCACAATCATCATCCCTTGATATCTATATTGTGCTTTGTCTCACAGCGGGCAGCGTCGTAAAAAGACAAGGGGTGCTCATGAGCCTCTTCTAGAAAAAGAGGAAAGAGGGGAAAGGGAAAGTCTAGCCTCCTCCAAAGGAAAGTCTAGCGCCGCCACTGCGTTGAATGAGCTTATCTAACGTAGTCAGGGCGTTAGCCATCCGTTTCTCCCCTTGCCACGGAATTTCTGAGCGTGAGGCTCTACCGACATGACACGGTTATCCGGATTAGATAACGACACGATCGATCATTATCGATCCGTCTCCATATCCATTCATCATCTGTCACAAAAGGACGATGAGCGATTTTGCGCAGCACCTCCCGCTCTTCGTCCTCTCGCCTACCACCAGTGATTTGCGTGGCTGTGACATCATGTCGGCGTGGAGGTCTGTGGCCTCTGAGGTCTATCAAGACCCATGGACCCTGAATATCCACGACACCGGAGACAACTATGATCGAACTACACAATTGATTGGTTACACAGTCAAACCTCGCTTCAACGATTGTCGTTACAGCGAGATCTGAGAATATTTCCTATTTTTGTCTGGCCGGCCGAAGCTTCCATGTTGTGAAAACCTCTTTACAACAAAAAAACTCTCAGTGCGCTCTCCCAAACCTCAGAGGTTGCCCCCGGTGGTCTTGCCGAGCGAACGCGCCGCAAAACCGTGGCATTTCAACACGGAGACTCATCCATAGCCCTCGACAACAAAATGATTGGAGAGCGCAGTGTTTCTAGATGATCTGAAGCTCCGGGAACAACCGAGTCCACCGATAGAGATGAGCTGCATTTTGCTGGAAAGTGAATACTGATAGAGTTATGCCCTAGCGGTGTCTTACACCGATGCGGACTGCGTTGTTGTTCGAGCCAAGCGAAGGCGAGGGGAGGGCGAAACCGTCCTCCGCTCTTCGCATGAACCAAGGCTCCGAGTCTTGCGCGTTCCGTCTCCCGTGATGCCTGTCACGGACAATCAGCCGTTCCTCCGAAAACATTGATGGTTATCGCGTCCAGCGCTATCTCGAACATCTTCCGAATCATAATGTTCCACCAAATACGGAAGCTTGGCGCCTGGCCATTTCTCCGTTCGCCGACACCTCCTCGCAACGCGGCTACTACGACGAATAGTTTCAGCCTCCGATCTCGGATCCTGCGCGGCTTGTTGTAACGAGCTTCAACCGCGATTCAGGTTCAAATCCGCGACTTTCAAGCGATTTTCTGAGATTCCGTGTTTTTCGATCCCTCAGCGCGGTTCTCGCATTTTCCGACCGTGCATCTGCAGCCTTCGTTCTGACAGTCCTCCGGAATTGTTATACTTTTGGTCGGTATACTTCTTCATTCTTGTTGAGGAAAAAGGCACGAAAGATGAGAACTATCCTCATGTCTCTCGAACTCAGAATTGGTGGAGCCTGTGAGTGGTCGAAGAATACTGTCCGAAAATTCTGGATCCTCCCGAACAGAGAGATGATCCGTGAATGTTTACGTGGAATCGGAATCGCTGCACGAGACGTGGTGAAATCATGTAACCCGAGGTCATCAGATAGAACGACTGTCAGGGCCCCTGACGGCGCCCTCGCAAACCCTTTTGAGACCCCGCACCTTCTCCCGGAACTAATAGCGTGAGCCAGCCAAATATTGCGTCTGTTAACTCTCGTTATGGGAGCAGAAGTTCCTTCCTAAATTTTGACTGACTAAGCCGTCGGTCCGCCCTGATTTAGTCCTTGATCACAATTTAGTTATCTCTGAGGTCCTCTCGGTTCTACTGTCTTTGTCATGGCATGGATGGATCAGTACTTCTCAAAATCTTTGTAATTTGGATCCAGTTCGTCGGCTCCGTCTGTCTTATGTCCATCCCATTGACAATCCTTCCCCTCCACTTCTGGGAGATTGAACGCAGGGATTTCGAAGTCTGAACTCCTTATCCAGTTGAAATCAACTCCCTCGAACCAAGGGTGCATTATGACTTCGTAAGCACCACCAGAAGCTCCGAGTCGTTTTGTCAGATCTTTTGTGAGGAAGCCGCGTATCAGATCTTTTGCTTCACGGGTGAGGGAAGATTCTTCCAGCTTTGGGAGCGGCAAAGGATCTGGTGCTGCGAGTTTGGCTATAGCCTGCTCTTTATCGTCACGACCGCTGACGAACGGATAACACCACAAAAGCATCGCATGCATCGTGACTCCGAGAGCCCACCAATCCGCCAAGTCAGTGAAGCTAGTTCTCATCAAAAGTTCCGGCGCCGCGTACGGGATAGTCCCCACACATCCTTTTAAGATCCTCAATCCATATTGTGAGATTCCAAAATCACCGAGTTTTACCCGACCCTTCGCGAAGATCAAACAGTTTTGAGGTTTCAGGTCGTTGAAAATGATATCCGACGCGTGAATGAATTCAAGCGCACAGACAACTTGAGCGAAGTAGAACAAGGATCGCTTCTCAGGAATCGCCCCGTCTGTTACGAGCTTGTAGAAATCTCCGTGAGGTGCGAATTCCAGAACCATAACCAGATAACTAGCACTTCGCCATGTTCCACAAAGTCTCACGACAAATTCGCTTCTGAGCCCAAAAAGGTAAGCTTTCTCGTTAAGTGCAAGGATCCTCCCCGCCCTCGATCTACGAATTCTTTCTTTTTCCTGTACCTTGAGTGCGACAATATTCCCATCTGTATCTTTGGCCTTGTATACTGTCCCATATCCCCCCTTCCCGAGCTGTTTCAACACGGTGAAGCTCATTCTATCAAGTGTGCTTGCAGGTACCGGTGCGGCCACGAGATTCTTGCGGAATTTTTCTCTTGCCGCTCCGAGCGCCTCCGCTTGCTCCGCGCACAGGGATTCCCTCCTCGCGCGTGTTATCACCATCGTTGTTCTTCGAAGGAAGCGTTATGAGACTAAAAGTCGAACTGCTGGTGAACGCTCTTTATACTGATAGACTACGTTATCAGAAAGCTTGCGTTTTGGCCGGCAACCTCCGAGCTGACTACGTTCCGACACTTGATCATGCTTCACTCTCCCAATACTCGCTCTTCACGGCCGCTGCGCGGTCGCTCTGAATTCTCAGTTCTAACACTCTTCCACTCTTAACACGTTCAGTGCCACCGATGTTAAAACACAAATGGTACGCCACAGGCCACCCATATATAAGGGATTGAGGCGCGCCGGCGGCCCTCGTGGCCCCTGGGGATGGAAAAATGCATTTCTGGTCACAGAGCTCGACTTCTGCATCTAAATTGTCTTAGTGAGCTCCCATGGGAGTCCACGGAGGAAAAACTCTGATTTTCCTTACGTATTTCCGAGTGCGGGCGCCAAAATCTAGCCTCGTGCGAGCTTGACGGTCTGAGTCTGGGTAGCTGCTTGAATGCCTGATTTCAGATAAAATACACCGCCCAATTATGAAGCGAGACCATTTATTGTACGAGATCGATGTAACAGTTGCTCCTCAGAGAGCGGCATTCAATGCGACTTCGCAAAACCAGGCATACAGAGCCATTTTTCACACTCTTCGCACCGCGTCTTGACTCTCTTCACAGAACTTTGAGCGCGACGTCTCCCGTGGAGACTGACGAGCCTGGCGTAACAATCCTGACACTTCCTCCTGAGCTTTCTGTTCCTTTCATCCTTCTCCTCTGTTTCACAGAAAATGTGACGTACTTTACGGCGCGGCCCCGTTGCCATCGGAGACGGTGGTGGGGTGTCGGCTTGGAGGAAGTCTTCGATGATCGCCTCCCGAAAATTCTTCATCGATATGTTTTTCTTTGTGAGCTTGTTGAAAAGAATGCGCGCGTGAAGACGACAAAACCAAGATCCCCCAATGAGAAATATCTTTCCGATGTTGATAACGAAGCTAGTGATGATCTGAACATTTCCCCCTTCGGCCATTTGTTCTGGTAATAGAGGGCGGCCAGAAGAAAACGCTCCGCATTCCAAATACGAGCGCTTTCGTTTTCCGGAGCCGCCATATTGTTGCGACTGAGGGACATCCTGAGGCGCGCGGGCGTGCCTCAGCTTATAGAAAACCTGAGGCGTACCTGCGCGCCTCACGGCACTGAACGTGTCCTACAGTGGCGTATCCAGGATTTTGCTTTGGGGGGGGCGACCCTATGTTATGGGTGGGGCGATTCGACACTCCGGTCTCAGAGGTATAGGACTTTAACATGGGAAGGAAAAATTATGGGGGGGGCGATCGCCCCATCGCCCCCCCTCTGTATACGCCACTGGTGTCCTATTGGTACCTAGCTGGCTTCTTGACTTCCCTACCAGATCTGGTCTGAACTCGTTCCTCATGTATTTCTTCTGATTCGGACTCACTGACTAACATTGTCTTATCTTCGTCTTCGTCATCACTAGAAACTACTTGGGCCTGCTGATTACAATTAGGATTGTCCAAATTCACAAGATATGACTTTCCACTACGTAAGAACAGTTTCAGTTGCTCTGCATGCACCGTCCTGTTTTTTCCATCTACCTCAATCACGTAATTTGGATCTTCCTGTCCACAAATTCGATATGGGCCTACATACATTGGGGATAACTTCGATTCGAGTCTTTCTCCGCTTCGATTCGCTCCAAGGCAATTTGCCTCCAGACTTCGGCGTCTTTGAAATTCAATAGGTAAGGCGCGTTCTCCTTTGTGGACTCCGGACCTGTGTGAGTGTGGACCGGTTCACGTGGTTTTCGTCCGAAAACCAACTGATACGGAGAATATCCCGTGACTGAATGTTTCAATGTCCTGTAGGTGAATGCGACATATTGCAGCTGTCGATCCCAGGCGTCCGGTTTTTCTTCAATGAGCTTTCGCAACGTCTGCAGAAGCGTTGAATTGGAACGCTCGCACTGTCCGTCCGTCTGTGGGTGATACGGAGTTGTGTAGAGTGGCTTCACTTGGAACGACTGCAGGAGCTTTTGCACCAGTCCACTCTTGAAGTTTGTCCCGTTGTCGGAAAGGATGCTCGCCGGAATGGAATATCTGGTGATCACTTGCATCAGGCATTCCACAATCTTGCTGGCCTTTTGATCTGGCAGTGCGAAGAGTTCAACCCATTTGCTGAACAGGTTTGTAAGAACAAGAACATACTGGTTACCGTCCTCCGACTTCGGCATCGGTCCCAGGACATCCATTGCCCATTGGCTCAGCGGAATTCCCTGCGCGGGAACTGTTCCTTTCGATGCATGCAGTCCGACTCGCTTGGGGTTGTATTTTACGCGAACGATACAACTCTGCGCCATTTCCGCCACGTATCTTGCTGAACGATACCACATATAGGTTTCGTTAATCCGTGCCCAGGTATCCAAGGTGACCTGCCATGGGATGCGAGTGCGCCTTTGCGAATACCTGGAAACGTATCTCCCTCGGAACTACAACCTTACTAGAGTCGTCTACTCGCACCATAAGCTTACCACGGTCTATGTAGATTTCGTTCTTCTGCACTAATCGATCATAGAACGCCAACTCGTCTAGCAACTCGGCTTTCTCGGGACGTTCCACGCTCTCTTTTTCCTGCAGAGTCTGCACCACGTACTTCAGCACTGGGTCTCGTAACGTCTCGACTTCAAAATCCTCTGCCTCTTTCAACCTTCGCATCGAGTTTTCCTCTGGTCTGCGACTCAGCGCGTCGGCGTGCGGGATGGACACTCCGCTCTTGTGGACGATCGTGAAAGAATACGGATCTAACTTTCTCGCCCATCGAAACAGCTCGTCATCTCCGTTCGCCTTCAGACCCTTCTCGATTGCCTGATGATCGGTCAGAATCGTGAGATTCGTACCCGCGAGGAAATGATGGAATTTTTTAATCGCCATGAGTATCGCCTTGAGCTCTCGCTTTGTTGTGGAGTAACGCTGTTCCGCTTGATTCCATTTCCCCGGAGCAAACTCGATCGGATGACCATCTTGTTCGAGAACTGCTCCCCATCCTGTTCCTGACGCGTCGGTGGTGAGCTGTACTGGGAGTTCGGGTCGGTAGCCCATCAGGACTGACTGGGAAATCACCTTCCGCTTCAGCTCCTCGAATGCTTCGCGTTCTTCCTCAGCGAACTTGAATGGCGTTGCACCTGTCCAGGTTGTCAGGGGTGCCGCTATTTCGCTATACTGCGGAATGAATTTTGCGTAAAATCCGACGAAGCCCAAAAACTGCTGCATTTCCTTCTTCGACGCTGGCTCGGGCCATGATGCCATCTCCGCTGCGTACGAAGGCATCACTTTTAGCTGGTTATGCGTTATTCGATGACCAAGAACGTCGATTTCCTCCTGAAGATATTCACACTTCTTTTGGTTGAGCTTCCACCCATCTTTTCTAAGCGATTCGAGTACTTGTCGGATGATTTCGCAGTGGTAGCCGATCTGATCTTCTTGCTTATCCGTGTAGATCACCACGTCATCGTAGTACACGGGGACCACACATCTGCGGATGAACTCGGCCAAGGTTCCCGACAACGCTCGTGTCAGTGTCGCTGGAGCTCCCTTTAACCCCATTGGCATCACCTTGAATCGGAATTGGCGACCAATGGCGACGAATGCGGTTTCATCCTGATCATCGGCCGCCACAGGAATGTGCCAATATGAGTTTCTCACGTCCATCTTCGTGAAAACCTTCCCTTTCGCGATATCTCGAACCACTCCGCGCATATTTGGGATCGGGAATGGATCAACGATGGTCTTGCCGTTTAGTTGCTGATAATAATTGACGACTGAGCGAAGTGTTTTATCCGCTTTCTCCAACAACAACGCTGGTGCCGCCCATTGTGAGTTGCACTCCTCGATCAGGCCTTTCTGGAGCATTCCTTCCAGAAGATCTTCAGCTCACTGCTCCAAGTTTACTGGAATTCTGTACTCTCTCGTGTACGCTGGATTCTAATCTAAGACGGGGATTCGGTGCTCAAACTGAACCACACCTACGTCGAGTTGATCCTCTGAGAAAACAACCTCATTCTCTCTCAAGATCTTCTCCAAACACCGACTCTCCTGCTCTTGCGGTTTTCCACCATCGACAGCTCTCCTGAGGGTGGCATCGAGAATTAAACCAAGATCTTTAGCCCCCTTCATTCCAAGGAGGACCTCGTCAGTTGCTCCGTCCACGATCATCCACCGCGAGTCGTACTCCCTTGCCCCAAACTCGACTCTGAGCCGCACCTCGTCCAGAACTGCCAAATCCGTTCCATCTCGAGCCTGAGATGTACTGCTCGACGATCAATCGCAACATCCGCCGTCTCCACCTGATCAGGGGCGTACACAGGATTTTTTTTGGGGGGGGGGGCCAAGACCATTTTCGCCCCAGTTTGGGGGGGGCCAACAGAGGATGATGATGAGCTTCAACATGGAGCTCTATGGGCCGGACAAAAATTTTGGGGGGGGGGGGCCATGGCCCCCTGGCCCCCCCCTATATACGCCACTGCACCTGATGTGGCTCGACATCCGTCGTCTCCACCTGATGTGGCTCGACATCCGTCTTCTCCACCTGATGTGGCTCGACGCTTGGCTCCCTCCGATCGGACGTCGCTCCCTGACTCCAACCAAGACACGGAACGATCCTTCTGACCGCCTGCGATGGATTTCGTTTCCGACACAGCTTCTCAGAGTGACCGATTTCCTGGCAGAAAAAACATTTGGTTCGGCAACCGGCTCCACTGTGTCCTCTGAGATCACACTTTGCGCATTTCGGTGCCTGTGTGCTCTCCGCTGTTCGTTTCCGGTCCGTCTCGCGTCCTCTTCTGGCCACAGTTTTTTGATCGATGTGGCCTGCATCCTGGAGTGTTCGGATCTTTTCTTAAACCTCTTTGACGGTTTTCGGGTCCGCTTCCCTTAGCCGTAGTTGCCATGCCTCTGGCGCTGACCGTATGAGTTGTCTCAGAATGAAAAGATCAACTGTTTCCTTCAAAGCTTCTGGCACTGCTCGTTGAAACAGATCCTGCAAGGTCCTGCGGGTCTGCTCCACCGGTTTCACCAGTTTCACTCGCTCGAAACGGTCCAGCAGCACATGCTTGGTGCTCCTCGGATCACAAATCCGCAACGTAGCTGTCTGAAGTTCGTCGATGCTGGGAAAAGTACTGTTTCCTCCTTTTCCGATCGTTCCTGCTCCTAGATTTTCCTCTAGTCTGGTAGCCACCCACTCCTGAGAGTCTGATATCTCGAACAGCGCTCGGTGATAGATCTTTTTTGCTGACCATTCTCCAGCCTCCGCGGTTTTCGGAAGAATACGGTTGGCTCGTCGATATTGAACTGAATCTTCACCCGTTTCGAATCCATCCTACCTGGCCGTGAGCTATCTAATTGGTCGAGCGACTTCTCTAGCTGTCATAGAATTCCTTGAGAGACACGAACCTGATAATCTGCCTTGTGAACGAAGACTCATCCTTAACAACAGCGGTGGGATTTCCACGGAGCACCAGAAGAGAGCACCTCGGAGGTCTCTCAAGACCAATCGACCCTGAACATCCACGACACCGGAGACAACTATGAATCGACTGTTCGAGCCAAGCGAAGGCGGGGGGAAGGCGAAACCGTCCTCCGCTCTTCGCATGAACCAAGGCTCCGAGTCTTGCGCGTTCCGTCTCCCTTGAAGTCTGTCACGGGCATTCAGCTGTTCCTCCGGAAACATTGATGGTTATCGCGTCCAGCGCTGTCTCGAACACCTTCCGAATCATAATGTGCCTCGCAACGCGGCTACTACGACGAATAGTGTCAGCCTCCGACCTTCGAACCTGCGCGGCTTTTTGTAACGAGCTTCAACCGCGCTTCAGGCTCAAATCCGCGACTTCCAAGCGATTTTCTGAGATTCCGCGTTTTTCGATTCCTCAGCGCGACTCGTCCGCGGTTCTCGCGTTTTTCGACCCTGCTTCAGCAGCCTTCGTTCTGACAGTCCTCCGGAATCTGAAATTGTTATACTTTTGGTCGGTATACTTCTTCATTCTTGTTGAGGAACAAGGTATGAAAGATGGGAACTATCCTCATGTCTCTCGAGCTCAGAATTGATGGAGCCTGTGAGTGGTTGGAGAATACTGTCCGAAAATTCTGGATCCTCCGAGAGCGGAGGAGATGATCCGTGAATGTTGACGTGGAATCGGAATCGCTGCACGAGACGTGGTGGAATCATGTAACCCGAGGTCATCAGATAGGACGACTGTCAGGGCCCCTGACAGCGCCCTCGCAGACCCTTTTGAGACCCCGCACCTTCTCCCGGAACTAGTAGCGTGAGCCAGCCAAATATGCAAAACGCAAAAATGCGTCTGTCAACTCTCTTTATTGGAGCAGATGTTTTTTTCTAAATTTTGACTGACTGATTTCATTTAATCCTCGATCACAATTAAGTTATCTCTGAGGTCCTCTCGGTTCTGTTGTCTTTGTCATGGCATGGATAGATCAGTACTCTGAGAATTCTTTGTATCCTGGATCCTCTTCTTCGGGTCCGTCTGTTTTCAATCCATCCCATTGACAATCCCTCCCAACCACTTCTGGGACATCGAACGCGGGGATCTCGAAGGCAGTACTCCTCACCCAGTTGAAATCAACTCCCTTGAACCAAGGGTGCTTCATGACTTCTGATGCACCACCGTTAGCACCGAGTCGTTTCGTCATATCTTTCACGAGAAAGCGGCGGATCAGATCTTTCCCTTCAGGGGTGAGGGAAGATCCATCCAGTTTTTCAAGCGGATAAGGATCTGGTGGTGAGATTCTGGCTATAGCCTGTTGTTCATTGTCTTGCATCCCGACGAACGGCCAATCCCACACAAGCAACACATGAGCCATGACTCCGAAAGCCCACCAATCCACCTGGTCAGTGTAGGCAGTTCTCATCAATATTTCCGGCGCCGCGTACGGGAAAGACCCCCAGGCTCCAATCGGGTTGTTGAACCCATAGCGTGAGAGTCCGAAGTCACCGATTTTTACCCGACCCTTCGCAAAGATCAAACAGTTTTCAGGCTTCAGGTCGGCGTAAACAATATTAGACGCGTGAATGTATTCGAGCGCACAGACAACTTGAGCGAAGTAGAACAGGGATCGGTTTTCAGGAAGCACCCCCTCTCGTACGAGATGTATGAAATCTCCGTGAGGTGCGAACTCTTGAACCAAAACCAGATAATTAGCACTGCGCCATGTTCCGCCAAATTTCACGACGAATTCGCTATTGAGCCCAAACAGGTAAGTTTTCTCATTAAGTGCGAGGACACTCCCCATATTCAATGCACGGAGCTCTTGCTTATTCTGTACTTTGATTGCGACGATATTCCCCTTTGTATCTCTGGCCTTGTATACTGTCCCATACCCCCCCTTTCCGAGCTGTTTCAACACAGTGTAGTTCTTTATATCGGGATTGGGTGGCGGTGGCTTCAAGATATTTTTGCGGAAGTTTTCTCTTGCCGCCGCGAGCGCCTCAAACTGCTCCTTGCACAGGGCTGCCCTTTTCGCGCGTGTCACAACCATCGTTATCTTTCGAAAGAAGCGTTCTATGTTAGAGGAGCAGTCCCCTTCATGGGATTCCTAGGGTTGAGCTTCAGGTCTATAACCTGAAGCGGAAGAATATGCTGGGAAATCCCTGATCTGGGAAGTCCCTAGCTATCTTCACCCGATTATCTGACCTCCGAACTCTTGGATTCCGAGAAATTATTCCACTGAAGACGTCGTCTTTCGGAATATCTCTTTCTTTTTGAACATGTCTCAATATGAGAAAGTGACCTATCCTAATATGGGATACCTAGTATTTGAGCTCAAAACACTGCCAAAGGGCCTGTAAACATGAGGAGTGTGTCGAGGAGCAGCTGCTCAAGGCTGTGAAAGAAGAATCTACTCTTTTCCAGCATCCACTCCGAAAGCGGCATGAAGCGGCATTCTGCGCAGAGAGCATGATGCCTCAAAGGTTGAGATCAAGATTGCTCATCGTCTCCACGTTCGGAGACGCATTTGTAGATCACGATCAGAACAAAAATTGGCGATCCTCCTAGCTCCGAAGATCTCGAGAGTATTTGTGATCCCAATATCGAGGAGGTATCCCGTGTCAAGGCACCTCAGCTATCCCATATTGGGGTCATCATATTTGGCGCTCGGCGAAAAGCCTTTGAAACAACTGTAACGAACTGAGAACGTGATGTTTGATGCCAGCATGAGATCGTCGTCGTGGTTCACGAGGCCCCGCATTATTTCCCAGTACTGCGGTCGGAACGTCACACCGAACTAAGGAATAGTCAGCAGATAGGTCGAAAACCATGGGCCTCGTTCGAACGCGACCATCGTGCGTTCGCAGCAGCAAGACTTGAGCTCTCAACATGTTGGGGACCTGAGATACGCGGATAAGCATTCCAAGTTCCCACGTATGAACCCGTATTTCCGTTCCAATGTTCAGTTTGCGATCGTGCCAATTGAAGTATCATCGGCTTGCGGTGGACGACTTTAGGGACCGACGCAACGCAGCGCGGCGCGAGGGATACCGAGCACGGTGGCAGCTGCTACTTGCGGTCGAGTTTTCCCAGGACGCTCCAGAGAAGCGAAGGCGCTTACAGGATGCAGTCGAGCGAGCGCGTCGTCGGCAGCATGGCATTTGATCGCCCGATCCGGCGCCGCTGTACCTTCTTTCCCTGACACAGTCCTGTTTCCTGCGCTTCGGACCTCCCCAGAGTCTCGAAGCAACCGTGGATTTTTTATTTTCGCCTGGCTGGCCGGGCATGGACATCATGTTGAAAGAATATCCTCACAACGGATTTTCTATAGAACGAAATGATTTCCCTCCTTTCATTTGTTCCGCCTCCTCCATGGATCAGTGATGAGGGAAGCTCGTTATCACGAACTTGGTATCGAGAAGCGATCCCGGTGCTTGCTCACCGAGCGACCTGCACATCGCGGCATGACCTGATGTGCGAGCAATCAAAATGTCAGCAGCAGTGGTGAAATATACGGCGGGCGGCTCGCGTTCATCTCGACTGACTCTGAGCGCTTTGTGCTTGCGCTCTTAGGTTTGGCGACAAAAGTCAAGTTCAAACTAGACATTCATGTACTACTCAAGGAGAAATGAAAGTGACGAAAAAATCAAATATATGCTGGAACGAACAAAATTCGTTTGAAGTGAGGTGGCGGCGATATGCACCCGACTTTCTGAAGGATGTCTACGTTGATAACGAGGGGTCTTCCAGATCGGGAACGAAACTTGGCTTCGCTTCCTGAATTGATTTGGCAGGGGCTCGACAGAACTCCTGACGTTTCTCGGATTCTTCATATTCGTTATTGCGCCGAGCTCTCAGCTTGACCATGAGCAATACGGTTTTCACGCCCGCCGTATAGTTCTCAAGGAGAACCTCAACAACCTGCGATGAAATTCGTTGGTTGAAACCTCGTTTCCCGACTAAGAATACTTCCCGAGCGAAAGCAAGCGATTGATTCGTTGGGCAAGGTATGAAAAGAATGAAAGGAAGTATACGCTGTCTGAGATCCAATTGTCCCATGGTACTCATAACTTCTCGGAAACATCTTCAGGCTGAGTTCTGCAAGTTGGCATCCTAACCACAAAACGAAGAATATAATTCATGCTTTCGGGCATGTGCTCGAAAACGTCGGTCATCATCTCCACGGACTTCTCGAGCGTGGATGTGATGGAAGTGGTCGCTGGGGATTCCGTTTCGAGTTCCTTGAAACTGTGAGGAGCAGGGAACATGAAATTGAATGTTTGAAATCATCAGGGAACAGGTCTCAGCGGTTGAAACCCGGAGCGGAACCAAATCGGGGCGTACAACCTGGTCTACGATGTCCCTTCAAAGAAGCTTTTCTTCCGATCCGAAAGTCTTTCGGGCAGAAACGCGCGTCGAGGTTTCTGAACGACAGATTCGGATAACTTACCGGCAGCCATCCTGACGGACAGTTTCAAGTTCTGCTTCAATATCGCCTGCTGCCTTAGCGTCTCCTGTTTTCATGCTGAGGTCAGTAGACTCGCTCCGCTGCTGCGTTCAACGGAGAGTACGCTGTGAGCGTTGCTCTGAGAGTGAAATCGGGAAACTATTTGGGAATGATCGGGAATTCCCCACTAAAATTACTCCCATGATTGTGACGACCTTCCATCACCAGCAACGGTACGCTCTGACAACTCATGTGCCGTATTGTTACGCCAAACTCACCGCGCTCAAGTCGCCGCCTTGGGATGTTGGCGTTTTGTGATTCGAGTCGGCGGACGCATACTGACATAGTACCACATGATCTACGCTCGCGAGCGTAGCGCGCGGCACGCACGAACCCTGGAATGAAGCTTCTGGTTTGAAGCTGCATCTAGGCGGTCAGAGTCCTGTGGAAAGATGCAAGGCCAGAAATGAGGCGCCCGTAACGATCGTATGCATGTCCCCAAGGAATCCAGGATGGCAAGCTTGATGATAGACTCGATTGGAGGGTGTTTTCGTGCTCGTCTAACTCAAGATATCCTCGAAATCCCGTTTCTTCATCGTCAAACCATTAACCCACCGAGTTTGCAAGCCGACCCCACCCCCCCCCCCAATTGTCAGCAGGAAAGGGGGAGAACGCCCCCCCCTGGGGCCCCCCCGGGGGAAAAAAAAAAAAAAAAAAAAAAAACCCAAAGCACACCACCCTACCAAGCAGGGCCCCATTTAAAAATTTCCCCCCCCCCCCCACAAAAAAGCCCCCCCCCCCCCCCCCCCCCCCCCCCCCCCCCCCCCCCCCCCCCCCCAAAAAAAAAAAAAAAAAAAAAAAAAAAAAAAAAATTCCCCCCACCAAAAAAACCTCCCCCCCCCCAAAAAAAAAAAAAAAAAAAAAACAACCCCCCCCCAAACCAAAACCCCAAACCAAACTTTTTTTTTCCCCCCCCCCCCCCAACCCACCCTTTTTTTTTTTCCCCCAAAAAAAAAAACCAAACACAAAACCCAAACCAAAAAAAAAAAAAAAAAAAAAAAAAAAAAAAAAAACCCCCCCCCCCCCCCCCCCCCCCCCCCCCCCCCCCCCCCCCCCCCCCCCCCCCCCCCCCCCCCCCCCCCCCCCCCCCCCCCCCCCCTACCAGGGTAAGTGCAGGCGACGCTGTGGCCTCGTGAAGGCGATGCCTTTGTTGTTAGGTTCCATCTCCATCCGTTAGATCTCTCTCCATCCGTTCGAAATATACTGCTATCCGCGGACCAAACCTTACTGCGAGAATAAATTAAACGAAACCACTGGAAGTGAGTCGGAATCCGAGCGTCGATCAACTGCCAACCTCTGGTGTTTTCATTGGTTAGCTAGTGAGTTCAACATTCGTAGTCGAAATCGGAACGAAGAAATGGTAAATTCCTAATTTTTGACGGACGGGTGTCGTTTAGTCCTCGATCACAATTTAGATTCCTCCGCGTGCCTCTCGGTTCTACTGTCTTCGTCATGCCATGGATGGATCAGTACTGTAGGAAATCTTCGTAATTTGGATCCAGCTCTTCGGGTAGGTCCGTTATATGTTTATCCCATTCAATAGCCTCCCCCTCCGCAAGTGGGAGATTGAAACCGGGGATCTCGAAGTCGGAACTCCTTACCCAGTTGAAATCAACTCCCTGGAACCAAGGGTGCTTCATGACTTCGGAAGCACCACCAGAAGCTCCGAGACGTTTTGTCAGATCTTTTGTGAGGAAGCCGCGTATCAGATCTTTCGCTTCAGTGGTGAGGGAAGATTGATCCAGCTCTGGGAACGGGAAAGGATCTGATGATCTCATTTTGACGGTAGCCTGTATCATATTGTCGTCCAATGTGACGATTGGATAGCACCACACAAGCATCGCATGCATCGTGACTCCGAGAGCCCACCAATCCGTCAGATCAGTGAAGCTAGTTTTCAGAAAAACTTCCGGCGCCGCGTACGCGAGAGACCCCATAGCTCCGATCATGGAGTCCGACCCATAGCGTGAGAGTCCAAAATCACCGAGTTTTACCCGACCCTTCGCAAAGATCAAACAGTTTTCAGGCTTCAGGTCGGCGAAAACTATATTCGACGCGTGAATGAATTCAAGCGCACAGACAACTTGAGCGAAGTAGAACAAGGATCGATTTTCAGGCATCGGCTCGCCTGGTATGAGCTTGAAGAAATCTCCGTGAGGTGCGCACTCCAGAACCATAACCAGAAAACGAGCAGTGCGGAATGTTCCACATAATTTAACGACAAAGTCGCTCCTGAGCCCAAAAAGGTAAGTTTTCTCGTTATTCGCAAGGATAGACCCCGTAAACGATCCACGGATCATTTCCTTTTCCTGTACTTTGAGTGCGACGATATTCCCATCTGTATCTCTGGCCTTGTATACTGTCGCATACCCCCCCTTCCCGAGCATTTGGAACACGGTGTAGTTCATTCTATCAAGTGCGGGTAGCGATGGCGTCCGGATGATTTTTCGGAATTTTTCTCTTGCCGCTACGAGCACCTCCGTTTGCTCCGCACACAGGGATTTCCTCTTCGCGCGTGTTATCACCATCGTTGTCTTTCGAAGGAAGCGTTATGAAACCGTTGGCGAACGCTCTACATACTATACTGATAGACTTGGTTATCAGAAAGCTTGCGTGGATGATGATGATGATGATGAGCTGTAACCTGGAGGGGGAAGATATTACTGTTGCCCGTTGAAATGCTCGCGTGCTCTCCATTGCCTGACCCCATCAACATCGAATCTTGGCAGAGAACACCCGAACCCCATTCTCTCCAATGGACACTCGCATTACCCTAATTCGCATCGACGTCGTTCCATGAGCTTATCTAACGGAGTCAGGGCGTTAGCCATCCGTTTCTCTCCTTGCCACGGAATTTCTGAACGTGAGGCTCTACCGACATGACATGGTTATCCGGATTAGATAACGGCACGACCGATCATTATCGATCCGTCTTCATATCCATCCATCATTTCTCACAAAGGGACGTTGAGCGATTATGCGCAGTATCCCCCGCTCTTCTTCCTCTCGCCTAACACCCGTGATTTGCGTGGCTGTGACATCATGTCGGCGTGGATTCTCTCGAGGTCTCCCAAAACCCTTCGACCCTGAACATCCACGACACCGGAGACAACTATGATCGAAGTACACAATGGATTGGTTACACAGTCAAACCCCGCTTAAAGGATAATCGTTACAATGGCATCTGAAAATATTTTCTATTTTCGTCTTCCAGGCCGAAGACTCCATGTTGTAAAAACCTCCTTACAACAAAACTTCTCTAGAAAGAAAGGATTTTCCTCCCTTTTTTGGTCTGCCACCTCGATTGGATCAGTGTTTAGGGAATTTCAGTTGCCATGAGATCTCAGTCAATCAGGCTATGGGTAAGCTGCCAAGGGCATCGCGACAACAGCTGCGAAGTTGCTCAGTAGGCTCTCAGCTAGCTGAACATCGTCTCCGAAAGTTGCAGTCCATCGCAGACCGCTTGCAGCAGGAGTTGGGTAACACACCGCTTGCCCGGAAACCGCTCACTCGGAAATCTAACCCAACCGATCTTGATTCGGGCTAGGCAGCTATCAGTCTTCGGGCGAGCGGTTCTTCGAACGAGCGGTTCTCGGGCGATCGGTGAGTTACGATCTCGGTGCAGTCCCCCCCCCCCCCCCCACCGCTCAGAAGATATCTAAAAACACTTCATCGCGTAGGTTCGAGCCAAAAGATTCGCGCAAGGTGGCTCCCACTACTCAGGAGACAAGCTCCTCTGCAGCACATGCAGCATTGTTGTGGACCATAGGAGGAGAGACATGTAATATACAGATAAATCCTTGCAGATTTCTCAGAGTTTCGGGGGATTCAGGGAACAAATCGCGAACAAACCCGCGATTTTTCAGAAAGAAACCCGCGACTTCGCCGCGAATTGTCCCACGCGACAAAATCCCAGCCCTAGCAACGGTCAATGTTTCGGCGAACGTTCTTCCCCCACAATAGGAACAACTCGGAGGTCCCTATGGTGCCCCTCGGTGCGGGAACCTGGAGAGCCAAGAGAGGCCTCAATAGGAAAGCAAACGAACCTATCAGGGCAAGTGCAGGCGATGTTGTTGCTTCGTGAAGGCGATAGGTTCGTTGTTAGCTTCCATATCTCTCCATCCGCCGGGAAAATACCGCTATCCGCGGACCGAACCTTACCGCGAGAATGGATGATCCTAACAGGAAGTCAGTCGGAATTCGAGCGTCGATCAACTGCCAACCTCCGGTGTCTCCATTGGTTAAGGCCAATTCACACAGTTTCAATATCGCGTTGAGAGCAGGCTTTCAAAGGCGTTCGATGCCGCGGACCGGTCTGAATCCCCCGTCTGCTCCATCGCGTTGAATGCATTGCCGTCCGTTCATCGCGCGAGATTGAAACAGTGTGAATTGGCCTTTAGCTAGTGAGCTCAACATTTGTAGTCGATATGAGGACGAAGAAATGATAAATTCCAAATTTTTGACGGACTCATGTCATTTAATCCTCGATCTCAATTTAGACTCCTCCGCGGTCCGCTCGGTTCTACTGTATTTGTCATGGCATGGATGGATCAGAACTGTAGGAAGTCTTTGTAATTTGGATCCAGCTCTTCGGCTCCGTCTGTTTTATGTCCATCCCATTGACAATCCTTCCCCTCTCGTTCTGGGAGATCGAACCCAGGGATCTCGAAGTCAGAACTCCTCACCCAGATGAAATCGACTCCGTTGAACCAACGGTGGTCCATGACTTCATTAGCATTACCCACAGCTCCGAGTCGTTTTGTCAGATCTTTTGTGAGGAAGCCGCGTATCAGATCTTTGGCTGCAGGGGTGAGGGAAGATTCTTCCAGCCTTGGGAGCGGCAAAGGATCTGGTGGTGCGAGTTTGGCTATAGCCTGTTCTTGATCGTCTTTAAATCCGGCGAACGGAGTATACGACAAAAGCATCGTATGAATCATGGCTCCGAAAGACCACCAATCCAACATGTGAGTGACGTTAGTATTCATCAATACTTCCGGCGCCGTGTACGGGAGACTCGCCACACATCCGATATCGGGGGCCATCCCATAGCGTGAGAGTCCGAAGTCACCGAGTTTCACCCGACCCTTCGCAAAGATCAAACAGTTTTCAGGCTTCAGGTCGCTGAAAATTATACTCGACGCGTGAAGGAATTGAAGCGCACAGGCAACTTGAGCGAAGTAGAACAAGGATCTATTTTCAGGAAGCGGCCCCTCTTTCACGAGCCCGAAGAAATCTCCGTAAGGTGCGAACTCCAGAACCATAACCAGATAACTAGCACTGCGCCATGTTCCACAAAATTTCACGACGAATTCGCTCTTGAGCCCAAAAAGGTAAGCTTTTTCGTTGGTTGCAAGGACTGTCCCCAACCTCGATGCACGAATTCTTGTTTTTTCCTGTACCTTGAGTGCGACGATATTCCCATCGGTATCTCTGGCCTTGTATACTGTACCGAATCCCCCCTTTCCGAGCTGTTTCAACACGGTGTAGTTCATTCTATCAAGTTCGGTTAGCGGTGCGAGATGCGCCGCGACATTTTTGCGGAATTTTTCTCTTGCCGTTATGAGCGCGTCATACTGATCCACGGTCAGGGATCTCCTCTTCGCGCGTGTTAGCACCATCGTTGTCTTTCGAAGGAGGCGTTATGAGACTAAAAGTCGGTGAACGCTCTTTATACTGATAGACGTCGTTATCAGAAAGCTTGCGTGGATGATGATGATGAGTTGTATCCTGGAGGGGGAAGGCATTACTGTTGCCTGTCAAAATGCTCGTGTGCTCTCCATTGCCTGACCCCATCAACATCGAATCTTGGCGGAGAACACCCGAACCCCATTCTCTCCAATGAAAACTCGCATCAACCTTAATTCGCATGGGCGTCATTCCATGAGCTTATCTAACGGAGTCAGGGCGTTAGCGGTCCGTTTCTCCCCTTGCGACGGAATTTTTAAGCGTGAGGCTCTACCGATATGACACGGTTATCCGGATTAGATAACGACACGATCGATCATCATCGATCCGTCTTCATATCCATCCATCATTTGTCACATAGGGACGATGAGCGATTATGCGCAGTACCCCCCGCTCGTCGTCCTCTCGCCTAACACCCGTGAATCTGAAAATATTTTCTATTTTCGTCTTTCCGGCCGAAGACTCCATGTTGTAAAAACCTCCTTACAACAAAACTTGTCTAGAAAGAAAGGATTTTCCTCCCTTTATTTGGTCTGCCACCTCGATTGGATCAGTGTTTAGGGAATTTCAGTTGCCATGAGATCTCAGTCAATCAGGCTATGGGTAAGCTGCCAAGGGCATCGCGACAACAGCTGCGAAGCTGTTCAGCAGGCTCCCAGCTAGCTGAACATCGTCTCCGAAAGTTGCAGTCCATCGCAGACCGCTTGCAGCAGGAGGTGGGTAACACACCGCTTGCCCGAGAATCTAACCTAACCGATCTTGATTCGTACTGGGTACGTATCAGTTTTCGGGCGAGCGGTTTTTCAGACGAGCGATTCTCGGACGATCGGTGAGTTACGATCTCGGTGCGCTCCCCCGAATCTCCGAGGTTGATCCCGGTGAAATGCCACGGTTTTGCGGCGCGTTCGCTCGGCAAAACCGTGGCATTTCAACAGGGAGACTCGTCCATAGCCCTCGACGACAAAAGGATTGGAGAGCGCGGTGTTCCTGGATGATCTGAAGCTCCGGGAACAACCGAGTCCGCCGATAGAGATAAGCTGCATTTTGCTGGAAAGTGAATACTGATAGAGATATGCCCTAGCGGCGTCTTACACCGATGCGGACTGCCTTGTTGTTCGAGCGAAGCGAAGGCGAGGGGAGGGCGAAACCATCTTCCGCTCTTCGCATGAACCAAGGCTCCGAGTCTTGCGTGTTCCATCTCCCGTGAAGCGTGTCACGGTCAATCAGCTGTTCCTCGGAAAACATTGATAGTTATCGCGTCCAGCGCTGTCTCGAACATCTTCCGAATCATAATGTTTGAGCAGATCCGGAAGCTCGGCGCCCAGCCATTGCTCCGTTCTCCGACACCTCCTCGCCATGCGGCTACTTCGACGAATAGTGTCAGCCCCTGAACTCCGATCCTGCGCGAGCTTCGACCGCTATCGGCGGGAAGTTTGGTTGCTCCAACGTTATATCCTCCGAGTTCGCCCTAGCGTTACAGAAACAGATTCCCGCCGAATTTCGACGAACGCCGATCTGGTATCCCTATGAGCTCACGGGCGAAGAGTACTTCGTTCCCGCAACGCTCGGAACATTCCAACGAGGAGTTCAGTTGCATGAATGCGTACACTGTATTTAGCGGTTGAATACCCGATCATTTGCAATGGTCATTTCAATGTTCAATCTTTAATTAGAAGTCACTCAAATTTTTCGTTGAAAGATATCCACCGTGTCTCATCGAATCTGTCATCAGCTTGACAACTTAGTATCCCTTGAAATCGGCATCGTTCGGATCCATTTCCGGAGGTGCGTCATGATGCAAGAGGTCTGAATCACAAGGCTCTCCTGGAGCTTCAACCAGATCAAAGTCAGGATTTATGAAGTCTTCTTTCTGAACCCAGGAGAAATCGACCTCCTTGAACCAAGCATGTTTCTTGAGCCTTTCTAAGCCTTCGGGCCCGACGCCGAGCCGTTTGGCCGCGTCTTTTTCCAGAAGCCCAGAAATCAGATCTTTCGCTTGCTGACTAAGACGAGCTCCCTCGAAATCTATGATGGGGCCCTGCAAATTTCTTCTAAGTTCCGCCATACCCCCATCAGACCTGCTGAAAGGATACTTATTCAAAAGAAGCTTGTGAATTGTCACACCATAAGCCCACCAGTCCACTGATTCGGCGAATGGTTGCATTCTGTGGATCTCTGGCGCCATGTAATGTGGGGTTCCAATAACACCTCGGAACGTCTCAGTCGCGAACAAAGCTATGCCAAAATCTCCGAGTTTCAGCCGACCCCTGTCAAAGACCAGACAGTTCTCTGGCTTCATATCGCAAAAAATGAGGTTTGCCGCATGCACGTATTCTAGTGCGCACGCAGCTTGAGCCATATAGTAAAGAATCTTTCGTTCCGTAGTTGGGCCTTTTTCCAGGAGTCTCTTGAGATCGCCATAAGCAGCGTACTCCATGACGAGAGCGACGAATTGCGCGCTTCGCCATGTCCCTTCGAGTTTCGCGACGAAGAGACTGTTACATCCATGCAGGAAGATTGCCTCGTTCAGCGCTTGCATGATCCCCGTGGTTGTTCTGCGCAATTTGTCTTTTCTCTGTACTTTGATCGCGAAAATTTCGCCTCCTCTCGAAGCTTTATAGACTGAGCCGAAAGCGCCTTTTCCAAGCAGTCTAACGAGGGTGAAACCCGATATGTCCACATGTTTCTTGTTCTCAGTAACTAGTTTTTGGATGAAGTTTTTTCTAGCTTCTTCGAGCTCTTTCCTCTGCGCTTCGATTTCGAGGAGGCGTCCCGCACGCGTGACAGGCATCGTTATCTATTGGATAGAGTTCCAGTAGGATAACAAGAAATCTTTAGGAGACTAGGACAACAGCTATCATCGTCGAGGTACCTTGCCGGTGACTCGAAACTGGTCACGAAGACCCTGGCCCGGATCCGCTGGTGGTGCGATGATTCTGAAAGGTTCCGCATGATCTGGAAAACTCCCAGGTTATTTTCATATATTCGAACAACCTCTAGCAAAATTCGCATCGTGGAGGGAGATCGGAATGTCAGTGGAAATGGAGAGAAAAGTTGATGAACTCTTTTG
Source organism: Neoseiulus californicus (assembly GCA_028455905.1). Lineage (NCBI taxonomy): Eukaryota > Metazoa > Arthropoda > Arachnida > Mesostigmata > Phytoseiidae > Neoseiulus > Neoseiulus californicus. The sequence goes on from JAMQGS010000007.1 coordinate 4,338,862, forward strand.
GGCGCGCAAATGCAGAAATGCACGGCTTCTTCATTGATGCAATTCCGGATCTGATGGTATAGGCAGAGCGGCATTTAGGATTTTGCCGCCTAAGGCTGGCTCGGAATACCGCCAGTCATTTTCTCATAAAAATCCGAGAGTCAAACTAGTACGTGAGCGATTCTATCGTTTCGGGGCGTAGGGTCCATGAGACGGCAGAACACGTGAACCTGCGTGCATCGAGGCTGGTCAGGCCTTCGCTCTTCGCGTTCCGCTGAAATCCGGGCGTCCCTTCCGGACGGTCTCCTCGCAGATTCTTGGAGGGATATTCATACAAGGGGATGTGAGGGGACAGAGACCTTACAACAAGAAAAAATCCGCCGCCAATCAAAAATCTGCCGTCTGAGGCTATAGCCTTGTTAGCTTAACAGCTTAACTGCCACCCATTATGGGGGTTTTTTTACTGCCCAGTGCCACCCATAGTAACCGGACCGTGGGACGCCGGCGCCCCACGCGGCAGTAAGGATTCCCAGATATCAGAGGGGTCAGAATTTCAATGAAAAGACGAGGGAAAAAGATTGGAGAGAGCGGTTACATTACTCCTCAGATAATACACAGGCAGGGCTACGATAATTATAGGTTGTTATTATGACGTTTGGTGGAACATGATATGCAAAGCCATTGATCGCATTTTTCGCACCTAGAGTTCACTTAGGCAGGTTGGAGGTCATCGAAGTTCGGAGGAAACGACTAGTTCGGTCGGACCATGTCTCGGCCCAAAGACCCGATTTCAGTCGGAAGATCTTGCCATACGAAAACTGGTTCTACGGCTGGCTAAAGAGCATCCGTTTCCGAGCCGATAGATTTCTCAGAGTGCCGGAGTCACTGTCATCACGGTCTGCTCCACTCTGTGGGAACTCCGTATCTGAATCTCACGTAGTCTGACTCTAACTTCAGCAGCCTAAATGCTCGCAAATATCGCCGTCGTCCTCCGTTGTATTTAGGAGCGACGCAACCGACACGAAGGCTCGCTTGTATTCGCGTTATCCATGGTAGGTGAGACGTGGGGTGTTCCCGGTGCTTGCAAGTGCTGACGCTAGAATATTTCACTGATCCAACTTCGTTTTTGTCGCTATAAAGCGGCGTGGATAGCGCCGCAAGTCTCAAAAGCAGACGGCAGACCACGGATAAATAGCTTATTCCCCCGGAATCAACTGGCGCCGCGGAATAACGCAATTCTTTTTTGCTCCTAGAGGTCCCACCCGTAGGCCATCGCACCCCAGAGTAAAGCAGGCTCTAGTGAAGTCGAGAAAAGATTCAATTCGAAGCCGCGATAACAACGAAGCCGCTCAGGGCTAAAAATACGGGGGGTCATCTGAGGGACGCCGGCGTCCCTCAAATTCGGAAACACATGAGGGACGCCGGCGTACCTCATGGCAGTTAAGCTGTTAATGGGAATTCCGGCCCCGGGTGTAGATCTTGGCGCGTGCTAATGGGGAACCATATACATGGATCTGGATCGGAGTCTCAAGTTTCTAGGCGGAGATGATTTCGAGTTTTCAATTCAAGTTGGAGATGTCCGTATCTGGAATTTCATCCCACACGGTATCAGGGTCATTGTCTATTCTTCCAAAGCCTCCGAACGACCGCTTGGCTCTCGTGGCTACGGAGACTGACACGCCACCGGAATGATTTTCGAATTTCAATAATCTTTCAAGTCTCCCAAGCTGATGACTATGTATCGAGGCTGTCCCGGGTGTCGTTCCCGGTACGCCTCCAGTGTCCCCAACACCGTAGACGCATTCCCTCGTTGGACGCCCAGCAAGAGCGTCTGCAGCAGAAATTCCCCGGCTATCCTCTTCGTCCAGCCGGGCAAGGTTTTTTTTTCACCTTCAAAATGTTCTGTCCTTCTCACTGTGAATGCCATCCTGTGCGAGCACTGCTCTAGGGACGCAGGGGCATTTCTAGTAATAATATTGAAATTGATGTAGAAACTTTGTAGCGCCATGAAAACAACGAGTGCTCCCGGAAAAGCATCATTCGACGAAAAATGCAGAATGTGACTTATCGTTCGCTCCGAAGAACAATCTGCATCCCCCTGTTCGGCCGTTCGGCCCCGAATGGGTTTTGTCAGCACAGACGCTCCGCCAGGGACGAGGTCAACGAGTTCTCTGTAGATATCCGATTTATTTGAAAATATGTCTCGTGTTCGCGTAGGCCGCGGCGTGAAGGATTCGCTAAATTATAGGGGTGCCACCCTTAACGAGAGTTGCGGAAGTTTCGTCCCCTGAGCCTGAGAATAAGCAAGCGCTGGCGGTGCTCCTGTCTTGGTTTCTGCAGCTGGAACATAAACAGAACGTCTTACAATTAGAGAGATAACTTCCGAACCAGGAATTGGACCGACATTTGTGTCCCACGATGCAATGAAGCACTCACGTTCCCCTCCGAACCCGCGAATGCCACACCAGGAATCCGCAAGTGATGCTGGCTAGAGCAATCACAGTTAGATAGGTCAAATGGATGAGATTCGAGCTCCGGGATTCTGACTTTGGAACAATTGTTCCAGCCTCGAAAACGATCTGCGGTTTTGGAGTCGTCGAGTTTCTCCTTAGTCGCAAGGAACAAGAGAATCCATCCTCCTGCAAATCATAGTCCGAGTCACACTTGCATACGGCGCCGCCGGGACGCAGCAAGCAAAGATGATCGCAGGTAAGATTCTCGCAGTAGTTCACTCCAGCCGGCTGGGCATTCGCGTCTAACAGAGTGAACAATCGATTATCTGCCGACAGATCGATGTGCTCGATTTGAACCGCGCTTCCTCTGGAAAAGGACGGAGGAACTGTAAATCATCTATCAACCGTCGAAGAGAGCCTAGATGAAACGTTTTGAGAAAGTTTCGACAACATATACGAGCTCCAGGATTACCGGAAGAAAACCGCGTAGATGCCCGGTGATTGCTCGACAATACCGAAGTCAGAGAAAACGACCCTCGGTGAGGCGCTGGAACCGAACAGATCTGATGGTATAGTGGTCGCCTCCCTGTTAATCAGATCAAAGCTGAGAGCGAATTCGTCTGTTGGTTGCAGCAACCAGATTTTGCGCCCCCGGATGTCGAAACCGGAAGCCGCCTTCGACAGAAGTTCCGATCCTGTATTCCTTCCTCTATAAATGAGCTCAGAAGACTCCCCGTCGCTTCGAGCCTCGATGAACCGTAGTCTTGTTCCAACCGAGCCAACGAGGTACATGAACCTGGAAATACAGAGGAGCGTTCAATAATCTAACATTTGTGGTTTGAATCGGCTCTTGGGGAATGTTTTCGACATCCGAATGGAGGCGAATACTTACCCCATGCTGGGATCAAGCGCCAGCGAGATCACCCTCGAGTATTCGAATGTGTAGAGCCGCGCACAAAGCATCCGATTGTGAGTTGTCTTGTTGCTGGAACCGCACACCATGACTCTCGAGGGCTGGCATACGAGATAAAAATTCCCGGTGATCCAATCGTACGCCATGTGTTTGACTGAGCACTCTGGGTCGATTGTTCCGATCAGGCGTTTCCGTTCATTCTTCCGACCGCCTATTTTGACCTCCCATATATTGGATCCCTCATTCCAGAATATCGTATTTTTCTGGGCGCTGTATGTAAGAGCAGCGATGTAGGATCCTTCTGTAAGGTAGGTCACAAAAGTTGAGGTTGGGCTCATGTACAGAAGTGAATTCATTCTTCGAGAACCAGCTAGAGTTCCGTTTGTGTTTTGAAGCTCATGATTCGTTCTGACGAGCTTGCAGATTTGCAAGCGTCATGATGAAGAAACCGTAGAGGTCGGGAGCTTCCGGAAATCAGAAAGGGCATTGCCAACTCGAGTTGATTTTGAAAGATGCCATCTTACCGCTCTCTTCCACGAAGTGCTTGCTGTGATCCATCGGGCTCATTGAGTATATCTCACGGCCACTCGTGAAAACCAAGGTTTTGTTGGTTGTCTTGAAGGAAGTTGTACTCACGGCACATTGTCCGTTAGCCATTCGACAGCACTGGACTGCGCTCGGTGCGCAAGCTCCATGATGACATCTAGTTTGGCCAGATGGGCAAGATTGGTCTATTTGGATCCGAAGAAGAGTCGTGAGTTAAAGCACCCGATAACACATGCGTCACGAGGCGTGAATATCTGCCAAGAAGTTCACTTACACAAACAGTTCCTCTCGTCGAAACCATTGGGACAATCGAGTTTCCCATCGCAACGGTCTTCCCAAGCGAAGCAGAACGATGAATCGCCACATTTTTTAGTAAAACTGGGACAGGTGTCTCTTGAAGCTGATGAAGCGACTTTAGCCCGAAAACTCCCATTCTCCCTCAAGCGTGGTTTGTCGTCTCGATGGCGAAATCGGGGAATCTCAATTCCTCGTACGGGGAATTGGTAACCGTAAGCTCCGTGAAAGAACAGTTTTCCCCTTTCTTCCGCTAATCATTGGCACTAAGCATGATACCCAGGACTCGAATGGAGCGTACTCACCATCGCAGAAGCTTTCGTCTGAGTTATCATCGCAGTCTTTGTTTCCGTCGCACACTCGACTGGGATAAACACAACGTCCGTTCCCACATGAAAACTCGGCGTCCCGACAACAGAACACTGCAGATGTATGAGCATTTTGTTATCAACTCTCTCCGCAATCGCTTGATGTAGGATTCATCGACCCGAGCGGAAACTGGACGGAGCTGGGCGTTTTCATGGAGACGCCTAAGTAGTCGGATGTGATTACTCGTCCGGAAAAGAACATACGACGGCGACGGCGCGAGGATTTCCGGAATCCCTGGTGTGTTTATAATCTCGATCGTGCCGATGACAACTGCGACCGCTAATCTAAACACGATGTGAACGGTCGGACGCTTCTAAGGCTCGAATCATGACCAATCAATCCAGCTCAATTTTCGATTCTGTATCGCTCCCCGACTGTTTCGTCAGAAGTCTTCACTCTTAACTATTGGGAAATCCACGGGGAAACCGAATTCCAAACATAAACATCTCCTACGGCCCCGCAAACACGATTTGAGCCAATATCAGAGGATTCCATGGGCCGGACCGGGGATGGGCAACCTTTCGAGAGCCGGTCGCTACTTTCTGGTTGGCTGGACCACTCGGAGCGAAATCTTCCGGAAGAAGATCGCAGGGTCCAGTTTTCCCTCCCGTTACAGAATCTGATCCGAAACGGGCTTCAATCAGTTAACCATCGTCGAGCGAAATTCTCGAAGTTGGAGCTAAATCCAAAACAACACTAGTGAAGAAGCACGAAACACGAGAGAGAACAACAACGTGTTTCGATTAGATTTGGGATGCGAGGAAGCTAAATCTACTATGCATGCATTTCTGGCGATACCTCGGAAGATTCAAGGAACTCCCCCACACACGAAATCGTCGACGGCCCAAACCTCGCAGCCCGAGGCTCGGATGCGACAATGCATCATCATGCTCATCATGTCATTCGAAGCGGAGAGTGAAACGATTGCGTCACAAAAAAAAGCTCATGCTTGAGGCATATTTGAGAAGCCATCAGGAGGCACCGGTGGCTCTCAACTTTACTCGTGACCACATTCTCTGTTATGAATGCAACCGACTCTCGAACAGCTCCAGAATTTGCCCCCTTGGTCCTACCTGCGGTCCAGAAGAGTGAGCTGGCGACGAGACAATGGAACCACATGGTGATCCAAGCAGAAATTGGCCACAACCGGCCAAGAAAAGCAGGAATCTCTTTCTAAGAGGCACATAATACTCGATCGCGTTTCTCGGGACGTGCTTCTCGGTGAGAAAGAAGTGCTGTACGGAGAGTTCGCCAAGTCTCTCTCCAAGTCACTCCACGGCTGGGGCGACAGTTTCTGGACTGATTCCCCATCTCGGCAGGCGAGTTTCGAATCCAGCGGAGATTGTAGAAAAAAACGATCAGTTGTTAAATTCGCGGGAGATCCGATGTCTCCATTCTTGTCTCACGAGTACGACGACCGCCGCAAAATCAAAACTCACCGCACGCAAAACCTCACTGATGCAAAACTTTGGGTTGAACGAACCTCCCTTGCTGACGCATCATTCTTCTCACGTGAGATTCTCCTCCTAAAAGGTTCGTCATAAGCGAAGGCAGGGACGCCACTCGCATTCAGGTTGCTGCGATTCCGACGCGGATGCCTCCAGACGTCCGCGTCAGTGCCTGATTGTTATCATCGATGATTTCCCATATCGCCCGAGCTTCTATCCCATTCGAATCAGAATCTGACTATTTTCCAACGAGTGTCCTGCGTCCCAGCTCTGAGCACCGGTTCTCGATTTCTCCGTGATACAGATTCATTCCAGCTGGATCAGTGGATCATGGGATGAATTAGGAATCATATGGGATGACTGAATTGCTGGCGGATCCCCCGCAGTATTGGAGATACCGATAACCTATGTTCACCTTTAACAAACATCCTCTTTGAATGAAGAGAGTTTCAGATCCGAATCCATTCGAGAATCTTGCCCTCGAGGAATTTCGCTAACAAGGGAACGGCACGAAGTGTAACACCCAGATTCGAATGAGAGTGTGCCCATTTTTTAGTCCATGGTGGACCATGTTCAGGCCCACAGATGATCGTCTTGAATGGGCCCGTGTTTTTTCCTATTGGGTTCCGAAATTTCGAAAAAAAGAGGTTTTTCGGCTTTCCGGGGCCGATTTACGCCCCTGTTCTATAGACCGACGGACAACGCCGGTCTATAGAGATTCCCAATGGAGTAGTGAACGACCGTGTTCGAAAACGGACGATCCACAAAACAACGCGCACCAGATTCCATTCCACCGATTCGAGATCATCAAGCGACCATCATCGTCACCAAGAACGGAAAATCTTCCAATTGCCTATCCGCTCCTATCGGCGAACAACATTTTTCAATTTCACTTCAATTCAATTGTATGTTCGGTTTATCACTGGAACTGCTGGTACAACCGCTTGAAATCACAGAAAAAAAATGTAACATAAGAGTAGAAGTAGAATATGAAAACATGTCGACATAGGACACAGGAATAAAATACTCGTGCAGTGGAATTTTGGGAGCGCATATCAGCACGGAGGAACAAGTGCTGAATATCATTACCATGACAGATTCCAGAACGGAGTCGAAGGTTCACGACGAAGTTTCCTGACATTGTAAAGACTCGTACTCCTCGGGGAATCATGGAATCCCAAAGTTCCCTCCAGTTCGGATCCTTGCGTATCTCACTCAGATCACGCAGAAGCTGAACGTCGGCTTCAAGAGGAGACTCAGAGGCTCCACGGAGGGCCTGAGACACACAGGCGGACTTGAGAAGATGCCGGCCCGAGACGGCCCCCCTCGCGCCCTCCTCTTCTACGACGGCACGGGTTTCCGGTTCGATCACTTCTGGGAAGGATTCAATCCTCCAAAACGTGGACGCTTGATCTGGGAAGTGAACATCTGAAAAGATCGTGCTTCCGCGATCGGTGAACAAGCCTGCCCATGGGGAAGCTTGCACTTCTAGAGATATTCCTGTTTTTGCAACCATCCTGCGAAATCTCAACATTGACTCTTACGGTACCGGTGACGGAGGGTAGCACCGCTTTCGAACTCCCCATCGTTCTTGCTCTTGATGGAACTTGCTTGACTCGCTTTCGGGCTGACGGGGGCCCAGCAACGAACGTCTTGCGAGCGAATCGTACTCGAGGCCAGGATCGAGTGCTCGGAATTCGGAACGCATACAGTGAGCTCCGGTGAGCAAGCGACACACGATAGGATAGAATGCAAAATCAGGTGGGACGTCAGCGATTCTCAGGAAGAGAAATTCCAACACTCTTGCGTCCCGACAAGAGTCTGAATCTCCCCCCCCCCAACCCCCCCCCCCCCCCAAATAATTTTTGATTGTTTTTTTTTCCCTTTTTGGAAAAAAGCCCACCCCCCCCAAAAAAAAACCCCTTCTTTTCCCCCCCCCCCCCCCCCCTTCCCCCCACCCCCCCAAAAAAACTCCCCCCCCCCTCCCCCAAAAAAAAAAAACGCATGTATTCGAAGTCTCGTCGAGATCGGTGGAACGGGGAGCTCGAGATCAGAGAGAAGCAAGGATACTTCCATTTCTTTGCTGGTGTCGTCGTCGAGGAGCCCAGTTGTAATTGCTCAAAACGCGTGCCGCTGACCGCTCTTGCTGTGGCGTCGTCAACTTTCCAGATGACGCATCGCGCGAATCAGTGCCATGGGACGGCTGATCAATTCGGAGCTAAGAATGATTTCGTCTTCTGGAGCCAGCCATGACGAAAGACACGTTTCGGCGTCGACGACGAATAGCCATACATTTTACAGTACAGAGTTTTCAGAGTAGGATCCGCGAAACCCTTTGGTTCCCTGGGCTGCCAGCCCCCTCGTGGACATCCTCCAAAACTATCGAACGATGGAATGCGTTGGAGGATTCCTTACGCTCGAACGCTCTGCCCGTGTCGTTAGCTCACGTCAGGAGTGGCTCCCGGTCGACCTTGGAAAGGCCTCATAGATACTCTCGCACCGCTCGCTCGCTCGCTTAGATGGTTGCCACAATGTCCCTTGTAGACTAGAGGAGAGGGCGAATGTTTCACTACAAACACTGCGCTAGCCGTATTCCTTGTTGACTCCGCCAAAGTAGCTGTCACCCGACCATGATGAGCCTCGGTGCGTTGGTCGCTTCAGCATGGTCTCATGTTGACATCTATTCGTTTACAGTTCTGTTCCTCGTGTACTGGCTAACCAAGTTCGTCATCTGGAACGGCTACATTCTTTCACGAAAAAATCTCCCACCGAGCTTTTTCGGCTTCCCTGTTGTCGATGTCGTGCCATACTTCTTCTTCAGTAAGCAAACGTTCTTCGAACGCCTGGAGAGTTTCGGCAAGAAGTACGGGCCAGTCATCAGGTGAGTTGAGAATAAACTCGACGGAAGTGTCAAGCAACCCCAAACATCAACGCGAGCAATTTGGGATAGCGTTTTCGAGCTTCGACTGAAGTTTCGAGGAGAAAGATGAGAGCTGTCCGATAACCGGATGAGTTTATCGATCAGATATCGAAGAGGTAACGAGACGATGGTTGTGGTTACTGGGACGCAGGCTGTCCGGGAGGGAATGCTGAACGATGATCTGTTGGGAAGGCCACCGCACCCTTTGAAGGACTTGGATAAAGACAACATTTTCGTCAAAAAATGTGAGTCATAGCATATCCACAAAATTTCGATCATGTTCTTCTGGGATTATCCTCCTCAAGAGCCTCGGGACGTAAACGTACTGACGTCATTCACCTAGAACTCGTTTTGTGGTTGACACTCCGAAGAGTTGCAGGCAGTCACGCCGCTATATTGCAGCCATTCTGAACATCGATGGGGACTTATGGAAGAAACATCGAAGATTCTCGCTCGCAACTCTCAAAGATCTCGGGTTTGGCAAAACTGCCATCATGGAAGACCGAATCCAAGTAAATACCCTCGAAGTTTTAAAGTTCAGATTGTGAACCCTCTCGTAGTTGGCAGCTTACGCGGAGAGTTGGTGCACCCAATCACGGAGGATGGCATTGTTCCATCCGTTCATTGCCTTTTTTTCCAGGAGGAAATCCGAGAGCTCTTGAGCCGACTCGACAGTGAGGACGGAAAACCCTTCAATATACACCCGTCTCTCGTTGAGTCGACGGGGAACAACATCAACTCCCTTGTATTCGGTGGGACGTTCGATGCCGGAAACAACAAGAAACAGAATTTATACAAGTACATGACTGACATCAATTCACTGTCAGAAAGCCTCTTCCAACTTCTCTTTATACCATTCGCAATGAAGGTGACTCGGGGCTAAGGACATTTCTGGGAGCGCTGAGGATTTTCTTGGATAGAAAATGAGGATTTGAATGTTTCTCGAGAGATTGTCCATTGTCCTCAGATAATGAAAAAGTTGAATATTGGGATCATGGAGAGATTCAATTCCGTGACGGAGAATCTGACGAATTTCATCACCGACGATATCCAAAGCCATAGAGACGACCTGGACAAAGAGAACCCCAGGGATTACGTTGATCATTACCTGAGGGAGCAAGAAAAAGATGAGGAATTCACCGGTGTGTTGAGCCTGCGAGTCGAGATCAATGCATGATCGAGCTCGATAGTATTGACCTTGAGAGTGATGAAAAGAGTTCTTCTAATCCTTCCTTAGATGAACTCGTTCTTGGCAACGCGGTGGCGTTCTTCTTTGCGGGCAGTGGAACGGTCCGCCTCACATTGGAGTACCTATTTCAACTTATGGCGCATCATCCGAAGATTCAACGCAAGGTCCAGGCCGAGCTGGATGAGCTCACTGGTCGAAGCAGAGAAGTCACGTGGGCTGATAGTCCGGAGTTGATCTACACCATGGCTGTTATCCATGAAAGGCACCGTTATTGCACAGTCGCTCCCTCTGGAGTGCCTAGAAAGTGAGTTTCCCAAGGAGGAGCATGACACGGTCATGAATAGAGTGCTCTTCTCAATGGCCACTAATAATGTTTTGTCCTCAGGGTACTGCGGCCGACGAAGCTCCTCGGTTATGACCTGATACCAGGCGAACAAGTTGTCTTCAGCATCGATTCGGTCCACTATGATCCTGAAGTTTTCGAGAGCCCGTACGAATTCCGACCAGAGCGTTTCATCGACGAGAATGGGAAGCTCACTAATACTGAGAAAGTTTGGGCTTTCTCGATCGGTAAACGAGCGTGCCCCGGAGAGAGTCTGGCCGTCCTTGAGGTGTTTCTGTATTTCGCCCGAGTCTTGCAAAATTTCACCATAGAACCTGTGAGCTCAGTGGAATTCCGACTTCCGAGGAGACTTCTATCGGAAACCATTCCTCAAGAACTTCGATTTGTCCGGCGGTCTTGAATGTTTCTTGAGCGGGCACCGACGGAAACAACCTGAACAACGCTACAACCGTCGATTCTTTTGATTACGGGCTATGCTGGCTATGCCCTTGGAACCGGGTAAATCTGGTCCTTCCAGCGAACATCATTCATATAGAGGGTCTCTTCACACCAGTGGCGGATCCAGAGAGGGGGCGATTGGGCATCGCCAAAGTCCCGGAAATTATTTCATCTTCTGCAGAGCGCGGATTGAATGCTGAAATTCCAGCGCGTTATTTGTTGAGTACAGAAAATTATCTTCATCCGAAATAACCAACAGAAAGATGTCAAATCAATCGATTGTATAATAGTCTTTCATCATCTGTTTGGCGAAAATTGTGGCAGCGATCGTTCCGATTCGAGTCGTCTCAAAAGAGGGAGGAGATTCCGCTCCCCGAGAGTCAACCAATCGAAGCTTGTGCATACCTGACAATAGCTGCCTCGAGGGGTGATCGTCAGCTACACTGAATGCAAATATTCTTCATTGCGAATTGATGCTCCTGACTGCGGCAGATTCTCGTAAGCCTCCGAGAATCTTTGATGGACGGCTCGATGTGTCTTTTGCCTGAATTCCGACCTGAACGCAGAAGCCATGAATACCTCTTCCCTCCCAGGGGTAGCGAAGGAAATATATGTATGGTCAGACCGAGGCAAGAGTCAGTCCCATGGGCTCTGAACAGTGTCGTCGAACCGACCGCGAACTCATCTCCGGAAGGATTTGATCAGAGCCACCTTGAATTCATCCCTCAGCCTCCGGAAATTATCGTCGGAGCGACCCCGGAATAACCTCCCGAAGCTCTGAAAAATATGATCAGGCCGGTCCCAGAATGGCGTTCTGGTCCTTTGGCGACGCGCGTGGGAGATTCAAGCCAACCGTGATTTGCAGAGGAACTCGCGGTTCCACATCCATCTATTGTTCGCAATTTACTCGCACGATTTCTCGTTCCGAATCCGAACTATCAATGTAGCAGTGATGTTTCTGAAGTTGATCTACTGACAGCAGCTGTTTGGAAGAGTGCGCCGCCACCCACGTCTACGCAATGGTGGAGGATCAACAGCGCAAGAGCAGGAGTCCTTCCATTAAGAGCCGGGCTGCTGCCCGAGACATACATCGCGACAGATGTGGGTTTCGCCCCGAGACATCGACTCGCGTGATCTTCGCGTGCGATGAGTTCTGCCACATGATCGAAAACCTCGCTGCTCGCTTAGACCTGAATGGAGGGATTGATCTGGATATGTTGGACGCAACAAGGCAACTTCTCAATGCATGTGGACGCGGAAAAAAGATCCGCAAGGCGCGCCCGTGTCTGAATCCGACAGCCCAGATCCAAAGGTCGCTATTACAATCTCGCATTCTATGAAAGAGCCGAGAAACCTGTCAGAAGATATCTAGTCCGTGAATATTCATAGATATCAGGCCTACCCGTCAGGCCTGCGTTGAGCTATCGCACAAAAACATCCATCAAGACTTCTGAACCGAGGGGGGCCCCCCGCCCCCCCCGATGGAATCGCGATTGACAGCAACCCCCTACGGGTAGCTGACATGGAGGGAGGGAAATTGTGAAACCGGAGATTCATCGGCTTTCGAGGTTCACACTCTCAAGTACTCATCTCGAGGATGGGGGAAATGGGATCGCGACGTTTTATACCCGGCCTCTTCAATTGGAAGGTTGAATTGTTGCATAAAAATCAAACCCAATAAACCGTGAACGGCCTTAGCGTGTCGCGTGTAGATTCCAGCGGTTCCATATACATCTCCTATAGCTAGTGTGCAACAAGCATCGTGGACTTGGCTCGACCCTCCGTTCCGCTGGCAGAACGCAGACGTTCTGGCCAAACTCCCGTATCCTTCTCGCATTCAAAGTTTGAAGCTGGTTGGAGAAACAAGTTGAGCTCCGAGATTTCTTCGGAGCATGTTCGATTGTTCCATGTCTCGGGTATTCCATGTCTATAGGGTGATCCCTACCCCTGATCCGCCCGTTTTGATTTCCAGGTTGAATGGGAGATCGGGAATTCCGACTCGAATGTCGTTATTATGAGGGATTATCCCCTCCAGCCTAAAATAGTAGGAAAGCTTCCAGTTTCATGACTTTGATCTATGCAGGTTTCGAGAGGCTATCTGTTCTCATCTCGTAAGGCGCCCGATCGGAGACTTTTCCCTACTCACTGCAAATCCCAATCGAACATCGATAAACCTCCATGGCCTCTTTCTTGCCCTGTCCCTCTCTTTTGACCTTGATCTAGCGATGAGTCAGTTCAACGAAAGTCCCTCGTGACGGACCGATGTTTTGCACAGAATCTGGCAGGGCGCGTCGTTGCAGTCGAACTTGATCGGTTCTCGGTCAGCCCGGCGCGATGGGTTTCAGCGCCATAGTTTCGTATGTGTGGTCTTTCGTGGATTTCTACAGCATCGTCATCCTGCTAACAGTGTACTGGGCCACGAAATATTTCATGTGGCATGACTACCTGACGAAGAAAAATCTCGCGCCAGGCTTTTTCGGATTCCCAATCGTCGGTGTCGTTCCATATTTCCTTTTTGGGAAGGAGCCCGTTTTTCAGAAAATGGAGAGTTTGAGCAAAAAGCTGGGACCAATTGTGAGGTGAGCTGCAGGGAACGAATGTTCCTATTCGACGCATTTGTGGCTTTTGCCACACTGCAGCTCGTAAGAACGGAAGATCTACTACGTGTATGACTAAACAGCAACAGGAGGGTTTCGCAGGTATCGCATTGGCAAGGACACGGTAGTCGTAGCTGTTGGGGTGAAAGCAGTGAGAGAAGGCATGCTGAACGATGACTTGCTGGGAAGACCAAAGAACACTTTCGACGACGAGCAATTGGATGCTCTCTTCGGCAAGAAATGTAAATGCGATTCGGTCATGCCTGCAGTACGGCAAGCTCATTTGATGAACGAGTGAGCTAGACTTGTTTAGCCGTTTGTTTCCAAAAGAGCAATCCCATTGTATTCACTTCGAGTAAATTCCGGTCGATCCTCTGAGAAACTGATTTCATCCTGGGCAGCGATCCTGAACATTGAAGGTGATCTATGGAAGAAACACCGCAGATTCTCTTTGATCACTCTCAGAGACCTCGGTTTCGGCAAAACTCCGGTCATGGAACAGCGAATCCAGGTTGGGGTCTGGACTAGCGTCTGACTTCTCTGTAAGATTCGAAAGAGCTGGCAGTCATCTGTCTCCTGTACCATAGGTCTTTGCATTTTTAAGGAAGAGATCCGGAACCTTATAGAGGTCATTGAGGCACAAAACGGCCAGCCTTTCGACATTCAGCCAGCTTTGGTGGAATCCACGGGTAACAACATCAATTCGCTGGTTTTTGGCGGCAAATTCGAAACAGACGGCGCACGGAAGAAGCAAATTTTCCAACTCATGACCGCGATAACCAAAGAGAACGAGAAACTAATCAACGTTGCTCTCGTACCTTTTGTGGTGAAGGTGAATCCAACTTTCCCAATTTGCGCCCTACAGAATCAAACAGACGGGGTAACTGAAGACTGTCAGTATCTCATCTTCACTTCTCACCAGATCATGGCTAAGCTGAAACTCGGCGTCGCGAAGAGGATGATGACGATCACGAGGGAGTTCGCTAATTTCCTGAACGATGACATCGATATTCACAAGAAGGAACTGGACAAGGAGAATCCCAGAGATTATGTGGATCATTTCCTGATCGCTCAGGAAACGGACGACGATTTCACGAGTAAGTGTCCCATAGAGGGGATATCTCAAGATTCTAATCCGTGATCGACACCGCGCCTGTCCTTTGCAAGAAATTCAGTCACATCCCATCGAATTGCAGCCGAGCTCGCTCAGGGGAACGCGATGGCGTTGTTCTTCGCTGGCAGCTCAACCGTTCGGGTCACCGTCGAATATCTCATCCAGCTGATGGCAAAGTATCCTGAAGTTCAGCGCAAAGTGCAAGCCGAGATAGACGAAGTTACCGGTCGGAGCCGCGAGGTGGCTTGGTCAGATAACAAGGAGCTTGTTTATACCGCGGCCGTCATTGCAGAGCGTCATCGGCTATTCACAGTTGCTCCAGTCGGAGTTCCTCGGAAGTATGTTCGCATTTTTGATCTCGCTATCGAGGTGAACGCATCTTCCCTCACAGGAATGTTCTAATCGATTTTGATTGCCTCCTTCAGGGTTATGAGACCAACCAAACTGTGCGGATACGATTTAGAAGTGAATGACCAGGTCATGTTCAGCATCGATTCTGTGCATCACGACCCCGATTTGTTCGAGAATCCGAGGAGTTTCCGACCGGAGCGCTTCATCGACGACAGCGGCAAGTTGGTGAACACCGAGAAAGTGTGGGCTTTCTCCATCGGGAAACGAGCTTGCCCTGGTGAGAGTTTGGCAGTTCTCGAAGTATTTTTGTACTTCGCGACGCTTCTCCAAAACTTCACGATCGAAGCCGACGGTCCAGTACAATTCCGGCCGCTGAGATGCCTAATAGCGGAGACGTTGCCCCAGAAAATTCGCTTCATCAAAAGAGTATGAGAAAACTGGGGCGTTTCCTCCTCAGGTTTCGATAAATAGAGATTTCGTCTGATTTCATGATACACACGGGCTTAGTAATCATACAATGCGGGTCGATGGTGATCAATAAATGAGAAAGCGATGGCGATCCCGCTCAAGTATTGTTTTGTACACACTCCGGCTGGCGATGCGAAGATCCGGCCGAGGTTCATGAACGCGGATCGGGTGGAAGCTCTGAGCACAGCTCTGAAACTTTGACCGAGTAAGGTCAAATCTGGCGCAGGCATTAATTTGGGGCATGCGTCAATCTGGTGCGAGTTCAGGAGACCCCCATTAATCAAACCTACCCCCAACCTAACCTGAAGCGCACGCCAAACTGACGCGTGCGCCAAATTGACGCCTGCGGCAGATTGGTCCGCACCCCACCATGAGCGGCTCAAGAACGGCAGGGAAGAATCTCGTAACTCTTTTTGAACTACCCAGGGAGTGGCCCGATGGGTACTATGTTTTCGTTGAGAAAGAAAGATGGACATCTTCGGGCATCATTGATGGAGTTCTGTTTCAAGGATGCGGAATACAGGTGTTTTAAGCTCTTCTTTCGGTCCTCTTTTAATTAACGATCACGTTGTCGGCAAATACAAATAAATCCAAACCGGATGATGGGGGAGGCTGAGCGGCCTCGCGACGCCGCGGAGCGTGCATCTCCCGCTTCGATCACGTCTGAGTCTGCTGCGCCTCGAAGTCTTAACGACAAGTGTCATGGGATTGTCGCCGAACAAATCTATGCTCACAATTAGATGTAGAGGATCCGGCTCCACTCGATTCAGCTCATGGTTGTCCGTCTCAAGTTTCAATCCTCTCGAAGTGTCATCCTTTCTAAGAACTGTTTGGCGACGTCCTCGGACGCATTCTATTGAGAAACTTAGACAGCTAGAAATAAATCAGGGACGTTTCTCGTCGAGAGAGATGACCGGGGCCTCGGGCTGGAGGCTCCGATCCGCATGATGTTGTATTCAATCACCAGCCCAACCCAACACGGACAAACCTGGTTCCGGAGAGATTCTCATTGACGCCCGAGGACGCTAATTCGGGAGGTATTCGACTGATTTGGGCGAATGAGCTGCGTCAAATATCGATCCGGCATTGCCGGGGCTCGCCTGGATCACAAAAAAAATGAGCGCTCGACTCTTTCTGAGCGCGAGGGATGAAAACATGATGATGGTGATCTCACGGTCGATCTTCAAGAAAGGAGAAAGCTCAAACGGTGGAGATCCGATCGCAAATAGCTCTACGCAACCCGACGTCTGTAGAGGGGAGACTGGCGGCGAGAGTCAGGATCCGCGGCGGGCATCCTCGCCCATCGAGGGCTTTAAAATGGACGATCTACCGTTAGTCTCCACCGAGTCTCTGAAACAGCAGGTCGATCGCTCCGTGCTCAGGGCGATGGCCGCTGGCGGCCCTCGCGGACGGGCCCGTTTGGTGTTGAGGATGCGGACTCCAAGGACGGAATTCAACCCCCCGATCTGACGCCGCGACGCAAAGACGCCGACCAAGACCTCAACCTTCTTGCGGCCGTTCAAGTGCTCGGACATCACCTGTACTGCGTAGGAGACTCCCTGAACCATCCGCTGGCTCCAACAGTGAGATCCCCAATACGTCATCGATGGTTCCCAAGGTAACTTGTTCTACCTGCCTATGTTTGTTCTATATTGGGATCAACCGCAACGGCTCTCTGGTGGAATGGATTCCGATGAACTTGTCCGAATCGCATTTGCTGATCTCGGAGAATTCTTCTTTTTTCTGTTTGGCGGCACAAATCGTTTTATTCGGGAAACTGCAAGCCAGAATGAGGACTATCCAACCCTCTGCCCAGGAAACGGTTCCATCCTCGATGGCGCATTGCGGTTTTCTGCTTGCTTGCACTGATTTTCTAGTGAATGTCGTTCTGAAGTTTATCAGATTCCCCGCTTTCTCTTCGCTTCCATCTTGAGTATATGTTTGAACAGGAACTTTCTAATCGAATGTTGTATTTTTTGCAGTGCAATAGCTGAGCGCTGTCATAGCAGCTCGCAACCGTTGTTGAAGTTATTCGTTGACAGAGTTTATTGTTATAGTTCGTCGTTGGAGTTACTTGTTATCTCTCTTTGTTGAAGTTACTTGTTATCTCTCTTTGTTGAAGTTACTTGTTATTTCTCACTGTTGGAGTTCCTTGTTATTTCTCTCTGTTGAAGTTACTTGTTATTTCTCACTGTTGGAGTTACTTGTTATCTCTCTGCTGAAGTTACTCGTTATTTTTCCCTGTTGAAGTTACTCGTTATTTCTCCCTGTTGAAGTTACTCTTGTTCTTTCTCACTGTTGGAGTTACTTGTTGAACCCCTTTGTTGAAGTTACTCGTTGAGCCCCTTTGTTGAAGTTACTTGTTGAGCCCTTTTGTTGAAGTTACTTGTTAATTCTCTCTGTTCTTGTTACTTGTTGATTCTCTCTGTTAAAGTTACTCGTTGAGCCCCTCCGTTGAAGTTACTTGCTCAGCCCCTTCGTTAGAGTTAGTTGTTGTGTTCCTTTGTTGGAATCATTCCTCCAGCCCCTCCGTGGAAGTTACTCGTTCTTGAACCCCCGAGCTGTTGTCAACGCTCGCAAGCAGAATTAATTCGTTGATGGTGCGGCTTCTTGTTGGAGTTTCTTGTTGAACCCGAGCGCAAGCGCTGAGCGCTGCCGTAGCCGCACGGGAGTCTATTTGAAGTAATAATTTGCTCGTTCCAAGCTTCTTGTTGAAGTTTGTCGTTCTGGCTCGGTGGGTGGACTCAGCCGCTGGTATACATATACCCTGGCTTCTCCCGTCAAGCTCTCAGGACAGAATCTCACTTTTGTATGCTGCCGCATTGAGCACGCCCTCGCCAGGTCTGTCACCTCCCTCCGTACGTACTTACTCCGTTTCTATGCCGTATTCATACTTCCGACAACGGTGGAATGCGCCTTGATAACAACTCCGAGATGGCTTTCAGGGAATCGCGTCAAGATTTCTGACAGTATACATATGGGAGGGTTCCGGCTCGATCAGATTGATACGGAAGGAGTCGGATTTTACAATCGAATTCAGATTGTGATTACTCAGTGATTCCCTCCTCTTCCCATAGCGCTCCCGCCCTCCGTTTCGGCGCCGATCTCATGACGTAGACCTGAGATCGAATCGAATCAGCGGCCGATTGGACCTGTATCTAATGCTCTAGAGTAGTACGTTCTGTTGAGAATATCGACGAAAGAGAATAGAATTCATGTAACCAGATCATATCCCATCCAATAAAATTACCCATGATTGTACTCTACTCAATAGTTCATCTAGACTTCAATCCATCTTTCCGTCCCTTGTTTCATCCGATTTATTCGAGTTTTGATGAACCTATTTCCATCCGTTCATGTAGCTCAGGGGTCGGATCAGGGGATCGTAATGAGACGGTATCGTGGGAGACTAGCTCCCGGGATGCGCACGGAATACAGATAGTTGATTCTGTTGAGGACTGTTTATTCGAACCTCAGTCGCTTTCGAGCAATCATCTTTGCGATCTCCTCCGCGGGATAGGTTGCTGTATGCTTGCTTGTCCTCGTTCTTGGAATATCCCTCGTTACGTCAATACAGCGGCTGCTTCGAACCCCCCCCTCGGATGCTAGCTAGCCCTCCCCAACGCTAACATTTGAGTTTCTGACGGTATCACTTGTGGTCCGTCTGATAGTACCTCAGATGATCTTGGGGTCGGTCTTACCATAGTTCCCGAGAACCGTGGGGCAGGTCTGACCATGCTCGCCGGCTGCATTCCAATATCGTGCTCGCCGAATGCATTCCAAGATCATGCTCGAATCTCCGTCCATAGGGATTGTAGCGTTTTCATCCAGCAGACGGGTTGCATATATCCTGTCAGTGTTACTTTCGTCCCTTCAAGTGAAGATGTGTCCATTGAGGAGCACGACTCCCGACTCCTCATTCATCTCGAGACCACCCCGCCATCGCTGCCAGCGTTATAGATTGAGCTTCCGGCAGAAATTCGGGCATCGAGCCCCTGGACTTCTCTTCCTGCCCAGCTCATATCATTCCAGCATACTTGATCAATTCATACTTGACTCCCCACGATTTATTTGGACTGGTTCTCTGCGCTCATAATTAGGCGAGTTCTTACTGCCCCCTTCGAATGATTTCAAGTAAGAACGCACTCACTGACATCAACCCATTTCCAGCTCAGACATTCAGGGTGATGCCAGAGTGGGCTGTCCGTAGGTCTCTCGTCAAAAGAAGCGGTTCCAAGGCTCGGTGTGCAATTGCGACTTGCGACGCTTCTTGGAACAGGAATAGAACCATGATCGGCATAGCAGAAACTCGTGGAACTTCTCTGAAAGGAAACTACGGCCTGAGGCGTTTGCGTCCTCACATGTATGTCAGAGAACGCATTCGCTATCTCTCACAGCGTTGATATCGGCTGAGTCATCTCCTGGACTGAACGCGCCGACCTTATATTGTTAACTTTGACGGGAGTCCCTCCGCGGAATCGGACGCTCCCTGGAGAAAACCTCTATTCTTTTCGTGCGTCGGGAGTTTCACATACTCAGAAAATGCACGTCAAGCCCTATTTTGGGGATTGACGGGCCCGAGCTTACGTACGGTGGACCGAAGAAGCCTCCAGAGAAACTCATTTCGAAGAGCACTCGATGCAATGAATGCAAGTTATGTTCATGTCATTGTTATTATTAGTCCATAATCATTTCCATGAATGTCAGAACATGGCCAATTCATACTCCATTATAATTCTCATTTTCCATTGATAATTGATTACAGCCTTTCGTCTCCAGGTATGGCACTGTTACAATATGAAACAAGTATCGCTAGTTTTAGTAGTAGAAGTAATATCAGTGGTAGTAGTAGTAGTAGTGGTGGTTTTAGCAGTAACCAATGATCAATATAATCTTCCTCGCCATCATCGATACTTTACCAAGGAGTATTATTCCATCGAGGAGTCAGCGGTGAAGATGTTATTAGTGTACTTAAAATGTAAGATAGGTGTCGAACTGACCGCGGGTTCAACTTGCTCGGCCGATACGATATTTACGTACGCGCAGCGGCCGTGGTTGCGGTGGTAACGCGATATATTCGGATTTTAGGTATAAGTATTTGCGATGGTATCGCACGTGAGTCCATCTTATCATTATCTCCACGATCATCGTCAATATTTATCGACATAAGTTGTTGGAATCCTATACTTGAAAGTTGGGGGGAATTCGAAGTCTGCTAGGTTTTGATCAGAGAGAAAATTGATGGCAATAGGCAATAGCTGTTACTGTGTAGATCATGATGGTGAACTATAATTGTTTTAATATCATATTTAATAGTGGTACAAATATGAGTCAACCCATAGTGTACAGTCAGCGGAATCCGCGGGTTCAATGGTACTTTCACATCGGTGGTGGACAGTAGAATGATGTTCATAGGGTATTTGGAAGGTGACGGAACAGGTGACAGAAGATGTGAAGGAGTCTCACATGAACTTCTCGATCTTGACAACGATCATGTCAAGCAACCCTGCTTGGAACTACCCATGACCCAGTGCTTCCTGTTGAAAGTTGATCTCCGATTTCCATCTTGTCAGACTCTTTGGAGGTGCCGCGATGCTC
The DNA here is from genome assembly GCA_028455905.1 of Neoseiulus californicus. Classification (NCBI taxonomy): domain Eukaryota; kingdom Metazoa; phylum Arthropoda; class Arachnida; order Mesostigmata; family Phytoseiidae; genus Neoseiulus; species Neoseiulus californicus. The sequence goes on from JAMQGS010000007.1 coordinate 4,359,882, forward strand.
AGACGCGACGCTTATGGACGTCTTCTAAAATCAAGCGGACACGTTCTTCGGAACGTTGTTTGGTTTGTGAGAATGGAATCGGTATCTGTCATTTTGATCATGTTTCAATAAGTCCGTGTTCCTTTTGGTGGTTGCTAATGTTCATTCAATTATTTACCATTCTTATTATCACTATAGAGAATTATCACGGGAGCAATTTTCGATGCACCTGGTAAAAACGATGCAGCGTTCATAGTTCCTTGTTCATAACATGTGTCTGGTGCGCTCGTTCTCATAGCTCGATTGATCTTTACTCGGAAGATTCGAGTTCGACTACACTCATTCGAATCAGGTATTGCGAAGATCTCAGATTAATCGAACTCAACTGAGCTGATCCAAACGTGTGTTTTCCAGCATTTCCGACATCCTCTGCGGACTCAGCTGATCACAATCAACCGGGATGTGTTGCCTACATTATTCATTTTGTGAAGTAAGTGACTTCTGAACTTGAGTGTCGGCATTACATTGCTTGAAGATAATCGGAGATTCATTAGACTCCGACCAGGTTGCAAGACGTGTGGTGAAGTGTTGTTGCTGTAGTAATCGCCGACGCTGTCTGTTCCTCTATATGCAGCGGTCGTATCACCGTTCCTCCTACTAGAGATCATAGGTTGTGTGATTTGCTTCTTGGGGTGATAACAAACGTCTTGTGAAGTTTGAACCGCGAGTCGAGCGAGCTTATGGGCGGTTTGGTGGGTCCGGGGGATCGGGGACATTGCCAAAACAAGTTTCTTCGGCTTTTCTAGCTCATTTTCCGCGATATATCTGTTCGTCATCTACTGCATAAGGTGATTCGTCAACTTCTTGGATACGACTGTCTCAGGTAAAATGGTCAGTTTTGGGCGACAAGTCGTACCGAGCAGCGACGAATTGTGGTACGAAATGTTGTGGTGTTCTGCTTGGTATTTATTGTTTAAGATTGTCGACCATCGTGTTCTGCTCAGAATTACCGCGCTTTCGATCATAGTCCCCAAGGATCGAGCAGCAAGTCGATTGAACCGTCAATAACTCACGTCCATCAAAGTTGTCATCATCGTCTTCGTGATATTCTTCCGGTGCTCTCATCTCGAAACCCTGCTCGCAAAACAGTTTGCGCTCCCCTACGACCGAGGTCGAATCGACGAAGACATGGCACTCGAAAACGTCTGTCCGGGTCGAAATACCCGATTCAGACAATCAGGGTATACGATCAGGGATGCGAACGAAAAAGAAAACCGAAACCCAGGCATCTCTCAAATCGCGGAATTCCTCTTTGATTCGACGGATTGGTGGCGGGTCCAGTGCTAAAGATCCGAAGTCTGCTGAATTCGAAACTTCGCTTGCATGATTGAGTGTGAACTTTGGTGTGAAGTGGAATCTGCATCGAGGATCGAGGATCGCGAAACGGGTTGTCATTCACCCTGGGCGTCGCTCCGCGGGTTTACAGCGAAATTGTCGCTGCCGCGTTTTTCGCAAATAATATACATCTATTCCATCGTTTCCTCCCTGTGACTGGCTCTACCCATTACTACTTCTTTACTCGTACTATTCACTTTATGAGGAGAGAAAAAAAGGATATAAACCAGATCATTTCTCGGAGACGCACGCGAACGTTTAATTTTTCGTACCACGAGCTCGAATCTCAAACAGTGAAATAAATTATAAAAGTGACAATGACGACATTGGCAACAAACAAATGGAAACAACTGAAAATCAATACCGTGATTTGGTCATGATACTGCTGGCTGCTTGTCTCGATGGTAGATCGGTTGAGTTGACACCAAATTTACATCAAAAAGTGATATACTGCTCGGAATTGATGGAATAATGAGGTGCAACTATGGTAAAAGGACTTGGATAACGATTCAGCTCCCACTAAGAATGAAGGAAACTTAATGAGCAGGAGAATTTCAGGAATTTGTGCCTTGGGCGATTCTGTCTCGTGGAAAGAAACGACGTCGTTTGATGATGGAGGGAGAGTGATGTTCTCGCGACTGTGGTTTCTGTCGCAATTGCTGTTGGTGTTGTGAATCGAGTGGTGATGGTAACAGTCAAGACGAACGCAGAGCTATTTGCTTATCAATAAACATAGCGTGACACTGATGAGATTATTGAAATCAAGCTGGGACTCCGCTCTCGAACCGTTGAGGATTGTAATCTTCGTTGACAAAAGAGAACCCTTTGAATTCGACTTGATTGATATTCTTCACGATGTCGGTCGAAATCGGAGTGAGTACTGGATCTTCTTTCGTGAAATCGGCATCAAAGTTGTTGACATCACGTTTCGTTTTCTGCGGAAGAATCGATTTGGAATGGTTAGCGAATGGCACGGAATCGAGACAGGGAGTCCAGAGAAGATATGTCGAGAATGATCGCTACAGGATTGAATATGTACAAACTGGCGGTGTTGCTCCCGGAAAACAGCCAGATAAAAGCAACGAAGGCATTCAACGGCACTCACGATTTTTGGTTTGAAGGGAGGCTTTACTTTTCGAGCCTCCAAAGCGTCCCAGTCCATGTCGCGGAAAAATGGATGGGTCAAAATGGCTTGCTCGGAGCTGCAAGCCTGAACGCAGCCGAGTCGTTTTGCAGGGTTTTTCGTCATGAAGCCTTTTAGAATTGATACGGCTTCCTTACTCAACCACACCGGATACAAAACGTCATCGTGCAGGATCGACTCGAAGAGATCGTCCTCATTATCGGCTTCGAAAGGCGGCTGGCCGGCCAGCATTTCATACATTAGCACGCCCAGAGCCCACCAATCAACGGATGCTCCGTACTCTAACTCCTGGAGAATCTCAGGGGCGATGTAGTCTGGCGTGCCGCAAAACGTCGTTGTTGTGACGCCATCCTTGATGCCCTCTTTACACATGCCTGCAGGAGAAGGTGTACATATTGATCTCGATCGTTCCTGCATCCGGATACGAAAAAAGTATCACTAGAAAGAAAAACTTACCGAAATCTGCGATTTTGCAGTGGCCGTCGGCATCTAGTAGGATGTTGTCAAGTTTCAGGTCCCGATAGATCACTCCATTCTGATGTAGGAACATCAAAGCGAGTGTCACCTGAAGTTGCAGAACGAAACCAAAACTCAGTCTGAAGTTCGGAGACGATTTCCCGAATATTGAGCGCTTTGATAACGGAATGACTCTGGACTACTTCGTACTGTGGATATGCCAGGCAGCCAGACGGTCTTGACCAACAATACTCAGGACTCACCTCCGCCGCGTAGAATCTCGCCCGCGACTCTTCGAACTTGCGTGACTTTTGAATTTGGAACATGAGATCGCCACCGTTGACGTATTCCATGACGAAAAACAACCGGTCTTCCGTTTGGAAACAGCAGAACAAGGCCGTCAGGAACGGGTGCCGCGCACTCAGACTGAGAATCCTCTTTTCTGTTAGCGTACACTCCACATCGTCGTCTTGGAGGATCACGTCTTTCTTGAGAACTTTAATTGCATAAACTTCTTCAGTTCCTTTCCGTTCTCCCAGCATCACCTGAGGAATCGATCAACAAGTTAAGATTATTCAACGCCTCTAGGGTCGCAGCAGCAGCGAGGCTCGTCGATACATGGATTGTGATGCTGATACCGAACCCCATATCCTTCATACTACCGTATCCCAGATTGGAAGAAACGCTACGAGATTGAATCACATCGTACAGGATCGCTCAATTGTAATAATATACACAATATGTGTACTTTCGGAATTGTTTTCAGTAACAGATTTGTCTGCAGAAATTCAAAACGACCGATCCTTGGCTCCTCCGTTGGTGGTTTGTGTGCATTTGCATGCTTATTGACTACACGTTCGACGCCAAAAGGTTGCGGTTTCTGGCATCTAAAGTCGATATTCAACTCATAGCTGAGATTCTGAGACCGGCCTCCAACCGAGTAACAAAGAGAGCTTTCTATAAACAAAATTCTTGACTCCCTCGCGAAGCGGCTACGAAGGCGTTCAAAGCGTTTCCCCGGGTTCGGCCCAACAAGGTACAAGGCCGAATCATAAAACAGCTTCTCGACATATCTCGCGAGTAACCACGCTTTCAATTACCGGGGTCTCTCAGAAATTGTTCCCTCGGAACACCGTCGATTCAACGAAGGCCCCTGAACAAAACGGAATCGGTAGGATACGTATACGAACCTTTCCGAATGATCCTTTTCCGAGGACCTTGATGAAGTGGAAATCATTAAGAGAGTATTTCTTCTCTTTGTCGAGTGCAAGGGAGCTGAATTTATCGAGCATTTCAGGATTGGATGATTCGCTCGGGCTCCCTTTTTCGGCCGTCGTCTGATCGCTCATGGCGTTCGGTTGGCAATCTGCATGCGAGTTTTCCCCGATGGACTTTTTCTTCTTCTGCTTCGTGAGAAGCTTATCCCCCGATATGCCCATCGCTTGGAGTATTTCACTCATTTCTTTGGGGTTGATTCCGCAGTTGTTCGCCACGTTCTTCTGACATCGCTTATGAACATTGATGTTACAGGCGGCGCACTTCTGCCCTTGCCTAAACAATCCGTACAGCATCGATCCGCAATGATCGCAAAAAGTTGGCCTCTTGAAGTTGTGCACCAAGAAGCGGTGGGGTATGTTGATTGAAAATCCTGTTCCTTCTAGAGGGAATTCCTCTTTCTGGTTCTCACTCTTCATCCCGGGGCATTTCGTCACGACCATCTCGTGACATCTTTTGTGCACCACGCACGTACACACCTGCAATTATTCAACATTATTATTATTATTATTCATCTTCTCGCTTCTCAGAGCCAGCGATCGTGTCCAAACTTTTCGGAGTTTCTCTCACCTGGCACTGGTATCCCTGCTTTCCGATACCCCAGATAAATTCTCTGCAGTGGGAGCAGAACGTTGGCTGCCGGAGAATCGTTGCCATAAATTTGTGCCCGTTGACCTGCGCAGAAAATTTTCTTGTAAATGAAGCCAACTTTCCATCACGTGAAGCCTCTGATATTCCAGTTGATGAACAACAGCAATATCAAAAGAAGACGAGCAGTTTCGATGATGTAAACCAAAGCGTATGCGTAATTCATAGATTCATTTGATCTATTTTTTCCTTACTTGATGCACTCGACGTCGCATAGCCCCGCGCCGCCGGTTGAGGCCTGTCGCGCGGGCTTTGAACTCCCGAGGTTTCTCTTTCGGGAGGGCTGCGGGGAGAAAATAAATTTATACCCTCGATATCGTGGGCTGAGAGCGAAATTTCAGGAAGAAGTCTCGAAGGTTGAGTGATGAATCAGAAAAATTTCCTGATACCTCAGGGAGTCCGATTATTTTTACTACCAGCTCCCAAAACATTGTCACGGACATTCACCGACATCAAAGAAATTGGATCGCTTCGTTGATGAAATGTTGCGATCTCTTGTTTCAAATATCGTCCCTTATTTCCATAATTGGCGGAATGTGAATACGAAACAAGCCGAAAGCTCCGCAGGAATCATAACCACCACGGAAGAATATGACTAATAAGTCCATAGCTTCGATTGATTCAAAAACAACATTCATCGAACAGGAATCGATCTCGCCGGCTAATATCCGTCGTCGATTCAGTTCGGCTAATCTTGACGACGCCCCAACACCAGACATATACTGTCTGAGATCATTCATCGACCAACTTCTCGAGAGAACGGATCATAATTGAGAAAATCTCCACAATACTGAATCTTTTAGATCGTATCCCTCAACCATGCTCAGTGTGCTTCTCGCGCTTCCTGCTTCTGCCAGGCTGTCGACGCCCCTGGGCTCTGCGTACACGAATGATCATTGTGAGGTCAACAGGGTTGAGTGGATGTATCAAAGATGGATACGATGTTGGTTCAGAGTGTAAGGTCTGACGTGGACGACTAATAAGAGTTTGTTTCGCGACAGACGCCACGTAGACAGTCCGAATCGTTCATTTGTCCGTCGTTCGTTTAACTGTGATGTTAGCGCAGCAGCGGAAATGAATTAATTGGTGTTTCCAAAAAGAATGTTCAAACCATAAACAAGAGAAAAGCGGTCGTGGGCCGATGAGCGCTGTGACACGGCCGACCGGTTCATTTCATGTCAAGAGTCGTTGTTACGAGTTCTCTATCGCTGAACAGCGGCTTCTTCTTGCGTCGCTCTGACGGCTTCGCAGCGGAAGTGAGGCACGCGTGCAGCTGAATGGTATAGTTTTCCCATGGATAAGTCATCACAAAATCGAGAGGAAAACTCGCAACCTCCGATCGACATCGTAGCCCTCGACGACATGATCGACTTAAGCTTCGGACTTGCTGGACTTCCACAATTGTCCCAGAAGCCTACTGTACGATAAACACTCCTGCGGACACTGCCGTGTGTGGAACTGAACAGACGTCGGGCATGAGACTCGATTTTCACGAGCGAAGACAATCGATTTCCCGCGGTAGGCCCCCAGCAACGATTGGAGGAAACGATTGAGAAAAAAAGATAATGAGCGAAGCTATTCCCAAGTCTCTACTCGAACTTGATCAGAAGCCAATGATGCTCTCAAAGGGAAGCGTAAAAAGCACTTGAGGGCATCCTCCGGAACAGTTTGAGGCCAACGAAGCCTTTGTTCAGTTTCTGAATCAATCGTTTAGAAATAAAAGGTTTCACGCGAACGACACAGGGAGAGAGATCGTCCTAAGCTTTGCGATCGTTTGAAACGCTTCGTCGAAAGAACAAATGAAAGCGTGAACTTGCACTCCATGAGGCGACGAGCGAGTCTTCCACCACAACGAATCATCGAAAAGTTGGAGAAAAATAAGCAACAGATCCCGAGAAACTGGCGGGAAGTTCCGAATGTGAGAACATATGCGGCGAGCGCGAATCGCGAGATTACCGATCACAACGAACGATGACATTTCCCAGCGCATTTCACTCACAGCGGTTAGATGGGCTTCTAGAATACTTACTTGGATCGAGTGAAACGACGACATGTATTTTGCCCCCGGGCTCCAGATTGATCCAGATGTCATGTTCATGGGCTTCATCTTTCTTGAGGAGCTCCTCGAACGTGATTTGACAGTTGGCCACAAAGTCATCGGATGACAATGCCGTGTGAAAAACCGTGAAGCCCAAGGTGATTGCTTCATGGACTGATGTCTGAAATACCTGAAATCGAAGAGAAATATCGTAAGTCCTCGCAGAAGTCGTTGGCTGCTCGCGTGCGCTGCGTTCCTCGACTCGGCCCGAGTTCCTGATGAATCTCATCGACTCATCGGCTCGAATCTTTGCGCATCGATCTTCCCGCATTTCTGCAACGGATCATGCAACCATCGATGCACGGAGTTCCTGATGAAACGGTACGAGGGTAGCAAACGGATATGAGACGGCTTCTCGATCGCGCTATGCCGACTCGAACCGACAAGATTCACGCAAAATAATTTGAGGAGTTAGTCTCATGCGCAGTGCGAATTCGCGGAGCGCTCGACCACGACCTATGGAGACGCCCGGAAGCTCGAGCCGAGGGAACAAGCGAAATGTCATCGACGACGAGTGATGTCTCGATAAAAATAAACTCGCATGGAAGCTCTCCGCTAGAGTGTGCCGTCTCGTCCACTAGCATGAGAGCGGGGTCGACAATCCGCTACGACGTCTACGATGTTCCTAATGTTTCCTCGGGGAGCGGATCGAGCGGGTGACAATCAGAAAGCATTACTTTCCCGGGGGCTTGTTGTGCTCAATGACCCAGATGACATTCCGTCATCACCATTTTCTGAATCACTCGTATCCTGCGGAGTCGCGTTTGGTCGTCAATCGAAACGGTCTCAACTCGGACCCCAAAATACAGCGACAATCCCACGAGCAGCGTTTTGCTGAAGTTCCTCGGAAAGCAGCCAGGGCTAACGATTCCGAGTTCATGGCCCGGGATCGAGACCTCGTTCGAGCTATGTTTAGGGACCAATCGTTAAATGGGAGATCCCTCCCCATTTGCGGGGTCAGAGCCGCACGACATCGAATCCTGAATATCGGTGGAATCGAATGAAGAGACCATCACTGATGGATCGGCTTTTTCAATCTTACATCGCGTCGCGTACTCCTCGAGCATCGGCTCTTAACAATCGAATATATGGGTATGTTTTCTTTTTGTTCAAGTCAGCCTGTGCCACAGTTCGGAATAAATGTTACGGAAGAGTTGAGACAAGAGAATCATCGAGCACATTAAGGGCTTGTTTCCTCCGCGGTGAGCGCGTGTGTCAAGACTTGACGTTTCATAAACGATTCTTTATTTTGATAGATAGGCCTCGGGACTAGCCTTGTGAGTTATCCCGTTGTTCCATCCATCTCGGGGAAAAATAGCTGTGTTCGTCCAGATCATTCCTCTTTCATGCTCCAAAGCAAATCAACTTAATTCCTCATCAACCACTACCCTGGTCATTCTGACCGACCCGAAATCATCTGACCGAGCTACGAAGTGCTCATATTCCATGAGATCCTGAAGGAATTCTCGCGGATCCACCCGCCGTTGTGATACTTTCCAGAACCGCGCAGGATAAGGGACCATCGAAATGAGCGATTAAACTGGAGCTCGAGACCGTGCGTTCTCCATGGATTTTCTCCCAGGTTAGGTATTGCATATTGCGACGAGATCGCTGCGGACGTACAATCGTTCGCAGCGTCTTTCAAGTCCCATACTCTTGACCAGTGCCTTGTGCCGACTCCCACTAGACGATATCGAGCAACGTGGAAACTGTCGCGGTCGGACCAACTTCAGGAAGCCCCTCCTCGTTCCGAGGCTAAGGCTTCACGGGACTCCCTCAGGATCGCGGGCAGGATCATCGACCATCCGGAGCCGGTTATCGACCTCCAAGGGTTGATGTCGACCACTTTGAGAACCGTCTACAGTCTAGACTCTAGACGTTACGCGAGCGGTCCGGATTCCGTTCCGCGGAATACTGGGGTTCCCTGATCGTGCTCGCGTCGATAGAACGTTCCTCGATTGAGAGCCGAATATTCGGAGTCGGCGCTGCCGTCACCGAGAAGCCGCCTGGCATGTATGGCGTACTCTGCGGGCCAGCCGTTGCCATGCCTGTCGTGGAATCATTGGCCAGCAGGCCGAGGGTTCAGGAGCAGGAGCTTCTATTCTGAGAAAAGGCAGCCAGTTAGCCAAGGATGGGGCGCAGAGTGGAAACAACTCCGGGTCCAGATAACCGAGTCAAGCAGGCGAGGCAGGCGTGCTCTGTGGGCAACGGTGTAGCCTCATTGCAGCATCAGCAAGGAATCAACCAACCCCATGCTCTCTCTTCCACGGAATTTGCTCTGATATGCGACGTCGGCCTCCAAAAGAACACATGCCACGAGCAGCATTCGTAGCAGCTGTCTCATGGTCGGACTATTGTGGTGGGAGATACGGAGGCTACCCATCTAGCTTATCGACTCGACACTGAAGGGGAATCGACCTGATGTACATATCAGTCGCTAAGTCATTCAGTCAGTCAGCCGGTCTGGATCTCGGTGACCCGTCCGTCCGTGGGAGCCCTTCGGTTAGTAAGGACGTTTGGCTATTTATCCGAAAATTAGCACATGTATGAATCGACGCAGACGCAGCACAGGCCGCATAGCCGCGGGACATCATACGTAGTGGATGGGGCGCTTGACCAGTTTGACACACACGAACATACCAGAATGCATTCTTCCAGTCCCTCACATCGGTACGAGAGAAGAAAGATTGAAAAGAGAAACTCAGACACTTCAGCAGAACCCTCGTGATCGAGTGGTCGCGTTGACCAAGAGGAAGTCAATGCGGTGTTCCCGTCATTCCAAAAAGATCGAGATTCGCCTTGCGAATAGTGGGGAGCACCCATCGAAGATAAAACCCCGCGCAGTTCAAGAAGAACCACTGGACCTCGGTGGCCAAACCGCACACATGCGTAGTATGTGGCCTACACCTTAACTCGGCTGCTCCCCACCCCGGACGGCTATTTGAGGAAGCAGGGCGCCGCAGACATGCCCGCGCCAGCGGTGGCACGATCTCAGGATGACCACCTACGTTCACCTCGGAGTCTCCCGATTCGAACGCTGAATTTCGCATAGAGCCTCGTTCTGTGCCAATGCTACATAATTCGATTCAAACCGATAGACTGCGCATTTTCGCGACTTCCAGAGATGAGAAGGAATGGAAGTTTCTCTCTGAGCACAGCATCTCCACACGGGAGTCGAGATTCAAGTAGTACGCCTTTGGGGCAGCGACATGTTCTTGCGTCTGTCGGCCGTTTCTCGATCCGATCACTCGCTGCTCCAGCATTTCGATGGCTTGGCCCGGCATCTGATGGTCACGGAACGCGCACTAATTCATCAAGAAAGACTCCATGATGTGCAAGTCTCTCGGGCATCTTTAGTACGACAGAGCATGTATCCGCGATGCGGGTCAGGGTTTTGTCCATGGGGATTGACAGTGGGTACATCACAGAAAGCCGTGGATTATCAAACTGAAAGTGGTGTCATGAACTGCCGGTGTAGTGTCTACTGGCGGTCACAAAGTATGGCTTACCGCATTCCCAGCCGCAAATTAAAGCCACCACCGGCTTTCAGATAAGAATAAACAAACTCGCTTTCGAATGAGTGAGCACCTGAATAAAGAACGGATATATGGATGAATGGACGGACATTGTTTAAGCACACCACCTATTGTCCGCACTGGTTGGCTACCACCGTCGCGCGATGAGAGCTCACGGCGACGGGAATGAATGTTAACCAAAGAACTAAGCAAACGTCTGATAGTCAGTCGTCGCTGCGGTTGCGTAGCCACCACGAGGGAACATCATACAGCTAACCTACGCACCTGCGTAGTAATTCTGTCCGCCGTCTAAATGGCGGGAAAATCGATTCGTCGAAGATTTTCGGTAGAACTCAGCGGAGATTTTCGACGAGTTCTGTTTACAAAACAATTCATGAATCGAGTATGCAAGCTTCAACGATCCCCTGACAACCGGGCCCGGGATCGTAAAGCAACAGATCAACCCGTCGCTCGAGCGCATTCGGGAGAAATCAGGCAAGGCAGGATACAAGAAGAAGGAGTACACTCCATTAGGGGGTGGGAGAACGCGAGGCAAAGTTAATGAGATGAAGTGATGATTTTCGTTGGCTTGAAGCTGTCCTATACATTCCCGAGACGAACGGACCGAGGGCCCGCTGGTCGACCAGCAGCTCGGCCTGATCCAATTACTCAACGTTCGAGAGGGTTTCCAATGGACTTCAGTTACCGTTTCTAGCAGTTGCCCCACCTATGCAGCTTCAGCGGCAAGTATGCTTCTAAACAACCCTCTGTCTCCCAGCATTCTTGATTTTCTGAGACTCCCTACGGGAGTTCACGGGATGTTCCCAGACCGAGTCATCGGAGGTCCAGTCTCAGGTGCGATCGAGAAGACAATGATACGGGAGGCGAACTCTCCCTATAGAAGAACGGATAGATTCAACTTCTGCGTGAAAATGACCTTGGGTTGAGTAACGTCCCATTCCCTGCTAAGGGGCGACTGAGCCAAGGGTGTTCAGATCGCGGCCTGCGTGACGCATGGCACCCCCTCCAATGAAAGCCTGGTAGATCACGATCTTGTAGGTGCATCTCTGTCGGAGGAGCAAAGTGGTTTTCTTCTAAAGCATAAAATCTTCAGACGACCCCAGCATCGATATTGCGAAGGTTTGCTCAACGCCACGCTCGATAAACTGTGTCCAAAACATCATCGAAGACCAAACGGCATCGAATCGATTCATGCCGGAACAGAAGGCATGACCTAACTACAAAGATCTTTTTGACCCCACTACTATTTCTGGGATCCAGTCCGAGGTGCGACGTGAAGAAATCACGCAATTGAACATGACAGTACCTCGTCTGTTCCCCGCGCCCTAGCAAAAGTCATCGAGCTACCCACAAATACCGTCTGCCGTCCTATTTGTTTGTCATTACAATCGAGACGATCTTTTTTCAAATGTGCTCCAAGTTCATCACCGAGACGGATCATTCTACTAAAAACTGAGCTGGGTGCAAGAAAGAAGAGCGGGACGCACTCACCTCATTCCAAACGGGCTTCAACGTTCGAGGTTTGCTTGTCGATTTGCAGACAAGTTCATCGTCGATATTAATGGTGACGTACGGGTCGATGGTGGATGGTGTTTTACTGCTTCCCGTTAACGCGACGACATGACGCGCCGTTATGTCGGTGGGTCGTAGATCGACCGCCTCAACTAACTTCACTTTTACCACTCCGCTGAACGGCATGCTGACAAATGCTTGTCGTGCTCGGAGAGAAATTTTTTCCTCCGTCGGCAGACACCGTGCTCGATCGCTATCACGAATCCACCGCTTCGCCCGAGTTCATACCAGCGGAACTTGATGACTTCACCGTCTGGTTAAGTCAATGTGTTACTCGTTTGCGGGGCTTGTCGCTGCTATCCTCTATGCTGGTGGAGTTGTTGTGCTGGTCACAGGTTACCAGCAGAATCTCGCAAGAGGTGTGCGTTCTGTTTGTGCGTGGCGATTTTCAGCTTAGCGACAGATCATCAACCCTCATTACGTCGAGAGACAGGTACGTTTTGTATATTTGCAGCCAAATCGGTGAAGATGTCACGGAGTGTTTCCACGGTAGCGACAAACCCTCGGACAGAGATACGAACTGAGAAAGAGATAGATAGAGCAAGAGAGGAAGAGCACCCACAGTTCACGGTGAGCAAGTTTCCGCTCTCTTTTCTTTCATTGGTTTCAGAACTCGGTTTCCCTTCTGGAGCGTTCTCCTTCGGAAGATCGGATTTCAATAAATGCCCCGACTCGATGCGTCGCCGCTTCACAGTGCACTGACTGCTGTTATGGCCACTGTTGCTGCTGTTGCTCCTCGAGCAGGTTGGTTGATTGATTGATTGTTCAGAGACTAGAAGGTCGGTCGCGGATCCCGGGACGAACCAGCAGACGAACGTCTAGGTTAAGCTCTTACAGTTGACTCGCTGCGACGACGATGGACGAATGTAGAGAGAACGTTCCGCCGTTGGGAACTGTGTGCAAGCTGCGACACTCCTCGATTCGAACAACGAGAAAGTCTCTGACACTGCGCGCGATCTGCGATGTTGCACTCGGACGCCTGCACAACGACACCTGCACAAGGCCTTAGCGAGGCGCTGGTTCACGAAAACTGTAACGTGCTAGGCCTCATAACCGAACGACGGGCTCACTCGTGTTTGCCATAGCAGCACTAGTAGAAGCAGTTGTTGCGGTGGAATCCGCCGTCGTGGTAAACCTCTATCGTGGTGGCGGTGGTTGTGGTGGTGGTGCTGCTGCTCCTCCTCCTGCTGCTGCTGCTGCAGGTACTGCTAAGCCCTATCGTGGCTACCGTCGTCGCCGTCGTCCTCCTTGTGGACGCGGTTGCTGTTGTTGTTGTTGTTGTTTTTGATGTTTTCGATGTCGTCGTCGTCGCTGTTGTTGCGATGCTGGTGGTGGTGGTGGTTGTGGTGGTCGGGGCCGCCGCGGCAGCAGCACCAGCAGCTCAGGTAGCAGTCGTCGCGAGCCGCCTTCGTTTGCGGATTTTTCAGCTTGTGCCACCACCAGCGAACCTGAGGGTGAGGGAGATATTTCTCTTAGTGAACTCCGGGAAGCGAAAGGAAGACCCACCAGACCAGTCGACAGACAGCCAGCTAGCAACCAACACACAGCCAACAGCCAGCCTCCTGCTGCCAACGAACCAACCGGAGCCCTCGACTGGCCAGCCTACTCAGAACGCGGCGTTAATTCACTCGAGTTCGCGCACGCTCTCCTGGAGGCTGCGGCGTGTCCGACTCTGCCGACTCGGATGATTACCTGTTCGATAGGCTTGCTTAAGGCTTGATCACTCTTGCTTGCGCCCGCCACCGGGTCGCTCGCTTCGCTCGCTCGCTCACTCACTCACGCACGCACGCAGGCGCTCGCGGTGTCGACGTCGCTTTTTCAGTCTCTCTACAAGCCTGACGGCGGACGATGCTCTCCGAACCGGGATGGTGGTCCGCGGCCTCGACCACTGCGTCCGTCCGTGGGTTCGGCTTCGATCGCGTCGCCACTAATTGGTCTTGGTCCTGACCGTGGTGGTCGTTGTCGACGAAGACGACAACACGCGCGAGCGACTGTAGCGGTAGCAGCACCTTGTCGAGCCGCTAGGGCTAACTGCATGCATTGAGAGTCCTTGAGGGCACAGATCGATGGTCACGCCGCGAACAATCATTGCTGGACGGGATCCGGTCGAATCATCGCCTGCCAACTGGCCGCCACGGGGTCCAGAGGCGCTCGAAGTCACACAAATGTTTTCACCTGTTTCAGGAGAATTTCTCAAAGTTTCTCACTTCGTTCAACAGGGCAACGGGTAATCTCGACACCGTAGAGCGGACCGCTGCTTCCCGCGTCGCAGTCCAGAGGGCGCTAAGCCATGCAATGCGCGAGTCTCACTCTCGGAAAGCTTTCCCGCGGTCCTTTCCGACGACCGAACTCCACTCTCCATGAAACGAACCAACTGACCGAGCGCCGTACCAACCATCGTACCAAGTTACCAACGAGCGAGCGAGCGGAACCAAGCAACGAATGTAGAACTTTCTCTACCGACGACGACGACGACGACGGTGGCAGTCAAGCTCTCCTCGAATACGAGCCTCTCGAACAGTGGCATAGCATTGACAATACGAATGTCAGTGGGGTGCCTTCCGGGGCAATTCTGCGAGATCGACGGATGGATGGATTGATGAATCAATCAGTTCGGCATCCGAATGTTGTACGAACGCGGTTCTCAGTCAGGGTTTCATAATCTCTAGACAGACCAATCCCATCGGGCCAAACTCACATCAAACCAGGAAAGGTGGAAATTCCACGATCGCATAATACGCGGAAACTTCCGAAAATCTTTGTCCTCGGATTTCCTCCAACATACTACACGAGACTGCATGCGAAAATGGTTATCCACCGGTTTCGTGATCATGCGTCCCCTGAACAAGATTCCGGGGACGAAACGCACAGCATGAAACCGCGGGAAGCACACTACGGCCCCTGACAGATGTTCTCGAGATAAAGCGTTTAACCGGAAGCTTCAACTTCTGGCTCCCGAGTTCCGCGACAGTCTCTGATTGACTCCGATGCTGGTCGGGTTTTCCTGATCGCCCGCTGGTCGATTGCGGAATGAGGAAAGAGCATTCAGAGAACAACCTTCCTTCGAAGCTTCCCGACATGTTAATTGGAAAGCGGGAAAACGTCTAGGCGCCACCGCGGCAACATGCTTGACCTTCCCAAATGGAGCGAAAAACGTGATAAGAAACAAACGTGATTCCAAATCTATCACCGCTCAAAACACATGATCTCGAGAGTCCGCAAGCGAGCTGACTGTGCGCAATCTATTCCAAACATAGCCGCAATCCGCGACGGAGACTCGCGTTCGAAACGTTCAGTTCGAATCAAATCGACTGATGTGGTGCATGAGAGTGTTTGGTAGAGCATCTTCAGGAGAAACACCGTCAAGAAAGACGTACGTCGAGAACGCGGGCCTTCATTCAGACAGACATGATGAAAATAGAGATGAAGAGAAAGAGAGAGGGAGCGCGACCGCCGTCTCACAACAGGTGACCGATTCGGAGAGCGAACGAGTACGTACCTGTGCCGAATTCGGGGGTCCTGAACTCCAAGGCGAACTCACTGAGCCCCCGAAACCTCACTGCGCCATCGGTATCACAAACCACCGTTACCCGGGCTGAGTGGTTCTCGCAGAACACCGACGGAGTCCACCACTCGCAGAAGGGAACACTGCTCCGTAACTGTCACCCACTGACTGGGAAGAGAAACTGACTGGTTGACTGACTGCTCTGTCTCCTCCTCCTCCTCCTGCTGCTGCTCTGACTACTGCTGCTGCTGCTCCTCCTCCTCCTCCTGAGTTTGGTTGAGCGTATTTGAGGCGCGCCGAGCCTTTTCCACTCAATTCAAAATTGGAAGTGCTACCAGGGAGCCATGCGACATGTTCTATATTCGTACGAGCTTCATCGGTTTTCTACGAGCCGCATCCACGCCCTGTGTTCCACAACGAAGTACGGCGCCGCTATTGGGCTAAAAACTCGGAAGCCGCTACACCAACCACCTCTCCGACCATTAGCCAAACAGCAGCGAGCCCGCCAGCCAGCCAGCCAGCCGGACCGGCATCCCTTACAATCGTGAAGAGAGCTGTTAGTCGGCCTCACTCGGTCGCTCGCTCGTTCATTCGTTCGTTCGCTCACTGACTCACTCGCCCGCCAATGGCACCAGGCACGGGCAGTGCCATCATCATCGACATCAACATCGCTGTCATCTGACCACTGTACCGTGAAGGCAAACAGCGCCTTCTAACGGCACGGATAGCAAGCTCCACTTATTAATATGAACGAGATCTATTCAAACACTGACCAACACAATTTTCCGCTCACAGGGTCAAACAGCCGCGCGCCGCCGGTTGTGGATCGAGCGCTCGTCCACTTTTTTGTCTCGACCGTTCGCGAATACGCCGGTCGCGGTCGCTTGCTCGCCGATTTTGGTAGGTCGGATGAAAAAACAATGATTTATTCGCCGGTTCGGCGGAATTCGGTGCCACCAGTCGTGGAGACGGACAACTAGTTGATTTCAACGGACTTTTTTCGTCGCCCGCGGACGTCATCCTTTCGTGAGACTCTCATCATCACCGAAAGCATACGACCATGATAAATGCTTGTACAGAGCGAACATCGGAAACTTTGAACGGCGCCCGGAATTTCACAAATCAATCGAAGCTTCGCTCCACTGACAGATACCGTAATTCTACACAGCGAAGTTTACTACACAGCGGTTAGAGTTGTTCTCTCCGTTTCCTCTGACTTGGAAAAGGAAGATCCCGTCGTATCCCGTTAGATCGGAAAATCACCCTTCCAGCTCTTCTTCACCAGAAAATGAACGTTTCTGAGGTTTTCGGAAGCGACTGGTGCCGTGTCATCGCCGTTTCTGAGGATCGCGAGTCTGACGATGCTCCTTTCATTCATGAATCGATTCTTGGTGGTGTAACGCGAGAGGTTCCGGGTTCTCAGTATTCAAAAGAATCCAATCGCTCTTTCTTGCATCTCGCGGGGGGGGGAAACCACGAGCAGAGCTCCGAGTCATTAGAATGGGCTCCGAAGAAGAGTTCCGACGTTTCCATTCCTAGCACCAAAGAGCTTCGTAAGTGTAAGTGTTTGTAGAAGACTAGCAAGAATGATGTGATATCCTGTCAGAACGGCAGAGACCAGAAGACAGATTCTCGATTGATCCCCTGTATGGCGCTCCCGGCCAGTAGTAGCGTTACGCTCATTGACAAAGCCGGCTCTCGCAAGTGTCGCGCTCTTTATCTCATCGATCGCGGGAGCTGTGCGCTACACACCAGAGAAAGGAGCAAGCGGTTCTGTTGTCTCAAAAATCCTTGACCAACATCGCGGGGAATGAATCCGCATCCTTTCTCGAATCTCGATCGAGACCTTGTCGTAAGGATTTCACTATCCTGGATTCCTGGAACGAGTCGGGACCAAGTTCTGCTCGTTGAAGCTCAACGTTTCCACTCTTCACAGACGAGGGGGCCGCGAGGAAGCTAGGTTAGACAAAACCCAATGAGCGTTTCGCATGGTGATCCCAAACCCTAATAGCCTGATCCCCGCTCCACACCGTCAGGGAGTCCCCGGGAGGCCACGGAATGGAGAGACCCCGATACGACTAGGCCAGGAGATCCGCCGACTTATTAATGAAGTTGCGACTGGCAATCGCCGCGATTGTGGCGCTCAAGTCCACGTACGATGCTGTGATGTCTCTCAGTTTTCGTAACATTTCAAAGAGGAACTCGAAGGGATTCTTTCCTCTCGAATGATCGATGTTCAAAGAACGCGGGCCGGCTCCGGGATACGACGAAATAGAGCCCTTTGAGTGAGCTGTTCTCAGCAACCCGTTCTTGAATCGTGGCAGCGATTCGCTCCTGAAAGACTCGATCGACGCTGCGTCTCTCCTGTGTTTTTCCGCACCTCTGATTGGACCTTCATGTCTACCCACTACATCTGAGGCGCGCGAAGTTTGCGGATAAACCCCGCTTGGCTCTAAGGTTTTGAAAGAGCGAAGTCATTCCTACTGTGGGATATCGGTAACATAGAGAGAGAGGAGGTGCTCACACTCCCTTCTCAACAACGCATCAAATTTCATGATCGAATGAGGCGAACTTGAAAATTTCTAGACCAACGAGTTCCCAGCGATCGAGAATGTTCCGGCATCCCTTCAGCCGTTGAGGAGTATGGATCGACTATGGCCTGCACGATGGCGATACAGTTAGCTAGGCACGAAGACGGATAAGTAAAGGGTGGTCAGTCTTAGTCGGGAATTTTCCTTGACCATCTTCGTACGATGATTACTCCGCTCCCAGTACACGGATTCTGATCCAGCTTGGTCCAGCTTCAGCCACTGTCCAAATCACTGTCGAATTCTGTGCAAATCACTGTCGAACTCTGTTGGAGCACACCGAGCACAAGTTTGAACGATCTCATCCACGCCTTCCTCTTTTCCGGAACGGTTGAGTCATAGGTTCCGTCGAGAGGAGCTAAGAGCGGTGATTCGTCGGAGCCGGAGAGACAATGAAGTCGGTGGAAACGCTTTCTCCATGACTCAATCCTTTTTCGAGTGTCTTCTCGCCTTGAACGGATCATCCGTCTGGGAGTGAAATTCGATGGAAAAGAAAACGACCCCAAAACGTCGAGTCGGTTAGAGGAGACAAAGATACGCAACTTTCACCAAGGTCCATGTGGTCAAAAACAATTTCTTCAATCAGTTCCGGACATTTTTTCGTGGATTTCAGGACTTCCGCGACAATCCCTCGCGTAGTCAAAGATCTTGAGTTTCAGCTTGTTGAATCTTCCCACTTGGGGGAAAATTGCCGAAACTCTCGGCGAATGGGGTCGGTTGAACAGGCTTTCAAACGCGCCCGAGCGAGCTTCGCTGCGGCTCCTCTGAAAGATTTGACAGCCATCCAAAGTCAGGTGAAAAGAAAAAGTTGTTTTTCACCTTGAATCGGCTCTCAAATCCGGATTAAGATAAAGACAAACGGTCTATTGGAACTTGTAGCCAAGTGGAAGAGCTTCATTTTGAAAAAATCATCAGAATCCGTCCACCGGGAGCGGAGTAATCATCGTACGAAGATGGTCAAGGAAAATTCCCGACTAAGGCTGACCACCCTGTATACGGAATATGCATGCGTGAACGGAAAAAATCTGAAAGAGGATTCCATGGGTCCCGCAGTCCCATTCTAAACTATCTCCAGGTTTAGTCACCAACTCCCAGGCTAAGACCCCCAACTTCCCTCGTCGACGACGGGAGTTCGCAGATATTGAGCCACTGGCGACCTCCACTTGATCGAAGCGAACCATTGAACCTTCGAAGTTGGTAAGGTTATCTCGTTGTCATCAATGGGAGTCGACAAATAGAAGGCGTCGACGGCCGTAAACAGTTCGTTTCTCAATTTTTGCACCGTGGTGCGGAGTAGTGTTTTCTGAGCTGAAGCTCCGTGCAACAAACACAGATCACATCGGTGACTGATCGATTGAAAGAAGCAGCGCAATTCCTCAAGATTTCCGATCCTTTCCCCGCGGAAGCTCCCGCTGGCCAAAGACCATCGTTTGGAGAGAACAATTATGAAGCCTGCACGAGGAAATGAATCCTGGAAAAATGTAGCCGCTGTTTGATGGGAGTTGACCTTCTGTGGAAGAGCAGAAGAGCCCTGCGCAAGCAGGAAGGGTTGCGAGGGTGGCAGTGGACATTGATGTTTTGTTCAACGTCTACCCGTCTCAGGCGTTTCTTTGTTCTGGAAGAGAGGGCTGAACGAAAAATATTGTCATGCCATTTGAGAGCTGAAAAGGCAGCGTCTCTGGCGCGAGCCTGGGAACATGATCACAGGCTCTGACTGACAGATGTAAGTGACTACCTTCACACCTTCACTATTTCTGCCTCAACGAGCCCAGAAGAAGTCCCACCGTTGCCAGAATTCGCAAATTATACGTGTATTAGCGGATACCTCTCTCTCATCCTTTGGACTCGGTGCGAAATCCGGTCATGAAACTGGCCCGTGATAGCACTTCCGCGGCTCGACTCGGCAAGCCCCTAGTTCCCGGTAGCCTCGAATGCAGAAAATAATCATTCTGTTCTTGACACGGCGTCCGTGACGTGTCGGAAACTCTTCATGAGAATGCAATGAGCCTCAATGGAAGATGATACCACATTCACACGATCGAGTTTTTGAAAGTGTCGTTTCCGTACCATTCTGTTTCGACTTTGTCCGCGATGGAGTGTTTCAGGAAAGAACGCTCGCTCTTGGGGCTGTGCGTTGATTGTGGCGAGGAATACGAGAGGTGCACGATTTGAGAGTACCACGTAAATCTACGGCCGTGGATTGCTTCGACTGCGAAAGTCTAAATGCGGTGAGGATACAGTTCAACTTCCACTCCGAATCACTCGCGAATCGATTATGGATCAGAATTTCCTGTTGACAGGAATGTCAGATCAGGCCGATCGAATCGTGAACTTCGAGTCCAACTCATTCTTAGAGCTCTGTAGAACAACCATGAGGATGCTTTGAGGCATCCAGGAGCATCCAGGATCGTTTCCGGGAAATTACCGAATCACCTGCGGAAGTTCAGGAGATGGAAACAACGGAACAGCACCCGATCCGGCTCATTTTCGCTCCATAAACCGTTTGCAGAGAGTGTTGGTATGTATGTTGGCCTATTCTGGACGACTCAGGTTTCACGCGAAGGAACTTCTCATAGGCGGTTCCGGGTTGACGGCCTTCATCAAACCTCCAAGAGTTCAGTTGGAAACCGTTCATGATTTGTGCGCGTCCGATTTCGATAGCTTGAAAGTGTCTGAATATACTTTATCCGAAGTAATTATCCGAGGTTTGGAACGACGGTCGTATTCGACATGCTCGGCCAGTCAAAACTGCCATGTGCTGGTGATTGAGCTGAGCTGAACTTCACTTCAGACTGATAACAGAGAACGCCCATGTACGAAACAACCTAGTCCACATTGCTGATTGGTAGACTTGCTATCGGTGCTACGGCTGAACTTGAAACGTAGTCTCTGGTGTCTCAGACACAGTGCGTTTGAAAGTGACTCGAATTATTCTTCCAGGTTCATACGATGGCAATGAGTCAAAGGAGTGCACTCTGTTATCCCCATGACAAAAAAAGGAGCAACGATCGTAGTGCGGTGCGCTGAACATCGGAAACCCTCCATTCTGGTCCAATCGAAGTCTTGGAATATAAGCTGAAAAGCAGAGGAGATCGGTCTTCCAATCAAGGCTCCGAAACGTTCATAACACTTTCGCTGCCATGAGATCCGCCGGCGGTACTCAGGTTTGCCGTCGCCTGAGGAACGCCGGCGTGCCTCAGAGGACCTCTAAGATTTTGGCTCCGTGGCGGGGCAGGTATTCGTGTTGCTTCCGATTCGGAGGCATCGACGGCTTCTTCGGGTCGCAATTGACAACCGGGTACAATGGTTCGAAGATGGCAGCCTCAGTATAGCGACAGGGCCTGCTTTTCCCAAGATATTTTTATTCCGGGAACTTAGCTAGTAGGCGATCTTCGTCTTTCTCTGGGTAGTCGAGAAAGTAGCGGCGGCGAAGACTTTTCCCTCCATCATGACTCTGGAAGCGACGAAGCTGTCGAATATTCACGACGGCACGCATAGCGAACGAGGCTTTGGGAATTACGGAGACTCCGATCTCGTACGTCAGGTTTCTGTGTTGTGGTTTGAGCATTTCTACCGGACAATGATGAAAGCGAGCTGCAGTGAGGGTGCTAGAAGGTAACGTCGGTCAACGAGAAAGCGTATGAGCACGGCGGAGAGCAGAAAGTCTCCATTTCACTGGAAGCGAAGGCTCGGACAGGACAAATAGAAAGACCAGAGGTAGATGTCAAGATTGCTACGCAAACAAATCGGCTACCCAGGGCCAGGCTGCAGCTCTGAGCATTGTAAAGAGAGTGAATAACATGTGTAGGGAATGCGAGAATTGGCCATGTGTTGCATGTTACAGTGAGGCACACTGATGTGAGAGATGAAGGATTGCAATCCAATCATTGTTGCACACATGTCAATACAAATGTATGAATCGTATTCGAACGCTTGTTTGTGAATTTTCACTCAAATCTCGGATATTTAGGGGCTCCATAGAATTTACATTCCTGGTGTGCCGTGAGGCACGCCGGCGCGCCTCAGCCCCTTACTATGGGTGGCACCTGGCAAGTGATTTTCGGCTAACATGGCTGGCAGCGAAAGTGTTAAGGGAACGCGGGTAGCCACGAAGCGCGGTGCTCCTCGTTTCTGATTCCTCACTACTATCCCGTGGAAACTAGGTTCTCAAAAATGAAGTTAGATGGCGGGAATTCGATAATGGGCAGTCCTCGAAAGATGTCGCCCAGGGAACACTGGAATCATCTGATCAGCAAAAGCTGTAATCGAACAAGCTGTATCATGGCTGAGCATGTTCTCCCAAACTCCTCCCCCGATCTGATTTGAGAAGATCTTATCGATTCCTTCTCATAACTTGCATGGTAGCAGAGGGAATTTATGCATCACGTTTGATGCAGAATACGACTGATTTCCTCTCCAGCGGTAGATACTATCTGGTCTCACTCACAAGTTGTCAGACGAATCCATGGTTCCGGGACGACGCTCTGGCGCGAAAAATCGCTCGCAGGAGTGGCATATATGCGTAGCGCTCAAGAGGAGCCCGAGAAAATACTGAATCTAATTTCC
This sequence comes from Neoseiulus californicus, assembly GCA_028455905.1. Classification (NCBI taxonomy): domain Eukaryota; kingdom Metazoa; phylum Arthropoda; class Arachnida; order Mesostigmata; family Phytoseiidae; genus Neoseiulus; species Neoseiulus californicus. Next base: position 4,382,644 of record JAMQGS010000007.1, read on the forward strand.
TCATTGGGCGCTTTCCTTGAGCTGGTAAGTAGATTGCGACTCTCAGAATCAACGGAAGCTCAATCCAAACTCTAGGAGTCGCGCATGAACTCTTCCCGACTTCTGAGTCCAAGCTTCACGAAGCATTGCATCTGGATCTCACTCGATACGGGATTTGACCAGGGACGACGGTCTCAATCCGCGGATCCAGCTCTGGCCGACACCATGTTCTCGGACTGCTATCATTTGGGACGCCGCGGCGTCAGGTGTTGGGGGCTAAGTTGAGTCCTCAGCCTGGAGATATCGTTTCGAAACACCACCGAAGTGTAAATTCATGGAGCCGTGGAGCGTAATATATGTATATCTAGCCGAATTCTTCAACTATGGCTTTGAATCAGATGGAATCGCGCTCAGTTTTGCCAACAAGGATAGCTGTCTAATGCGAACACTGAGGATTCGCTTGAACTTGGTTAGCGTGAAGTTCATGATCCAGTGAAGGGAACAGTGTCAAAATCGAGTGCGGAAATGCGCGGATCAGAAGATATGACTCCCCGAGAATCGCGAATTCCATCTGCAGATGTAGCGCTTGTTGTGGGTGCGAATTCGATGCATGCGACTAGCGCCACTTCGAATGCTCACCTCTAACGATACCTGAATTGCCGTGCGAAATCCCGCGGAGGATTTTCTGCAGTGGAACATGACCGTCAGGCTGACGGACCTTTAGCGGAATCAGAGCGTTCATCTCAGGGATCTCTCCTCGAGAGCCGACGCCCGTGCAGAAATACCGTATTTCTTCCAATAGTAAGGCATGCTCTTTTTGTCGGACACGCTCTTTATAATGGGCATCCCGGGTGGGGTTGACAATATAAGCGGAAGGGGTCGAACGCCCGAAACATGCGTGATTCGACTTGGGGCAGTGCTCGGCTCGGTAAGCTCAACTCTATGAAGAATAGTATGAATCAAGTCATGAATTATGAATCTTTCTGTGGTTTCTAAGGATTCATAGAGGATCCGAATTATTCAATCATCGTATTTATACTCACGACTCACGCCAGTCGCAAGATCAAATCCCAGAGGAGGAGGAGCCTCCGGTTGAGATCTTGGTGGTTTCGAACCATTTCCGTTCCGCGTTCCGCGCATTCCCGGGAGCGGTTGATGTCTCCTTGCGCACCTGTGCTTGGGGAGTGTCCCACCTATTGTGAGAAGTTTTTTGTTGGTTGAAGTGATGACACAATTTCGGAAATGAGTAACGACCGCGCATTCATTTCGATTTCTGACTGCGACGGACTATCGTCAGTGATGCCATCGAGTTCACTGACGTCTTGACAAGTTCCAAACGGTGCTACAGCGACAACTTTATTAGCATGACGTCGAACGTCAGCTGCAACCAAATAGAATCTCCGCATTGTGCGATATTGCTTTTCGCACCAAAAGTCGCCGCGCACCTCCGGGAACAGTCTCGCGCACCCCCGGGAACAGTCTCGCGCACCCCAGGTTGGGAACCACCGGTCTAGAAAATGGCTGAACGAGTTATTCGGGCCGCCCGTTTAGACATCCCGATAATTCGCCATTCGCAGAATTTTCCAGGTTGTGACTCCCAAAAAGTGCGAATTAACGGGATTCTACTGTATTAGAACAAACACAATCGTGAATCTTTATTCGACCTCAATACCCATTCTCGCGGAGCGATGACAGACGGTTCCGTCTAGTATTCGATCGTATGAGGACTGCGAGCAGTCACAATGAATCACAGAGGGACACAAGCTCCGGAGTCCAGCTTTAAATACCCGATGCATTTACATCTACCCACTATGAACGTTTTTTTCTTTCCTGTTCGTGAGTAGACGCACTTTGAGCCTGGCGGACAACTGCGCTGGTCGCAGACTTCGTCCAGGTCTGTATGTGATGCGAATCATGTTTTAGTCAATTGAACCTTCTGTTCCTCCAACGTCAGGAACGCAACATGGGGGAAGCTTGTTCGGGACACGTAAGCTCCCCGACAATAATTTCCTCGCAAAGATGAGTTTCTAGCCTGGTTTCTAACTGTCTCTTCCAACCTTGCATGTCCAGGTAGGTCAGCACCATGGGCAGGCTGGCCAGAATTGCGAAGAGCATCACAGCGACCAGAGAACACAACACTTCCCATACAGCCTCGCCAATCGTGAGTCTTTGGCTCGCAGCGAGCTTACGGCGCAAGATTGGATCGATTTTTTCTGAAACACAGGCAGCTCACTGGATGAAGGGAGCAGATCTACAGAAGCGACGCGAAGCTCCTCGCCACACCATGTTCTACACGAACCTGACTCATCCGCGGTCGACGACATAGCGTGCTACGGGAGCCTCCGAAACAAACTCGAATTCCACAAGAACCTATAATACTTCCCTATGACATTCACTCAATGAGTAAAAATAACGAGGTTTCCCGAGAACTGGCACAGCTGTGAGCAGACATCCACCGTGGGAACTTCACCACCTTGATCCTCTAATTGGGACCTTCTGAAGAGGTCCGAGCGAGACTTCGGACAGTTCTCGAACCCCCTCCCCCCAATACATGCACAGGCGGACCTCGACTTAGGTCGCTTCAGCTTGCGTCTTCCTCGGGCTTCCATCAGCTCCGCATCCTTTTTCGAACCCTTTACGTCCGCTCGTTACTAGAAGGCGAAGAACGGAGTCCAGAATGACCGCTCGTCAGGATTTAGCGAGAGCCGCTTATTTTAGGGATCTTTCGATATCCGCTCAGCTCTTAGCGGTCAAATGGGGTTACGCTTGACGAATCAAGTTCTCTCATCTCGTCGATCGTGTGAATTATCATTCAAGAATTCCGTCGCTCCTCAAACGAGAGGCTCAAGACATCTGACCAGATCGCGTTCCGGTGGGAATCTGAGACAATCATCATAAATGGTGGACTGGGCGCGGGGGTCAAGTCCTAAGCCGGGGCGTAGCAGCTAGAGGAGGATGTTCCATGAATCCCTCTTGACAGGTTCTATAGAACCGTTCCATCATGTGTCACCGGACTCTTGGCGGAACACTTTCGTGGAATGAACTTAAGAGCAATCCAAGACGTTGGCGCAAAGTTTCCCTCTGGGTACTCTCTTCATGAGTACGAACCCGCACATGCTCCCCTCACAGTGCCAGTACAAAATCCCACGCGCCGTTTCCTTATCAGTTTTGAACTTCTTTGGAGATTACCGGATGTCTCCGAGCAGTAAAAACTGAATGGGGCCGCATTGGTGATCGCTATTTTCAAACTAACGAGACTAGATCAGGTTTTAATCACAGACGCTTTTTATCTCAAGTTCATTCCCGCGGTACCCGCTTTTACAGCGACAATCAATATATACGGCAATGGAGCTGGAGTCCGAGACGAGTAACCGGAGACGCCTTCCCAACGACAGGTCTGGTTCCAAGCGACACCACGCTCAACATCACGTCGCAGCAAAAGCGTCCTCTCCATGAGCTCAATAAAAACATCAGGAGGAAGAATTCGGGATTTGGATGGGCCAGGATAGATATCAAGCGAAAGTCGAGGATCTTGTCGAAATGCTCAGGATGGGCGCTGTATAGTGAGGTCCTTGGAGTCGGCATCTGCTCGATCAGTTTGATGCTCCGTCCACTATTCTCGACGCCATCACGGTTTCATTTCCATCCTGGCTTCCCGAATGAACCTTGACTCTCATTCGAACAGATTCTCCTCGCCCAATGACAGCATATACTCCGATGTTATTATTAAACATTACATCATAACTTCAAAGAGTTATCAAAGCTAGTGATACTATGCAGTAAAAGGAGACAACTGTACGCCACACCGATATAATGCGATACAGTGGTCAGTTTAGTGCCCTTTTCTTCGACTTGGCAGACTCGCTTTACGATTCGCGGGTTCAAGGCAAGGGAAGCGACAGATCTTCCGCGCGTTAATAGGAGGAGAGTCACTCGTCTCGGAAGCATTCTCGAAGCCAGTGTATCTCGGGAACTTTCAGTCAAATCGCTTGAAAGCGTCCTGAAGAACCGCTTCGAGCTGTGTTCGCCAAGATGTGTCACAAAACATCCTCAATTACCGAGGCAGACCCTGAAGTTGAGGTGACGAGAAGAGCCCGGAAAGACCGCAAGGCTGAACGAGAGCCATGTCAGTCCGGGCCAGATGGCGCGGAAAGCATCCGTATGGCTGTTGTCCTCGGAGTTATGTCATTCCTCACGTCGGCCGGGTTCCGGTCCGCGGGCTTCCTCTACGTCGGCATAATGGACACCTTCGGAGTTTCGCGGCAAGAAGCATCGTGGCCTCTGAGTGCGATTGGCGCCATGACGAATCTCGCTGGTGAGTAGATTCGCCTCGATAAGAATTAGAACCTTGCTCCGGTACCTCATCCGATCCTCCTTCCTTTTTTGAATCACTTGTTCGGCGTTGAGGCTTCCGTGACAGCCATCCTCCAAGAGTCCCCAGTTTCCAACTTATTTCACGGACTAGCAATCATGTAAACCAGGATCGCATCTTTGCGGTGCATGTGTCGTTTGCTGGAGAATGTCTTTCGAGCCGGTCCGGCGATGCGATGGCTGTCACAGCCTTGCAGCCGCTCTGTCTCGCCAGATTGACGGGTTTCGAGTCGTTTGTCGCTATCTTGTCAGCTCTCAGGGCAATTCGAACCTCAACGAAAGAGGGGCGGTAAAAACCGGTTCCCTTGGCAGGCTGTTGCGCAGCACAAGGTGTCCGTAGTCCGAGGGTTCTCTGTAATCAGATTCCTGAACGGGGTTTGATCCTAAAGCGAGAGATTTCAGTTTCGCGAATTCCCTCGGCTTTATCGGGAAATCGGTCAATTCCAGGATGTAACAGAACTTTCCAGTACGGTAGTTCGCTCTCACTCGATCGTACTCAAGAATAATCGAGGCTTACCGATTGCCCGCATTCTTGAAATTTGATACGTTGACCACGGATTCCTGTTCCGTGATCTTGGAGACCTTTGTTTGAGAGCGCTTAACTTCGATCGAGATGAAAACAGCGGCCAAGTCGTTTCGCCTGTTTTCTTTCCCTTATCTTGCGTTCCGCGCGTTTTCGGTTCGCGAGTGGCGACATTCCGCTCTCGAGAATTGAAGTTCCGAAGGCAAGATGCATTGGAAGATGCACGCAGGATACTTGGCACATCATTTTCACGCTAAAAGTTCGGATGTTTTTGTGGAATATATTATGACTCCGCACCTATTTGAAGAATACGGAGCTCGGACTCTGACTGACCGAGAGACGTCTCGCTCTTTCCAGGAGTCATCGCTGGCCCTCTCGCTCAACGATTTCCAACGCGGCCGGTTCTCCTGATGGGTGCGATAAGCGCATCATTCGGAATGACTTCTTCGTTTTTCGCGGAAAACGTCTTCCAGCTGACGATTGCCCTGGGCGTTTTCTACGGATTCGGTTGCGGGGTGATCTTCACTCTGATAAATTTGACTTTGGCTCAATATTTCGATAAGTGAGTCGATTACGATACCTCGGGTCTCCATACTATGCTCAGGTCACTCTCCTACCGAAGTGGCTGCATTGAAGTCGTGCCTTCTGAAGCTGCTCTCAAGATCAGTTTTCATGGGTGCCATCCCCCCTGTACAGCAGACGGTGAAGGTCGAGCCGCGGATCTGAACCTCATTTTCTTAAACATTTTCGATAGATATCGAGCAGTGGCGTACGGAGTTGTTTACGCTGGCAGCACCATGGCATCGTTCGTGTTCCCAAATCTACTCCTGGCACTCAACTCTTACTATCCGTTCAAAGGTGTACTCCTCCTCTTCGGTGGGTAAATCGTATAGAACACTCCTTGAAGAACTCATTGTATCGTTGTGGACGAGCTTGTCTGATCCTAAGATAATTCTCCGTCAGGTGGCATAATTCTGAATGTTTTCGGCCTGTCACTCTACGTGAGAGAGCCGTCGTGGATGACGGCGCCGAAATCGAGTATGGCTTCGGACAAGAAGGCCTCATTGAGAACATCCTTCACGGTCTTCAAAGAGCCCATATTCTACGTCTGTCTCCTGTCAAATATCTTATTCCAGTACGGTTTCGATGCCTTCATGACAACATTGGTGAGTTTCCCATGATCGTGACCACGATGATCCTCAAGTGTACCGTACATTGAGTAACGGACTCGATGCCTCATAGGTCGACTTCGCCGTGGACCGTGGAGCTACACTCCAGCAGGCCGTGAATCTCCTTCCATGGTTCTCGGTGGCAGATGTGATCGGGAGAGGCATCTTCCCCTTCGCCGCCGATCGGGGATACATTCAAAGACCTAAGCTCATCATGATATGCTACTTCTTCACGGGTAAATGGGAGCTTGTCTTTCAGAAATAGATTTGGTCATTCAATCCTGCAGCAGTGGTCGATTGACGTTGCAGCCCCTCGTGGAGTCAAGATGATGAGCGCTGAATATGAGAACTTTGAGACCTTGTATAGTATCAAGTAAGACCGGAATTGATGATTGTCATAATCGTTGCAGGAGCCTTCACGATGTGCATGCCGTTCTCCACCAATTACGCAGAGCTCGTCGGTTTCATTCTACTGATGGGCTCTTTTTGTGGATGCGCCTGCGTCATCTTCTGCTGTGTCTTCGGCGACTGCATAGGACTGAGTAGATTGCCGCTCGCATTCGGGGTCTTGGGTACTGTTAACGGAGGCTTCTATTTCACCAAACCATTTTTCTTCGGACATTTCCGAGACGTCGTTCAATCCTACGACGGCATGTTCCGCATCACTGGAGCCATGACTATTTTCGTCGGTGAGCAAACCACATTTCAAGTGCTGCTTCACTCGGATCGAGTCCAGGGGCAGCGGTAGCTACAATTTCGAGGGGACGGAGCCTGAGACGTTTCGTACTTTATTTCAGGCTTGATGTGGCTGGCAGTCCTCATGATGGAGGCGCGTAAGGGGAGGAACCAGAAAGGGGATGTCTTGGAGGAAATCAAGACCGAGAACATTCTTTCGAATGGATGTTCGAACCCTTCGTTCACTGCGGAGGAGCTTAAAGTTGAACGGAAGATCAATGACGTTGTCTGAAGCACGCATGCGTTCTAGTCGATGATAGTTTCTATCATTAGGGCGTTCCTTGTACATTATCATTCACCTCCTTCCGATCGAGGGAAATCCCCGCTGGAAGAGGCACGCATCCTATGTATAAATTCCGCATGTCATGTAAATGACTCTGGTTTTCACTCCCATTTATCCGTAATCAGCGTTTTGCTGGCGCAAGCACTATGCAATCAGGGATACAGAAGTCTGCAAAGGACAGCAAGGAGTTGTTCAAGTGGGTCGTCTCGGGATTATTCAGAATGGAAGACGTTATTCCTATCCTATTGCCGTTCCTATAGTCCACCCCGAATCCTCCAACGCTAGATAGAACCCGAGCAGGAGCCAAGGGGCGGAAATATCCACCGTTCTCGAAACGTATACTGAAGTCTCGCATGGGGAACGGTTTTCTCCGGAAAGGCGTCGATTCTATAAGCGACTTCTTGTCTGAGGGACTTCTCGTCTTAGGGACATTTTGTATATATATGGGACTTTTCGTATAAAGGACCCAGCGTGGAACCGTACGGTCGGACAATACTCCTCGAACTGATCGCATAGAGACCGACCCGGGGATCACCTTCGTAGACTCCGGAACGCATGGCCAGATCGACCCCGTAACTATCTCACTGGACGCCGGAAACTTCGCTTCGACCGACCTCGGAATATTCGCCAGCTCCACGGGGTGAAGTCCTTCATACGAAAAGTCCCTCACACGCAAGGCTCATACGGTGAGTCCTTTCCTCTGGTATAGGTTCACCAGGAGATCGACGACTTGCAGCAACCCCTGCCATCATGCATCAAACGATTCCGACAATCAATCCTGAGGCTACATCTCTGCTTCATTTGAGGGCCACCGAGATGTTCATTCCAGGGACCTTCCGTATGCCGAGCTCCAGGATGGGATATTCTGAAACTTACCAAGGTGCTAAGGCGGCATAATCCACCTTGGGTTTGCCAGGCTACGTCTTAACGGGCAATACCACCGCAAAAACGCGGATTGGATGATCCACACTTGATATGCACACCATTACAGGCTTTGTTGCCTCACGGCTCAAGGTTTGATTATGACTTCTATCTGGTGATCCCCGCAAACTGCAAGCGACCGGCTTAAGGTCAAGCCTGCGTCGTTCGCGCTTTCAGTTCCGGGAGAAGGAACGGAGTTTTGGTGGAAACTGCAACTGTCTAATGCATTGAGGGCTTGTTAGAGTCAACGATCTGATAAGATCTTCTACGAGTCATGCCCACGTTAGAGCAACCCCACCCATGTACCACAGTATCGGAATTCTCGAACTGAATATCGAGATGTGGTCTTACGACTTCCTCCGTCAAATGGAATGCGGAGCTTCCACAACCATGATCATGAAAGCTGTCGCGATTCCGGCATCGAGTAGGCGATGAAATTCCGATTGGGTCATGCATCTGGGGTGAGTTTCACCGTCCGATGAATCTCAGCGAATTGGGGTTGTTAAAAGGGAGCGCAGTCAAACTCGATATTCTGTCACAAACGTCATTCTCGATGCCTGAACTTGCTACTTTGGTCCCTCTCGTACCATAATTTCGGGAAGGGGATAATCCGTGCGGATTCCGGATTGATACATGGATTATGAAACCATGCGGATGGGTCCAATCCCAATAAAACTGGAAGTCGACGTGAAAAGTTCGCAGTTCAGTTCTGGCCATTGGCGGAAAGATGAAGGGCTACTTCGTTTGCGTGACTCTGTTGCTTGTCGCATTCAGTAACGATGTGGCTGAAGGTCATGGAAGGTTGATGGAGCCTCCTGGAAGGTCAACAGCTTGGAGATTCGGCTTCAAAACTCCCGTAAACTACAACGATAATGAGTTGTTCTGCGGCGGTCTCTCGGTGAGCGTTCGATTCCCGTGATCCTGATGAAACCGTGTTCTCGATCCGTAAGAATTAGGTGCAGTTATCCAAGATCACGGGGTTTCTCGACTGAAGCTTTGTAACTCATTTTCAGAGGCAACACCACGTGAACGGAGGGCGATGCGGTGTCTGTGGTGATGCTTGGGATATGCAGCCTCCGAGACCCAACGAAGACGGCGGAAGATACGGAACTGGACTCGTTGTCCGCAAATATTACCAAGGTCAAACTATTGACGCTTCCGTTGACATAACCGCCAATCACAACGGTCATTTCTGGTTCAGGCTGTGTCCTGCTGACGGAGAGGTCACTCAAGAGTGCTTCGATCGCCACCCACTCTACATCGAAGGATCCGGCTACAGGTAATCCATGGCTTCAACGAGTTCACACGCTTTCTCTGCGGCGCCGGCGGTTGAACCTCTCTCAACCAAATTTACACTTTCAGTTGGGAACTGAAGAGCAATGCCCTTGGGACATACAACTTCAAACTCCGACTTCCTGAGAACTTCAGCTGCGAACGATGCGTTCTCCAGTGGGACTGGACAGCTGGGAATCAATGGAATATGTGCCCAGACGGCGTCGGACGACGGGGCTGTGGGCCTCAGGAGACGTTCAGAGGATGTGCGGATATCTCCATTGCGTAGAACGTTCGAATAAAACGACCACAAGGGGTTGCTGAATTCCATTGCTCAATCTTTGGTTGGTCTTAGGAGCAAACTCGGATCCGTTCCAACGCTGCCTGCTGTATGTAGAATTGAGGAGCATTGCGTCGTCTGGCTATTTGTACGACTCAGAATCGCGCAGATTTTGTTAAGGTATGCGTGACCCGACGATGGGTATGAGGAGGATACGACAGTATGCACGCTCCATGCGATTGCTCTGGCATTCTTGACGCAGCGCCCGCCCGGCCTCTACGGCTCACCGAGACTGAATCCGGGATCTGAATGTTCTAGGACATGGTGCTTAGGATCGTCTTCCGAAGAGGAAGAGCTGAAAAAAATATTTGAAAGAATCGAATCACCCGGACACGTCATCGTGCGGTCCATGTCGACAGCTCCAAGTTCGACGGACGAGCAGGCGAACTATACCGTTGGATATCACCACCGTCTTGATCACCAGAGGCACGTCCTCCGCCTGATCTGGACAGCTTTATGACATGCACCAATGCTACACATGCACCCTTCCGATCCTTATATTCGTTGAAACTTCTGTGGCGAAACTCCGCCCCTCTTTGCTAAGCTTCCAATTTTCCGTTTATCACCGTTAAGGAAATCCTGTGCGCTAGCTGCGATTGACAGACAGGACTTCGAGGCGCTGAGACTCCCCACCGAAGGCGACCCATGAGTCTCTCCTCCCGTTCGTTTACAGCGTTTGGCCCTGGATGTTTGGCACCCCTGGCCGTTCGCTGCGAAGCATCAGCAACTAAGATGAATCTGCATACAGGTAGTTTCACTTCAAATCTCAGAACAACTGCGAGATTCGTTCCGTTCGGCGGAAGGATGCCCCGTGTAGCTTTAACTGAGGAATGGTTGCAAATCTGATACCTTTTCGAAAGTATTCTGAGTTTGTGTGTGAGCCTTCGAGCGGGGAAAACGTCGCTCGAGTGCCATTATTTTTCGTGGAGCTCAACGGGACTGCTGATTGAGGTGAAGCCAACTCAAGGGTTAGCTGATTCTTGTGTCGACATCCAGAACGTGAGAAATTATGCTTCAGTTATCGTTGCGAAACGCCCTCGAAACCTATTAGCGGTCACGTGGAGGGACGCAAACTAGGGACGTAAGTTGAAAGCCCCACTCAGCTGGAATGGGATCCCTCATCACGAAAACGCAGATTCCAATCGTTGCTTCAAATCAGCATGAGCAATCGACGAGAGTTTAACGCCCAGTGCTCGAGCCAAGAGCGCCCACCGATGCGGAGAGCTAGGGATAATGTTATGCAGAGGGTTAAGCAGTACCTGCCCCAGGTATTATTGACAGGGGCCTTTTCTAACATGCGCCGGAATCGCGGGAAGTTCAAGATGGCATCTCAAGAGGAGCTGATGCTCATCTTTTTCCAGACAGTTATTCAACTGATCTGTGTCAGAGTGTCTCTACAGCCATCGGTTGGATATTCGATAAGCATGGATCATGATTCCAGATCCGCTATCGCTCGAGCTCCTCAAAGAAGCCGTGATATCCTCACCAATTTGGTCTTACTCTCATATTTTCATCGACTCGCCAGAACCAGATATTTCACGACTTCACCTAGGTCGGTCAAGCTATATCCGGCAACCCGACAAGACGATTCCGCCGTCTTATGGGAGGATGTCCTTGCCTTCATCGTGCGCCATCATAGTTTTCGTCCGCTGGATTCCCTTGTCGAGTCGGTTTTATTTCGAATGACCTCATTGAAGATCCAAGCTATTGTCGTGCAAATATATCCACAACTACAGAGGAGCGGGTACGATGAAGAAGGTGACCGTGTTCCCCGGAGCTGCTTCGTAATGGTATCTCTTCAACGGGTCAAGCAGTATAATGGACGCGACGTATTCGTCATTGTCGAAGCGGGCGCCGAACTTCAAGTTTCTGATCCATGCGGGAGTTGTGTACGGGATCATTTCCAGTGCAAAGTCCACAACCCATATAGGCCACTATAAGGAGCGCGGGAATGAGAAAATGTTTCCGATTAGAAGCGGAGTGAGTGAGAGAAAAACTTACCTGTCCGTCTCGGATCACCGTTTGGTTGACGTAAAAAGTAGCGTTCGACCAAACGATATCGAAAAGTTTCCGATCCAGTGGTCCGTCAACGCGCCACTCTAGAGCGGATGGGTACTTCTTCCCATCATTGCGTGTACCTCGGGATGGTGGTAGGCCAAATGGCGAGCAATGATCTTCTTGGTAAGGGATGCTCTGGCACAATTTGAAGTTGGAGCTGAACCACGTAGGCGTCAACGTGTGCTCCTGCACCTCGCGATTGATAGCAGACAGACTTTCCAGCGTGATGTTGTCGAAGGTGAGCATGTGCAGCGCTTCCTTCAGGACGCGGTCTTCGGTATACGCCGGATGGAAGCCCTGGTACATTTGGATGAGGGTCCGTGTCTCATTGACACTTGTCTTTAGCTTGTAAGCTTCTATGGCTTTCAGAAGTTCGCTTTTCTTCGGATTCGAGTCAGCGAGCAAGTCCGTGATTGGCACAAGGGATCCCGAGTGTAGCCATGGATTGCCGGCAACCGTTGACCACCATGCTTTGTAGCCCTCGGAGTCGAACAAGTTCGCCTGGCCCCCGAAGTAGCGTTCCGTGTGACTGCTATTGCTCTTGAACTGTTCTGTCACGTTTGCTATTTCTCCCGAGTAGGCGCCGTGGGCCTTGAGGATTGAGAGGAAGCTCGCTTCAGCTTGTACATTCAGCTCACTCGACGACATCACGAATGTCAAGGATTTGCTGATAGCGTACCAGATCGACAATGAGCCGCCAAGGTTGGCGCGATGGAAGAAATGTGTTCCATAAGATCTTATGAGTTGGAAGTACCTGTTCTCGCTAGTGCTCTCGAATTTTGGCGGAAGATCTTCGATATCAAAGACGAAGTACTTGGAGAGTGAAGAGTTTCCAACGAAGCGGGATGGAGCAAAGATTGCTTGAGCGACAGTGACGTGTGCTTTACTCGACCCGGCTGACATGTTTAGGGTTTGTAGGCTCTGAAATGAGCTTTTGTACGTGAGACTCGACGAGAAGGAGGCCCACGCCGTAGTCAAGTCGAGGCCCACTTCAGCTGCCATCTCCTTTTTCATGTCGTCCTTCTGCGAGTAGACGTTCGCCTTCGAAATCACCATACCTGCAGACAGTGCCGAGAACTCATCTATCTGGTCCGGGATCTGATACGTCTTGCCATCGTAAGGGCTGTCCCACGACTTGCCCTCGGCGCAAGTGTACGTGATGATTCTTTCGGTGAAACCATCGTCAGCGTCTACCGTATAGTCGTGGAACAGGTCAAGCTTGGTGATGTCGACTCCCAAAGCCATCCGCTCGAGACCTGGAGCCAGTCTCGGGCAACCTGCGCTGGTGACGGCATCCTCGGATGGGCTTCCATCGATCATGTTCGGAGCATCGGTCGCGAGAAGCAAGATCAGCGAAAAAATACAAGATCCAATAGCCATGCTGCCGATTCTGCACAAACACGTCTAGGATCGGAACGCGAATGAGGCTGAGTCAAGTCATCGATGGAAGTTCAAACGGTATCGGAAAGCCGTCCTAGAGAGCTTTTAATCCATGGATACCGATACCAGTATCGATAAAGTCGATTTTCCAGATGGGACGCCGCTTTCTGAAGGTAGCGAAACCCCATAATATGATTTCGACGAAATGTCACAGGAGTCCCGGATTGCCATCTCCTGCTCGAGAAAAACGAGCTGGAAGTCTTCCCCCGGGATCCTGAATCACCCGATTCCTAACTCCAGACAGGGCCGTTTCTGGGTCTCTCGGCGCCCCCGGCGAAGGGTCTCTGAGGCGCCCCACGTGGCCAATTTTCCCGAAATAGGCGGACAAAATTATTGGAAAGCTATTTCTGGTTTTTTTGAGTCCCTGAAGCCCGATCCGACACTTATAAAATGTTTCCGACGCTCATTTCTCGAATTTCAGACAGTTTCGAGACATTTTAGGGTCTCCGATACCACAAAACGACCTAGTGTAGTAGAGAACGCACGAGAGTTGCACGGACAAGGCCCTATCCAACCTGGTGTCAGTCTGAGGCTCCCCATGTTTGGTGGCTCTTGTATGAGCTCCGAACCACTCTCTTCACCAGCGTTGCCAAGAGACGACCGAATGACTTCTATACAGCGCACATGTTGCAGACCGCCTCCGAGCCGATGACGATTAGCAAAAAAACGTGGTGCGGCCTGCACCAGACTACGGAACTTGACTTCGGGACTCGAACCGAGGTCGGCAGCCCAAGGTCCGCCAACTCGCGGCACCACAAGGCGCGACACAATGGTCTCGATTCTCGATGAGAGAATCAAGAACTTTCGACGCGACGTGGTTATCACTGCGGCTGTCGCATTTGAAAACAAAAATGACCAGGAGACGCGTATTTCTACCACCTATCCATCAAAAAAACCGCACCGAGCTATAGCCAAAATTAGGTGTGGAAAACTACTCCCATCTCACTCACACCCAAAAGGCAGATCGTCTTTTTGTTTCGATCTTTGTTTCATGCAGAAAAAATTTTCCGCACATTTCCGCAACAAAGTGCGAATTGGTTATTGAAGTGAACCCTTCGGCCTACACGTTGGCGCAATTTTCAGAATAAAAGCTCACAAAAGTGATGCTTTTTGGAGAACTTCAAAACTGACGATTTTCGATGGAATTTCCCATTTTTTGTACGATCCAAAATCGGATGCAGGGAAGTGGAATACTGACCAGTTGGGTGTCTCAGTGACTCATTCCTGCATTAGAGAGAGTGATAGAATCGATCTTTCTCGCAAGAAACTTGCTGGTCTATTTCATTGTCCGGGGAGAAGATGAATAACGAAAATGGGGGTCGTCGGACACCTTTTTTCTTTCATGTTGCGCTAGCTGCTTCGGATCGAAAAAACGATTCGGGTTCAGAAGTGATTGTGCCTCGGGGAGTTTGGGCCATCTTAGAACATCATCCAACATTCACATATCCGGAATTCCGACCTCTAATTTTGTCCACCTATTTCGGGTAAATTGGCCACTGTGCGCCCCCCTCCCTCTTTTCGCGCTGTCTGGAAACTTGAAATTATTGAAAACGCGGGGACTCTCAAAAGTATCTCGAGGCAGAAGAATATCAAGAACAATCAATCAGTCAATAGGTCTCCGAACGCGACTCACTAAGGCACTCGACGCCCCCAACCCTCTCAGCGCCCCCGGCGACCGCACCCCTCGCCCCCCCTAAAAACGGCACTGACCCCAGATGTAGTTCTTCGGCAAGCGGCAAACTGTCTTGTGATGTATCCGGGCTCTACTGTGGCTAAAATATCCTCGACTTCTCTTTCCCATGGGAATGTGACGCGACTGCCGAGACATCTCTAGAAGCAATGGTCGTCTGCAGCCAGCGTTTACCAACACGAACACGTTGTTGTCGTGGAAACGGCGGCGGAACCCACGTCTGTCAGAAAACAAGGCATCTCGCAGTTGCCGTTGCCGAGGAAAGAGAAACTGTGAGTCATAGACTAGACTACAATGTGAGTCATTTGGCTTTACCATTGAGCTCGCAGTGGCTTCAAAGGCTGCACAGACGTGTCTCAGCTCATTGGAACTGAATTTTTTGTGGTGCTCCGGACCTCGACGTGCATATAGTCAGTTCCCGTAGTGAAATTGATGTCTCACGCAACAGCACACTGAAAGGTTCTTCTCAGATTCGATATTTTATCTCTGATTCCGCCGCCTGTTCCCGGCTTCTGAGATGAAGGCGGGCTTGAGTTCCGTAGCAAGAGACGCCTATTCTAATCAAAAGGCTCTGGAAGCCGTGCATCGGCTGATGCCGTCCCCATGCCTTGCCGTATCGCGCCCAGAGCTGGTTTGACAAGAGTCGCCAGAAATCATTGTTTTGGAGCATCAAAACCTCAATAACCGACTCGCAGTGAGAGACACCCAGAGCCGTCGATTGGACGAAACGATAGGGAATGCTCGAATTCGTCAGAGATTTTATTTTCTTCAGAAATATCGACCAGCGAGTTCGCTGAGCCGAAATATATCACGATTGCGACAGTTAAGCTCAATTCTGAGCGCCCTGCGCTTGCAATTTCCCCTGGAACAGTGAGTATTCGCACTCCCAGATCGGCAGAGTGATATAAATATCTCGCGTCCCGGCTCATTATGCTGAATCCATAAAGTCTAATATTGCGATGAAGTCTTGCTCATCGCCTACGGGATGAGAACTAACAAGAAGAGTTGACATGTGAAGGATCTGGAGCTTGGAGTCTTCTCACGGAGGGAAGATCAGTTTTGCCTGGGGTTGCATCGAATTCGGAGTTTTCCCCATGTTTTGTCGATGTCGGTTGAAGATTCCGCAAGAAAACTAGAGACCAGGAAAAGCTTCTGAATCCCATTCAATATGTGGGAAGCAGGCCGCTCCCGTCTAGGTGGACTCTGGGCCGCTAGACTCCCCGCAGTCAGGCCGCTCAGATTCGTCGGCTGAGGTTCATGGATATGAATGTGAATTTGAATGATCTCTTTAAATTAAAAAAAAAATTCATAAATTAAAACAAATTAATAAAACTAAAATTTTCAAACCTTAACCAAAAACCAACCCCTTTAAAAAAAAACCCCCCAAAATTTCCCCCCCCTTCCCCCCCCCCCCCACCGAGGCGAAGCTTAGCACAGTACCTAAAAACGGTAGATTCCCAGCAGATTGGGTCATGGGGGCACTTTTCCAACTAATAATCGCTCTCGCTTCGATTGCAGGCGTATGATGACTTCAAACTTCGTGGATGAGTTATTCCGTGCCGGAGTGCCGGAATCGAAGAAGTTCGAGCTGATATATCGCAAGGCGGCAACGCTTCCTCCCGATGATCTCAAGGATGCGGTCGCTCGACTACGAGCTGACTGTCGTTACGCTCGGATCCTAGGGGCTCTGATCGATGCTTCCAGATGTGAGAAACTCGCCGTCGAAGAACTTTTCTCGGGGAATGCCGTGTCTCCGAAGATAGTAACAAGCTGCAAATGGCTCTACATGACCGAGTCCAAGGGTTTCATCAGCGAGGATTTCGTCAGGAACACTTTGCCAGCCGCCAGCTCATCGTGTCAGAAACGAATTGTGAACAAGATCTCCAAATGGGTCACCAACACTGACCTAGGAGACAAGCTCTGGACCATCGTTCGGTCGCGGTCGATCCAACTATCCTCAATGCTCCTAGGAGCTTGCAGCAACAAACTCATCATGAAAGAGATCACCCGGGATAATCATTGTCTAAGTCTCGCTCAAATTCTCGATATCTTGAGAAAACGATTCGATTCCGGGCTTGCGCTCCTCCGGACGATGGCAGAGGCTGGGAAATTGGAAACGAGTTCGATCCACAAAGCCGAATTGTATCAATTCATTTTGAAGCGGGATCTCAAGAAAGGAACTGAGCTAGTTCTGTCTACCAACGCGGAAGTGCCTCATGGACGTCATCTGACTCGTAAGCTGGTCGAACTCATTTCTTCGAAAGAGTTAGACTTGTCGGCCCTCCTGACTCTCACACGGAATCTTAAACAGCGGAGTCTCGCACGCTACGCGGCGCCGGAAATCTATTTGGAATGTTTCGTGGAGAATTTCGATCCGAAAACATATGAGCGTTACGACAGAAGTATCCCGTCTTCGGGAATGTTGGAATGGCTGAATCATCTCCGAGACGAGGCAAAGCTCAGAGCCATCGAGACTTGGTATCAGAAGAGGAGGGGATCAGCTTTGATCGACAACGCACAGGACTTTCCAAGGAAATTCCTCTTCCTGCTGGATGAGAAAACGCTCGACCTCGTTGTGACGCGTAGAATTCAGCTGGAGAGTGACCCGACAAAGTTTTCGGAATCGAATCTCCTATTTTGGCAATCCATGCATCCCGACGACGAGAAGAGTTTCGCGCAACAGAAAGAGCGCCTCAAAGGCGAGAGCTCCAAGGACCTCAGGAAAACCATTTACCTCAACATACTGAAATCCGTCTCTGTGTTGAAAAGACCACAATTCCTGGAGAAGAGACTCAGGTTCCTCGTCCAGCGAACTCGGAACGACTACGATTCTCAAGAAGCGCTGATCGAGTGCCTCTTACGGATTTTGCTTGACGAATACAAATTCACGTTCAGTGAAGAAATCTGGCCGCTTCTGAAAGAACTCATCGAGCTTCAGCTCCTACGCGGGGAAGATATATCGGATGCAGACTCGGTGAGGCTTTTGCTCGTTGGGTTGCAGAAAGTGAGTTTCCAGCAACGGGACTTCCTGGGAGAGATAATGGCAGAGCTCAACAGATACCTATCTCTGAAGAGCGAAACATTCGTTGACATCGAAATCCTTTCGAGAGAAAAGGAAGAATACTTTTGGAATGCTCGTCTGGCTTTCGTCGAATCTCTCGAAGACACGAAGGAAGTTGCGACCGGTGGAGTTTGTCCAACGAAACTGCGAACGTTCTATTTGGCTTTGGCAGAACACAAGGAGAAAACCCGAAACCTCATCCGAGCATTCCCAAAAACTATGGAGATTTTGACGCTCATCGTGAGTCCAAGGATGCAGAGTGAGAAGTTCCCGCGTTTTGAGGCGAGAGATTTCTTCGGAATTTACAAACTGCTGGAACCACTCCTGCCGCCTGGCGAACCGCTTCATAAGGATCTCCATGAACGAGTCGAGTACGAGAAATCTCAAGTCATAGTAGATGGTATCTGGAAAGCTTTCTCAAAGTCGAAGGTCATGACAGAGGGGATATTTGTCAATTACCAGGGACATAGCGACAAGCACTTCATACAGCTTTGTGGGAGAAGCTTGCTTCATGCTGAGGTTGAGCAGTCATCCAAATGGCTAGCGATGTTGAATGAGGATATCGAGAAGAATCTAAGTAGCGTAACTTCTTACCATATCGACTATAGGCTCAAACATCGAGCACTGATCATCAGTCCCGAGGAACTGAAAGCTGAAGGGGAGTCCCTCTACCCGCAAGAAGCTAAATTTGATCTGGGTAAGGGAGATTCAGAGAATACTGTTACGCTCAGGCGGATCGGTCTAGTCAAAACTCTACGCTATTTCGGCGACAGCTTCCTCGCCATGAAGATGATAATGCCTTTCATGAAAGGAGACTACCTGAGTTATGCGCTGCCTTGCTTCACTCATCATCTCAGCCGAATGCCAACCGAGAAAGTGACAATCCATCTTCGACCACATATTCTCGAGAAGAATTCTGCTGTGAGCGCGAGGAAAGTTATGCTTCAAGGGTTCTTCGGCAACACTTTCATGTTCGACAAAGATGCGATTCTCGGCGTAGTGCAGCAGCTTTCGGCTAGCGATGAGCATGATAACATCAAGAACGAAACTCTGCTTGCCATCTTTCGGATCGTGGAGAACGTTGGAGAGGGGGAAGGTTGGCCGATTTTGAAAACTTGCCTGGACAGCATCGGTGTCTCGGACCGAACTTGCTTCACCACCACTATGTTATCGAAAACCTCAATCGATCAAGTGATTCCGTCCAACCTTGAGTACTTGATGAGAAAATTGGTTGAATTCAGCGAGTCCGAGCTCTATGTCAGACAATACAGGGATACGGTTCTGCACCGAATCATGGGAAACGTGGAAAATTTGTCTCCGGCCTTCTTGTGCGAAATGATCGACAGGATAAAGGCGAGAGGTTGGTCGCGCTTCTCGATTCCGGGCTCTTTGGCGCAGGAGATCCTAATGCATTGTGTTCCGAGGCATGCGAAGCTACTGAAGGCTCATATGCAGACTTTCGGCCACACCGAGGTTCTAGATCTCACAAACTCTACATCGCTGACAAGATCCGTTACAAAGCGACTCGTGAGGGAGCACTCCGAGAACGCCGTGGAGGTGCTTGACTTCCTCTCCGACTTACTAAAAAACCGCTCATCTGACGATTTCCGAGAGCTTCGGCACCTTGAGTTGACCAAGATCATGTTACCCCTCCTGCCCGAGAGAAGAGAGGAAGAAGATCTTCGCTCTAGCCTTCCACAAATAACTCTTGCTGCGTTGCGAACGACAGCTGGTTTCCTCGAAGAGTTTGGGTACGATCTGTACGGGTTCGTGGTGGATGATCTAAAGAGGATACTGGACTCCACGTTCCCGAAACTGAGATGTGTCCCCGAATGGACCAGATATTTACTTGATGTCTACAATGAGGGGCTGAGCCGAACCGAAACAATCATCCTTCTAAGACTTCTCATAGATTGTCCTTTCGATGATGATGGAGCGAACAGATTAAGGGAACTTTTCCGGCATCAGGACGACAGCATTGTCAAGTTGGCATTCAGGAACTTACTCGAATTACCTTAATTGCAATTTTCAGATTTTCATGATCGATAAGGGTGATTACTGAAGAAAGTGGTCGAACTTCTCCGAGGCAGTTGAGGAACAGTGTTATTCCTAGATTGATTGCGAGGCTAGCGATGCTCGGGAGAGACGCCAATAAAATACGGAGTGTTCATCACGATTTTGAGGTGTCCTGTGAGTCTAGTAAATCTTTTTCTCATAGGTTTCCGAATGGGACCGGTCGAAGCCAAGGCGAAGACTGATCGGAGTTGATCCTATCCTCGCTGACATCCAGGGGTTCGGGCGGACGGCCGATGGCCTGTGGAGAGCCCCCGGGCGAGCACGAATTCACTTTGCTAGCTTTTTGTATGTGCGTCCGTTCTTGTGTGAAGAATGCAGGGCAGCCTCTTCGCATGACTTTTCGTGCTCTTCTTGCGGTTTCTTTTTTGAGCTCTGAGGAGATGAGTCTAGGTCTAGGTGATTCTCGGAGCTAGGCAAACATTCCATATTTGAAGATTCGATTGGAATCGTCTGGCTGGTCAACACTGGAGTTTCAGGTGAAATACTTCAGACGATTGAAGTCGCTCATCTCATTCTGGAGAGACATCCCGTGGCAGAAAATTCTGTTCGTTAAATCCTGAACTCACTGTCGGTCATTTCGGAGTCCCGTTGGGAAGCGGGTTTATTCCCGCCACTCATGTCCCGCGTGAAGGAGAACACATCTCAAGCCATCGAAACATCGAGAACTCCGGCTGATTGACTCAATGTTGATTCCCGATCAACTCACCATTTCGGATCACGGCTCAATGCGGTCAGAATCGTCGTACCACGTAAGTTCAATCGAGGCAGTGAGGTCTGATGCGTGATTGCTCACATGATTTGGAATCAATGACACCCTCACTAGCAAACTTGGGGTAGCCTACAGCAATTTATAGGGACTGCAGCGGGAGATTGGCGGTGCCACGAACGGTGAAAAGATGGGAAGAGTCTCAGTATGGCATTGTACGGTTACCGACGCTTCAAACCTCCCTTCCGGAGCACCGGAGACGTTAAAAACCCAATTCTCCCAGCGCCGCTTCACACGTCCGCATGGTTGCTAGTCGTCTCTACCAGGGGGAGCCTAACTGCAGCCAGCTCCTTAGGACAAACTTTGTGTCGCCGGCCCAGAATATGGGCTTCCGTCCGGCATTACACAGTGCGCATGGTTCGACAAAAACCGCAGCCCAGCTCTCGATCCCGATTTCCCCGGTTATGTTTCTGCGGAATGGGAAATACGCGGATCTCACCGACTGAATCGATTTTCCCATCATCAGTGGACAAGGAGCACCTACATAGACGCAAAAGAATAAACAGCAGAAAACGTATCGTGACTCAACCCACAACTGATGAGATGTTGGGTTCTTCTGATGGACCCACATGCCGAATTCGTACTTTCGAACAATAATCAGATGCGGGACTACCGTGTTCGAAATGGTTCCCAGGAGCGACACGGATGCCGGTCATTCATCGGAATTTTCTAGAACTAATTGAATCATGGGAGAGCCATTGTATCAGTGATCGAGTTCGTGGGTCGCTTGCAGCTCTGATTCTTGATTGCTTATTTCCCATGAGTTCCGGATCTCGAGCCTTGCGACCAAGATCCCACGACTTGCCCTCGGCGCAAGTGTACGTGATTAGTCTATCGGTGAAGCCATCATCGACGTCTACCTTGAAGTCGTTGAACAGGTCCAGCTTGGTGATGTCGACTCCCATAGCCATCCGATCGCGACCTTGCGCCACTCGCGGGCAGCCTGCGTTCGAGGTTTCATTCTCGAAAGGGCTTCCATCGATGACGGTTGAAGTCTGGGCCGCGAGAAGCAAGATCAGAGAAAATAGACCAGATCCAATTGCCGTGCTGCCGATTCTGCAAGAACACGTCCAGGATCGGATCGCGAACTAGGCTGAGTCGAGTCATCTATGGAAGTTCGAACGATATCAAAGAGCCATCCTGGAGAGCCTTCGATCCATGGATAACGATACCAGTGCCGATACAGACGAGTTCCCAGAAGGGCTGCCGCATGCTAGAGCTAGCGAAATCCCATACTATGACTGTGACGAATTATCGCAAGAGTCCCGGATGGCCGTTTTCCGCTCGAGAAACACGAGCTGGAAGGTTTACCGCGGAATCCCGAATCACCCAATTCCTAACCCTTGATGTAGTTCTTGGCCAAGCGGCAAACTGTAGATGTATCCGAGCTCCACTGTGGGTGGAGTTTCGTCGACTTCTCTTTCCCATCGGAATGTGACGCGAGAAGCAATGTTCGTCTGCAGCCAGCGTTTACCAACACGAACACGTTGTTGTCGTTGACGCGGCGGCGGAATTCGCATCTGTCAGAGAACGAGGCACGCTTTCGCAGTCGCTAACGCTGAGGGAAGGAAAAATCTGAGTCAGAGACTATACATTAATGTAAGTCATTTGGCTTCACGATTGAGCTTGATTGATGTCTTATGCTGCAGCGCACTGGAAGTAACGTTTTGCTCATCGCCTACGGCCTGAGAACTGACGGGGAGACTCGACATGTGGAGGGTCTGAAGTTTGGGATCTTCTCACGGAGAGAAGAATAGTTTAGAGTGGGGCGCCGTAGGATCCGGAAGTCTTCTGGGGTTTTGTCGTTCTTCGCGAGATCGAAACGTGCTGGATGCGGATCCGCACGCACTTGTTCAAGCCTGGCTGAGTCTTCAAATCGCATCCCGGAGAGGAGGGATTTACGAGAACATCGAGGAGACCAGGCAGAACCGGCTCAATGACAGCCGATCCTACGATCAATGGTGCCTATGGAGCTCGAACCAAAACTGACCAGCAGTTCGCACGACTCCTCCCCTGGAATAATTCTCCAAGTTTACACGTTCCGGTTCAAAATTCTCCCGATTGCTGCCACAGATTGATGCACGTTTCGATTCCGCAGGAAAACTATGGAGCATGAAAAACTTCTGAATGCCGTCGAATATGTAGGAAGCAAGCCGCTCCCGCGTACATTGACCCCAGGCCGCGAAGCTCCCGGCTGTCAGGCCTCTCAGTTTCATTCGCATCTGGCTGAATTAGTTGGAGCCAATGTGGGGCGAATCGGAATTGGAACCCATGAGTCCGGACTCGAGTAGATTTCATTTCATAAGTTTCTCGAATTCATCATTCGATTCATGAATTGTCCTCTCGATCCTGGGCCGGAATTCATGAATGAATCCGCAAACTTGTGAAAATAAATGTGAAGTTGAATGATTCCGAATCTAGAATCATGGTATCCCTGAATCGATGGAGCAGTTCATAAGCTGATTCATATCATGAGTTTGAACTTTTTCAACACCAATCAGATGTAACTCCGCGAATGGTTGTAGGCCGAGGATTCGCTTTGTTGTCGAGGCGCCGAGGCTCTATGCCGAGGCGTTCGGTGACTGAAGCGAAGCTTTGCACAGCACCCCAAGACGGGAGATTTCCAGGAGATAGATGGAGTCATAGAGGCATCTATCTAACTAATCATTGCTCTCGCTTCGATTGCAGGCATATGATGACTTCAAACTTTGCGGATGAGTTATTCCGTGCCGGAGTGCCGGAATCGAAGAAGTTCGAACTAATATACCGCAAGGCGGCAACGCTTCCTCCCGATGATCTCAACGATGCGGTCGCTCGATTGCGAGCTGACTGTCGTTACGCTCGGATCCTAGGAGCTCTGATCGATGCTTCCAGATGTGAGAAACTCGCCGTCGAAGAACTTTTCTCGGGGAATGCTGTGTCTCCGAAGATAGTAACAAGCTGCAAATGGCTCTACATGACCGAGTCCAAGGGTTTCATCAGCGAGGATTTCGTCAGGAACACTTTGCCAGCCGCCAGCTCATCGTGTCAGAAACAAATTGTGAACAAGATCTCCAAATGGGTCACCAACACTGACCTAGGAGACAAGCTCTGGACCATCGTTCGGTCGCGGTCGATCCAACTATCCTCAATGCTTCTAGGAGCTTGCAGCAACAAACTCATCATGAAAGAGATCACCAGGGATAATCATTGTCTAAGTCTCGCTCAAATTCTCGATATCTTGAGAAAACGATTCGATTCCGGGCTTGCGCTGCTCCGGACGATGGAGGAAGCTGGGAAATTGGAAACGAGTTCGATCCACAAAGCCGAATTGTATCGATTCATTTTGAAGCGGGATCTCAAGAAAGGAACGAAGATCGTGATGTTCACTCACGCGAAAGTGCGTCATGGACGTCATCGCACTCGTAGGCTGCTCGAACTCGTTTCTTCGAACGAATTGGACTTGTCGGTGCTCCTGACTCTCGTCCGGGATCTTAAACGGCGGAGTCTCGTACGCTACGCGACGCCGGAAATTTATTTGGATTGTTTCGTGGAGAATTTCAGTTGTATTTTCAATCCCAGTTTCGAAAAAGCTATCCCGTGCTTCGAAATGTTAAAATGGCTGAAACATCTCCGAGACGAGGCAAAGCTCAGAGCCATCGAAACTTGGTATCAGAAGAAGAGGGGATCAGCTTTGCTCGACAACGCAGAGCTCGGAGCCATCATGACTTGGTATAAGAACTGGAGGGGGTCAATTTTGGTCCGCAACGCACATGACTTTCCCGTAACCTTCCTCTTCCTGCTGGACGAGAAAACGCTTGACCTCGTTGTGACGCGAAGAATTGAGGTGGAGAGGTGGCGGGGATGTCAGGCGGCACTTCAAAGTTGGCAATCCATGCATCCCGACGACGAAAAGAGTTTTGCGGAACAGAAAGAGCGCCTCAAAGGCGAAAGTTCCAAGGAAGTCAGAGAAATCATTTACTTCCAAATACTGAGATCCGTTACTGTGTTGAAAAGACCGCAATTCCTGGAGAAGAGACTCAGGTTCCTTGTCCAGCGAACACGGAACGACTACGATGCTCAGAAAGCGCTGGTCGATCAACTCTTACAGATGTTCTGTGAAGAATACAAATTCGCGTTCAATAGAGAAATCTGGCCGCTTTTGAAAGAACTCATCGAACTCCAGCTCCTACGCGGGGAAGAAATACGGGATGCAGACTCGGTGAGGCTTTTGCTCGTTGGGTTGCAGAAAGTGAGGTTCGAGCAATGGGACTTTCTAAGAGAGATAATGGCGGAGCTCAACAGATACCTATCTCTGAAGAGCGAAACATTCGTTGACATCGGAATCCTTTCGAGAGAAAAGGAAGAATACTTCTGGAATGGTCGTCTGGCTTTCGTCGAATCCCTCGAAGACACGAAGGAAGTTGCGACCGGCGGAGTTTGTTCGGCTAAACTGCGAACGTTCTATTTGGCTTTGGCAGAACACAAGGAGAAAACCCGAAACCTCATCCGAGTATTCCCAAAAACCAGGAGGATTTTGACGCTCATCGTGAATCCTAGGATGCAGAGCGAGAACTTCCCGGGTTTTGAGACGGAAGATCTCTTCGAAATTTACAAACTGCTGGAACCAATCCTGCCGCCTGGCGAACCGCTTCATGAGGATCTCCATGAGCGGATCGAGGTCGGAAAACGTCAAGCAACGATAAACGGTATCAGGAATGCTTTCACGAAGTCGAAGGTCATGACAGAGGGGGTGCTCGCCCATCTCTCGGGAGATAGTGACGAAAAATTCATACAACTTTGTGGGAGAAGCTTGCTTCATGCTGAGGTTGAGCTGTCATCCAAATGGCTAGCGATGTTGAATGAGGAAATCGAGAAGAATCTGCTTAGCTCATTCTCTAACGTTATTGACCATAGGTTCAAACTGAGAGCACTGATCATCAGTCCCGAGGAACTGAAAGCCGAAGTGGAGTCCCTCTACCCGCAAGAAGCTAAATTTGATCTGAGTAAGGGAGATTCAGAGAATACTGTTACGCTCAGGCGGATCGGTGTAGTCAAAACTCTGCGCTATTTCGGCGACAGCGTCCTCGCCTCGGAGATGATAATGCACTTCATGAGAGGAGACTACCTGAGCTATGCGCTGCCTGGCTTCACTCATCATCTGAGCCGAATGCCCAGCGAGAAAGTAGCGATCAATCTTCGAACGCGCATTTTGGGGAAGAATTCTGCTGTGAGCGCGAGGAAAGTTATGCTTCAAGGGGTCGTCGGCAACTCTCTCATGTCCGACAAAGATGAGATTCTCGGCGTAGCGCAGCAGCTTTCGGCGAGCGATGAGCATGATAACATCAAGAACGAAACTCTGCTTGCCATCTTTCGGATCGTGGAGAACGTAGGAGAGGAGGAAGGTTGGCCGATTTTGAAAACTTGCCTGGACAGCATCGGTGTCTCGGACCGAACTTGCTTCACCACCACTATGTTATCGAAAACCTCAATCGATCAACTGATTCCGTCGAACATTGAGTACTTGATGAGAAAATTGGTTGAATTCAGCGAGTCCGAGCTCTATGTCAGACAACACAGGGATACGGTTCTGCTCCGAATCAGGGGGAACGTGAAAAATTTGTCTCCGGCCTTCTTGTGCGAAATGATCGACAGGATAAAGGCGAGAGGTTGGTCGCACGGCTCGGCTCCAGGATCTTTGGCGTTAGAAATTCTCATGCATTGTGTTCCGAAGCATGCGACGCTACTGAAGGCTCACATGCTGACTTTCGGCCACACCGATGATCTAGATCTCGCGAACTCTACATCGCTGACAAGATCCGTTACAAAGCGACTCGTGGGGGGAAACTTCGAGAACGCCATGGAGGTGCTCGACTTCCTCTACGGCTTACTAAAAAACCGCTCCTCTGACAATTTCCGAGAGCTGCGGCACCTCGAATTGACCAAAATCATATTACCCCTTCTACCAAAGAAAAGAGAGGAAAAAGATCTTCGCTCTAGCCTTCCACAAATAACTCTTGCTGCGTTGCGAAAAACAGCTGGTTTCCTCGAAAAGTTTGGTTACGATCTGTACGAGTTCCTGGTGGATGATCTAACGAGGATACTGGACTCCACGTTCCCGAAGCTGAGATGTAGCACCGAAGGGACCAGATATTTACTTGCTGTCTACTATGGGGGACTGAGCCGGACCGAAACAGTCATCCTTCTAAGACTTCTCAAAGATTGTCCTCTCGACGATAATGGAGCGAACAGATTGAGGGAACTTTTCCGGCATCACAACGAAGGTATTGTCAGGGTGGCATTCAGGAACTTACTCGAATGACCTTATTTGCAATTTTCAGATTTTCATGATCGATAAGGGTGATTACTGAAGAAAGTGGTCGAACTTCTCCGAGGCAGTTGCGAGACAGTGTTATTCCTAGATTGATTGCGAGGCTCGCGATGTTCGGGAGAGACGCCAATAAAGTACGGAGTGTTCATCATCATTTTGAGGTGTCTTGTGAGTCTAGTGTATCTTTCTCTCAAAAATTTCCGAATGGGACCGGTCGAAACCGACGCGAAGACTGATCGGAGTTGATACTATCCTCGCTGACGTCCAGGGGTTTGAGCGTACGGTCGATAGCCTGTGGAGAGCCCCCAGGCAAGCAAGACTTCAATTCAATAGCTTTTTGTCTGTGCGTCCGTTCTTGTGGGAAGAATGCAGGGCAGCCTCATCGCATGACTTTTCGTGCTCTTCTTGCGGTTTCCTTTTTGAGCTCTGAGGAGATGAGTCTAGGTCAGTGGTTCTCAACCTTTTTTCCTCCGAGGACCCCCGGGGGGGTCCTCGATAAGCTGCGCGGACCCCCTTCGAAGAGTCGAGAAGGGGTCCGCGGAACCCACCAAATTTTTATCGCTCTCTCTTTGTATTTCTCCCTTCGAGAATGTCGTCGACCCCGATGCGGGGATGGGAGGAAGCCAAACAGGAAGACGCTTCCCTGTACAACGAATTCAAGCAGTGACCGCGCGCTTCGGTGATCATAATCGGCTACCAATTCGAGCGCTCTGCGCAGGTAGACGGGGAGGAAACGTGCACGAGCCTCGAGATATGATCCTAGATTCGGACAAACGGACACGGGAACATGCAATTCCGGTTCGTTTCTTTGCATTCAACCCCAGGTTGTCTGCGGAATCACAGGAATTCGGATCGCCGGAGCGTCCTGAGGACCCCCAGGGGTCCGCAAAATTTCCGGCAGCGGACCCCCGGTTGAGAACCACTGGTCTAGGTGATTCTCGGAGCTAGGCAAACATTCCATATTTGAGGGTTCGATTGGAATCGTCTGGCTGGTCAACACTAGAGTTTCAGGTGAAATACTTCAGACGATTGAAGTCGCTCATCCCGTTCTGGAGAGACATCCCGTGGCAGAAAATTCTGTTCGTTAAATCCTGAACTCACTGTCGGTCATTTCGGAGTCCCGTTGGGAAGCGGGTTTATTCCCGCCAATCATGTCCCGCGTGAAGGAGAACACATCTCAAGCCATCGAAACATCGAGAACTCCGGCGGATTGACTGAATGTTGATTCCCGATCAACTCACCATTCCGGATCACGGCTTCACGCGGTCTGATTCGTCATATTACGTGAGTGTTGGCTGTGTCACAAACGGTTAGAAGATGGGAAGAGTCTTAGTATGGCATGTTTCGGTCTCCAACGCTCCAAATCTCCGTTCCGGCAGAGCATCGGAGAGGAACTTTTTCATCGCTGCATCACACGACCGCGTGGTTGCTGGTCAAGGGAAGCCCAACTGCAGCCAATTCCTCGGGATGGGCACTGGGTTGCCGGGTCAGAATATGGGCTACCGTCCGGCATTCACACTGTCCGCATGGTTCGACAAAAACCGCAGACTAGCTCTCGATTCCGATTTCCCCACGCATCGATTTATGTTTCTGCGGAATGGAAAATACGCGCAGCATACCGACTGAATCGATTTTCTCATCATCAGTGGACAAGGAGCACCTACATAGACGCAAAGAATAAACAGCAGAAAACGTATCGTGACTCAACCCACAACTGATGAGATGTTGGGTTCTTCTGATGGACCCACATGCTGAATTCGTACTTTCGAACAATGATCAGATGCGGGACTACCGTGTTCGAACTTGTTCCCAGGAGCGACACGGATCCCGGTCATTCATCCGATTTCTCAAGAACTCATTGAGTTACGAGAGAGCCGTCGTGCAAATGATTGAGTTCATGCGTCGCTCGTAGCTCTGATCATGAATTTCTCATTTCTCATGAGTTCCGGATCTCAAGCTTTGCGAGCTGTGCGTAACCAGAACGACTGCCGCTTGATCAAAATCAAGCTCTCGTCGTTCTCGTTAATGCAATGCGTGCACCAAGCTCGTTCCCAAAACTCTAGGGAAGACAGGAAGCCTCAGATCTTCTTCATAGTCGAGCCATGTCGAAAACTGAGAAAAATCCCAAGGATCCCGACTCATTCTCTGGGCGTCTCCGCTGGCTGCCCAAATGATGAATCCGCTATGGCGTTCACCAAAAACGGAAGTCCCGTATAAGGTCGATCGCCTGTTTGGTTGACACAGACAACAGCGTACAACTAACACAGCGGCGTCGTCCGGGATCGCAAACACTCTTCCTCTCCCTCTGTTCTCGTTCTGAACCGTCGGTGACTTCGCCTTGTCGGCCACCAGCGATCCGCGCACCTAGCGTAGCCTCCGGACTGCCGCCCCAAGACAACGACAAGTGAAAACATCGAAGAACCACTTCTGGGGAATCTGAACAACGTCTCCCTACTCAAGTCTTCTGAATCCGCACCAACATGTGTGCTGAAGTGCTAACCGTTCGTTTGTCTCTTCTCACACCCAGTCATCCATCTACAACAACACTTTCAGCCGAATGGATGAAAACCTCGAAACTTGTCGTAGGGTTGTTGAGTCAAAGAGCTCCAATTTTCCATCATATTCCGATCTTCTTTCGAACGTACTCAAACTCGATAAGATGTTCGGCTCATACTCATCCATTTGTCTATGGTGGTCATGATCAAGATCATGGAGACAGTCTCTTACCGTCCTGATCGGGGGACAATCGACATACTCGCTTCGGAGACGGAAATCATAATGGAGGGTCGTTTGAAGGAGATATGGGGGCTCCGCGTACATGGTATCCGCTTCGCATGATTTTGGTCAAATGCATCTACTGCCCCAAAGGGCCGAATGGAATCTGCTGCTGTTCCAAAAGAGCAAAACCCACACAGAGTTAGAAGAGCGCAGTGCCCTTTTAGAATGGAGGAGCCATTTTTGGAAAGCGACGCCTTTCTATATTTAGTTAAGTGAGACAGATTAGGCGACTGAAAGAAATTGCCGCTTGTTCCACATTTGTCGTTGGATGTTATGCAATCGCGCTTGAGTTACGGGGTGTTCGCATGCCATTCTTGTCCATGGATTCCATCCGTGATACATCGGGCTCAGCTTCAAAACCCATCACTGATTGTTTTGAAGAGAAGACAGAGAGAGAGCTTACCTTGACATTCGCTGGTGTCTCATCCAATGTTGACCGGGCACAAGTACGACATCTTTACCTGACAGTATTAGACCATTGATCTTGACTCTAACGCTATCAAGTAAGATGTAGCCTCACTGCCTTTTCGAGGATATTTCCAGGTTACATGGTTCCTTGACGTAAGATGGTCCAGGATCCGGGACAGGTACCATCTGAAACGGAGAGGAAGTCGTTCAAAAAGTTGCAACAATCGTAGTCGGAGAAATCAAATCGATTCCAATCTGGCAAAGGTTGAGATACGAGATTGACTGTCATGACTGATTTTGGACGTCTCTGGATATGTACTGGCTTGACGTTGCCAGCACCGCTGTTGAGACTCGTGATGGTCCTCAGAGTCCGTTGTGAAACATACCGGAATACGTTGACAGCTCCTAAGGGCTGCAGTCATGGAGATGCCGTCTCTAATTTCTCGCAGGGAAGCATTCAGAACTGTGAGAACCAATCAAGTCGAAGAATCTGGGAAAAAATTGCAGAAGATCAAACCGAATGCGCGACGGAGAACTTATGCGAGCTTTCTCTGCGCGAAGAATTGGGTTTGCAATCCGATTTCGAGACTACGCGTCCATGGGTCGAGCACTTGTGAGCGTTCTTGACGAAGATTTGAGCTGTCGACTTTTGGCAAGATGTTTCTCAGCCGAGTAAGAATCAACACTTGTAGCGCAGCGTCACACTCGAAATCGGTTCACCGGCTCGCACGACTAGGAATCCCGAAGGACAATCCTAGATCACGGTATTTAAGAACTACCTTTGTATCACAGAAATTTGAGAATCGGAGGCGGAAGAGGTCGACTAGAACGGTTGAACGAATTCCGTGCGCCGGGAACGACTTCACGTCACCAAACAGACCCACCTGTCTTCACTGTCTTCGCCCGGTGAAGAAGTGACTTGTTCAGCAGGCGATGGAGCCGACGCTGTCCAACGTAGCGAACTGCTGTGAGCGTTTCGTAGCGACGACTATCTTCTTTTGGAGTTCGCCCCACGCACTGCTCCAGAATTGGTTTCAATCGGGGGCGGCGTATGAGAAAGGGCTTCAAAAATCGGCGCTCCTCTCAGATGACCACTGTCTTACCCAGAGGTTGGGCTCTGAAAGTCGCACGCAGTCAATCATCTCAATCGATTGCTTGCTTCGCCATGAGCACCTCCATGATGAAACACGGAGTTCGATCCGCTCGCGCGACCGTGATTTACACTTGAGCTGAATGAAGCGCTCCAGAAGCCAGAGTTTCTCTCTTTATCAAGCACTCACTGTGCGCGTAAGCTTTCAGCGCCCGAAGCTGTTTCGTCGTGCTTGGGGAACGGAGTCGGAGACGATGCATAAGCATAAGACTTCGCATTGCCGAAAAAGTCCAGTGGTCTCCTGCCGCGATGGAACAGGAGAATCTCGAGATACCGATTTCGGGCCGGTCAACGAAGATGATCGGCCAGCTGGGAAATGTTTTCAGCGTTCTGCCCTATGTGGGCGCGCCCGGGTGTCTGACCTGGTACATGACAAAACCACCACTACGTGCAAATTCAGTAAACAACCACTTGAAGGTCGACCAAAGAACGCATGCACGGGGCTTCAGCTTGCCGGTTCGTTACGATCCGATCCGTGACTCCGGAAAACCCGAAAAACAAACGGGAATGAGTGCAATCACATCACGACTCCCAAGACACAAGTACGTGGACGCAGGAGCAAATCCAGTGAGGGTATCAACAAAAACTCGTTCCGAGCGTGATGCCCTCAGCGGCACAAGATTTCTGTACCGTTTCTTTGTTTCTGCTTCCGGGTCGCCATTCGTACATCAACCAAAGAAAGCACTGAGCCCCACGCACTGGCTACGGACGAAAAACCGCGACTAGCGCAATAATGATCCCTAAACAGGCTGAAGTGCGTCGGTGGAGCAAGCTCCGGGGCACCCTCAAAGGAAGGTGTAAGCAGTCAATGAATGGGAGTTTCAAAAGTGAACCACGAAATTGGAACCCTTATGAGTCGCGGTTCCTGGGACTTCATCCATCATATCACGCATTCGAAACTCACTTGGTGACGGAGAGAGAAAAATAAAGATTGTCGAACACCACTGCGATACTCACTTTGTGTCGATGGAACAACGCTGCACTTGCCGCGCTCTGCGGTGAACTAGAGCTGCGACGAATCTCGAGCAGCTAATGGTACACAGTGGGGAATGCCGGGCATTTATATAGAAAGAAAGGGAGTGTAGGTTGGGCACGGGGGCCTTAGATCGCGACGAGCCTTATAGTGTGGCAAGAGAGAGGTCCACGCTCTATCTCTCGCCTCGTCTCTCTATCCGAAGCAGCCGGCCAGGCAGGCAGGCAGGCAGGCAAGCAAGCAGGCCGACTGGCCGGCAGGCAGGCAGGCAGACAGGGCAGGCCGACCAGCGGACCGGGCGGCGGGCAACCCGGCTGGTAGGCAGGCAGACCTATCAGCTGGTCGTTTCCTCTTCAGAGTCTCGGCAAAGCGCGTCCCTAGAAGGAATACCCATCGCTGGGTCGGCTCTGTAGGAAGGGTCGCTTTAAGGCTGCCTCTGTCCACCTCGTATGGCCTGCGACAGAGGCAGGTCTTCTCGACTCATGGCTCGATGCTTCGAAAGCTGCGGTGGCAGTAGTGGTGGTCGTCGTCGTCGTTGTCGTCGTCGCGGCGCTTGCCTTCTTCATCGGTGTTGTTGCCATCGTCGTCACTACCACCGAGAGCGACGACTCGGAAACTATTGCGCTCACAATAAAGAACCATCTAAGCGCGGACATCACTCATGATGGACACGCAAGCCTCCCACGACTACCGCAATCGCTTGTATAATCAACGCCACTTCACAATCCTCGCTGACCTAAACGACGGCGGCGAGCTTTTTTAGAGACATTCTCTTCGGAGCTCCAATTAGTCTGCCTCAGATTGCATTTCCGAAACATAGACTCACTTGCTCAGATGATTCCGTGAACTCACCAGCGGAGCACCCACTTTGCCATGGGTCAGCAGAGACCTAAGCAGACAGAGTTTTCAAACCAAAACTGCATCAATATCCAGTGTTGGTATGACGCGCCCAGGTATCTGAATGACGGCATCGAAACGACCGTCGGAGCTTTGTTTAGATATTGACCTTACGCGGTGATAGCATGTTGAGCAGGCGGAGCGAGTCTCCAAAATATCTCATTCATGACTGACCCAACGATGGAAGCTCCGAAATCACCTCGCCAACAAGGGAAGACAGACGCCGATTTCGCGGGAGTTACACGATCCTTTCTTTTACACGCAGTGATTTTCACACCGCCGAAAGGTTGAGATGAATGTCCCAGGAAAGTGGAGAGCCGGTGTGATTTCTGATTCGAGCAATGGAATGGAACAATCGAAACAGAATCCATGCCGAACGTTGGCACGATTTCTCGGCTCAAACTTGAGTTTGAAAGTAAAAAGGAAACGCACCTCCGTGGCACAAGATGGCGCTCGTCGAGCACAAGTTTGCAGCCCGGGGACAACTCAGCTCAGCCCGAATCCCAATCAGACACGTGACTCCTGAACTAGACCCCTAATCAATCAGAATACGGCGAATCATCTCAGTGGTATCTAGTAGTAAGTTATCTGATCATCATGTCCATTCAGAGCTAATCGGACTGGGTTGAATGGACCGACCTGAACAGTGGAGAATTGAGAGCCGCAAACTCTTCGCAAGTGACACAAGGTCGAGTTCTAGGTGATCGCAGCCAGAATAAATTAGCAGTAGGAGCTCGTCGAACGTTTCAGATGCGGGTTCATCATAAAAATTCATCTTTCACGCAATTGGAGACGCAATGACACCCCCTGGAGGTTTCGATTTCCGCGCATGTCGAGTGATAATGAAGCATCGAACGCAGTCTCATCGAATGTGAGTTTCGATTACAGAGGGTAGTCATCAAATTCTCCAATGTTAATGTATAGATTGCTTTCTCGGGGTTTCTCCATCTGACAGATTTCGTCAATGAGAAGCGGCTTAGCCTGCGAAAACCCACGCCAATCAGCGCTCAGGTATAGCGGAGGAAGAGCTGTTGTTTCAGAGAGACAAGCTTGCTCGGTTCTATCAGCGACTGGTCAGCGGGCCAAGAGACTTTTTTGACCGCGCAAACTTCCGAGTGACCGGAACCCAAGCTGCATACGAATGTAGCGTTTGCTGAGTGCTCATGAATCACGGGCCAGGTTTCCTTTTTTTGTCACCTGAACCCGATACGGCTCAGATCACGTCTTCTGGACCGTATCCGGAACTGGAAGCACTCGGCGGTTGGAGCTTCACTGCGGCATTCCAGATCAGTACGGGCGACGTTTCTCTCGCTTCCTGCCCGCTTGCTCTGAAGTCACTTGCTGTAGCTGTTCGACGAGTGAATCATTTTGGGAATCTCCAGCACCAATAAAACCGAAAAATTCAGGAACGCTCATCACACAATCTTATCTTCCCCATGATGTAATAATTTCTCAGCCAACAGGAGCGTGTATTCAGTAGGTTCTGTTCTAACCACGGAGATTTCGCTCGTTTTTTTTCAAGGAAACTTTACGCAATGCTCCATGCCCCATGAAAATCCAGTGAGGAACGAATCCTCACGCGAAATTCGATCGAGCAAACGGTTCGTAATGTCGATCGAGATCGAGAGGGTTTAGGGCGCCCACTTACGTGCTCACGTACCCGGAGAACCGCCTCAGGCGAAATCGGAGCTTGGACGCTGAGGACTCAGGTTCGTAACGGCCGGATTTCCAAGTCCGCCTCGGACGCTAACTCGTGTTGTTACGTTTTAAACAACCTGAGTCCGCAAAGACTTGATTGACGCTTCGTAACTTTTTGCTAAGCCCATTCCTTACATCGGTGGCTCGGAAAGTCTCCTGGCGGGGGATTTGGCCAGGACATGACAATGTCCCATTGTCTACGCTCCAATCCCAACCTCGAAAACGGTTTATGATTATGCATCGGGGAGCCGGAGCACTCCATTGTCCTGGTTCACTTCAATCTATGGAGACAAGATTCGCCAAGGATACAGCGAGCCCAAAAAATCGGTCATGGGCATCTTTGCGGGCAGCCTCCACATTCTTGGGTATATTCGAGGCAGCGATGACTCATACATGAGTACCTGGAGCTCACTGATCTACTCTTCGAAAAAATCTGGAACTACCTGAGGAGGAGATCGGGGTCTACTCGGGTCATCTCTAATGTACGCTCGAGTGTTAGAGAATTACGAATATTCGAGTTCTCCATGGGCTTCCGCTGCCGACCGCTAGCTTCGTGGAAAGACCTCTGAACACCTGAAAGACTAGATAGATCCCCGCCCTTCCGACATCCAAGCCAAGTCTAGGGGAATTGCTCGCTTCAAATTTATTGGTCATGGTAGAATCGAGGCATTCTCATGTAGGAATTACCGGATGAGTCCTTTTCGAAGCTTTTTCATTCTGGATGATACCTCTACGGCTCATCCGTTTTGCCACAACAAGATCTTCGAGGGTTCTTATTGCGTTTTTTCTTATGAGTTATTATACAAACTATGACTCTGAGCATACAAAATGGCCATGAACTTCGAATCATCGGCTTTTCACCCATCCATGTGCATAATAGACAGAAAGTGTGACCACGCATGAAGACTATGACTGTCCGAGAGCGCACATGATGAGATGAAAACCTTGAGCGTGATCAAAGTTTTTCATTCTCTCATGAAACCTCACCCGAGAACTTTCCAGGTCGAACTATTGAAGCTCAAGTCGTCAAGGAATACCGTTGCGTCGCTCGAATTCAGCTTTCGGGATGTAAACACGCCGCAACATCAGGTCTTTGGCTTTTGCCATTGAGATATGTCAGACGCTGGGCTTCTCGAAGCCACTTGCCAATTGGAAGCAAAGCCACCGAAGTTCCCCTCCTAGGGGTTGCTCACCATTCGCGAACGATAACTCGACTGTGCTTGATATGTTGGGCATTATTTTGATCACTGAGAATTGGACAAGTGAAGGAACGTGATATGGTCAACACGGTGTATTGTCAGATCAGCGTCGTTTCAAATATAGGATGGAGGTCGAACTATCGATATGACAAGGTGCTAGACGTCGAATGATGAAATCTCGTCGAGATTCTTGAAGCGCAAACCTAAAGAGGAAGGTGCTTTGAGATACGGGATCGGCTCTTCAGATGAAAAAGAACACGCATGGAAATCCGTCTGTTGTCGTTGGAACGTGGTGAAGATGCTTAATCTCCGGTCATCATCTCCATGAACTCTGCAAAAGATCGTCATTCTGTATGAATGGAGGGAAACCTCGACGTGCACTTCCCGGGACCGGATAGAGACTTGGAACCAAAGATTTTCGGGCTATATGGAGGATTCGGACGGAACCTAGGTACTTACCGTCGAAATCAACAGTTCCGGAGCCGTCAGTATCAATTTCAGCGATCATTTCGTCCAACTCATCCTCGGTGAGGGCGTCATCGAGCGCACGGAGGATTTCACGCAGATCGGATACGTTGATGTAACCGTTTCCCTCCCTGTCGTAGAGACGGAAAGCCTCGCGCAGCTCCTCTTGCATGGCCTCAGAATCCTCCTCGACGAGGAAACGGGAGGCCAATGCAACGAATTCATCAAACTCCAACTCGCCGGACCCGTCTTGATCGATCTCCGAAATCAAGTCTTTCAGATCTTTCTCCTCGAAAGTCTGACCCAGAGTCCTCAAGATGGCAGATACCATGTTCGTGTGGATGAAACCCTTCTTGTCCCGGTCGAACATGTCGAACGCCTTCCGCAACACTGTTCAAATGAGAAATTCATGAGATTTTCTCGAAGTCCCATCACAAATCAAGGATTCTGGACAGTCGGCACCAGAAGCACCGGTCTGAGCTCTACTGAGAACTACAAGATTGCGTGAATCTCGGACATCAATCAGATCAGCTCCGAAGAAGCTGCGAGAACGAAGAGTCAAGAGAATACTCACTCATCACCTGTTCCTTCGTCAGATCATCCTAAAATGAATGAAAATATTCGATTAGATCACCAACACAGTTAACCAACAGACGCACATGTCGGAGTTTTCCGCATTTCTCTCAACAAAATCCTGAGCGTGGGAATTTCATTCTGCGGTCTTCCACTCCCGCTTCGTGCTCGAGCCGAGGCAATCAGAAGATATCCAACATGGAACACGTGCGGTCTCACGTACCATTGCGAAAAGATGTGAGACGATTCTACTCTGAGAAAAATCGACTGAAAGCTCTTCCGGGAGGCAGGCCTTTTTCATCGAGCCGGCGAGGGTGTGCAGAAGCTCTTTCAGAGTCAGACAGCCTGGATGAGTAGTGCTGCTTCTCTTCTTCTTTCAGTTGTGGAGTTTGAGACTGTCAGCGACAAGACTGACCCATACACGGTGATCTCTCGAATGAATCAGTTTGGAAATCAAGCCCGATCAAGCCATCGCATCGAAGGAGCAAAACTATTTGAAAATAGATCAGCATATCCTGCGCAACCCCCCCCCCCTTCCCGCGAGCAGCGGAGGCACATGATGTGATGTGCGAGGTCGACGGGTTCCGATGTTAGCTCAATACGTTGCTTGGCGCAGATTTTTAGCAGCGAGTCATTTGTTGGATGCGCTTCTTCATCTTGAAGAGCTAATTAGCGCCCGGGAACGATACCATGTAGCTGAATGCAGCGCTGATAGCTAAGTGCCAACAACGGGACAACGATAGCCGTTTGTCAGATTCGGCACGGCCCTCCCAAATTGAGATGCATTGAGTGCCTCAGAAAATTCACGAATCGCTTGCTCGATTGAATGGCATCAAAATATGTACACACGGATCGATAGTTACGATGCTGGAAAACACCTCATAATATATAGTCTCTTTATTCTCATAAAGGTGTTGGCATCTTTGGTAAAACACTTGATCATTCGATGAATTTCGGGAGCGCGGAGTCGAGTGATGATGTAATGCAAAACATCTAATCTCATAATCAAGTCAAATCTAATCAGTCACCCAATAAATGAACTCTACAAACATATCAGAGGTGTAACTCTGAAACTTCGTGTCGGCACTAGTGCTTTGGTCGATCGAGGAAATCTCGAACAGTTGTTTGGAAGCCTTTGGTCCAGAGAAACAGGAGTTCGAGACAGTGACCTCGAGAGAACACGGCGGGCGACGTTGGCGACGAGGAGAAAATTCTTTGCTTTCTCGGGCCCAGTTGAGTCGTACTGGAAGAGAATAGTGCTTTACCTAAACAACAGTCTCCGACCGCATTGGCAGCGAAGCCCGCGCTCAGCGAGTCAGAAGACAGTTGTGTCCTGGAATTGGTGTGGGTATTAACGAGATGCTCTCTCCCATCAGAGTCAGTCCCATTCTCAGCGAGCTCTCCCGATGCGGTGTTGACAACTGTGATTGTTGGAGATTGCCTACGAGAAGGAAAAATGTCTCGATCTGTCTCTTCCATCAAGGGGGGTGGATTGCCAGTCGAAATGAAACCACACAGAATTCCGGAATGACAAATGGCAGCGGACGGCGAAAACGAGATATGTTCTCTCGATGAGGGATGCTTTCCAAAGATCGCGACAAGACGGCGATTAATGAGCCTGAGGAGAGGATCATTGTTGCGAAGCTTTGTTGAGTAGCAATCGCCTAAGAAACCCACATATCTTAATTCTCCAATGAGTTGACAGAGAACTGATGCTAATTGTAAGACAGAATGAAGCTGTTCGCAATGGTTAGTGAGACCTCCGACTCCGGACTCAGAGCCATAGACTCTCGTTTTTCCCTGTCGGAGTATGCCTTCTTGCTGCAGTTTCCCAATTCATCGAGCCTTTCCCCCGGAAAAGCGGAGTTCGAGGAGGCACGCTGCACGTAGCTCGGAGGGAGGGGGGCGCAGGGGCGGCCCACCCAAGGGCATCAAAACCTTGGGCCCGGGATCTGGGGCAGCATTTCTCCCGGCCGGGGCATCGAGTCGTCCCCCTCTTCATCGGGGCCTTCCGGCCCTCAGTTCTTACATAGTGCCCCGAACCTCCTCCAGGCTTCGAAGGTGGCGAGATTGCCCTCTAACGCACTCGGGACGGGCTCTCTCTGAATCGGCGTTACACGCAGAAGGCATAAATGAGTTTCAATCCTTCAATATGAACAGTAGTTCATGAGCATAAGAAATGCAGTTGAGTCGACTAGATTTCACGGAGCGTGGATTCAAATCATTAGTCTCGTCATTCGATGAAATTCGAGGTCTGATTTAATAACACGATGATTCCATCCAAAGACAAACGATCTGTCGATGGGGAACGATGGATAAATCAAATGGAACTCTGAAACCGGAGCCCGACCCCTACCGAGGGCGAGATGTTGGGATCTCACAGCGAGCTCGAAACTTCCCCCGAATTCGGAGGAGTCCTCATGGGAGCCAAAATCGGATCTTGACGACCGACGGTGGTGTACGCCGCGTGAACACGATCCCGACATCTCTCGTACTGAATTCCCGGCCCGCGCTAGACACACAGACACATGATCCGAGCAAAAATCAGGTGCATTACACGGAATCCCAGACACGCGCTATCTCAGACACCAGACACAAGCGCACAACATACCACACACGGAACAAGAAACACACAGCCGGCAGCTGTTGCTGTAAGACAGACGTGGCATAGCTACAGATTTTGAAATTTCGAGCTCGATCCCGGCAGTAAAATGAAGTTCCTGCTCCCGTTGCTCTTTATCTCGAGTGTACTTCTCGATGGAGTGTACAGTTACTTCATCGTGGTGGATGCACATGCCGAAGAATGTTTCCATGATCGTGTCGCCAAAGGAACCAAGATGGGTTTGACGTTTGAAGTTGCCGAAGGAGGATTCCTCGATATCGACGTTAAGGTTCGTATGGATATTCTTTTAAACGGCCTGTAAAAGTAGAGCAGTACAAGTTGGAGTCACTCTTATCGGAGTGCTGCCCGAGAGCCGTTCCAATTCTTCACGCTGCTTGACGCTGTCAAACTATCTGAGGTCTATGCCAACGAAAATCTAAGCCGGACGGCTCTCCGATTCCGAGCTGAGTCTGATCTTGACAGAAAATCTGATTGTGAGCCAGCTACGGCTTATTTCTCAGTTTCATATATCTGGTTGTCGTGTGGAAAGCCCTAATCCGGAAGATTCGAACTTTGTCCCCTTTCCTAGGTTTCCGTTGTGCCCACATTGTGCAAAATAACATGTGATTGACAGCGGTCCCTATCTATCCCGAGCGAGTCGATGGAATTCGCATAAAAGACCACATGCTCCGCGCATTTCAGATCACCGGGCCCGATGG
Organism: Neoseiulus californicus; assembly: GCA_028455905.1. Lineage (NCBI taxonomy): Eukaryota > Metazoa > Arthropoda > Arachnida > Mesostigmata > Phytoseiidae > Neoseiulus > Neoseiulus californicus. Next base: position 4,423,100 of record JAMQGS010000007.1, read on the forward strand.
CAAAGTCGTCTACCACGGCGAGAGGGAATCCTCGAACAAATATACTTTTGCGGCTTACGTGGATGGTGTGTACACATACTGCTTCAGTAATGCAATGTCGACGATGACGCCGAAGACTGTGATGTTCTCAATGGACATCGGAGAGGAGCCCAAGAAAGAAGATGCCGCTCAACGTAAGTGTGCACCCTCTCAAGCTGTGGTTCTGTGCACTCCCAGGGCAAACCAATACAAGATGCGTTTCGTGAATCAGGAGTCCCTTTATGCCTGTTTCAACGAGATAAGGGGAGAGCATGTCTCTGAGACGAAGTATCGGAAGACCACTCCTCACCACCGTCTGGATATTTAATCTTATCAGGGCTTGATCTTGCAGCCGGAGCTGAGGGCGTGACCGGGGGCGCCGGCGACACGAAGTTGGAGGACATGATCAACGAGCTCCACACAGCAATGACGGGCGTGAAGCACGAGCAGGAATACATGATGATTCGGGATCGAATCCACCGATCGATTTCGGAGTCCACGAATTCTCGCGTGGTCATTTGGGCTATTTTCGAAAACATGGTCATTTTCGCGATGACATTAGGACAAGTAAGTACGACTTTCAAAGGGAACGCAGCATGCGAGCGATTTTGAAACCACCATCTAAGTTGTCGTGATAGTCCTTGTCGAATTTTGCTGAAAGGAGCGCCGATGGAGAACGCGACGATGTTTTCGCATTCGAGTACGCCATTCTCCCTTCGAAGACCGATATTCGAGAATCTCATCGCTGACACCGTTTCGATTACAGGTATACTATCTCAAGCGCATTTTTGAAGTGCGCAGACTCGTGTGAGGAATGAACTGGAGCGGTGTATCCCGATTTGGCATATTGGTTGGAGGAGATGAGGCACAAGGGGGAGAATCCTCGACGAAGGAATCCGGGGTTTATTAGAGGGTTGGGATCGGACCCTGCTCGTTTTTTTCTTGTCAATCTTATCTCTCCCTCTATTTTAGAAAGAATGAGCTGTTCCGTGTGTATGTATGTAAGTGATGGCATGTGATTTTCTTGGAAATAAAGCGAAAAAATGTCGATACCAGCCCTTGCGCTCTCAATCGGACTTCCCCGCCTTCCTGCGGTCATCTTCACAATCGAATACGCCTGGAGGGCACTGATTTTCGAGTCGGGACTCGACGGGTAGGAGAGATACGCTGCCTGACCGGATCAGGCAGAGGTCTTGCTCTCATGATCAGGACGGGTCAGGTTCCGCAGCCTTGCTGGCGGTAGGATCCGCTGTGGTAATCGCGGGCGGCCAAGTTGGAAACGAGAGCAAATCTGGATCTCGAGTTTGTTCGAGTTCGAGGTTCGTCGATGGCTTCCAGTAGCGAATCAGAGGATTTCTGAAAAAAATATGACGGGGTCGCGCGGGATTTCGTGTCACCAAGCGGGACGGAATACAGTGGAAACTTGTTACAAAGCGCAGCGCTGCACCACTGCAAAATCAAATGACGGACAGAGAGTGATGCCTACCGAAATAGTCTCAGGAGCATCACGAAAAACAGGGATTCCCCTTACAGGAGTTGAATAAATTAGGAAATACGGCTCGATGCAACGGCATGACTCTGTTTTTAATACTTCCTCGGAGAGGAAGAGCTTCGGGCTGAAATTCAAGCTGACACCGGCAAATTTTCGTCGTGACGAACAACCCGCATTGGTCGGGGATCGGTGTCACGGGCATCTGCTGTTTTCATGGCATTGCGCGGAATAAGTGCTCCTGGCCGAGGCCTTGCTCCCCTATCCATGACACCACAGACGTCCACCGTTGAGAAAGGACGATATCTTGAGCATACGCTCGATTATGACCTTCACCGGATAATTCACTGCACTCCCTATTCCGTCTCTGCATTCACGTGCAGGGAAAAACAGTGGAGTCGATCCGGATCAGGTGGAATCATTCATCGCTGATTTTTCCCTCCTCCAAGAGAGAGTAGCACGAAGTACATCGAATAAGCAATGATTTGCCTCAACCCATCCTTATCGATTCTACCTGTTCTTCCAACACTCTCAGGGTGCTTCTGCCCCATTCTCATTTTTCGACCGAGACAACAGAAAGAAACACCACGCTGTATGAATCTATTGAGTTTTATTCTGTTCGCCATTCGCCTTCCCACATAACTTGAAGCAGGTACAACTTGATGGATGAAATGCGCGCATCTCGATCTACATACTCAGGTTCATACGCAATATCCATTAGACGAAATCGTTGCCATGAATGATGATAATCGTTGAAAAATAGCGTTCGATAAGATTTGATAAGAATTAATGGAGTATAAGAATGAAGAGGTGTCGTCAAGTTGAGAATCCTTTTCACTGGATGCACTTCACCGGCATCTCTAACGCGGTGAACGTTCGTCACCATCAACCGATGCTCTCTACTCTACGAAAAGTTTGATTCTAGAGAAACAACGGATTGTGAGTGTTTCTGTTTTGATGATTGAAGGTTCGATGGAACAGTGTTTGCACTACATTAATGTGTGATGTTGATACTTAAATACTTTGCCCTTTTCTCCGTGTTCCGTTCGGACGAAGGAATTTGTTCACTTAACTTTGATAATGGATTCAGTGTCCATAACCTGGATTCGATTCCATTCCATTCGCTAACCTAGAGCAGAAACGACTGTTTCGGTCACCCATGGTAAGGGGGAGGGTAGTTGATTCGCTGACAACTTCGAACTTGCCCCATCTACATAGAGCTCGAATGTTGGATCTTCTCGAATTATTTTGAAAAAAAATTCGCTGTCTGCGAGCCGTGCCCGCTGGAATAATTTTCTACATTCGGACATATTTCCTGCAAGTCGGATGAATGTTTGTTCTCGTGACGAATATGCCGAGAAGATTTTCCACGAGAGGCCTCGAGGGCCTGGAGGTCTTCGGTGTGCTCAGAATATACAATGAAATGCGCTCCAGACTCCGAGGCCCCGTGTGCGTAGCTCCATAAGCTTGCCTCAACGAACGGAACAAAAGTTTCTCGGCGAGTCCAACCAAATCGGTTTTCCCTATCTGATTAGCTCTCTCTCTCTCTCTCTCTCTCTGTCTGTCTGTTCCTCTCTGTCATTTCAGGTCCACTAGCTCACTCGCTCCCACTATCTCTCCAAATCTTGCTCGCTTGATTTATAAACACGCCACACGGCCGCATTCGCACAACACAACCACACGCTCACTGTCGCAGACACGAGATGTCCTCACCAGACTTCGCAGTGTTTCTTTGCAACCATATTGTTTGAACCGGAACAACTGAACGCATCGGCGAAGTCGGGCGTTTGCTGAACTGTCCGATGGAGTCGCAATCTTTCGGGAGCGCTCTTCAGCGTTCCGTTGAGGTACGCGACGCGAGAGTCGGTCATTCGTTCGCACATCAGCTGACCATATGCGATGTAGAACAACTGTTTGGGCTCATAGTCCAGTCCGGGGAGTTTCGGTATGTCACCAGCCTCGTCCAACGCTTCGAGAGCGACTCGCAGTCCGGCGATATCAGAGATGGCTTCTTCGACGAATTTGTTCATCGCGCCCCGGGAGAAGAGCTCGTTCTCAGTTGCTTCTCCAAGACATTTCAGCTTTTCCTTCAAAGCTTCGAAAGTGCTGTTCGGGGTAGTTCCGTAGTCTCTGAACTGCAGCCCATAACCATCGATGGCCTTCATGGCTTCTTGAGCCACTCGAACGAATGCAGCCAGCTGAAGAGCTTGGTTTTGTGTCGCCGAGAAGATGGGATCGTAGAGGAAGCCGAGAGGAACTGTGACTTGGTTGTGGTTGTAGGAATACTTGGGTTTGACATCAAGAGGGGAAGACGAAGCCCATGGCAAGAGGTTCTTCGCAATATCGGCCTTGTCGGGGTCGCGACGTTCCCGGCGTTGATCCATGGCCGCGGCCAACCACCGTAGTTGGAGACGGTTCTGTTCCATGATGTTGTCGAGGAAATGACGGTTCGTCGAGCCTTCTTTGTAGTACGACATGACCCGGGTATCTGATTCAGCGACATCAGGATACCCGATCTTGATGACGAGGTTCTCCAGTCGGTCACTGGCGGGGAACTTGGCTTCTTGGAGCCATCCAACATTCCTGACACTTTTGCGCGCGATATGTCCGACTCTGCTGAATAGCTTCTCGGCACTCTTCATTGAGTCCTGACCGTTGAACTTGTCTCGGAAGATGTGAGCAAGACCGAGCCCGAAGTAATCCACGGTGAAATCCAGACAGCTTGTAAAAATGTCCTGCAAAAAATCTACTTTTAGCGCTGGATTTTGGAGCCGCATCAGGATTTGGTGCTTCGAATGTTCTATGAGCTTTTTGTCGTTCCGCACAGACTTCAGAAAGAGCCGCATCCTTGCCAGGGAAGTGCAGCGACGTTGAAGTTCTCGAAGTTATTGACATAATTTCGGATGTCTTACCTTGTATTCTAGGGAGTCGAGATGGCCGCCAGCAACCTCAGCGCGGAATCTGGCTTCGGCGAGACGGATCTCTCTGCTCATAAACGGAGCATACTTCATGACAAAATGCCAGATCATGTAGTTGTTCTTGATGTCGTCCCGGGTGGTGGATAGGATGCTTCCCAAATTTCTGGAAAAGTAATCATGGGATTGAATATTCTGGGAACTTCTGTCACGTTCGGCACTGCAGCGTAAGTGCGATGGAAACCTATATGCAACAACAAACGAAGCAGTAGAGCCCAAAAGTCATTAACATAGACTTCCATAGCCCTCCTGCTAAGCAGTAAACGATCGATGTGCCCTGTCTCGCCTCCTCGGAGGAGGGAGAAACTCACTTGAAGTACTCCTCATCCTCGATAAGCACTCGGAAGTTGTCATTGATCGGGCTTCCGGGGAAAAGACTCCCCAACACCTCACGCCAGATGATGTTCGGGGCATAGATCCTCATCTCTCCGAGGGTTCTCGAGACGAAGTCGCGAGAAAGGTTTCGCGGAACGGTCTCGGTCCATTTCTGAAAGAGGAAGCGAATGATCAAACCTCTTAATACCAAATGTTATGAATGAAACGTTCACGGGACATCTGAATGCTCTATGAATGTCCGATGAGTCATGGTGCGAATGGAGTGTGTCAAACGGGCAAAGTGAACACCCTGAAATTGAAATTACCTGAAGGAGGCGCTCTTCGAAGAAGAAAATCTCGGGACCTTTGTCGGCCGTATTGATGTCCTTGTTCCGATCCTTCAGTTCATCGATGACCTGTCGGGGAAAAGAATATTGAAGAGCGAGGCTTAACGAATCGGCACTACGATAACGTATCTCCAGGTGGGATGTGATTGTTGGTCTTCTATGCTAGGACTCATTCGTGCGCTCTGATCGGCACCACGCGAGATCAATTCGGTATGGGAATCCGTCGATCATCACACCGCTTTCCTGCTTCTCGCAAATGATCGATGCCCGGTTCGTCACTGCGAACTACATCAATGTCGGCGGTGCGAACCGATAAATATTGTCAGCTGGCACAACGACGCCCATCAATGTTTAAAGCAAACAGTGAGTTAGCGGGACATCCCTGGAATGGTCATGAGCAACTTCATTCCGTTGCTCGAGACGCGGTCCGAGGCATCGGAAGCCGAGTATTTTCATCGGCGGAAGAAGATCCACCAGGATGTTCCGCTGCTCTTCCAAGTCCCAATCGTAACTTTTCCAACTTCCATATCCCAATCGCATCGCTGCGATCGAGGCGAGTAGAGCTTCGGGAACGTTAAGATCGCCGACTGGATTGCGTAAAACGAAGATGGTGATTCGGTACCCCAAGACGGCAACGCATTTCGTCGCCGTCGAATATTATCGAGCCCCGGATTAGGAGACTCTAGACATGAGACCGATACGAGCCGATGGGGACCCGTCTTATGGAGAGCTTCGTATTCATGAGCCACGGAGAGATATTGAAGCACAAAATATCCACTTTACCTTATTGATGAACTTGACGTAAGCGTCTCGTAAGTAGGGCTTCGTGATTCGATCGTAGTTGGCGCGATTTCCTCCCAAACCAAATCCGGAAGGTGAGATCTGGAACGAAGATATGAGATATTTGAGCAAAAAGCTGTGGAACGTCTCCTGTTTTCCTTTCTCGTTGACGTCCCTTATTCTGGCTTATCGAGAGAAAAAACTACATTTCATGAAAGAAGGATATTCCAGCGGACACGGTCGTCGCTTCTTCGATTCGCCCGAAAAGAGTTCGCCTCGGGTGGAAAACGCGAGTTTGTCGTCTGCTGGAGTGTCCTCACGTAAGACATCAGCGGTCGGTAATCGGGTAATTTGTTCCCCCGGAGTCGCATAGTCACTTTTTTCGACCGTGTCGTACGACGTTTCGGGACGTTTTGTCCACCGAGGGATGAGCGACAGAAGATCTGACAAATTCATTTTCTTCCTTGCTCTTATCCATCCCCATACATGAATCTCGGTAATGTTGCTTCGAAAACCGTAATCAGCGCTTGACAAACGCTGTTCCGGAGCCCGAAGTATATCGTTAAGTTCGTGCGTCACAATCGAGTAATTATATTTGCTCGCTTCCCATCTGAATACGAAGTAGCACGCCAGAGGCAACCATGTTGACGGGACGCCAGAGTAGTCGGCTGGCAAGCCGAGCCTGTTAGCGAGCCGGTTCCACAAGTCAGACAATTGAATCCGGAGAAGAGTTCTTTTTTTTGTTTCGTTAGCTGCAGCAGTAGGCAGCCCATCTGTTGCTATGGACGGACGGAGGGGATCACTCGGACGTCGCAGTGAAGTCCTCCTCCTCCTTCTTTCTCGAGTAAGAAGATAAGGAATTCTTGACACAGACGCATGCAGTCATTCAGCCAGGCAAGGACAGACGGCACCGGTGTCTTCCCGAAACAGATTCTATCTTTCGCCCATCGGCTGGCGCTCTGAATTCTAATCGAAATAGAGACTATCGGACGAAAAAACTAGTGGGAAAAAATAAAACAGCGGATTAAAAGAATATATTCCGAACGCGAAGTCCATGTCAAGCAGAACATTTTCGATCTTGAGCGACGCTACGGGTCGATGGTGAAGTTAGGTGGGTATGGTCGATCGGTGGCAAGGGTCAGAATTTATCCGGGACCATGTGGTCGGCGACCGGAAACAGAGAAATAACGATTCGAAGGAAAGCATTCAACGCGATCAATCGGCCTCTGACGCGTCACAACTCTCGATTCCTCCGAACTCTTCAAATAAGGACAAGGCGACAGGGGGGCTCGGCAGCGCGAAACGTGGTTTAAAAGGAGGAACCAGTGAAACGATTTTGCGAGAACTCTTCATGAGAAAAGACTTTCCGTCGAACTTGTGAACGGATGAAAATTCGGTATAAATTCGGGGCTCAACATCGGAACAGTCATTCACTGAGTCATTCGACCTCATACGTGAATCATACGCTTCTGCCCAACTGGTTCGGCCGCCTCACCGGATCGCAGCGAATGTCGTTTGGATGAATAAGCCCGCGAAGATTCTGAAGGCGTGAGTCACCGCCGCGTACGTCAGTCAGCCAACAAGCCAGCCAGCCAGCCGGCTCGCCGCGAACAGAGGAATTGATCCGGAGCCAGGTAGGAGACTGGATCCGAATCGACCCGATCACTAACTATTTTTCCCCTTTTTTTCGGTTGACAGTCAAAACTGGATCATTTCAAAAGATCGTTCCAGACGTTTGTCAGGCGGCCGCTCGCCGCTCGCTGGAAGTAGACAGCGATGACAGCACCGTCACCGATTTTAAGTGGGAAGCTTTGCTCATCTGACAGCCAGTCGGGTGAGCACTGGTTTTCGCTTTGGTTATTCTGCGACGGGATCTCGTCGTTTTGGGGGTAGGTAGATCACCTCGATTGTCGAACGAGGTCTTTGAACTGTAGTCTCAGCCGCGTCATTCTATTCGAGCCGAGTCATCTTCTCGGGAAAGATTCCCAGGATTGCGACTCCTTTTGCATGTTTATCGACAGTGTACGGCACGGATAAGCCGAATGCTTCCCTGGTATGTAGCCTCTTTCCTAGTTTGGCATGATTGTGTTGGTCTTAGTTTCCAAAGACGGATGTACGTGTTTGTATTACTCATTTATCTTCAGCCGGATTCTTCTCCGTACCGTTCATGACTCATATATTCTGTGAGGGTTAGTCAGAACGTCGTCGTCGTCAGCGTTCCACGATGCGGCAGTGGAGGAGCTGGCGAAGAATTCGCTTACTTCGCGAGCCAAGAGAAATGTCGAACCCCGCGGGAAAACGTTTGGGCCAACTGAACCGTTGCCTAATAGACTGCGTTCAACAATGCGAACGAATCGTCGTTGGTTTGTTCAACGAACGAAGTCAGGAAGAAACAGCGAAAACTCGATGAGAAACATCCTTCGCATATGCGACGGAAACGCTAGCAACGACGAGAGCTGTTTTCTCCGTAAAAAAAGGAAAGAAGAAAAATCGCAGTCGAACATGGCGGCGGGGGAAAATGATTTCTCGCGATCATCTCGGATGAGGCTCAAGATCCTTGTTGCCGCACTAGCCGATGACGGTCCCGAGAATGTAGTTGATCTAGATTTTTGTACTGAGAAACGAAACTCGGCCTCGGTGACGTATTTATCAAACAAACACGAAGCGGCTTGGGCAGAAAAAAAGCCAACCTCGGCGAAAGCTCAGGAAGACAGTCTGAAAGGACTGGGAATTCTCGAAAGTGTCAGGGTCGACTGAAAGTTCTCAGCGCAAAAACTGTGTGTGTGTGTGAATCTGGTGTGCGCTTGCACAATCCGGCATAGCCTATCTCGATCCGTTTCTTGGACGAATTTAAAGCGGAATAAAAGAACACAACTGAAGATTTTGTTCTTTCCTTAGATTCTGGATTTGTCCGTCACAATGTGTGCTCTATGTTTTCCTGTCTATGAATGCCCCGTTGACATTGGCCCAGAATACATGCAGCCACGTCAGCTGTCCGCAAAGAGACAATTTGTTTCGGACTCGGAAATCGGCGCAAACCAGAAACATCCATCCCATATGGACATCGGAGGTATTTCCGCTGGAGGAGTGAAAGTTTTCCATCAGAATTATCGGACTTTCAACAACATGCGATGTACATTCCCAGGCCTCGGCGTGGCAAATTGTGTTTCTGTCCTTCGCGTTCAAAATATCACACTGCCGATTCTCACTGGAGTCGGTTTCAGAAGTTAACTCGCGTAAATGATTCCAACTTTCCCAGTTTGGCGCGGCTCAAAATTCGCCTTAATCATCGTTATCAAATATCCGCGAAAACAACCCCTTCCCAAACAAAAAAAAAATAAAAATTTTCCCCCAAAAATTAAAATTTTTTTTTTTTTTTTTAAAAAAAAACCCCCCCCAAAACCCAAAAAAAAAAAAAAAAAACCCCCCTCCCCCCCCCCCCCCAAAATTTTTTTTTTTGTAATCAGATTTCGCCACTGCCGCTCGCCACCGAATCCTGCCGGAACCGTTCCGAACATTAGTATCTGACCGCGAGATTTCCAGCTGTCCAGTTTTTGACATTTTGAAACTCGGACTAGGGAATTCAAGTCGCTGATAACCATGGGGGAACGGATGGGGACGTTGGAAATATTGAGAGAAAAAGTCAAACCAATCCAACGGAGAAGAATGGGCAAAAAAAAAACAGAAGAAACGAAACCGAAAATACGAACACGAGCCGAATTTGACCTCTTTTCACGTTTCAGATACTTCTGCAAGTATCAGAAAAGCTGTCGCTTCGCCAGATTACAGCCCGCGAAGCACCCAGAAGCGGAATCTCGGAAACTTGAAAAAGTTCAGCGTTGTGAAAAAAATCACGCACAAGTTCTTCCTAGTTGTTCAGAGCAAGACGACGGTGGTGGCCTGGATGCTCAGTTACACCGCGGACACAAGGTCCGGATCCGTCACAAAGAGCGCTCACCGTGGGTGCATTATTTGACAACCGGCTATCGAGAGCGGAAAATCGGGAAATCCGGACAAATGGGCGCGGAAAATTCGGGAGACTTCCCGAACGTGGCGAAGGGCATGCAGCAGATTCTGCCCGATGGGATCCCCAACATTGGAATTAACTTCAGGTCCTTCTTCAGGCCGAGCATTGGAACCCGGAAATGAGTTTGTTGTGAGAGACGTGGCTTCCTCTGGTCCGTTTGTTCGGAACCACCGTTCAATCGGACCGGAATGAACCGACCCAGAAGTGGTTCCACTGAAAGGAATGCACTGTATTGCACGACGGGGTTTCAAGGGATCAAAGCGTTTTGAACGCTTTCAGTCGAATCGCGGCGAGAGTTTGAGAAAAAATTTAGAATGAAGCGGAGGTGAGAAAATCTTGAAAAGACGAAGGAAACAGTGATAAATGATCGTGATGACGGCAGAAATATAAATGATATAAAGCAGAACGGTCGTACCGGCCTTCGTCGGTTGCCGCAGAGGGAGACAAAGACCGGAGGTGGGAGGGTGGCGCTTCATGTGCTGTAGTGTGCTGGGCACCACCACTGCTGAACCAACGTCGCGTCGCGCCTGCCGTTGCAGCCGCGAGGTGGTACCCGGGAAAATATGAGGAAATGCAGGCAAGTTGTTCCTTACGTCTTTCATCGCCTGTTTCGCTCAAATCGCCCGCTAAGATCCAACGGCGGATCCAAGTCAGCGGATCAGAAAATGCCCATTGTCAAAATGGGACAAGGATAGCTGCCCTGACTTTGGGCGTTGCTCGAGATCGAGACATTTGGACTACGGGATTTGGAGGAAGAAAAGAGATGAAACGCGCGAGGTGTGGATTCAGCTCTTGTCGTTGTCGTCGTCATCTTCGTTTTCTATGAGGGATGGTCTGTCCGGCAGACTGTCTCAGTCGAGTTCGCCCTTTTAACCAACGCCGCGCCGCCGGTCAGCGTCTTCCCCTCTGGCGCGCCAACGGCAAAGACGGCATAACAACAACTGGGAACATCGCCAGAGAGTCGGATGGAGGGAAACCGTTCTTGACAATGGGCCACTTTTCAGCGGAGCCGATGCAGCGGCGGCGGCGGTTCGTCGAAGAAAAACTTCGTCGGCTACTTCAAGTTCCGCCAGAGGTAAATCCTCTTCCCGATTCGGCGATTGTAGCCGCCACCGACGCGGATGCTGTTCCCGTCACCAGTCGCCGAATGGAAATCGGCACTCGGAAATGGGGGGGAAAAATGTCTAGGAAACTTTACAATATGAAAATCTATATTTGAGCGGCAAAGTCCTCGGATGGACGGCTGGTCAAGAGTCACCGGGAGGCATTGCGATCTTCCGAATTGACGGACAGTCGCAAATCCAGTCGGTCGGATCCACGGTCATTAACCGGTTTGTCTTTCCAAATTGCGTATTTCGTTCCCACACTCGCAAGCAAAGACTTTGTGGAGCGATTTGCACGCGTCATTCCGAAAAACAGACCGTTTGTTGCAGTTTCGGACTGTGGAAGGTGCTGCTAGTGGTGATGGGGAGAGATTTCCGCCATTACTCTACTTGATGTTCTCGCATTGGCTTCCAGCGCCTTCCGGGCTCGGACTACATGTACACATCCAACGATTCTGCTGCTGTGACAAGGGTTCACACGCCGATCTGGCTTCGCCGGCCGGCTGCAGGGTTGATAACGGCTGCGACGACGACAAAAACAAATTAAACGCGTGTTCCTGAGTGATTCCGAGAAGATCGCCTAGGATGACCGCCGCGAAGACAATGTCCCCCTGTCGTTGCAGGACACAATGACTGCAAATTCCGATGTGGCAAACAATCGAACATTAATAACGGTGACGAATTCCTCGATATGAGCCTCTCCACCGGATGTGAATGGGGTCGCAACCGATATTCCGTGAGAAATCGGAAAAACAGTGTCTGTTTGTCCATCATGTTCTTTTTTCTCTTCTTCCGTCCGTTTTTCCACGGATGTAATTGTGAACTTGTTTGTTGGGGCTTGTTTTGCTCCTCGGTCCTTGTTGAGAACCTTCGATTTTGTCTTGCATCTCGACTTTCAAGCGAGAAAACACTGCTGCAGAGACTTACTGCTGTGACTCGGTTGGGATTATTTTGGGTTCGGAGACACGCAAAGCCATCATGTCAGCTCACCGTTACCCGACATTGTATTTCCTACCTCGCCTTTCTTCTATTTCTTCCTTCTTGTCCTGTTGCGTCGGCGGGTTTACATGGAACTTCTTTTGAAAAGTTTGAAACCACAGTGTTCGGCGTTCGTTGACAAAACGTCGGACTAGCACGAGGCAGAACGTAACGAACGGTCAACGCTAATTCGATCGCGGAGGAAGCTTTTCTTCTCTTCCTTCGCTTGGGTCACGTACCTGACACGCTTTCCGCCGTGGACACCGACACCGAAATGGTCGTCCGACAATCCAGAAATTCCTCGTTACCCGTTCTCTGGTGAAACTTAGCAGAGCAAAAGTCTACCGGCTTCAAACAGAGTTCATGCGTGCGTGTAAAGCTTATTGAGCATTCGGAATGTTAGCTAAAAATTAACTGGAGGCGAACTCAAACGATTCGAATCGGGCTTCTGCGATGGGCCTGTTGTGCGGAAGCAATCATCACCACCACCACCACCGCACGGTGTGATTTCGAATGATTCCGACAACTCAAGACGCAAATGGGTCGCTTGGGTTGCTGTTGGTTTTGACCAAAAACCATCGTAGGGACAGTTCTCGTCCGGCGCTACTTTCTCGCTTTCGTTGTCGAGAGCTGATGCCCCGGAACTCCGACTTCGGAACCGATACACAAAACCGTAGAACTGGGGAGGATCTCTGAACACCGGTGTTTCGATATGTCGTCGCGCAGTGAACACTCGACCGTCACCGAAGATAATCGATGACAGCGTTGAACACCGCTCTACGCGGAGAAATGAAATGAGAGACGAACAATGGCAGCGACTTGAAGTTCAGGACTCTTAAATGGATCAAGTAGTGCTCTTCAATCTTTTACCGAACTCGAAGCGCGGATACTCTTGATAACACACACGGCGGGCCATCGTCCCGATATGATTCGAAGTTTTGTTGAGTTGGGGTGTTCTTCAGGGGGCCAGCCAGTCGGGGTTTCGCTTGGTTGGGTCAAGTGTCTTCTCAAGGAAAACCTCGTCGGTCGCTGAATCACTCATTCACCCATTCTTGGGACTCATGATAAACAGAGCTCTCGACTAACGACTGCTGACTCACGGTTGTCAGAACTCACGACGACGACGACTCTACGAAACGCCGACGACGAACAAGTCACTCATTGATTGATTGATAGATAGATCGATCGATCGATCGCTTGTCGGTTTGGATTGATTTATCAGATAGTCGAGCGAAGATTTGAAAGCTCATGTTCTCCTTCGTTCCACTGCTTGCTTCAGGGGAATTCTGTGCAGCTGAAAACAATGGCCAGGAAACAGGGGACGACAAACAGCTTGCGATGCGTTTTAATGCAGGACGGAGCGGCTAACGAGCAGCGAGGCGACAGGGACGCATCGAACGTCCCGACTTCAACCGCCCATCGGATTTGAAGTCTCGAAAGCAGAACATGCCCGGCGTTCGGTCCAACTTTCAGTTCGCGTTTTCGAAAACCCAGAGACCCTTGTTCGCTCTAATGAATGCTATTGAAAACCGGTCTGTGATCTTCGGTTTCCGTTCGCGCAAGTTTTGTTCTTACAAAAGCTTTTCTGTTTGCCGTGGGAGTCGTTCGGTAATGGAGCGATAAACGGCAGGATCCCGCGCTCGAGCCATCCGCCGAGAACCCCAGGAATCTCATGACCATGATTCCTCGCTACTTTGCGGCAAAGTTCACTAGATGAGGCGGAAATCGAAACCCTCGTCACATCTCCCGGAATTTTCGGGATGGTCAGGGAGAGCTACAGCCCCAGTTGATCGTGGAAACGGTTCCGTTTTTGCCCTACATGTGGCAATGTTGGCATTTCCGTCGTCGGCCCACATGTCCCAAGGATTGTAATTTTTGCGGTTGCACTGCTCCTAGATTTTCTAATCGGGGGTTGCCCGGTCGGTGCTCACTCGCGTCTTTTTTCCCAGTGTTCGTTCTTGACATAAGAGTTGATTTTTTTGTGTGCTCTGATGGTTGTTCCGACTGGACGCAGGATGACAGCCAGTTCTCCTCTAGCGAAATAGCAGTCTTTTGTAGAAACAAATCGCCTGACTATTGTCGCAAACCATGAGATGGGTTCACGAAGACGACTGTGATCCGAGTGATGACGTGCTTTAGACACCACAATGGCCGGCTATGGCGACTAGGGCGTCGCGAACGCTCACGGGTGGCGTGAGGAGTTTATTCTTTCTTCCTTTCTTTCTATTTTCATGACTCCTTTCGCTCGGCTTGAAAGAGCTCGTTCAGAAATGAAAATTCTGTTAGTTGTCCGTTGAAGTACCGAGGCGTTCGATATTTTGTCAAGTGCCTCTGGCCATCGCTCCCGATGAGAGCTGGCGATATAGTTCCCACATTCGTAATCGAGGTCTTCGTCCATTGTTTACAAATGAGATTTCGTCAGGAAAACGTTTCGGTTTCTTCTGGACTTCAGTCTCTTCCGTTTGGAAAGAGATTCTGTCTGTCCTTCTCAATCCAAGTGAGAACATCGTTCGCCACCGAGCCTGTGCGAAAACAGATCATCTCCGGGAAGAAGGTCCTCCCTGAAAACCGGGGTCGGATACGAAAGCAAACTGCGTTGTCGAGGAACTCAACAGAAGCGAAATCGATTGCCTCATGGTTCCTCCCCCGAAATTTACAGTCAGCTCGTTCCTCTCGGAGATCTGAATCACTTTTCAGAGCGGGGTATTCACTCACACGAAGCAGCGTTTTCGAGAAAGTCGTGAAGTTTCGTAAATTGCGGGGGCTTGTTCTCCGAAGCCTGCAGGTTGCGCCCGAACGACGAAAGCAAAGGAAAAATAAGAAGAGTGGGACGAGGGAACGATAAAGGTCAAAGTAAATCCAACGAATTTCATCACAGACGTCTTCTCTGAAGTCGATTTCACAGAGACAAGCAAGCGCACGGATGCTCGATTGACGCGTTGGTTCACGTTGAGAAACACTGACTTCTAAGAACTTCAACGATACCTGGCTGGATCAGAGATAGCTGAACTTTCCTTAATTTTTTCAACGACCGGATCGACCTAAACCCGCCGCCCGCGATGGCGACTATTTTTAACCTCGACTTCCGCTAAAATTCCTCCGTGCATATTTTGATGCAGCCAACGTTTGGATAGAAGTATCATGATTTCTCTCTTTATATCCGATCGGCCGTCAACTTTGGGTCCATTAAACGACGAGGGCGCATGTGCGTCGCATCTGCCTCACATTTGTGCCTCGATTGGAAACATATGTAACCTCGGCGTACGATACGCATGGATAGGCGTGTTGCTTGAGAACCACATATGCCCATCCAACATGTTCTGTTGATGAGATCATAAGTTTTGTAGAATCCAAACGATACGACGAAGTCAGGCTCGCTTCGACGTTTGCTCAAGTTGCAAAACAGCTCTTCTCCTCACCGATCTTGACTTTGCGCCCACAGTACTGACCGGCGAGACGGTTACACCTTCCATCTGGACTTTTCCTCGCTGAGATGTGAACGCCCGACGTTTGAGGCCTGGCTCGGCTTAAGAAAGGTTCGTCATCTGCTGACCTTGACAGCGAGCACAGGGAAGCGACCTCGACCTATAAGTTGCGCTTGGCAGATGCGTGCTCTGAATAAATCGCGGTGATTCCGCGATTTGCCTTCGAATTTCTGCTTGTGTTTGACACCGAGTCCGAGATAAAAGTTTAGGATCTGACCGCTGTTTGTTTGTTTCTTAGTTCTTTCGCTCGCGTGGATCTAGTTGTGTGCGGTTGGGTGTGAACCTCCCGGAAGCTACGAGATCCGAAGCGAAGAAAGAACGTTTTTGTGGAAGAATCCACAACACAAACGCTTTGTAGAATCTGGTAGCACTTGCATGCCAGCCAAACGAATGAAAAAAAGAAAGAAAGAATGAATAGACGGACGAATACACGGACGATGAGAGAATCGCTCTGATAGCGATCCGGTGGAAACAATGTTTATGCTTACACTTGAATCGATGCATGGGAAAACGCTTTCCGATCGTTTCTCCTCTTCTGATTTCAAACGTTTTCGATAAGGCGGATGTTCCGATGATTTTGGGTAATTCTCAGCCATCATTTGAGCCCGTCTTGCCCACGGCCGACTGATCGACCGACGTCGGATACAGATTCACTCACTCAGTCAGTCAGTACGTCCGTCCATCTTTTGCTCGCTTCAAACAAATATTTCGGTCGTTTCGAACAGAAAGTCTATCTGTTCTTCTCCTCGGCATGTAGCGTACGGCAGGTAAGCAAGCTGTCTACCTCGACAAGTTCGCTTCGTGAAGGAATCCCTGGGGCCCTGGTCAGTCGAGAGGCCGTACACAGTGAGTTGCCGCTGAATCAAGCGACCGACAGACCTACCAAGAAAGCAACCACCCATCAAGTCTGCATGTCGGAGAGATTGTCCAATGCAGGCAGAAGGTTGAACGACATTGTCAGCTTTGATGTCTGTTTCGTTTCGAGGCAAGAAAAAGTTCGATGCTTTCAGAGCAAATCTCAGGGTAGCGTTGTGTTGTCGGGGTCCGCGGGAAACCGGATTAAGTTCGTGGATGCGAATATCGAGCATGGGTACTGCCTATGTTTCACGCTCCTCATTCAGGTACGGCCCCCGTAATACACGTGAGTAATGAGCTTCATCTTCGAAAGGCGCTCACCGCGTAATTGAATCATTCAGAATCGTTCGGTGCTTAGGAAACACTCTTACGCATTTCGGCGGAATCGTAACATCCCGCGGACGAGACCCGAGAAAGCAAAGAATCGAGCTGAAGAATCGCACACAATGAATCCTTGAAATCCGATTGGCTTTCTCATTATATGGAATGTGGAGTCCTCGTGGTTTCGCATCGGAATCGCCTGGATCTTTGATGAATTCGTCAAGTTTCAGGCTCGGAACCTTGACAATCCGAGAGAAGAACACGGACTATGAGCTGTGAGCTTCACTTCCTATCCCAGACAAAATCGAAAGCGTAAAGTTCGCGTAAATCACGGCATAACGCCACTATGTGCTGTGCGGCAGCCTCCGTTGACGATGCCGCGCCGTCGTCGCCGCCTTTCAAGTGCCTGTCTGTGACTTCCGCCGGAGTTCTTTAGCAAGATTCCTTTATGGGAATGGCAGCTATTTTTTCGCAGCAACCAACACAAAAAAAAACCTATTGACTTATCTTCCCCACCCAGTTCCGGAGCGTTTTAGTTTATGATGTTTACGCTTTCGATCCGCTAGGAGATTCCTCTTTTCTGCGAATCATCGATTTCGACCTGACACCTTTACGATCCCCTCAATCTCATAACCGCCACGCCGCCGCACGACCATCGGGTTGGGCAGGAAAGCACGCGTACTCGGTTTCAGGGGAATGGAGCGAGCGAGGATCGCTAACAGGACGTTCACCCCGGGGAACCCATTTCGGATCTTCCTCACAGGGTCTATCTCATCAGGAGCTTCTTTCCGTGTCCGATCATTCTTCTCGTTTCATGACGACTCGTTTCGACGATATCGCTTCGGACATACATACCTAAAGCTCATCCACACAAACTAATTGTGTCTCCTCGGTCCACAGGGTCTCCTAGCTTTGTTTTTCCGGAGGCGGTGTTTTCCTACACCTAACTCGCATCAAGAGTCGCGACCAGAACTGTCCATCCATCAAGCCCTCCCTCAAAGTAAACATGCGTCTCGGGAACGAACGCTTGTACGAGCTAACGGATTCAGCTGAACGCGGTTTCGTGATGTTGCATAAGCGCAAAATAGGATCCGACATCGGTTTGAAAGGGCCATCTCGGTACGGTAGGGTCCGAGCGACACCGCGATGGATCCTCGTGAATAACGATCAGATATATTCTAGTTCGCTCGCTCGCGAGCGAGCGAAAGCGCGCGCGCTAGGTGGCCAGCTCGATCGACGCGCGAAGCGCGTCAGTTGTTCGGTTCGCTTTCCTCGTTGTCCGAGTTGCCACATCGAGGCAATCGAGCTCTTGTATTCTGCCGGATGATAGTTTAAACAATCGCTCAGAACTTCGTAAAGGTATCCGATTGCCCAAGTTGAGTAACGCCGCGCCGCCAACCCAGCGACCCGTCCGGCTTACGCGCCGGAAAACCCAACGGAGAATAATGGCTTGTTCGCTGGAAAGATCGATGGAAGGATGGATTGACTGGTGCCATCGATTCAGTTGGTGTTGGTGTTCGACCTCGACGGCCACGGTGTTCGATCGGATGGGATTGACTGGCGCTGTGTAGAGTCGTCAGAGGCATAGACTGACGTCTCCGAACGGCGGCGGCGGCGACCGGAGTCGTTGGGCTAGAACAAGCACACGAGCCGCGCGGATGTTTAACCAACAAATGCGAAGTCGAAACGGAAACGTTCCGCGTATGACAGCTTTCTCCCCGTGTCTGTCCGGCGGATCGGCCGACCAACCAACCAACCAGCGAACCGAATGTCTATCTGTCCGTCAGTCCGTCAGTCAGTCAGTCTGTTCGTATTTGGTGCGAATTTCTCCGTCAAATTACAGACACAGATGTTCATCCAGCGGCTGCACGAGTCGAATGGGCAGGCTCGCTCGGAAACTGCGGGCGAATCCGAACGTAATGTCGTCCAGTTGCTTTTGTGGTGGAGAACAACAATTGAAGCTGCAATTTTGAATACGGTCGCAGCAGATGGCTCTCCGGAAAGCAGGCGCCGAAGTCACTTCCGAAGTGGGAATCCATCACCAAGAAGGTACTTCGTCGCTTCTTCAAGTTGAAATGATCAATAATCAATCAAGATGATCAACTTCGCATGACCTTGCGAGGTTCTATCGAAATCGACGTCATGTGGTTCGTAAAGTATACGAATCACAGCAGTCGCCGTTGACGATCTCAAAAAGTTCCCGCTACGCATTCGAAAACCGACCCCGATTCCCGCAGGAAAATCGTGGAGAAAGACAAGTTTCTGTAATCTTCACCCAGAAACCAGTTCCCGTCGTTCTTGGTCTAGCTCGGACAATGCTGAGTTAACCACCCTTAACCAAGCCGCTTGGTCGCACGAGTCGCTCGGAGTGGAAACTGTTTCCGAAAGTAGTCCAATGTCTTCGGTTCTGTAGGTCGTCAACAGAGAGGATCGATCTCCAGCTCCGCGATGCGTAACTGTAGAGTTCTGTATTTAGAGATCCAGCCAGCCAGCGGACAGACCCATATTCTAATGTCGCTCCGTGGCTCGCTCCAGCTTCTAGCTATAGAGAACACTTTCTGACTATGAGAGGGAAAGTTCCGCGACCGAGTGAGCGAGCGAGCGAGCGAGCCGGCCAGCCGCGCTGAGAGCAAGGAACGAAATGAGATTCATGGGTTGCTCGAGAACAACGTTCGAAAATCGTGTCTGAGGAATCCATAGCTCGAACGGTCTCCAATTCCGCGCAGGTGTGGTTCGCTTTGGGTCGGCCACTTGAACGTTGACACTCATGCGTCGGGCGTTGTATTCTGTTCTCGTTGTTGAACAAAAAGCTCATGATGATAGCTTTGTTTTACAAAGGATGAATTTCTCTGATTCAACAAACAGATAACACGAGCAAGCATGCAGGCAGGCAAACACCCGCCCACCTACTCGTGCCTCAAGTCTTCCCCTCCTCTCCGTTGCCTCGGTTTCAAAGAAGCCTCGTTGTGAAGGAGATTCCTCCACGACGAGTCCCGAAGAAACTTCTCGAATTCTTTCTGTCAGTAAACGAATCTTATCTCAAAGCGATTTGAGTCACCCGAACGCACCGTCGAGTCATCGGGGCTCCATGTTTTGGATGAACAAGTATCGGACGCGCACGAATCAAAAAAGAAAAACTGAGTTTCCGCAGCCGCGCTCATACGTTGCTGCGGAGTAGATAACCTCTTGAATAAACTCGAAGGACTCCGATTTGAGTTTCGATACGTGTCAAATTCTGTTCAAGCTGGTGCAGCGCAGACGGAACGCACCCGTCTCGAATCCACGAGGGAAGCATCGATCCTTTCCATCGCTTATTCATCACGAGAACTCTGATTTATCGAGTGGTTCCATAGAAAAGGATCAGTTGTTTGTTTGTCTGCCTGCCTGCCTGTCTTCTGGTCGGTGGGAAAGTCGGTTCGGAGCGTTTCCGAACGTGAAGCAGAAACCACCAACAATCGCAGAATCAGCGTTTCAGATTCGGGTGTTTCTTTGTTTCCCAGGATCTAATGAGGATAGGTTTCCAACTAAACACCTTGAGCAACTTTCGTATCGCCTGGCCGCCGGTAACGTGAGTGAGTATACGCGTCGAGATTGCCGAGAGGTCCACGACAGATGATTGAGAACTCCACAACATTATCTGCGAGTATCCCGAACGAGAAAGCGACAAAGTAAACTATCGCGCGAGGCTAAACAGTCAGGCTTTAATGGAAATAGAGGGATGGCATTCTCCCGGCAAACACCGTGGAAACTTTCAGCAACCAAACGAAATGACACAATAGTTGACTCAAGGGTCATCGTTAAGTAACGGGTCGTGGTTGTTGGCAGCTTGGTCGGCGAACGAATCCCAGCTCCTAGCTCGAACTGGGTGCTGTCCGAAGACGGCAGCGACTAGCCGAACAATCTGAACATAAGCTGCTTTGGATCGGACCTGAAGTGCCATTCTATCGGCTACCAGTTTTCTGGAGCCCGGAGCAAAGAGAATGAAAGAAAGAAGATGGATCGACCGACAGATAGATAGAGGATCGTCTCGTGTGCCCTACAAGCAACAGCGTGGTCTACCGTTAGATGTGGTCACGCCAAAGATGCATCACGCGCGCCGGCAAGGAGTTCCCCACGCAGTCGCATGTGATCCAGTTCCTACGAACCGCATGCTTACTTTGGTGGCGACCACAGAACCCATCCATCCGTCCCTCGGTCCGTCCGTCTGCCCGCCCGCCACCGCGCCTACCTGACTCAGTGTCTATCCACCGGCATCACGTTAATTCATTCATCTATCCATCCATCCCTGCATCATCTTTTCATTCTTTCACTCACTCGCTCACTCTTTCAGTAATCGGAACAAGATTCAGTCTATAAGTCGGCGGTGACGTCGTCAGAAAACTAACCAACGAAGACACACTTCTGCAAACCGGAATGCCGCAGAATGCTAACCAAGCACAGCGTCCCTTAACGACCTTTGGGAAAGCGCCAGTTCCCGCAACATGGGAATGCTGTCTTTGTGAGCGCAGAAATCAGCGCCGGAAAGCAAGGAATCTTGAACTACACGGGGGTTGCTGCGTTCCGCAGGATTTCGTCTTCTGGATACCGCCACCGAGACGTTGCGGAGGAAGATTTCGATAATTGCGCGGCGAAAACCCAGTTTGCTCGGTTTCGGACCCAAACACGCTACGGTCGTTCGGGGATTATTTATCGCCGCATGGGTGTTCCTTCGACAATGCACTCTTCGACGCCGTCTAACGAAGCTTGTGCGCTGCATCGATTTTATACGAAGTCGTTTTCTGCCGAAAAATCGATCGGTGCGCGATCGGAACGATTCCGTACGGGTGGATCTGGGCAAATTCCGGAGCAGCTTCAGTTCTACTCGATGTCAACCGTGACAGTTGCCAATTCTAGCTCGCGCCGGGAGTCTCGATCACGGCCGTGTACTCCAAGAGTTTCTACCGAAGTTTTTCCCTCAGGACCGAGGTTCGTTTTTCGCATGAGCGGGGCCACCCCCAACGCCCCTGGAAGTTGGAAGAAGCTCAGCGGGCCTTCCGTATGCCCGCCCGCCTCTCTGCCCATTCGCTCGTTGTTAGCTTGCTTTCTTGCTCATTCACTCGCTCGCTCTGATGATTTCGCAGTGCGCGCCAAGCCGAACAAGTGTTGGAAGGAGTCTTTTTTTCTTCAGCCCTAGTCAGACTGTCGGGCTCGCTGGCTGACTGACTGACTGACCCACATTCTTCGTCAATGGACATCTTCCAAACGTCAGCTGGTGAACGTCGAATGCTCCCGACGAATCATCCTCGTTTCGGCGGTCGAGCTTCTGCGTTCTTCGCGATATGCATGCTAATGTAAGCATTCCGCTCCTGCAGCTGTCAAATTGTCAAGAGCGATGCTAGTTGTTTCTGGAATAGTGGAGGTAGTTTCGATCGGTCTTAGTTGAATCATCAAGTAGCGCGCGAGCCGGATTCTGTCGACGATTGATCGAACGCTACTGAATGAGGAACTTGTAGTATGCGCATGCTGTATTTTCGTTGCGGTCATTGCCAATATGCAGCGTCTTCGTCAAATGCGGAATTTTCAACAGAAATTCACCACAGTTCGACGAAGGATAACTCGAGTTCGCAAACGTAACCGAGTTAACAGAGGAAAGCAGCACAGATGGGACACGATCCAAGCATCTTTTAGTTTTGACTACAACATGAGAGATACTGCTTTCACGTCGATCCTCTTCGTTTGGCAATCATTATCATTTGATCGGAGCAAAAAGTTGCCATCAAGTTGCTGCTGCTGCTGCCGCCGCTCTGAAGGTCCTTGTTGCCCTAGAGCAACGGAACGGAATCCAAGCTTCGCTTGGTGAGTAGCAACAATGACACATATTACCAGTGCTGAGGAACAAACGCGGGTCATATATATACTCAATAATTTGCTTGGCTTAACAAGGTTCTCGCAACGACTACAACCGGCGGCGGTGAAGAAAAGACCCCTCGTCGGGGATTTTGGAACAAACCGCAACAGCTTCCACGATGATGCAGCGAACGACAATGGAAGAGAATTCGATTTTGAAACTCTTGCGTTCGTTCTGGAAGCGTCGTCTTTTTTGGAGCCCACCTGACAGTTTTCCAGAAGCATTCTGTGGGGAACATGTATCCCCAGGAACGATTCTGAGAGATTTCGGCGGTTCCATCCATGAGCCGAATATGACGGCGAGGTTTTTAGAGGACCTGAGAGTCTGAATTTGAAGCTGGAGGAAGGAACCGAAATCAAACATTCCGTATTCTTGAAAGTAGAATTTCGCTCGGACTGTGTTGAGGAATACGCATGTAAGAAACCTCGATTGATTCCACACGGATTCAAGCCGGCTGCGCGGCGTAACCCACAATTTCCTAGGAAAGCAGAAAGAAATCCGCTCAAAATTCGTTTTGCATCGGGGGATTCTTCCCAGAGGAATTCTGATTCGATCACGACAGCCAGAAGTTTCCGTTCTTCGATCTGAACCAAGCGACATCTGAGGATATCAAACTTGGCGATCATTATTCCTCCATCTTGATCTGGGGAACGAGACGCCGAGAAGTCGTTAGGCACGGCATGTAGAAGTGAGGCAACAACCTTAAAGCAGATGTTGTGTTAATTCTCTTTGTAGGCATTACGTCATACGCCAGGTGCCCGGGGCTCCCTGCGCAGATTTTCACCGTCTCTTACTCTACTCCTTATTCTTGGCCAGATTCTTTTCTTTTTTCTTTTTCTATATTCTCTGTTCACTCTTTAGATGGCGAGCGATTGATTCGATTTGGATGCTTCGAAACGCTGTCTTCCGGTCGCGGTAAGAAAATGATGCCACCGCCGAAGACTTGGCAGTCTGCAAAACTTAGAACAATCCGCCATCCCCTCCTCCCGAATGGCGAAAGCAACAAAACGCTCAGAAGAAAAGGATAAACAAAAAAGAAAATGCTCTGGAACACCATCACCTGTCCCTTCGGAATAGCGAAACACCGCTCGTCGCATGGCGCTCGCTTATCGCGCCCAAAACGCTTCAGGGAAGACGATACGACGATCTGAAAGCCATTTACCTCTAATTCTAACTTCGGACTTCTTGAATCGGGCGCGTTGTGGCCTGAAGTTCTGTCTCTGAAGCCTGGCGCACTCCCGGTGCCGGCTGGAAGGTCGTTCCGCGACGAGAGTCTTGTTTGTGCGATGCCACGAGTGGAGGGAGAGTGTACGGACGAATTCCACTCCGTGGTACGCGCCAGGGGTGGAAATTTTGTGAAAGGGATGATGAAGCCCTTTTTCTTGACAAGGAGGTAAACCATCGTGAACCTGAAACGGCCCAGGTATCCCGTTCAACACGGTCCTGCAGAAGCAGAAGAACCTCCCGAAAAAAGTCGCCAAGAACCACCAAACTCTGTCTGGAGACTCCATAAGATTGCTCGGAACCAAAATCTTTCAAACCTGTCTTTCCGGCCCCACAGGGGTCCGCGCGCAGAAATCGGTGTCCCTCAAAGTGATCTAGCTGAACGAGTTCAAGAACTACCGCTTCAAACCCTCGGCATCCTAAACACAGCTAACCGCGACCAAGCTACGGATCATCGACTTCTAGTTTCCGCGCCGTCGTTAGCGGATCGCGGACTTTCGACTCCAGTCCGCTGTGGAGGCTCAAACCAGACGTCACCAGACCTCACTGTCAAGCGTTCCGACAGCGGCATCCGCGTGCTGGTCGGTCGCCCGTTTGTCTGTCGGATTGCCGTCTGACTCCACTTCCGCTTGATGATATGCTCGTTGTTTCGGAACGGGGAGAAGCTTTTTCGAATACTGCAGGTCGCGAATTCGAACCTCAGAACCTCAGCCCGTGACTTTCTTAGCAAAGTCACCGATTAGTGAATCATACTTTTCTCAGTCTCAGGATAATTCTTCAGAGAACACCTTCTTTTGATATAACTGAACGCCCAGCATGCCGTGGGGAGACAGGGGACAAGCGAGCACGCAACGGAAAAACCGGCCGAGCAGACAGACAGCCGACGAGCGGGCGACGCTCCGCCAGTCACTCAACGGCTCCGAGGAAACGGTTTTTCCTCGCCTTTTCGACTGCGATGCCACTGTGAGATACCGTCCAGCAACAGTTATTGATAGTTGACCCCTTGAACGTTGCCGTTTTCTTCAAAACGAGAATTCCCTCGTGTTTTCTGGTGAAAATATGTTTCGACCCTCAATACCGTCGTCGTTCCACTCTGCTTCATTGATTCTCCTGTCATTCTTGTCGACTTCGAACGTTATCCGAAAACTGTGTACTTCAACAAAACCAGTTCGTACGCGTTACGCCTTTTGAGTCGCTCCGCAAAATGCGCCTGTGTTGGCCGCCAGAAGCATCACCGCGAGTTCGGACACCTAATGTAAGCTCATGGTGATCTCCGGAACTTGCTCAATTCGAGAGGGGTCGTCCGAAATGCCAGTACAACTGCGCTTTCAGACCGTCTAAATCTGTTGTCACATAGATAGACAGGCTGACGGATGAGCGAGCGGTCGATTTCTCGAAAAGATACGGGCGAGTTCGATGGCGAGCGTCCGCTTTCCTACGTTTCGATTGTATTGAGCGAACTTACCTTGATCATAGGAATCCGAGATCCTCGACCGTCAGTCGTAACGTCCACTTTGAAGAATGGAAACACAGCGTAATCTTTCATCAACGATGAGAGAGTTTGGTCAAATTTCCAAGACGACGGCTCGAACGATGTGGCCGAAATCGCTTCCCAGCCTCCCATCCCTCTGATTAGGGTGATCATATTGGTATCGGGAGTGGTAGATACGCTCCGCTCGTCGAGACACGACTGCAAGAACTTCGCTATATGGCTCCGAACGGTTGTCGCAGAATTCTCCTCGTTCGGGGAAATCGAGTCAACGATCTGTCTAGTACGCATCCGGATCTTTTCACGAGCTTCGTCCAACAGGTCGATTCGCGTGAGCGTGGAATTGAGCGGATGTCTCGCTAAGAAGCCTCCGCAAGCGAACTTTTGAAAATCCTGACACGGGTCTTGCGACGTATCCATGTTGCGGATGATATGGGCCGCACTGTGTAGACATTCCGGAGTGTAGCAGCGACCGTGCAGGTCTGAGGAGGTTGTGTTGACTTTGACAGCCAGGACGACGATAATCAGGAAGAACACAAGCAGCAGAATAGCCAACAAGATCAGAAGACATCGCCGCTTTTCCTCGGCGGGTGCGGTGCGTATCTTGAGGAAATTGAATCGCGATATACCGTTGCTCTCTCCGCGGTGGTTGACTTCACTCTCCATGTCCATGCACTTGGCGTTCTCGTTCGGTTCCTCAGCTCCCATGCTGAACACTTCCTCCGACACAAGAACTCCTACACGAGTTGCCGACACACAAACACGATACGTAGCACACGGTTCCCGGCAAGCGCTCACTTCCAACGGACAGTACCCCCTAACTGACTGAGCGACTCCGAAAATCCAACGCCGCCGCGGAGCTTGTCTAGCGCCGATGAAACTCTTTCCACCGTAGACCGGCACGGCGACGACGACGACGACGACACTGGCGCCCTTTCCCCGCATGCTGCTCCCAGCTTCTTTCTGCTGCCGCCAGATGGCGATGGCCAGCACTGCTTCGTGAAGGCGCCAAACCGCGAAAGTTTCCGATCTGAAGCTGAAGAATTTCAGCCGAAGTCCGTCCCTCGTCGCAAAGTGGCGTTATTCGACATGGTTGCTCAGAGAAAGTATGTTTCGATCGACGGGCATCGAGGCTCCCGTCCGTCGCTCTTGATTGAAAATCTGGGTGGAAGCCATGGCTGGACTTATTGAGATCCAGCAGCGCAAGTTGCTCCCGTCATCGCTGATGAGTCATTCGCTGCGAAACCACGGAATCAAAATCGATCCGAATTGGTCGCGTATTTGGTATTGGGCGCATAATTTCCGATTTCTAAGCTACAGTCGACCAAGATTCTTGTAATGTCCATGGGAGCAAATGCGTTCCACGAAAATGTCAACATCCATCCTGACAAGGGTGTTACGTCGACGGCATTAGGGATTCCAGTCCGTTTCGAAGACATTGACCAACATCTGACTTGACCACAGTTGGATCGGTGTTCTGTAGATTATGTATACTTCGCTGACTTGCTTTTTCTCATTCCTGAATGATGGCTCGGAAGACCGATTGTACGGCGAACCTCGCCTTCTCCTTGGGCAGTCAAAGACCATAACCACTCCAACCTTCTACTGATGTGAGTGAGTTCTAATAAGTCCGATCAAGACCAAAATCACAACTGTACGCTAACGAACAATGCTGTGCTGGTCTCTCATCGTCCAAAGATGTTAAGTGTCGACGACACAGCCGTAAATATGACCAGTGGCGTAACTAGGGGGGCCAGAGGGGGCTCGTGCCCCGGGCGCAGCCTCTGGGGGCGCAAAAACAGGACTCGGATTCATACTACCGGAGTCAGCTTCAAGAATGCCATGTATGCGGAAAATTGTCAATAGCAGCAAGTTCTGTGATATACTGTTTGACATTGAATCAAACACGCGTTCACAAGTGCAATTTCGGCTCAGAGTAGGGGCCGAATCAGAGAGAGTGGACAACTTCTTCCTGTGGAGAGCCACGAGGAACCTTCGGATGGCTGCGCATCTATAGGTGCATGCATTCATTGTTCAATGAAGCGGCGCATGGTAACAATTCACGAAAGTTGATTCTCCCCTCGAATCGCTTGGGGCGGAAGCTTCCGCATCCCAGCGGGGGAGAGATTATTCTCATGCGAATGTTGGGGATTTCAATGACCAATCCGTAGGTCAACTTTGCGATCCGCGAAAGCATGGCCTCGAATCGCGGTGAAGAGATTCTTGAAGAACGAAGAGGATTCTCCCTGGATGAGACACACTCGACTGCAAATGTGAAACCCGGGCAGAGACATTCAATCCCCTGAAGGAAATTTTTCCGCCGAGCGCGTCAATTTGATTATTGCAGCCATCTAACAAGGCCAGGAATTGTGCAACGACTTCGAAATTTCCTTCGAGAAACAACGAAGAAGGTCTCGCTGTACCGTTTCGACAGCAAAAGATGATATGAGTTGGGTTTGCTTCTTCATGAGCTGTAGCAAAGATCCGAGCGTTTGGCGGGATTAGATGAGAAATTCGGCGTTTCGCAAGTCACGACGCGACCCCTCTACGATCAGTGTGACACGCTCGAAGCACAGTGCCGGTCTTTTGCTGGTTTCTATAAAGTTATAAAGGACTGAAACCTACTATGCCGGCGCACACCACGGTTTTCACCACCACATCAATATGACGGAAGCCTGCTTCTCGATCGATGCCTGCGTTTGCAGACTTTGTGGAGAGATGAACATTGAGCGACACCATATCGCAGTTTGTCAAACCCTAGTCGACTTATCATCACAGGACCGCGTTGAGCTCGTTGAACATTCTTGAGGTGTACAAACTCTACCGATTCATGGTGAATGAACTGCTATATTATGGAGTTCATGTTGGCGGCGAGGGGATTTCATCGCAAAATCTGCGACTGCAGGATGCTACTACAAGCTCGGAACGGAATTCATATCATCAAACCGGTGGAGCTCCTCCATCAAACCGGTGGAAGCGTGCTTCGGAACCTTCGAGTTTCTATCCAGATCTTACTCACGATAGCCAAATCCATCGCAAGCTGTGAAATATCATTGAACAAACTCGAGTTGATCCTCTCAAATCTGACAATGAGAGCTTCGATGAACCAATAGAGACTTGTAGACCTCTCTCACCTCAGTATAGAAACGAGATGACGGGGAAAACTGATTTCGAATCACTTGTGGAGACTTTTGCGTTAGCGGAAGTCAGGAAAGTTGATCTTGAGGCATCAAGGTATGGTAATACATGAAAGTCATTGTGATGATAAGCTCATCAATGAGAATATGTCGATCTGAGAATTATTTTTGAGTTGCGGTAGAGAAACGGGTCGAGGGGGGGGGCGCATTTTCGTGAGTCTGCCCCGGGCGCCATCAAGCCTAGTTACGCCACTGAATATGACGCATCCAACTCAGAAAGTCCACTGTGTAGCGATCATTCAGTAAAACTTGGATCGGCGTCCTTGTTATGAAGTTTGACTGGTGGCCCTCCTCAAATGAACAACTATGTACATCGGACGAAGGGTCCCCAGATCGAGCTGGCAGAAATAGCCTTGGAACAAGCTTCGTCAGAAGGTGTCTCGTATAAACTTCCATGAAAACGTCAATTGCTGATTCGGTCAGGCAGAACGCCCCCATTCTTATGGAAAGGGCGTCTTTTTATGCAGAATTCTACGTCGGATTTGGTTGATTCCGTAAGTTACGTTAGGCAGAAAGCCAAAGACGACCGTTCGGGGATGCCATGACAACGATCCTTGGGGATCCTCTGCTAACGCGGGATGCTGCCGCGCCTCCAGGCCATACAGCAAGAGATTTGTACTCCAGAACGACGGACGAGGTTGTGATCGCGTCGGAGGAGCGTCAAGTGTAACATCCAATCTCAAGAAGGAGCGAAGCTGTAAGCCACTCTGTCGTGCCACGAAGACAACGATTTATCCGGAGCTGTGTGTCACTGGCTCAAGTTCTAGAGACTGTCGGGTTATCGTACATGTAGCACGAGATACGGCTGCAGGTGCAGAACCCACTCAAGATCTTCCGAGTCCCTCGAGGCTATCCACATGTGTTCGCGATTTCGGCAGACACATTCCTTGGCCTCCGGGTGCGGACGGTCCCCGAAATTCAGGAAGATTCAGGGTAGTCATCTCTTGATCATCATCACGCTGTGTCTGTGGAGTCTTGCGGCGGCGGATGACACGGATGACACAGATTCGGACACAACAAGTGAACCCACAGAATCCAAGGAGGATCTCAAAACTCTAATGTTGAACAGTATTATTGATACTCCATACTTATGGATTATTGGGCTCGCGGTCACAGCTATATTGTGTGTCATATGCTGCGAAATAGCAGTGAAACTCGTTGTCGGAGTAGCGATCGCCGCCATTATTGCCGTAGTTGTTTACGTAATTTCCAAGAAGGCGTAGAAATTGTCGTTGCCAGCGACGCCAGAGATTCGCTTAGGGTCGGCCTGAGACCATCGAGAGCCAAGGCTTTCGAACTCGAAGTTGACGAGTGGAATAAACCATGGTTGTAATTACACAAATCGCCGTAACTTTCGAACGTTTTTGCCTATGGTCTGGAGAGATTCTCATGTATCC
Organism: Neoseiulus californicus; assembly: GCA_028455905.1. NCBI lineage: Eukaryota > Metazoa > Arthropoda > Arachnida > Mesostigmata > Phytoseiidae > Neoseiulus > Neoseiulus californicus. Next base: position 4,452,987 of record JAMQGS010000007.1, read on the forward strand.
TCTCGCTCAAGTTTCGAATTTGGTCGACAGCCCCGTTTGGGAACCCTACATGAGGCTAGGGCACAGCTCGGTTCCCTTCTTGAAGTTCTGCCTCAGGCAGACAAGGTGGGGAGGTGAAAGGATTCATGTATTCCGACACTATACATATTCACAGCAAAGTCAAGTCGATTTTCTAAATATTTTATTCCGCTGATGTGGATGCGATCTACCCATGAGCGATTTGCGTCGAACGTCTCTAAAAATCAACATTGCGGCTATCCATGGGGTCATTATACATCTCCCGCTTCTTTCTTCCGCTCGTATTCTGGATAACATCTTCTTCGGGATGCTTCTCATTCCACTTCGATGAGGAATAAAGTGAACGAGCATACGAGGATCGTGAATTCAGAGTTATCGACATAATTTCTCATATCGCTCCATCCGGACAACCTGGATCGTTCCATTCCGTACTGTACAAGTGCGTCTAAGCCCAGCATTCTTGATCATTTTTTCTTCCGGCTGCGGGATTTCCCTCCTGATGCTCCCGGGGCTGGGCTCATGACGATGCTGCCCTCTTGGAGTTCTTCGCGGAGATCTTCTGGCTGCTTCTCGATCTTGGACTTGGCTTCCAGGAAGAACATAACATCTCTCAACTGCTCTTCCAGGTCTCGTATCTGGAGGGTATAAAAGAGGGTGAGAACCTTCACGGGGAGACTCTTACGAAGCTACGTTAGCCTATGCTCACGATGAAATGAGCGGCGAATCTCTCGATACTCATGCTCACCCTGACGTCTGATTCCTCTTTCGATTTGGTCATTTGCGACGACAGCTGATCCATCTTAGTCTGCCATTTCTGCTGATCTTGGAGCAGACAACTGCTGAGTTGTTTTTCCTCGGCGAGATCACTCTTCAGCTTGGTACACTGTGCTGTCACCGTATCCAACTTCTTCCGTAAGGTGTCGCGTTCTTTCGTAACCTGAAGATGAGGGTCGACTAATTTCATCTCCTACAACCCTAAAGGCCCGACATTTTGATGTCACAATCTCTCAGATGAGCCGCGGGGTCGTTCAAGCGGGTACGTTTAGACCCAAGGATCGGAACAGCGTAGATTTCTAAATCCTGTGCAACAGCCGGATACGGATGTTCTCTTCATTTACCTGTGTCATCTTGGATTCGAGCTCTTTTCTTTCATCGACAGCTATCCGAGTTTTCTCTTTAAGTTCGTTGATTTGTCGCAAAGTGTCCTTGGCCTGTTGATCGAGTGCATCCTCAAAGAAGCGTCTCTGCTTCTCCAGTTGTGAAGTCAGCATATACGTATATTCCAGCTGAACCGAGTCCACTTTTTCGTCCATTGCTTCACTCTGAGTTTCAAGTTGAACTAGTTTTCCTATAAATGAAATCCTTTAGCGTGAAATTCCCAGCCTTTTGATCACACGGAAAGCACCACGATATCTGGAAGGTAGTGACGAGCGATGTGAAAGTCGATGGGGCACCCCTACACACCATCTGTTTTGTTTTGTACGAGTCGATGTACGTAGTTGTCGCCTGCGTAGTCCCAAACCGAACCATTTTCGACTTGCATTGCGTATGTGTGCGCTGTTTCCGTGAAATGTGTGTGCGCGTGACCCGACACGTAACGTCCACATCCGATGTGACCGCAAACTAAACAAATCCACAGATTCTCCGTGGCTCCGCAAGTTTGACAGCAGTTCCCAGCGTCCTGCTGGGGCGTTTGGGTGTACCTGCCAGGAGAAAATTCTCATTGAACTCCTCTGCAGAATATTCTCTCTGACAACTTCCGCGTTATGCTCAGATGGTCGACGGCTGTGAAGAAACCGATAAATATCGGCGAAGGTGGAATACTGAGTTGCGAACGCCAGTCCCTAACGAAAAGGTTGTTCGTTCTCATACCTGCAAACTGGACAGGTAGAATCTCCCTGCCATTTCGCAAGGCACACATCGTGGAACGAATGATTGCACAGGATTGTAAGGATTCCCTCAATACTCTCGTCCATCCTTTCCAGACAAACGGGGCACGTGGGAAGTTCAGTGTGGCCAGTTAAGGGTACATCGGCACTCCTCTCGTCGTCCTCTCCTTTTATGACCTCGACCTGCAATACCACTTCGTTTTGGAACAACGGATGAAGAGCGCGTTCGCGGAACTGATTTGCAAGTTCTCTGATTCAATGCGGATCACACACGCCCGGGACTGGAGCCGTCGGAAAAACTGCGACTCGTACGTGGACTCACCTTGGCAACGTAGACCAAATGACATATATCGCCCTCGATCGAATTAAACGGTTTGCCATTAAAGCTTTCAAAGAACTCGTCAGTCGCTTTTTGGGAACGAAACTTCAACAAAACCATGTAGACGCTCGGTTTCGAATCTCGAATCACTCGAATGTGTTCCATTTGAGGTGAGAACGGCGACATGAACTGCAGCAAGTCGTGCAATGGAACATAGGTTGGCACGGCCAGCATGCACAACATGAGGGATCGATTCGAGCTGAAAGGTTAATTGCAGCATGCTGAGTGTGTGAGTTCCAGTTCTGGACGACAAATAAGAAGTCAGTCATATGAGAAACCAACGCTTGGAGCCGAGCGACGCTAGGAAACCAAGCACCCACCTGTCTATCGGGGTTTTCCTGTCCTCCTTGAAGAGATGGATGATCCCTTTCGTCATTTCAACACAGTGATTACCACTGAAGAAGTGGATCGAATCCGTGTCACCTCCGGTATCTTTGGATTCTGCCTCAGCCATTTCGGTGGGGACCTGACAACAAATAGATACCGTAGTCATAGAAGCCTGAATCCGTCCATATTATATAACGATATAACGGTATTACGGTCGATGGGCATTGAAGGCCGGGAAGACGGGGATTCGATGTCAGCTAACCGTTTCGATTTCGATTCCCCGGAACTGCCGTCGTCCTCTTCGCTCAACAGCAGGCCTCGCGGATCCACTGCCTTGATGCCTTGATCGAGGCAGACCGATTTTCTGTAGCTCGTCTCTTCGGCTCTAGGAAAGGAAGCAGAACATTCAGGAACATTTTGGAATAGCGAGAGACACGAAACTCTCGAAAGTTGGAGTTCTATGAAAGTAGGAAGCAATTGATTATCCCGACCTTTTCTGAACTGTAGTCTATATCCGGCGTCGACTCGCACCCCGGTTCTAGCTGAAGTCGGATTCGCACAAAATGAACGTCTTGATTGCTCATCACAACACCCGTTGACGTTTCAGCTGTAGGTTTTGTTGCTCGAACAGGTTTTCGATTTCCAGCTCTCTTGCAGTCTCTTTTTCGACGACGAGCATCACTTCGTTTATGATTCCGTATCGTTTTTGACTGCGTTGTCGTAGTATCCAACACCTGTAGAACCAGTCGAAATCGCTTCCATGGAAATCACCAGCTGCGTAAACATCAACTGCAGCGCAATTGTTCTCAGCCGGTTCCTTTTTTTGTTTTGTGCTCTCCACACAGAAGAGGGAGAGAGCCGGACTTGCGCGGGAAATTCCAAAACGCGGTCGTTCATCACGCTGGACCGATCTCCGAGATCGATGAGTCTCGGATAGTCAAAGATATCGGTGGCCCCGAGAAGAATCCTAGAGTATCATGTGCTACATGCTTTCCTGTGGAGACGAATGCTGATCTGAGACTGCTCAGCAGTCTCGGATTCGAAAAATCCATCGCCGCTCCGCTTTCGCGCGGTATTTTGATTCGAGGAGAAATTCAGTTCACTGTTATTTCAGGCGATGAGATGACCCGACAGCAATGAGACGATGTTGGTTGGGTTGTTCTTTGCAAGTCATGAATCTCGCCCGATGAGGACGAAAACTCACTTTGTCGGATCTTAAATTAACCAGAAACGGCTTTGGAACTTCCTCCGTGTGGCCTACAACCCGGAAGGGAGTAAGCAGCTTAGAGCGCATTCTTACAATGAGGCAAAGACGGTTATGCCTATCTCAGCCTGAGGGCCATCAGGTGACTTTCCCTCATCGGGAGTATCGGCCTACTCGAGGTAGAAAACTGCGAGAACTATCGTACACTGATGACGTTCAATCGTCGACATTTATTCATACCGCTTGTTGAAATATTCGGTTTTCATTATCTATGCTTTCTGTGCGATTCGATTTTACATCAGCAATGTGTCATCGATGTCCTCTGCTTGAGGGGCACCGCCATGTTTCTGAGCCGCCCGAATCAAGGTTTTCTGATAGACATCGATCAATACGTCTCTCGCGCCCCCCTCCAGAGCGGATTCCAAATCTTTCAAGTATGGCGTCTTCGTCTCGTCATGGGATCCCGTCATCTGGAATCGAATGCCACATGGCATGTCAGATGCGCATGGGTTTGAAAAAAATACTTGCAGGATTTTGTAATGAGCTGAATACTCACCCCCAGCATGGCGATCAGAGCGAATTCACAGTTCGCCCTCACCTGCAAGGAAAACGGAATCTCAAAACCTCTCAGGCTCGGCGATCAGTGGCGTATATAGGGGGGGCCCGGGGGCCCCCCCCCCCCCCCCATTTTTTTTTTCCCCCAAAAACCTTTTTTTTTAAAACTATTTTTTTTCCTTTTTTCTTCCCAAAAAATGGAAAAAAAATTTTTTTTTCCCCCCCCCCCCATCCTCCCCCCCCCCCCCCTCGGCGATGTGTATCAAGAGACACGACATGATGCTACCGTCAGAATACCTGAATGGTCAGGTAGTCGGGTAACAGACTCACCACTGTGTTCTTTTCCTTCGTTCCGTTGACCAGCTGTGGCACAAGGATCTTCGCTGCCGGCACGGGCAATTGTACTTTGGAGCACACATAGTGTACGACGACGCCCAACAGTTGTTTGATTTCGGTCAAGTTATGGTTGATCGTCTACAAAGGATAAGAAATAACGTCAGCTAACGCATCGGCTCGCGCAGAATATGAGAATGTCACATCATCGAACCCTCCCCGATGTGAGCGCAAGCTCTCCATAGCTTCTCCCATCAGAGGATTACCTTAGCAAAGTTCGTCAAAAGCTGAGTTGGGAAAGTGTTCCCGGAAGATGAGCAGTACAGAAGGAGGTACCCACACGCCCGAAGACTACTCTCAGCGATGACTGTCTTATCCGACGCCAAAAGCGTTAACAATGAAGTTTCAATGGCTCTGCAAGACAAAATATTTTCTTGTTGCAACAAGCTTGTGAATCCCAACGAGAAACCTAGCTCGTCTGATCATGATCAGCAGCTCGATCACTCACGGGAGGTACTTCGGCACAACGCTCTGAGGGAATTCTTTGAGGACGATCTGGATGCTGACGGCTCTGAAGTGACTTGTTGTCCAGTCCGAAGCGCTTGACGTTTCTACGGAACGGGATGGAATCAAATTATTATTAACGTTCGTGCATCGAACCACCACGATACAATCGTCGACGGTACGAGGTGAAGTGCGCCCAAACTCGATTGATTCGTGCAGAACTCACCGAACATATAGCTAGATGTTATCGTATTGAGCTCCTCTGCTGGGAGAGCTCCGCAAAGAGCTCCGAGACATGCGGAGGCCTGGCGCCTGCAAGCATCTTCACTCGAGGTGCCGTATTGCGCCAACGTCGACACCAAAGATCGCCGTAGCGTGTCGGCAATGGCCGCTGGATTGCTGGAGCAGATTTTCACTAAAACGCATCTCAATGCAAACAGCATAGTTTCCCGGATTGCTGGATCGTCGACGGTTTTGACCTACGGAAGGAACACGACTTCAAGTTTGCTGTCGCATTTCATCGACGGGACGGTGACAATGATTGAGCATGTGAAGGAAGGGAGATCAGCGCGATCGGCAGCTAAGGAACCAACCTGATTGTGCAACTCTTGGACTATTGTCGCCGGTTTGGGGTAGATTTTTGTTAGACATCCTAGAGCGACAGCGCCGTGGAGACGAACGTTTCTGTGGGCGTCCGAAAGCGCTCTGTTGAAAGTTGAATAAAGTTGCGGCAGGAAGGGTTTGAGTTGAGTGTCGACCTTGTTCAGAACAACGGTCAAGGTGTGTAGCACGGCCGTTTTGACGGTATGAGCGTAACGGTCGCCCAGAACTCGAATCAAAGGTCCCGTGAAGTTGCTGACGTACTTGTGCGAGAGACTTTTCGGTTCTGTGAGCTTGATTAATTCACCGAGCCCGACCGCAGCTGCCTCTTTGAGTTCGGGGCTACAGTTCAGCAGGGCTTCTTTGTAGATGAAAATTATCGGCTCGGCGCCTTTAACCGTGCACAAGCCGGGCAGGTGCAGTTCGTCTTTCGGCATGGATGACGACGCGCTTCTGACGGCACTCCGGATCTCCATGACGTAATTGGCCTCTTCGCTCATTCTGATCTGCTTTACGACAGCCAGCAAGGCTTCGCTAGATAGAGTGAGGATGTTCGGGTCCTTGTCGAGGTAGAGACGAATCAGGTCTTTCATGAGAATCACGAAATGCTTCTCGAGCGAGGCCTTCGTATTTGTGCAAAACGCGCAGAGGATCGCTACGCAGGCTCTCTTCATACGTGAATCGCTGGTCTTGCTGGCGGCGAGAAGTGTCTCTACGATCACCTGAATGCATTCGGAGTCTGTGGTTGACAGAACAACAGATCGGCAATAGCCGAGTTCTTCGACCTCTTGTGGAGTGTCAAGCGCACCGGAGAACGCCAGAAGTAGGGCGTCGAGGATCCGCGGGAAGTAATTCACGAGGGCATCGCCTTGAGCGACGGAAAATATGTACGACAACGCTTTCGTGTTCACGGGGGGTTTCGTGAGCTGCGGCACGAGATGAGGTAGCATGTACCGAGACCTCAACATCATCACTTGTCTGAGGCCGTCGAGCGTGTTTTCAGCGAGTACTCGATCTTCGCTTTCGATGTTGTCGAAGAGTGGAGTGATGATTTCTTCGAGGGCGCGGGGCCCGACCGCCGTGTGGAGACTGTCGAACGTTTTGGCGGCAGCACAGCGTACCTCTTTCAATGGATCACAGAGTGCTTTCCTCACGGTCGGGACGAGATTATCGAGGAAGTGGAGAACCATGGCTCGCGGTGTGCACGCCACGATTTCACTGAGACCAATACATACACCTTGACGTTGATCGGCGTCTCTGGAATCGAGTCCGCGCTCGAGGATCGGCATTATCTCAGGGAGTACTCGTTCGCCGAGCTTGCGTACCAAATCTCCGAGTGTTTTTGCGGCGATTTGTTGTTTGTCATGTGAGTTGCTCGCCAGGAAGCCGAGCAGGAGAGCGAACATTGTCGGTAGGATTTCTCGGAGAGTTCTTGGAGTGTTCGAGACCACGACTTTCCAAACATGGATGGAGGCCTGTCTGACCATGAGCGAAGTGTCCATTCGTCCCATGTACAATCCGGAGAACAGTCTGTTCATCCTGTTCATACCCAGCGCTCCTGAAATGGCCGTGTGTGATTGTTCCGTTCCGAAGTTGTCGTCCTCATCCGCTGTCTCCGTGGTCATTTTGCCCGAAACGCCTGAGATCTTGTAGAGAAGGTCACCGATGAGCTGCACGGAACTCAATCGGATTCTCCAGTTGTCATCGAACAAGCCCTTCTCCAATTCTGGAAGAAGAAGTTGTATAGCCGTTTCGGCGTACATGGCAACGATGCGTTGACCGGCGAGCAGCGCGGTGTCCCTGACGAACTCGGTTTCATCCGCGAGTCCCTGTAGGATGGGATTGATGATTTGAGCGATGTAAGGAGTGAATTCTTTCTGGAACACCAGCGGGAGGTAGATGAACATCATCAGGTAGCCGTCGCGGAAGTGAGGCTCCAGGTCAGCCCTTTCTGCGGACTGGATCAGTTCTGGCATGACGACATGCAGTCGTTGGACGCCCATACCCCCGATGACTTCGGCCAAGCCCTGAGCAGCTCCTGAACGATCGACTGGAGAGGCTTCCGAAGTGAGGGTCTCCATGAGCCAGGGGACGAGATTGTCGAAGCACTGCTCGCCCGTTCCCTTGATTATGGTTCCTAGGGCGCGAGCTGAAACTGTTCGAACCTCGGGCACGGGGTCCAGAAGACATGTCTTCAAGCCAGGCAAGATCGAAGGATAGTACGGCATCAGATCTTTCTGATCCGTCAGAGAATACATGTTGCCGATGATCTGGGCGGCCATTTTGCGGGTCTCGGTCGATCGGTCCTGGAAGGCTCTTTGAATGACAGGCATTATCAAAGCTAGCGACGGAGCATCGATGAAATGCACGAATCTCGTCTCTAGCAGAGTGTTCAGCGACGATTGCGTTCTGTTCGATGGATCCTGAAGGGCTTCTAGCAGGGTTCCGACGATCGCCTGAATCTCGGGGTTCTTTATAACTTGTCCGATCTGAGACAAGGCCTGAGCCCCGGCTTGCTGAACTTTGATGTGTGAGTCCGAGAGTACTTGAATCAATTTCGGCACCACTGTCGGGAGACATGTGCTCAGCTGTTTCGGAGCACAATAAGCCATGCTGCCAAGGAGTTCAACGGCTCCGCATTTGGTTCTCCACGAGTCGTCCTCGAGAGCTCCCAACAAGATGGGTAAGGTCAGTTTCACACCATGACCGGTCAGATGTCGCATGATGGCTTTCGCGGTTGCTTCTGTCGCTTCCCGAACGTATTGATTGGAATCGCCATAACAGGTTAACAAATGACCTAGGATGTGAACAATGTAGGGCTCGAAAAGCTTGCCCAGAACGTTGCAAAGGATTTCAAACGCGAACAACGCCCCTTCCTTCTTGCGCACGTTCTTTTTGTCTTGGATGGCGTCAGTGAGCTTTTGCATGATTTCCATCTGTTTCAAGGAGAGGATTCCGAAACCCTTCACGAGACCAGCGAGCCCGTAGGCCGCGCCGCGTCTCTCTCCGTAGTTCTCGGAGTTCAGCAGAACCGACATCAGGTTGTTGATTAGTCCGAGAGCTTCTCCTTTCACTGCCGGGGCCAGAGGAGGGAGGCAAGAACTGACGGCCTCTTGAACGGACTGCGACGGAACCGTGAGGAGCTCCAACAGCCGACGAACGATCGGTTTGACACGGTTATCAGTTTTGTCGAGATGTCTTGCCAACGCTCCCATGAGGATCACTACGCTTTGTCTTACTCGATCGGCGGTCGGTGTCTGCTCAGCGTTCTTCAGGTATTCGTCGATGAGACGAAGCAGAGGCGTCACACTGTCTTTCCCGGCAGCGTCGACGATGGCTAGCCCCGCGTCGAGCATTTCGCCGCTGACTTTAGAGTTCGGATCTCCTAATCCCACAGGAATGAGGAACTTGAAGACATCTATCACCAGTTGCTGATCGACAATGTTGGGAGCCATGCTCCTGATGGCATGAGCGACGCCCCAACGTGAATACCATCGATCGACCCAGTTGGCGTCGATAAGTCGACCAAACTGGTCTCGTTGCGGTTCGGAATCCAACATGAGGACCTGATACCGCTCGGCCAATCCGGTGACAATAGGTCCGATAAGATCCTGATGGATGGCTGTCAGGAGCGATAGAGCCTTGCCAGCCGCCAGACGAGCGTGACTTTGCGATTTGACGGCACCTTCGACGAGCAGGTCGAAGAGCTCTTTAGAGGGCTCGAAGTTGAGAAGCTTCCAAAGGGTTTCAGCTTCCTGTCGGACGATTTCATCCGGATCGCATTTGAACATCCAAGTACTCTTGGCGATCGATCGCAGCGTCTTTTCGGAAGATTTGTTCCCATTCGAATGCATTGCCTGAAGTGCTTTGAAGCACATTTTCCGGACGAAATCGTTGGGGCAGTAAAGCAGTTCGAGGATCCCGTCAACGACGTCATTGTTCGGCGGGAAGATGGAGAGGGACTTGCAGATCTCCGAGATCGCTGTTTCGACTTCATGACGAAGCGAAGAATTCTGGCCCAAAACTAGAAGGGTATAGATTACTTCCGCCGAACACAAATGACTAGGATTGCACAACGCTGTGGAGTCGTCGTCGACATCGAAGTTCTGGACGTAGTAGGCCTGTATGAGCTCTAGGGCTAGGCGGCTGGTGTCTTCGTTCACGCCCATTTGAAGCACTTCAGACAGCATAGGGAACATGAGATTGAAGAACAAAGAATTGATCTTCTGTCGACGCTCCGCTATTTCGTTAGCCATTACTTCATGGTACTCATCGTTCCGCTCGCCCACGACAAAGGTGTGGAGCTCCTGAACCGTGCGCTGAAGAGTTTCGGTCAGGGGTTCCTGTTTCCAATCCTGATCGATGTGGGCTTTCACATCGGCTTTCACTCTCAAGTGGGCGTAGAAGACACTGAGACCAAGATATCTCTGCGAAGCCGACAAATTCACGAGTTCGTAGATCAGATCCGCCATCGGGTTTGCGGCCAAGTGGGAACACAACAGATTCTGAATGCTGTTGACCAACGTAGTCGTTTGCGGAGCGAGGTGAAGCATGATCAACTCTTTAGGGAGGTCACACTTGAGCAGAGCCAGAACGACACTTTTGCAATTCGTGACTTTGATGTTGAGTTCGTGCACTTTCTGGCGGATCACGCTCTCCTTCTGCAGTTGCACGGCGAGCGCTTCCTTCTGCTTCGGTGTCAACGTTATCCCCTTTTTCTTGTCGCTGATCTTCTTCAATTCGAGCTCGAACATCTGATCCTCATATGAATAAGCCTTGCTCTCGCGCTTGATGTTCTTTTCCGGAACTTCAAGAGCTTCCCCGATGCAAGTCTTGTCAAAAACTTCGCCTTCAGGAGCGTTGAATGTCTGCACCTCGAGTTCGGTGACGTCTAGGATACCGCGATCCTGGACACTGGTCTTGAAAAAGTCGGCAACGGCAGCGAATACTTCTTCGGGGAAGAAACTCGCGAGAGATGAGAGGCACCTCAACCGTTTCTCATCGATGATCTCCGAGGGCGTCAAGAGCGTTTTCAGTGTGTTTTTGACGTCAATTTTCCCCAGAGGAATTCGCTGCAACTCGAGGATCTTCGGCCAAACATTCACTGAAACCGAGTGGATTGGAATGATCGCTTCTTGAACCAGCCTCAAACTTTGCGCTTCGGAGAAAGCCTCGTTGACCCCGATCGCGACGATTGCTTGTGGCGCCGACGCCTCCTTCACAACAAGGTCAATTTGGCTGAGGAGGTAGAGGGCAAACTCAAATCCGTCGAATCCGTTTGAACCCTTGGGGGCACAGATTTTCTTGACCACCGTTGCTGCTTTCGCCCGGAGGTGACGATCGGCATTCGTCAAGCTCCTCAAGATCACGGACGCGCAAGCTTCAAAAGGTGCGCAGTCTCCAACCGGGTTGTCAACGGTCAAGAATTCGATGAGATCCAAACCGATCGATTCGAGGACGGTGTTGTTGACTGTGGACCAGTACTTGTCGCTGAGGAAAGGTAAGGTCTCCGCCGATGTAGTTGTCTGCGCTAGCATCTTGAACGTTTCTTCATCTGAAAGGATATCTCTGGATTCAAGATCTTGTGTCATCGAGTATGCTTGGGATGCAGGATACACTCTGGGACTGAATATGCAAACCTGACGTTGCTGACTCTATAGAACTCACTAGGCTTGACTCTGGAGGCGAGTTTGAACAGAACGCACGTAGCCACCAAGTAGAGAGGATAGTTTGCAGCTGTGGCCGACTTCGATTGCGAGGTCTTCATGTGATCTTCAAGAACCTTCACAAACTTCGGCCGATCCTTCACTTCAGCATCGGTAAGTGCCGCGAGGTAACAATTAAAGTACGCGACCTGTGTTGTTGTGTTCGATGTTTTCAGGGTGAGTCCAGAATCAATGAGCACTTCGAGCTCTTTAGGCACAATTTTCACACCGGAGCACCACCTGGGAACATAGGAGCTATCAGTCCCCTCGCACTGAACCACGGACTCGCCTCTATACGGGAATGCCCACGGAACACTTCTAGAGAATGGCTTCGAACTTACGCAGCAATGGTGGCCAGGATCTCGAGGATAACCTGCTCGCTGACCTCATTCTTCAAAATGGGGTTCATTCCCACGATCACGGCAGATACGAGACTGGAGTCAGCAGCAAGGTCAATGGGTAGGAGATCCTTCGCCTGCCGGATCGTGGACACCACGGACAGCTTCTGCGCGACTGTCGAAAGCTTGCCCTCCGATCCGCCGAGGATGCCCAGCAAATGAGAAACTATTGTGTTTGCTGCTGTTTGAGAGCTGCATCTCTTCGATAGGGCAAGAATCGCTTTGCGTCCCGCAGTCTGTATGGTTTCGTCCTGCGAGATCACCGAGGATCCGCACATCTTCACCAGCTTCCCCGCTTCCGCACCGAGGTCGATTGACAGAGCCGAGAAGATATCCGACATACCTGGACAATGGTCGAAGAATCAGAAAGGGAACACAGTGGGACCCAGCAACGACTGAGGAATGGAGACGTTCAAATTCAAGTACATATCTCAAATGATTGGAATCACACTCACTTCCAATGATGACCTCGGGCCCTCTCAGCATTTGACGTTGCAAGGGAGGTAAGATGGATTTGTCGAAATCTTCAGCCGAGTACCTGCGATAAAGCGAAAAAGGTCGTGAATTGCCAGGCCGGAAACTACGGGGAAGCCGCGAAAGAGATAAAAAAACATCTTCATACAATGCCTTATCGCTAACTCTCCATATCTCCTCTAACCTCTTCAAGACGGACGCCCAGTTGGTCGAAACCCAAGAGGGAACGCCTGTTTTTGCGGCTAGGAGGGTTGTCAAGGTTTCCAAAGTTTTCGTCTTGAACTTCTCCGCGAGCTTCAAACCCTCAGTAGATGTGGCGAGATGATGATAAACAAAGTTCCAGACAACCATTTGCTCCTCTGCCGGCAGGTTGATGCGATCCAAGACTGATACATACGACTCAACAGTGACTCGCTTCAAATGGGCGGAGAAATTTCGATTCGCGGGCGAGATGAAGTTTTCGCGGCCAGCCTTTGACACCCAGACTAGCAGTTGGGCAATGCATTTGTTCTGAAAGTCATTGGAAACAGTCAGGAGGCCTGGTCGGACTCGTCTAATATCTCAAAGGCATATGGTGATTCTTCATCAGATGACTCCCTCGGATCGAGGATGGTTCAGGTATCGTCACGAAACCAAGAGCTCCACTCACCAGCGGATCGATGCTCTCGTGGCCTGGGGGCGCAACTTCTATCAACGCGAGCGCAAGCCGCAGGGAGAGTACGGCAGTTTTTCCGGATTTTGGAGCAACATGACCGTGCACTCCTTTCGAGATGACCTGGAGCGTTTTTGTTAGTATGACGACGCTTTTCCCAGACTTTGTCGCGCAAAGACGCACCGTCTCAAGGAGCAGATCTCGGGAGACGGCATCGAAATACGTATACACGGCGCCTGCAGAAAAAGTAGAGGACTGTCACAGGCACCCTGAACGCACGCGCTCGTGTAGAGCTCACGAGAGGGAGGCTTTCACCGTATCTCACACTGAGCATCAAAATTAAGACGTACCTTTCACGAATAGTGCAAACTTGAGGAGATCCTCAGGTGCAACCTGATCTTCAGCGTTGATGAAGAAGTCCCCGATCGATTCCAAACCTTTCCGGCGGTCGTTTTGCGACGACGAGCCCGCAAGTCTGATGAACTCCCCAATCATGTTTTCTGTTTGAACCTGCTGGATAACATTAACTCCGAATGAAACGAAACTTCTCTCTGACTCCATAAACAATATTATCGAGCATTATTCGAATCAGAGCTGTTGTCACGGGAGAATGGACATTCTGATATTCTCGTTCGTCGAGATCATCATGTTGACTCTTATCACATCCGTTCTCTGTGGGCTACGAGCGTGCAGTGCGTTTTTCGTGTGGAAGGCAACTCCTTGTGGCAAAACTCTACGGGAATATTTTCGGCCATCTCGGTCATATGGAAACCCGCGAACACGAACGAGGAGTTCATTGAAAAATACTTCCAAAACTCTCCCGAAGTAAGGTTTGACAACGCTTCGAAATGGAATAGAGTGCTTAAGTCAGCAGATTGCTGAGTGATTCCAAATCATATCGAGAGCGGCCGCGCGTGCCGACCCCTTGATTTTGATCCCGAGGAGTTCCGTTCGGAGAAAGCCGGTCGACGGTACCGGCGACAACTTACCGTCGGCGCACCATCTTCTGCCGGGATCCTCATTTGGCCGGAGAGCGTAGACTAGTAACAGCGAGAGTCAAACGAAATCGAATGGCAATTCATGTAAAAATTGGAATATCCGAAATGTGGAACGTGTTTTACAGTGTGTTGTGAGCGACCACCAGCAGCAGCAGCAGTAGTCAACAACGAGACGACACGCGAATGTTGCCTTACAGCTGCATAGAAGCTTACCTCCCCGATGACTTCTGCGTTGACGTCTCGAGGCGCGAAAAAAGACGTCGGTTACATTCCTTCCTCATGATTTGAGATGACAGTTCCTTCTGCGCCAATGATCATGGAAATCTGACGAACGATGTCAAACCAATGATTTCAGCGGACCGCTTCGCGCGACGGAAGGGCTTGATTGCGGCGGCAAACGGGAGCCACACATGGAGCCCCACATCAATACTCCGGGAAAGGAAACCTTCGGAGATCAAAGTCTCCCTATCCGTTCGGAAAAATAGGAAACCTTTGCTAAGTTCCCATCATCGATGATTTCAGCCCTCATGAGTGACGATCCTTCCACGAACGTCACATGACGATGGGTCGCGGCGTTTCAGTGTTTTCCCAACGCGGCCAACGTTAGGATGGTACGGTTGATAGATCCAACTTTTGAAAGTTATAGGATTTGCGGGTCGAAATGCTCCTCTAGATGGGGCGCGACATCGCGTCAGAGATATGATATTCCTCAATCGACTATTGAAGCTCTTCTCGGGAATATTTGGTCAGAAGCTCGTGTATGGTTAGGTATGGGATTGTCGCGTATCGTACCACATGACTTTCTTCTCGTATTCGGCATTCGGTCGCCACGGAGAATGATTTAAAAGCCTAGTCCAGCGAAAACGGCAGTTTAACCAGCCCTGTTCGCGCTGGGAACCGTCTCTTCATGGGGATCTAGTTCGTGTGGGTCGCCTGCAGCGGAACGATCGTCGGCGACTCGAGTCGGCTGCAGCCGGCTCTCCCATGTATTCTGTGGTCTTCCGCCGCGTTGCCAATTTCAGCAGCGTTCGTGCAGTTGATCTAGTGTTACGTCAGCAGCTCCCGATCCTCTTAGTTCCGAGAGCATTTCACACTTCCCCTTGCAAACGACGGCAAGCTCCAGACTGGGGCTCGAAGAAAATCCGTGAAAGGAAACTGCAATACATTCGAAACAATCGCGACATGGATCCGAGATCCGAAGAGATCCTGGCACCTCTGCGATTGTCAGTTGCGGAACAGGTGAGATGACGGCACGACATATGGCATTCACTAAGTTGCTCGTTCGCGCACTCAGTCGGGATCGAAAATTAGAATCCAGCGCCGCGTGTACCGGCACGGCACGGAGATACTCTAAAACAGCTGTTATGTGAGAGCCGCCCTTTTCCATTGGTACCTCCGTCGTCTTGCGGACTGCAGAAAATTTGGGCTGGGCTTCCGAATGCACCCAGGAGAGTGACGTTGAGCGCGGGGCTTCGTTCATTCACGGCGACATCAGTGCCCAACTCTCGGAACGTTAGAGAGCCCGCCACGAGGCCGCGGCACACGTCGTTCGGGGAGCTCATCGGTAGTCTTCCGATGGAAACTTGCGTGGATAGGCTGTGGGATATCGCGAGATTTCTGCTCTGTAAATGAAATGGAGTTGGATGGGAATTTCTCGATGTGTTGAGTCCGCCGTGAACACAGGTGGTCATCGTCAGAAGGGTGTGGGCAGCGACGTCAATAAAAATCCGTTAGACACGTCTTCCGGGTTTCCCGAGCAATGGAGCGACGAATTTGTCGGCTGTCGCCGTGAAGTCGATGAGGCCCGCACTGCGACTTCTCCCAAGTAGAAAGCCAATCAGGCGATGGGGCTCCTGAAGACGATGAAACTACCTATATGGATTGGCATGAATTCAGTGGCGCAATTGGGTTGAGTGCCGCCCTGAGGGAAACTTCAATTTTTTCGAGGATGCCGACTCCGGATCTCGGTCGAGTCGGGATCCCCGCGGAGAACCCTTGAGAATGAGGTCCAGTTGCTGACAGAATCGACGTCCGATTTTCAGGGTGACGTGGTTCGTGAACTGAAGAAATCAGGGGCCCCGGAATTGGACGTCAAGAAAGCCGTAGCCGAGCTAAAGGCCCGGAAGAAGATCCTCGAAGACAAGGAACTCGCCCTATGTCCCGCCGACGCCTCATTCGACAGAGCTCGCATGGAGGATCTCCTGAAGAGGCGCTTCTTTTACGATCAGTCATTCGCGATATACGGAGGTCAGTTGCCGATCCTGAATGGATGAATCATGAATCATTGACAAGGAGTATTCTGGGGAGCATCCGGAAAAGGGAAGAGATTTCTCACGGACGTTTTGTTTTCTAGGAATCGCTGGTCAGTTCGATTTCGGTCCGATGGGATGCGAAACCAAAGATAATTTCCTGCAGGCCTGGAAAAGGCATTTCGTGCGCGAAGAGAACATGCTGCAAGTGGATTGTTCGATCCTGACGCCGGAAACTGTTTTGAAGACGTCGGGTCACGTGGACCGGTTCGCAGACTACATGGTCAAGGACGTGAAGAACGGCGAATGTTTCCGCTTGGATCATCTGATAAAAGCACACCTCGAAAAGGTGGCTTCCGATAAGAAAACAGCACCCGAACTCAAAGCGGAATGCGAGACGATCGTGATAAAGCTCGACGGCATGAGCGAAGAAGAAATGAAAGGCGTCCTGAGAAGATTTGATATGAAATCACCGATCACCGGCAACGACCTGACAGACCCGATTGAGTTCAATCTCATGTTCGGAACCCAAATCGGTCCATCTGGCTTGGTCAAAGGTTTCCTCCGACCGGAGACCGCTCAAGGGATCTTTGTCAACTTCAAGAGACTCCTCGAATTCAACCAGGGCAAGCTGCCATTCGCAGCCGCTCAGATCGGATCTGCGTTCCGGAATGAGATCTCGCCTCGCTCAGGACTCATTCGCGTCCGAGAATTTCAGATGGCCGAAATCGAGCACTTCGTGGACCCGGCTAACAAGGTACGTCTACAGAAACCAATATTCTCCTGACGGCTTAACGACGCGATTTCTAGGAAAAAAAGGACTTCATTGATCTTGCTTGTATTCCTCAGGCTCATCCCAAATTCGAAGGTGTAAAAGATCTTGAACTGATCTGCTACTCCGCCTGTGATCAGATGGATGGTAAGTTCCGATACGTTCAGACAGATTTTCATGACTGTGCTCTCAAGTCAGTTCGAACACGGAATCGGATTCAATACGACCGAAACTTCGAATCCTTCCAGGAAAGTCCGCGAGATCCGTGCGGCTCGGAGACGCCGTCGCAACCAAGCTTATCGCCAATGAAACTCTCGGGTATTTCCTCGGGCGGATCCACCAGTTCCTGATCAAGATCGGCATCGATCCCAAACGGTTGAGATTCCGACAACACATGGCCAACGAGATGGCGCATTACGCGTGTGACTGTTGGGACGCCGAGATCAAAACCTCTTACGGATGGGTTGAATGCGTCGGCTGCGCTGATCGCTCCTGCTTCGATCTCCAGCAACACAGCAAGGCGACGAACGTTCGTCTCGTTGCCGAGAAGCATCTTCCAGCTCCGAAGACCGTGAATTTTGTCGAGGTACTCCCGCAGAAAGCTGTCGTGGGGAAAGCGTTCAAGAAAGAAGCCAAAGACGTTTTGGATGTTCTCGCCGCCTTCAGCGAGGAGCAGGTCGCGGCCATGGAGGCGGACTTCGAAAAGGGAGCTGCTCACAAAATCACGTGCGCCTCTGGGAAACAAGCCGACATCACCAAAGACATGGTCAAGGTCGAGAGAGGTTCGAAGACTGTACATGTCGAGGAAGTTGTCCCTGGAGTCATCGAACCTTCCTTTGGTATCGGACGCATTCTCTACGCGCTCTTCGAGCACAGTTTCAGAACCCGTGAGGGCGACGAACAACGAACCTATCTCTCCTTGCCACCTATCGTCGCTCCTTTGAAATGCTCAGTTCTACCCCTCTCTGGCAATGCGGAATTCGTCCCACTCGTGACGAAATTGTCAGCCGAGCTAACCCGTCACAACGTGAGCCACAAGGTCGACGACAGCGGTGGCTCAATTGGCAAACGATACGCTCGAACTGACGAAATCGCGATTCCGTTCGGCATCACCGTGGACTTCGATTCTTTGGCAGAACCACACACTGTGACTTTGAGAGAACGAGACTCGATGACGCAAGTGCGATGCCCCGTTGAGGATATTCCCCAACTCGTTTCCGACCTCAGTCTTGGTAACATAACATGGGAGAAAGATGTTCAAACAAAGTATCCTAAATTCGAACAGCAGGAAACTACGAAGTAGCGGTCTAGATGAGTCTATAGGAGGACTAAATGTGGAAACCAAGAGAGACTGCACCCACACTCTACGTGCGCACAGCGAAATTTCCTCTCGATGGTTGATCAGCAGTCGCGAATGAAATGTAAATGTTTCGGGGTACGATTGCGTCCGCGGGATACATAGATGGAGTGACTGCACGCGTGCTCAATGATACCAACGAAGCTCCTAGGGGAGCGCCAGCTCCGAGCCAAGCTGACAAATCGAATTAAATATATTCTGCCGAACCAAAACTCTTCCCTATATGAACGCGGAGATGTTCATGAGCGAGCATCATGAGATATCCGTTCCAGGCGATCAATTCTAGAACCGATTGCTTCGGAGTCGCGCATGTGGTCAGAAATTTAAACTTTTGTCACATCCGAGTGCACTGATATGGATGAATAAGGATCGTATTTATAATGATTCTCGATATTCTGCCCTATGAGCGGATCTGATGTGAGATATTTTGAATTTGGCGCCTCCTCAAGGAGAGAGAAGAAATCCGAGGAGAGAACGAATCATCATCGGCTGCGGTTCCGTATAGAGAAAACACGAGTTCTCGAAGCGCGCGCGCCCGAACTTGTTCGCAGGATTTTGGGCCGAAAACAACACGGTAGTTGTCAACAAATCATCGAATATTTTCTCCCACTCGAGAAGCGCTGAAATGTCAGACACCAGCCATCTGCCAGTTCAGGCTTGAGTCAGAGGTGTGAGGTCCGACTGCTGGCTCACGTCATTGTTGAACAGCCTGCCGGTGAGTGCGTGTTTTCCGCAAACCATTTTTGGCGAAATCAGAACTTCGATTCTCTCCGTACGAATGACTTCTACTCCTTCGAAACTGAAGGTCTCATACCAAGCGAGTCAACGCTCCCACTCCAACTCCCGTGGTATTCAAGTGACTACTAGCTGTCAGCTGAGGTCGGAGTGGGAAATTGTGAACTCAGGTCGATCGAACACCTTAATTCATACACCTACTTAATCGCCTTGTCTTCCGATCTTGAGCTTTGACATCAGAAGCGTCATAGAAGCTACATAATTTCGTAACTTGGCTTCCTCAACAGGTAGGTTCAAGAGAGCATGTCAAGTGTTCTGGACGAGAGCCAACTGAATGGTGATGGAGATTCACGGGAGTTCCGAATCTTGATTGCCACGGATATCCATCTCGGTTACCTGGACCGATGTACAGAGAGAAGATCGGACTCCATAAACTCTTTCGAAGAGGTGCTACAGGTGAGAAATTTCTGATCAAGGCGTGGAGAATCATCACGAGAGATTTCTCTCTTCGAAACTTCACCGAGCTCCTGACTTCTGATTTGCAGATTGCGCATAAACAAGATGCGCACGTCGCACTCTTGGCTGGGGATCTCTTCCATGTCAACGACCCCCCAAAGTGGGTGGTCAAGGAAGCCATACGCCTCCTTCGAAAGCATTGCTATGGCGATCGAGACATCGATTTCCGTCTGTCCTCAGACCAAAGCAGGAATTTCTCCGATTCGGACTTTCCTGTGGTGAACTACGAAGACCCCAACGTCAATGTCAGTCTGCCAATTTTCACAATCCATGGAAATCACGACGATCCTGTTGGTGTACAGCACGAAAGCGTGGTGAAGCTTCTCGCCACCGCAGGGTTGATCAACTATTTCGGCCGTGTGAAGGATTTCAATGAGGTTGAACTGGAGCCGTTGCTGTTCGAGAGAGGCCGGAACAAGGTCGCAGTTTTCGGCCTCGGGTCCATGAGAGACGAACGACTGAACACACTCTTTAGAGAAGGCAAGGTCCATTTCAAATGGCCACCGAACTCGGAGCGCTGGTTCAAGATCCTGCTTCTGCATCAAAACAGATACAAACGCGGGCCCGGGAACTACATCCCAGATTCGTTCCTTCCGAAAGACCTCGATCTCGTCGTATGGGGTCATGAGCATGAGTGTCTGATGGACTTTCACTTCAACGGCCATTTCCGCATCATACAGCCTGGCAGCACCGTGGCGACTTCCTTATGCCCCGGAGAGGTGAGTAGATCCTCGATGCCAACAGAAAACAACCTTGAGTTTGCCAGATGAGATGTGACGTGGGGGGCGGGGGGGAGGACGGTTGGGAATCATTCCCAACGAACTGACGATTGATTTCCCATGATTGCAGATGCCCGAAAAAGGAGTCGGATTGTTGAGAATCATGTTCGACAAGACGGATAGGCAGCACAAATGCTCAATTGAGAAGATCCCTCTGAAAACTGTCCGTCAGATGTACGTCGAAGATGTTCCGCTATCTCAGCTGCCGAAATCTAAAAGCCCCCTTCTCGAGCAAGAACTCGAGTTTCTACAAGAGCGCATTGAACACTTCGTCGAGAAAGCGGTCGGGGAACGCAGTGGTCACCCGAAGCAGCCCAAGAAACCGCTCATCAGACTTCGCGTGCTCTACGGACCAGACCATGAAACATTCCTCCCACACTTCGTCGGGCGCCATTTCAAAGATAAAATCGCGAATCCCGGAGACTGTATACACTTCGTTCGCGATAAAGAGCTCTGGAGTAGAGACAGCGCAACCGGAAAGATCGACGAAGAGAAATTCATGGACGTTGTTGAAGAACAGAAGAAGTCGCACGCCAAGATCGAGGACATGCTCAACCTCTACTTCAAGAACGCCTCCGATGAAAATTCTCGGTTGCATGTGATGCACGAGGACGCTTTTTCTCGTGCCATACAGCTATCTGTGGAAAAAGGAAATCCAAAGGACATCGTTCATAAGTTAGTCGAAGAATCCGCGAAACGAATGAGAGCGAGACTCCTGAAGGCTGAAGATGCTAACGATGAGGTGAGCATGTCAGAATACATCCGTGAAATCAAAGCCGAGAAGAATGATGAGCTCGACGAAGACGTGAAGCACGTCATAAAGGAATTGGATACTCTTCCGAGCAATGTCAAATCAGAAGACATCGACGAGCTCGATGCGACGCAGAAGAGTCCTGTAGGTCGTGGGCGTGGGAGGGGCAGGGGTCGAGGGAAAGCTCCCGCGGCTTCGCGCTTGAAAGAATCCGACACCACCGTGATCGAGGATAGTGACGAGGAATTCTTCGCGCCGCCGTCTGCAACCAGGGGTCGCGGACGTGGTCGAGGCCGGGGACGTGGCGCGGCTACAGTTATCAAAACCACGAGGAAGATCATTGACTTGAGCGACGACGACGACGACGATTTCGGAAGTTTCGTAGCACCCAGCCAGAAGACCTCGGCGGGAAAAGGCAGCCAGCGTTCAATCATGGAAAGCTTCTCGACCGCACCGAAATCCCGTGGTCAAAAAAGAACGAAAAGTCCCGATATTGAAGAAGATACAGAAGACGTCATCCCGTCCTCTTTGGGGAGCTCGTCATCGAAAAACAGGTCTCAGAGGCAACAGCCCGCGAAAAAATCAAAAACAGTGCGGCAAGATGTTTTTGCCCTGTTCGACGATATGGATTAGAGGGATCATGAGTGCACAAACCTCGATATTCACGGTGAAGCAACTGAATTCAAATTCATCCACGTGGAATCCCCGGTTTTAGAGCAAATCCATTCTAATTTAACTAGGAAATGATTTTATCATGTTTCACGGAGTTGCTTCTAGTTTGTATGACTCCGGTTTGAACTCTTACTGAACTGTCGAACATTAAACTGCTTGGAGAGGGCGCACCATTCTACCCCGTTTATTAATCATACATTCGAGGACACGATAGTCGACGCATCTCTTCGGAGTATCATGGGCAACAAACTGTCTGCATAAAATCCAATCCAATATGGAACCGCGCGATAAGTATAAAATTTTCTCCTAAAAGTGACGGGAAGATAGCCTAGTTCGTAACTCAGCTCTGCATAGTATCACTGTCGGAAACTTGCATCGATACACTGAAGCTTGTACTCGAATCGTTGATCGTTGAGTTCTGCTCTTCGGGATTCTGAAACCATACCAAGGGATTAGTTTGTTGTGACACACATTTATTATGTATAAATGGGGTTCTCGGAGCAATGGACGCACAGCCGGAATCCGGTATTCCAATCTTCCTCTCGTCCCGATTCACTCAGATTAGGCGATGGCAAACTTTTAATATCGTTGGGATCGCGGATGGCAATGAATCATACGCCCTGGAGAGGGTTATAAGGAACTGAAACAGACATTCTTACTTTTCTTAGGCGAGAGACGAATCTCAGGGAAGTCAGTAGCAAAGGACGAACCGTGTTGAGCTCCATCATGGTAAGGTGATCCACCTGGAAATGAGTGATTCCGTGGTTGAATTCTCAAATCAAGTCGAAACGGAGCCGCGATGTATTCGATCTACTGGACCAAACTGCGGTCCGTCAGAGAAGACTTACTTGAGCGTGAACTTCGTCACTTTTGATGAATACGTCCGTGGAAGCGCGTAGTTTCGCTAATCGCATATCCCAGATGTCTTTGACGAGAGTGTGGACTTCATCAGCTCTAGGTATGTCCGGGGTCGCCTGCTCCAACAGTAATTGAGTTATCTGCAACATCGTAGGGTCTGGTTAGGTCTGAGGCCAGGACAATTCCGGGACGTCGCTGTAGGCGGTACAGAGTGGAACGGAGCGAATCGAACCTCTCTGTAGTGTTCGCTCGGAATCTGAGTGAACACTTTGCTGTCTTTTTCTTCCTGCTTTATTTTCTCCAGTTCATCAACGTTCATCCAAGCCGGAGGGAGGATGCGACATTTCTGCCTCTGCCGAAAATTCAGCGCCGCCCACAGCGGTACGGACACGGGCATGCCTGCGATGAATGGACCGTAATCGCCTGGAAACGGTCGGGGTGAGGGAAAGTTAGCACAGCTTGGCTGTAGGTTGACATGATTGGCATATGTGGGATTATCGGTCGCCGCACGGTTGTTAGTCCGCGAGTCGAGCAGAACTGTCAAAGAGAGCCAGAATCATCCGTATCAACCAGCTGGACTGCGCGGCTGATACTTACCGGTTATGAGATGAATTACCGCATGGTTAAACTTTGGCACTATTTCTATGAGAGTATTCTCGGCTATAAACTCCACTTCTTGAGTTTCCATCTTGAGTCTTGAATAGTTCGCCGAAGCTTCGACCAATAGTCCAAGACTTCCCTGTCAAAGAGTCGCTAACGTCGCTGACGTTCCACGCCCAGTTTGGAAACGGAAATGAAGTCACGTCGACTAACTTTATCGAACGTTCGAGTTGAGAAGGTCGGATCCTCAGCTATTTCTACGCTCGCAACGATGGGAATCGAAAGTTTCACCGCATGATTCCCATAATCAGAGAAAAACAGCGGATGGGTACGAATATTTGGCGCCAGTGGATGTAAACAGATGAGAACGAAACCACCGGTATAAGATCCTGAGTGAAGTGCGACCTCTTGAGATCACCCGACGCTTTTTAGTGAGCGATAATAATCCAGAGAACTGATAACGTAGAATCTCCATCTAGAGAAAGCAATCGCGGGAGAACTTCCGTAATTTATTCAAGAAATCCGAGATTCCTCCCGGTGACCATATCGACGATCGCAGCGCCCCTAACGGCGAGCTTTGTTTGGTAGCGGACGACAGTTCGGCATCCTTTTCCTGTTGAAACATGGTGCAGAAGGGAGCAAAGAAAGCCGCTGCAGGTACAAAACGACGTATTTTACACTTTATACTCTTGTGAAAGTCTTCAGAGGGTTGATGGGCACCTGCAAGGGGTCGCAGAGCCGAAATTCCGAGCGGTTACACTTCGCGAGATCGGAAGGGTGCCGCTAGGAGCTTGTCTAGCATGGGCACGTGGCGCTGCAATATCGGTGTTCTCGGCGACTATAATACGAGTTCACGCCGATTTAGTTTTGTGATTTGTGGTGAAGTTTGCTTCGGGAGGTGCGAACCGTTCCCTGGCGGGTTTCTCGTGGGTGGCATCTGCGGGCATGGAGATTCGACCTGTAATCAGTGTCAGCAACCCCGCTACTGGTGTTCCAAGTGCCTCATCATCGTCTTCGTTTGACTCCGCACCATGCCAGTGATCGGCAATCGTTACTCTGCCGCTTCTATATCGCGGGAATTCGAATACATTATGGGAAACCCGCACACGGACCGTCTTCCAACCTTTGTTTTCCAAAACCCGACATGATATACGCATTCAGGTTTTGACACAACAGGCTCTGTTCTGACTGGAGTTTATGTTCTTTCAGCGCCGGAGAAGGCCTCAAAGGCCCCCGTCGCCAAGACGGAAGAGAAGAAAAATGCGGCTAGCGCCAAGATCGCGCAGGCTAAGAAGGCCCGAGTGAGTACTCTTCATTAGTTTCATCATCCTCTCGGTCATCTCGAACCGCTCTGTCGTGGAATGATACATATGCGGCTGCCGAATTCAGGAGAATAAACCGTTCTGTGCTCTTCTCCGTTTCAGGTGAAGGTTGTTAAGGGACCTAAGGGAGATCACACCCGTAAGGTCCGAACCTCCACCATTTTCCGTCGGCCGAAGACTTTGGCCCTCCCGAGGAACCCCAAGTTCCCCCGGAAAGGTGCTCCCAAGAAGGCTACCATGGACAAGTTCCAGATCATCAAGCACCCCTTGACAACTGAGTCCGCCATGAAGAAGATCGAAGATAACAACACACTGGTCTTCATTGTTCACACGAGAGCATCGAAACACCAGATCAAATCGGCGGTTAAGCAGTTGTACGAGATCAAGGTTGCCAAGGTGAACACACTCATCCGACCTGATATGCAGAAGAAGGCCTACGTGCGTCTGCCGGCTGACTACGATGCCTTGGAGTTGGCTAACAAGATCGGAATTATCTAAACAGTGTGCGAAGGAACGAGTCTCTCGGGTTTTGTGTTACTACTCAACGGACCATCAGTTTGATAATAAAAACCAGAGAGAGGAGGCTTTGGGCACATGTCATGGTATTGATCTTTTACTGAACTACTTAATCTGAGGGCGACCTCAGAAGCTTTTTCACGAGAGAGCGATTGGAATTTCAGTGATTCCGTTGCGAGGAATAGATGTTCTGTAGAGATGGTGACACAGAGACAACAATACAGTCTCTCTTGGGTTCTGTACTAGACTCACGCCTTTTTCGTCGGCGTCGCCCCGCCCTCATCAGAAGGAAAATCTAAGGAACCACGGGATGGGGATCGATATCATCCCGTCCTCGACGGAACACTCGTGTTAACCGGCCGATACGAGAGCAGTAGTAGAAAAAGAATGGCTTCAAAGTATGGAACTGCGATCTCATCTTTGATCGCACTTTTCGTCGTTGACGAGCTGCCGGTGTTGATCACTCGGGGGGGCGGTGGTCAACAGACCTCGCCCACCTCACGAATCCTCGGCAGCAAAGGCTTCCGAACGGCAAGTGACCCCTGTGGGCCCTCTCGAATGAATTGAAACGTGATTCGTAAGGCGGCTCCAGCTAAGAACCGAGCGGGAGTGCTCCGATTCCTCGTCTGGAAAACGTTCCGTATCGATCCGAAGATCGAGTGAAGTACTCACGTCAGCGCCCGAGCAGAAGAAGATAGGAACTAAACGCCTTCCAGGAGATAGCGCAAACTGGCTTTATTATCGATGACGGAGGAGCAAACCCAGGCAGTCCGGACGACGGCATCTGAGGACCGTCGCTTGCTCATGCCTGCTCCGTTCATGCAGGGCGCGCACGGACCACATCGAGAGCCACCGAAGATGCTGTGGTGGTGGCAACGATCGTGACATTGCGCCGACGGTGCAACTATCAGCTCCCAAGTTGCGTCCTAAGCAAACCTGAACGTGATCAACATCGCGAACATCGGGAGTTCGTTACCTGCCCGACTTGGGGAATCCAGCGCCTCGTTCGGTCGCCGAGATCGCGATTTCGCCGTTTTCCAAGATTGGCCACTTCAGCGCTCCGACTTGTCATTTGGGAGGTTTAAGACCTGTTTCTAATTTAGGGGAGCCCGTGTGAGCTCACTACTAGAATTCGCACCCGTGTCTGGCAGCCTGCAGCTCTGCTCCCATCAGAAGGACTCGGAGGATACCGGCAGCGCTTCTCCTTCATGGATCAGCAACACTCCGCGGCGAGTCCAAGGAAGAACTAAGCCTCACGTTTTACAACCTGCCATTCCTGCGTTTACCTGACGTGCTACTTTTGCGGATAAGGAGGTGAGTCTCAAGGCCTCAAGATCCGAACACGGGACTCGAGGGGAGCTTCGTAAATCCGGTTCCAGGTAGGGGTGAACGAGAATTCGCGCAAAAAAGCAAACAAAGCGGAATTGTGGATTAACGGGGGTGGAACGAAGGAGTTACTCCTGGTACCCAGCCCTCGTATCTCCTTCCGACCAACAAAGCTCCAAGGTCGCGCTCGATAGAGTTCGCGCCCGGCTCGGTCCATATTCCAGCCGATCCCCCTGCGCTTCCCCTCGCATGGTTCCGCACACCGCTTCCATGCTCCTCAGACCGTCGTGGAATCCTCCGTGCACATTGTATAGTCATCGAGAGTCATGCTCGGGGCCTTCTCACTACATCTCTCCTCGCTCTACCGGAGGGAGAATGGAACAGATTTTTTCGGCGTACCTTCCGCGGAGCTTCCATCTAGAGCTGAGCATACTCGTACGGATATTCCCCTCGACCCCGATGCCCAAAAGTATCTAGCATCTCACTGGCTTGTATATAGAGTGTCGGGCTTCTACATGATGGCTCGCATATTGGGCTCCAAAAATCAGAATATTGCTCCGAGATTCGCCCGAATCGAGATTCAGTTCTCAAAGTTTTTCATCGCGAATGTTGCCCGGCCACGAGAGAATCTCTCGTTTGTTCGTGAATATCGAACTAGAGAAGAAGATGCATATTCCGACCCAGAATCTCTAGCTCCGGTTCTCCCAGCTCCGAGAAGCGTGATATGAGTCGAGGAGGGAATAAAGGCAGCGGAATGTGACTCTGAACTCAGCTGGGCTTGCTTTCGGTAAGGAATTTGCATGCAAAACATTCTTATCCCGTGATCTTATATGTTTGTGCAATGCAGCTCCCGAGCGCACCCTACGAGGTCAACGAGCAACGATTCCATTTGGCATCCTCGCCCAAAAAACGAGGCGGGAATTCCCGCGACATTCTATCAAACGCCTTCCGTCGAGTTGAACACACTCGACAGCCGTGTCTGTAGTGAGCAACCGTGACTCAAAGCTCTCGCTGAATGGAATCATTGATTGACCGGCTGTTGGACAAGCTCACGGAAGTCGAAGTCCGTGTTCGATCGCTGATATCCGCATCGAAACTGAGTGCAAGAATCTTATATCCACTTCTTTGATCTCACCGATCTAATCGGGTCTTCGCCGTGCATACCCAGCACTTCAGGGGGCCTGTTGATACTCAGTTCATTCGAAACTTGAGTTATTCGTCCTGCAAGCCCATTCGCGTCGAGGTGCGCATTAAGAATCAGCGGTAGTGTCCTACACTTCGACCGCTTCGATCCAGCGCCGCTGATTGGCCTCCACACAGTATTCAATGTTCGGGGGAAAGCCAGCAATTACGAACAAGATTGAATCCTACGATCTGCAGGACATCTCTGTATCAAAATCACCTCTATGATCCGATTGAAAATCACTCGTCGTTTGATTGAGGAGAACCGATTGAGAACTCGCTGTAGGACTACGGAAATACGCTCCCCGAACAGAGTCAATCGATTTGAATATCAGTCCAAGAGACTGTCGTTCGCTGAATACCCGCGAAGACTAAGAGAGCATCTGCCTGCATTCAACGACAGAGCAAGCCTGCTGCTATAACTGCTTTCGTGTTGTTGAAATATGGACCCGAGACTCGCCGGGAGCTAGAAAGACCTAGGGAGCCTCATTTGCATCTTATATTATCGGCTCGAGCTGAACGTAAGGGAGAAGCGATTTCGATGTCGAAGGAAGGAGCACAGTCTACATCGAAAGTCTCCTTTTGGCCGGAATCATATGCAACTCATTTCACAATCAGTCCGGCATCGGATTCCAATCCTGGCCCTGATGGTTCCCTACATCGTGCTCGCTCCTCCGCTCACCCAGGGCCCTTGCAACAGTAAGATGACCATCGAGGTGCGGCTCAAGTTCTGCAATTACCCTCGGACTCGTATGAAACGATTGAAAATAATGGATGGAGTCGAAGGCTCTCTTCGATGGATTCCGGATCGGATCGCCCCTAGGGGGAAGATGTATCGACGAAGTGTAGAACTCCCAAATATAACTTCCGCAGATCCAGGACGGAAATCGAGGTTACGGATTACGAGCCATACCAAGATAGGAGCAGTCGCTGGTCATTCCCTTGAGGTGGTTTGAGGAAGAGAGGGTAGCTGGTCCGGAATGACTGTTTGCATGAAATGCCGTCCTAGAAGGTTAAACCCTTGGCTATTCGTGAGCTGTCAGAATGGGAGTCTCCCACGTTTCCCAGCGATGTAGCAGCCTGGCAGGGCTGCTTCTCGGTTGGGTGGGCGGCTGGCTGGCTGGTTGGCAGAGAAGCGTCCTTTCCTATGCAGAAGTCCCTTCCCGGGTCGACCCTCCTCCTCGGAACTTGGCCCTCGTCGTAGCTCTGGCGACGGCAGGGCCTCGGTTAGCCGTGGTGTGTTCTCTCTAGATCCCGCAATTCGTTCATTCATTTAATAGAGCAGCAAGGGTTGTTGTTCTGTGAGTAGCTCCACCGATCGAGTTTGCACTCAATGAGTCGCTTTGTTGGATAAGCTCCTCGAACACCCGGACGACTTCATTGCAAAATCACCTCCGGCCTGGGAGGGCTTTGCGTCGGCCGCTTCTTGAACTCGGAGTCGGCGCAACGAGATCGAGCGCTTGACTCAACTGACGGGCGAAGAGTCAGAGACCCGCTTCACCTGTTCGTCCGTCAATACCTCGTTGAGGTTGTGGCTGTGCCCGTACCTTTTACCGAACGAAGGGCAGGATACACCACCTGGGAATTCGAGTGCGATAGCGTGTATGAGTGCGTCGGCGGATGCAGAGGTGAGGAAGCAGGCGAGTCAACAGAGGTGGAATAGGGTGATACACTTGACCAAAACATCGACGTAGACCTTCATTGGGTTCTGGATGAAGTCGTCCCTCACGAGGCGAGTCAGACGACCGGCAGTTGAGCCCCGGCGCAAGGAATCGCACGGCCTTCCAACTCCGTTCAGAGCGACATCGGCACCTCTAGCAGAATCGGAGCAGGTGAGTTCGATGTGTTCTATGTCCCCACGAAGATCCCCTGTAGTCCACGAGTAACTCAAGATCGGGAAGTGGCTATTATACCCTCGATCGGAACGAGGAACAAGCCCGCTGTTTGCGAGGATCCGCACGGAATCGTCTGAAGACTTGATCATTTCTCGTCATTTCGCTCGCCGGGGCCCTTGGGGCCCTTCGATCAAAGACGGGACGAATCCTCGAAAAATTGTGGATTTATCTGAATCGTTTGATTTCCGCACATTTCGAAACCTCTTGGACAACTGTTGTCCTTTCGACCGTGATTGATGCCGTCGCTCTCGTTGTTAATGTTCCTGTGGATCGTGGTTGTTGTTGCTGTTGTAAATCGTCGACATCGATGAACGAACCCCTTCACTACATGTCCCACGCACCTGCAGCGATTTGTCGTCCAGCATGCCGTCATCAACGACCTGCCCGAACAGTCAAGACAACTGCGCTCCACCTCGCAGAGGGGGTCATCCCTCGCGTCAAAAGCGCTTCGGGCCCGCGCCTCTGGCCTCCTTTGAGGACCTGCCCACCGACGATCAGGACAGCTCACCGGAAAACGAACCCGACCGCCTCAAGAGGAAACAACGGAGCGCCGACCCCGTCTCACTGAGACTCGAACTCAATCCAGTGGGTCCGGGTCAGAGTTCGGAATTATCGACACCAGTTGCGCCGGACAGTGATATTATATCTCAAATAACCATCACCCCGAGCTTAGGTAAGTAGGGAACAACTCATCGAAGTTATGATTGCGCACAGCATGACACTAAAATATGAAATCAGCATACGATGCCTTCGAACTTGCAAACTACGTCGAATCGGCGACTTTGCTTCTTCTGTCGCGGCCTAGGCTCTTAGGGTTTTTCTTTGCACTGAACTACTCCAAACTCGTCGCAAAAATGATTCATGCGATCTCCGTTCGCCGGCCACGCTCATGCGTTCTTGACCGCGAACTCGTGCATACATGCAATGCTGCCAATCTATCAAAACATGCTCACTTTTCCTTTGCATTCATTCGGCAAACCAACACAATGGCTCTGCTCGGGCCGTCATCGCTTTTCAGCTTCGCTTCTGCCACTTCTACGAGCGGAATTCGGCGCATGGACACTCGAGACGTTGTTAGAGCGGAAACACTTCACGGAACCCCCAGCGAAAGCGTCATCTGAACATTCTAAAGATGCTTGGATCGTGTTCCGAATTCGGGGCGACGACTATTTTTCTTGCGGCCCTCAGACTTCAACCACATTGTCGGGGCTCGTATGTGTTCTCGTGGGGGAGAAACGAGTTTCTTTTCACGGGAACTTCGTTTTGTTCTCCGTCGGTCGAGTGAGCTCCAGTTAGACTTGAACCATATACGTCGATGAAAATGTTCACAAACGCTCTTTAGATCTTTGGATGGGAACGAGAAGAGGTCTCAACGTGATGCACATATATCGGCCGAGTTTCCGCTTCTATGACTCAGATCGATGGAAACATCGAGGGATAGAATGCGTATGACTACAGCTTGTGATTGTTCTTTAGGGAAAGGCTACAGCAGGGCTTATTCGAGGAATAGGAGGCGAATGAGTTGCATAAAGAGCGCATAACAAGAGCACGAGCAAGCAATCCAGCGAGACGCGGTGAAGGACAAGCAAACCATGCGCTTCTCTCTTCTCCTTTCAGATAGTAGAAACGTTTCACCACTGCAAGGCTTTTTGCCTCCAGACGACGCATTCGTCGGAAGCAATCCGACTCGTTCTTCGTTGACAACCTCAATAACCGAGGAAAGCTCATATCGTGACGACGACGTAGACGTACGTGACGCTGAGGTCAGTAGCTTTGATTATTGTCAAACAACAGTGTGGGGAGGGCTTGGGGGTAACTCTGAGGCAAGAGAGAACGGCGGCGCTGGCGGGCGGCTCCGATGAGCATACATTGAAATCTGAAACCTCAACAGCGAGAACTCTCGTTCAGGAAATTCGGCTAACCTCTCGTGTTTCATCATCGGGACTCTTACGAGAACTCCCGCTTAACACGAGAGCGTTGTACAATCCTGACTAATTTCCCGTGGATTCGAGGGGCTCCACGAAAAAAATATCATTTCGAACGTCGAGAACCCTTCGAGGACCGATTTCACGAATTAGGATACCCTCATCTCGACGAAGACGTCGAGAATGATTGGTTCGTTGTGAAACGAAAGAGCAATGAAGTCCGATGTCCGCCGAGCCCATTCCTTCCGAGCGTATGGCGTCGACTCCCGACTTGTCGAGAAGCGCTTGTAGCTTGTCTAATACAAACGACATTGCGAGTCTTGGCCGCGTGCCATGAATCGTCAATAAAATTGCGAGAACAACGCCGAGGCCAGCAGTGAGTCGGACACGAGTCAGCATCAATCCTCCCCAAACCTGTGATCACAAGTTTTGCGGCAAACCTTGAGACACGGGAGCTGGTAGTCCGCTTCGGCTCAAAATCCGACCAGTCGCTAACTCTGTTAGGGCGTTTAATCTCATTTCGTAGTAGCCCGAGGCTTCATGGTCGGAATTTTTACGGGACATATGATTGTCCCATCAGTGCGGCACATGACATGAAACATGATCAATGTTGTCCATAGCTGGGCAAGCCGACGGGGGTGTCCTGAGGAAGGTCACGAAGGCATATATATATATATTCTTGGCCTAACCTTAGCGTTTCCTCTCAAACGGAAAGGTCAGCGCACCGATCAGGAAACATAAACTCGGTTCCCCGGGTAGAGGCGCTGATTGATTTTCTTCCAAGTCGAGTAGACTGTGTCGTGCATTCACATTGCTGCTTTCAAACTGCGGGGGAGCTTTTGAGCTTTTGGTGCTTATCCGACAGGTCTGCCCCTGAGGCTCAGTTGGAGCTTCGTTAACCCGCCCATTGTTTGCCTCCGGAATGACGTGTCTCATTGTTACACAGGCGCTGGGCATCGACATCGCACAGAAGGCTGGTGTAGGCAAGGAACCCACTGTTTTTGTTGAAGACCCATCGGAAAGCGAGGACGACCCGAATATGGCGATCAGCAGTGAAGCTCTCCTCGAGTCGCTGCTCAAGTTCGAAGAAGAACGCATTCCTCTGGCCGCCAGGCTCGAGAGGTAAGTTTCAATAGAGATTCTTCGCCCGAGTTTCGATTACGATCCCCAGGAATAGTGTTCGGGACCGCGTCGATTCTTCAGTACACTCCCAACAGTAGAACGCGTTCCAACTCTGATGCATCGCAGACCTGCAGCAATCTGCAGATGAGTTTCCAGATAGCTTTTTGAGCACCTGGAAAACTCCTAATTAGATTTCGAGTTATCAGGTTACGCGAGCGCCGAGGACAACGACCAATGCGGTTGCGCGTATATTTGCTGTCACAGAAATAGCTCCGGGATTTTCTGTATATTTAGCGGAGGAGCTTCTACATCCAATAGCAGGTGGCAACTTTCTGTGTGTCGACCATCCGCTCGGCATTGAGTCTTTCTCTATCGCGTGATGCAAGCGCAGAACCCATTTGCAGGTATCGAATATATCGAAGCAGCAAGAGTGAGCCAGATCAAGGAACGCAAAGGGCGTGCTGAAAGCTTTTCTGAGTTCACGACGAACGTATAGACGATGGTCGCGAACGAATGAAACCAGTGATGTTAGGAACGAACGGTACAGGAAGGAATACGATTCGAACCGCGTAAGCCTCATCATAGTGGCGGGGTGCCCCCCGTTGACGTCAATAGTTTACAAAGCTGTTCTATTATACGCCATGTCGGGCGACCATGTCGCGGGCCAAGTGTCTTCAATAAATGTAGGCAACGCAGCCAGGTCGCATCGAGCCCGGCTCCCAAAGCTCAACAGAAAAACAATGCGGAGGATTAAAGCGCCTTCAAGCAAGAATAACAACGCAAAGCAAAATTGTGGACACACCCTGCCATATAAACAAACATCGGCGACATTTTCGACGATCGCGTCAAGTCTCTCCGTTAAATATTTACCACCAACGCGGTTAATAACTCTCCTCTCCCTCCTTCCTACCTATCCACCCATCTATCAATCGAAGAGGCAATAACACCCGGCTATAATCCGACGGGCTGTATAGGAGTTCGAGTGTCTTGCGCCTCGGTGCTTAAACACCTACCTGTGCATACAGACCCTCATTTATCGTCTCCTCCCGAATCGCGTCCTTCTGAGATTCTCTGCGATGTAGGCGCATTTACGACTGGCTGGTTGCGATAAGGTTGAGCACGTGTGGGCGATAAGATCAGGAATAATGCGTCGAGTCACTTGAGCGATTTCGGTAGTTGTGCGCAATTACCTTTGGGATTTAACTCGCCTCCATTCTGCTGCCCAATATACGCGGTAGTCTGAAATCTTCGAGAAACAAAAACGAAATAGGGAAACCTCGATTGCCGTTGAGACTCGCAGGAAGAACGAACGTTTGTGAAGTTTTCCTCCATCGGAAGTTGAGAGCTATTCTTCGTGTGATTCCAGATCGTGCCAATCGATCGCTGATATCCCGAGTGCATCACATTCTCGGAAAAATTCAGGAGTACAACCCGCAGCTCAGGAAGACACCGTGAACGACATTAACGTTTCCGAACGCCATCGAGAAGATGGAGAACGAGAACAGCAGCAACGAGTAACTTGCTCAGAGATCCCAATACTCGGAGAAGTCCAGGAGCCTAGTCCTGTTGGAGAGCAGGGCCAGAGTTGGGACCCCGAATCGGAAGGAGGTCAGTACAATCAGAAGTCTCATGGCGTTTGGTTCCGGAAAGTTATGTCCAAGGCACCTCCACGTAGGAGGGCGATCTCAGGTGTTGATCAGTGGCAGCGCGCATTTTTTGGCACCCGTGAACGTATTTGACGGTATCCGCGGAATTCCATACTCTATTCATTTCAATTGTTGATTCTGACGTTATTTGTTCGCACAAAGATGAGCCCGCAGAGCTCGACGAGGTGGCCGACCTCGAGAAGAAACAGAGCCGCAAGTCGAAACTACGGACACAGACCAGCGAAGACCGCTTCGAAAGCCTCCACCTGATACCAAAGCAGGATTCGGTTGATTTTGATGACGATTTCGATGAGGAGCTTCTGGGCCTGCAGCCACAGCCAACAGAGGTGAGGGACCAAACCTTCTGTCTTTGCAAACCCATTTTTGGGCACGGCAATCCACCCCGGCATCGATAGCGGGGGCAATCGGTCTCATCTAGAGTAATCACGACGCGACGGATCGTTACACTAGAGTCCCGCTTGAGCGAAACGGTACGTCGAAAGCGTCGAAATGATCCAGTGTCCTAATGAGCTTAACCCGATTCAGACTCCTCGAACTCCTCACAAGAACACTCCGAGGGCTCAACTAGTGACGATTCCGATCGAGAGACCGAGATCGACAACACCGATAAACGTTGCACCCTTCGAAGCCTACGTCCAACAAGGAACCAACGAGCCCAGCACGGAGGCAAGCGGGCTCAAGTCCCCCGACAAGTTCAAGCTCACGCTACCCGGTCAGACCTCGAATCTCATCCGGAGCCCCCGAAAAGGTTTGAAAAGCTAATCCGAAGTGTTTGACGATGCTCTCGAAGCATTCCTTATCAGCGAAATACGAAGCAGGTCTGGGAAGTTCACTCATCTGATTTATCGCTTAGGTTCGCTTCGCAACTGGGAGGAGTTCTGCGAGGAAGCTCTGCAGTGTAGTCCTCGAGCGCGTTCCAAGTCCGACGCAGCAGTCATTGAAAGCGGAAAATTCTTTCCCGACCCTCAGGATTTCTCACCGGCTTCCCCGCCGAGACTGCCCGATGATGAAGACGACATTCAAAGCCCGTCCGACTACCAGGATCCTTTCAGGTTTCTGATCAATTCATTTTGGGAAGACAAAGCGATGACGAAAGTGAACCGCATACGGCTTGACCGGTACGCCGAGTCGCTGCCACTGCTTCCAAGTCTTAAATCTCAATGGTTGTTCCAGGAGACGATTGAGCTGCTCCTGTAAGTGTCGGATGTGTGCTTGTTTATGTGGAGGCTGCGACTGTGACTGTCATTTCTACACACAGAAGGTAAGGGTGGCAACTCGATCCGTCCGAATAGCTAACGCTCCAGATCTCCTTCACAGCAGATTCGCATTCTCAGTAAAAGTACTCGAGTCTAAACTTCGTTTTTCAGGTGTGTGAGGCTCATCTCAACGATCCCATGAGTAACATCGCCGAAATCAACGGCGGACCACCTCAGTCGCCCAAAGAGGATGAAGAAAACCTCATATCTCCAGATGACCAGAACGCTGGTCCATGTTTATGCGAATGTCACTCTATGCCGAGGGATACTTCGTGCCTTCTAACTGCCCCGCTGCTCGTGGCACAGTCGTCCCTAGACTCGTGTTGAGGATTCCGACTCAAATCTATGAATCACAGCCTCTCAGTTTCTATAGGATACCCGGAAGAAAGAGAGAGATCGTTGGATGAGAAACGCCAAGGCGTCACGCAGTTAGACTTGGAACTATCGAAATGTACGAGAAACAGCACAAGTAGAGAGATACTGAGAAACATCATCGAGCCAAGGATCTCGACGAATTCACCGTCACGGTGAGCGACTTCGACAGGATTTAGCTCGATGTCTTGCGTACGATGAGCCATACAATTTATTCGCCTCCAGACCTTGAAAACATCCACGACTCTGCAGACGACCCGAGAGTGTTTGGGATGGAAATTTGCTATTGTAGACATGGATCTTTGTCAGGCGACAGAGGTCTGGAGATTTTCTCGATCTGGAAGCGAAACGATTCTGACACACGATACTCTAGGCTGCGAAGAGTCCACAGCGTATTGATCCTCACTAAACCCCTATCCGGTCATTTCTATATTCTGGTCTCTTTTTCAGGATAAGATGTAAATTAGAGAGCAGTGTGAGTGCAGCTGGAAAAGCAGGAGTTGGAAGCTTGCGGAAACGTGATGCGGTGGACCTCTTCAGCCGACGACTTCGGGCTGCCTGGGGAATCACTCGGCAGCGCCGTGAAGGTCCTTGTTGTGTCGGCACAATACAATGGCGAAACTCAGGGGAAGGATGCCAATACCACGTGCAATACAGACAACGGATCACTCGGCTGATAAGCGATTGAGGAAGATCGTGGGAAAACCGAAGCAACACCGTGCGAAGCTGAAGGAGGAGCCGATGAGAGGAAGAAAGTTGGATAACCACACTCTCACTTCAATTCAAGTGCCTATCTGCCCGATTACTTTTGATGATCTGGAGCCTCACCCAGGAGGCTACAGTTTGATTACGATGATCCAAAGTTTTCCTACAGAAATGTTTCTAGTTAACAGCCGGAGAATCTTCTGGTGACTTTTCTTGCAATATCATAATGACTCAGCCTCTGATGGTTTCAATGTCGGATCTATCAGTAGACGATACTCGTGTTCCAGAGTTGGTATTAAACCGTACTAGTTAGTTATGTGACGAAGGAGTTTCGATGCTCCATGAACTCACTCACTCACTTGTCAACGATCATCCTATCTCTGACCTGTTTCCTATGATCTTGACTCCAGGAACGATTCTGTTACCACAGTGTCCGACTTGCCTTTATTAGTCCAACGTGTTCACTAATTATCCAGCTATTTTATCATATGAATTCCCCCACTCACTCATCAATTTTATGATATTTGATATTGATACTCGTGAGAATGCACTTTGATCGTTGTTGAATGTACTAGTGATGGGGGGGGGAAGGGAGAGGTGGCGAGCCGTCAGGCATTTCGTGTCTGTTCTAGCTCTAGGCGGGATGAAAGTGATCATGGCTCTGGCTTTCGGAGACCCAGATGACAGTTAACATCGAGGGGATATTCCGTGGGGTCTGTCGATAGGACGATGTAGCATCCAAATAGATAATTGAGTCCTCTTCATATTTCGGAACTCTCCTCATTCCACTCGACCTTTTACGGTTCTACCTGATCCAAAGCACATAACTCTGTATCTCGATGTCTCGAGAGAGAAACCCAAACAATGATTCAAGATATCTTCCATAATCCTCGCTCTGAAAGTTCGTCCGTTCTTGCCTACGTTTATCTACGTACTAACCCGGATTGATCGAGAGACCGTCGTTAAAGTTGCCATTCGTGCGCTAGCACATGTATCGAAAGCTATAATCTTCATACCAATAATCTCGAGCCCTTCAATCGCCTAACGAAGGTGAGGCTCGCAGACTCTAGGCTTAGAAGCTCGATGTGGAGTTATGAATGGCTGTCTGTCTACAATCGTTCTCTGACCTGCTTGTCGGGACTTTGGCCGGATCATCTGCGTGTCCCAGATGCGGAAGGCTACTTATGAGATCGCGAACGTTCAGACTGTAGGTTACCCGACGATCCGTGGGACTTCGAGGGAGATGTGCTCCCCGTCTGCGAATGGAGCCGACGAGATTCTCTGCTCCCCGGACACCATAAGGGCCCGGCAGGCAATCCTTCTGCTCGCGACCCCGGCCGGCATTTATCAGTTAGAGGAGCGTTCATCGACTCATGGTTCTTTGTCTGTCGCGCAACTGTCCCACTCGAGCGTCTTGTAATCCGAGCAACGCATTTTCCGTCATATTGTCGAACTTCACTTGAGATTTAATTATTCTGCGAACGGTATGGTTTCGAAAGGTCTCATGACAGAATTTGTCCCGCAGTTCTCTCAGTACAAAGAATCGAAGGGTCCCGAGGTGGGACAACCATGCAAATCACCACACAGACTGTCATCACGCGAAGGAAAACGGATTATATCATCGATCGATAGTATTAGGGAAATCGGTATCAGTTTATCAATTTGCCACAAGATGAAACCCTATCTGAGAAAACGATGCCTGGAACTTGGAGCTCCCATGCGAGAAGTCGAATGTCAAGCACAGGTCAGACAGGCAGCCAGTAAGAGGTATCCGAAAATGAGTACATTGGCAGGAATTGTTACTGTTCTGTGGAATTCGGGCGTGAATTCGTGATCGTGGTAGAAATTATGATGATTGACGATGATATGACGAGAATGTAGAGGAGAAGACCTCATCGAGTATATGATTGGGAGTTGACAATGCAAACACAACTGATAAAGGTTCAAAGATCGTCGAATTTTTCAACCCTCTAGGAGACTTTTCATTCTAAGATTTAACTCATTTTACGCCTTCGCCACATGAGGAGAAACTGATGATGAACCCGAAACGCTGGGCTCTCATACTGATAGAGGTTTGCTAGATTCGCAGATATAGAAGGCCGTCTGGGAACGATCAGGAATAGTATGGAATCAACAGAACCGCTTCATTACTCCGTGAATCTTGGTGTTCAGCGGAGGACAGAGTTGATCCACAGCAAAGTTCTTCAAGCTAAGCCCTGCCGTGGGCCTCTCTGATCGATTTCTTCGTAACTTTAGAATACTATGATTTATTCTGCTGACGAAAGTGGCAATGCAGGGAGAGGGCGTGTCCCTATGGGCAAGGGGTGTCCTGTTTCCGCGAACGCTAATCGAGGAGCTCGGGTCTGACGCCGGAGCTGAGTCAGCGCCGAGATCGGTTCTGCGCTGGCCTTAAGTTCAACGCGCGAGCCCATTCGCCTATAGATCACTGCCCTTCAGTTCCCCACCAGCTATGTCAATTGGGTAGGCGCGAAGGATTGCTCCTCATAGCACCTCATTCCCACTTCTCTTCTGGCTTTGCGGTAACATCATATGGAGAGGTCGAGGTATTCTCCTTGAAGGTTCACAATTTCACACGGCTTACATCGCTTGTCTATGTATGATCGGTGGAGCATGCCGGAGATAGACACCAGATTTTGTCGCAGCCATGAAAAGAACTCCGAGTCCTCAAGATACACCACACCACTCCGCTAAATCGCTGCTTCACTTGGACAGAGCCATCTGGACCCATCTGCTGAAGGATGCGCTGACGACATCTTGTGAGTGAGAGTACGTTTCAAAAGACCTTTATTCAAACACAGTGTTCTTGATTTTTGCGTTTGAGCTTCCAAGACGAAATTTATTTGGGAACTCTGTTCGGAACTCTTCGAAACTGCTTCGCGGGACCAAATAACGGAACGGTCCCCCCAGAACTGTAATATCGGAATTTACCAGATCATCCCCCTCGATCAGGAAGCTGATGGTGTGGAGATCACTGATCGTTGGCAGACGTTAATGTATGATAGCTCAGGCGAACGTTTCGCACGATTTGGAGGCGTTCTCTGGAGGGATGATGACTATGCCTCCTGTTGGATGAGGCATGTTACCAAGCGCAACTTCTTGCAGCCTCTCGTTGCCGTTCTCGGTGACGGAATCTAGCCTTCCGGGGAGCCGTTTGAGTGCCTACAGAGGAGTCATTTCAAGTCCTTCCGCGGTGCTCCTATCGAGTCGCTCTTCCGGTACCGAATCCATATTCGAAGGAGCTACGGATCTTGGGGAGTACAGTTCCACCGCCCAATCCATAAGGGCTGCAGCATTCTGATGAGAATCGTAAAGGAGTTACTTCATTCCGCAATCGATAGGAACACCTGCCCTAGTGCTGTGCGGTGCAGTATACTCGATGCGTTTTCAAGCTTGCGCGTCATCCGTCATTATTCTTCGATGTCTCCCGATCAGAAGATACTGATCGCCTCGGCATCGGATGAGTGAACTCTGTGAAACCTCTTACCTCAAAGACGAAGAGGAAAGCCACTCGGAAGAGGAGGATCCAGTATAACTCAGACTCTTTATCGGTAGAGGATGAAACACCGCTTCCGATACTGAATGGCGAATCTCGGAACTGCGGGAATCTGCAGAACCTCTTATGCGGATTGAGTCGGCTGAAATGCAAGAATTATTTAGACTCACATTCGATTTTGTGAATCTCATGTCAATCATACCGTGGGTTTCGCCATTACAATGAGACTCGAGTACATAAAAAAATTTAAACACTCACTAATGCGTTGCGTTGGCCGAATATGTGGTTGTGTCGAAATGAGCAAGACTGAAATTCACATAGCCGGCGAGTCCTCTGTTGTAAACCAACATGTAATAAATCCTTGGTACAAGATCCGAACCAAAAGCCAGCAAGAGTCCGTTGACCAGAATCGCGATTCTGTTCAAGTAGCTCATTAAGATGTTCCAAGCTCCTGGAATTGAGGAATCGGATACAATCGACTTGAGGCACGGCACTCGTATTGGGCTCGATTGAGGTGAGGTTTCTCCAACTCGATCCCCCCCCCCCCCATGCGATCGAAAATGCAACCGAAGCTGTGTTTGTCCCAGCCACGGTCGGTGACCATCTGGAGATGGTCGAATGAAGATTGCAATTGAAGTACAGTGAACCCCCGTTTTATGCGGTCCGTTTCATGCGGTTTACTTTGTGCGGATTCGTTTCATGCGGCTCGGGTTATGCGGTCCCCCGGAACATACGAAAAACGCATTATTTGAGGGTAACCCTAACCGCATCAAACGAATCCGCTCAAAGTAAACCGCAGAAAACGAACCGCATAAAACGGGGTTCACTGTACCGATATCCCTCGCCGGTTCAGCGATGGGTCTTCTGATTTTGTTCAGAAACTTGGAGCCATCTAGACGAATTTCCCAGATATTGTTCCACATGGCGAACAAGGGTGCCAAAGGAAAGGCTCCCGCGAACATGACAACGTAGCCGTACTGCATGATCATTTCAACATATTCGTAAAAGAGACCCGGGGTACATTGCTCTTGCAAAACGAATGCCTTCTCCCATCGTGGACGCGGTCCGCATCGTATCCTGTGCCCTTCGCGTTTCTGAAAAAAGTTTCATTGAGTATCACCAATCGATTCAGCTCGAGATACAATATAATTATTGCCGTAAAGGCTTACGAAGGGAACATATCGCCAGAGCTTGCATGTCAAGTGTTCTGCGATTTTCAGAAGCAGAATACCTCTATTGCGTCAATTCCAGCAATGAAAATGTCCGTTACGCTGTTTTCGTGCAAAACTCACATATTGTCTCCTGAGGAATAGGATATTGACGTATTTGATCAAATTCGGCAGCAGGTATTCGATGATATTGTTGAAAATCTACAGAAGGCATTGTAGTCATGTTACTCGAAGGAAATAATGGATTGCATGTCGTCCGCGGGGGGGAAGGGAGGCAGATTCTCGTTGTGCTCGATAAGAACCGCTTCGGCCCGATATTCACCGGTTTGAAGAACATAATGCAAGTCATCTGGACGAAGAGCTCTGGAAAGCATCCGAGTGGCCCGCATTGATCCGGCGGAGTTTTCGGGTAAGTATCTTGGTAAGAATTCGGTCTGCCGATGAATCTGTCAACACGATGCTTTCTTCTCAGATAAACTTCTTAGGCCTCGGTCCCCATCAAGCGACTCATGCTCCTGGGTTTCACAAACTCTCTCGAGTATGCGATGTCAAAGAAAACGCATATTTCGACGTACCTCCCTTGGAAGAGCGCCACGTAAACCACAGAGAAGTAATAACTCACGACCTGCACCATATAAAGTTTCGTCGTGAGTAGATGATCGAACTCAGTCCGAGTCGCGGGGTTCTCGAGTTTAGTCAGCCATTTAGCCACGTAGTAGAAGAGGACGTTGTTGAGAACCCAGATGACACAGACGCTGATCAGAGAAGTGGCTATGAGTCCCATGATTGGACTCCAGGTTTCGTGTTCTATTTTCTCTCGAACAACCGCTCGCAGCGGATACCTGTGAACCCCACCAAAAATTTCTCACAGCTTGAGGATATGTGGAGAAAACCGGAAGGCGAGAACTCGAAGTGCCCGGATCCAACTAGGAGGTGGTACCAAAATGACCCAAGACAGAGCGAAGCACTTACGCTAGATTGAGTATTTTCACGCTGACGAAAAGCACTGCGAATGCCATCGCGAAGACGAAGCCGTAAATCATGACTCGTTTCGCGAAAGTGTTGAAATTAGTCTTCTTGACCATCTCTAGAGTCGTCGTCAAATCTAGCCACTGTGAAGGAACCGGGATCATGTCATTGTCTGTGAGTCTTACTCCGGAGTTTTTCGAATCGAAATCGATTACCGTCAAGCTCAGAATCTCGACGATGAAGGGAGGCAGCTGTGGCCGTACGATTTGAGTCGAAGTTGTGGAAGTTCTGCCTCGTTTCTGCT
This sequence comes from Neoseiulus californicus, assembly GCA_028455905.1. Taxonomy (NCBI): domain Eukaryota; kingdom Metazoa; phylum Arthropoda; class Arachnida; order Mesostigmata; family Phytoseiidae; genus Neoseiulus; species Neoseiulus californicus. Next base: position 4,495,556 of record JAMQGS010000007.1, read on the forward strand.
GTTGTTGAAGCTGCGTGTCGGCGAAGCTGAAATGGGATGACATCCTAGCCACGTATCTCCTCCACGCGACTTGGAACATGAGGGCCCACAATATCACGAAAAACGTGAATGGAGCAGTGAGCCAATTGTCGGAGAGGCTTGATAGATATGCGTGTTGGCACCATTCATTCAGCCTGGTGTACTGACAATGATTGTCGCAGGGGGGACACAGCACCGTGCTTCCATCATCCCCGCAAACATCCCTCCTGGAAAGGCGATTACTTCAGTTCCACTCGATCTTAGCGTGGAACTTGGAGTACGATTCCTCAGAGTACGCATGCATCTGATATGTATTGTGCAGGAATATAGTTGAATCGACGTCCTTACACTCGGGAGTCACCGCTGCACATCAGGAGGCTGATCAGGAACACCACCATGCCGAGGATGGAGAGGGGGAACAGCATGTAGGTGTAGAAGCCGAGCCAAGCAAAATACAGCGCCATTTGGTCGCCGAAATAGTCTCTGATGTCTCCGATCGGCTGCGGCGTCGTAAATGAGAACTTCCCCCAATCGACGCTGAGTTTCCTCCTGAGATCCGATGAGCCGGTGCTCTGCAGCATTTAAACTTCATTGCATTGCTTCCACGTCAGCCCTGCAGGGGAAGTCCCGTGGCTGAGAAGTTCTGAAACCCAGGCAGGGAAAAACCAAATTCATCACCTCGTGAAGGGGGTATGCAGCGAGGAATGTGCCATCATCGAGAAGTCTCCCGATGCCTCGGTCTTTTTCCGACGCTCTTGCGAAACCGATCGCGGCATCCAACCCGTCCGTCCTGAGAGGCACCCTCTGGAGTATGGACCAAACGTGTTGAATCCGTTGTGCAGATGTGACAAGACTGTTCCCGCTTCCGGAGCGCCTACAGGGTCAAAACAGTGTCAAAATTTTGCTGCCAAGGATGCTCTTGCTCTCGGCCGCAGGCAAGATGCGAATGCCTTGTTTATCGGAAAGAATTAGAGCTCGAATGGCTTCCGATCTCGCCCAAATCACCATTCAGATGAGCGTGCATCCGAGGAGGTATGAGGCCGCGGCTCGCCCTGCAAGATTAGGTCACTGGGGCGTGGGGGAATCACCTACGAAAACCATGGATAGAATTGTCAGATCTACTCGATCTTGAGTAGGAATCGAGCCGCTGCGTCGGACTCGCAAGACGAAACAACCGAACTGATACCTAGACAATCGTGCAGATGTGCCCTACGACCTTATTTCTGGATAGTTCTTCGAGAATGTGAGGTTTTGCGCTGATGAGGTAGAACACCAGTCTCTCCTGAAATGAAGGAATTCCATGAATGGCCAACTGATATCCTATTCAGAGAAAGATTCCTTCAGGAGCAGATTCGAAGCATCGATCTGGTTGGGGGATAATTGAGGATTTTCAAGAAATTTACGCAGAGTGACATGCACATGGGTTTCCTGCTGTTCCCATCTAACTGACTAACATTGATCGACGGCTCCGCTCGGATAAGGAAGTCATCGGCCAGCGCATTGAACAGCGCATCCCTCTTCAGAGCACTCTCGGTGCCACACGACTCGTCCTGGACTACGACGAGGTCTATGCTAGAGCCTTCCAAGGCCATGAAACCGACCAGGATTACCAGCTCGGAAGAATCACGAGATGTCACAAGAGCTTCTCAGCGGTTGTGATGTTTGTTTGTGAGAAGAGCCTCCATCATATGGAGCATCTCGTAACCGTTCCGTGGAACTTCTCTCATTGGCCCGGCGCGCACTTTTTTGACTTCTCCCCAGCGCGAAAGCCGATTTTCTCTTCCTCCGGATATGTGGCCCATGGAGGGCAGCCTATTATGAGTCGTTGGAGCCATCGCGAGCTCTGTGAATTAGCTCCCGTTTTTCCCTGAAGTCCTCGAGCTGAAATTGCAGGTGGTATCTCGAGACCATGCAGGGGATGATTCTTGGAAGATTCTAGAGGTTTCTGCTGTCCTCCGTCGTAGCAGCGAACGTCATGCGCTGGCATACTCCAACAAATTCCGTGATTGGAGCTGTGCAGGAGCGAGCAGGTGCGAGCCTCATTCAGGTGCGCGAGGAACGCAAAAGATTGAGAACCATTGTAATAGTGGTCAGATCCACTTCATCATCATTATCATTCTCTCCCTCAATCGTGATACCGGCCACTACTACAGATCACTATGAACACTGAAATGTTCCATTCCGTTATACCCACCTCCGAAGAGCTCCTCCATCGGCAGCAACGCCTAGCAAACCGAGCAAGGACAGCTAGAGAGCTCCTTCGCGTTCCAGTCGAGCAACGCGACGCCGTAGACGCTCTGGTGTGCAGCGGAACAGCGTACAACGGAAGCTTTTCGGAAATCAGTGAGGCGTCGTCTCAATCAAAGCCCAATAGTTTGTGCACCAAATATATGAAACGCGAGAGGATGGATGAGTCATGTACACAAGCCCATGAAAACGATCATTCCACATGGCATTTCCCATCGTAGTTCCTCATATTCGATTCTAATATTCTGATGCCTGTTGTTTTCGATTGTTCTAGCAGGTTAGAGAGGCTAATCGAACCAGGGAACCAGCCAAGTTCAGTAGTTAGAATGATATTACAAGTCTTCCAATCCGAAGAGTGGTTTGCGGACATCTGAAACTGTGGAATCGAATGCAGAGTTTTCGCACCCTAGCACTGCGGAACTTGCGCTCCACATCTGGCTGGACAATCACGCTTCTTATTTCGCTGTCGAGTATCTCGCCTACGTCATCTCGCGCGCCGTCAAGCATGCAGATTCCCGGCTGATATAGTCGGGCTCGGCAGGATCTTGCAAGGGAAAAAACGGGTACGCTACATAAGTACTGATATTGAGTGTTCGTACGTAAGGACACGTCTGTATCATACGACTGTTCGTGCGTCGAAGTCAGGGAGACAAAGACCCCAATATGTCGACCACAAGAGGGGTAGAGAACAAATAGATTCTCAGTCTGCTCGTCAGTCGCGTGACCGCTCACCTGCGCTGACGTTACGAGGCGATATGCTGTACGGTGCGTAACTCCATATTTGTTGAGAAAGCCTTGCTTCGCCCTGACCGTTTCTTAGCCGGTTGGGACAGCTCCAGAAAGACCGAGAACGGGCCGAGGAAGCCCTTCGGCGAAATTGGACAGCGTTTCTCCAATCGCGTCTTCGTCTTTCTCTCTTGTTCAGTACTCGAAGAATGAGGCGGTTATATTCACGACGGCAATTACGCTGGTGAGCCTCTCGGAAAATTCGAATTCTCCTCAAACTTTGAAACATAGTTCCATCCTTTTAGTTAGCTAGCCCTCGGCTGTCGAGAGCTGTTCACGAAGCGGCAATCGCCCCGGGCTGCTCTTGAAAGGAGCTTGCAGAGTCGCGATCTGATGAGTCGGGAAGACGATCGAAGAGACGTTATCATAATTGCAGAGCTGAATTTGTTTGAGTTTTTGTAACACTCAACCGACAGTACCCGAATGTACCTTTATTGTTTCCGGCATGAAGCGGTTAGAGTTAGCTGATCTCAGGTTGCATATTTACGCGTATTCCTTGTGCCACGGCTGCGCTCTGCGTAACTGCATGGTATACCCTACATGACGGATACGAGCCGATCGGAACTTCCAGTATGTGCCTGCTCTCAATATTTCGCTGCAGCGCGGTCATGGTCAGCTTCGGGAGTCATATCGCGCTGACAACAGGGACCAAATGCGAGTGAATTTCACCTGGAGTGGCCATGAGTCCTTGAATCATCCTCACAGCGAACTGTTCTCACCGTTCCCGACGAGCACTCAGTTTTCAGAAGGACAGGAAAACGCTCGCATCTCTCTTCCTCCAGCTGCTCGAACATACTTTATCGCGGCGTTGATCAGGGAGGCCACTGTAAATTATGCGGCTCTGGCAAGCGTTATTGTTTGACGACTAAAAAAGCAACGATGGAAACTTTATCGTCCCAGATTTGTCTATCCAGGATCGAACAGTGGGGCGAACGGAATACATACTTCGTCTCGGAATAATGCTCAACTTGACCAAAATTGGAGAAGATTGGCGATGACAAGTGGTAGTTATTCGATCTCCTCTCTTTTGAGACTCGTGAGTCGACATTGGCGGAGTATGATGCGCCTTTTGGTACACGGCGCTTGTGCACAAGGAGAAAGCATTCCCAATTTCCGAAAGAAAACTTCAAATCACGAACGTTGATCACTCCGATTGAGTTTCCTGCATAGATGCAGACTCATGACTGGCACCGACGTCCATGGATATCATTCTCCTAGCTCTAATCCTGAAGGTCCCAGAGCCGAGGCGCTCACAGTTTTCGGACTTTCGGCCATTCTTCTGCCTACGCCATAGCAGGGGACTGGTCGAAACGACTGAAACTCTCCTGTACGAAGCAAGGTTGATTCAACTCTCATTGTTGTTTCACGGATGATCTCACAATCAGTATTAGGAGCACGGCGAGCATCAATCTCGTGAATATTGTCTGAACATCATTCTTCGAGGGTCCCAATTACAATTGAGATGCACCGAATTGAAGCCATCAGCATTTCACGGCACCTTGTGCGCGTATTATGATAATCGGGTATGATTTTTGCGAGCCTTTCCCCACTCTAGAGTTCGCTACATATGGTTTGTGTTTTCGACAAACGGATAATGGACAGAGTGGTGGAGCCAGCGTTGCTTTGTGACGTTTGGACAGGAAGACCCTTGGAGGCCATGGGACCCCGTGAAACATGAAAAACAGGGACAGGTGAGAAACAGAAAAGTATGAGTTTTGCGTATTCAACTCTGGCGATCGTCGCGCTGTGCGACAACTGATGTTTCGTTCGTCTGAATATCTTGGAGTACTTAAAGCGATAGTCACTGAGTGAGCGCGGTCCATGCGCCCATTGCAGGTGTAGCTTTAATGGAGCCTGATAGTTCCTAAGCTGGCTGGTGCAGAACACACATCTCTCAGAGGCATGACGGCGGTTAGTTGCACAAGGTGAGTTAACGGATGTAAGGGATTGAAAGGCGCCAGAAACTCCGCGGGCTCCGAGTGGGTGATTGCGTGACCGTTACACTTGAGTGATTTCTTGAACATGTTGAGTACCCGGTTTGCATTTGTACGGTGATTCGGTCGAATCCCTCATTTGGGCTCCGTCGGTGCAGGGCTGGGAAGCCGGTCTCTTCCCGGGACTCACGAGTGCCAACTTGGTCTAGCTTTAGACTTCCGATCCAAGGGAAATCATCGTCAAGTTTTCCCAGTAGAGCAAGAGAAGTCTGAAGATTTCAGAATGGCTCCATTTTTATTGGATTCTGCGTTCATAATGGAAAGTTCGGTCGCAAAATCTTAATCCAAATTGAAGGAGCCTAGAGCAATGAGACAGAGAGTTGGGACTTCATTCTGATCGACTCGGACAGTTCAGCGGTGCTCCCCAAGTCCACGGGCCAATTCAAGAACCCACGATGCGCGCATGCGCTCCGGCAGCTGGCTTCACTGGCGTCGCTTCGTGCGGACCGGAGTGTTAGCCAGTGAGCGACAGGAGTTTGCTGACTCGAGCCGTTTTCAGGCTGTTCAGTGAGTTCTGGACTGAAGTCAGGACGTGAATTGGTTGGGAATCTCGTGACAGGTAGGAGAAACGTCGTGTAGGCGAGTCGACCTCCGTAACCTCGTGCTCGGAACCGCAAAAGTGCGGAGCCAATGGGGAGAACTCGGTGTTGCGAACTGAAGTGGCTGTCAGAATGAGTGTTCCGATTTCGATGACAAACCGAGGATGATAGCGCCATCTCGACGGAGAGCTTCAAGTTCACAGATCTCTGGCCTGAGAAATCTCGATCAGTTCAAGCACTGCCGTGATCGTTCGGTAGGGACCGTGCTCAGTTCGAGGGAGACGTCACCGAGTACACTTCCTCTGATGTGAAATGGCTGATCATCGTGAAAGATCGATAGCAACTTTGGGACTTTACTCTGATGGGAGGGGTGTATATTGAGGAGGCCAGCCGTCTCGGTTATGACTCGGAGTTTAATGTCAATCGCTGGAAAACTAACAGATCCGCAAGATTCATGGCCTGAATTTATCAAAATGCGAATCAAAACTCCACGGTTCCCCTTATCGGCAAGTCTCGCCGCATTATTTGGGCCCGAGAAAAAAACGCCAAGAACCGAATCAGTCTTGGGATTCGAAAGCGACAGATGACCCAAATGGAAAGAGGTGTCTCCAGTTTTGAGCTATGATCGAATTTTGCGCTCACGAAATGCGGGAGCGCTAAGCCTTCGTCCTGTTGAGCTCGCGACAAGCTGGATAAACTTCAGCGTCATGGTGATTCGCAGTGCTACCTCTGAGACGATTCTGATACGAGATCGTTTCGAGATCATCGACATCGCAGGCAACGGAAGTTATTGGGACGACATTCTGTTTCTCCGCACAAATCATTCAAGCCTCAAGTCAAAGTCATTGTCTCCCTCATCTAAGGAGGAGCGGACGATCGTTGAACCGAAGTTGGAATAACGAGAAATTTCCTCCCCATATTTTCTCGCACTAAGAGCGAAAAGCAGTTAATAATAATCGTGAATGAACTGTACTGTGGCTCATTGAAAGCTGCACTGAAAGAATCTCCCGCGAAGGTTCCCTCTCTTAGGGGCCCCTTTTATACGACTGTTAGCCAGACACAACCATCAGGACCGCAGTGGCCAATGCTAGTCAGGCAGCGGCGATATTCGTCTCTGCAATCGTTGTGATTGTCGACAAAGTGATCGTCCATCTCGCGCCTGATTTTCGTTCGTCGGGTCGATAGTTTCGAGGAGTATTCCTTGTGTTTCCTTTGGAGCCGAACCCAAGTCCAGGTTCGAGCTGGTGCGGCTACCCAGGTACGAACATGGTTCAACGCGAAAGGACGAAGCTCCGATCGACTCGGAGTTGGAATAGTTGTGCAAGTTACTGTCGGATCTTAGTGATCTCCAAAACACGTCAAGCCGTAAGCCATCTGTGTAACTCGATCGACGAGCCGTTCGGGACGTTACGCTGGCCTCCCACAAAAGCACGCGCCACGTTTCCTGCTCGTTACACTATCCTCATGAGTGGGCATCAAAATACATGATGCGGTTTTCAATGACGTGTTCACATGGCCTACATGCAATTCAATATACTTCGCGTGATGACGCGAGTCAAAGAAAATGCAAACACAGAGGGAGCACGCTGTGGAACTCTGATGCTGGCACCTCGTCGAAGTTGTTGCTGAAAATTCATGTTCGCCGCAGCCATCGCAGTTAACCCGCCGTAGAAGTTCCGGAACTGTAGTGACTTTTCTTGTTTGAGCCGACCTTCATCGATTGCCCCGACTCGTCAAAAAAGCTCCAATCCTGATAGATTGGGAGCAAGACATATTTGGAGTCCTTTAGGCCCTCCTTGCTTTGGCGACACCCGTCTTCTTCAAAGACTGATGACCGGTACTTTCGAGCTGAACGGATGTTGAGGCTCTCTGTTTTCCAGATGCGGAGCGTCCGCTGAGAGGCTCGAGGTGTCAGGACGACGGGGTTTGACTCAGAATCAGGACACCATCTCCTCCAGGACGATGCTCGGCGTTCAACTCCTCGGTGGAAATTCAAATGGTGAGTTGAAGTCAGTAGGTTACCCTTTTCGAGTGAACGTGTCGTAATAAATACACAGCCAGTGTTTGCGGAGGGCTATCCGATCAATCAAAGGGAGACCTCGCGTGGGAATCGGAGTGTATCTGATGTTCATCAATCCAAGCTGAATGATGAGGCCTTGTTGCTCTGGTGTAGGTCTCGTATTTGCTGAACATTTTTTTTGAGCCTTTGTCGACGAGTTTTCGTTCTTGCGAGGCAATTGTGTTCACTACAATGACGTCATCGAGCAATTGCGTTTAGCTTGCTAAGGATTGCCAAGCGAACCAACAAGAGAAAAGAAAGAGGCCAGCGACGAAGGGACGCCCGAACCCTCCTCTCGCTCACAGCACAAATGAAATTTAGAAGAGACGCCGCCAATCTCTGGCTTTTCAGTCTCACATCGAGCGCTTCCAAGCAGCTGATCGAAACAACACGTGTTCACTGCGAGCAGCCTTGCATGCTTTTCAGCCTGCTGGCTCGGCCGACTGGGAGAAGCTCGTGGTGAGCACGTGGTATTCAGCGTCCGAATATTCAAACATAAACACGCGCTGGGGGGAAAGGGCACTGCCATGGAAAGAGCCGACCGGCTCTTGAACACCCATGGCTCGCTGCGTGACTTCGAATTTGCTCGTCATGAGTCAGAACAAGCCCACCACTCGCCTCCGGGCAGAGGGCTCATTGCTAGGCTGGCTCCTGCTACGACCAAAAGCGAAACGCGACCAGTGACCAAGGGATTCCGAGAGGGCCGTTTTCCCTCGCTCTTCCTCTAGACTAGACGGTCGAGCTTGGATTCCGTATCTCTCAATTTCCTTCCCATTTAATGCTCACCAATGACTCCTTATTCTTGGCTCCCACTGAACTTTGAAGTGTTTACGAGCACGGAAAAATCTTTCGAAACGCACTGTCATCCTTCCATCTGATTGTGATACCCCGCGGAAGAATATGATTACCTGTTTCCCGAGTTTCCAGGCCGTGAAATGTTTTGTCAGAGGGCTTCTCATTGACTTCCTCCTTCCAATTGATTCGATTCAGCGAGGATGAAACGGAACTGCTCATTCAGAACATTTGTAATTCAGTTCTGCCATCAATTTCATTCCGCCTTGCAGAATCCGAATTCTTTCCCATTTCGACTGAACATATTATCCATCCAGTCCTGTCATCAAGTCGGCGTAAAGTCGCCGTCCTCGAACGAGCCCAAACTTTGATGCAGCTTCTCGCTGTACACACAGCTGCGACATCCGGTTCCCGCGGAGCAAGAATTTGTCCGCGTTCTCACGATGGATTATCAGCCTAGACTGGACAGAAGCGAACTATGATGGGAAAAATTTGCGGAAAATTCGACTCGAAATGGCCCTCTTTCCCTCAAGCGAGTGTGGCTTTGTACAATGAGCAATCACAAGAGTCGCATCCCATCTCAAAGGTCATTTTGTTTCAACTGTTCTCGTTTCGGCCGTCCAAAACTTCAAGATCGAGGCCGTCCAATAACTTATTCTAAGTTGGTCATCGTTTTGCGGACACGAATGGCGATGACGGCCTCCTATTGAGTCCCCAACGACCTTGGAGTATTTCTTTTAGATAAGACTGCGAGAATGTAGAAATATCAAATTCATAATGGTCATGCTCCTCAATTTCAGTTCTAGATTCCTCGGTGCTGGGCAGCCGCTTGCCACCTGACGATGACGATGATGAGTCCATGGACTCCGAGAAGGCCCTCGAACTCATCAGGTGAGAATCATGGAGTCCCTTCAGGATTCAGTCAAACAAGTTGGCTATCTAAATCGTTCCGGAAGTTTACATGCCCTGATGGTTCGATTCATCTGATGGAACTCCGATTTCAGATGCGCCATCGAAAGTGACTCGGACGTCGACTCGGAAGATCTTGAATGGTCAACAAGTCCTTCTAGAAGAGACGGTCCCGACGGAAACTCCCATCACACCCCTGAAGGTAACAGAAGTCAAAAGCGAATGGGCTACGTAGTGAGAACTTCTCCCCGATTGCTCCATCACATGGCAAACGATGAAAATTCTTTCTCGTCATACCATAGATAAATCCTCGACTCGACAAGAAGGAAGAGATTCTCCCGAACGCAAGAAGAGGCCGGACGATGAGGTCGTGGTCAAACGTGAACTGAAGGTCAGTATTTCGAAACGGCACATCATCTATCATCAAGCAAAACCATCGATAGCCCCTCTGTTCGCGCTGGTAATTTCAGGGGAGTAGTCAAAGTTTGACTTCGTATGAAAATTTTTCGTATACAGAGTTCCGATTGGGTTCCCGAAACTGGAAGCTGTACTCTGTCAGTATGATAGTTCCGCGAGTTGAGCTGGAACATGCTTGATGACACCTCTGTCGCCATTCCAAGACGAATTGATCTTCGTGACCGCGAGCGAAGGCGGTATCCTAAATCCGTTTCCCATAGAATCAACGCAATGGCGTTCGACAGTCATCTCAATCTCTCTTATTCGAATGATTCCTCCCTCCGCCTTCCGGATTCCGGCGAAACACGTGATAACCCTCCATTGTAATGGTGTTGTCCAGTTCGATGGGAAAAATTAACGGCAGAGTCCAATCACCGATTATCAAACTGACTAGGAGTGTCCAGCAACGCACTTAGAGATCCAGACAAGTGGGGCCTGAAGTGACCTTTTTGCATATCTGAACGTGGTAATCTGGTGAATAGAGCGTAGATTCCTAAACTCCGCGTTGACCTTCCAACAGCTATTCATTGCGTTGTTGTCGCTCGACGATTTCGCCAGTTTCTCACTTCTGCCTCAGCCTCGAGCTTTTTTCGCAAACTCGTGGATTCGAGTTCGAGGAGTGAACTGCCGCTTTTCGGTTTTGACTGTGAGCAGGAGCTGATATACACGGCAAGGATTCCCGTGCCCTACCTCCACGTGTCTCACCGGCTTAGTGTGCCTCCAGAACAAATCCTGCATTTCTCTGGATTGAATCACTCCCGGCAAAGTGAGCCATCAGTGTTGATGATGAATTTAGAAGAAAGTGATGTGCTCAAGTGGTGAAGGATGAATAGTGCATTCGCGAGGCCGGATAAGTCCAAGAAAAACGTAATTAATTTCAAACCCTCGTTGTTTCTCGCTGCTTCGATAATTTTCCGCATCTCCGACCGCGAACCGACGACACATGAGAGTGAACCGACTAGGATGTTGCAGCCGAACCTGGATTCAGTCGCAATTTACAAAATGAGACACTAATATGATTCCGAGCAGACTGCGCAAAAAGCAGCACGGCTCTAGGAATCGGGCGAGGTGGAAATCCCCGTCAAGGAAGTGGTTTCGTCCCACGTGCCCCGAGCTCATTGATTTCAACTTCATGTATTCGCGTTACAGAGGGAGGAGCTCGAGGTGAAAGTCGAGCCGATCCAAGAGAGCGAACCGATAGTCCGTCGCAGGGATGAATATCCACCGAACCTAGCAGAATTTTCGCGAATGGTGGCAGAAAACGAGTTCAACGCAGCAGCAGCAGCAGCTGCCGCGGACAGTCGTGAGTACTTAGCAGGGTGGGCTCACTGGCAGATGTTTCAGAATGTTCATATTCATCGTTCATCCGAGTCGACTTGAATATACGGTGGCCTAGCACTCCCGACCAGATAACGCTCACTTTCTAACAACGACATATATATTGGTATACTTTCAGTGAGCGGTATGAACACGCTTGATTTTCGTCGTTTCGCTATGCTCGGCATACCCAATCACCTTCTCTTGGAGTCGGCGGCAGCGAACATTCATCAATCACTCGTGCACGGCTTACATCATGGGCCTCTGGTTGGTTTTGTTCCGAGTGATCCAAGTCTGAGATTTTCCACCCGAAGACGTTTTCTGCAACTTCGCCGCACTCGAACAAATATCGAGACATCTTTCCTCACGCTCGGGATATTCCAGGTGTCCCCGATGATGGACCAGAGGATGTCGCCGGCCGCGATGGCGAAGAGTTTTGGACGACTCCCGCTATCCCTGGGTGGAGGAGGTGGCGGTGGAGCTGAGAAGCATCGCTCCGTTCTCTCAGGCCTTCCCACGTTCCCTCCGATGGACAAAGAGTCGGAACCGACGCCTAGAAAGCGAAGGCTCGGTGGCGCCTCGACAGTCAATCAGCTCATAGACGATAACGGTAAAGCCCTTTCGAGATTTGTTGGAGGACCTCCCTCATTCGATGCTATTGAGCACTTATCAATCGGTCTTTTCGGTCGGCGGTACAACCTTCTTCGTTCTGACGGAATGTCTTGATGTTTTCTTGCAGCGAAAGGCGCGGCGGCAACGGGCCCGGCCGAAGAAATAACCGATCTCGAAGAGTTGGAACAATTCGCTAAAACATTCAAGCAGAAAAGAATCAAACTCGGCTTCACTCAAGGCGACGTAGGACTCGCCATGGGCAAGCTCTACGGGAACGACTTTTCCCAAGTAAGGATGCTGGCTTGTGCATGAACTTGGACACTTGTCCTGGGGCGACAGGAATCCCTTGGATAGCATAGATGCGTACTGACCAATCACTCTCGAATTTCAGACAACGATCTCGCGCTTCGAGGCACTGAATCTCTCATTCAAGAACATGTGCAAGCTCAAACCGTTGCTGCAACGGTGGCTACAAGACGCCCACGCTTCTCTGGGCCCTCAGCCCGGGGCATCTCATGCCGCTGGTGGAGCATCTAGTGAAGCGGTCCCTCAGGCGGCTCAACAGACACAACCTTCAAACCACGGCGGCCATGCTCACAGCCTGCAGCATAGAGTCGGCACGTTCGACAGAGGACCGCTAGCGGTTCCGTCATCGCCAGCGACTCCTTTAGCATCGGCGGGCATTGGCGCCGTAGGACATGTAGGCAGTAGGTTGAGGTTTTGGGGGATTTCGGGGTTTTTGGGGAATCAGCGCAAAATTCGCAGTCACTGAATCACTCACGAAGCTTCCCAGCGTGATGGTGAAGCCACGTTCTTGAACAAGATTATAAAACTTCATTTTCTGTGTTTCCAGACAGCAATCCCGGTGGTAACAATGTGGGAGGAAACCCAAGTGGTAAACAGTCGCTTCAGGCAACTGGAGCCATGGCTTCAGCAGGTGTTCCCCTCTCGTCCGCTATCCTCCAAGCCGAGTCGATTTGCCGGCGCCGTAAAAAGCGAACCAGCATCGAGTCCGCAGTGAGGGTGGCTCTAGAGAGAGCATTTCTGCTTAACTCAAAACCGACGTCCGAGGAAATTGCCGCATTGGCCGATAGACTCGCTATGGAGAAAGAGGTGGTTCGCGTGTGGTTCTGCAATCGTCGTCAGAAGGAGAAACGCATCAATCCGTCTCTAGCCCTCCAGGGTGGGCCTTCGTCACCTCCCGCCAACGTGGCCAAAACACCCCAACAGCACCCTCAGCAACTTCAACAGGGTGAGTGCTCGATTCATGACTTGGATCATGCTCCATTATGATTTTTTACCGGTGACTGCGGCTGCGCTTCTGATTCATCCTGCAGCTCAGCATTTCGAGCGAGAATGTACATGGAATACGCTGTCGCAATCGTTCATTGTCTCAAACTCAGATTTCTGTCACTTGCAGGCCTGTGCATGTCCGATCCTTCGGTTCTGGAGAGACACGGGGGTTCTTTCAGTTTGCATTCTACCAGCGGACTCGGCGGCGACGACAGCGACAGTGACCACTCTGACCTGAATGGTGGCATGCCTTTGGACTGAACTTTTGTTGCTGCTCCTGTTGTTGTTGCCGATGCTTCGGCTGCCCCTTCAGCAGCTGTCGCTTGGAACGTTCGTATCGCACTGAGGAAGATCCAGTGAAGAGATCAGAGGAAAAACTAGTTCCGATAGTCGAGCGCATTGAGAGAATTCCCGTTCAACGCCCTGTAATCACTATTCAAGGCACAGGAACGCACACATCCGACATGAAGAGGAACTTCTTGTTGTTCCGCCTTTGAGCTCATCTACGATTCGAAAACCTATCTAGCCAAAGATGCGATATGATTTGCATTTTCACTGTGCTCCCACCCAAGTCGCCTTTCCTGACTCCGAAATTCAGATTCCAACTCCGCTACATTCGAAACGGTGGACTCCAAGCTGGACTTAGGGAGCTAAGCTTCTCTCACGATTAGAGGATCCGAAATACTACCGACTCCAAGGGAGCTCGAAGACCACCTCCAGTATCATGAACAGAAGCCAAATAGAATACCAAGAGTCGAAAACGAGAAGAAAAATTGAATGATGGAGTTCAAAGCTATAATATATACGTTCATCGGGACTTGCCTTCCTTTGTTTCGATGTTACATCATTCTCCATTGGTCATGCCGTCGCTGAGGAGCCGGTCTCCCTGATCAGGAGCCGCAGCTTGGATCGGGAATCATTCGTGGAGATGAATATGTTTTTTAACGGAACGAATCGGAATCTGCTTCTTGAACATTATTCTTCTTTTCATCTGTCTCATCGTTCGGAATCACCCTAAAGATAAATCACACGACCAGACAGGAAAGGCAAGCGAATATGTTCACGATATATCTCGCCACACCATAGCAATAGAATGCAATTTTCCACTAGATATCAATTCAATATTGTGCAGCTGGAGCTAGAAGAAGCTTAGTAATCTCGATGTTTATGCGAAAATCGCCTCATACGCGCAGTCCTGGATCCTTTTCTGATAGCATGGCTTGACATATGCATGTATTCCATGGAAATTTTTTCTCGAAGGAATGATGATCCGGATTCTTTCGAGACAGATCTCAAACGAATTGCCTTCGATGGCGGCTCTCGAATCATCGTAGGAAGTGAAGGCGTCCGTCTGTTGAGATCATGATATCAGACCGGAAACAGTGACTCTACTCTCGCGAAAGGCGCTCAGCGGGCTGTGAACCAAGTGAACGAGTACATTTCATTGTGTCCCCTATAATATGATCACCAACATATGAATACATGAACACAGTATACAATAAAGTGAACGGACACGTGGTGCATTGAGGAATCTATTTTCATTCCAATGTCAATTGAGAGGGGACCAGATCCGAGATTCCTCCCGCAGTTGTGCCCGATGGAGGAGGCTCTTAGAGAGTGTATTCCGGGTCGGGTGAAGTTCCGTTCACCTCGCTCGAGATGGCTGAGATCACAGATCACGACACTTGTGTCCATGGTCATGCTGAGCAAGGAAAGGAAAAAACCCCAACCCGAAAAAACCCGTGTTGGAAAAAAAAAAAAAAACCCCCTCCAAAAAAACCAAAAAAAAAAAATTAAAAATTCCAAAAAAAAAAAAAAAAAAAAAAAAAAAAAAAAAAAAAAAAAAAAATTAAAAAAAAAAAAAAAAAAAAAAAAAAAAAAAAAAACCCCCCAACCCCCCCCCCCCACAAAAAAAAAACCCCACCCCCCCCCCCCCCCCCCCCCCCCCCCCCCCCCCCCCCCCCCCCCTCAGGAACCTTCCGGTCCCCCCCCCCCCCCCCCCCCCCCCCTTCCCCACCCCCCCCTGCATGAAATGATTGAATTGGAAGATGGGCAATCTGGTTGCCTTAGTTTGGTCTGGATCCCAACTGATCCAGTTCCATCCAGTTTTTATCCCGAGTCGGAATCCGAGGAGTCCAAACCATACCCGACGCTAGAATCCAGCTATCAGAGCAAAAGACTCTACGTTCTTCGGAGCATATATGTATTGTGGAACAACGCATCCGACGAAAGAATTGGCGGCGCGCAGATGTGCAACAATGGAAATCATTTGCCTAAAAGAATACATAAGTTGAAACAGCTGAAAGCAACGCTCCTCTCAGCTACATTCAGCGTCCTCTTATAGTGTTCAGTGCAGCGACTGAGAGGTCCGCGAGCCGGCATATGAGCCCATACCGATAACCTGCAAACTGAAATCATAGGAATTCACCATCATATGGCGCTGAGAATGCGGAAAGGTACCTCCGACTCGTTTTCCAGTGGAAACAGCATGTAGTCTTCTAGAAACCATTCCTTGCCCGGGATGCTATTACTATAGCTCGAATGGCCAGGGAGGAACAGGTTGTGGAAATGTCGTGCGATATGCGCTCTTTTAGTTGTGGTCATCACTGACGTCAATCCTAGCTCTGAACATGAATCGAGGGTCTCGTGACCGAACTCTTTCAGTCGGAAAGCGTGGGCATGGGGCTCATGTACCGGAAAGATTATAATCGAGTCAGCCTTGTTCGATTCTATCGAGTCTGATCAGGACCGAGGTCTTGCATTCATTGCATGGAGTAATCCTGGCTCGCAATCAGTTTACTGAAGAGGGCGCGAGTATACTCAACTATCATACCGAATTATTTTTCCGGAATTTTTGGGAATCCGGGAGATCCTGCGCGTGCATCGTGGAAATTTCGTTCCAAGACTTCGACCTAGCGCCTGAAACTTCCCTGTTAAGAGGATATCATTTTCCTGCTGCGGAGCTTCGAGATGATCGTCATCTGACACGTCCGCGACGATCTGGGAAAACCAACTATTGAGACTCATCGCCTGTGCTATGTTGTCGCGTAAGTCGACCAACATGGGGTGAAGCAACTGGCGATACGTTCTCCAGCGGCGCAAGCGATGCTAGTATCAAAGAGGCGGTAGAACAAGATAGAGTAACGTAGTGTCTCACCGTCGGCATTCACGGTGGATGCTGCATCCGGTAGGGCTGAGTTGTACCAATCTTCTCATTCTACATCCCATCCGAGCAGAAGCTGGGTTTTTGGGAGAGTTGCGAAACCTAGCGGAACGCTGCACCAACTGGCGCAGATGAACCCGAGCCTGCTGTTCATCGCTCGCGATGCTTGCCATGGCCAGTCAGTCCTCACCCTTCTAGGATATCAGATATTTGGAAGTCACCCGAATCGCACGGTATCCGGCGAGTCAAATGCCCGTTATTTTGGAGTTTTGCACTAGCAGGAAGCCGCTTCGGAAGCCGAAACCAACAACCCCCCCCCCCGGCTAACTGCTCAACGGTGGAGTCTCGGTGCTCAGACGAACTGATTGACCTGTACACCAGCATTTTAACTTGTCAATGGCTCAATACTCAGCATTCCACCTGGGTTTCGCGCGAAAATTTCCCCCTCAACTCCCAGAAACAGAGGCCCATAGAGTTAAAGCTCACGCGTGGCCTTCTTGATGAACTTACTCGCCATCGTCCATCAAAAGCTCTTGAAGAACAACCTAATTTAGGATGGTGCGGTGGGTCATCAGTCTAGTCGGCTGACGGATGGGACATCTGCCTTATTCGATCGCAACTCGCAAGAATTTCAGCAAGACAAGAATATTGTTGAAACTCCCATGACCGATCTGGTAGCTTGAAAAGCTAGAAAATCGGTGCATGAGTAGTGCGGTTGTAAGTTCTGGAAATCAGACTTATTGTCAGATCTCGGAGTTTGGTCTGTACCCCGAGATCCCGCATTGCTGAGGAACACGAAGCTGAAGCCGGCTGTAAATAACAGCTAGGCTGACATCAGGTAAGAACAAGGATAACCAATCGAAAGCTTCTTTTCCAGCCATGCCTCGAGCGACACGACTCTTCGCCCAGATGTACTATCGCCCACTGTCCCCCGCGTCCACAGAACTCGTCGACCGGATGTCCTGTCGCCCCATTGTCCCGTCCCAGAAGAATCTGGCGCCAGGATGCAATGTACACGATGTTCCCTAATAGGATGAAATCAGCCCTCTCCAGAGGATGAGAGCACATCAAATCATCCGCAACAATTGTGTTGCACTCGGAGCCAAGCTCGAAGCTATATTCGATTCGACCTGTGTTCGTCTTCCAAGCTCACAGTTCTTCCTGAGAATCATGGAAAAAATTGTCATATATCGACTGCCTGAGTAGCTTTCGAACACATCGTGATACTGATCTTCCTATTTCGGAAATTCTGAATAAGATTCTCCAGCTTGCATTTCTGACTTTCAATCTCAAAACCGCATCGATCATACTCTCCCGCGAATGACATCGATATTGCACTCCTTATATACGCAGCAGCGTCTCTTGTGGCTGAGATGTTAAAACCCAACATGTGCTCCAAGCTGGTTCTCGATCCGAATCCATTGTTCAGCCTGTCTCGAGTGGCTCAAGCTTGAATACGTCCAAACGTCATGAAAGCCGTCCTGAGAAACGCCTTCAAAGCTGCGACAGCGGGAACGGGCCGCGAACATCGATACAAAGCTCGTGATCAACCCTTCGGCACCGGTGGAGCTTTCAGATGAAATGTTGACCGCTGGTCACAGCGAAGGAATCGAACGCCCGGTCCATGAACTGTCGTATGTTTGATTTCGAGGGAACCGCAACGGCGGATCTGTGATGCGCAAGGAGTATTCGTGACCAGTGTACGCTTCCTTGTACTTCAGCCTGGATGGAGTAGTTAAGCATGGACGAATTTTCTTCATTGCAGGATCGTGTTAGCGGGAGCATCTCTCAAACCCTGGTGGGATTTCGAACCATGCGTGAGGAAAATGACGATACAAAAAAGTTCAGGGGAGGCGTCCTTCACCGTCATGCCGCTGCCGGCATGGATGGGGAGAACATCGAGAGCGATGCCAAAGGCACCGATAGCTTGAGATCATGGTTCGTGTGTGCAGTATGCACGATCTTATTCTGTGGTGGCTCAGTCGGTTTCCGATCCTCGGGTGTGATCCTTCCCTCAATCGCTGAAGAGTTCGGCGTCCCGATGGGTCAAGCCGTTTGGCCAATCACGATGCAAAACCTCTGCATAAGCTTCGTCCGTGAGTTTCAATCCATTTGTCAGTTATAAATAGTGTCGCTCGATCGCTGGTCAACGTTTCAAGGCGCCTCCATTCCTGCTCTGTGGAAAACAGGCCGTCAAACACGGAACCAGCTAGCAAGCAGGAAAGAACAGAACGCCAAACAGAGAGTTGCAGTTTACTGTTCGTCGCCAGACGTCGGAGAACGCTTTACTTGAGCGTGAGTGAATGACTTGTGGTGACTCAAAATTGTATTCGTTAGATCCTGGATCAAAACACCGAATCCGATGTGACATGTGACCAACGACTCCATCAAACCGTGATTTCAAACAATATAATCACGTTGACCATGTAGACCTCGCTTCGTAGGATTGAATCGACCCGCTCCCGAAAGGACCATCCAGGACAGTAGCGTAGCTAGCCCTAGATTTTCACGAAGCTCGACTTCCGATAACTTGAGAGAGACTTGAGACAAGGGTGCTACCTCCCGAAAAAATTCCAACCTGTTTTTCTCCCGACATTTTCCTTCCGGTCCGCCTCTCCCGGAGCCGATTTTTGGCTACGCCTCTGCTTCCGACCGAATTGTCGTCAATTTTGTGGAAGACCTATCGGCCAAGATTTCTAACGTCCTACCACATTTCTTCCCACGGATGTCCGAGATTCTACGAAGCTAGCTTCGTAGATATTCAGAAATGCGAAGCTTTAGCTGATAAAGCTTCGTTCTAGCTACGCCACTGATCCTGGGCGCTCTAGTTCCACGTATCTTGGAGCAAGAACAACATAATCAATTTTCGATGAAGGTTCCCCGAGGACTCGATTCTCGACGGTTGGGTGAGGGACCGATTGCCGGTACATTCACGAATTTTCGGGAACCATCCTCCGACCCTTCTTTCTCTGCGCCAAACTTCGGGACATTCTCATATGACGAGTACAGCTAGATCGGAAGACCCTCAAATGCACCCTCAGATGGAATTACCTCCGTCGAGCTTCACGCCGAAAAAACTCACCGGAACCCGTGCCACGTTCGAAACTTAGACTCGCAAGTCCTCCGCACGAACAGTTTCTATGGCTCTCACATCTTGGGCCTGAATTTTCCCAGTACGGGCATTACCAGAGGTTTAAACGAACGACTCACTCCCTGCTGAAAGCTTCCTCTGTTCAACGTTTCCAGCGTCTGGTCTCTTCCGACATGGACCACCGCCCACCAAGGCTCCGTGTCATAGTACAAAGATGAGCGTTTAAATTTCTTGCAGAAATCGTAGCCGCTCCAGTCGCACAGAAGTGTCCCCTGAGATTGATCACGTTCGCGGGGGCGCTGATGGCCGGTCTGGGTTTTGCCATGGCTGCCCTCGTGCCCAACCTAGGCTTGATGACGATCCTTTTCGGTGCCGTGCACGGCTCCGGGATGGCGCTGCTTCTCGTTGCATGCAATACGCTGCTGACACAATACTTCGATCGATACCGAGGACTGGCTTTTGGGATTGCGCATTCGTCTTCACCATTGGCTTCGATGTTGTTCCCACCACTGATAACCATCGTGAAGAACCGTCATGGATTCAGACAGGCCATGATGACCGTCGGCATCATGTTGCTGTCGGTATCTCCACTAGCTCTACTGGTGGACGATGCTCCATGGGCCAAGAAGAGGTCATCTTCAACAGGTAGAGTGAGGGATTCGAAAACTTCACTTACTAAAAAACCCTGTCGCTTGGACTCAATCTGACAAAGCCACGTTGAACTTGAGAACTATTCTTACGTCAGATTCTGCTTTCGCATGGAGCATATTCCGTGAGCCGATGTTCTACATCTTGTTGGTCCCGAACCTCGTCCTTCAGTGGAGTTTTGATACGTACTTAGCAACTGTGGTGGATTACGGTGTTCAGAGAGGACTCTCTGTCAACGATGTCCTCCTTGTCCTCGCTTGTTTTTCCATCGCCGACTTCATAGGTTGGTTGTTGAACTTAAGCAAAACACATTTCTCGCTTGTGTGAACTCCTCAGAAGATGGTAGCATAACTTCGACCTGATTCGCATTTAATTTCTCCAGGCAGAATCTCATTGCCCGCTCTGGCCGACGCTGGTCTCTTCGGAAGGGACACACTACTCACGCTCTGCTATTTTTTATCCTGCGCCTATTTGATACTAACCTGCGCGGCCTCAACCTTATGGCATTTCTTAGTAACCGTCAGCATTTTCGGAGGCTTCTTCGGACTGTCCAGCTCGTACGTTTTCGGTATGGTCGCGACTTATATCGGGTCAGGGAGATTGCCCTTCACTTTCGGCATGATGGGAGCGATTGGGGGATCTGTTTTCCTCGTGACGCCGCCGGCACTCGGTGAGTTTTCGGGATGAAGAAGGAAGATCCAAATATTCATTGCTTCGGGGGGGAGATCCCATCCAGTCGAAGGGGTGAAGCTCCGTTTGGAATGATAGAGACTCAACGATTCCCATTCTCACAGGTTTCTTCAAAGATCACTTGAATGACTATCGTCTGATGTATCTCGTGTGCACGTCCCTACTCTTCGTCACATCTCTCCCGCTGGTTGGTGTCGTCTATCGGCGCAAGATCGGGCGTTCATTGGAAGTGCCCGAGTAAGATTCAAGATCGACATAGTACCCATCGGGAGGAAGAGGTACTCGAAACACCGCAGAGATGGTTTACAGCGTAGGATACCGGGGTCAATCGATCCCGCACAGGGAACAGGACAGCCGCAAGGTTTTCCAACCGAGCTACATGCTGGGTTTCAGGATGTGCAAAAACAGTTGGCGCTGAATCGCGGCATCCAAACACATCATCGTCAGTACCTATCAGCGACTTCGAGAATATTCGACGGCTCATAACATGGGGGAATGGAATTCAAGAACGACAATAAACCAGCTCAATGGCAGAAAATCAGTACGGAGAAGTTTCCACCGTTCTTAGACCATAAACATGCCTTGGACTCTGCGAGGTAGCCGAATGGGTATGCTCTGACAATCGTGCTCAGCATGAGAGAGATGAATCTAGTGTGGAGAGTTATCATAGCTACTATGATCGTGGCTGCTAAGCGGCTGGAACCTATGGTCAGATTCAGCTCGACGCGGATTTTCTTCGTACAGTTTCCGACAGCCCGTCTTAGGCGACACGAGGCCTGTCACATGGAACACTTCTCTGTCATCTGCTATCAAATATCGTCTGTCCGTCCGTATTAACGAACTCTGTTTCACCTTCGACCTATCAGCTTTCCCGACGTTACGTGTACGACCTTCTGTTATGGGTAGAAGTGAGATACCGCGCCGACTGTGACTTCCTCATAAACACAATTGACGAATCAGTACTTGGGCCAATCAAAACTCCATGAGTCGACTGCCTAACAAATGCCCCGCTTTCAAATCCCTGGCTTGCGAACTTATATACACCATCCTAGTTACTAGGATCGAGTCGACAAGTTTCCATATTCAACTTCACAAATCGCTTGCGTCTCCCCGACTGATTCGTCCCTCGTAAAGATGGCTCCCCTATGGAGCCGATGACACACGGCTGCTGGGAAACTCGCAGGGTAGTTCCGCCGCATGATCCAGGCAAGATGCCCAAGTTCACCATTCCAAGACAGATGCTGCCTCGCCATGATGAGGAATGTTATGGGTATTACCGTGGTCCACTGCGCTCTGAACAGGGAGACTCAAGGTGTGAACAGCCGCTCGGCTATCTCACGTTATTCCCCGCGACTGTCCAGAAGGCTAATAAACAGAGATAGCGAGCAAGCAGGGATTCCCCTCTTACATTTCCATCATAGACACCAGCAGTTCAGAGCTAAAAAAGAACAGGTTTGAATGAACGGATTCGTTCATGGCGGTGTTGTCAAGAGAGCGACCGGTCCGCTTTTCCCATTGAAAACTCACATACTTTGCTGTTTGACGTAAGCGATCCCTCGAAAAATAAAACAAAAACAAGTACGATTTGGCCGTGGGAATGGATGAATGAATGCTCCGCCCATAACCCTTTGGTCCTGTAGCAATAATGAACAAAGTTCCCTGGGAATCGTCTCACTCAAAACGAGAATTATCTTTCTCGAACTGATCCCACAATCGAATCCTCTGTTTTTTCAGATTTCGCAGGCATGAATGACAGAGGGCGGGAGAGCGCTACATTCGAGAGCCGAAACCACTGCGTAACGAGTTTCTCGTACCAGGACAGAAATGGTTGCAGAAAGAGTGGAAGCATACATATTCTCGAGCGGCCTCGCAACCGCCACCGGACTAGGCGCCCTGCTCAAGGTGCAACGGTTCGGAACTGTCCCTATGTCAGCTGAGGGCTCCTGGGGAGTGACCAAACTCGTTAAATCTGAGCCTGATTTTCCGCACTCAGACTGAACCTTCGGACTCGTTGACAAATCGAGCCGTGTTCGACACTATCTTCATGGGAACTGAACTTCCGGCTCGTACAATGGGCTGAGGGATTCATGAGAACGAAATCTAGATTTCAGACGATAGAAGCTTCAGGACAATCGGGTTAACCATGTGGGTACGTGTGCGTGCGTAGAGACTTATTCCCGGTGAGTTGCACATGATCATTATCACCGGAGTCCCGGTCCCCTTACTGGTCGAGCTCGCGAATACACACATCATGCAAGCCCAACGTCATTTCAACTCACCTGACTCTCTCTTCGACCGCTCCTGAGAGGAAGTGGTTCAACAACATGTGTGTATTCAGCCAGATAGTGTCAAGTTACGCTACCTAGAGTAGCACAGACGGCCCCAGGAGTCGGACGTACGCTAGGAAACAGGGCAAGGTGCTCACTGAAAGAGTTTTATAGCTAGAAAAGGTTCCGGCTCTCTCGTTATTGAAGCGTTGAATCGGATCGATAACTCGTCGAGTTTGGTTCTGTGAGTGAACATCTTCTGTGCTCCCGAGAAAGCTAGCGCTCTGTGACGCGGAATCAAGGCTCAAGAGTCAAACGGCACTCCAGCCGACTCCAGGTTGGATCCGTCTTTCATACTGAGTTCCCCAATGTTCAATATATTCTCAACGTTATTTTTTTGCCAAATCGACTTCCATGAGCTCCGTCATTGGGATATCAAAACTTACCGAGCCCACAATGAGGGGATCAAGAACCTTCAGTGCCCAGATGCACCACTCCAGAGCTGGAGTGTTATTTGCTTCCCTACGGCCTTGAGGACAGAAGCTCAGTGTCAAGAGAACATCCCATCTTACAGGGGGAATCGACCGGAAGCGTCTCCCAGGTGATGACTCAACCTATAAAGACGGGAACGAGTGGTCCGAACGATCTCGAAAGTGGTCTCGTTGACCAACAGCTTGCGGCCAAGCGTAAGAGGGAAAAGGCCGAAAATGAGATAACGAAGACCGATAGCTCGAAATCATGGATCGTGTGCGCAGTCTGTATGATCCTGTTCTGTGGTGGATCGCTCGGATCCAGATCATCGAATTCAGTCCTTCTATCGATCGCCGAGGAACTAGGCATCCCGAAAGGTCAGGCCGAATGGCCGATCTCCATCCAAAACCTCTGCGCCATCATCGTTCGTGAGTTGAAACTTTGAAATTCAGGGATTGAAATTATGATCTGTTGCTCGGCTTTTCTGTCCAGTCCTCATGTAGCACAGGTCGGAGTTCCTCCGTCAGACATTGAAGTACGTATTCCGTACGCTCCACACTTCTACCCCTAAGGATCTCAAGTACCTCCGCAAAAATAAGATCAGGCGGTGGCTCCGCACCTCACGTGACGCTGACAAAGCTTTATCGACATGTTGATTGGATTGATTTAACGGTGTTTAAAGGAAACACTATCTCCCTACTCAACACATCACACATTTATATGAAAATGGAGTGTTGGAACAGAGCGAATCCCGACCGGTATCATGAGTCATACTTCCTGGAAGGCATGGGCTTAAAGTCACCATGCCTTGAGGTCTCGAGAAGAAGGGGCAGCAACGAAACTTGCGCAAGATTGCGATGAGGATTCTGGCGGAGGAGCTCCAGACTTGTGCCACAGAAGTGATCACTGATGAAGAAATTGAGCGCTCAATAAGCTGTTGTACGAGTCGAGGGGACGATTATTGGTCCTTCGATTAAGGACGGGAGCTTACTGTCTGTTCCAGATGTCTTAGCGGGTCCAATGGCTCAGAAGTTTCCGTTGAAACCGATGGCCTTCACCGGAGCAACGATGACCGGCTTGAGTTTTGTATTGGGTGCTGTGGCGCCCAATCTAAGCCTGATGAGTCTGCTGTTCGGTGCTGTTCATGGTTCGGGATTGGCACTGCTGCTGGTATCATGCAATTGCCTACTGACGCAGTACTTCGACCGATACCGAGGATTGGCGTTTGGTATGACTCATTCGTCGTCAACTTTGGCTTCGATGATGTTCCCGCCCCTGATTACAGTGATTGGAAATGAATATGGGTTCAGCTACGCCATGCTGTCCGTCGGTATCATTCTCCTGAGTGCGGTCCCTCTAGCCCTGCTGATAGATGACTCATCATGGACACCCAAGATGTCAAGCCAAAAAGGTTTCTTCCCCTGCGTCATAAGTTGGAGACTGTCATGTGTCAACCTCACGGAATTTCGGAACCCCTGATCCACCCTCATACCTCGCGAGTTCCTCACGCGATTTATTCTACTTTTCAAGAATCACGAAACGTGCCTGCCTTCGCTTGGAGTGTATTCCGTGAGCCAATGTTCTTCGTTCTCCTGATCCCAAACGTTGCCTCCAAATTATGTTTTGATACATTCTTGGCGACCATCGAAGATTACGGTGCCGTGAAGGGCATATCACAGGAAGAAATCCTCCTTGTCATCGATTGCTTTTCAATCGCTGATGTCACAGGTTCGTAATTCGATCATTGGCGATGATTCAAACTCGATTTTGATAGCGAATGTCCGTAGAGCTTGTCTGTTCGATGCTGACCTATCCAAGTTTTCGTCTTCAGGCAGAATTCTGATCCCAGCCGTGGCTGATGTTGGTTGGGTCGGTCGTGACATACTCCTCATGGTCTGCTACCTTTTATCCTGCGTCTTCCTCTTGCTGATATGCGCCTGCTCCAGCTCATGGCATTTCTTCGCAACCGTCATCATTCTTGGGGGCTTCTTCGGTCTTTCTGGCTCGTACGTGTTCGGCATGGTCGCTCGTTACATTGGATATGACAGAATGCCTTTCACATTTGGAATGATGGGCGCGATCGGAGCAGTGGTGTTCCTCTTCACACCGTGGATTGTCGGTAAGGCTCATGGTGTTTTCAACTTGCGAATATATGAAACCGTCGACTTCCATCTGAATTCACAACCGTTGACCAATACTCTCCCTGTAGGTTTCTTCAGAGATTACTTGGGCGACTATCGCTTGATGTATCTTCTGTGTGCCGCCCTCCTCTTCGTGACATCTCTACCGTTGCTGGGTGTGATATATCGTCGCAAGATTGGGCCCTCTCTCCAAATTCTCGAAAGAAACCCCACGGCTGATCGAATCATCCGTCCATGAGGACGAAACTCCATGAAGCCGGAAGTTCACACTTAAATCGGCTAAGCACATTCAGACTGCCACTCGTCGAAATCGATCTCGACAGTTTTCACATTGACATGGCTTTCGAGGCAATTTATGTGATAAAGAATCAAGGCTTGGAGGGATACCTCCCACCATCGGTGTGTATAAAGCTAGCAATGAATATAGGCCCATCCTCTTCTCTGACAATGAGAACAATCCCAGTCGGGGGCCAGACTGCCGACATTCTCGTTGGTGTCAGAGTGAGAAGATACAACATCGACCATCAGCCTTGCTGCACAATGAATGCGGAATGCGCCGTGAATGCTGTGATAGTTGGGCATGCCCCCCATTTTTGACATGCGCTCGGAAATTCGAGGTTGTCCGTCCATTCTTTCATTACCGATCCCACTGACCTGGGCGTCGCTAAGAATCACTCCCTCGTCTCTCACATACGTAGATGCCAACAATATCACAGAATTGTACAAAGTGGAAAATAAATAACTCCTTATAAGTGTGGACCCGCGCGTTGTTGGAGGCACCATCTGGCATGCCGACGCGGATAACCTTGGGCAGCTTCGGCTACATCCAAAAGTTCCACCATGACAAATACTGTAGTGGGAACTGGGCCAGAGCCATTACTTCCAACGTTTTTCCCGACTTCACCTAACCCTCGGGGTAGGGTGCCCCGAGGCCATGTAGAATGCCCTGGGCTTTTTTGAGGCCTTTGGGGCTTATGAGGACGAAGGCCCCTGCATCACAACAGAGTCGGCCCGGTTCAGATTCGAACCTGCGACCTCCCGGTCGACGCAGCATCCTGGTCGCTTGGACCGCTCGTCTACGCCGCCGGTCTCGGTCGGTCTAGGCGTGGGGTTGGAGGGTCCCATCGGGGCGGGGCGGTCGGCAGCGTCGAACAAGCCGGACTCGAGCTATACCAGCGAAGCAGCCTTAAACCTGAGAAACATTTAGACTCCTTGCATTGAAAAGCAAGACGTTGAAAGCATCTATGGATTTCATCCTGAAACACCAGGTTTTCGGAGAGGGGTCTGCGAAAATCCCGTGGGCGAAAATCTCGCGGTCTGTCCTCTCGCGATCTCACATCGAGGCTCGCACGATCAGGTGTATAATCTGGGAACCCCGGCTCGGGCTGCTGATCATCGAGCTTAAAGCGGGGGTGCAGCTCGACGATCCACGTCTGTAGATATTTTCTGATGAATCGGGTTCCGCAGTGAGTACATATCCTATTGCAAGTCAAGTCCGACCTCACGGCCGTCATCCAGGGGACTCACGCTCGCGAGGTTCCTGCTCGTTGAGTTCTTGCCCGCGGAATTTTTCCCCGCGGAGTTTTTTCCCGCGGAATTTTTTCGCGGCGGGATTTTCGCCGCGGGATTATCGTCGCGGGATTTTCGCCGCGGAATTTTTTCGTAGACCCTTTCGGAGAGACATGTTTTTGGACATGTCCAACGGAATGGCAAAAACGGGGTTTGCCACGCGAACACGTCCTGATGTGTTTGATTGAGAAAATCAAACCAGACCAGGTGAACGACATCATTTCGGCGGAACTGTCCGATACGGATTCTGATCCGGATTAATTAGAGTGAAATTTCGATGTGAGAGGCCGAAGCTGCTCATTGGTCTGTGACAGCTGCAGCTGGGGCAGTTGGACTCATCTCTGCCCGCGAGCGTAGCGAGCGGCACGAACAAGCAGATGCCTGGAAGCTATCACACCAAATGCGCGCTCAAGTCGCCGTCGTGGCGTGCTGGCGTACCGATATACCCATACCACAACCATGAATGTTGTCGAATAACTGCCCTAACGAAACGACGACAACGAAGAACCGCCATAACAGAAAACGGTATTACGTACGGAACCCGTGTTAGTCAAGTGTGAGGAACATCCGAGAACCACCTTCGACACATCCCACCCATAACCCCACCCAACATTACCAAATCAATACTTCCGGAGGCTATGAAGGACGCAACTGAAGGTGGAACAGGCGTACATTCATTTCTATAGGTTTAGATTCTAGGGCCTTGGGAGTTCTTTCGTGCGACGATTCTCGGAAGTGCCACGAGGGACGGTCTTCTTGTTTCCGCATCATAGTTCGGTATATCAAGCATTCTATCCGTTAAGCGGTCTTGAATACTTCCGGCCGTGATGTAGCAAGGGAGTTCATTCCGAGTATGAATTGATTGACACTACGGTCGGACGTCGTTGCCATGCCAGTCATCCTTCGCGATCGGGGGTCGAGGAGAGCTGAGCTCGCTATTTCCGGAGGAGCTCTGGAGACGCTCAGACTCGAGGTGAATGCTCAGAAGACAAACCTGGTCCTCTTTTGTTCCTCTAGAGAGCAAATCGCGAGGCCGGGGCGACTTTCTCGGGAGAATCGATTCCGTCAAACTTCGCGTTCGTTCTCAATGAGGAGATCAAATGGAGCAAACTTACAGAATCAATCCCTGCGGAGCGTTACGCGTGGCAGGTTTGGGCGTTCCGGTTCTCTATTCCCGCCTTTTTCAAGAGACTCTGGTTAGCTATGCGCTGGCTATGGACTCTTACAGAATCCATGCTTAATTTTCCTGACTCCTAAACTTTCCTGACGGGAGAGCGTCCCTCCCGGGGCCACAGTTGCATACTCCGATCGTATACTCCGTCAATGATTAGCTGATCGCATCCCGTTTGGAGCGGAACAACACGTTGGAGTGGACGAATGCAGCCTGCAAGAGATCAAGAAGGAGGTTTGTTAGTGGGTCGTGACAATATATCGGTCGACAACGGGAGTCTTGCGGGCATGCCAGATCAACTCGGTATGTAGGAAAATGGGATCAAAGAACTCTGATGAACTCTCGGGATGAGTTCCGATCGCATGAGTCTCATGAGCTGTAGTGGAAGTCGAAGGATGTCGTATACATGATGCCGGCCAATTTGAGCGCAAGTGCGACTTGCGCGCGGTGCGATTAGAGCGCGCACCCGATTTGAGCGCGTACCCAAGTTGGGCGCGGCTCCGATTTGCGCGCAAAGCCGATTTGCGCGCGGATCCGATTTGCGCGCGATTCCGATTTGCGCGCAGATCCGATGTGAGCGACCGAGACATCAGCGCGCTCCTGCACTTTGCGCGCAGATACGATTTGAGCGCGACCGTTAGCGGATTCCGTGAGACGTTTCGGCGGACGATTCCCGACTGCCTTCATGGTGAACGCGTACCACTGCTCAGTCAGAGAAGACCACAGCGCAACGTGTAGCGCCATGTGTACGCTGCTCCACTGGCATGTGCTGTCGCGTGCCGCTCGCTACGCTCGCGGAGCCCCTAGAAACGGTCGGCAAAAGGCCCGGCTGGTCAATGTCTCGATCCCTTTTTTTTAAAGCTCGCAGAATCGATGGCTCGATTTCCATCATTCATCTCTATTGCATGGCCCTGCCAAGCCAGGTGCTCTCCGTCCACCGGAAAGGACGTATCTATCGGCATAGGAGGAGAAAACCTCACATTTGGGAAGAATGCTCTGCATACAAGGCATCCACAATCAAGTTTTGTTTGCTGTAGCCGCTCCTGGTGCGCTCCAGTCGTCGTGGTGCGGTACGAGACGCACCACGACGGCTCCCATCAGCGGGCACGCTCTAGCTCAAATCTCCCTTGCGCTTAAACCTCCCCAGCGCTCAAATCTCCCCCGCGCTCAAACCTCCCCAGCGCTCAAATCTCCCCTGCGCTCAAACCGTGCCTTCGCGCACATCTCCCCCCGCGTTCACATTTCTTCTGCGCTCACATCCCCTACGCGCTCATTTCGGCTCGGCGCTCATATTGCCCTGCGCTCACATTTGCCGTGCGCTCACA
This sequence comes from Neoseiulus californicus, assembly GCA_028455905.1. Classification (NCBI taxonomy): domain Eukaryota; kingdom Metazoa; phylum Arthropoda; class Arachnida; order Mesostigmata; family Phytoseiidae; genus Neoseiulus; species Neoseiulus californicus. The sequence goes on from JAMQGS010000007.1 coordinate 4,525,114, forward strand.
TTGGCGGAAGCCTATACGATAGGATCCAGCCGGGCATACTAGCGAGGAACACTACCCACGGAGCACTAAGAAGCTGCCTAGCTCCCAGACTACATGCTGCCAAGAATGCTCCACCCGAGATCACGAAACCCTGTTGATCAGAAGAGCCTTCTGTAGGGTTTGGGTAGCGATACTGGAGTTGGCCACCATCTCCGAGATCTGGGAAACGCTGAAAAGGATCCCGATCTGGCGCTCATGAACCCACCATTTTGATCTTTCTTGAGTCACCCATCCCGCTGATCGAGAGGCTCAGCATAGTATATCACGATTATGGTGGAAAACAACATGGCCCGATTATCGGGAAAAATGAAACACAAAAAACGAAGACCGGAACCTCAGAGCCAACGCTGGGTATTATATACAAACGCTTTATTGGACATGAAGGTATGGGGGTGTGAGGTTACAAACAGCGTCTAACTAGGGTACTTTTTGGTGACGCGCCACGGGAAAAGCCCGTTCACTTGATCATTTTTCGCTCGACATTTCGGGCGATAGGATCTCCCCACTCTGGTCTTCGTATTTACAACATCGAACATCGATTGACACAACTCTTGGTTTCTATATATCATCTCGAAGGTTTTGTGGTCTGCATCTTCTGGAACTCCCATAATATCAAGTTTGGCGATGTGACTGTGTTCATTTTTACACTGGTAGGCAACTCTCCTTCTAAAACAGTGGTTCCCAACCTGGGGGCCTAGGCCCCCTTGGGGTTCCCAAGCGGCGTCGTCGGGGGGCCCGGAGGCTGCTTACAAACATTCCCCCGGTGAGATGAACTGAGCGCAGGAATGAATGGTGACCGTATAGAAAGGCTCGTTGACCAGAGACAGGAACAACCTAGTCATCAATCCCGCCATAATGGAAACATTTGACCGGTGAATCGTTCATTCGCAGGAATTTCTTATGCGAAAAAATCCAAGGGGAGCCCGAAGTCGGATCTCATCTCGAGCGGGGGGCCTACCCGCGAAAAAGGTTGGGAACCACTGTTCTAAAACGACTGTACACCGCCTGCAGCTGGTATCCTTCTGAATATCCTCGATTTCCAACCCCAGGTGTGAGCTGTCGAAGATTCTTTCAGCTATGCGGTAGGTTTTCGCGGTTTTCAACGATGAAGCTTGAATTAAAATTTGCGGTCCATAGCAAACCGCGGTTCTTGACTTCCTCCACAATGCCAACGCATCGCAACGGCAAGATCGCCGCATTCTCCCTGCTGGTCGCTGTTAACAGTCTCGCGATTTAGATGCTCCGGGAACATCGATATAATCAGGTCATCTATAGACTCATAGTCCAGCTGCTCCGCTATCACTACCGGGTTCCGTTCGAGGGGGAATGGCAAAAGTATCCGTGATTTTCCTTGGGGGTAGCGCGGGGAAACCCGAGAGCGATGATGAAGAGCGAGGCTTCGAGAGCCGGATTCGTCAGCATGGTTCGCTCGAAACTTGGAGTCCGCATCGCTTCTTTCCAGCGATAGGAAGTCTTGCGATGCACATCGTCGACGCTGCCGCGAAAAGAAGAAATTCAGAACTATAAAAGAAGAGAGATTGAGTTGTCGCCGCCGTCGCGGTAGCGGGGAGAAGGCGTCGCTGCAATGGCGACAGAGGTGATTGAGGAGAGACGATAACAAACTTTTGAGAAGAGTCTCGCCTTTCGATCCTCTATGCACGCGAGGAGACGGACCCAGAGACTAAAAAGAGGAAGCTGGAGAACTGAAGGGCGCTCTTCCGCCGATGCGGGGTCAAAGATTGACTTGTCGATAGCGACGGGATGGGTGGCAAGAACGAAAGAGAGGCTTGCCTACGTCCCCTTAATTCTGCTCCCTGGGCCCCGTCCCCGAGATTGCCACGACTTTTTTGGTCCTCCGACTTCTGTTTCTTTCCCGATTCCGTTGGAATCCTTCTTCCGAAAATTCCCCATCGAGGAATCGAAGTTTTGAAGATATTCATGGTCAAGTATTGAACTTTCCTTTAGGGGATAAGTGCTGAGCAGAACGAATCGGACATGACACAACGAACCGTCTTGCCGAATCAGGGAAACGAATGAGTACAGTTCAGTTTTCCAGGAGAGTCCGAGCTACGTCGAAGCGAGAGTCTGTTCGTTGCTGGAGTTTTGGCGTTCGCGGCAACCTCTCGCCAAAGTAACGGAGCAACCCTCGATGAGACATTGGAAACGTGTCCGATACTGCCCCATGACGAGCAGTGATCTCGAAACTCGATGTCCAACAAACCCTTCAAGAGAATAGAGGTAGCCTGTGCACTGTGCACATCACAAGGTGCACGTGCGGCGAAATACAACCACAAACCAACCATCCGTTCAACCGACCACGGGAGAATCGGCCAAATGAGCAAGCATCATACGAAACCCCACGAGGCAGCGAGCGGCTCGGCATCTTCCCGAGCTGTGCACGACCACGATGCTCGAGGTGATCGAGTTGCAGTCGGCAACTTGATCTTCAGCGACGCGCAGTGAAAGATAACGAATTTTGCGCTCGGCTGATCCGAAGGGAGCTCGATGAGCTCTCGACAACGCCTAACTTGCGCGCGATGCTCAGACTCACCAGATCCCCGTTATCCTCTCACGTGTTCTCCTTAGGAAGTATGAGATTCCGGTCGTTCAACATGACGGAATCCCAGCTTCGAGCCCACCGAATCCCGTCCTGTGACACTTCTTCTTCTTGTGTGACTCCTTGTATGTGGGGGCTGTCCTCAATCGATTGTTGTTGGTTGTATTCATTAGAATACGAGCGGCAAGTCTCCTCAATTCTCAGCATGATGGTCTCAAGTACCGTGCTGCGGGAAAATTCTGTCTTCCTTGAGAGCCTGAGGACGAGAAAAGAAAGACTCAATCCGTGAACTTTGGCGCTGTAATTGCGAGTGAAAGAAGAAATTTCGTTATTGTCGCGATCGCTGAAGTCCAGTCCACCCGCAGAGTCACCAAACGATAATTTGGGAAACGAGTAGGAGAACAGGCTTGCTTGCTGCGAGGAACCAAACCCTCTTCAATCTCCATAGCAATTGGTTGTCTGGCCTGCTGGCTATGCAGCGAAGCTCCTTAATTACACTCTACGTTTGTATGCAAAATAGCTGAGCAAAAGATCATTGCTAGCCTGGTCGCGTCCTCACAGCCGTCGCTGTTCTCGCTGTCTTCGTCGTCAAGAACAAGCGGTCTCTCGATCTAGCGGCTCGTGTACGCTATTTTCGGCGCGGAGCCGGCAGTGGGAACTTCGCGACGAGAGAATGCAAAAAAACCGGCTCTTCCCCTTGCACATGACTCGGAATGGGAACGAACGCGAGGTGACAGGTTGACTGCTCAGGCTCATCGTTGACGTCGATTCTGCCTTGAATCTCCTCTCTGATGGAAATCTCGTCGAGACTCTACGAATATAAGACGAAGGGATTGAATCAGAGTCGAAAAAGTTCGGAGGGCGCGACTGATGGGTTGACGGCACAGCGTGGTGAGGAACAAGGGAGCGATTGAAGTCGGGAAGGAGAACGGGGGGAGGCGCTCACTACACAGGCGCTCGAGTGCGGGCCGAGTTCATCGAGCTTCCGTCGAGTTTCCTGTCTGCTCGAATGTTGTTACGTAGTTAACTGAACAAATTAATGTTGATTGCCAGTTGCGAATTACAAATGAGTCATGTCATTGCCTCTAGCCTTTGCCTCGAACTCGAGTCGTTTAATTGAGACTTGCAAATGACTTTTGACAGCTTGCCCTGCTCACGGGCCAACGAGTTGGATAAGTCGACGCATGAAGAATGAACTCGCTGCCGACACGGAGGCTGACGGAGGTGCGGAACGAGGAGTGAGGAGAACAGGGGAGAATTTTTGCGACACACGCATGGCAACCACGAAAATACCCATGCCGCAATCACAAACAAAACATTCAAGAGTCTACGCAGAGAAGGGAAACGCGGACGCGGGGGAGAGCTCCAGCTCTATACCGCCCAGGTGGAATCAGGTTCCCTGAATCTGATATATCACATTCTGAAGCGTTGTACCACTGCTAAATTCACCGAGATTCTCCGTCAACTGATGACGTGACGTTTCATATCATTGTCCGCGGCCCCGAATCGGAAGTATGTTTATGATGTCGTCGCCAGTTCAAGCTCATCAGAAGCGGCTCGTAGGGCATGGTACGAGCTTATAGCAGATGTCCATTGATGTCATTCAGATCATCTCGCTGGATGTTTCAGAACGCCACCTGAAACGCAGACTTAGCCTCGAGTCGAACGCAGCCAAAAGCTCCCGATTACCGTCTGGATAAGAACATGAGACTAAGATCCAGTTCGTCTCTCTGCGGGACTAGATATGGAGTAGCCCCTTCGAAAGGCACCCGTGCGGGAGAATTGTGAGCATGGCACACAAAGAAGACACAAGCACCGGAAATGCTGCAATCGATGTTGGGGATTCCAGGAGAGCGAATCCTTGTTGATTGATGCGTCCAGAGTCTCGGCCGAAACATCGTGTCGCAGGTTGAGCATGGAGTGTCGGCTTCTTGAAGGATACGAAATCAACCGGAGAGAGCGCTTGTGGTGCACTCGCGCGTTCTCAACCGAATCTTCGGTCGTTTCGGTCAGCGTTTATCCGTCTCATACACTCGAGACTTTGGTGAATCGCTCTTTTCGCACCTGCGGCTCATGTCAAGAGAAGAATGGTGTTGACGACTGTCCGTCAAAGTTTGATTTTCAACATTTACGAGCGAGCCGAGACAACTCATCTGGAGCTTGTCGCTCCGCGCTTTACGGAGCTTTCCTGAAAGAACCGCATTGAGGATGACTCAGGGTGCTGATTCCTCCTGCCGAGGCCAGGGACAACGAGGGCAAACAAAGATCAACGGAGCGACGATGCATAGCGACCAGGCGTCATAACCTATCATGTGATCCGGGAACGATGGCAAGAACATGTATGGCTGCTCAGTGCATCAGAGGACGATGAACCCCCTTCGGGGCGATCGAACGAAGTTGGAAACGATCCCAAGTCGGAGGGCGCAGTGGTAAAGCACATCTTGCTGAACGGGGTCAAATTCGGTCTCGGGGACCGGAACGAAGCGCCGGTCACAGAATGCATTTTTGTCCTCCCAGTCTGTCGGGGCCACTCCGTGACTCAAGAGCTCACGTTCCCTCCTGAGTCTCTCGAGAGTGAGCTTCTCCCCTATTGATCTCGTCCTCAGACCCCACGGATGAACTTGGCCAGAAACCCTCAACGTGAACTTCTCTCGAGAGAAGAGAATCCCTGGCATCCATTGGCACGCATGGGAATAAGTTCATCGACCCGCCGATCCTCGCTTCCATCGGTTCTCTCACAGTCGGAGTACACGAATTTCTCGAGTTCCGCGGAAAGGTCCGTTAAGCGGCAAGGTGCACGAAAGCATCTTCCAGTTAGAAGTCAGTGGGTTCCCGAAGACTTCCTGATACGAAATACCAGGAAAACGAGAAAGATATTACCATGCTAGGCGCATGATTTGGGACAGCGCTTCTGCAACAAACAGGCTAATTAGTGTGTCGACGCAGCGACAATAGGCCGGATATGAGGAGTAGACGATTCTCTGATCCTCCTCTGATGAGTAGAGCTGGAAATCATCGGGGTGCCTCACCTGAATGGTCTCCTAGTCCTCGAGTGATATCTGAGGTCGTGGTCTCTCGGGCACTATTTTGCGCGGAAACCAGAGAATCAATCCTGGTTCCGGATGATCGATGCGAGCTTGAGCGCACAAAAGGTCTGTCGAGCCGTACAAGGGACCCTGAGCCCTTCAACAGTGCCATTCCACTGGGATGAGTAAATGGAATGCTGAACGTAACTCAAGGTGGGAAATGATCTGAGAGGCCGCCTGAAGAACTCTCTCGAGCTCTATTCCCAAGAATCATACTGGAAAGGGAAACGTAATTCGTGTGGTTTAAGCTCCTTGGCAATCGGTTTCGGTTGGGCAGGGGGAGGATGGCTGTGGCGTATAGGAGGGTTCAACGGCACAAGACGCGGGGCTGAAGGAGGGTAGGTTCCGCCAAGCACCTTTCGTCATCGAAAGTCGGAGCAATCAATCATTGAATGATACTTTTCTGAAGTCAGTCCGAGCGGCGGATTTCCGTGGTCTCCAACATCCGGGTCGACAGCTTTGCCGCCTTGGTCGGTTAATGCTCACACTAATTCCGAAAACATATGACGTTTGACCAGCGAACGAAGCCTGTGGAATCAGCGCGTTTTCAGAAGACAACATATATGTTTGCAATACCTACGTAGGGGGAAGGAAGCCTTCGGGGACAAAGGTTTTGGATATCCAGAATCCACAAAAAGAACGCAGTCTGGCGATGAAAACTCCTTGGCGAGGGACCGTTGCTGCAACGGTTGAGAAACTAAAGCCGCAATCCACAACAGACCGCTGTCTCGACGATTCAGGAGGTGAATTCCGATTGTCAGAAGTCGCTTTTATAGGATATCTATGTCGCAAAAACCTAGAAAATACGAGAGAACAGTGTATTTGGAAACCAAGAAGAATTGCAGAAGTTTACTCATAAAGCAAACATATTGCGAGAATCTTTTTTATGACCGTTCTCGTGGGCATTCATTGGAGGATGGGACCTTACCCCCTCGTTCTCTGTTGGCTGCCAGATGTTTCTCCGGAACTCTCTCCCGTCTAACACAGGATTGCAATGAATTCTATCTACCAAATCCACGCTATTACATCTTCAACTCTGAATTCGACCCTTTCTTTTCTCCCTCACTATATACACCGTCAGCATTTTATGCGAATACCGATATTCTGTCCGAGGGTGATAATTCTCGCACGTTTGGTGGAAGCGTTCAGTTGTGAAACCGCAAGCGGCCAGATCTACAGCTGCCAGTGTCGAGGATTCCTCTGTTAACGACCCTGATCGTCGAACACGTTCCGATCGCTCATCTCCCGTGATTTTCCTTGGACTTGTGCGCCGAATCCGGTGACCGCCACCGAGGGTACTCGATATTCCTTGTGCGCCATACCATGGACTTCGACGAAGTCTTGTCAGAACTCGGAGATCTCGGCCGCTATCAATTGATACTCTTCGCCTTTCTCTGTATTCCTGCGAGTCTTCCGCCGGCGATCTCGCTCTTGAGTCATCTGTTCACATCGGCGGTGCCGGGTCACCGTTGTCATTCTACAGCAACCGGGGATAAAGTTTCTCTGCTGAACAGGAGCTTGGCAGTGTCGGAGGTACGCGAAAATCAATCCAAGTCTCACTGAGTGTGCTGTGGAACTCTTCATGAGGTTGCGGATATTTCGAGTGCAACGTGGCACAATTGCAAGTGCACGGGGCTCAATGGAGAGTTTCGAACCGGGCTCAGGCTTCTCGAGGGTCCGCACTAGCAGAGTTCCGTTCTTCAGTCGGTTGACAAGCTCTACGTCGGGTTTTGCCGTAATGTGCGTGCATAGTATGGAATATACGAACAACTTCAAACGTGAGCCCGAGTCATTCTCGAGTCGACGTCACCAGCTGGACTGACAATCAGTGCATGGCTCACAAATTGAATATTTCGGCGAAAAAGAATCAGGAATCCATCCCGTGACATGGTCTCAGATTTGACAATCACGCCAGTTGGCAACCTGTCACCCGCCACGGGGGAAATGATTTTGCCGTTCAAAAAAGCACTCGAATCCCATATGATACTCGAGACGGGCAACGCAAGACCTCCTTCACGCTTCTTCTTCTTCTTCGGAACCATTGAAGCTCTGGTTCCGAAGATCACGGATCTACTTAACGATAATATTAAAATTGAAGGGCATGGTCAAGCCTGAAACAGTAACGGGACATAGTCCTCTAGAATACCGGAGGAACAAACTCAAAATACTACCTAATATCCTGGGTCGTTTGCATACTTGATCCATACGTTTTCCACATCGAGTTTGCAAACCGGTGCTGATCCTCCTCCTCCTGTTTGTGAAACGACAAGAAAAATGCATGCAGTATACCTGGACTTATTTCGCATGTCTTGACCTTTCAGGACAGAGGGCGAGCGTTGAACTCTCTGTTCATTCCTCGTGATTCCCATGGGATTTTCGAGGCATGTCGTCAATATGACGTCGACGTCAATTCCGCTATCGACCAAGTGGTCGCGAAAAACAAGTTCATAAACTCTTCTATCATCAATAAATTCGTAGCGCAAAACCAGTGGCCAACGATCCAGTGTCGCGAAGGCGTGGATTTCGATACCAATGTTTACACCGAGACCCTTGCCACCAAGGTAAAAACTCCCCGCCCCCACCCCAGATCATTGTGTGAGCTCTTAGACGAGCGATTGTGTTCCAATAATGGCTTTCCGTATATAATAATGTCTTTCCGTCGTTCCAGTTCAATGTCGTCTGCGAACAGGAATGGCTGATTTCAACGGCTCAGAGTGCTTTTTTCGTTGGCGGTGTCGTAGGATGCCTTGTTTTTGGGTGGATCTCCGACAAGTATGGACGGAAGCCCGCATTCGTTCTCGTCAGCATCTTAACGGTCGCTGGCAACATTGCGGAAATCTTTCCTCCGAATTATTATGCCTACATCGTCATGAGGTTTGTCGTCGGCCTCAGCTACCCCAGTATTTATCAGCTCGCTTTCATGATCGGTAAGTTCCATGATCGCTGGTGGCATTTTCGAACTACAATCATTGCTGTGCTCCGCGTCCGAACACAATGTTTGGTCATGCCGGCACTTTCGGTCCGGAATCGTGTCCTTAATTTTGACTAATGTGTTTGCTCGCGTCGGTCATCCCGATAATCGCTTCAATCTACAAGTGCTCGGACGGACGCTTCGAATATCCGCCTCAAGGTCACAGAGCGCCTGCACGGAAGTTTAATGAGCTATGCCGTATTAGCTCTGACCGAAAATGTCGACGTTCTGGAAACTGTTGTTTAGAGCTGATTGCGGGCCGGCAGTATCACCGTAGAACCCGGATCAATCGGAGATCTAGAGCGCAGATTGGCAATTCGTTGTTTTTTTCACCAACCTGACCCATCTTCTCTTATGCTCCCATCATTTACGGACGTTTTGTACCGTAGCCATGCATCGGCTCCGCGGTCCCCTGATCAGCGGCGTTGTTGTCAGGTGCATGGCAGCCGGAGCGATCCGAGGAAAAAGCGGCCCCGAATTCCCCCCGCGACATCGATCCAGGATACTGGATCCGGATCAAGATCTTGAGCCTGGTCACATGAGTATATTCGTCCCCGGAAGCCGCTTAATAGAATCATATCTACAAGACGTTGTATCATTCGATTGCGGGTTCGACTGGTGACCCTCATCCTTAGTCTCGGCCAGGTCTTGTGAGAAACCCTTTATATACGAAAACCGCGGTACGCGGTCGCTCTGCAGCTTGCGTGGAGCCTTTTTGGCGCAAATGTATTCAACGAGCAACTCTTTCAGTTGCTGAAGTGATCGGTTTCACGAAGCGAACATCATCGTCCATGGTGTGCGGCATAGCCTTCGCCTTCGGCATGATGATATACGCCTATATAGCCAAATTCATCACCCACTGGCAGGTCCTGCAAGCCGTGACTTCTGTACCATTGCTGTTGCTCATCGCCTATTCCTGGTTCGTACCATCTCTAATCGCGATGAGTGAGTCTTCAAGAGCTCCCTCGCTCTCCAAAAATATCATCGAGGGTAGGATTTCGGACCCGACGAAGACCGCCTTGATATGAGAATTTTCGACTTCGGTGATTCACAGGTTTGTCCCAGAATCCCCTCGTTGGCTCATGTCTCAAGGAAGAGTGGACGAAGCTGAGAAGATCGTTCAAAGGATAGCTAAAGTCAACGGAGTCCAACTCCCTCCAAATTACCTCCAAAACAAATTGGTGAGTTCCTAACGCAAGTAGTTGATGATCGAGTTTTGATCGTTCTCAATAAAGCGACGCTGATCTTCATCCTCTGGCATTCGGTCTTCTGCGCAACGGGAGAAACCGAAGTTGATTCCAATATCCCATCTCCAGGTTGAAGACCAGCCTACAATGCCCGCGTCCAAAGAGGATCCTACTCAGATCGGGCTCACTGTGCTCTTCAAGTACCCGAGAGTTGCTCGAAAAATCCTCATCATGTCTTTCGTGTGGACCACGGCTGCCATGGTGACTATTCCCGGCTTCTGCCGTTGAACGAGAGAAGCTATGCCGGACATTCGGGGACCATACCCTGGAAACTCTTGACGAACCGATACGATTTTCAGGGGTACAACGGATACAGTTTGGCAGTGGCAGACCTCGAGGGCTCTGAAGCCTGGTTTGTCGTGTTCTTATCTGGTCTCGCCGAAATTCCGGGAATCTTACTTGCCTGGTACACTATGGAGCACTACGGTCGGAAAAGCACGATGATGGGTGGGCTCATATTGAGTGGATTATGCTCGACGGCCACAGCCTTCGTTCCAAGAGGTGACCGCGTACAACATCATGCTGAAACTTGAGCGAACATCTCTGGATTTATATCCGCTCATTCTTCTAGCCTCGAGTAATGCGAACAAACTCATCACATTTCCATAGATATCAGAAATGACATGGGATGATCCTTGTTTGCAGGCCTCACTTGGCTCACGGTTCTCTGCCCGACTCTCGCCAAAATGGCGGTCTCATCGACATTCACCGTGATGTACATGTTTGCCAGTGAACTCTTCCCAACGGTCATCAGAGGTTTTGCAATCGGTTTGGCGTCGACAGCGTCACAATTTGGCCTGGTGGTGACTCCATACATTTTGTTCCTGGTTAGCGCGTTTTTTAAGAGATCTCAATATCTGCTCAGCCTTGATATGCTAGGAGGAGATGATGTTGTCCTGTTCCCCACAGTGCTCACGGAATCCGATTGCTTCCAGGGCACGTTATACGGTAAAGGTATACCATTCGTTATACTCGGAGTGATCTCAGTGCTGGCCGCGTTGCTCATGCTGTCTCTGCCGGAGACCCTCAATGGCTCATTGCCGACCACCATGCAAGAAGCCGAAGACTATCAAACGTTCAAGAGGGTTTCCACTAGGAGGCGAACACTGCGAATGACGATGAAAAAACCGGGACCGAACGCAACGCACGAACTTCGCGAAACTCCCGCCCGACAGTAAAGTCTGATCGTGTCATGCTGCATGGATTGAGTATCGAGCGCACTTAATTGTCAGAATTCATCCCTGAGTATTCAATGACTATCTCTGTGAGACTCTGCAGAGTGCTTCTGTCAAGGCACGGCATGTGACAATCCAGGATCAACTCGAGCTTCATGTACAGGTAGGCTAGTGGAGTTCATGCATTTCCCGCTCCGAATGCATGAGGTTATGATTCTCCGCGGCTTGCCTCTCTATCATCAGGAGCCATCACAATAGGAAGCGCTTGAAAGGTGGGCCGAGAACATTTTTGCGCCATCTTCGGGGAAGGAGGGGTATCCGACGATGATGATGAGCTTCAACATGGAGCCCTGTTGGACGGACAAAAAACTTTGGAGCCTGGGGTCTATTGGCTCCGCTAATCCTGGGAAGATCCTTCAGCGTCGTTGGGAGCTCCTTTTCTTCAATACTTGCGGAACATCGAGGTTCACAAAAACTAAGTTTGCACAGGACAACGGGGATTCTTAAGCCTCAAGAAAGGAATCAATAAATGTAGGACAACTGGTCGATCTTTTTCAGTTATGTTCAGACTTTCTCGGAAAAGTGAATTTTGTGCATTCAAGTGCCATTCTCAATACTCGCAGAGCATTCGTGCCGGAGTGGAGGGCCGAAAAGTGTGGGAGAGAAGGAGGAGCGAGCCAGCCAAGGGTTGACGATGATCTTCACAAGTATACCGCAAAGCTCGAGAGTCTACTGATCGCGAGCCAACTCGGTCAGACTTGACATAAAGCCGAAGGACCGACACGGGTCATTTTCTCAATCGGGATCGCGTGGCCGGCGGCCAATACTGCATTCCTTCTTGTCGATTCGACTTGCATGGCCCTCTGTCCCCCCCTCCTCTCCTGAATACGCCGCTGCTCCGGAGACCTCACGCGCGAACAAGGCCCCAGACGACCCTTGCGGCAGTCATGTAAACGGTCTTCTTCAACGGCTCCCTCAGACTCATGTCAGATTCCGTTGCACCTTTTCCGGCAATTTTCGTCTGGGCTCCCAGTCAAACAAACCCATATAGAGCGCGATCGCCTAGAGAAGCATTCTGTAGAACGTCCACAAGGAGTCGCCCAACGAAGTCATAGGCGCTACCACCGTCGGAATGTGGGCTCATGATGGCCTTGGGCATTCGTTTCAACCGATTCGTGTCATTGATCCTATTTTTTCATTCAGTGGAATCATTTCGTCAATCCCCTGATTCATCTACTCTGAGTTGAAGAGCTCCAGCGTGGCGCGTCGGACAGGGATGGAGTTCGGTTGGAGTTAGAATGACGCTCATGATAACTGCTTCAGATGGAACTTGTGGTGTGGATCGTGATTGCAGACAGTTTCGTTTTCGGTATGGTCAGCCCCTCTGATCGACTATCGTAAAATGAGCGATCGGTCGGTTTCAATATGACTTTCATTGACAGCGCCGCTCCTGATGCTAGACTACTCTTACTAGCTCCAGAATAGTCAGGTGAACGAGATGAACCAAAGGGAGATGCGAAGGGAGATGCAATCATCGAAGAACAACGAAGAGAGGAGCTCTCGCGGGTCGAATATATGACGTCATTCGAGGCATGAATACCGGGAAGATACATTTCCGTGCACTTGCTTGAGGAGTCTTGTAGGCGGGTTGCATCGCGTGGAGGATCCTCGGATCGCTCACAATCCATCCTGGACATCCTCCCTACTATGTTACGTTGAAGCGAACCGTCTATGCGGCTCGATGTATACTGGAGGTTCCAAGCAGTGTTTCCTGTTTCAAGTCTCCTTCGGTCTGGACTATCCCGCGTTCCTTCCGTTCGCTCTTCCGGATCCCCCGCCCCATCCTCCTCCGAGACTTCTGCTTGCTGTCCCGAGTACGCGGGACCACCACCAACAACCGAACAGGCGACTGGCCAGTGAGAAACAAAGCCGTCACTTTCGGAGAAGACCTATTGGGAACGACGAGGCTGCTGTCCGTTCTGCGTCCAAGCTCCCGCTCCTCCGCCCCTTCCGTCTTCCTCATTCTTCTCTAGACGACAACGACAACAACAACAACATATTGAAGTGTCGCTCGCTGCTTAGCTGCTTGGCTGGCTGGCTAGCTAGCTAGCCCTCGGCGTGAGTGTGTGAGTGAGCGAGCTGCAGCCGCTCCGTTGCCACCACCGCTGCCGTCGCTCGTAAGAAAGGCGGGTAGGCGACCGAAGTGGGCGTACCTCTTGCGATTGACTCCACCCGACCGTCATCAGCGCCCCTAGCGGCTTTTTTCGGAAACAGTGCGTCACAGCGAAGACTGCCGCCTGTTCGGCAAGCAGAGAGCAACTGTAGCCTGTAGAGAACAGATCTGAGAAAGCAAACGTTGAATGCAGACTACCTCGTGCTTTCCTTGCGGACTCCGGATTAACCAGCAATTCATCCATCCATTGATCCTGACATTGGTCGACTCGCCTGCAAGTACTACTTCGTGATCAGCGCTTGACCTTCTTTGCATCGGCGAACGCGCGAAACAGAGAGGCACAGAAGAACGAACACGGACCGTACCAGACTCGTGCATCTCTTTCGGAATGTTCCATGCGCGATTGAGATTGATCTGATCAATCATCATCATAATCGAGGACGGTTGTTTGAAACACAGGAGTCTGTGCGGGACTTATTGCAGGCCGGTGAAGGAAGAGTTCGGTGTCGTGAGTGCTGTGAATGTGATGTGGCCGTAGTTTGCGTCTGCGACTCGAGTGACGTGATGGAAACGAATACTGTTCTCCTGCAAAAGGAGGTCGACGCCGGGGCTCCTCAGTGATTCGATCCAACCCGCCTGAAGTTCCACGTTGACTGAGATGTTCGATGTTGGAGAACGACTTCGTGAAAGCTCCGAAGATTGAAGCATCGGTACAGAGCGGAAAAAGACGCCGGGTGCTCGACAGAAGATACGTGTGTTCGATTGTTGAGTGAAGAGTTGATACATCCATGAACTCCTTGATCGATTCTCACTGAAAGCTGGAACAATGAAGATGGTTCACTGCGCCGGCTGCGAGCGTCCGATATTGGATCGATTCTTGCTTCATGTGCTCGACCGCTCCTGGCACTCTAAATGTGTCCAATGTACAGATTGTCGTTGCAGTCTCATCGAGAAGTGCTTTTCTCGGGATGGGAAACTCTACTGCCGGAACGATTTCTACAAGTGAGTGACGATTCTACTTGGTGGGCGAGTTTGCTTGGCCTGCATGGTGTGCCGCCCGGGGCGGTTCGAAAATTCTCACGCCCTCTAGCATGGGCCCGGGGCGCCGCCACGCCGCGGGTCTTACGCGATCGTTTGTCGCATAGAATCGAAGTTTCATCCCCACTTCGCGGAGTATCGTGAGCTTGCTCGTCCCCTTTCCACCGTTTTTTTGGAGTCCCGAGGTCCCGTCCTTTGCCTGAGGGATCAACCAGGCCGATGGCTACGGATTCCCTCGCCTTCCTTGCCCGCAAAGACTTCCCTATTGCCTGTAGCCCCTCTGTACTAGGAATCCCCTCAAAAGATTCCCGCGGAAACTTAGCCAATATGGATTGATTGAGCGAGGAACATCCTTTGTGGACTTTCGTGCGGTCATTGGGCAGAAAACTGAGATCAGAGAGAAAAATCATGTTTATATAGGTATCGGCCAAAGCGTCGGCAAGTCACAGCAATCGAGGAGCATCACTTGGACAAAAATGAGGAGAAATCATTCCGAGCCGGAATTTTCTCAATCATCATCTGACCAGCAACGAAGTTCAGTTTCCACATCATTTCGACCGTCGAAGGTCCGCAGCAAAATCAAATAGACCCGAGGAGCAAAACTTGTGCGATATCCTTCACTTAAGTTCTCGAATTGCGATCAGCCTCTATTTTCCAAAGATTCGTTGTAAAGCTTTCAACGGCGAAATCCGGCGAAACGATCGGAAATAGACCCAAACTTCTTCGAACAAAAAACAACGCTTAAGACACTCGGATGAGACTCAGATGGCAAAGGCGACCACACTAGCTCTTAACCACAGCCGCTACCAGAATTCGTTCTTTCTCGGTTCTTCGTTCGATTCTCTATTTTCTGTCATTTGCCCCTGGCCAAAAATAAACCGAGCCACCGAGCTTTTATCTCACCTTACTAAAACATTACGAGCTTGACCAAGACCGTCGCGCGGCCACGCTCTCGGCGTCGGTTTTTAGATAACCGCGCCGCCGGTGAGTTTTTGCTCATGTCAGTCGTCTCCGAAGTTTTCTTCCGCTCAAGGTTGCCGACGCAGCGACTTCTGAGTCTCCGCGTTGTCGTTGATGTCGTGCTTGAAACTAAAAATCTCGTACACGAACGCAGTCGGCTGTGCCTCTTGTTGCTTGTCAACGGTTCCGCTGGCAAACTGAGCGAAGAATCTAGGAAGTACTGAAAGGACAAACGAAGTCTTCCGTTGTCGATTTTGAGAGGAACTCTCATTGACCCGGCAATCTAGCACAGTTGCGGATCTAGGAAATCCTCGACCGAAGAACAGGCTGATGTTCAGGAGGAAAGCTTGCTATTAGGTGACAAAACTCGCGGGAAGGAAAGTTTACAAGTTCCAAATCTGGGCAGCGCTTGTGCTTTTTGCCGGTTTGGCTCGACTCCGTCCAGGACGACAGAGAGTTCTCTCTGCCGTGCGCGCGCTTGTGTTGCGACATGTGCGAGATTCTGGAGGACCTCTTTTGATCAATGAGAGATGCGGGTAAGCCGCTTGGTGACTGATTCATCGACCGAGTGAGTTTATGACTGATTCGCCATCGAGCCGCTCGCGCATTTCGAGCGGCGTTGTCCTGGAGCACAAGCGGAAAGACACATCGACAGACACCGTGTCGCTCTGACGATGCTTCTGTTTCTGGCGGCGGCGGTGTCGGTGTTGTTGTCGTTGCTGTCGGATCTGTCAGCTCGATGCTCCAAATCGAACAGTAGGGGCCCTGCCTACCGTCCTTTCTGCCTACCCGCCTGCCCTTCCGTCGCCGTGCGTTGACCTCCGTTCGTTTTGTCCCATCTGTGCGAGAGTGTGTTCGGTGTGTTAGAGCGAGCGTCTGTCTTTGTGTCTATCTATCCATCTATCCATTCCGAGCTATGATCACATTCAGTGCATCTATCATTGAGTTTGTAAATTGTGGTCCGGCATGGGACAGTGTCCGACGACATTTTCCCACCTGCGAATAACTTACCGTAACTATCATGTCGCATCATGACCGCAGGATAGTAATCTTCCAACCCATGTTAACTATGTGTAATGATCCAGACGGAAAGTACTCCCATTAAACGCTTGTTACGAAACGGCAGGGTGAACAGACCCTTCACATTCCTGCTCGGGATCTCATCTCCATCTCCAGGTTCCTTCGTCCACTTTTTCCTCGGTCCACCCGCGTTCGAGAAGCGAGAATGATGAGAGCGAGTTCTTCATCCATCCCTAAGCTGTTTTAGTTGAGAGCAAACAACAACTCTCGCTATCGACGGCCTTCCGTGCTTTCGGTCGCACATCGCAGCTTTGCCACCGGACCCGCTTCGGCAGCGACTGACACCACTTGTTCGAAACGTTGTCATTGTTGTCATTTGTAGCGAACGTTGCCACCTCACCGGTGGCATTCAACAACCCGTTGCGCAGCCTCGGAGAGAGAGACTCATTATTGAATCGCGCTTGAAACAAACGCTCAGGAAGTTCTCTCATTCATACTGAGCTCTTTCGATGACCAAGACGGCCCAGGACGGCCAGGTCCAAGGAGCTCTGCTCCCCATTCCCTTTCCTTCTTCGTCGGCAGGACTCAAAATATCTTCTATGAGCTGCGGTGATTAATGGCTGTGGTGGTTCCGATCAGTCGACAGAGCAACATCGTGGTTGTGCACCGGCATGGCCCGAGGGCTAAAAACTTAAAAACATTCCCGCCGCGCGCTACATCTCGTACCAACAACCATCCAAAACGCTCCCGGCTGTTGCAAGGGGTAACCTGTTGCAGGGACACATTCATACCGGAGTGAATGGTCAGACTATCTTGCGATTCTCTGGGTTGAAACCTCAGGAAAGCGGAGCAGTGTGTTGGTGTGATGGAGCCACGAACCCAGAAGGTAGACTTCGAGGCGAAAGTTCCGCATAACATCATTTCGGATGTGATCGCGTCGCTTCTGATAGAATGTGCGTTTTTCTTCTTCACACCTTCTGCCGATGCGACAATATAATCATGCAATAAATATGCACATACTCCAAAATCCACCCACAGCGGGGACCGGTGGCCCTCTCGGCGGGGAGTCAATTTGTCGAGTCTAGGCGGCTTTAGAGGGATTGACTGTCTCTTCACTTCTTGGCCACCACCACAAGGCACCGTCTCTGCTCCGTCTCCGAGCCTCGCCGGTCTTCACATTCCACTGACGAGGTAGGACGCCATGGTAGTCCCCTCGCTCGAGTCGTGCGTTGCGCACCGGGGACGAGGAAACTTCCAAGATACGACTCTCGCAGTTTCCGGACGCAACGTAAGGAGTTTGCAGCTCAGCGAGGAACCTCTCCGACTGACTACAAACAACGAAAACAGCTTTGCTGCGACCTCTTCAACAAAGCGAGGCAATCATATTGTGCCGGCGACTCCCTGTGGTGCCGTCGAGTACGGGGTTTGCATTGTGGTGAACATTGTTTGAGAGCTTACACTCACCAGGGGAGAGGATTCATGGAGTAAAAAAGAAGACATGGCTGCTGTCGTGACTGCCGACGACCATGACGATGATGATAATCATGTTGATGCTGATGCTATCATGAACTTTAGGTCTAGCTGTTGGGACCCTACAACAACGTCTCCAGTCAAAACAGATCAGCGGATTGCCACGATTTGATTGAAGCTAACAGG
The DNA here is from genome assembly GCA_028455905.1 of Neoseiulus californicus. Lineage (NCBI taxonomy): Eukaryota > Metazoa > Arthropoda > Arachnida > Mesostigmata > Phytoseiidae > Neoseiulus > Neoseiulus californicus. Next base: position 4,543,036 of record JAMQGS010000007.1, read on the forward strand.
AGTTGACAAACGACTCGGATGGAGGAGTTATCGATCGTTTCGATGAGTTTATAGAAGTTTTCTGTAGGTGATGAATACCTCCGTTGGATCTGCACCCGTAGCAACGAATTCCGTTGCACTTGGCTCGAGGACAGCTGAGAAATCCCTCGAAAATGCGCGTGAATAAACCGCGATCGAACCAACGAAGCAAGAAGTCAGTCTGGGCGAGAGGCATGAAAGGGTTCGGGGCAGGCTCGCGATCGGAGTCACTCGAGTGATCTCCAAAGCTTCGAGCAGAGGGGCGAACGGGAGCTTATCAAGCGAGCCCTCAGGCTCGAGAGATAAGAACCGAGATTACCTATGGCTACTTTCGAGGGTCGACTCGTAAGCCTTTTTCGATGCGTTCCCATGGATCGCGCAGTGTCCTGCATTGTCCGCCATCCATCACGTCACGTCCACTATTTATCAGCCTGGTCGCTCGAAATCCCCTCACGCGAACTCAGGAGCGCCCTTTACTCGAAATGCAAGCTGAGCCATGTTTTTTGAACCCAAAGTATCCTCGAAATTCAAAGATTCTCACAAACTCCAAAGAGGAAGCATCGATTATCTTGCTCCAACTGGACGATGGTTTTCCAACCATGATTGGGCTTGAGGAATCTCCTCTCGACCATCAGTTTTGATTCGTTCTTTTTTTCCTCTCTAAGTATTGTTGATAGCGTCGCTTAGTTGTAACGAAATCCGATAACGTTTGGGACACCGTTTCAGACCGAGTTTTCACGGCTGTTTGTGTCGCTATCTGCAGCGTTGCAGAACGCTTTCCCCTTTTTTATTTTGATCCTATCTTCGGGGGCGAAAAAAAACTATGTTTTTCCCGCGCGCGCGGGCTCTCTTCCCTCCCTCTCCCTAGAATCGTGTTTGTCCGCAAGAAGGATGGTTCAATATTTTTACGACGAGGTGTTTATATCGTTCATGGCGGTTTTATGGGCTTCCTCGCTTCACTTTTTCCGCTTCTTTCCTGCCATTATCATCGGTCTGCATTGTGCCCTCGCATTGGAGTATCTCCCGCGGAAAGATGTTGCCAAAATGCGAATCCTGACTGTGCGTTTCAACCGCTAGTCGAGGTCGGTCAGTGGGAAATTGCGAAATTCACCCTCCGACTCTGCCGGACTCCCAGTGACTCCTGCAGTTTTCCCGAAATAGGAAATCGGGAGTCGCATGAACGAGCGAATCGAAGGCGTTCTCGCCACAAAACACTGCGGGTATACCTTCCGCCCCCTTGCTTCGCGTCCGCGCCAAGGTTGCCGTTCAGAACAAGATCTTAGATTGTTTCGGATGCGAAACAATGCCTGTTCACGGAACATGGTGAACAGCGTCGGCCAGAAGTTCACAGAAGAAAGACTTGTTCAGTTTGAGGATGCAGTGAACGAATCAAGCCGTCCACTGAAGAAAGCTGGCTGGCTGGCTGGCTGGTTGGTTGGTTGGTCGACCGGCCGAACGCGCGGCAAGTCAATCAGACGAAGAACAGAGGGTCAGGATGACGAACACGAAACAAGAAAGCAAGTATTCCTCCATAAGTCGTCAGCAGCAGTAGCATCGTCGCCAATCTGTCGATAAGGTGGGCAATGTCATTTTTGCGCAGCATCGAGATAAAGCTGTCAGCGGACAGCGAGCTGCTTCTTCTTCTGGCGCGGTTGTTATCTCGGATATTCCGACTCTCTACCGCGTGAGTGTGCTCATGTACGCTCGTGTTTTTTTTTGTTTATCGGGACGACTTCGTCGTCTGGGTGACATGTGAACAGTGGACACATCTCCGTCGGGCGCTCCATCGACGGACCGGCGAAGACGACGCGACGTCAGAACACACGGCCGCAGAATCTCGCTCCGGGACTCGTTGAAGACAAGTATCATACAAGAGTCGTGGGCCCAGAACAATTTGTTGAGGAGGAAAGCAAACTCAAATATCACTCAAACGGTAGTATGTACTTCGTTAAAATCAGAAGACTTTGGATTCACTCGAGCACTCTTTCCCGAATTCATTTTCGGTGCTCTGTCACCACACTTCAGCTCGGTGGTTACCTCACAATGGCGATTTTTCAGGCTGGGAAAATAGAAAAAGAAAAAACGGCTCAAAGTCGGCGCGTTGTGCGGTCTTTCTGCACGACGCGTTGGATTCGGATCTGATTTTCCTCCATTCTTCTTCGTTCGCGCATTCTGTGGGGAAGCTCTTCTCGCCTGCCACCGAGAGTGCCGGTGTTTGTGCTTCACTTCTCAGATGACCTGGGTCAATAAAGATTTTCGAATTATTCCGACTTGCCGAAAATGGCCGCTCAACGACTCGAGTTTCAACGGTAGCTAAAAGGCTAATGGTGTCACAATTTGAGAATAGCCAGCGAGAACCATCACAGCTAAGCTGGACGGCTCGTCCGTTCGCGTTTCGTGATCTGAACTTCTTCCGCTAGTGAATTTCTCTGAGGACCCATCACGACTATGGCTCGGCCTAAAGGTCGGGCATCGTAGTTCCCGAACCTCGTTTCGAATCAGTAGAGTTTGAGAAGCGTTCAGAGGAGGAGGCGCGCGGAAAATATCCTCAAGTGAGAGACAATCAACAGTTGGGAATTGGAATGATTTCCGTAATCTCGACCTTGGCTTTCACTCGGATCGTCGACTCCAATGATGACCGAGAAAGAAGAAGATGCGCTCGAGGACTTCGTGCCTTATTAGTGCTGTGATGATCTAATCGATGCATCGGCGATCACCTGAGTGACTGAATCGATTGCGCGCGGATGCTCTGGCTCAGCCAGTGGTATGCCCAGCCGAAAGCGAATCGAATAAAGCTGGTAACTCAATCTCCGCTTGACCAGAAACAGAACATCGGATGGAAAACTTCTTGAAGCCGAGCCGGACCCTCCGTATGGTGAGCGTTCTAACCGCGGAGTCGAAGCTCAGGTTCTTCTTCCAATCACGATCGGCGAATCGGATCACGGAGCTCAATGGACGCGCATTTGTCATGGTGATCAGCCCCATCATCGTTCGGGTTTCACGAACATCGCGAAATATTGGTGTTCTTCGGAAGATCCTCGTTGAGCATCAGTGACCACTGGCGGAGTCCCTTTTGACCCGGGGCCTCGGATGCTTTCGGGTTTGGGGGCTCACAAGTCTTGGGACGGCATGACACGCGCTGCTGAATCCGACTAAATTTAGAACAGAAGTGTTGACTCCTTGCGAGCGCGGTCGACTTCTGGGTCCCAAAGGTGCGAATCGGACCGGCCGCGCCTGAACACGCTATCGCTCTCGAACTGCCAGCTGACACTGCCGGCACCACTCAAGGTTCTCGAATCGAGTTCAGACAATAAACAAACTTTATCATTCTGCGCAAAATAAGCCCGGTTTCACGAAAGTGCACATGCGTCACCACAAAGCATCACCTGTGGGCTCATGCGACCTGCTCCAATCTGAGTTCATTGGGGCACACGTCGTCAAACCGCCTCCTAGTCGACGGGATGGTCGAAAAAGCAGGACGTTAGTTCCGACGGAGGTCCTCGATTCCGTCTGTTCAGCTTTCCAGCTCAATGATTGAGGTTTGCGTTCTAGCAGCTGCCGAAATTTGGTTCGGAATTTTGCTTCACACAAATTGAGGGGGAGATGCGGTCCTCCGGGAAGCGGGGAAAAGCTGCGCGAAATTATGCTTTTGTGAGAATTCGAGTCGCTTCTTTCGATTCCTTTTTCAGAATTCCCCTCGTCGTTCTCTCGATCGTACCATTCCTGTCCCATACTCAGGAGAAGTCGCTTCTCCCGTGTCTTTCCTTGTGTTTCTTCTTTTCTCTTACTTGCATTCCTCCCGGATCTCCTGCACGTCGCCTATATCTTACAATCCGATCGAATACACCCGCACTCCAAATATTTGTCACTGAGATGAACGCCGCCTAGCGTAAGACACATACGCGGGTGTATGCGCTCTCAATGCGGATGTCTCAGTGCGGCATTTGAATGAGATGCAAACATCCGAATACCGCGGCAACGTTCCGCCTTTCGTGTTGGAGTCGTGCTGTGTACATGGACACCGAGCCGCTCCGTGCCAAGGTGTGCTAACAATTCGCGATGATTTATCTCCTGAGATTTTCCCCATGTTTCTCGCTTGCGCTCCCTCACTATTTCTTTTCTTACCCGCCGCCACTAGACGACTGCTTTCGCTGTCCGCTCTGAGGTTTTTGTGGAACTCAGCTGGTGGGTGTACTCTAGGGAGAGAATCCCCTAATCTCCTAATCTAGATCTAGGGGTTGGTTGGTCGGTCGGTCGGTCGTTCATTCGTTCGTTCAGTCGCTCCTTCGTTGGCTCCCCGAAGCGTGCTGGATGGCTTGAGACTGATGCTATCCTTCCTTACGCCTAAGGGTGGAGTGACCCCCTACACGTGCGAACACAATCGCGGGGTTTCTAACACTTTGCACCTCCGACTGCCCGCGTTGCGTTGCTTCCTTCGGTCCTGAAACAGAGTCCAAAATTTCCGAACACCGATTCCGATCAGGACAAGAACCTCAAGTTATGGATACCGGTTCCGCAGCTCAGCTAAGGACACTGTTCTGCTGACGACGGCCCGGTGGAAACGAAGAAAAATTATAGCAAGCTCATGCACGATGGATGAACGAGTGGACGGAGCCTTTAACACCGCTGAACTGTGGTCCTGGCGGCGATGATTCAACAATTAGTGCCAATCCACTTGTTTCCCGCGAAAATCCATCATACCATCACAGGGTGCACATGACTTCAGAACGTGAACACTGAGTTCCTCCACAAATGAAAGGGTGTCGACAGGGAGTAAGTGAGGCAAAAGAAAGATGAACGCCAAGAGTGGATGATCGAATATCCACATCATCGCGGAAGGGGTGTCGCTCGTCAGCACCAGAGCATACCAGAGGAATGATCAGACCCTGACTGAGCTCCAAAATCTTCCATCGACGCAAGAGAGTGTATGTAACTCCGTCCCACTGAAGATTGGACGAGAAACTTGGCTACCAGAGACCTCAACGCGAGCAATGCCAAGGACGAGGAATCAATTCTCAATTCACTCTCGGAATCCGAGGGCGGGCACGTCGAGCTGATTGACTGTCTTTCCGGCGGAGGACAGCTGTCGCCAGCGCTCGTCGGACGGGTGCTCGTGACAAACGATTCTATATCTTGACCCGTTGTCGGTGATGATGTTTTTTATCAACGAGTGCACAGGCTTCCGGTACATTGTCCTGAAGGATGCTCTCTTGCGTGTACACAGTTCCTGCGCACCCTAGAGTACACGTTTGAATAATTTCCTGACCAGCTCCATCGACAGAAGCAGCAGGAACAGCGGCCCTACGAGAACCGATACCATGAGCTGCCACCGCGAGCACCAGTAGCAGGCTCCTGAGAGTGATAGAAAGCGGGTAAGAAGTGGAGGGGTAAGATCGGGGTGGTCAGCTGAGCGTGGGTGGGGTATGCCGACTCGAGTCGTGTCGAGCTAGCTCTTGAAGGGAGACTCTCCTTGAAGGGCCGGACGGCATTCATGCATTCACCCACCTCTAGGCAGCGATGCTTGAAATACCTCAACTTTTTGGGGGACTCCAGGAGTAGCAGCAGTCGCCGCAGAGTCGTCCTGGTTGTTGTCGTAGCCAGAGAAGAACTCAACCTTCTCTCTGCGTAGTCACAGATCATTAAGGCGACCTCACGCGTCTCTCGACTGATGTGAGCCGATTCCACCCGGCGAACACATCGAATACCGATGTCTCTTGTCTAAGCGTGACAACGCTCAAGTTTTTGTCGTTGATAATAATTTGTCTTTGCGCTTCTGTTCCAATGCGAATGATCCCGAAATGTTACTTCCTGCTTGTCGCGTACACCACCCAACTGTATGCTCATCATGCGCAACATGCATATCATCTTCTGAGATCAAATCTATCCTTCACAACAGTGGTCCCCGGACTCAAGCGTTTCGGTCGCAGAGGGCGCCATTCCGGAAAAATGTTCCTCGTTCCTGTTATTGAATGGTGATAATGAAATCTGAAAATCATACTAGGACATACGGTATCTCGCTCAACGTACTGATCCATGCTTTCTGCGACGCACATTTCTTACCTAGGGCTCACTTTGTTTGGCATGGTTGACCATGGAAGTCGCGACAAAGATGATTCAGATGATGAACGGACGCGCCCGTGTGAGACCCGGCCGTGGTGATGAACGAATGACGGTCGTGGAAGATTGCCCGAGGTTTCTTAGCAAATGTATATTAATGATTACAATGGTTGCGACATGATATGTGACGCCACGTGGTCTTTCTCTGAGAGCCGTCTTCAAGCTATCAAGGATGATGCCGGGATTTCGCCCGGCTTAAGGACGCTTGCTTCATCCCAGGAGAACGGCAGTCAAGCTTTAAGTCGCGTTCATTTATGAGAGCCGCTGCCAAGGCACGGATGAGCTGCTTTCGGCACCTTTTTGCTCCGCACCGTTCCATTCAGAATTCTCCAAGTTGCTGTAACGGTCATTTCGGCAGACGTCGCCGTCGTTGACGGACCGATCCGCCACCAGTGAACCACTGGATACTCCGCGAGGATTTCTTGGACAATCAAACGGATTCGTCCTGTTTGGGCTCAATAATGCAGGGACGGTGGATTCCCGAAACGAGCAAGTAGGAACGCCAAGTGGACACTGTTGCGCGAAGGACGTACGCCTAGCTCAGAGGCTCAAATCGAATCAAGCTCCGATGGGTGAGCGGTGGGTCGCTAGCAGGCGGACAAACACAGCGGTTGTCGAAGCGCCTTCCCTGCCTCAACCTAATCCGATGTCACTGTCGAGTGCTCTCAAGGATACACAGACACACACACACACACACGCGGATAGACGGGCGGACAGACACCCAGATTATCCGATTAGCTCTCGTTCCAATCGAAGTCCTCTGGGTAAACAGATCGCTTCGATTCAGATCAGGATGTATCTACTACCGCAAGCGCTCCGACGAAAGTCGCAGTTGTGTGCGTTTGTGTGAGCGTGTGCCTGACCGACGATGAGCATGCCGGGTCGATGAAGCATCGCCGTAAACCACGAACGATGGACCACCAGCCGAAAAACGATTCTCGAGTCGTCTTCGGAGCGGTTTTCACTCTCAGCTGACTTGTTTACTGACCGCTATTACATTGCGTTAGCGACAATTTGAGCGAGCGGAGCGATTTGGAGCCATTGACCATCTAAGATGACAATGAGCTGTTACATTGCTGTTTGGAAGAGATCGGCTCAAAGGAAAAATCCGGAAGAGCGACTGGATATGTTCCGCGTGCAGCAGTTCGCACGTTGCCACCGCCGCCGCCTGGAAATGTCCTCAAATCTCCGTCACATCGAGGGCATTGAACATGCGCTGTTTTCATGTTGAGCATGCTGCTTGGGTTCAGACTGCGCGGTTGTTTGATTGATTGCCATGTACGCAGACCGGAAAAGCTAAATGTTGGCAATCAGAGCAGGTCGCCGAGTACCGATGTGAGCGACCGCGAAACAGAAGAGACATTTTAATCACTCAGAATATTAGGATTATTATCATCGTGACTGTGTTGACGACGCGACGCTTTTCACCCATAGAGTTGAAACGACTCCAGTGAGTCGACATCTGCAACTTTGGCCATCTGTCTTGCGGTCATACCGCGCATGCGATCAAAACTACACGTGTCGGTTTCAGGGACAGAGCGCGGCCGTACTGAGGGCGACGATCTCTGATGGTAATGCTCATCGGAGCCTCCGTTACTTCTGTGTGGAATGATTTCGTTCCCAAACAATCCGGTGTGCGCACCCTCCTCCTTATTACTTGGACGGTTATTCCGTGCGGTTCGGAAATAAGCTTCGCGACGATCTTTCCAGCCGATCGCGACGGTTTCCTAGACGAGTTTAAAACCAGCAGCGTTTGCCTTGGCCTGAAGTGAACGAGGCGGCTCTTTGTCGGCATTAGGGGGGGGAAGTATCAATGCTTGATCTATAATCTTCGGATTCGCGGACGGATGATCTTTTGGGGATCTTCTAGGCTGGTGCAGCACACAAGGAAGTGCTGAAACAGACGATGTTTTCCTTCTCAACCTGAAGATTATTACCCCCAAGTTTCTTTCGCCGAATAAGAAGAACCGACCCTACCCCTTACACTACAAATACAGCTGTTGAGAGCCGGGAACATGTTCTGAGTTGGGAGATTTACAAGCTGTATCCACCCTACATCCGACTGCGGGCTTAAGTTCGCAGATATCCGGGAGCGCAAGTTTGCTACAGTATCCCGTTCAGAACCTTGGCAGCCAGCCAGTGTGCAAGAGGGCTGCTTGGATGTCCTGCCATCGAGGAGGAACCGTGGGATATCACACTTGCCAAAACATCCTTGTGCAACAATCGTCGCGCGGATGGAACACATTCTACCAAAACAACTCCATGATCGGGGATCTCGATGTCGTGTGGAATTCTGATCTTAAGACCATTCCTCGAACTTCCATTTTTGAGTCGTTTCCGGGAACTCATCTCAAGAGAAAACAGCTCAGAAAACTTGAAATTCTGTTCCACGGCGTGCGAGAAAAAGCTTCTCCCAAGCAATTCCGAACAACGGCAAGGCTCAGCTGCGTTCTGAGTTACAGTAGAGTGAGAATGAAAGCTTAAGTGCCGAAGTATCTGCGTGAGCGGTTGCGCAACAAATTATCACCTATTATAACGACGAACAGAATAGAGGCACAAGGTGCTCGTCTGAATCGAATTTATTATTATTTCTTTCTGGCTGGACGGTGGTTGGGGAGACAACGACATGCTTCTGGCAATCTACAAACGAAAATGCAACAATGGAAAACATTCGAAGTTCGCAGCGCTTGTGTTTCCACAAGACAGATGTTACTGTTGTTTGCCGTCATAGTCGGAGGGCCTTCTTTGCAGCGACTGTGGTTGTGTCCTGTGGCAGCGGAAGGGAAAGAGGACTCATGTGTTGTCGCATCTGTGCCAGCTTGGCATGAAAAGTTTGCCTAGAAATAGTTCGGAATCGGATGTCCCCGAAATCGGTATCACGTCGAGGCAGCAACGGCGAAGAGTTTGAGGGGTATGGCCATTCTCCGACGCAGGATTCCGCGACTTGAACGCGAGCGAGTTCCATGTTTCCGATCGAAGCAGCAGCAGACAGCACCTGAGAAAGTTTTTCACAAACTTGACGTGGACTAATGGTTGTCCGCGCGAAGCTCGGAGCCGAAAATATCAGAACCCTTCTGCGGACATCACCTGGTCTTCAATGGCGTCACCCGCTGTGTCGAAGGCCACATACCCGACTGCTCTTCATCGACGAAATAGAGCGAAACGAAAAATGGACATTGTGATGAGAACGTATCTGCCGCTCCCTATATTGACCAAAAAAGAAGGAGCGAGTGGTGACTGCTACGCTCAACATCTTCCAACTTGGAGTTCAGGGGTCTCTTATTTATCTTGCCCCAATCCCTCCATTGGTGCAAACCCATTCTTTGAGAGAGAACACGACACTTCGTCACACGGCATTCGTCCGAACATCTTGTTCTTCCAAATCTCTCTTCACAAGTGCCGAGCTCGGATTTCATGACAAGTCGATGCGACTTCACGGCTTGCTTTCAAAGAGACTTTTCAACGCGAAATCGAGGCGTAGTTCTGGAGAGGAGTCAGAAAACCATTCCGAACCTCAATGAATGAATCGCATCCGACGATTATGCGTGTTCTTGAATCTATGATCAAAAAAAAACATTCGCTTCGTCCCGGCGTATCAGAGCCTGTCAGTCATTTGATTCCGCTCGAACCATCTTACCACCTTTGCGCCCCGTTTCCTGGAGTCCCGCTCAAAGGTTGACAAGCCTTCCATTCTTCCTGTTCAAATACATTTTTGCTTATTTCCGTTCTGTGGGAATCCGATGAAAGGCTCCAGCAGCAGTCTTTGAGCTCGACCACTACGGAGAAAACCCAAGTTCCGCACTGTTCCCCAGTGCGAGCAAGCATTCAACGAGTCAGCGAGTCGGACGCTATCTGTTCACTGCCTGTTCCATCTCTGTGTTTGGGTGGAAGGACGCAATGAGGAAAACGAGGGCGGGCAGACGGGCAAGGGGGTTTCTCCATTCGGGGGGAGGGAAAACTGAGGACTTGCGGGGAGCAGAGGCAGCGGCGGCGTCTTCGGTGGATCGCTGCAGTGCTGTCAACTGACTGGCTGGCTGGCTGGGAAACGACTGTACGAAAGGGAGGGAAGGAAAGACCAAAGGAAAAGGAGAAGGAGGAGGGGGACGAGGAGGCTTCTTAAGTTTCTTTCAATCATATTTCCACCATCGTACTCTCTTGCCGCTTCGCTCGCTCTCTTTCTCTTCCCCGCTCGTCTTCTTCGCCTGGAGTCTGTGTGCGGGGGGCTCAGTCGGTCGGTCGGTTGGTTGGGCAGGCGAACGGTCCGTCGGTCGGTCGTTCGTTTTGTGCTGTGGCGGACTTGGTTCGTTTTTCTTCCGATTTTTTTTCCCTCTTTTTCTCCTTTGTGCCGCGAGCAAGCGCCAACAGCTCCTCAGCAAAACACGGAGCGATCCAGTCGGTCAGAAAACGTTTTGATTCCCTTCGAGTTCGCGAGTTCGTCTGCTCTGCGGCCTCGGGTTCGGGTTCCATGCGCGTTGGGTCAAGGCTCTGATGTTTTGTCCAACGGAACTTGAGAAGGAAAATATTTTATCAGCTCTGGGAACGATCATTACTAACAATAAATTATTGGTGGAGAAATGCACCGCAGAATATCGATTCTTCATCTCCCGTAGTTGAAGGAAACAATGTTGCACATGGCTAGGATCCAGAAAGGCTTGAGACTTGCCTTGACTTTAGGTTGTGCACCATTCAATCGCCTATTGCACTCGATCCGCTCGCCATAGCCCCGTTGGGACAGATCAATGGAACAGGAGGGACACTGTGGAGACGATGGCCGGGCGGTGGAAAGGCAAAAAAATAGGGACTGGGGTTCGTTCGTAATAGCTTCCCTTGGCGATGTTATCTGGTTGCCAATTTCGACAGCCGACGCCTCTTCGATGCTCAAAGGCCTACAGTCCCGGGGACAGACATTTTGCCTTGATTCTTTTTCTTGTGTTTTTTTTTTTCGCTAGCCAAGCAGCTCCGTGCCTTGCAGCGTATTGGTGAAGCTGTCTTCCCGAAGAACAGACGGGAGCATACAGTATCCAAGAAATAAGTTTGAGTAGAGAAACTTTTGCGGTGACAGAAGAGGCTATTTCCACGTGTATGATATTTATGCTGGTTCCTTGCACGTTCGTAGATATGTCCGATCCTAGCCGTGGAAAATCGTCCACATCGTGCTCCGGAGCTCGCAAAACATACGTCGATATCAAGCAAGGTTCAACTTGAGTTCAACCGTTGAGTCGTCGCCCACATTTGAACGTAGAGACAACGAGCTCTGTCGATCGATTGTCTCCTTTCCCGCATTCTAAGATGATAGGGGTCGGGGAGTTTCTGCTCCACTTGGATTGAACGGCTTCAAACGCGGCCTTCCCCGAGCTCGAACGTTGACACAACCACGTAGCCTCCATTTTTCTACTGCTTCAGTTGGTGTGGATCATTTCGCTGCTGTGAGTCCGCTATGGCATCTAAATTCTGGGGAGGGCTAGACTTTTTAGTCCGCGTGTTGCAATCCTTGAGGATATGTGAAGAGTTGCAAAAAAATTTTGCATGCTCATGATACGGATCGGTATTTTCGATCGGATTTTCTGTATGTTTCCCTTTCGTCAGACAGATCCAACCCTCAGCGCACGGGGCAAGTTTTTCAATGAATCTTCTCCTGTTATTGCAGACGTTTCGGCACGAAATGCGCAGGATGTGGTCAAGGGATCTCGCCCACGGATCTGGTGCGACGTGCAAGATCAAAAGTTTTCCATCTCAAGTGTTTCACCTGTCTCGTCTGTCGCAAGCAACTGTCAACGGGCGAAGAACTCTACGTTCTGGACGAGAACCGCTTCATTTGCAAGGAGGACTACCTGAACCAACGACAGCAGGGTAAGTGGCTCGTTGTGTACTTTTCTCGTCTCATTAGGAACATCCTGTCCATCGAGAACGTCGTCCGCCGGGCTGTCGTCTTCGTTCGTCTGCTGAGTCTCGGGCGTGCAGGTGTTCGGCCTTCGTCTGCCGTTTCGAAGGTCCGTGCGTGGAAACACGACGTACCGACAGACCGTGCGACGGGGACACTGACAGACCGAAAGACAGAAAACCGGAGGTCGCCTTTCAGACAATGAATGAGCATCCTGAATTCTTCTTTTTTTGACTTGACTTGGTGGTTGTCGAAAGAAAAGAAACAGAAAGGTGTCGTTCCCGCTCTGTCTACTGCTGCTGTTGTTGTGGAGATCCGAAGTTGAAGATGACTGAAGACTTTCTGTACGCAGTGTCAGCCACTTCATACATAAATCCATCCATCCATCTTTCGATCGATTCGAACAGCAGTTCTCATACTCGTTTCCCCAAGATGCGCAGTCACAATCTGGAGCGTCCGACTGAACGACGAATCCTGATTCACACTGTATCCATAACCGCTCGTGAAGACCTCGTACCCTCAGACGCTAATTCAGTTGTTGTCGATGTTTCGGAAATAGCGACCCCAAGCCCTTTGCCACGTGAAGTCAGGCAGATCATCTCAACCAATCGAATGTTTGTCAGATGATCTATCCGAGATTTGATATTTCTCGGGTCATCCCGTGCCACTCTGAGCTGGAGGCATGCCAAAAACTCGTCATCATCGACTGGGAACCCGGCGGCGTGCGATTCACCTGTCCAATCTCGATTGGAAGCATGTTGAAAATGCAGCTTCGACTCGGGGAGAGCATAGCGAGAGGAATTTGAAGAATTGTTTTCGATTTCTGTGTCTCCGATGAGTTTCTTGGTCATCCGAATAACGAGACATGGAGAAGATCTGAATGAAGGAGCCTATCGGCCGGCTGACTGGATCGGTTCGTGAATAATCAACGCCGATCAAGTCTGTTCGCATTCGATCGAGTCAACGAGTCATTGTTGCCTCTAATTGACATCCTACCTGACCAGCTGGATGAGCAGCAGCAACTTATTAGACCACCAATACTGCAACATTTGTTTCGTCGTGTTCGTTTTGTCCCTCGATCGACATCGCAGAGTTCGTATCTGCAATCTTTCCCGATCTTTGAGCGAACGCCAGGGATTCATTTTTGAAAGATGCCTTTTTCCCAACGATTTCGTATCATGGTTCCAGTATTCGCGCGATTCCCGATCCTGAACGGAGTTTGTCGTGCGGGGCTGCAGCAGCGCACTATTGACATGTCATAAAATCCGGAAGAGGAGAAGCAAGAAGTCGCGCAGAGTGGCGATTGGACAATGATCGCTCAATAACGAGCCAATAAAAAAGGGGGTGGGGTAGGAATTCGAGAAAAAGGCCGAGTCAATCTGATGTACACGCCGCCGTTGTCATCCTCTATCGTCGTGCTACGAATATCTGAGAGCGTCAGCAGTCACGCGCTCGTCGATCGCTTCGCTTTGTGTGAAAAGTGCCCTCGTCATCTTCTGCGTTGTTGATGTGCAAGATCACTGCCTAGAGCCTAGAGGCTAGGCAGTGAGCTTGTACCCTTACCCGACAATATTTCCACGAACGGTATCCCGACTTGAAGTCACTCGCAGAAGCGAAGTCGTCGACCCCTTGCATACCCCTCACATTTGCAGTTATCAGCACCAGAACTCCGTGTTTTTCGTTATTTTTCTTCATTTCCTTGTTAACGGAGTAGACCATCTATCAAAATGTCTCGCGATCAAGAAAACGTTGATCGTAAACCCCACGACGGATAACGCTCATTGAGCCGCGTTTCGGGCCGGGTCGAATGCCTCGTTCATGGACGCAACACCTAAAACGGTTCCACTTCGAAAGCGATTTCGAACGGCTCTGTGAGAAAAGCGGGATTTCATGGTGTCGGCTTTTCTTTTTCGACTGACACTTTTCGTCGGATGTCCCTGCATCCTCCCACTCACAGAATTCGCGCGAGACGAGCCAGGCAAGCAAGCGGGCAAGCAGGCGGGCAGAAGAAGAACGGGGAGACGAAGAGAAACACACAGAGTCACTGTTGACAGGCGAAGAGCAGAAAGTCACTCAAGTCCTTCTGTCGTGAGGTCAGCGGGAGGGCTAAGCGGCCAAGTTCGAGATCTCGGAGTCAAACGGACCTTTGAATTTTTCAAGAATTTCAAAACCCATGTCAGCGAAGAAACAGGTCGAACGAAGGGTGCGCCGGAACACGCGCTCAAGAAGAACGGAAAAGAAAAACTGAGATTTCTCCTTCGCTATTTTTTCCCCTCGACGGGGATTAGCGGCCGGCGAAAGTTTGGCTCATCGTATGTATTCATCTTGAGCTGCACAGAGCTCCCTTGAGATAGCGGCGACCAACGGAGCGCGCGAGTGTCGACTGGCTGACTGACTCAGACGCCCGACTGGGTCGCAGGGACAGCCCTGCGCTCGGTCCGACGATCGGTCCGTCCGTCGCTCTGATCGTAGTTGGTAGGTAAGTTGGTTGGTTGGCAGTCAGTCAGACAAACAGTGAGGCAAGAGAGATTTTGATCACCTGTCGCCTGTGACGAGATAGCGGCTAAGCGAGCGAGCGAGCGAAAACTCTTGATGAGACTGACGATCTGATCCTTCTGACAGCTTTCGATGCCCCGCACCCCATTCCCGCTCTCCCCGATCCGGTCCCCTTTTCCCCCCTCTGGGCTTCATCCATTCTCCCGAAGACCAAATTTGACAACGCACTCGATTGGTGTAAATTTTCCGACCGATAGGTTTTTGGAAATCCGCCAAATGGAAACTCGAGACGGTTTCTCGAGAATCCTCGACTCGAACATGTAGTCGTGCCTGGGTGAAGCCGTCCGATATCGGGAAGCGCAGAAATTCACGCTGCCACCCTCGAAGATGAAAATCTTGGGGCGAGGGTCCCGCTTAATTTATGACGAAGCGATTTATTATCTATCGGAGATTCTGGTGGCGCTCTACTTTCGATTCCTGAACCTCCCCCTTCGATTGTGGTCTCGGTTCTCTCGCGTCTCGAAGCTGTCCGGCGGCGGGAATTCGTTCTCGCGGCATAGCGAAAAAAAAGGTTTTTCTCTTTCTTCTCTTACCTCTCTCGTTCTTCCATCCACGGCCGCAGAAGAGATTAAAAACTCTGCCCGTCGGCCGATCTGATGGCGCTGCTTGCCTCGCTTGTTTCAGTTCGACCAGGTTCATCAGAGGAGCATGAAGACGCACCTTAACTTCTGACCAAAAAAAACTATTTTTGATTTGGGTAGGGTGCTAGTCAGCATCAGCGTAAAAACGACGTCGGCCAACTCCGTGCGAATCGTGACATGCGATTTTCGACGGAATAAACATCATCAATCATGAACTATCGATCACAAATGATCATCATCATCATCATCGTCAATGAACTTCTTGATGATTGATGGACAATGAAGTCATCCACGATGGAAGGCAGTGATCGATGAGGATGAGGTTTGGAGAGTCTCGCTGAGGATTGAAATGAGGAAACAAAACGAAATCGACCGAAATCTTCAGTTTCATGAGCTTTTCGTCCGGAGCGAACACAGTGAGGAATGATGGCAAGGGAGGCGATGTTGACTCGGATCGTGATGCTGATGGAGTTGGGGGCAGTCAAGGAAGAGACACCAAGAGCGAGAGGTGGTGGCGGCGAAATTCTCGCGTGAGATCCTCCATCAGATTTGTGCTTCGACATTTAGCACCTGATACGATCTTATCTCAATCCGGCTGTTGGCTGCTGCATCGACATAGAGAATAACGGGGAGATAGTGGGTAACACCGGTCGGCCGGCTTTTGAAGAGAGGAAGCCGCGACTGATTCGACCACCAACCAACAGTCTAGTCCGTGGTTCTTGCCGGTTTTCTGCATTGTTGCTCGCACCTCTTGCTTGCGGGGATCTCGCTCCTCTCAACTCGAGACCTCGCGGTCTTCCAGCCGCCGGGACGGCCTCGAGACTTGGACCGCAAAAATCGATAGAAGGCAACATAGCGATGTCCCGCTTTCGTCTGCGCTCTGAAACGAAGCTCGAGGGATGCGGCTTGCTAGGGAAGCGTTGGGAGCCTCGGCCGTCTCCCTTGTATCTCCTTTCCTCTGGGCGAGCCGGAGATCGCGGATTCTCGCTTGTGTTGGTCGTCAACAGAATGGTGCGATGTTTCAAATACGATCCCCTTTCATTGGTGTGTTCTGATAAGCTTAACGACGACCCGCAGCACACATGGCATCAGAGTCAGGCCGTACGTTGGCTCATACGAAACGGAGATGGGAATCACTGTTGAGCCCCAGTCGTTTGAACGTGTATTCGGAAAGATGAATCGGGGAAATCTTCCTTGAAAAACGTTCAGTCGGGCATCCGAATGCACAAAATAATCGAAGTCGGAGTCTCTCCATGTGTACCTTCGATGTCCAAGGTGATCCTTTTCGGTTTTTTTGACGACACAGATGAGGATCTTTCAAAAACTTGTAGACTCGTCTCAGACATCTTGCTGTTGGTTTTCGTTCAGTTTCACGCGTTTGGGAATGACCTCTGACTTGGCTGACATTCTAATCATTCCGTTCATCCGCCCACTCTACGAAGCCAGGGGTTGCGTCTGATATGCGCAGCATTTTTTAATTGCTGGGTTGCTCGGCTGACATCGCAGATGCTCCTGGCTCAGGTAAACCTTTAGTCTCCCAATCGTCCTCTCTCTCCACTCGTCTTCATGGCCGTATGCGCTACGTGGGTGAGGCTCCGTATTGATACCTCCAGGATCGGGAGTTGATGTTCTACCCAAGCTACACTCGAAGTTCATCTGACCGATGGCTTCGTACATTCTCGAATCGATCGTCTTCGAGGGATCAAGGTTCATGCGTGCAGGGGCCAAGGGGCGTGGACGACCATGTTTGAAGCGTTTAATATCGTGAATACGACGCATCAAACCTTGAGCATCATCGAAGCATTTCAAAGTTTGTTCGAAACTCGCTCGCGACAGCCAGGACACCAGACTTTCGATGGATTCGGTTGAAACGACGGCAAGGGCAACGAACAACCAAGAGAGTTCAGAGAGAACGTGGCAAGAAACTAGGGGAAAACACCGGAGGAACACAACGATTGGGAGGGCACGCACGGGGCAGGGGTACAGAAGAGGCAAATACGAAGCGGGTTCGGGGTAGAGTACCCGAAGCTGAGTTGATAGTTCGGATGGCGAGATTCTCGAGCTTGCGAACGATCAGATAGATGTCCGATCACGGGGTCGGTGGATTCGGGAAAGCAAACGCAGACAGAAAAAGAACCGAGAAAGAGAGGGAGATGGGGCGAGACGGAGAGACCGAGAGGGAGAGATTCGAAGAGGGACCGCGGGCGGGGGAGGTGTCCCTTCACTTCGTGTCGTTTCAATATTTGCTTTCGCCGTGTTTGTTTTCGGAAGCCTTCGACGCGCGGTTCCGCCATCACCTCTCGACAAGCATTGAGTTCGCCCTCTTGGTATTTCTCCTCTCTGATCCTCTCTTGTCCTCGAAACACCTCGAGCCTATCTCGGTCCCGATCCTTCGCCTCGAGCCTCCGTCGTTTTGGTGAAAACCGAACGATTCTGAGCCAAGGTGAAGACTTGAAGACCGTCCTCGTCAGGTTAGCGAGCGCTGGCTCTCGAAAAGGAGCTCGTCGGCTGCGCAGACTTCTCCTGATGTGAAATCTCAAACGGCTCATCGCCCTCGATAACGGCGATTACGTCGCAGACGTCGCGCGTCACGCATGCTCCTCAAGAGAGGGAGTAGAGAGCTTGCGCCCGAAAGCAAGAAAAGGAAGCGAGGAGAATGGAGAAGCCACGAATAGCATCCGGAGCCAGGGTACTGTACATCAGCAGCAAGGAGTCGGAGGAGTCAGGCAGTAAGGAATAAGTGCCTGTCGGAGTGCCAAGAAATGAGCGCATAGATCGATTTCGATGTCGCGAAGGCGCGCTTCCAATTTCAAGGGTCATTCTCGATTTACAGGGTCGCCGATCGTTTCCTTGAATCTTTGCAATCGCAAACAGGAGAACGGCACACTCGACCTAATGCGCTCGTTCCGACGAGCGTTTCCCGAAACACAGGGGTACACCAATCGAAGAGAACGCGGAGTGACAGACAGGTAGAATCGAGTCGAAAGAGGAACTTCTTCCCGCGTTGTCCTCATGCGGCTCGGGTCGATTTTCCAAATCAGTGCCTCGCAAAGGAAATACCATCGGTGTCCAACCCGTGGAAAATCCGACGAAACCGCTCTCAGTTGTCGGGTCTCAGGGTATATAACATGCATTTGAACCAAACTGTATCATCAACAATGAACGAAGACTCCCGACACCAGAGATTTGTTCTCGTAGCGGGGCTTCTTTTTTCTTATCACAGCAGACGCTGGTCAACTCCGGTCGGGCGGGTCAGTCTTGGTCGCCGACACATATGGATGTGTCAAAAGCTAATGTTTTGTGCGGACATTAGCTGTTTGATCGTTCGGCGATTATATCTCGCTTCTGAAATGAGTCTTCCATCAATGAGGACGAACTTTGCGACACGTGTCCACTGGATTGCGGAGCAACTGACGATTCACAATTGGTCGATAAGTCGACCTGCGCGGCAATGGCTACTGCGAAACGGCACCGCGACTGACTTCGATTTGGGGTGCCATCTTCGCACGGGGCATTTTGCAGTAATGAAACACAACAGAATATCATTCACGGTGCCGGGTTAACGGAAAAATTTACGGAACCTGGAATATCCTCTGAGACAGTTCGGAACGGCTGTGAAAGCGTTTTTTTCTACTCTGCAGATCGTGAATCAGATCAGCTGACCCGGATCTAGACCCCGGGAAGGCTCTGCGGGCTCGGTGACGCTTATCGCGCCTGGCCCCGACCCCCTTTTCCCCAGCTCGGAAAGCCGAGATCCCGACGAACAGGGGCAGCACTAAAGCTCGAAAAGGAGGTTTGCTCTTGCGACTTCGAGCTTTGCTGGCGACGCCGCCTCTGCTGCTTCAGAGTCGGTTGGATGGTTGGTTGACTGGGCGCCTGTCGGTTATTTCGGGCAAGCTTCAGGCGGTGCGACCGACCATCTCCTCTTTCCATGAGGATCAGCAAGTGAACGGGTTGAGGATCTTTTCCACTATCCGCTGTCATTTCGCTGTGGCTGCGATACACGCTCTAGCCCCGAAGCCTTCGAGTGCTCGTGGAATTCTTCTTCATTCCCTTCTCTCGGTTTTTCTCATCGCAGTCGCGCTAGCCTAGCAGCTTCACTCACTCTGTCGGTCGCTCAGTTCTTTAAGAGGGCTCAGGGGCAACAGTAACGCTCGGATCCTCTGGTCGGGGAAAAAGATTCGCGGAGGATTTCGGGTTTTTCAGCGAACATCGGCCAAGCTCGAAAGTAGTCCGACCGCCGGACGGACAGACGAGCAGACGGAACTTCTTTCTTCGTTCCGAAAAACAGCGCCTTCAGCGGTCGGATCGGCGAATATCCGAGACAGAAGACTCCTTACAGCTATCTCGCGCCATCCTGTAGCAGCCGATTGAACGGCTTGGGTTGGAGCCTGGGTTGGAATCCGATGCATAGGGGACTCTCGTCAAACAGAGTCTGCTCGAAACTTATGCTTGTCGTCGTCAGACTGAAGATGTTCAACCGATCCTCTCGTTGCCCCATTCCTGAGCAGCGCGGGATCTGCGAGCAGCTCTGCCTCCAACCCTAATCCTTCCAACACCTGCATCCGTCGAGTTTCGGCTCTGCCAGCAGAGCAGCTCTTCAATCCGTTAGTGTCGAGTTCTCGGAGGATATTCAGATAGAATGCAGAGATTCATTGGAAAACCTGGTTCCCATCTGCGTCCGATGCAAGATCAATCGGAATGAAAACTGATACTTTGAACTTGTTCTGAAAAGCATGAAAGTTGCCTTTTCTGCGACAAATACCTATCCTCATCTCACAAATCACGAATATTTAGTGAAAGGGATCTGAAAAGTGTCGGTTGTGAACCTTGAATAGTACAACCGTCAAATCCGAGCGTAGCGTCCTTACAAAGTCTCCCGCTGGGCATGGACCTGCACTCCGCTGTGTCGCACGACAGGAGTACCTGGTTTTGTTTCTTTTTTTGTCCTCTCGACACTGACTCGTTCCCCGCGGAAGCGTAGCTGGTGTCATCTCGAAATCTGAGACTCTGTCGAAATAAACCGCGCGAGATCGTAAACTATGAGTTTGAGAGAGGGAGAGAAACCCGCCTCAACCCTACAACCCACAACCCGAGCGGTCTTCCGCCAAAACTCACAGAGAGAGTTCCGCGCGAACTTCGTCCAAGTGTGGAACTCTGACCCCCTTGTTTAGAATTTGTTGTCGATATTCAGTACATAGTAGAGATGAGCCAGACAATCGGATAAGAAACAGACTTGGTAAGGTCAGCATCGTTAAGAGCATACGGCTAAGCAAGCAACCCTTCATGACGCACGCTGAGCCGCTAACGACCGCAAAGCTGTTGTATTTTTCACGTTGGATGTCAGCAGGGTGGCACGCGTACGCAGTCACCACACGGACGGACCTCGAAGACAACATCGAACAACAGCAACTACCTCCCCCTCAATGATGACCTGCGGCACCTCGAGGAACCTGCTGCGAATTGGCGGGCGGCCTCCACCGGAAATTCGGACGATTGATTTATTGTCGCGTTCGAACGCTCTCAATCCACAAAAATTCAAGAGAGTCCAATTCACAGCTCCGAGTTATTCTTCTGTCGTTTGTTCGCTCGCTCGAGCAACAACTGACGAAAGCTGTCGTAGTGGATTGACTGTAGCCTTTCCGGCTTACGGTTCCTGAGCTGCGCGCACCTAAACAGTCGATACATGGATCCAACGAGCGTCCCACAAGCTGCTTTGAGGATTTCGGTTCCTAAGACACTTCGAGCCCTATCTCGATGTCCGCCACCTTCAGAGGGAGTTGTTCGCACCAAGTGAGGCAGCAAGCCAACCAACCAACCGACCAACCACCCGAGGGAAAGGAAGCTTACCCAGAAGAATGGAGCAACAAAAAAACATTGCCAAGAGGAGGGCGAGCGACTAAGCTTACCAAACCGATGGGGCAAGCAAGCAAGCAAGCGAGCGTTTGGAGAACAGTAGATAGACCCGCACAGAGGGAAGACCCGCTAGCCAGGCCGCCGACCGACCGACCGGCCAAGCGGGAATCCTGACTCCCTCCTGAGCTAGGCAGGTAGGACGTTTGGCGGGCTGGTAGACAGGCAGCTAAATTAACGCAATGGATGGATGGATGTCCGATACATTCCTTGGCGAAGCAAGAAGGGTCGACGGTGCATTTTTCACTCGGGACCGAGAGTCCGGTCGGACAAGCGCGCGCTTTCGCCGTCGCACTCGGTTCCAAGCTCTGTGCAAATCCTTTCAATCATGACCAGCGATGCACGTTCCCCGAACCTCAGTGTTCCTCGCTGATGAACTCAGAGACTCGACGAAAAGATCGAAAGCCCAGACCCCCCCCCCCCCTCCTTCCCCCGAACAAGGGCTGAGCGTGTGCTTCTGAACGTTTCCGTTGAACTATTGAGTCGAATATTGAATTGCAAAAGAGAGCGGGCACGGAGTAGGGAGCGAGTAGGAATCTGTTTCCGTGCTTTGAATGGCCTCGACTATTACTCGGTACCACCCAATATTAGCGCAAGGCTCTTCATTATCGCTATGAGCAACACAAGTTGTGGGCGTGTCGCATGGCTTGCACGAAATAGGGTGCGAATGCGAGAGGGATCAAGGGCTCTCCGGTTGTTTGGTTGGCCAGGGTATCTTTCTACCGGAAGCGGAAGCTGTCGATTGCTCGTTCCATGATCTCAGTCGGCTCTGTTGACATTTCGTCCCTGAGCACTTGTTAGCAACACTTGACAACATAGTCATCGCCTGTCCTGCACCGAGGGAACTACTGCTAGATGGTAAAACCGGAAACCTTTGCAAAGGAGTTCCATAGTATCCTGGCCGTGTCAGCTTATTGATCCGGTGCCGTCGATTTTTGGGGACAAAAGTCCTTCAGAGAAGGAAATGGCAAAGTTAGAAGCGTCGGACACTCTTGACAGTCATCTTGTGGTGAACGTTTTCATCTGGGTCCCTATGTTATTCAGTCGCTGGCGGCGCCGCCGTCGGTTGTCGCGATTCTCGAGCGTCGTGTTGTCGTCTTCATTCGCTTCGCTCTTCTGTTTCTTCTGCGAGCTCTTCGGTAGTTGGTGGTTCTCGAATCGGTAAGACCGGGAGCACGATTGTCGATGCCCTGTAATTTGGTTCGGCGTCAATAATACACACCGCGGCACCAGAAGCTTCTGCTTTGCACTGAAACCTCTCAATTTCGGGACGCTTCGCGCCCCGCACACACCAAGAGTTCCGTCTTTGCTGTCGGGGAAACGGGGTCTCGACTTCGGATCACAACTCTCGAGCGAATTGAACCGACAGACACAGACACAGACTCATAGATGTGGGTGGGCTACTGCTAGCTCATCGAAGGTATTCGAGGTGGCGAGATCCCAATAGGAGAAAACTGACGATTCCATTCCTCTGGGAACCAGCTCCCGGATTCCCGCGCGGGGCCAAAACTCAATGAAGTTCTTATCGCGCGATCATTGAGTACTGGCGCGAGTCGTCCGCCCGCCCGCCCGCTCACTCACTAGCTGCCATCGCTGCGAGAATGAGCTGTCAACGGCTTCAGCGCGAAAGGTCTCTTCTCAACCTCCGAGGTTGCGAGATCGTTTCCTCGATCTGGTCTCGCCGGCTCGCTCACTCCCTCCCTCGGCGGCGGCTTGGTCTTGCGACCAACCGGTCTCTCGGCGACCAAACGATCGGCCGGACGGACGCACGCTCTGGAGTGAAGTCATCAATGCAAATCAAGTTCTAATTTATCGCCTGCTCGACTCCGCAACCCCCACTTCGGTTTCGAGTTCCTATCCCCCTATCGGCGTTTCCGAAGCAGGCAACTCCCGCCACCGATCGACCCCCTCTTCCTCCTCGTCCCGATCGTCTTTGGGATTCATTCATTCATTCGTTCGTTCGTTCATTCATTTATATACCCAGCTGATCGGGCCGCTTCTTCAAACGTCCATTTATTTTGGCTGGCCAGCCAGCCAGCCACCAAGCCGATTTCATGGCTTCCCCCTCAATGAAGTTGCTCGTCGCCCGTTCCCGTCGTCGTTTGTTTCCCTCCAAACAGAAACTTTGTGGCCTCCTCATTTCGTATGTAGAAGAATACCTCGGTGCTGCCGAATCCCTGGGCTTCGAGTTCTGTTGTTGTCCGGGAGCGGAGAATCGAAATCTACAGATTTCTTGGGGATTTTCGACTTCATCGAGGTTTCCACCTCCATGGAAAGTTCCGGTCTCCCTCGGCTGTCGCGTTTTTCCACCTCGGTTTCCCGATTTCTAACAAGTCGAGACATGTGCGAAAACGAAGTAAACACGGTTGTTGCAAGCTCTCTCACTTGCAGCGCCAGCGTCGAAATCTTCACCCCTCATGCCAGGGACCAGTGGACTTGCTCCTTCACGGGACACACTCTTTTGCTCGTTCGTTCGCTCGCGCTCGCGCTCACTCACTCCCTTGCTCGGTCGCTCTTTACCCGTGCGACTGGCATGAGGGTGTCAGGGAGTGAGTTTGGATTGTTGAACAGGGGTGATGTGGGCAGGGGGTGTTAGACTGTGCGCCAGCTTCATTCAAATGCTAATTCACCAGAAGCAGCAGTCCTACATCTCACTCTCCACGGTTTGGTCCACTCCAAGCAAGCAGTCAACGCAGCCATCGGAGCAGATAGTCGACCAGCCAGCCAGCCATCCAGATATCCACCAGTCAGTCAGTCAGCTCTTCATTCAGCCAGCTAGTCAGTCGGCCTATCGAGCCAGCTTTTGCGAGATTCGAATCCGATCAAGAGATTCGCCAACAAGCTGTCAAGGGCAAGCTTCTCCGAGAGCGCACGAAGCCCTCCCCTGCCCTCTGCTGCCCTATTTTCTCGTCCTCAGATTGCTCGTCCAACAAATACATGGAGAAATTCGAGGGAAATTCACGATTCGGGAATGACAGGAAACCTCGATTCTTCCCGAACATGATCCGTGTCGAAATGAAGAGAGTTCTTCGGAATCTGAGTGAGGAGGATCTCGATTTGCTGGTTTCACCTCTTGCCGTAAACCTGCAGAAGTCTCGAGCTAACCCACTCGAGGCTCTCGCTTCGCTCGCGGTGTTCTCGCCGGTCCCCAGGGTCCAGACGGATCACCTCGTCAAAGCTATAGTGGTCTTAGGCTGTCAAATGAGGGCCAGTTTTGGAGGATTCTGAAATGTTTTTATCCTCTGGCTTCTCGACGACAAAACAGCTGTGGACTGTGGGTGGCAAAACCCGAAAGACACTCGGGGAGAGCTCGCAGCCTTCTCCGTGCTGCAACAAGTTCAGTGCAGGACTTCCAGACCGACCGCGAGAAGTTTCTCCCCACTGGCCTTCAGAGTGTTGATTGAGCACGAGGCTCGCTTTCGCTGATTCGATGCAGTTTGAAGTCTTGGTCTGACGATGCTCCACGAGCGAAGCGAGAACATTTCGAGGTATAATGGGCGAATGGAGCAGCGAAGGAACGAACGAAAGAACGAATAAACGAAACGATCCAGCAAGGAAGGGCTCAATCGGGAGTCGTCGAGAGGAAATAGAAGCGCTGATGGAGCTCTTCGGGTGAATTGTGATTGGAAAAAAGGTCGAAGCCGGCTAGAAACCTCTTTGAATTACCGTTTGGTCACGCGACCATTCAGCGTAGAAGTCAGCCCGAGTAACGGAAGCAAGAAATAGAGGGGTACAGCGACGACGAAAAAAGAGGAGACGACACCACCACCACTAGCACCAGCGAGAAAGCAGTGGTGGGAAATTGTGTTAGGAGAAGACCTGCTACTCGGGAACGAGGGAGCGCATAAACGATGTCTTCAAGCGAGCAGCTTTTTTCCTCTCCAACAGATGAGCCAGTTCTCCTGATCTGCTGGGTAATAGAGACGGCGAGCCGAGCTGGAGCCGGAGTGGGAGCCTCCGAACGAAGATAAGGAGAGGAGAGGAGAAAAAACAGAGGAAGGAGTGAAGAGTCGTCCTCACTGAACTCTCTCAGAATTGAACGCAAGCCCGTTTGAGCAAGCTGGGAGAGTCAAGGATCCTCAACGAGAGTTCCCGAACCCTCAAAGAAGTCAGAGAATGGCAAATCCGGGCGAACATAGAATCTAGCCACGACCGACTTAGTAATAGACATCAAGTCGGTGGCCGCGATTTCATTGGCCAGGCATTATGTGCTTCTGGTGCGTTGCTTGCTCAACCACAACCCGGCTCTGTGCGTCTGTGCGGTTGTGATCACGATTTCGTGGTCGCGATCGGCATATCTCGCGGTCGTTTACACAACGTTCTGGTGTTGATGAATGCTCGCTGCTTCGGCTCCTTGGTTCGCTGCTGAGATGCTCTACTCAGATGACCGCTCGCGAATTCATCTTCGGATCGTCTTCACTGACTCAATTTCTTCTATCTCGGTCACCTCCCGAAGCTCTCGCTCAAGAACCAGTTCCCATCGTGACTTTGAATCAGCCGCGTAACCGGAGTCAGAGGGGTCCGAGCTCTGAAGGTATCGGATCAGCTCTGCTTCGAGACCCCCCGATAAGTTATGCCCCTTTTGTTTTCTGCCGGAAGATATTGCTGCTGCTGCGATTGTTGCTGTCGTATGCGGGTTGATTGCACGTGCGCGCGCTCGCTGGCAGGTACGCGCGACTCGAGTTAGCTATCTGCTTGCATTTATCTGCACGGTAGTTCCGCAAGAGACTCGCACGTGTGGATGCAAACTCGAGGAGATCGGGAATGGTTGGTTGGTTGTCAGTTCGCCAGCCACGACGGTGAGCTAACTCCGTATGAAATACAGCTGCTCATCTCAGCTGCCCGAGCCAACGGACAAGGCTCGTTGCCTCTGCACACATCATTTAAGGTGTGGGAGACCGGGTATGTCGGCCTGCGAGTCGCGCAACAGTGTGGGGGAACGCGCGCGCGCGCTTCTTGAGTACATGGCCATCATTTTTGAAACACCTCCTATTATTACTCCCCTAGCTAGCTTCCAGCCGTAAGATGGTAGCTCCGCGACATGTTGAACGAGCGAAACGGAGGAGAGCCGGGAAGAGTTCCTGTTGCCCACCAATTGATATCGCCGTCAAACGAAACGGAACCGAGTTCGCGGAATAAGACATCGTATTGAGAGCAGATTCCCTTCACACTGATTCTTGCTCGGGTTCAGTATTTGCGGAAGTACTTCTTTCTCTTCCTTTGTGGAGAGAAACAGCAGAGAAGACTTTTCCAAATGTTCCCTGCTGACCCGATCTTATTGGTTGGACACTTGGAAGAATAGAGGGTTTTGCCCCGTCCCCTGGTGCTTCTATTCCAACCTGCGACGAGGCTTCGGAGATTCGCTACAAGACCTAGTCTACGTAGCTGTTGCTTTGCCCCGTTCCGCTGTATGCATGGCCTTATGCAAAACAACGAGAACCGCGGGTTTTCTGACGAATCGCCAACGGAAATTCCACGCGGATCGCTCGCGGGGAGAAAACACGAGGCAACCGTTTCGGTGCAAGAAAAACAACAGCTTCCCAGCACCCTCATCGCGCAGCCGTCTCAGTCTTGGTGATGAGAGAAGAAGAGATTCAGTGGCGTGGATGCAATATTCATGCCACCACAAGTTTGGGCGAAAAGAGGAGACTTGCTAACATGCCGGTGGCAAGAAACAGCAAGACAACACTGTTTGTAAAAAATGCATGACCTCTTACGAAGAAACCGTCGTTTTCGCTGCCGAAACTTTTCCACCGCTCATACCATAGTAGTACACTGGAGCTAGTCGTCACAGACTTGCGATGAATGATCGGTTTGCTTGAGAAAGCCGCGGCCTCACTGCACTCGGAAGATTCTCTCGAAGCGAACTCGCATTTTCCTCTTTCCGAATCAGGACCAGAGCCCTTTATTGTGAGGTTGCGCGTTGAGTTTTCCCGGAGGTGTGGTCTCGGAACAGCGAACTGAAAAAAAACCTCTTCTTTCCAGGCAACCCGAACTACGGTTTGTTCTGCTCCGGTGCGAATCCTCTAACACCTCTAGACAGCAGTAAGTAGACCAGGTTCACGTTTTTCTCTAGAGCTTAGGCACTGACAAGTCAAATAAAGACTGGAAACCCATGCTCAGGTCCCAAGCGAGCAACCCCAGCGGACCTCAGTGGAATTATTTTCCACGCCGGTACCGTCAAGTATTCATGGGTAAGGCGGGCAAAGGGGAACTTCTAAGGTAAAGCATAGAGCATTGCCGCCATGAGGTGAAGCCGATCGCTCGCCGCCTGGAACGTTGGCCAGGCAGTCTCTTGGCCAGTCAGCCGAGAGACCGGCGAACACATGGTCCTCCGTTAGCAGGCTTTTGTTCAAATGGGATGGCTATCCTGGTCATCCTGGATTCAGCCGCAGGGCCACAGTCAATCGATCAGGGTAATGGACTCAACGTGTGTGGCATACAGCCTCCCTACAAGAAGACATCCAAAGAATCTCGGCTCGCATCTGCGGTCTCTCAAAGCCTCCGGGCCAGCGCGCATCTTCTCGCCGCGAGAGCAGACGGACAGAGTACGGGGGAGACAGAGATGAGAGAATTTCATCTCCTGGTCTGAGAATATCGGGCCATCCCAAGTGTTGTGATCTCAGCCATCCTTGGAATTCTTCGTCGCGGAAGCTTCCGAACCTGGTTCCGAAACACAGAGCCGAGTTGTTGCAGCCGATTCATTTATTTATTTATATAACCCATAATTATGTTCTCGCATCATTCTTGCAGTGATGTCCGCGTCGCCAGGAGATCATTCCTTGGAATTGGACGAAACACAGGACAGTCAATCGGAGCTCCTTCTGGAGAGGGAGCCCCGAGAAGACTCCGTTGAACGTGACCTCCTAGCCCTTGGTTCCCAAAGTCCGCAACCGCAATTAACGCAACTCCCCGCCACTGCAAGCCAAAACATGCAAATGACGGAGCTGCCAGGATTGAAACGACCGGACTCAGGAGGCAGCGGACCCGACTCGGGCCAACCCAACGTTCCGGACGACGGCAGTGGAGGTCAGAAACGTCGAGGACCCCGAACCACGATCAAAGCGAAGCAACTGGAAACTCTGAAAGCCGCGTTCGCGGCCACCCCTAAGCCGACGAGGCATATTCGGGAACAACTCGCTCAGGAGACCGGCCTCAACATGCGAGTTATACAGGTGAGTTTTTTGAACTTCGTGTCGACGAAAAGTTTTGTGGTCGAAAGCCAGTCAGAGTTCTCTGGCATGAGTCCAGCATTATGTGTAACGCGGTCAAAGACTGCTTTCGAGGTTCAAAATACGGGGTTCGGTAGAGCACGATCGTGCATGCATGCGTGCGTGTGTGCACGAGAGTGAATACGTGCTTTTTCGGTGGGTTTTGCGTGAACTTCGATGCATAAGGCTGCATTATGTGTCGCTGGGCAATCCCGAAGACGGACGACCTCTTGAGGGGTGCCGCGGCCGATGTTGCCCGCTGCACGTTATGTTATCATGGGACGTGGCAGCACGTCTGTTCATCCATCGTCTCTGCGAGAGAGCGAGCGAGACGGAGAGAAGGAGAGCAGGGCAGGAGATTGAGCGTACGATAGGAGGCGAGCGGAAGAGAAAAAGACAGCCTCGAGCATAGTCAGCCGCCACCGCCGCGATCAGTGAAGACTCTGACAAAACTTTGCAAATCCCTCTTCCTCTCTGCTCGGCTAGGAACAAACTTTTGACTTCGATCAATAGAGCCTCCATGGAAAGCTGCCCGCCTGCCTGCCTGCCTGCTGCCTTGCTGGGTGGATGGTCGGGATATAACGCGGCTTAAGGGCTGTCTTTGTGAGCAGGACACGATGACGAGGCGACTACAAGAGTATCGACAGCACCGCAAAGTCGCAGTCGTTGTTGCCGCCGTTGTCTTGTTCTGCAACCGATAAACTTTGAAGTACCGGAGACGATGCGGAACGACGATTCTTCAGCCGGAAACCATGGTTCTCTTCCCACCTCTCCATGGAGTCGAAGGGACCTGAGGTGGTTTTCCCTGATTTCCACCGTATGTAAAGATTCACAAGAGATTTCGAGATCCACGATTGTTTCTTTTTTGCTTCGGGAAAATCGTATTTTTCAAAGACGATCCCCCGAGTGGTATTTTTTCGCGGATTTCTCGATCTGGGCTCCAGGTGATTCACGGGCCTGTTGGGTATTTGATGATTCGGATCAAAAATCACCGCAGATAGTTTCGGCGAGCGACAAAAAAGATAGAATGGGAAGTTTCTTCTCCTCTTTTTTTGGCTCAATTCAGCTCGTTTCGACCGCGGAACGACGATCACAGCGCGGTGCGATGCGATGCGGTGAAGATTCGATTGGAGCGTCAAAATCAAAAGCACCTTTGGCTTCGAAGACGGAATCTTCCGTGGACGCTTCGGTTGCGTCTGGATGCTCGCCCGCAGCTCCGACCGTGTGTGCTGGCGAGTGAGCGATGGAGTGAGTGTGTCTGTTGGTATCATTATGTCGGGCGGTCAAGCGTAAATGTCGACATCTCTTTCACGCAATTGATTCTACGGCCCGCGGAAAATTCGACCAGAACTGACCCAAGTCAAGAAAGAAGATTGAGAATATTTCCGATGCGATGGAGAAACTCCGATTCCACTTCAGTCCACCAACGAGCGGCGTTTTTCGTTCACCGCTTGAACTTCGCTTCAAGAGGGAAGAAAAACCGCAGATGCGAACGCGATTCCCCGCGAAGACACTAGCGCGGGAAAATGAGTCCCGGATTCTCGTGTTCACATCAATTTCGCCAGCACAACATCGGAGTTGCGATATCCCGCTCTTCATGAAAGTCAATCGTGGATTGATTCAGTGAGTGTGATGTTCGTCATCGACGTCATGTGTACTTCGTCGAGCGATTCTCGTAATCTATGAATACGCAGTTAGCGTTGTGCATGCATGAATATTCGGCCGAATGGATGAATTAGTTGATGAATAGCTAGGTGGAACGCAAGTCCCGCGCAAGTGTTCAGCCGCCTGGCTGTTGGTTGGTCTCACTGTCATTACTGCTGCTAGTCGACATCATTAGTTTCAAGCAGCAAAGACGCAGTCAAGCGAGTATTCGGCGAAGGACATCGCAACTCACACATGTCGCTTACTTGTTTATTATGCGCCTTGTAGCCAGTGATATTCATTTGATTGTTTTTGATTCACCCGCCATTTCGTCCGTCCGTCCGGCCGGCCGGCGGTCTGCGCGAAAGTCCGCCTTCTGTCTCTTCTCTCACGTACGCCATGCTGAAAAATCGGCCTCACATCGGTCAGAAAAGGATCACAGGAGTTCCTGTCGGTCATGAAATGAAAACCTATAAATGTTTAAAACAATGTTTCACGCATCATGGGTGTGTTCAAGCAGAATTTGACATTTTTCTGTCGCTTCTGCAGGAGTCGAAAGAATCTCACGAGGAACCTGATTCAGGAAAGTTCGCTTCTCGTAGCCTTGAAGCATCCATCTTGGTCGGATCTCGAGATCTGGCCACGAGGATCAGATACGGCATCATGTGCGCGTATGCAAGCAGTCATCCAAGTATGGGGACAAATCCATGTACAAGCTAATGTCGATCGCGGCGAGATTTCGTAGAAGATTTCCGAAGCGGCGGCGGCGCTTAGGCCTCCCGCGTGTCGCTCTCCTTCTGCCTCTTTCTCATCCTCTCTCTTTCTGTCTGTTTTGTGATTGAGCGGACCGAAGTCTTTCAGCCATTCTCCGACGGATCTGCGGCAAATCTGCACCGAACACAAACAGGCTGCCGAATAAAGCAGCAATTGTACACGACGACATTCGTGGCGATGCAATGAACAAATCTGAACCGATTAACACCCTCGAGCACCTAGGGTACACACAGACACACACACACACACTCCTGGTACTTCACTCCGCTTGTCAAAAAGCGCTCAACTCAGCGGGGCATCCGAACGCTTTGGCTAATTCTGAGAGATCGCTCCCCGTTCTAATGTCTGCTCAACGAATGGGGCTGCTGGCTTGACTGTAACTGCTTGACTGGACCTAGGATTGATAGACTGAACCCTGAAACTGACCTCAGTTCGGAGCTCGCGGATTCGGAGCAAGAAACTGGCTGAGTGAGTCGAGACAGGGAGTGACAGAGGCTCTCGTCGAGAAAGTCATCGAGAATAGCTAGGGAAGATCCGGATGAAGCCAAAAACTTGCTTCTTCATAGCTTCATAGCTGACGGGATGAGATCAATCAACAGATTTTCGAGGGCTTGTTGTTGAGTTGAAGAAAGCGCACATAAGGCGACTTCTTGAACTTGTTCATGCTTGACTTATGTCCACTCTTCCCGTCAGGACCACCAAGAGTTTCTTTCTCTTCGACTTCTGCTCGCTGGACTGGACTCGGTCTGTTTCGACTTTCAACTAGAACGGGACTTTGCGTTCCCTTCTCGGGTTTAGGACCAAGATGTCGACCACAGGAGTTTTGTAGGACGGCATGTTTTGTTGCAACAACAAACCCTGTCGAGAACTCTAGGGTCGAGACCCTTGAGGAAGCCGACGACATTTGTGTCCAGAGTTAGACCGCCCCTTCGTCTCCGCCGAATGTTTTCGAGTCTTTACGTTCAGTTCGCCAGAATTTCATCGGTAATTTTTATTTGAAATGAAGTCCCCCCTCGCGTTTTCTCACGGAGTGATACTTCAAAAGTTTCGTGAGACAACGAGCGTGTTTATGAGGAGATTTGAGTTGTGTGAGCGGGGTCGGAGCTCTTTTGGTAACATGCGCGTTTTCTTTGGGTCTCGAGCTTTCTTTGTTCTCGCTGCGGGGTTGGTGTTCATGAAAGATGTTGTATCTTCAAATCCAAAGTGAAGTTGATCGATGTCCTTCGAACAGGTGGCAGAGTCCCCAGCAACGATTGCGGTGAACCTCGTCGCGGACTCCCGACGGACTGCCAACTCGCAATCCAAACACGTCAGAAATCATACGACTGAACTACTACTTCTTCTTAGTGCGGATAGATCAGTCCATGCGGAATCTCACATGATTCCGCATGGAATCAGAACTCAAAATTCCGAGTTTCGCCCGAAACCGTCATGTCGCCCCTCATGTTACCTCACATCGAGAATCGCCAGTAGTGCCGTTTTCGTGTTTTCCCGAAACTCGGGCGGGTATGTGCATTTCTCAGGAGCTTGGCAGGTTCACTGTCCAACCTCATCTGATTGTAGCTATTCGCGCCAGATGGATGGTGGACCTTCGTGGCACACATTGAACGACATCTTTCCGCGAGACGGTCGACGTTGAGCGATGAAAAATGCACGATTTTCTTTGTCCCTCTTCGTGATAGATAGGAAAAATCGGACACGGCCAGTTAGGGCTGGGAGCAGCAGCAGCGAGAAGAAAGAGGGAAGCGTGCAAGCGGCTCCGAATAAATCGGAGGCACGTGTATGTATTTCTCTGTTGTACGAGGGAGCGGGTCCCTCTGGGCTCCTCTTACTCCCTGTGTCGTGCAGTTGAGCTCTGCACCACATTTCGTTCCCCCGTCTGCGAAGATCGGGCAATGCAGGTCGAGCTGTTGCTCCTGAGCGGAGATAGCCACCGGGAGAGAAGGAAAGAGCGTGGAAGAGAGGAATGAGGAATGAACTGTGAGCGATAGAGACCTGATTCAAAAACTACCGGTTCAGGAGTAATCGAGAAACGACGGCAGGGAGGGAGAAGGAAGGGATCGAGAAGGGACACAAGAAACACGGGGGGAGTGAACTGAGTAGGTGATGTGCAGTTACGCTGTCTGAGCTGAATTCCCCCTGTTCCTCGGTTTCTAGGATTTGAACTTTGTTTTGCTCAGATCTTGGTTCTTGCGTACTCGAACGCTTCTTCTGCGTTCAAATATCATATTCGCCTGCGACTGCGTATGGTCTGGATCCCGGCGACCGCCGATCTCAGATTTCTCCGCGAGACCCTGCCCGGGAGGTCATCTGGTCTCCTCGCGACTCCTTCAAAACCCTGCATGGCTCACAAGGTCCCCAGAAGATCTCCGTGCTGCGTCTTTCCAGTTGCCCCCAACCCACGAAACGGTCCGACGACAAAATCCGCTGCAGGGCGCTAGTGGCGTTGGATCCACGTCCAATGGGAGAAAGCTCCGCCCGCGGACCCAGGGCAATGCCGTCGCTTCACGGAATATGGCTCCGCTGTTGTTGCAGAAGCGGACGGGCAACCTAAACCGAACCGGCTAAGCAGCAGCAACCAGCGGAACAGACCGAGGACGAGCCGAAAGAATAACAAGGGTTTTTTCCCTCCACAAAACTATTGCACGACAACAACACTCACGCACCGAAAAGCTGTAGGCGCGAGTTGGAACATAAGACCGGGCTTCGAGCAACCTCTTGTCCGTCTGATCGAAGTCTCTCGCCGTCGTCGGTGCGGGAGAGTCGATCCCGGTG
The DNA here is from genome assembly GCA_028455905.1 of Neoseiulus californicus. NCBI lineage: Eukaryota > Metazoa > Arthropoda > Arachnida > Mesostigmata > Phytoseiidae > Neoseiulus > Neoseiulus californicus. The sequence continues at coordinate 4,576,506 of JAMQGS010000007.1, forward strand.
CGTTGGTCAATCAATCATCTGCGTCCGAGGAGAGTTTCGTTGAGCCATCAATCTTGCATCAATCGGGCACCAAGCCACCGACCATCAATTGAGTGAGCCATCGCTCAATCGGCTTGCCGACCGATCGACCGACCGACCGGCTAGCAATCCATCGAAGGAGCTTGGCATGTTATTTCTCCTCTCGATTTTCCATCGATTCTCGAACAGCTCGCTTCTTCTGTGAATGCTTTGTGCGGGAATGAATTCGGTTACTCCGGTTCATTGGGGTAACGGCAACCTTTACCACGACTAGAGACGCGAGCCGAAGCCAGAATCGTTGGGAAACGAGGATACATCCTGTGTTCCGAGAGACTTCGAGAGTAATCAAACGTTTTTGACGAATTTTCGCCATTTGCTCCGGGTTCCTACATGATGCTCGTCATAAGCAAAGTCTAGGGAGTTCAAATTAGAATGAGTATCTGAGGCGTACGTTCATCGTCAACCTTCGCTACGGATGTTTCACGGTCGAACAGAATCAATTTGGGGCATCATTATCAACGCACCACGTACTGTACGCAGATGGTACAAGTTGAATGCTGCATTTCAAGGATTGAGAACGAACCCCAACACCACTCATCGTCAGCGCGGCGTCTTCCTCGATTCCAGATCAAGGTTCCTAATGTCAAGCCGTTCGGTCGAGATCACTGTTGGCACATTTGTCAAAATGCAGATGTTTTGCTCCACCACGGAGAGGGTGTCAAATGCCGCGTGTAATTGAGGTTAGGTTACCGAAGGGTCCCACGAACCAGGCAAGAGGGGACACGATTGCTTGACAGCCCAAATCGAATGAGGAGCGACTTCTTGGGGCAGGCGAGCAAGCAGCAAGGCAAGCAAGCGGTCGGCGCCTAACAAAGTGGATCTCCTCGTAAATAGGTGTCATTCATTCGTGTGTTTACTGAGCCGCAGTAGTCCCCACACGCTGCTCGCCATCGTTCTTTGCGATTTGCATGCGGCGAACACAAACGAACACTGACAAACGCTCCTGCGGCAGCAGCCGAGCTCACAGCATGAGCTCTCGAATCCAAACAGCTACCGAATCGCCAGCAGACTGACTGACGGACGGAGAGGCAGGAACACAACGAGTGAGGGAACGCTTAGCTCGAGTCAGCAACAAAGTCCACTCCAGGAGTGTTTGCTGAATCAATCCAAAATCGGATTCCGCCGCACTCAAGTGCCAACAAGGTTTTCGCAACTTTCGAAGTGCGTTGCTCTAGGCGTGAGAACTTTCACGCGCGGCATCGTCTCGCGACTGATTCCGTTTCAAGAGCGAAGTCGGCGGCGACACGCGTGGATCAATGAACCTGGATATTTCGGAAAGAGTGTGAAGGACACTCGCATTTCCGACGTATTCGATTCGCAAAGCGCCCGACATTAAAACGAAGTATATTCACGATGTATGTGTACCATATGTTTAACTCGGTTCGTAAAAAATATGCGCCGTATAAATCGTATATATCTCGGACCGGACGATATCAGGTTCGTCGTTCGACGCGGTTTATAGTCAGCTGGTCATTGAGTCGGAGGCTGGGAGCAGCCGTTTGGTCGAGTCCGTTCGGCTCGAGTCTTTCGGCAAACGGCTCGCTCTATAAAGATTATACGACGAGCCGTCGCGCTCCACCGTTGATAACCACTGCGACCTCGTAGGCGCGGAACCGGAAAGCCAACCGGCTGAGAAACCAGTTAGGGAACCAACTCTAGAGAGTGAAGCGCTAACTCTCTGAAAGTCGCCTTCAGCCCTTGCGCTCGCCGAGATCCGAGAAAGAGCCAATCGCTAGAGTAAGACATTACGACATGCAACTTTTTGTTGCGGTGCCTCGTTGGAACTCCACTGCTGCTGCTTCTATAGTACAACCGCTACTACCACCACCACCACCACCGCTGCCACCACAGAGATTTGTGGATTGCAAAGGAGCTCCTCTACCTTGCGGGTGGGTCTTGCGGGTGAATCACAGACTCAGCTCAGGAAGCTCTATGGGGCCCAAGAGACCAGGTCTTGTGGGAGTCCTCAACTCTTGGCCAAGAACAGCTAACCCTTCGAGGTTTTGCTTTTATGTTACCCTGCTCGTATACTATTGCAATGGTCGTGGCTGCGGCGGCGGTGGCAACCGCCTCCCCTCTCCATCCTCGGGTCCCCTGTCCCCTTCACTCGACCGCTGCCGCTGCCGCCGCCGTCTTCACCCTGTTGGGCAAGACAAGAGCTCTGCTGTCCCGACTTCAAACGATGAAGCCCTCGACTACTCGTTCGCTTCGATCGACTAACTCTCGTATCCTTTCTTCCTTTTTCAGGTTTGGTTCCAAAATCGACGTTCGAAGGAGCGAAGAATGAAACAGCTCACTACGCTCGGTGCTCGGCGGCATTTTTTCCGAAGTCCGCGCCGGGTTATGAGGTCGATGAGGCCCGGAATGAGCCCTGATCCTCTGGATGATTCGCCGCCGGATCTCTTGGGCCAAGGAGGAGGTCCAAACGGTCCTCAGAACGGATTCGGTTACTTTTCTGGTGAGTTTACCCACGTAGAGTGCACAGCGCATGCCCATAAATGAGGAGCTAGCTTTCGTAGAGAAAACTGCCATGACTCTAGATGTGAAGTGGAGCTTCAAAGCTGGTCGTGCTCATGCACGAAGTGCATCGAGGCTCTTTCCCGTTGAGTCGACTGCTCGATTGATGCGTACATCCTTCAACAACGGGAAGAGAACACGCACGAGTTAGCTGTAGCCGTGTACAGTGAGTGGAGCCGCCAGATCTCACTTTTGGGCAGCCGTTTGCTGCTCATCTGGACTTGGTTAGATGAAGTGTCTCAGGAGTTAATTAAAAAAAACAGAGAAAAAGGAGCTGAAGAAATGGCTTTGGGGCACCAGCTTTGGAGCCAAAGTCGACGACGACGACGACAGCCGGAGCAGAAGCAACATCAGCAGCAGCAGCAACGCCGACAACGTCGACGCCGGAGGAGAGGCGAGTCAGAAAATGAACTTGAAGGCAATGCCCGCCAGTAATCGGTTCAAGACCCCTCCCAACCGCGCGACTAGCCAGCCGGCCGACCAGGCAGCCAGCGTTTCAGTCAGCCAACCGACCAACCAACCTCCGAAGTGATTGCAGAAAAAAAGAAGACGAACATCGTCTTCGGCATAATTCGAGTAGTCGCGAGCATCAGTGCGATTTTGGCGCTCAAACAAAAACGAAGATAACAACAGCGCCCGTGGCTATTGCTCGAGTCTCGATCTTTGACAAGCAGGCGAAGCTGATGAGATATGATTCCAGAATCCACGATTCCGGACCTTTACTCCGCGATTCCGACATCACAGCGACGTCCAGTATTTCGCTTAGTCCAGCTCAGTTCAATGTCACGCCGCTTGACGATTTCGAGCGCGAAAGGTGAATCATGGCAAAGGAGTCTGGGACAAGCTTTTGAGGTTGTTTTCCTCCGAATGTTCGCGGAGAATGAATTGGATAGGGATGAATATCGGTCGACATTCTCTAAATAGGGAACTGAGCCAGCGACTCGGACCTCGAACGGCCCTTGGCGAGCCACATTGTCCGACGCGATGAAAGCCGGATATTCGAACGTTTCCGATGCAGACCGGACTCGCCATCCGTGTGGACATGTATAACACATACATATGTCTGTGACCGTATGCGAATGTACGAACCCTGAATGGAGCGGTCCCGTGTCTGACTAACGATAACAAACTTATCTAAGTGACAGATGTGGCTGCTGTTGTCAATGGCTATTACGTAGCTGGCGACTAGCGACTCGTTCAGCGGATTGCCCGAATGCTGCAGAAATAAATTCGAACCAAGAAGACTGTTGGCCAAGTCTTTTCTACCAGCAACGTCACGTGCACGTTACCATGCGTTCATGTAATTTTGGTCGCTTTGTCAACGTGACTTTCTTCTCTGACCAGGCCACTGCTTACGAAAACCCTCGTCGTCGGAAACATCTCCGCAGATCGTGAACTTGAACCGATTCTGAAAATCTCGCTGCGTGTTTTGCAATGGACTGTGAATGCCCCCAGATATAGCCTCGCATGCGAGCCTTCGGCAGGGAGGGAGGGATGGATGGAACAGAAGGGGCAGAAGAAGATCTAGTATGAAAACGAGAAACTGGGACTCGCAAGGTTGAAATAGGGAACGAGTACGGATGGGAGGGCTGGGATGGGGACTGGGGGTGAGAGGCGGGGATTGGGGTAGGTGAACAAGAGGGCAAAAAAGCGCTCGGAAATCAAATTACGAGATTCTGGGACCCGTTGCGTATGCTGCGACGGGATTTCATTTCATGCGTTCTTACACCAAGCCGCTATAGCGAGAAAAGTCAACAATCTTCGAGCCCCAGGCAGATTTGAGTGGACTATATGCTCGCTTGGTTTGCTGTAATCGCGTAGGGGATGCATCCCGAGCTGCATGTCTCGGTTGTTAGGTTGCTCGCCTGTTCGCGTATGCAAACCGCTAGATAGCAGATAGGAAGCTCCAGCTCGCGCTCTCACAAAGAAGTGGCGGAAATGAGTTGCTTCCGAAGAAACCTTATTTGCACGACATTTCTTGCAAGTTTTGCCCAGACCTGGTTACGCACCCGACTCGGGAGGACCTATGAGTCGGTTCGGCATCACGCGGTACTCCTCTTTCTCTCCTTCTTCCTTTCCGGCTTCATCTTCCACCTTATTCATCTCTATTCAAAACTACATCCCGTGTAGAAACGGAAGAAGAAGTTGAGAGGCAGATTGTGGGGGTGGGAACAGGAGGGACATTTTTGACCTCTTGGTTCCGATGAACCTAATTGCACAGGTTCCGCATGGAGATGGCATGACATTTGCTTCGGTACGCACATTTGCTCAAGAAATATCGTCGATCAGCAATCGATACAGGATACGCAAATGTCATGAACCTTGCGAGGACCTCAAGCATGCACCGCGTTTTTTTGGGCATTAAGAGCCGAAAGTGTCCTGGCGGGCCACGCCTTGCGCCAGCCGCTGCGAGTTGGTCCGTTTCGGTGGGCCATGGCGTTTCCGTGAACCATCTGCTCAGTGCGGTTGAGTTAAGAGTTGTCTTCTCATTTATCATGAGGGGGCAGAATGGCTGAGCTGATCCCGGTCGGTGAGCCGGGTCGTGTTGTAGGGAGCCGATGTCTGTCTGTGATTCCAGTCGTTTGTTGGTCCGGCCGTCCGTTCCTTAGCCCAACCAGCTAGCCTACGAGCCAGCAGGCCAGCCAGCCGCCAGCCTACGGTAGAAGGGCAGTCGGGTTTCGGAGAAAATACCCCGCAGTAGATTTTCAAGCTGGTGATCCGAGATTCCTCCGCTACATGGACACGATTCGGTCGGATTTCGTCGTTTTCTTCGCCCTGGCCGTAGTCGTTGATCTACATCTGAACGGATTGCAGCACTTAGCGTCGGAATCGACTTCCTCTGCGTCCTTCTGAATTCGCTCATCCCTGTTTTCGCTCAGAGAAGATCCAGAAAGTGGAAGAGGTGGAGGACAGGTTGCGATCGAGACCTTCGAGATCAAGAGTTGCCGAGCTACCTCTCAGTTCCGGCTAGTAAGCGGCAGGGTGCTCGGAAACGGAGCCTGAGACTTCAATGATGTGATTTCCTCCATTTCTCTGGCTTATTGTGAACGGACTCCTGGATCAGTCAAATATTCACTTTGAGCCGTGTGATCCATGGGTGCGACTGATAGGTGTAACCGGACAGAATCGCTGAAAACACGAGAAATAGAACGAAGCCGAGCAGAGGAGGTCTCCATTCACCGCACAGATTCAGCACGAGTCAAAATTATAGCTTTCAAAGCTTTGGGATCCGCCGCGCTGTCGACTACCAACATGTCATTGTCTCCGGATGCGGTCTGCATTTCATAAACACCGTTTTTACGTCCGGACATCCACGCATTGTCAAAATGGAGCAGTCACCCAGTCGAGCGTCTACGTTTCGCGATCTGATTTGAGAACGCTCCGAATTCACCGCGAACCCCACTTCGGTCACCGTTCTCAAGTGAATTCTCACCGTAAATCCGTCTTTTCTTATATGAGGATGAATATCGGACAGAGAGAAACGACCAAAAAGCGTTGCGCGCGTGCAGTCTCGATTATGCTCCGAGTCCGCCCCCGAGTCGTCCTCCGGGTCGGAAATCTGGTTGAAGACGATCACGTGACCTGACTGACGGGATGGTTGGTCGCTTGCTTGCTCGGTGACTGTCAGTGGCAGTCTTCCTTTTGAGATAGATCATATTCCCAAGACAGGAGGAAGCTCAACACCGTACGAGCATCCGGTTGGAGGAACCCTGACTGTCTGAATGGAGCCTTCGAAGAAACAAACCACGATTTCCATGCTCTCGCACTTGTGGCGTGTCTCTGTTTGTCCTTGCTTTTCCTCATCGATATTTTCGATTGCTCTCCTCCCTCGGCCGTAGTCTCCTCCTCGACCTTGATTTCCTCGAACGTGGAGATCCTTTGCAATGCTCCCGTACATCAGACTGCAAAGCAACACTGCGTATGTTTTGTCTTCGCCAAAAAAAAACCGACGCTGGACGACGGTCGTGCGAATGGACTTCCCACCACGCGGTTGCCCCGGGAGCTGCTTGTCAAGTTGCAGCTGCAGCTACCGATGGTGGCTGTGGTGGTGGTGGTGGTGGTATCGGTCGTGGTTCTGCCGCCTCCGCTGCCTCCGTTGGCAGCGCCGCAGTCTGCCGAGATGAGAAAAGAAGAGAAGCAACCCCCATGTGACATAGGAGCGCGAGGCAATTACAGAGCTCGCCTCGCTATCGGCTCAGCAGAGCGTATACAGACAGGCAGGCGGGCAGGCGGGCGGGCAGAGAGCCCTCGGTCTAGTCGCTTTTCGGGTGGCTCCAAACCAGCCAGGCAGACACCCGGAGACACCCGGACGGATGGACGGAGGGATAGACAGACGGACACACAGAGAGACAGGCCGACCGACCGACCGACGTCCTAGTGGACGGATGGATGGACGGGTCGACAGACCGAGCGACTGATATACTGGTCCTCATCTTCAGATTAAGTCGGTCTCGAGTCTCTCACGAGAGATCGCTGACCTATGCCGACGGAGTTTCATCTTTGTCGGGGAATACTTCGGGAAGAGTTTTGTGTGCGAGCACCGAAACGGGTCATGCGATATTCTGCTTACAACAGGACACTTTTGCACATCGAAGTCCGAAGATTTTGCACTTTGAATCTTCATCGTGAAGCGCTGGAATGACGAAAGAGACGAGAGAGGCTGGGCAACAGAGGGAATGGACGGCATCAAAGAATTAAAGACGGAGCTTTTGACACGTTGCTCTGTTCACAAGAGTGGGCGGCTTCGTGCGCCTGACAAGTTCGAAGAAGCCTGCCTTGCTCCTCTCTCCCGAAACTCGGCGTTCCTCTGCTCGCTCCCGGGCCCTTCTCGTGGAGTTCGCTCGTGCAATGGCTCGAGTAGCCCGAGGAAGCCTTCTTTCCTAACAGCGGAGCGGCGGCGGCGTCTATTTATTCCGATCGGCACCCCATGCCTAGGGTCATGTGACTGCTGTAGGATCTCGGCTTTCTTTTGGTTCCGTTTCGTTCTCCAATCGTCTCTTCGTTTGCTCATGCCAACGCTTGGCATACCCGTTCATATATTTTGGGTTTGAGGACAGGCGTGTTTTTGGCCTGTCTGAGAAGCAATGGCTCCGAAGTGAGAGCTTGTATGGATACCTGTGTTCGATGGCTGATGCTACAACGAATCCAGCGGAATATCGAGCTTCGACGATCCGCTGGTCACAGCCTCTCCGCGGCAGGCCGAGCTCAGCCGATACCGGCGTCCAGGATGATTCACGAGCCTTTGCCCGAATCCCGGGCATTAGTATACCGGTTATAGGCATGAACTGCATCTCGATGATATCATCTTGTAACATCATGTTCTTTCTTCAAATTCCAGACTCCTCAAACCAAGAGTTCGGCTACTCACAGAACGGAGGTCAGGGCCCCGGTTTTTACGATTTTTTCCCCGGACAGCAGAATGAAGGACTAGCGTTCAACCACGCCGCGAACCCCAGCCTCTCGCCGAGGAATGGTAAGCAGTTTTTTCAACTATTCATCGATGTTTCGCTTTCTCTCGAACTTTAGACAAAATGGAAGCAAGAACCGAGTCCTTCCGATACTCAGAGGAAGAATTCCCATGATTCCAGGGGTGAATTTGGCCTCAGACAATTTCCATCTGCCGGGCCAACACGGAGAACTTCAGCTGAATTCGCAGCCGAGGTCGAGTCCGGATTCCGTGCTGAGTCTACAGGGCTCCGACCCCCCGTATGGACAGCCCCCGCGGAGTGACTCTGGTGGGAGTTTTTCGACGCAAATGCCCAATGAAACGCCAGTTTGGTAGAATCAAGAAATTCATAGTTTGGTGATAAGCGAATGAAAATATCAAATACGATCTCGACGAGCCAACCGGCAAACCGACACTCTTCGGTTCCGATTGCCAGACTATCGATTCGAAAGAGCCCGACGGACCCTACAACAGGTTTCCCTACGTTTCGAGAAGAGGGCATCGCGATCTAGAAGCTGGCGATTTCGGGCTTTTCCCTGTGAATGAATTGTAAACATGGTGCACATGATTAACCATTGCGGGGTTTGTAATCCGGGACATCACTTTTGTCGACATCTGGAGTTGATGCGGAAATCATTTCAGCGATGGACTGAGCGTGGATCGGGCAACTCGGCTCCAGGATGAGAGGATCCTGGCTCCTCCTTTCTATGCGGATATCTCGACCTCCGACCCGGAGGATAAGAACGGTCCTCAAGCGAGCTTCCTCAAAGCGTTTCGGCGCTCTGAAATATCCTGACGCGAGTTGCCAGTTCACGCCGGTTGTTGGTTTTAGGAAAGTTCTGCTAGTTCTGCTAGCCTATGTCCGCTAGTTAGTACTTGGTTGACCAGAGGTGAACAGCTGAAGCGTGACCTCATCGAAGTTTCGGACCTGACACAACATATTCCGTTTGGACCCATCTCAAGCGACGTGAGGAGAACGCCTGTTCTGTAATGGTATTACGAGACCACACGAGTCGCTGAGGTATCAAGCGTTGCAGGTCGAGTTTTTTAGACGCACAAAACGCTTCAGGCATGTTCCGATCGATTAGATATCGAATCCACCAGGCAGAGGAGAAATTCAGGAAAATCAGGGAAACTCATCTTGTGAATTCGGAATCTTCGCAGTGCCTGGTTGACTCGGTCGCTGATCTTGCAACCGAAACCAATAGTGCTGTGTTATTCAATCAGCTGATTATCTGAACTGAGGGGAGGGATATCAGGTAGCACTCTAGTTAGAAGAGTAGTTCTTTCGTGCGACACATGGCGGACATCCATCGATTACGTAGGGGTGGGCTTTGATGATGACGACGACCAATTGTAAGTTATGAAGACGTCATGGTCGAGCCCAGTAAAAGCTGTGCGTCGTTAGCAGTTGAAGCTCGTCCGAGGGGGTGCGGGGTTGGTGAGCGGAAACAACTTTGGAATGACGCTCAGAGAAAGGCGAGGATTATCCCTGTGTATATTGTTTGCGGATACTTGTAATAATCGTGCTCCGGATATTCGGTCTCGGTGTGAACCTTCCGTAAATGGGGGCAGAAAGTTATTCGGGAAGGGCGCTAGACGTCTTAGCGACTTGGGACAAGGAGATCGTTTCAGAACCCTCGTGTTTTTTTCGCTAAACTGTGTAGCAGCGCCTAAACGCAACATTACCAAGGATGATGTAAAAGTATGACGGTGACGGCAACGACGATGGACAACACTGATCGTTTCAAATTGTAGCAACCGTTAAGTACTATGTCTATGGAGCAACTTGGATGATCCCAAACCCAGGAACAATGAGGATAACGAATTCAACACGCTGATACGAAGGAAGCGATAAATAAAGGGAATGCTAGCAGTGAACAAATCAAAAACATAACCTGAAAAACTTTGTTGTTTCTCATCGCGCATCGTGTGAACTTCATTCCAGACCCAGACTCATTCCGGGCAAGGGGAGATATTGAGTCTAGAAAACGATGATGACGTAGTAGGACTTACGTCAGACGGCCACTCGGTGCCGCTTCTGTTGTTTTGATCACACATTTTTTCTGGAAGTTCGAACTTCCAAACAAGGTTCCACAGAGCAAACACATAGAATCGAAAGTTCGCTCGATGTTTGGGAGTAGGATGGGAATATTCTCGGTGTGTACCACAAGTGCACATCTGCAAGGTCACATGGGACTCTTTCTGGAACGGAAGGTTGCAGGTTTGGCCACTGCGGCCGGCTGTGGATGAGCTCTCAGGTGCAGCTACGAATCATCGACGGGATGACTGGCAATGCAAAACTCAAAAATTCAGTGAGACTCTCCTTCCGGCAGTTCAGCTCGCGTTTTGCCCTGCGGCAGGGCATAATTGGCAGCTCGCAGTTTTCAAAAAAAGCTGAATCTCAAACGTGTTAGGCATAATTACGGAGCAACGATGATTGCCGGAGCTACCTGAAATGGCCTGTTGTTCGAGAAGCCTCATCATCCGCGGCTAACACTCATCATCGGGGCGTTTTGTTATGCCGAAACGAAACGAGAGAACGAGCGATGAAAGAAAGAAAACAGGCCCGGCTGATGGTTCTACAGGCGACGTGACGCGGTCCTCACTCAGTCAGTCAAGCGCCAAGAACTCAATTCATTAACCAGGCCAGCTCGGACACTTTGTCAACTGTCAAAATAGGCTCTGTCCAGAACGAGAAAAGTCAAGCCGGCACCGCGTGTCCCGTCTCGTCTATCGGGGACGCGCAGGCTGTACTGCAAGACCGCGATGAAAATCAGTTTCCGAAATGGCTTTTTGTCCATCGTGATAGCGAAGTCTCGGGAAGCCTTTCAACGGCTTGAACTGATGAACTGCCTCGATCATCCGCGTAGATAACCAAACAACTAACAGCTCCGTGATGAAACATTCTTTTCGTTTAGATGTGAATGCAAATTACGTCAGTGAGTTACGCGTTGTTGTGATCGAGATCAGATGCGCCTTTGGGAACAATCTAAACGATCTGTTCCAACAATTATTATGTTTACATGGGAGCGCATCGCAAACTTGATTCTGTTAGTGATTCTCATATGGCTTGATCCAGAGATAACTTTGATGATGTCGATCATGACGACCCACCTAACATCGATAGCAGGCATGGGAACGACTCGCGAGTCGAGAATGAGGTCCTGGGATCTCGGTGGCTCCGTTTCTGGCAGATCGCGTCGGAATCAAGGAGGAATTCCGCGCGAAACGAAGAGGTCCCCGAACATTGTCTTCATAGACGTCCAGTGCTGTGACCGAGACGTCCGCGGTGTCTGAAAGTATCATAAATCAGTTCTTATATCATCCGTGAAATGAAATTCCCATCCGGCGAGCAGGCATACTAATGCCAAAAGTCCGTCTATCTTTTGCTCTCCCGCCTGCCTGCCTGCCTGCGTGCGAGCCTGGCAGCCAAACCGACTGCCTATTTCTCTGCTTGTCTGTCTGCCCGCCTGCTCGCTTGCGCGCCTGTCTATCTCCATGTATGGCTTCCCCGGCAAGTGGGGTAACCTGTGAACCTGTCTGTCTCCTGAATGGAACTAATTGAGGGGCATTACGAATACAAACCTATCTGCCTCCCCATTGTCTCTGTCTGTTTCGAGCGGTTGTGCGTTCGTCTATGCAAACACCGCTCTTTGGACGGACCCGCCTACCGGCCCACGGATCGACTACAGGCTGTTTTACATAGAGCTGAACCGAACATCAAACACCCATACTGCGGAGTGAATGGACCGACCGCAAGCAAGCACCCTTCTCAAACAATCTCCACGCATGCGATTATCGGCTTAGCGGTCGATGCCCATTGTTTGATTGATCCTCGTCCTACTCGACACAGGCCAAGTAGTGGATCGGTGACCTCCGTAGAGACAATTTTCATCAGAATATTCGAACAAAATAGCATTTTCGGTAGAAAACTCAGACACAGTGAGTTCGGAAGTCGCATTTTATCGGATCGGCAGAAGTTTTGAAGCAGTCAGATGATCGGAGGATTTATGTTAACAACGGAAACTGAGACAACGAAAAGGTCGCAGCTGAAAAATTGTCTGACGAGTATCGACCGCTGGCTGACTGCGGAGCACAGCTATTCCGCCATGGAACGTCAACCTTGTCGACGTTTTCCGACACATGTAACAAAAAAAAACGTTGTGGGCTCGATTCGGAAAGCTGTTCAGTTTGCGATCCTTTCGTCGTTCGATTCATCAGACGGCAACGTCTGTGACCCAATATATCGGATACATGCTCAAAAATTGCCCCAGCTCGTCACCGGCAAGTGGAAAAGCGCTCGACTGTCGAACGGAGTTGATATTCGACCGAGTTCAGAGTTAGCTGTGTTTTCCGTTGACGGCTCCGATTGCGGATGATTAGATCGGTCCGCAGGAAAGACTCTCGAGTTCGCTCTCGTGTGTTGCCGTCTCGGTTGTCGATCGAACAACAAGAGAGAAATCCGTCGACAAACCTATTGCATCGATCTCTGAGGTCCATTCGAGCCCCTTCTAGAGCTCACGGAAAGCTGGCGGGTTTGGATTCTACGATCCGAATCCTGTAGACATTTTTGGAATCTCTCTGAGAAAAATGTCCCCAGAATCATTCGTTAAGACTTCGCACGCTCCGGACGTTGCGCGAGGGCACGACACCGGCTGACAGAAACTTGCGCGACCCTCTGACTTGGGCGCCCATCGAAGAAACTGTGCAAGAGAACCGTTGAATCTTTGTAAACAAAACGGGCGAAGTGCCAGGGGATGTTGTTCCTATTATTTTTATTTTATTCCTTCTCCTCTCTCACGAACATTATGTCGTAAGTGAGAATACCAGAAGACAGGAATTTGCTGGACACGCCTTCTTCTGTGTGGGGATGGTGATTAAGCGCCAAGACGAAGAGTTATATGAATCCCCGTACTACGCGCGCCAGCCGCGCGTTCACGTGTCCATCCATTCCTCTATGTATGTCCAATATATCTTCCTCTCGCTCGCGATTCCCTCTCTCCTCATCCATTCGTTGCTGAAAATATCACGAAAAATCGAAGCGAGAGAGGATCTTCTTCTCCGAAATAGATTCGAAAATTCCGCTCCCAGATCGCACGCCCCCTTCTTCAGCTTTTTTTTTGTTTCTACCCGATTTCTAGCTGAGCGACGCTGAACAGGTGCACGAGCTCTTGTGTGCTGCATACTCCGACGGGCTATGGAGCAGGAGCTGCCAGACTAGCCAGCCCTCAGACATACTCCCTGGCAGCACTCATGCTCACGGGACGGCAGGCAGGCAGGCTACGTCCTTGACGCCCCCAACTCTTTCGGGATGAGAGCAGGTATCAGAGAAGAATTCGGAGGAATCAGCGGCGGAGAATCCCCACATACCCTACACTAAAATAAGAGACGAATTTGATTCAATTGAGACTTTCGATGGCTAAGTCATGCCAATAGACAAACAACAATGTATTGAAGATTCTAATCCTCATTAGGCTGACTTCAGAAAATTTCATTTGAGAAGAGTAATTTATTATTGGGATGCTTGCAAATCGAGCGCTACACCCCCTACTGGTTGAAAATCGGGACAATGATGAATCGATTGGAGAATCAGAGCCGCGCAATCTATTAATTGGATCTACGGCAGTTTTCGGCGTCAAATGAAGACTCGGGATCGAGCGTAAATAGATGGAGAATGCATTTTGTTGGTGTGGCTCGGTCTCTTTTGGTTAGACGGATAATGATGTAGCCGATCTATGCTATCGATAGGGCTCGTGCTCCGCATGATGACAGCGTCCGACTTCATTTGCTACCAAACTACTTGAAATATACTCTTAGTATTCTATTGAGATCATTGAGATTGTTTCAGGACAATCATGGATCGTTGAATGCTTCAGAGCTCTAATCCGGTCGGATCAGGGCCAAATGCGTCCAGCAGATTGGAGGATCTTGAAAGAAGTTTTGCAGAACCGTCGAGGCCCCGGGAAAATCACCAGAAGTGATCGTATCGTGTTTCTATGTGTCGTTGAGAATTAGAAACAGAGAGCCCTGTACAACGAAAGCGTTTCGTTCCACCAATTGTTCGGATTGATTTCAAGCTGGATATTAGAAGGTTCCTGTTATGGGAAACTTCCCTTCCTAGAGACGTACAGAGTTCGGTCCACGCGCCTGATTGGTTGTGGCCATATTTCCTCGTATAGTGCTCCATTTTTCACTTCAATCGAGTCTCTTTGCGGTGAGTTACCATGCAGCGCGGTGGTTGATGTTTGTCGCGACGATCACGCATTGCCACGGATCAAATACGCGTAATCTGACCCTTTGTAGGGTAACTTTGCATTTTGTTGGTAACTCCTCGTGCCCCGGAGATCACCCTAACCATGATCAGCAACCTCAAAAACCGCGAGGAACCAACCAGCTCAATTGGACTTATTTTCTGGAAGGAGGACACTGCATAGCGAGTTCAAGTATTCCCAGATTCTATAGGTGTCGATCATGTTTCACGTGCGGACTCCCTCTCTCAGGTCTCTCATTCAAAAGCTTTTCTCATCTACTCTCTCTTCGTTGCGTATGTTTTGTCCATTCCCCTGGATTCACAGGATAACGAGGCTACTAGGAATTGATTCGTCCATTGCTTCAATTTCGGCTTCTCGCAGGAATTTCAGTGACAAATCCTGTTCGATCCGTCTTTTTGATAGAGCTGTGGAACGGAGAGCAGAGCTCGTGGATTTCGGGCGGCGTTGTCAAATATTAAAACCCCAACAGCCTGACTGAGGAATCAATCCAGTGATAAATTAATCAAAAGGCGAACATTCTACAAGATACAATCCGATGGCCAGTGACTGGATTCACCACCAGCGGACGAGACCCCTCTCTCATCAGATGAGACGAAATATCCGCGGCTTATCCGACTCGTCAGCAGCCGCCTGAATTCCAACCCGAACCCTGATCACAGCACCAGGTCGAAAGATCATTCAACAGAACTGGTGTTTCCCGCTCTTCCCGCTTCGAATCGGCTCTCTTGCGTTTCCCTCGTCGATTTTGTCCCGCAGGCTGGTCTCCTTCGAACGGAGCACGGACGATTTCTCAAAAGGAGCTCCTTCCATTTTCAGCGTCCGCACTTTCGTGTTCATCCTTCTCCAACAGCGAGCGATTCCATCGCTCGATGGAATTCCTTCGGCTGTGCTCGAGATATTCATCTTCGTGTCCCTCATTTTTGCTTCATCTTGTATTTCGGATCGCTTGCGGACGCGGTAGCCGCGCGCACCCGGGCGGTCGTTTGACCGAAGTGTTCGATGGCTGGTTGACAAATGGTATCTGTCGCAAAGCAATCAATATGCGGTGGAAAATAATTGCCATTTTCTCTTCGCCTTACCCTATTCCCTGGCGTAGACGTCGTCGTCGCGGAGAACGGTGGAGAAACTTCGTGAAAGGATCAGCAAAGCTTCCACGGCAGCAAGGAGCTAACCGGGTTCTTGAAGCGAAAAAAAATGGTGTTTCGGTTGGTTGTTGGCCTCCGTGGGCTCAGGGGCGACGGCCGACGTGGCCATTATGTTCGTCGTATATCAAGACCAGCGTCTCTGTGATTCGTCGCCTGTCGCGGCGCGTTTTCCCGTCTCGGCTCCGCATCATCAAAGTGGGGATATATCATGGAGCGCAGGAGAGAAGCGCGCGACCGAGCGAAGAATAACGAAAACAAGATTCGGGAAGAGAAAGAGAGACCTCGGAGATAAAGTATCATGGAGATCGAGAGGCGACGCGACGTAGTCCTGTAGTCATCAAGCTGGCACTAAACATTTACCGGGTCTATTACAATTTTTCGGCGCTCAATCCCCCTCACTGCTCATCCTTCATGCGGCTGTTTCAAAGCTCCTCTCGCCGCCACTTTTCAGCTTGATCTACGTTCACAAGGAACACATGGCTACCGTATTATGCAACAGCGACGGATACCGCGTCATCATGGTGAGCGTCCGATCGTTAAGTCGTTCAGAAGAAAGCCAGAGGTTTCTACTAGGCCTCAGTCCATCTCATTATCCGGTAGCCGATGGATGCGTTTCATCAATCCCAGTGCTAGAACAGTTCCAGAAATCATAGATATAGATGAGAGGTTTAATGAAAGTCAGACAATAATCGGGACGGCTATCGCTTCAGATATGTGTTGGTTATATGAGAGAGCGAATTGAGCACCGCGCGAGGCTCATGAATCATGAGTCGTTTGCAAGGAAACAAGTCCGAGAACTTGACCTGCGTTGAGATTGAGCATCACTCTGAACCTTGGTGATGATCCATCGTGCAGGTTATTCACTTTTTGCCTGATTCGCGCGAGTCGGCCATGAGCACATGGCCACCACCACCACATCCACGAACAAAGTTCACCAAAGACGTAGAGCATTATTTTCCATTTCGTTCTCGGCGGTCGTGATAGGCCATCCCTGAATCTTTCCTATCCAAAGTGATGGAACGATGATGGATGGAATGATTGTTTCATACCGCGAGATTGAGTTGCGCTTGCGGGGCTGCTCGGTTCGCTGAATGAATGATCAACCTTTGCTATGAGGAATGGGCGGTGCGATGATTGAAAATCTCTATCGTTCAAAGCATTGCCACTCGTCAGATCAGAAATTCCATCAAAAAATCGAGACGAGAAACACACGGCGTTGAAGAATATTCCAAACATCAACACCGGATATTCAAACGGGCGATACGCAGTGGCGTAGCCAGCTTTATTTTTTCACGAAGCTAAATTTGATCCGAAACCAATGAAGCTATCGAGGCTAATGAGGCTATTGAAGCTAAGTTGCTTTTTTCTTGAAAAATTCATTTGTTAGTCTTTTTATCTATCAGGGAATTTTCTGCCTGTCATGAGAAGGAAGTGTCGGGAGGAAGTAGGCAATCAGGAGGAATATAGGGCAGTCCGGACAAAATGAGAGGACTCGTGGAGCCTGGCCTGACTTGCCCAAGCCTGAGAAATCTGACCGCTCAGGTCCTTCAAAGAGAAAAAGGTACCATTGGAACTATAACCGTGCGGGCTTTGGAAGGATTTGACCCAAATCGTTGGGGATGATCCTACCAAGGAATTGCAAACGCGTCTAGCTCAAGTCGCACCCTGTGAGCGTGTAGGCGGAATACACCGAGAGATTCACCATGATAACTTCCTGGACCTGGATGAGGCTAGCCTCATTGGATTTTGAAAAATTGAGCGAAAGCACAAAAATTCACAGCTACCACTGGCGATACGTGATCGCGATCCTCCTCCTTTAAGAAGAACTGCAGCTTTTCCTCTCAGAACCGCTATTCCACGGCAACTTGAGGAACTCCCAGAGCTCTAGAAAAATCCGGAGAATCTGACTCCCATCTTCGGTATCTCGGGAATACGCACTGAGCGTGAAGTCGGTGAAGATTTACTCGTGTTCGAAAGCTGCCGAATAATATGTATAGCGGGGAAGCGAGAGCTAGAAAAGTTTAAGCAACTGCCCCCCTACTGCGGAGTGCTGAGTATGGGGCTAAAACTTTGACCTGGCGGAGTTGCGATTTTGTTTACGCGCCACTTCACACCAATGTCAAACTATGCAGCTCCGCCGACAATGGACAAACCGAGAGTGACTCGCCCGCAGGGAGACTCGCGCTATTTGCATACAAAACCTGTCTGTCCTAGAGAATTTCTCCGACCGCTCGCGATGTGATTGTTCTGATTGGCATTGCCGTTCCGCGGCTCTCGATGATGTGAAATAGATCGCTCGAACAGTGCTCATATTCAGCCGCGAACGATGAGCGGCAAAGTTTGCGCACTGCAAATCTTTCATGACGACTTCAAACAAAGCCCCATCAACGTGGTTCGTTTTCAAGGAGCAGAAAACTTCCTCGAACCCAAACGTCAACATGCTCGGAACGTGAACATTTTGTGATACCACGTGTTTTGAGAGTTTTCCGACGACACGAGACACCAAAAATTATGAATATGTCTCCGTGTGTGCCAGGTCGAAGGGAGAGTTATGTAAAACCCACCATTCCCCTACGTACGCGGCCATTGAGGCATGCGAGTCGCCTAATTGTCATCATATTTCGACTGTCGGCAAGCCATCGCAGGAATCGGCATACCACGATTTTTGTGGCGAGCTTGGAGTCAGCTGCATTTTTTGTGTGCCTCGCATGCACACAACGCTAGTCAGTGACCCGAGCCGCGCACACGAACGGGTTACATCGCACGACCAAGCGTGGTATGGCAGAATGATCCACATTCCACATTTCGTCCGCTTATTCCGCCAAAACGAAACGATCATTGCCACCAAGCATTTTTTGGGGCTTGCATCCATCCATCCGTCCGTCTGTCTGGGAGCCCGTCAGCCAGTCAGCTAAGCATCCGAAGCTTTGCAGGTCGCGCATGAATTCGAGAATCCTAGGTCTTTCGTCCAAAACGGCGTAATTTCGGAAAATTCTCGACTGTGACGCGCGAGGGATTCGCTTTCGCGTCCTTTCTGCGTCACAAAACAACTAACTCTGTTTCCCTTGCCGCTTTTGTTTCGCAGATGCTTCCCGAAATGGTCTCAGGGAACGAGATGGAAAACAATCTTGCCAACACGTTTCCGAGCACTGACAATCAGTGCAAGTGTATCCCCGAATGTTTTTCGACTTCGACTGGCACTGACAATGAGTGAGCGTCGGGCCCACTGTGAGAATGAGCCAACTCATTCAGCTGGTGTTGGTGTCTCATGTGTGTTGTTTAGTAGCGTGGAGAATTTGAGTTGAATTCGAGCCCTTTTTGGCTTGCCCGACTGCCTCCCGCGTTGTGGATTCGGCTCGGCCGTGCTGAAGGGGCTGTGCGCGCCTAAAAAATATTTTTAATTCAGAAGCTTCCTCTCCGCGTTGGTGGCATTCCTGTTTCGGCACAAGAAGCGCCTCACAAATGAATGTTTAGACTCGGATGTTTTCGAGTTCTTTCATTACAGCTCCGGAACTCTCTATCTCGTACACGACAACGAATTCCCTCCGTCCGTCTGTCTACATTGAAGCATTCTCTGATGCTGGCTGGCTGGCCGCAACCACGAATGTCTGGCCCGCGCGTCAGCTACTTATTCAGAATCGCGTCTCTCTGACTCTCTACCCAAATCTCTCGCTCGTCGTCGAGATAGCATATCTTCGGTAATTCGGCTCGCGATAAGCTGAACAACGTTTTCGACGGATGTTCCCCTCGGTTCCAAACCGGAATGATTCCCAAAATAACATGGAGCGTGGCTCTGAATCGAGAAATCTCTCTCTGCTGTGAGCGGCGTCGACGGTGTCATCGTTATCGAGTTGAGGGAGTGGAGGATGGCCATGAAGTTTGATAGCTTGCCATGACTGCTCAGGAACATGTGCATGCTCGATGTTGTTACGTTGGATCATGAGCACATTGTACAGACAGATCCCAGAACGTCCGTGGCGCACGAAACAGCTCGTCCCAAGATTGACCGTGAGCTCACGTGATTGAGAGCTTATCGAGCTTCCTCCCAATTTTCTTTGTTTCTGATTATTGTTCTTCTGGTTTTCTTGTCTGGTGTTTATCCGAATCTCTTTCCGTCAATGCCCGTCCACTGTGCTGCCAAATGAGTCCAGGGACCTCTCTGGAGAGTGTGGAGGAGGAGCGGATGCCAAGAGGATAACGAGAGCACAGCACGGCCGAGGTAAAAAACATCAGAGTTTTGACCGAGAACTCGGAGGAAGAAGTCATCCACAACAACACACACTCCTGCACCTAACGAAGCAAGACAGCAGGGAACGATCTGGAAGATGAGCGATGCGATGCTCGACGTGAAACACGCTGGGCTGCGCGATAGTTTCTCGATATGACAGCACGATCGTCCGCTCGCTCGCTCGCTCCCACGTTCGTTTGGTCGCTCGTTCAAGTAGTGTCAACGATGAGTTTTTGTCGTGAAACAAATGGCCGGGAACGAACAGATAAAAAAATTGACAATTTCAAGACAGCAAAGCGCGGAGAAAGATGGATTCATTGACTGAGCAGGCGCAAGCGACAAAAATACTTGCTTCACCGCTGTATGATGGATTTTGTCCGAGACCTGTCATCGGCTGTTAATGGACCCTCACGACCGGAATCTCAAGATGCATCAACTGCCAAAGCCTGGAAGTTCAAGAGAATCGAAGAGTCCAGATATTCCATTTTGTACGGAGTTGGCTTGATTGATTTCGCGCTCCGAGTTTCTAGTTCAGCGGGCAGTCCGCCGGACACCTCTCATCGGGATAGCCAGGTCCGGCGACGTAGGCTATTTCAGATCGCTGACTTCGAGACGTTCAAGTTCTCTTCATTGGAAGTATGAACCCTCCGGATCCAGCGCTGGAACTTAGCTCATCATTCGGAGGAGGGTCGGAGCGCGGACCTTGTTGTTGTTATTGGCACTGACGAGTCAGTGGTCGGAAACGCGAGTTTGGAGGAGGCCGCCGGTGCCGTCGCCGCTGGAAGAGTGATTTGTCACCTGAGACACTCAAGTACCTCCGGAGGAAGCGGCACACGTGGGCTGGTTGGTCATAACTGTGGACACCGCTGGACTCGAAGCAGCCAAGCGACAAACTAGTTACTGGACGAATGGACAAACAGGAGACAGGGTGCTCAGAGACTATGGAACGATAGATTACCGGGAAGCTTGGGACACTTTGACAGAGCTGGTGGACATGGCCGACGTCGTCAATGATCGGAGCGCTACAGAAGCAGGCAGAGATGGCGGCAGAACGGGAAAATCAGTGACCGTGGATCCCGACGATCCTAGAACTTACAATTAGTTGGTCGCACACGAGCCAGAGAAGCAAGGAACTCCAAACTATTTCTTTGCCCTAATCAAAAAAAATAGACCACGATTCGCCTTGAGTCAGCAAATTCATTCATTCCCTCTTTCAACTGTGAACGTCGTGCCTTCGTTCGTTCTCGACATCTTCCTGTTAGCGTGAAGACGCTTCTTGTACACCTGAGGCAATGATTTCCTTGTCAGAGCACCCGGAGAACCCGCGAACAATGAGCTGACTTCACACGGACAGACTGACCACCCGCTCGTCCGTCTGTCAAGACCTGTTCGAAAGCTTCGTCGTCGCCATCAGATGGATACGGGCGTTTTATTTTCCCTGGGTGACCAGTAGCCGTTTTCTCTCCCGGAAAATACTGATGCCTCATAGGAGCAACGATTTAGCAACTTTCCCCTGTCCGGATATTGAGGCGAAAGCAAAGCGAGAGTTCAACTCGGAACATGTGTATCAATGTTCGCGATGGGTGCTTGTTGAGAAAGCCAAGCCAGGTCTCCTAAACTGGATGAACGAAGCGTGCTTCCAAGACCAACACCACCCTGAACCATTGAAGGGGTTCCCGGGCCCCTCAAGTCGAGCTGCTTCCTACCTGTCTTCCGATAGTACCCTAACGAGAAAGAGAAGCGCTCTGGTAGAAACTTTTCGACGAATTGGTGGAAGCATGCATCGCATCTAAATCTAGAATTCTGCTCGAAACGCCAATCGAGTAGAACAATGTTCCACGAGTTGACGATGTAACACAAACTCGTTCTCCACGCCTCCCGACTCGAGTAATCGATTGGCTGAGTGAGAGGGAAGCTTCCAAGCGTTTCGGCTCTCCTCAAGAACTTTTACATGTCCACGTCTAGTCCCTTCGGCTGAGTTGATAGTTGAAACTCGCCGCCGCCAAGTTTAGCGGGCGTGAACTGAAAGCGGAGTGAAAACGCGTTTCTTGTGCGCTGTGAGTGTAAAGAGTTCACAGTAGACGTTTATTGTAATCCTTTTGACGTTGTTTTTTTGTTGATCGGGTTGATCGCCAGTCGTCGACCAACAGACGTCACGCTTTCGGTTGGTTGGTCAGTCGGTCAGTCAATCATTCAATGCGCCGTCCGCTCGACGGTTCGATCGTGGGTCGGACAACGCAGACTGCGGGACCGACTTTCCTCCGATTCAGATGACGATCACCGCACGATGGGGAATATTCTAGTTGATGACACTAATAATACTTGATAGCATGCATATACATCACAATGTTCTGTTCTGCCTAGGCTTTCATCCGGTTACACTTTCCCTTGCTCAAACTCGCTCGCTCGCTTGCTCAACTAACATCGTTTGCACTTGAAATGATCGTACGAGGAAATAACAGGCAAAAACCTTGATCTGCATCAGCAGCTCATCTTCGGAACTTCGGATCGGATCGGCTTCGCCAAAAACTGCGGACTGCGTAAAGACTCTCAACAGCGTCTGGTGTAAGCGTTTCGGGGTTCGTACGACTAGTAGGATACGTTGAGATTTGTGCTAAGAGAGGACGGCACGCAAAAGGGGATCGCAACGACGAATCCGTACGCAGTCAGCGAAGTGCTTTGGCTCTGGTACTCCGATTCAGCGTGATTTTCCGAAATCCATGACGAACTACTTTTTGATCAGCTCATCAGAAAGAGCGGGGCTAACTTGTGGGCTATATTCATGAGGCTCTGGATGGGTCGAACGAATTTCTTTCGGAATGATATGTTTGCTGCCAAGCTTCGCTCTCTTACAATTAGCCTGAAACCGAACAGTTGGGATGCTAACCTGCGGTGGGTCTGGACCTGCGATTCGTTCGATCAACCGGGTTGTGATTCGAGATTGGGACTATCATAGCTCATTTCAGTCATCTTTTTAATTGAACGCGCGCACGGACTTTCGCTGTTCGCGCCGTTCGGATCGCAAGCATAATTTACACCATTCAACCGATTCTAAGAGCTAAACTCGACGTACTCAATATGTACAGCGTGTCCCTGAGGATAGAGGACGCTCTCTTGCAAACAGTGTGGGTTTTCTTATCTCTCTGTCTCTCTCCTCCTGCCGCTTCTCGTTCTCCAAAACAGCACGATGACTTCTTCACCAAACTGAAGGATCATTCGTTCCGGGCGTTGAGAAACTGCCTCCGGAATCGCTCCGAGGCGGCTGTCCGTACGGTGCTTCTGAGCCTTGCAGGCTGAGGACTGAGTCGGGACTCGAACGTTGCTGGATTTCTGATGCGTGTTGCCCTTGGAGGAACGCAGTCGCATCGTTGGGCGACAAATTCACACCTGAAAGAAACAAAGACTTATCAATCACAAATGCTTCGCGTCGGAGCTTTTCTCCATCTCGGAGCTCAACGAATCGTGAAACCGCCGCCGAACGACGGTCTCGAAAACGCCTCAGACTCCAGCCCGCCCGAGTGAGTGATCTGTACACTCGGACTCCGAGATGAGAACCGAATAACGATAGCGGTAGTTTCCTCTGGTACGAACCGTTCCGTGGCGAGAGGCTGGGATTCGCGGCGTGGCCGAAATGAAGTCCGTCTGCTTGCTGCCCGGGAAAAAAGTCATAGAAGCCAGGGCCCTGACCCCCATTTTGCGAATAGCCAAACTCCTGGTTGGACGAGTCTGAAAAGAAAACGGCGGATGAGTATCAACATCTTCTTCTCAATACGAATAACCAGATCTGAAAGTTTCTCGTGAAGATTGAGAACTCAACGAATGTTAACGACACGCTAATTTCACTCCATCCGGCCGATTTGGTCTCGATGAACCAAAAATTACCGTTGAAAAACTCGAGCGGTGAGAGCTAACAATCCACCCTCCGCGCCGTTTGCTAATAGAGTGATTCGAACTTGTCTTATTTCCGACTGTCGAGTGTGAATATCCCTCCTGCGGGTCTGTGGAGCGGAGTCTTGGAGAGATACCACACCCTTGGGATGCCTGAGCACGTGTTCCCCATTCGCCCTCTTGTCGGCTGGGAAACGCAAACATGTTCGAAGGTGGTAGGAAACGTCGAGCGAATGCATTGAATACAAGAAATGTTCAGACAACCAAGGCAGGCAGGCGGGCAGCCAGCGAGCAGCGAACTAGCTCGTCAAAATCAACTTTCCATCCAACAAATCCACGCAAACCCCGCAGAGCAGGGCGCATTTCGGGCTTTATCTCTACAGGAGGACTACCGGATCGAAGTGAAGTCCATCAGTCATCGAGGCTTAATCAATGCGAAGATAATTAAGCGCTTGGGTCTTTAGAGCGACGTTTTTTTTTTCGCCCAATCCCCCCTTCCCTTCCTGGGGTTCACGAGGCACCCACAGCTCCTTCGTCGACTTTTCTTATCGGACAGCTCTGTCCGAGTGATCTATGGTTAGAGCGCTGCGAGGCGGACTCGATCCAGGCCGGCGGTCAACAAACTCCGGGTCGAAATCAGAGAGTGGACTGAGGCCATTACTCTTGCAATCGGATGACGACGAGCTGAGAACAGGAGTTCGCTGATTTCCAAGCATTCTAATTGCAAGAGCCCGATTTTGCTTCAAGGGCGGATCGATCTGAGGTCAGAGTTTCCAGACGTTTTGGCTCAAGAAGCGGATTTCGCGTAGATCGGCATCCGTAGGCCGGCGATGGCAGTAGCGAGAATAGACAAATGTCGAATCATTTAACACCGCCCAGGGACTCGAAGCGAGTATGTACCAACTGTTCACAGCTTAATAAACACAATTGTCGATGGACAGTCGGATGTGTCTGCCTCGCCTGTCGCCCGCTTCGTGGAGTCGCAGGAGCAGCAGGTGGCAGTGCTTATGAGGAATAAATAGATTCTGTCAGAAGGGTTGATCTTTCCCTCAAGCACAAAGGCCTGTGGGCACCGTGGGGCGTCTTCGTTCCTCCTCCTCGTCGGCGGCGTCGCTGTCGACCTCCTCTTCGTTGTCCCTTTCGTCTTTCCATGTCGTTTTTCCCCATCCCCCGCCAGCCAGCCACAACCCTGTCACTCGAACACCACCACCACCACCGCCACCACAGCCGCAGCGCGACCACCTCCCTGGTGATGGCGGCCTCGGCTTCATCTCCATAGGCGACAATTTGCAGTCCATAGACAACCACAACGCCTCCAGCAGACTCTGTGAGCAGTAACGCCCTCGACAATATTCCCCTTTCTCGAACACATCCGAGCAAACTCTTGTGGCAGGCAGGCAGGCTTGCTTTCTCTCCGGTCCCTCTTGTCTTCGGGCGCACCTCGTATTACGAGTGCCCCTCGAGACCCCGTGCCCCCGGAGACCCTTGTAGCCCCCTCAACGGTCGACACTGTTTACTTCATACACACGATTGAATTCAATTACCCGCCATTCCCCACGTTAAATTACACTGCTATTCTTCGTACGTGTCCAAAGGTTACACGACAACACCACCTCATCCGAAGCACGGACGACGGCTTCAACACTCTCGAAAGGTGGGGTGTCCAAACCACAGGTTGACACTATCAGTAGACACCCGACGACTCCGCAGGTACGCGAGGACATACGGACCAAGGGCTTCATGAGCCGCGCAGAGCTCGAGACCAAAACCCGAATCACGGAGCTCAGTTCCCGCAGAAGATACACTCACACTCGACAAACCGAGCCGCTGATCCGGAATGTGGATCACGTACAGGCTTCAGGATCAGAGAGCTTCGGAGGGAAATTTAGATCTTCGATTCAATGGACGCGGCTCGATTTGTTTCCTCGAGTATGTGCGGAACAAAGTCAAACCCCCTGATCGCTCAGGAGTTGTTTTGTCAAGAGCGCGATGACTCCTAAAAGGATGAGCTTGTTGGGATTTGTATCATCTGCTTGTTCGCTCTCTTCCAAATCCGTAGAGGGCGGCAGAGTAGAGAGCCCGACAGAGAGTGGAGTATGTGCCATTTCTCCCGATCCTCTGTGAGCATCGAATCATGAGCACTGATGTTTTGTGCATTATAGTCGAATCTCCGTGTCGTCGAACGCGAGCAAGCCGTCAATACCACTGTCAGTCTGTCCATCGGTCTATGTGTGTGTGTGTGTGTATGTATGTTCTTTGAGTTGCCCACCGCTTCGTTCGCCTGCGGTTGGCAGAATTTTCTCTCTTTTTTGAAGGGTCTTCAATGACGGCGGCCGCACGTGTCCTTCGACCGTGATTGCATAGAGAACAGGGAGTCCCACGGGCTTCAAAGCGACCGCGGTGGCGGCGGCAGTGGTGTCTCCGGGCTACGCTTCAGGAGCTGACTGACTGCCTGGCTGACTGCCTAGATGCTCGGTTTCATCGAGACTGGGTACCTGCTCCAACCCTACCGAGCACTGAATGCTTGGCAAGGGTGTTCCTTCCGTTTCTTCATCTGTTCAGGTGTACACATACTACTTTTCGTGGTTGGACGGTAGCTTTTCGTGGATCCTCTATTGTTGAAATTGTGATCTGCTCCCTCCTCTCCACTTTAAAATTGGAGTGTCACAAAAAGCCGGCAGAGGCCGTCTGCGTAAAAACGGTTTTTAACTCCCCAGGATGCGCGTGTCGAACGGAACGCTCGGACGCGAGTGAAAAACTGAATCGACGAACACAGGTCAATCTTCTTCCGCAAATACACCGAACCTCAACACTGAGCTATTGACGACCGGCAGCAGCAGCACCCATGAGCAACCTGTAATTTTGGGTGGCGGTAGCTTTCTGTTATTAGGGGAGGAGGGAGGGAAACAACTTTCTTTTCACACAGAACTTGTGAAACGGATTCCGCAGCCACCGGGCTTCACAATGACATGGGAGAGCCTCCGCCTCGATCGGGTTGAATCGTATTTGCATACCGCACATGTCTTGGATGCTCGAAATCATTCCTGATTCCAGGAGTTCAGGATGTACAGGACATCGCCCACACGATCCGACCGTCGGCGTCGTGCTTTGCTACGTCGTCTGACGCGTGTGCCGCTGGATTCAGTTCAGGTGCTTCTCTTTCGATTTGTCATTCCGTTGGTTTTTCGTCTGTTTTTCCTTCGTTTGTTTGTTCGTTTGCTCATTCGTTTATTATCGTTGTTGATGGGAATGTTTTTATTGGTTCGTTCATAAGTCGCGGTTCGAGTCCGTGTAGGGACATCATCATTCCGAGCGCTATAAAACACTGACGAATACCGACATCTACTCCGCATGAAGAAGAGTTCCAGTTCAAAAACAGCGCACGCTTCCCTAGATCCGTGTCGGGCACGAGACCTTTGAGCATAAATCGTCGAAAAGGCAAATTTCTCCTCGTCCCAATGTTGTTTTCGGCTACGACTAAACAACATTCGATTTGTACTTGTTCTTCTCGCTTCAAACGACGTCTGGACGGAATAACGACAAGGGCAACTGATCAATATGACGACACAAGGATGCTGAAGATTTCTGAGCAGCAAAAAGAAGAAAACGAAAGAAAAATTTCGGACCACACCCCGATGGGTCCGGTCGGGATGCGTTCCTCGGTCCAAGTGAGCGAGAAACACAGAGCGAAACAGATAGGTTCGGCAGTCGGAACGCAGAGAAGCACATGCGTACAGGTGGACGTCGAGCTGGACGTGGACGAGTATAAACGGACTACCTGCTGCTGCGGGATACATTCGTCGAAACCGCAGGCATCATCATCATGATCCCCATGGCCGACTTCTGCCACAGCTTCTGCATTGGTACCTCTGGCGAACACGCCGCTTGAAGTCACTACCGCTTCATCTCGACCACACCACCAAAGGACTCTTCTTCTTTCATTGTCATCGAATTTCTGCGTTTACCCTCGATTCCCAACTTCCTCGACGAAGGATGAACAGAAAAAAAAAACTTCGGCCACACCGCTCCCGTTTTCCGGTAATTTGCCGTCTATCCCGCCTCAGCTTTGATTTCCGAATCCATCGAGGTGTCTTTTCCTTTAGTTCGCGTTTTCGTCTTCGAATCTCAGCGCTGTGGATTCTCTTTCACTCGAGGACCTGCAGGCGATGCCACGTGGTCGTTGCCAGGAGGGGCACTATCTTGGCTTTACAGGCTTGGCCGCGCAAGTACGCTTCTAGTGGACGCTCGGCTGGTCGTCAGTTGGTGGAGGTGGACGTGAGCTGGAAGAAGTAAGTCGACAGGACCAGTGCTCTTTGTCGCTTTTCCATGACTTGCCCGTCTCGCCTCGCCTCGCCTCTTGCTCCGGTATTTTCTCTCTGCGCCGAAAGAGAATTTGCATGTAAATCGAGAAAGTGGGGAAACGCGAGGGGGGCTCGCGAGTTCTCTTCTACTCACCTAAACTCCATCCTCTTCCACTTTCTCGCTGGGTCTTCGTCCTGGCCGTGGCAGCCTCAGCGAGCTCGGTGAGGTGCCCTCGCGTTATTTCGACCAACAACCAACCCAGGTCCCTCTCAGGAATCTCCACCAAAACCTCTCCAAGTCATTCACAACAAGATCAGTGCGGATCATCGGAGGCGGATGGTGTCCGTTTACGTTCGTTCTCGAGGACGCCTGGAGGAGTCGGCTTGCGCTTTGCAGGAGTTGCAAGGAAACACACAAACAGCTTCGTTTTCCTCCTTCGCTGGTGTCCCGGTCGTGTCAGCCACTTTGGCGGCGGCGGCGGCGGCAGTGATGGTGGAGCCTCCTGTTTGAGAGTCTGCCCCGCAACCGCCTGCGCTGGTGGGAGTCAGGAGAACAGAATGGGGAAAATGGGTGGGCGTTCGGACGAGAAGAGGGGTGATATTTTTCACGGGACAACATCCGGTTTCCGGTTAGCTTGGGGATCCGGCGGGCGGGCGGGCGAGTAAACGAGTGCGTGTGCTTGCAGTCAACCATCCGAAGAACCAGTCGACCGACCGGCCGGCCAACAAACCAAGCAACTCCTCCCTAGCAGGAAGTACCCGTCATTTGTTTACAAAATAACCTGATTCATCCGACCAGCCAGCCAGCCAGTCCGCCAGCCGACAGGGGGGGGGGCTTGTGTTGTCTTATCGGCTCTCTCGGCGATCTTCGCCGGGGAATGTGAGAAAAACGAGAAGAAGGATATCTCGACAGAGAACAGGAGAACGCGATGAGCTAGTCAACATCTGGAAGAAGCTGCAGACGTTCGGGAAGCTCAAGGCGTTGAAGAACTCGGAACCATCGTCTTGGAGAACATCTCCAAGATCCGCTGGCAAGTTCCCGCTCGAATTCCTACACAAACCTTCAGAAACCGAAAATCGAAGCTGAGACAGCGACTGGCTAACCGCGTTCGCGGCTCACATACACCTGTCTTCGACTCATAGCCAGTCAGTGCGTAGCGCTCAGCGGGGCCATTTACGTTGGGTTCGGAGACGAAGACCTCGCCTCCAACTTGCGCCCCTTGAATGTTGTCGTCATCGTCGTTGTTTTTGTTGTTGGTGTCGCCGCCTCAGCATTGTTTTGAAATTATGCCGCCAATATGCCAGGGAGGAGCTTCTCAAGTACCTCAACGTCTCCGCGATAAGGTACCTCTCAACAAAAGCCATCAGGCCTCCGCTTAGACAAAGTCGAAAGAATCTTTGGCAAGACTCCTGTTGCCTGCTCGTTCGCTCTTTCGCCCGTTTCTCCGTTCGTTCGTTCGCTCGCTTGCTTTGTCTGCCGTTGCGTCCGAGCGTCCGTGCGGCAGTTTCCCTGTCTGTCCGTGAGTCTATCCGACTACACGTACGTCTTCTGTTGAGTTGTCTGAAGATTCGTTCGTATCCGTCGGGTTGGCCATCCATCTGTACGAGGAGCGAGAACACTTTCGGGCCGTGGTGCCTCAAAGTCATTTCGTGTTTTTTTCTTCTTTTAATTAACTCCACGCTCAGAGCTCCTCTAGCAACAACGACAATGACTAAAACTAGCAGAAAACATGATGTACAGGATGCGCGTAGTCATCAAGGCGTTCGTTCGTTTTCCGAAGACCTCGGGTCGGCGCTCTTGTCACTCAACTCTCGATCTTCCTAATTGTGGGTATATATATACTGGCTATTGCGAGTAAGAGGAGCCCGTAAGAGGAATGAGAACTTACCCGAAAGGTAGCCGAAGCCGTTCTGGGGTCCAGTTGGGAGATCAGGCGGTGAGTCGTCTAGGGGATCGGGGCTCATACCGGGCCTCAAGGACCTCATAACCCGGCGTGGGCTTCGAAAAAAATGTCGTCGAGGACCCAACGTTGAAAGCTGCTTCATTCGGCGTTCTTTTGAACGACGATTCTGGAACCAAACCTGGAAGACAAAACGCCAACGTTAGCGAGGTATTTACACTTCGGATCGAAGGATCGTTCTCGTCTGCCGAGCTTAGCTCAGCTCAGCTTAGTCCGCCGACTCTCCAGCGATAGCTCACGAGGAACTGCTGCAGAAGAGAGTTTACGAACGTTGATACAAGGTAGCCGGTGGGTGGGTGGTTGGTCGAGTGAGTGAGTGAGTGACTGACTGGTGGGATACGATAGAAGAATGCCAGATAACGGCCCAGTCCTCGATAAGGGGTAAGCCGGGCCATGCCGATAAGGAGCTAACCGGCAGAGCCCAGACAGGGTGAGCGAACGCGTCCGAGTGTTGGGAACCAATGGGGAAACTAACGAGCGAGCGACCCGGCAGGCTGGAGACTGGGCGACCTGAGCGCAACCAAGAAAGGGGTGATTTCGCTAATCAGAGCTATTGTCACCTCAATCGCGCGCGCCCAGACACCCAAGAGGCTTTCGCAACAACAGAGTGACTTCTCTGATCGGCGACACTGCAGTTTTTCCTCTTTTTTGTTCTCCTGTCTGACTAGAGAGGTTCAGACAGAAGCGGCTCAGATTTCATGCTTCGCTTCCCGAACCATCAGCGTTGGGCTCTACATAGGCTTGTCATGCAGGGCCACGAACTCCGTTCGTTCCCGCGGCCGTCTCCGCCCTTTGCGACCTTCTCCGATCTTGTTCTTCGCTTCGAGGGCATCGACGGGCGTAGGGGATAGTGGTATTCGTGAAACCTGTCCTCACCCTGCTGCAAGACAGCGCTCGAGAGGACCCTCTGGCAGATCCGTAGTTTATTGAGCGTTTGTTTGCTCAGGACAATGTGTCCTTGGCTGTTCCCTTCGAATGGAACAATTTTTCGCGCGTCGACAGAACAAGCCCGTGATCGTTGGACTCTGCTTCGCTAGCTGTGGTTGTAGTCGTAGGCGATGTTGTTGTTGTTGTAGGCCAGCGGCCGGGCACGCAGCGAGCGCTTTACGGTTATGTGCGCACTAGCAAACCAAAATCGCCCAGGGTACGCCTCGTACAGACGGCCTCGTATAATGTTTATAGGCGAGTTGCTACGTTGCTCGGTCAACTAGATGAGGAGGGAATCTTCACCATCGTCGTCCTCATCATCAACAGCCGCGGCAGCAGCAGCACCACTACATCGCTACTGTTTCTGCTGGCCGAGCAGCACCGCGACTGCGAAGAAGACGAGTGCAAATACCAGCAGCACCGTCCGGGCCGTAAAATCTCGTTCCTCCATAGTTGCAGCAAACGCTCAAACGAAAGCTCCAGCGGACTCGCAAAGAACGATCGAGAACAGCAACGCTTCCGAAGAATGTCGGGTGTCTTCCGCATTGAGTTCCTTCCTGCACCTCCAAAAGAATCATGTATCCAAGCAGATGGTGTCTCGGCTCCTTTAGAAGATAAGCAAAGTTCGTGCCTTGTCGAATCGACAACTGAGTTATCGTGCATCTTCCGCCCGGGATCAGAGCAGAGCTAAACGTTACCGGGCAGACCCGACGAGTGAAGGAGAAAAGGAACTAAGGAGACCAGGCGATGTTCCACTTGCGGTGAAAAATTACTCGAATTCGCCACGGACTTTCGGTTGGTCGCTGGGTCGGTCGTAAGGACAAGTTACGAGCTGCTCTGTTCGAGCTCAAGTAGTGCGTAACTCGAGTTGTTCAAATCGTGGGCGCGTGTCTTCCATTCATTCAAGACCGAGCGGCAAGACCCGCAGTCGCTGGGGTGCCGCCTCCGCTGTTGCTCCCTCCGAGTGGGATATGAAACGTCTACTCCAAAACAAACACAACGCCCTCTAATTATACCCAATCACAGTTCGCTTTTCTCCGCGGGGAGCGCATCACGATAGCGATTTACTCGTCTGAGATCCCGGCAAGCTTCCGAGTGAAGGATTCGCTGCCCTTTTGATCGAGTTGACGGATTCTTCAGGGCGGTGAGATTTTTGGAACAGCGGGCTCCGATCTCATGACTTCTTGAAACGAGCAAGAATCCGTTTTGGAACTCGGACTTTCGAACAAGCGTTCGCCGTAGAGAAAGCGAGAGTTCCTTCTCATCTTGAAGTTGTTCCAAAAACAGACGCACCGGATACGGAGCCAGCGACCAATGGGTGGAAGAAAAACGTTTCGCTCCGCCTCGTGCCGCTCTGGGGTTGAAGGCCTATTTGCTGCCTGCTTGAAAATCGGGCAAACGACGCGAGACAAGAATATGAAAAAAACGTAGCATTCGTTGAGAATACGCACATCGTCAAACAAACATGTTCTCTCATTTTCAGAGTCGCTTGCGGTCCCGTTGAATGTAAGCCGAGATCACAGAAAAATCTCTGCTCCCCGGCGAAAATGTGGTCGGCTCGGACAGAACTCATATTCGTGATCTTCTGCAGTGTCAAACCGGTTGTTCAACCGATTCATGAAAAACTGATGCCCGACGAAAACAAAAGCAAAAAAGGACAGTGTTCAACTCATTGTTCGTGCTGCCGGGGAGCGTAACACCGTTGGCGGTATGAGTCGATAGCGGTTCTGGCTGTCTCGACTTGTATCATTCGACCGAACGGTAGCCAACACACCCGCATCGTCGATCGTGCGATGTCCTACAGAGAATACGAGGCGCGATCTTTGAACTTCGCTCAATTTTCTCCGACGAATCACTTATAGTATCGGCCGGCCGGAACGACTTCTCTCCATTCAAAGCACCCAAAGATCTCCACTCGATCTACGCGAAACTAACTTGGATTCAGGTTTTTCCCTCAACCAGGAGAGATCGTAAAGAAGAACGTAAAACTTCCTTGAGATATCCTTGAAAACATCCTTGAGAACGCTGAATGGACACCCGGAAATTTGAAGATATCTGCCGCATCCCAAGACTGCACAAGATCCCTCCTCCCAGGGTTTTCGTCGCGCGTCCGCAATCTGACTTCGTGGCGCGTCCTACAACAGCCCGTTCTGCTAATTCTGATCCGAGATGTCTGATAAGAAATCTGGAGAATCCCCCGCCGAGAGAACGACGAAAGCTGCTCGAGGTGATGATCGTCTGAGTGAGATGAAATCACCCACTAGCCAACACACACACACACAGACACACAATGTACCCACGCAGTCTGCGAGTGAATCTCTATCCTGCTCACTCATCTTTTCTCAAAATGTCTATTTCTCCTCGAGCTCGTTCGTGTGAGTGAGTCTGTGTATGTTCGTCATTGTATTGTATTATACATATAGTGCGAGGGAGAGACCGATGGAGTCGTGCTCTGTTTGCGCAGGACTTCCGACGAAGTCTGCTGCTCTACGAGAGTTGTCGGTTGAAGACGAAAGACAGCACAGTCGGCCGTGGCACACAATGCACTTCAAGCCGGCTACCGCCACCACCACCGTCACCGGCTGAGCCTTCATTCGGGTATCTGCCATTTCGGAATCCCAAAGCCTCCATAATAATAGTCAGGCCCTCGAACAATTAGGCGGCTTTCAATCGCGCGCCGCGAGAACATATAGACAGTCTTGCGAACTGCCTATGTGGTGTTGCCACAGCTCGTGTCGCAACACTACATGCAGGGTTGAGCCGAGAACTTCGAGGTTCTCGAAGGCATAACTTGCCATATCGGGGAGAAAAATGGAAGGATCAAAAAACAGGGGCGGTGATTGGGATGGCCGATCTTCTTCTGTTCATGTCCGCCGAAATTTCCAATTTCAATCAGCAAAAACTTGGCGCGGCTTGGTAAAAGTTGGAAAATCTCTGGAAGTAACGGCCAAACGTTGCATCTGGGAGCTTTGTGTCGCATTTTCACCTGTCGTTTGTACAGCGTGTGTTTGACCTCGCGCAAAAACTTGCTTTTTTGTGCGAAATCGCATGCTTTCGAAGCGTATGACAGCGCAGCCTCCGGGCATTTAAGCACCCACAGCAAATTAATAGCTTTCCGCTGCGTTACAGAGAGCCCGCCTGCGCACCGAGTTTTCTTTTTTCTCTCCTGGTCTCTGTCTTCTTCTCTTCCGTTTCTCTCTGCTTGTTCTATGTGTGCTGCCAGTGTTGTATCGAGTCGCGGCCGGCTCACGGTCGGACTCGCCAGTCGGAATGAGGAGGTGGGAGTCGTTTTGGGAGCTATGAATTTTGTTTTGCGCTTACACTCTCACAAAAAACCTCAGAAGAGAGAGCACCGGGGGAGGAAAAAATAAATCGTTCCCGTTCTCAATCGGCACTGAGTGAAGACTCTTGGCTCGCTCGCTCGCCCACCCACCCGTCTGCCCTGGGCGATCCACCCTGTGGAAACTCTTTTTTTTTCCACCGTTTACTCTCCACCTCCACTGAACGGTCGAACGAGCGAAATAGCGGATGGACGAACGAAGAGAAACAAATGCACGAGAAGCGGGAGAAGCCTTAATCTATACGACTCAAACGCTGAAAATTCTCTCTTCCTCATTACGAAACTCGTAGCAGTACTGTTTCTCTGAAACGGGTCACCATGACCAGCGAGCGTTCGAGTCGCAATTAACCAGCCCATTCTCAAGAAGGAAATCTGCGGGGCGTTGCCACCGTCGCCGCTTCAGTTGACGAGTACTTCATCTGAGCTCCCATAAACGGTCCGACGTCTAATAACTCACGTAAACGCTGGTCGGCTACCGTAAAACACTCGTTTTGTGGGCGCGTTCGGTTGCAAACGAAGACAGAAAAGAATTCAAGCCCTCTTCGCGCATTCGGGAACCACTCGTGCGGATCCTGTTCGAGAGAACGTCTTTCGAAATGAGCAGCATCAATTCGAATCGAATGCCTCGATGAATGTCAGTCCGAGCTTTCCGCGAACGACGCGGTCGCTCGCTCGACGAGGGCTGGCCGAACGACCCCGAGGTTAACCCTTAGTAGGACATATCTAACCAGGTTGACCTATGACCGAGGATTCGAACAGAAAAAATAGCATCTGATTGAGGACCCGAAGACCTCGAGTGCTATACAAAAAAACGCTCTGGTCCAGAAATGGTGTTCAGCGTGCAACTTTACCCCATTGAGAGATTTCAGGAGCGGGTTTGAGCCGAAGGTCGCTGGAAATGGCGAGGGAATGAGCTTCGTAGAGAAGAAGAAGAAGAAGAAGCGAGGAAGACTATGAAATCGGTGCCGGCAAATTCGACTCAGAATCAGATAGCCGACAAACCCAGGTGACCCGTCACGATTGTTTCCCGAGATTTAAGGATCAGAAACGGAAATTTGAGCATTGAGAATCACACCGGAGCTTTCCGAAGAACCAAGAGGTTGGTAGCCAACCATGATTGGTAGCTCGATACTCCTCGACTTATCGCCACTTGGAACGAAATCGCCACGATAGTTGCTCTCGTCGTTCAGCACAGCTCGATGGAGGGGGTTCATTCTCCCTGTCAGATCTCACAGTTGCCTCTGTTGTTCCGCGGTATTATGTTATTAGTTCTCGTTGTTTATGGTGATGTTGAATCTCCGTAGTTGTCATGAACGCCGCACGCCGTCGTATTCGCTGATTCCAATATAGCCGAGTGAGTACAACTGTTCCGGCTAGTAGCGGTTATATTCCGACAAGAGCACGTTTTCGTATTAAAAAAACAGACTGTCAGTCCAAAGACAATGATTGATGTCGCCAGCAACGAGCGCGCACGTCGTGCAGTCCAAATTGGATATTATGCTTTTACGTGCTCACCGTTTGTGAGTGTGTGTGTGTGCACTCAACCAACCGAGCAACTCGGCCAACCAATTCGCCAACCAGCCGACCGTCTATCAGTAGGAGCATAATGCCGACTTATGCACGAGCCCGTTTTGTCGGTGGGGCTTGAGTCGCACGGTGGAAACCCCACTCGTGGACGATACCATCAAAGGGAGCACGCAGGATGCGAGCCGCGCACTCGGTCAAGCTCACTGGAAGCGTTGTCACAAAAGTTCGAAGATCGATCGAACCGAATGCAAATGACAGAAAGGGGGAAATTCCCTGGAAACCTGAGAATCGCTGAGATGGGATGCACGAACCTGTATGACACGCATGTTGAGTCCGGTTTCCTGTGCCAGCTGCTCCCGGATATGGCGGGTGGGCTTCGGTGTGGCGGCAAAGGCGGCCTTCAATGTCTCGAGCTGCTTCGCTTTGATCGTAGTTCGAGGACCTCGACGTTTCTGGCTTCCGTTGCCGTCATCGGCGACGTTCATTTGTGATTCGGGTCCACTTCCTCCGGAATCGGGTCGTTTCAGACTTGGAGGTCCTAAATCTGTCATCGCCAGGGCCTGGTTGGTTGCCGCTTGCATCTGGGAAGGGCTCTGAGAACCCGACAGCGTCATGAGATCCCTCTCGACGGAATCGTCGCGGACTTCGCGTTCCATCAGGAGATCCGTTTGACTGTCCTGGGTTTCATCGAGCACAAGCGAATGCTCACCAGGCGAGGCCACTGTTGGGGAGAAATATTTCGTTAGATCAAGACATTGTCCACGACGGCGGCGACGACCACCACCTGCTTCCGCTGCGAGCTTAGAGACCAAGCTGAGCGGCCAGGAGGGAAAACGAGAGAAAACGACGTTCAGGATGGAGATAGGACCCTGAGCGCTGAGCAAGAGAATCAGAGACTGCGCTTCGTTGTGCCCTTTGGTCTTTTGGAGGTGGTTTTGACGAGCCCTTAGGCAATGGAGAGGAGCCGCGGCTCCGCTCATTTCCAAGATGAATGGATTTGACATCCAAGCAAGGAGCAGCCAGGCAAGCGGATGAACGGAACGACGACGACCACCGCCGCCACCACCACGAACCAACCACCAGGAGCGATTTGGATGCGATGTGCATTTTTCGAAGGCCGGAGTCTTCCTCCGCTAGGTGCCTTCATCTATCAGAAGGTTGCCGCCAGTGCTCAGGCTTGCAGTTGGTGATCGTAGCGCAATGACTCACTGGGATCGAAGCAAACTCGCTACCTGGCCGGCGCTCCGTTCGTCTGTCGGATACCTTGTTCCCTCCTGCGGCTACCTCGTCGACTAACTTGTTCCCTACAGCAGCGCCTGCACTACTACCCGTCCGTCTACGATGCCACTTCGGCTCCTCTCTATCCACTGTAGTATTTCTTTCTTCACGAGTGTTCGTCTTCCTCCCAACGAATTCACAGCCATCCATCTATTCATTCACCTTCACCCTCTGAACCCTTGTGCTCCCTTTGCGTCCCCTACGGCTCCCCTTCCCGGATTCTTCCAAGTCCCTAGTCTGTCCACAATCAGCATCCTCTCCGATCCCGGTCCGAGTTGAGATCGTGCAACAGCTATCGAGGCAATCACGTGGCTCTTGATTCTCCCGAGCGCAGATCGATTGTCTCAAGTCCTCCCTTCATCGAAACGAGAGTTCCCCCAAGTTTCTCCGTGACCATCGTTCTTTTTGCCCGGGAACTTCATCTAATGGAGCGATGTTGAAGGTCCTGAGGTCAGGCGGTCAGGAGGATCGCGCTGAAGGTCAGAAACCGATGATTGTAAGGAACTTACTGCTGTCAAGTGCGGTCAGAGGTGGGTTGATGGAAGAAGGGCAGAAGAGACTGAAGATGGCATTGCCTGGAATCGAGAAAATCAAACATGAGCATCCTTGAAAAGCATGACGCTGCGATCGCTGGAAGAAGACGAAGCGGAGCAAAATACATATGTTGACTCAAGATGACCTAGACGTTCATTTTTTATGCATGACGCACAGCGGCGGGTATGCATGTTAGCACGCACATACTTGCTGGCAAAAGTCAGTCTTGCCCCTCCAATTCAGTCGAGGATTCCTGTCGCGTGCTCTAGCTCGAGGTTTGTGACGACATTGGGCTCTTCTTCGCGCCCTATTTCTCGCGA
This sequence comes from Neoseiulus californicus, assembly GCA_028455905.1. Taxonomy (NCBI): domain Eukaryota; kingdom Metazoa; phylum Arthropoda; class Arachnida; order Mesostigmata; family Phytoseiidae; genus Neoseiulus; species Neoseiulus californicus. The sequence continues at coordinate 4,614,271 of JAMQGS010000007.1, forward strand.
CTGATTTTTCTCCTCTCGCGTTTCTCTCTATTGTAGTGGTAAGTGAATAATTGAACAATGTTTCATTCTTGCGGGGCCGCCCCGATTTACTCAAACAGACAGACGGGCAGATAGATAGGGAGGAAGGAAGGATCTTGTTCCTTAGGACTCTATGAATAAACCACTGCATGTTCATATAGCACGTTCCCGTCGCTCCTCCGCCCGCCGCTCCCGTCGTTCTCGCCTCCTTCTCTCGTCGGCTAGTCGTATCCCCCCACTTGTTCGCTTGAACCCTTGTCTCCGCGGTGTCAATCTCTGTTGGCAAACAGGGTCCGTCTTGTTCTCATTCTCGTCTTTTCTTTCTTCTCCATGCGCGCTTTCCTAAGCACTGATTCATGGGGCGGTGCTGAATCTCCTCCTGTCAGTTGGCACGAGCTGCCACCTTACCTCGACGACTGCCGAGTTTTGAAGAAAGTCCGCGTGTCGTCTCCGACTTGCGAAAACTCTTCGTGCAGACGCAACAGGAGCAGAAGCATGGGCAGAAAATGTGTACATCTATCTGGTCTTCACCTGGTGAATGTCCGAATTTCCTCTTGCGAATGTCTGAATGGTTTGCGACAGGGCGTCGGAGCCGTCGGTTTTCAGTTTGTTTCTCGTTTCCACCCAATCATGTGAGCGTTCTTAATCTGTTTAGAACCAAACCCAGCGAACCATCGGAGAGAAGCTGATGGACGAATGCTCCGAATGGATTGCTGTTAGTTTTCGGGCGGTCGAAAAATACAAACGCCGACGGACCGTATGCGACGGAGGCCGCTCACGAAATTTCGTGCTTGGCCACGGTGGCATTATTCAGCATAAGACAACAACAAGCGGACGCAGCGACCGGCCGACGGACAAAACGCTCGGATGGATGAACAGACGACCAGGCGAAAAATAGACTTGCGTTCAAACGCAACGGAACGAGGTCACCGTCGCGAGGCGAGATCCATCCTATCGGTTTCATCTTCAATCGGAAACCCCTCGCTTCTTCGATGTTTCGGAAATATTTACTCAATGTTAGAAACGTTTCTGACATCATTCAACGCTCGCTACTGGCGCTGTCAAGGTCTCACTCGTTTCCGCAAAGGTCATCCGTATGCATCACGGACGAATGTGTCTGACACGCCAGCGATATCTCGCCATTTCTATCCGCCGAGGGAATCCTCATTCGAATTCACAACAAGGAAGCATATCGGGCGATGCAGAGGATCGCTTCGACCATGAAGAAACGGGGTTGGCCGCCGTAATTGAGTTTTCTCCGAGAAAGCTGCGTCGTTTGGCTGGTGTTGGTTTCGAACTCGCTGCGCTCATCGAATGGAGACGCTTGCTTTCGCGTGACTCGATAAAAGAAGATGTTTGCTTTTTTTGAAGAAGAGCTTGACTGGCGGGAGTCGAAGCGGGAACCAGGCATCGCGGGAAAGCCGAAAGAATGCGCCGAGGGTTCCTCGACAACACTCCATCGTTTCCATATCTGTGTATTTCTCAGCGACGACGACGACGACAACGAGATATTCCCTCGGTTCCGATGGATGGACCGTCAAGGAATCGCTCTAACTCAGCATTGTTCCCCTTCCAGAAGTTGTTCAATCTTCTTTCAAAACGATTCGTTTAGTTACGTGTTGTTTCGCATTCATCTCCAACGCTGCAAGCGAGCGGAGTTGCAACAAACAGACGTATATCATCTGAGGCTCAAGACTACAATCTCCTTCCGTCTTTTGCAAGCCATAGCTTTCCCTCGTTCGTATCCGTTCTCCTCCGCCTCCTCGGTCGGTGTTTCTCCCTGTTTTTCTTCCGATCTGGGATTACCGGGCTTAGTGGGGAAGCCGGCAGTCAGGCCGGCGAGCTTCTTCCTCTCCCTCCTCTTACCCTGAATTTCACCATTAGGCTCTCGAGGGAGCTCTGTGTGGGATAAATCCAGGCGATCTTTTCGTGCGGGTTTTTTGTTGAAACTGCGGACGGCCGAGAGTCCTCCTCCATTTGCCCTAGCACGCACGCAAGCAAGCAGTCCTCGCTCGCTCGCGCGCGCAGAGGATTGCTGTAGGTTGTCAAGACACTCCGCGAGACCGCACTGTCGACCGACAAAAAACCGAACCCACGTTAAACTCCTCTGACGGCTCGGATGGTACGAGGAGAGAGAAAAAAAAGAAGGAACTAACCACCGTGTTCTATCGCGAACCGATCTCAGACCTCGAATCCGTGTGAGAGGCACATCGTGTCCAGAAAATCGGCGCAATCGGACACAAGATAGAATACACGAGACGGGAAAAACGGCTTTCTGGTTAGAAAATCCCGAAAGATTCCTCAATCATCGTCGTGTTGTTCCCGAACGAGGATACACCTCGGATCGTTTAGCTTCACGGTGGTGAAAAATGATCTTGGGTTTCGCCCAAATGCCCTTCTACCGCGCCACCAAGTCACTTTTCTCCTATGCTTTCCTCTTGCGTTGTTGCGGTATCACTAGTCAGCCCCGAACGCGGTTTTGAATAATTTCTTCCCGTGAAACTGACGAAGTCTGCAAGTCGACATTGAGAATCTCCATAACGAAAGAGACCTCGGCTAGACCAGGAAAAAGATCAAGGTCAAAAATCGGAATTTTCGAGATTGGCGCGGATAACAGCGCTGGGAATCGGTGAGAGGGTAACCAGGGGGGGGGGGGGGGTTCAGGAACGAGAGGGAGCTCAAACGAAGTTGTCAACAGGTAGAAAAACGGAGTTTCTGAACAGCACTCGGATCGACGCTATCCCGACCAGTTGGCTCGGAACGACTGATATCATGGAGTTGTAATAGGGCCGGGAACGAATATAGTCGAGGGAGCATAACGATAAATTACGGCCGAATAAATCACAGTCTAATTTGCATTCATCCTCAATCGAGCTTGGCTTCACCTGGCGGGCCTGCATTCAACCAAATTTGGGGGAAGAAAGCTGCAAACTCGGGAACTCCGGAATGCCTCATCTCCCACAGACTAACCCGATGGGATTCTCGCTCCGCTGGAATCCTGAAACGCTCGTTTTCCATGACTTTTGTCAAACGATTCCGAAATGACAGTTGATGAACCAAATTTTTGACCCTCTGGAGACTGGATCGAACGAGACCGGGTTTTATGCTGTTTTCTGCGTCAATGTCGTAAGTTTCGTGGATCACGGACTCCCAGGAAAAATTTCACTGATTTTCGTTTTTCTTCGTGAGTTTCCAAGGAAAATTCCTGGCCGAGCTCGGTCAAACATGATCTCTGGACTTTTGTGGCCGACCGCGCGGCTACAGTGACGGTCTTGGCTTTCGTTGGTTTTTGGATTCACTGGTTTGGATTGAGACATCCCCCGTTATCGGTACAGTGCTACATCAGGTGACTCCCGCTCGGTGGGATCATCTTCAGGGTTGTTGTTGGATCCGCCGTAGCGGCAAATTACAGGGCTTGAAGACGGCGATCGTGCGCTCGCAGTAGTTGCCGCCAGTGTTGTCGTTGTGTTTGTGAAAAACGGATTCCCTCCTTTCGGTTCCGCGCCATCCGATGGGACTCTGCCATTTCTGTTCTTTTCTACCGATCTTCGTATGCAGGTACGCAGATCAGAAAGAATTGAAGCTAGTACCGCAACAGTACCGATCGCGGTCACTACGAAGCATAAAAAATAGTGGCGAGATATAAAAAGTATCCACTCAAAACGCACAGCCACAAATTCTTTGTAGGCCTTCGGCTTTGACTGAAAGTCCGCGTCGTCAGTTGTTTGGTTTTTTGTTTCGTGAGAACTCGCCGCCTCGATGAAAGAGACGTCAATCTGAGGTCTCGTTGTCGTCGTTTCCTTTCGTGTTTCACTTGCTGACTCGAATCTCGTACTCCTTCCGCGCGCTTTTCCATGTGCATTTTTCGTCCTCTTCCAGAATCAAAAAGATCGTCGAACATCGATGAAAAGCTTCGCGTCGATGAAACTTTCGAAACTCCGTTTTGCATCCGTGATACACTTCGATACAGGTTCGAAACCCGAACTCCGCTGCTTTGTCGGGAACGGTTAAACAAATTGGGGTTGAATTCAAGGCGTGGACTTCGGAACAGTGAGCACTGCGTAAGCGCCGTTTGTTGGAGCCTCAGGAATCTTAAGCGAAAGTGTCTCGAGGAGATTTTTCACCCGTTTCTCAAGCGCTTCTTTCTTCTTGGGGTGGAGCTCCGGTCTCGCACGGCTGATCGACTTAGTTACTGATCACCGGCGAACGAATTACCAGACCCGGATAGTACGTAACGCTGATGGTTTCTCGAGGGCAACCTCCGTTACGAAAAGGACATCCATGAAACTCAAGGAGTTCAACAACAGCTTTACAGTCTGCGCATACCTAAAGGGGAAAAGAGCTTTCGGAAGCGAACAGTAGGGAAGGGTGGAGGCAGCAAGGTCGAATTAGGTTCTTGCAGAAAAGGGATTCCAGGCGGCTACCGCTCCTCCAGGAGAACACCCGAATCGAGGGGCAGGGACGGTCCGCTCAGGAGAACGGCCAGGAGGGCGCTGGTCCCGGGGAGTCCGAATGGGAATTCGATTCGGACGCTGCCGCGAATACTTTTGTTACCCGGTGAAAAATGAGTGTCGGGCCCTTCCGCCGAGGAATGTATCGGAGATACATCCATTGTGTTAATTCACACGGTATTGAACATGCACTCCCGAGTGGTGCTGAAGACACCGATTTGCTCTATTCGCGCACATCCCAGCTTTCGTTGCTCAGACAATTCTTGGCATAAGAGTTTGACGGGACTCAGGGTAAATGTCGGAGGAAGGGTCGCAAAAACTTTGTCGAGCCGCTTTCTCGCAAGGTGATCCTACGGAACCAGGTGAGATCGTAACAAATCGACGTCTAAAGCTCGATCGAAAGTGGGAACAGAGCACATGGCCAGAATGAAACGGGGTCAACGGGGTCGATCAATGCTCGACAGAAAGTCTAGGTGCTTGTCGACGACAAAGTGGATGAATGGACGGGTGAAAGGCGTAAATCTCCTCCGAGCAAAATCAAAAGCAAATATATCACCGTCCGTGACCGATTCCACGATTGTGTGTTGGTGGTTTTTGTTGTCTCAAAGGTCCTCACAAACGGAATCGAGGATTTACAGCCGACGAGTGGTGGCCAGTCGTAACTGCGGCTCGAGCTGCTGGTGCTTGCGGTAGTGAGGAAGAGGTCAGGAAGAGGCTGGCCTGTGAAGAAGGCGCCGAGCTGTAAAATACGATTGAGGCAAGCGGCAAGACCACGACCGAGAGGATGACGACGACGACGACGAAGGCAACAGCGACGACGAAAACGGCCAAACAAAGACTTGCTCGGATGGATGGGAGAACCTGCACAACGCAGTAGTGCAGCGAGCTTTCATTGACACTCGACGACGACGACGACGATGAAGGCAACAACAACGCTCGAGGAATCCACAAACTCCGTCTTTCGCTCGTCCGCCGTCTGTCCGTTCGTCCGCTCGTCAGCTCACAGACGAACCCCGGGGCAGAAGCACGGGACCGGCTGGAAGGGGGACGTAAGGACTTCTTTCACAAAGCGCCAAGGAGTGCACACACCGCACTGGCTGAGTCCGACCAAACATTCCATCGGATTGCGTAGAGAGCTTCAACAAAATAAGTTTGAGATACGCGTATCATCATCGACTTGGCGCCAACAAAGAAGTTCGCGGAGCTGTGCAATGAAACGGGTCCGAAACGTCTACGTTGCAACATTCCTCTCCGATCCGAACTCGAACGCGTCTAATTTTTGGGTCGTCGACGACGAAAACGTCTTTCAGACTTCCATCTTCAGACCACGGATTGAAATCACAGACGGTACTCAGCGATCGGCTATGAAATGACTCAAACATTTACCAGTTAACCTGAGCGACTCAGTCAGTGGCTCCCTCGCCCCGTGAAACCTCAGGAGCACCGGGTGGACCTGAAGTTGTCATTGTCGTCGGTCCCGCAAACAACGATGATGGCGGAACGCTCGGGAAATCCTCGAAAGGGAGCGCACGGGCTACCGCCACCGCCCGGCGGCCTGCCTGCCCGAGCAAGCGAACTGGCAGGCAGGCAGGCAAGCAAGCAAAAGAAAAAATCGTCAGCGACGAAGAATTAAGCCCCTTCCCTCAACGTACAAGCTCGAATGGAAGCAAGCTCCGATTTCAGTTGCAGCAGCGGCGAACGAACGAACCAACGAAAGAATGAACGAACAAGAGGGCTTGCTCGCAGGCCGAGGGACTCGCTCGCTCGCTCTCAGGATCGCAAGGAACTCTGTGGGCGAGCCGAAGCGATCGTCCTCGGAAAGAGCCGCCGTCGTCGTCGCTGGCGGGCTGCCTGGCTGACTGTTGGCGCCGGCTTCTGGGGTCTGTTTCTGACAGCCTCCTCAGCGTGGGTCCTAAGACAAAAAGAGTCCTCCTGCCAGGGACTTGTTGGTTCGTTCGTTCGTTCGTTCGCTCGCTCGCTCGCTCTTCGGCCGCCTGCGTCCCCGCGTGCTTGCCCAGCGATGGCCGCGGTCGCGAGATGGCTGCTTGCAGCTGGGAATTCAACAGCAGCAGCAGCCGCCCTCGTTGCCGACAGCGCACTCGACAGCGGGACAACTCATGTCATACGAACGTTTGAGCCTACTTGTGCAGCTCCCCGGTCGAGAACGTTTTCCGCATAAACCTGATCGTACGATGATGGGGCAAGATTCAACAGCCATCGTCCCTGAATCCTCCCTAAACTACTATCTCCTCAAGCGGACTAGAGAACGAAACTAGAAGACGGCGACAGACAGAGGAACGAAACTTTCCTACGATTTTCTTCCTGCAAATCGTGAACACGAAACACCGCGGCGTGTACTTGATGCCTTCGATGTTTCGGGGGGAGGGGGAAGGTGAGGGGGTGGTGTCCGCCGCAATGCCGTCGGCCCCGTGGCGCAAGGCGCCTGCTATCACGCAGATACAGGATTTACGGAGATTTGAGGCGGGCCCCAGGTGGTGATGGGATTAACAAGAAGAGAACGAGGACGGGAAAAAATGAATAGTTCGCAAGCCGAACGAATAGGACAGACTTAGGCTGAATCCGATCTGTCGCTTCTAGCTTCGAGTCCCCCTCCGGACTCCATCTCGGCTAACTCTGCCCTGCCACCTCCTCGTAGTCCTGCCCGTCTGCCTTGTGGGTGGATTTCATGGGAAGACGGTTGCGATGAATTCCTCCCGATGCCCCTGAACTCCCTAAGCCGAGCGTACCGTAGTCCTCAAGTAGTCTCAACACCCGCGAAAGTACCCCCTGCCCCATGTGCCCCTTTCACCCCAGTCGACCCCTTGCCCCTTTGCAAGTCTCCTCCTGGTTTTCTCGTTTCCATGGGCGACCGTAGCTCCGTGGAGTCGCGTAGTCATCGGTTTATCTCGGCCCACCACGCGCTTCCGCAGTGCACATCGACATTCAAAAGAAAAGCCCGCCAGATGAATAGCAAATCGAGAAAAGGTTTTTCCCCCGGCTTGCTCGCTCGCTCGCTCGCTGGTTGGCAGCCTAGCCGATCAGACGGACGAACGGATGGCAAGCAAACTGAGGAGAGCCAAGGAGGCAGAGACGCGTGCGGCCAGGTTCTCGCTCGCTAACTGAGCGATTGGGAACCCAGCACAGATTTCGATTCGTCTGCAAGCAACTGTTGCACAGCCAAGATTGGCTCGTACTATGTGCGCGCGTATCGGTTCTCGAGTCGGGCGATCCTCACTCAGTTCGAAAAAGGTGCCATGGTAATCTCCGGTAACCCTACGCTCTCTCTGGACGCACGTACGGAACGCGGGCTGCATCCTCTCACAAGACGTTCTTGAAAAAGGAGAAGGGCGTCGTCGGTGGAAAAGCCTTCTGACAACTTAATTCCATATTGTTCTTTAATTCTTTTGTAGGAGCAGAGGGCTCCGGGCAACAATGTTCTTGAAACTTGAGACGAAGCTTAGTCTAGCAAAAATAGAAGGTTCCGAAAGCTTTGATTCTGTGTTTAGCTTGTCCGCGGTCGTTGTTGTAGCCGCTGCCGCTATAGAGGCTTCAAAAGAGTCGTGCCACCGGACGTGCGGGATTTCTTGCGCTCGAATCATGTCTGAATCCGCCCCTTTAGGCCCCTTGTTGCCGCCGCTTCTGCTGTTGTGTTTGTTGCTGATCCTACAACGACCACTCTGCTTCCTCTTGTTCTTCTTCTTCGTCTTCTCCTCCAGCCGAAGGCGAAGCGAAAAAGTTCACGACATTTGGCCTGTTCGGCGTATCCGCCGACCCTGCTACGATCGCACGACAACGCTTTCGAGTTTAAGAACAAGATCTAATTAAAAAAAAAAGCCCCGGGTTATGTAAGTTCACTGACAAGCGTGATCTTCGACGCGGAAGCACAACTGGTATAGCAATTGCATCGCGATGCATCGGGATCACCGAGAGAGGCGACGAAATTTTGTCAGAATTATCTGATTTTCGTTCGTCTCCTCCTCCTTTTTCCTCAACCTCTCATTCTCCTAGCCTTGGGGAGTATCTAATCCGCAATATTTGGACAAAGAATTAACGTGAGGGTTTCATCTCCCTGAGTTGAGTCCTTCGCGTTCTTCTCGAGGAATACGTCCAGGGGAGGACGAGTTTTGATCCTGTTTCCCGCAAGCAGACGGAACTCATGACAGATCTACTCCGGGTCGGTTTCGCGGAGACAGAATTGTTCTCAATATCACGACTGGTCTGCCAGCTGGTTTGCCCTTCTGCCCGCGCAAACATTTAGTTGAGAAAACTTAGAAAGAAAAATGAAGCAGAAGCCGACTGAATTCTTGATGCGTTGCGTTTAGCAACTTTGTGCCATTGAAATGAATGGCGCTGGGTCTACCGCTCTGGCTCACCCATTGTCGTCGGTCGTGGGCGTTTCATCGTACGCCGTGCTTTCAACAACGAACGAGACAAAAACATCAACAAGCTAACCAGTTGTTAACCGCAGAAGTCCCACGTATACGACAGAAGATTTTCGATTCTGGTTTCGTAATACAGTTCCGTTGCGAATGGAGCGTAGGATTCCCCATTCGGGCGGGTAGTCAATGGATTGATCCGGAATTTCACTCCAGCTAAGAACGATACCAACTATACCCAAAAACCCCCAAAAAAAAAACCCTTTTCCCCCCTAAAATTGGACCCCCCCCCCCCAAAAAAAAAACCCCCCCAAAAAAAACCCCCCCAAAAAAAAAAAAAAAAAAAAAAAAAAAAAAAAAAAAAAAAAAAAAAAAAAAAAAAAAAAAAAAAAAAAAAAAACAAAAATTTTATATAAAAAAAATTTTTCTCCCCCCCCTCTTTAATTAAAAATATTTTTTTTTTTTTTTTTTTTTATTAAAAAAAAAAAATAAAAAAAAAAAAAACCCTCCCCCCCGGGGGGGGGGGGGGGGGGGGGGGCATATTGTGTTTTCCCCGCGCAACCTGGGATGAACGACGTTCGTGCATCGGAAAACAAAGTCATCTGGTGTTGAAGGAGATGTCCGACCAAGTTACCAGAGGGACCGAAGGAGCTCGGAGGGGAGACCGGGAGTTCGGACGAGCGAGCGAGCGAGGAAGCGAGTAAGACTCCGAATGGGAAGAACTCTCGAGACACTGAGACAGATACGAGTTCGGTGTCGGACGAAGGAGAGTCCCTCAGGAGACCATCTGGTCCACTGAGCCCTCGAAACAATAAAACGGGACAACTTCTTCCATGGAGAAAGGGGCGCTGGGGGAGAGACTTCTTCTTTCGTCAGTGATGCGCGTCCGCCTGGGAGGGATGGCCGGACGGACGGACGGACGGACACAACGAAGAAACTATGGAGGAGGACGAGAATGAGGTCTGCCGCTTGAGTCTCGAGTCTGACTTCGTTGAGACTACGAATCGATCGCGTTGTCCGAGGGTGCCTGTTGTTGCCGTCGACAAGCAACCGAATGCTGCTGCTGCTGCAGCTTCGACGAGAACGATGAACGACACGGCAAAATCCGACGACCGACATCCGAGCACACGCACGCTTACATGGCCGATAATGAACATCGAAACGAGCGACATCGGCAGCGTGTGAAATATTCATCACCCACATTATGGCTTATTAGCTTGCCCCTGTCTTTGGGTATTGATGTTTGTCCCCGATTCGTGCCCCCCGTCAGCGTAAACCTCGCGGTCCGACCCCAAAGAGCTGCCCATTTCCTCCGGCAAAACCCTCAATGACATCGATTTGTGATACTTCACTTGAGTCCCGAGCTACTTCATACCAAGCACTCACGCTATTTCGAATACATTAGCGGGTCGACGACAACTGCTGTCTGCACCGATATGACCAGTTCTCCCTCTCTCTCTCGATCGTTTACTCTCTTTCTCTCTCTCTCATTTCGTGATGAACAACAAAAACTGTAATGAATATTCAACCAGTGTTAAATGTTTCCGCTGTGGGATCGATGAAAGCGGCGAACAACAGACGCCTCTTTGTTCATCGCGGACACCGCAAGGGCAACGCCAACCATCGACGCCCTCCTGACCTATCGTTCGCACATCGCCGAAAGTTTTCATCGGTCAACTCTTCATTTCAAAACTCTCTACAGCGTTGATGGTAAGTTTTGCGCAACAGGTTCATCACAAAATTCGTTTTCTCGTTTTCATCCGCAGGATTGAAACATTCGTTGAAGCTCATGGATGTGAGACTTTGAAACATTTCCTCCCCCTAGGGCTGCTCGTAGAATAGTCCATCCGACTAACTAAGGATTCATCCGAATTTTGGAGTCGTCGTCGTCGTCTTCTTTCCCATTGTTGTCGCGTGAAAATGAAGTCGGAGCAGCCGATGTTGTGACACTTCTTTTCTTGAAGAGGCCAGCCAGAGATGGAGTGGCCAAGCCGTCAAGCAAGCAGTCAGTCAGTCAGTCAGTAGACAGTCGGCTTGCAGCGAAGAAGAAGCTAGCGAGCTTGGTCTAGCGACAGACTGGCAGACGGACGGACTGAAGCGCTTCGAAAACTCGTCGCTCATCGTCAACATCGCGGACTTCGAATGGAATCGAAAGAGAAAACGAAAGACAAGCGAAATGGCGAAGAGGCCCGAAAAAAAGGCAACAACCCGTTTCTTATCCCAACGTCCGGGGAAAATTCAGACAGAATTTCGGATGACAAGTCCAAATTCATCATCCCCCCGTTCACAAGCCCCTCGCATGGAATCAAGAAACAAAGGTGACAGAGATAAGGATATGCTTCCAAAACTATGATACATGTTCTATGATCAGAAACATCGGTCAGACTTACCCTGCTGTCTCTGGTTGAGGTAGTCTTCTTTACAGATGAAGCGGTTCTCGTCCAACACATAGAGCTCTTCTCCTGTTGACAATTGCTTGCGGCAAACGAGACATGTGAAACACTTCAGATGAAAAACTTTTGATCGAGCCCGCCGCACGAGATCGGTAGGAGATATTCCCTGAGCGCAACCCGCGCATTTTGTTCCGAAGCGTCTGCAAATGAAGAAAAAGATTCGTTATTCCTCTCGCAATCTCTCCAAACAGTACTCTGATGAACCCTGGTTCCAACCGCGGGGCACTGGCCGAACCATTTCAGCGCTGGTGGTGTCCTCACCTCGATCCTATCCCTTTCAATGTCAGTGACAATTTCTGAACATTAACATGCTTATCCGGAGTCCTCGGACAGGAATTTCCGTGATCATTCAGACTCTGCGACCAAAGGTAAAGCAGGCGATTTACTCGATCTTCGATATCGAGATGCATTCGATGCCATGGCCACCGTAGACCGTTACCAGCCTTGCGGCTTTTGGTCCGGACGGTCAAACTGTTTGCATCTGCAGAAACCGTATCCAGCAACAAATCGAGCTCAGTGTCATCAATGCATCACGGAACAAAATGATAGGGGCGGTTATCATTAGGTCTGCTGTACCAACAATGGAGGAGAGTCTACGACGAAAGATAATTCCCCGCCCAACCAGCCAACGAGTAAATACGGGTGCATCGTCCGTCGTCTTCGTTATCATCCTGCGCTCCCCTTTCATCCAGGATCCTTTTCGTTCTCTGTATCTATCTATCTCTCTTCATGAATCTGTGAGGCTGTCCGTCTGCCGCCCTGCTTATATTTGTCCTGGATGGGTGGATCGAAGAGCATTCATCTTGTGGCTCTCTTCCTCGAAGCAATCCTACAATTAGACTTGGGATGAGCGCTGACACGCGATCGCGCTACAAGTTGTTCAAGGTTGGAGCGATTACTCTCCAAACGTCAGCTCACGAAATGCCGCGACAGCCTGCAATATCTTTCGATCGGAGGTCGGAAGTTTTCTCAAAAATTGTCGCGAATCTTCCCGGCGGGCTCCGTGACCCGCGCAATTTGAAAATTTCGTCTCGGTTTCTCTGCTGCTGGGTCAATGATTTCGCAACAGGTTGGGTCAACTGACCAACATATATTGATCGATCCACGAATCTATCCATCCGATGATTGAGTGGCAGTACGGACAAGAGCGTATCGATTACGAGAAACACATGCCGAGGTTAAGTGACGCACTGTCTCCCTCTTTCTGTAGTTAGTCGGGTAGTAAAATCGAAGCGGCCAATTTCCTCGTGTCCAAATCCGCAAATCCTCCGGGATCCTGACCAAGATGTAAGACGTCTCCTGAGAGCCCGCATGTGGGCCCGCTTACTCGAGGTGCGGGCACGATGAAACGAACACCAGACTTGAAGACGGAGGGAAGGAGGATCGGAACTGACAAAGCTGCGACCGAGGGGCGGTGGAGGGCACATGGGGAGACGGGAAAAGAGGGAGCGTGGGGGGGAATGAACGATGGTAGAAATATGATCGAAAGAACCCGAGGAACCTGTGCCCTCCTTTCGAAGCTCCACGTCACATAATGCCGCGTATCTGTCAGCCTGGAGGAAGGACCAGACGGAGCGGAGATATTGGATGTAAGCTCACAGATGATTCATCGCATACATGAGCGCGTGCGAATATAGGCATTTCATTCGGCATCATCACCATATTGGAACGGACATGTCGTACAAACACACCGTACAATACGTGGACGTACGCCGCACAGTTCCGAAGGGGAATTTCCCAGCAACCGAGCGAGCTCGGCGGATGAAATTCACCGACGGGTCTGATGTAGCTGCTCTCGAAGGCTTGAGCGATGACAATGGCGCTCGCCACCATGGCGGGATGGAGGTGGAAGTTCAGCTTGGCCCGAACTTGGGCCACAGTTCAGCGAGGGTTGAACAGGAGGAATGCGGACGGCGAAGAGTATGCTGGAACAGCCAGCGAGCTTTGCAGCTACTCACTCACCAGTCTTTCATTCGTTCGTTCTATCGGCCGCTCTTCAGCCCGCTCGCTCGATCGTGCAAGACTGCAACCCCTAACTCGAATCGGAATGATCTCCAGAGGGGATGATGTTCGATGTTTTGGCAAGTGTTCCACCCTCCCACGTTGGCAGCTCGATCGCAAGAACCGTTGGCGCGAAATTCCCTGCCGCGCATCCGATCAGAGTTCTACCATTCGAACCGGTCACTCTCCAACTTTCTCACTTCCACGTCTGAATATTTGGAAAAATAGGGCAGCGGATACTGGCTCGCGGTGCACTCGAGGAATTTTTAATGTTGATAAAGGGGAGGGCTGTTCATTGCTGGGGCTGAGGACAACGGCCTGCACGCCTGCTCCGTTGTCCTGTTATCGCCGATTTTTTCCGTGGATGTCGTGAAGTGTATACGGTCTGGTCTTCTGAGATAAAGTGAACAGTTTAAAATGACACTGACTTACGACTACGATGTGTTGCCGCAGCAACAGTCGGCTGTGAGACGATAACAGTCTTAAAAAGTGAGCAGGGTGGGATGATGAGAGCGACGAGGAGAGTGCAGAGCTCCTCAACTCCCATTGAAATTCGAGTTTTTCCACTTTTCTCGCTCATTGACAAACAACTGCTTGCACATTGCTGGTTCTCTTCTTCCCTGTTTCGTTCCACTCGACGTTCGTTATCACGAACTACCGGTTCGAGAATCGAGAGGCATTGGCGTCAAGCGTGCACATGGTGATTCAAGATCGGTATGGCAACTGCTCAAGCCTCGGTGCGCGGAAGTGGAGAGCATGAGGCATTGACGCTAAATCTCCTCTGATCCTTCGCGGCGAATTCCGACATGGCTCCCATCTTTGATAGATGGGACTTGACCGGACTTGTTTACCAAAGTTGTCATCAATTTCCATTACGACAAATATCTGGGATTATTCCTGCAAGTGGGACCTTGGCATGCGTGCAGCATTCGCAGTAACTCAAGCAGCTCCCAAGGATGCGAGCAATATTTCCTGTCATTGCTCGAAGCCCCGAAGGGTTACACGAAGAAGAAGGGTTGAACGGGTTTAGGGGATTGCATGGTAGAGCGAGATTTTCTTCGTTCAGAGAAATCAGAGTCGCCGTTTCGAATCGAAAGCAAGGCTTCTCGAAAAGCAAAAACCAGACGGGAGCGGGCGGCTGGTCATGCATAGAGCATCGCGTGAGTATTTTTTTGATTTATTCAGAGACCGTTCGCCTGTTAGCTGTGTATGTATGTGCGTGGAACGGCATTTGAACGGACAAGCGAACGAGCGCTCCAAATATGAACATCCTTCATATCTCGCGAATACTCCTGAAAGGATTCTCCCCATGAGAGCTTCGTCGGCGAACGAGTGAAGACTAGGGAAGAGCAGAATGAGGGAAAGACTCTGCCAGGGCAACACACAAGATGGTACGTGATGGAAGAAAAGTTCCCGTAAGAAAGGAACTGGTGAACAAACGGGGGACGCGAAGGGAAATGCGCTGTATCTGAAGTCTGGGTGATGAATGAGGAGAATCTAATTTCCTCTCCGTGTTGCCGACAAAGATCCAGACCAACGCTCCTGAAACTCGAGGAGTCTCTGTTCACAGTTTCCACAGTTTCAAACAAACCAGATTTGCCAAGTATGTCGAGACACCTTGGGAGCTGTTGTTGACGTTGTCAAAAGTGCCCGAGGTCCAGTTTCACACCGTAGTAGGAGTTTGTGAAAAAGTTCCATCATGTATAACCGATCCATTGGCCAGTCCGTTTTACGCATGACGAGCACTGTCGCCAAACTAAAATGATCGACGGTGTTAATCGACGGAGATCCTATTAACCCCTCCCTCGGCATCAGCTTCATCACCAACAGCACCACCACCACCGCCACCCCAATCTGTGACTCCGCGCGCTGGGTGCTACGCCGAGGAAGTAAGAGAGCGGGGGAGGGAGAATGAGATACAAATATTTGTGTTGCGGGGGAGTCGTCGTTGTTGTTGTTGTTGTTGTCGCTGTCATCACGGGAGCTGTCATTCTACATGATGCCATCTTACACGGTGTCTTTCATTACCTCCCCTCGGATTGTAGTCGCTCTCGAATCATCAGATCATCGGCACACGATGCACAAATAGCCGTCAAAAAGAGCGAAGCCGAGTCCCAATGATGACCGGCATCGCGGAAGCGAAACCGGAGTAATCTTACGAATCCCAAGATGTATTAGATCTTTTGAAAATTGGAATGGGGTTAACCACTCAACAGCGGTAATTCAGTCAGATTCATTTCACAGAGCCGCGAAAAGAACTCCGAGTTGCGTAAACGCGGCTCCATATTTCGTCCACATTTTCCGCCGTGCTTTTTCCGCAGCACAGAAAATAAGAAATCAGCTGATTGTGAGTCGCCTGTTGTCATATCGAGTGCTCAACCGTGCAAAGTTTGAAGTAGGCTCCGAGGTCTTAACTAAACTAATGCTCTCACTTCATTATTCACGAGTGCGGATGAGAGGACGACGCGGCGAAGGAGAAAAGGCGCAAACAATTAGAAGCAGCTAAAATCCCCCGACATCCCCTGCCCGATCTCACCACTCCAAAGAGCCATCATCATCCGCCAGCACCCATCCAAGCACTCATTCAGCTAGGCAAACAGTCGGTCGTCGGCTTCTCACCATTGTTATGCAGATTTCGAGCCGGCAGCAGCCGCAAGAGTAGCTTGTTAAGAAGATGAGCAGAAGCCTCCCATTACGACATTAAACGCACCCTTGCTCCCTTCTTCGAACGAGTGCAACAGGTCCAAAACGATTTGCTAACAAGCTTAATTACGCTCGGGCTCCGAAACTCTGAGGTGACAATTCTAAAACGGTAACCAAGCCAAGAAACGAAAGTTCCAGCACCACAGCCGCCGAAATTTTTTAAATGCCAAAATTGGGTGCACTGAAAACATCGTAAAGAAGAGCGTTCGGAGCGGTGAACAGACGAGTGAACGAAAAAATTGCAAGTGTTTTCACGCAAGCGTGAAACCGAGAACGGAGGATTCCGTTCCTGAAGGGGATTGTGATGAGATTGCATGATTCTCTTTAGCTAATAACCCGATCGAATACGTCATCGTCTCAGTCGTGTATATCATCAAAGCTATTAGACCCAACCATAGGTACAAGCAAACAATCCTCAAAATATTTTTATCAGGCAACCCCCTGCGAAAAAGCCAGTCCACCTCCTCCAGGGGAACATGGCAATTCAATTCTGAAAAATACAACATGGAACATCGAACTCAAATCTCTAGTTGAAAAAATTGACGATAACGATCTATTGAAAAAAAGCGTGAGAAACCATGACTCGCAACAGCAAGAACTACGATAATTTCCGAATGTAGCAACGAGCTTCATTTCGACATGAAATAATCTAAAATCCAGATTTTCTGTGTCAATTTTTAAATGTATTCAGGGAAGCTTTGAACGATTCATTCAACGTTCTCTTGTGATGCTGTCGATGTTTTGCACACGTTGGTCAGAGATCTCATTCAACGGATCACGCGTAGTGGTCTTGCGTTGTGAGTTCATTCAGTGTCGTAAAACTGTTCGAACGGCCTCCATTTTATGCTTGACCGTTTGTTCGGTAGAGTAATATTATTTGCCCATGATGGTCAGTGCGATCGGGTAACGGCAGACGAAACAACCCCGCAATACCCCATCCAGCGCGGGGGAAGGCTTCCATATTCCGGTGATCCTCGGGCTTTGGCTTGCGGCACTCAGCGCCGCGGTATCATGCTGCAAGACGCAATTTTGAGCAGAACCTGTGATTGGACCCTCGTTCTCACGCCCAAACAACTGAAGCGAGCCCACAACCCTTTGGGACCCGACCGAGACTCCACTGAAAACTGGAGGTGAGGAAGCTCTCCCCTGAAGGGAGACACACCCATACGATTTCCAGGCGCCTCAGTTGTTCCAGGAATTTTCGGAACTGAGATCTTCCACGGCTGGGGTTCTCAAACTGTGTGCCAACGGAACCGAACTGCCGCGGCCTGCCGCAGCAGCATCGGTGCCGCGAGATAGGCTCCTTGACCATGGGGCGGGGCTGCCGCTGATTCCGGATTGACCCGAAGTGACACGACAGAGTCACGGGCGATCTGACCAGACTTTTTGAAGTGTATGGGAGAAAATTCCGGGTCAGTCTGACCATACTTTTTGAAGAGCTCGGGGTGCCGAGTGGTGCCGCCACCGGGAAAGTTTGAGAACCTCTGTTCTACGGATCTCAGAAGTGCACTGCGAAATCGTCTCGATGTCTCACGGTTAAATGCGGTCAAAACCGCAATTTGGTCGCGGTTATTGCGGTTTTTAAACGCGGTTAAATAACCGTTGCAAAGCCTAGTGGTCTCAAATATGTTCTTGGATACCCGTATTTTGATACCTTCCTTTTGATTCTCTCAATCCTCTCCAGCTCTGTGTTGTGGAGTATGAATAGAGTCGGGGAGAATGCGCATCCCTGCCTCAGGACATTCGGGAAATTCATTCTCCAGGATGTTTTTCCATCCACGCTGACCGTGACTACGTTTCCGTCGTAGAGTCACTTAAGTAATTCTATCCATCCTTCAGGCATACCCCCTGCTCCGAGTATGCACCACAGGTGGTTCCTATCAACCTTTATTGTAGGCTTTGGAGCAGTCTAGGAAGGTCGCTTCCAGCCCTCTTTTTTCTGCTCTGGTCATTTCAATTATCGTTGTTAGCATGTAGATGCGTAATCCGTTCTACGGTTTCCGCTGTCGCCGTTCTGCATCTCCCCCAGGATTTCGATCTGCTCAATCCACTCTTGTATTTTGCTATTGATTATTCTCGCGAATACTCTGTGAAGAACCGCTGTTATTGTGATCGGCCGGTATGTGAGTGAATTGCCCCTGGTATGTTACCAGACTGCCGTTCATCCCGTCATTTCCAGCCGCTGTGTTCGCCGACATCTTTTCTAATGCCTTTCGAACATCTCCTGAATTTATCTCAAATTCAGTTATCGACTGTTCCAGTCTTCTTTCCATTGGTCTATTGCCGTTTGAATTGACCGATTCTTCTTCCGCGCCTAGAAGCCCTGAAAGCCTCCCCTAGGTGGGTCTCTACTTTTCCGAAGCTACCCTCTCTTTCCTTGAGTCAACAAGGATCATTCGTCTCCTAATTTTTTTTCCTCACTCCGTATGTACGACCAGAATATTTTTGCTCGCAAATTTCTCGGGCACCTGACGATATAGTCGTACATCCTTTCATCCCTTTTTCTCATCTCTTTCTCTAACTGCTCGTAGAGCCCTCGATCTCGCATTTCCGAACTTCATCTGAATTCTCTCTGCTTGGTCTGGGTTGTATTTTCTTGCTCCTCTGAGCCTTTTTTCCCATGCTCTATTGGTGCTGTCTAGCTCTGCTATCTCTCTCGACCACCTAGCATACTTCTGGTTGATTTTCACGACTGTAATGTTGATTTCACAACTTGTATTGGAGTTTTCCATGATAAGGGAGTCGAGGTCGTCGTAGTTGACTTCCCTGCCCTCCAGAAGCCGAGTTCTTAACTCTTGCTTCGTGTGCACGGTTGATGCTTCTTCATCTCTCTTCCTAACTATTTTTTCCCCACATGTTTTTCGCCTGGTACATCCAGCAAAACCGCCCGTCGATATCTGCCTCCGGTGAACTACCCGAATCCACGAAACCCTTTACATCCTCCTTAATGCTCACACAGCATGAACAAGCTGATAGCAATACCACCGCCAGACGACAGCAATGCCTTACGGAACCCGTCGACAGCACCCTCCATGAACCGATCAATTGATTAGAGCGAAAGAGTCGACCTCAGTAATCCTAAATCCACCGAAGCCCGACACTTACAATTAGTGCCAGTGAATTCCCCACAATGACCATAACAGAACCGGCCGAACATTCCCACCGGAACATTCCTCCATCAGTCTTAGAATGAGCCAACCACTTTCCACCACGCACAAAATCCTCTCCCACAGGAGGCGTGAACGTGTCCGGCATAGCCCCACACACGCGCACTCGTCTGCTGCCGCGATCAAAACTTCAAATAACCCGCGCAAAGCACACTTCCGTGAACAACATCCGGTTTTGCGTGAGCCATATAACGGAATCCTCCGTTAAAAGATGAAGTTCGAAGTGTGACCTTCAAAAACGGACCAGAGAGAGATCAGAGGTAAGCTCAGCCGACCTCGGATGGCTGCCTAACACCTAGCCCTGTGCTGGATAGCGCAGTCCGTATGTCTGATCGCAAGAGCCTTTCAAAGAGAGGAATCGTTTGCAGGAAGGCTGATCGCGTGATTTGACTTCAGCTGAAAAAGTCCTGGGCTAAGTATCGGCAGGGCAAGGCAAGGCGGCCGGACTCGGGCTGAGCATAGCGGCTCCTTCCTTCCTTCCCTCCTCGTTCGGCAGGAAGAGAGTTCGTCGTCCTCGTTCATGCCAATCGGATCAAGAGCCGAAGTTTCTAAATTTAAACCCATTCACCAAAGCTTCCGAAAGAAGTAGCGCTCGTGTCGCACTCTTGAAGGCCTGCTATTTGATTTCTTCTCTCATCAGTCAGATCGAACAACGACTGTGTAACAACCCTCGGCCCTTCAACCATTCAACGACCCGATGATGATGATGATGAGACAGTTCGTTTCGGTGAGTTTTCCTTTTCTATATCGACGAACCATCGCTGGTACTTAGCTAGCGATGGAACATCCACCGACGGATCGCAATTCATAGACAGGAATATAAATATGGGGGCTTAAATTACCACCGATCGAACGGCGCGGCGCAGCGTTCTGTTTCTTCATCATCATCGTCATCGCGTCGCGTCCACCGCGGTTGTTCACCAGCGAAGGCTGTTTCGGCCATTTGAGATAATGGTGACGAATTCGTTGCATTACTCCTGACCACTCATTGTCACATTTGGCATTCCGCCGCCGATGCCGTTGATTTCTATCTGCCCGACTATCTGTTTGCCCGATTTGAGCTGTTAGCGAAATGTTTGGCTTTTATTCTTTCGTTACGACTGTTTGCAGTCGTGACTGACTGCCGTACCAACTTTTGGAATCCAGAAGCTGGTGTTCGTGACAAGAGAAACTTCATACCGCAAAAGTAAAGACGAAAAGATCGCTGTCCCCGGGTATCGCCGACTGAGCGGTTCATTCGCGGTGACTATTTTCAGGCGCATCGCAAAACACTGCAGCACGAGAAGAATATGCAATTTACCTCTGACCGGCAAAATGGACCGAAGATTTCCGACTGTCGGTTTGAAGAAAATCTCACATTGTCAGGACGAAGATTCTCTCTTCTCAGTCCTACCTAGAACGTCGATTTGTGATGGTGGCACACCCGAAAGCGATGATGAGCTCGTTCTATCAATGGATCTTTCAGAACTTCTACCTGAGAGTGGTCTGCCGAGCGCAGTCGACCACTGTTTATCACTGGCTTGCTTTTGACTGACTCAGTCAGTCATTCAGTCAGTCGGTCGACTTGGTTTGCGGCTTGCTTGTTCGCTTGCTTGGCTGGCTTCGTTACTCGGTCGCCAAGGTGGTAGACTTCACAGCGTGCTCCGTTGGGTCGGACCGATCGAGCGGACTTTCCTACTTCACGACGCTAGTAGCCGTGTTAGTCTTCGAAGTGGAGAAAATCGCCCGCTTCTAATCGCACGTTGACAGACAGCGGGGTTTGTCAACGACGCGACGATCTATCGACAACCAACCATCTCCCGGTAGCCCATGTGTCCACTACTCGGATCGATGTATCGCCGTCGCGATTATCTTTTCATTCATGAGGAACCCCAGGATGAGATGCCATGGTGGCGACGTTGGAGAATAAGAAGGCCGACGCCGAGAGCACCTGTTTAAGGTGCTCGAGACCGCACCCACTCGACATTAACTTTCAGTGAAGGCGTCCACGGCGCGGCGCGGCGCCGAGGGAGCCGATGAGGTCGGCGACTAGCAAGACCGACCGGACGTCGATAGCTCATAAAGCTTCGGATATTGTAGGGAGAACAAGGAGTCGACAACGACGGTGACGACACTATATCGAGAAAGCGTAACGACGATGGGAAAGAACTGCTGTAGCTCATACACCGATTCCGACAGGACGTAGCCACGGCGCAATAAACGGGTCATAAACGAGCCATAAGTACCTCATCGTAAAAACGATCCATTCTCCAAATTGGGGCAAAAAGAAGTGCACACTTGAAACTTGACTCGTTGTTGTTGTTGTTGTCGTTTTTGCGATTCGAGGTTTTTGAAACGGCGAAAAATCGGAAGCGCCGTCAGTCCCTCGGGACACTGGCAGGTGCGGCTCAGAATCGGGTCATGGTTCACACCTTTTCCCTCGTCCGGGCAATTAAAAGATATGAACAACACATGTACGACAGAGTGAATGGGCAATCGACTCAGGAGACACCTCGCAATCGACGAAGCCGACACCTCTCGTTCTCCTGTTTCTGATTCTATGATTTTTGTTGTTCTTGTATTCATTGTAGCCGCAGTATCTCAACATGTCTGTTACAGCGGTCTTTTGAAGGTATTGTTTGATGTGGAGCGTGAAACACCGGGCCTTCAGTGACACCGCTGAGAGGCACTCACCGATTCCACTCAAAAAATCAACCACAAAAAACTTGAAGCTCTGTCGGACACCAAACAGCTTAACTCTGGTCCGTGAACACGACTTCGAGGTCTAATCCGACGTGAAACATCTTTTTTTGGAAGACTGCAGCTCATTGATTCCTCTCGACTGTTTTTCATCCCAAGACTCAGTCCAAACTCAACACTCAAGACAATGACTAAAAACTGTGAGTAAACCTTAACGGAAAAGTTAGGCTCCATCGTAAGAGCTCACTGTCCACGCTGAAAAGGTCGTAAGAATGAATCGTCTTCTTAATCGGATCCTGAATAATTTCTTGAGTGCAGCCAGGAAAACCATCGACTTTTTCCAAGCGTAAAACTCATTTGTCAAGCCGAGTTTTTGTTTTATGTGACCCAAAATCCCCCCCCCCCCCCAAAAAACCCCCGGCCCCCCAAAACCCCGGGTTCCCCAAAAAAACCCCAAAAAAGTTTGTGTTAATTAAAAAACCCCCCCCCAAACCCCCCCCCCCCCCCAAAAAAAAAGCCCCCCCCCCCAAAATTACCCCCCCCTCCTTTTATTTTTTGGCCCTGTTCCGGAACAATTTCCGTTCGGAGCTTGGGGCGGCTCCGAGTGGCTGTTGCGAGTTGATCTGTGAGTTTCTAATGCTTGACATCTGTCATCCAAAGTCGCCCATCTTGCAGAACATAGCACTCGACCAGCAGGTGTACAAACAAACTTAGGCTCAAGGGCACGACCGTCAGTGTCATCGTACCCTCTACAATCACAATAATTTCTTCGTCACGACAATATGCTCCGAACACTGTCGCTCTCGACATTGCAATGCTCAATTTTGTTCCGTTTTGGTCGATTCCCCCGACGAAGTCATGCTTTTCCGGAAGAAAGTTGAGGTTTGCGACGCCGCACACAAGGGTCCGTGGCGGCCCTTATCCGCCATAAAGTTCACCGGCAAAACCATGTACATTCTCGCCTGCCGCCGGTCCCTTGTGCGCCCGCGCCGGAGAATCAAGTACCTAAGGTGCAGGATCAAAAAAACGCGCCCACTTACTTGTAGAAGTCGTTCCTGCAGAAGAGCTTCCCGTCGCGCGAGAAGCATTTCTCACTCAAACTGCACCGACAATCCGTGCACTGCACGCATTTGGCGTGCCACGATCGATCGAGGACGTGCAGTAAAAAACGGTCCAAAATGGGTCGCTCGCAGCCCGCGCATTGGACCATCTTCATATTTGAGGTTTGGTTGAGGTGAGGTCCTGAACGATAAAACAACGCCTGAGCTTCTCGTGCCGCGCACTCTGCTTCCTTTCTCAGTTTTCTTCACCTTATGTGCCGGCGGTCCTCCGAGAGATCGTCGCACGAAATCGGAAAATCAATGCCGAAAAAGCGGGTGGCCGACGTGATATTAGAGCTGCGATCCTCTATGCACCTGCTCCCGCTGCAGATTTTGCACAGCTCGATTTGCTTGAGTTTATTCGTAAGAAACTCGCTGGGAAGTTTCGTGGGATCATCACAGCCGGCGCTTGGTCGGCCTATGACATCGATGGAGCGGCTTTCTTTGAATAATGAGCGATTTATCTCGCTGTATTGCACCTCTATCGAAAAACAAGACGTCTGACTCGAGATCAGTTCACAGCACTTTCAGAGGCGATGCCCGGGCTTTCGCTCGCAGAACTGGTGGCTCGCCTTTCTGTCAAGCCGGATGACATTGATGACTGACACTCTGCGCGACCACATGTTGTCTTAATCGTACTTTCGCACTCGTTTAACACTACCACCAGTGCACTGGGTTACGATTCCGAAGTTTTCAGAACACACACTGGGTACAACGTTACACTGCAGAATGTGTAGACAATGATGTAGTTCCGGGGGAGATTTCTCTGAGGGATGTACACTGTCTCTTCCGCTGGAACACAATGTGTTCTTTCCAACGGTCGTTTAGCCGAGTTCACTCTGTCCAAAGGCTGTCTTTTTCGAAGGTTGACCAACAGACCGACAAATGGAAAGGTTTCGATGAAATCATTAGCGCGCGAGTTGCTTCTCAGATCACGGAACACTCCTAATCCAGTCTGTGCAAACTCACATCTGTTCTCTACAGGCTACAGTTTCTCTCTGCTCGACTACGGACAGCGATGGCGCTTGGAAGAGCTTCCGGAAACCACCACCAGGAGCGTGAGTGTCGCTCACTGGGCGGAGCTCCGGGCCTCAAGAAACCCGCCCGACTTCACTGCTTGCCCGCCTCTAAGCAGCATCCACTCGGACTCACACACGCTCACGGACGGACGGGCTCCGTACGCAGACTGCGAACGGTGGCTCCGTAGGGCGACACACATACCCGGATGCACAAACTCAGGCAGACACGGATGCAGGCTTGGCGACACTTCAATATGTCGTTGTACAGTTACGAGAGACACTGTGCGGCAAGTCTCCCCTTCCAAAAGACCTTCTCCCTCTTCTTTTTCCGCTGCCCGGGCTCTGTCTATTCGGGGTTCTACCGCCCGGGCGCGCTTGCCCGTAACTTGCCCGCATGCTCGCTCCTTCGCCAGTCTTCCCGGCGGCCGAACCATCCGTCTGTCCGCCCATGAGCCATCGTTCAGTCTCCGCTCAGCGCGTCCGTTCCTCTCCTTCGCCATGGCCTCAGTTCTCCAGGAGGTTCATATACCGTTCTTCGGGCTGTACGTAATGCTCCTATTTCGCTCCCTCGTCCAGGGTTTCTTGTTCTCGCTTCTCCCCTCTGGAGCATACTCAATGGACCCTTACCCATCGTACCGAAGCTTTTTTTTGCCTATCTAGGATTCCCCGACGCGCTCCTTTCGGACTCTTGCCGTCAAATCGTCCCGTTCCTTCCAGCTTCCTCTGCTTTTCGTGCTTCATCGCCGTTGCCGTATGGAACTCGAGCTGCATTTGGCGGCGTCTTCTTCACACCCTGATTCGGAGATTGAGGCCAAGTATGATACAATCGTGGTAGAGGGCTGTTGGCTCATCAAGCAACCATGTTCCATCTTCTATTCCTTCAGATTTCCGACCGGCTTCCTGGGCTACTTATACCTCCGTGTGAGAACATTTCAAGTTCCCGTGGGCTCCGGAGAATATAAGTCCTCGGACGTTGGCGAGGTTTGAGGAGGGACTAGTTTTTTTTAGTTTGGTTTGCCTCGCCGTTCCATGGCAACTCGAAGGTAGCACAACGCACGCGCACGATCGGGTTGCAAATCGGAGAAATTATCACTGCTCGAACTGAAGGCCCCACGGCGTGAGGTCTTACGATCCTCAGAATCTACGAGATATCTGATTCCTCACGCCTGCCCCGGACTCGGATGAACTCTGGGACCATCGCGACCTCTGCGGGGCTGCGGTCCGGTACTTCGTCTATCAGGAGCGAACCATCGGCTGCCTTGAAAGCTAGGCGAAGTACCGACAAAGAGTCATGACCGCGCGCTGTCCGTTTTTCTGACAAAGCACAGTAGCGCGTTGGGAATGGAAATAACCGGCATGAATTTCCACGCGAGGTGATTATTATTTTATGGCCGTCAAAGAACATGAATGGGGTGTACATTACACCGCGGACATGAGCGCGGATCGTCGGTGATAAATGACCGCGCAAGTTGAAATAATTCGCGGTGGCGAAAGCAGCATGTTGATAAATAGCACGGATTGAGAACTGTGCTGCGAATGAAGCTTTTACACTTTCTGGGACCTTCTTGCTCTCACTGGTTCAGGAAGGGCACCACAGCCGGACTGATTCTATATGGGATGTCACAAGCCCACGGAACATTCCTCCTGTCAATCCACGGCAGGCTGAAGAAACTTCGAACTCTGCTCGGGAGATAGCCCGTGTTCCAATATTCTGCAAACCAGCGATGGAGAGATTTCAATGGAGGCGAGTTTGAAAAACCCAGTCGCGTGGGGGTGCTACCTATGATAGTTAGAAGAGCGTTCCGTTTCGAGGAAATTCCCAGCCAGTTCTTGAAGGTCTGGAAACGATCTTCCACGATCCGGCTTCGGGAGTGGATGGAAACTTACACGAGAGATGAAGTTGTTAAGGGTATGTTTTGGATCGATCGAGCATCTGATTCGCTGACAAGCAACTCGTGGACAGTTCATGCCCAGACAACATTCTCACAAACACAGGCTCATTCCAAACCTTCAATCAATGCAAACGTTCATTGGTGAGTGTGCGGTTCCTTGATCCTCTGACAGGAAGCGGCCAAGTCTTGTATTTCGGAGAGGGTTTTTGTATGATTTTTCTTTCGAAGGCGTCGGGCCCGATCTCACCGGCCAGGGAATCAATCCACCGCCTTCGGGAAGAGACCCAGGCTGTATAAGGTATGTCCCCATGTGGGGAATTCTCACTGACCCTCCGAGTCAGTTCCCAGCACGCATTTCTGGGAACCCTCAGAGTGAACCCATAGATTCATAACGCGCTCTATCCTACCGCTCGTACAATAAGAAGTTCTGCGTTCCTCAGAATTTCTCGCCGCATCCTCTCCGTTGCTCGAGATCGTGGCAGTGTGGTCTTACGGGAACCAGCTCAGTTCGAGAGATGGCAGTGGTAGGCGGGTTCGACCCGGAAATCGATCATGTTCCGAGGTGAATCTAGGGTTCCGATTGATGGTTTACCATATCCATGAACCCCTTGCTTAATCGCATCTGGATCAGCATATACATATATCGGATTCTATAGTAAACCATAATCTATGTGTCGGATATCGTGCTTCTACAGAGTTAAGGCATTCAATGCGGGAATGAGAGTCACTCATTCGGAACAATTGTAGAAGATTCCGTGTAAGGAAGTTCAAGAATCTCAGTAAACTTCCGAGGGAAATCGTTGCGCAGAATCAGGCTTCTAGAAGTCGCCGTCGTTTTGAGAGAGGAGACGTGGATAAAATTACGATTTCCAATTTATACCAACTTATGCATGTTGGGAGAAGTTTCCAACAAACTGAGTCATTCCTCAGTTTATGACTTGGACCAGTCGCATCAGACAAGCGATCGTGAAGTCGAGCTTTCGTATCCTTTGTTTGAGGCCTTCGATCTCCTCTTTTTCTGGAGTCTTCCCGCACTTGTCGCACTTCTTGGGCCCGCCTTCTTCCTTCTCCCCGCCATCTGGCTCATCCGACGATGAAGCACCGGTTCCCCTAAGCGGGAAGGTTCGTTGCTTCTGCCTCTTCAGCTTACTGCAATCTGGCTCTTGCACATCCTCTTTGAAAACTTGCTCCTCATTCGCTTCGAAGCTGTTCTCCTGGTGAATAAAATATATTCGGAATGATGGCACCAGTTGCAGAGGTCCCGGGAAGCTACGAGCTGGGCAGGTTATATTGTAACCCTCGGTAACAAACGAGGATGGAGTCGGAACGCTAATTGCGGCTATACACAGACTCACCTCGATCCCTTCGTCCGAAATTTTTGAAACGCCGCGGGGTCGTTTGCGACTTCGCAGGCTGGCCATGGCTCCTGATTTGAGACTCGTTATCGTTTGTGGACAAGTGAGCTGACTTCGGGCTTATAAAACTTCCGCGACACCTACTACCGATGCATGTTTTCCTTTCAACCCAGGAATCCTAGAAGGCCCAAGATTTCTCTGCCAATCAATTCCAGAGGTTGGCTACAAATATTGCGGAACAGAGCCTCGGAGTTCGGGAGGAAAAGGAAATATTCGGGGCAGATCTTCGACCAAAACAATCACCTTACAACGTTCGTTGTTTGCATCTGCCCGGCGCGGACGAGTTTTCCTGTCCCTCCATCCAACTTGGGCGCGACCGCCCTACACAAAATCTCATTGTGCTGAATATTCATAAACCTCATCCAGAGCGTGTGCAGTATCTTCGTGAGCACCTACCACCGGCCTGTTTCGAGGCCACGCGGTCTGCGAGCGCAGACCTAGCTTGACGCGAAGGGCGGTTTCGCGGTCAGAGTGTCACAGAGGAGCCAAATAGCGCAGCTCAAGGGAATTTTCGTCATCGACGACGTCTCACTTAGACTGCCGTGCGCCGCGCCGCATCTCTGGAAGACATCATTCCGGTCGCCCATTCGATCCGACACTTCAGCAGCACTAAGTACGTCCACTGCTTTCAGTTCTACACGTGACTTGCGAATTGAGTTGAACTCCATCTGAGTTTCCTTCCTTTGAGCTGCTTGACCGACGCGATGGCGCAGGGGAAACACGGCGGCCTCTCGAGCGGTAGGTTCGGTTCGGGTTCGATTCCCGGAGCCGGCTACTTCAAGAGAGGTTTCTATGGTTCCCTCTCTTCTCGGGTGAATACCGAAGTAGATATGAGTCCATAGCCGACCCGACCACAGACAGTGCCTAGGCCCTTGTGGACTTCCACGGGCCTAGCACCTGGGGGTGGAAAAAAAGGAAGGGGGAAAACAATTGTCTGGGACTAGTACGACAAACCGAATGTTCATGCTGACACATATCGAGTCGAACGTTTGCAGAAACGATCGTAATTTTGGAACGACCAGAGCCGGATTTAGGAAAATGCCGCCTCAAGGCTGAACCAGATCGCCGCCCACTCTTCTCTGAGGGAACGGGGTTCCGGATCGATCACCTTTCGGATGAATTCAATCCTCCGAAACGTGGACGCCTGATCTGGGAAGCCTTCTTTATAGTTTTTTCGTCTTCCTTCTTTGAATTCTGATGAACCCTCCCATGTCGTCAACGCCGCCGATCCTCATCGCTGACCCAAATGACACTGCTGCACCCCTAATGAGCTCCAAAATGACATCAGATTGGGAGCTGCAGCCAAGACGGGAAAGAACTAGGAAGGCTCATAGGTCGGAAATCTGGGAGGGAGTTTATCAGAGAATTTTTGGCAGACTCTATCCTTTCCATTGATTTCATACTCTTCATTCAGGATGAAGGATTCAAGCGTCTGCGACAGCAGCGCCAAGAGGAGAGGTTATGTACTTATAAAATTTGAGCGCGCCATGGATTTAGGAAGTATAGTGAGTCCCGACCGTAGACGGCTGGGCTTTATGTCGAAGAATTTGTTGGCCAGGGAGGATGCCGTGATCCTCTTCATCGCACGTCGGTCGGCAGCGGAGTGTAGGTCGGCGACAACGCCGTCAATCGCCTGTTGAAGTCTACGGCAGGACGAGGTGTCGGAGATCTCCGTGTATATCTTCAAGTCATCAGCATACAGTTTGTAGGTGATCCCTGCAGCGAGGAAGTTTGCTATGTCAAGGATGGAAATGCTCCATAAGTTTGGTCCGAGCACAGACCCCTGGGGGACCCTTGCCGGACTGGGGTAAGGAGCAGGGAAGGTGCTATCGATTTTGACGACGGATCGACGGTGGCGTAGGTATGCGGCAGTCCAGTTGATCACGCTCTGCCTGATGCCGAGTCGCGCGAGCCTATCGAGAAGAAGACAATGGTTGACTCCGTCAAAGGCTTTGCTGAAATCAAAGTCGACCGCGTGGGTGACGAGGTTACGGGACAGAGCCATATCAAAGTCCTGGACCATATCCAACAGCTGGGTTTCCGTGGATATTTACGAAGCCATGTTGCTCGGAGTCGGCCTGGCCAGGCACTTTCCAATGTATGAGCAGTTTCTCGCAAACGGGCATCTACCGGGAGTTCGGCGGATAGACGAGCTTGTTGTTGACTTTCGTCATGACATTGCATACTAAATTTAAATTTGTTTTTATTTCACCCTAGTCGGGTAGTACATCTTATCTACCGGAGGGCGGAAGCTGTGTTATTGACCGGTAAGCGCTTCTGGTGAGCTTCACACCAGCGCACGTGCAAGATCCCACAACATGCACGTCAGCCGAACTGCCGGTCACCACCACTCATACCTATCCCTTCCCACCCCGGCGGCCGACGGGAATCGAACCGCCATCGAGTCTTGGTTACATGGATTAGCACTGGCAAACGGCCGTTTGATCCCCTTTTCGGACACACGGGTTGAATCAACTCCAACCAACGGTGCCTAGGTGAAGGGAGGGACCCCGCGGACCCAACCCGTCACCGGGGGGAACGAACCGAACTGCCATCCGTGCTCCTTGACCCCAAAACTCAGCCCCGCAGGCGCACGGTTACCGTCCCCTGCCAAGGGGACCGGCATTGTCCTGCAAAGGACATGAATTGCAGGAGCTTCCTCTTACCGCGGTTGATGCCCGGATCTCAACTCCTGGGTTTGCGATTGCCCCGATCGACGGTCGACTAAATACTTAGCGAAGAAGGCATCTCGTTAGAGCAGCTTGCGATGTTGCTCGTGGTCGGAGTCATCTCAAAAACTTCGGCCACGTCACATCGAGCGAGCAAGCCGTCGAGACTATTCATTGCAAGTGAATTGTCGAAGCAGTCGTGTGCGGGACCGACAGAATTGCATACTAAAGTATCTTCCCTCATGAAGGAAATATTTTAGGTACTAAGTATCAGACGGTCATGCCCATTGATCAGATAGTGCATGGTATCCAGTTGACCGTCATGTGGGGATCAGAACAAGAAGCCGAGGAAGAGTGGGATATCTGCCGTTCTCATGAAGCTGCTGTGTTCCAGAATCTGGCTATCGTGAGACCCATCACTCAAAAATCTTCCGCCCCCGAAAATCTGCCGCCCAAGGCTATAGCCTCCTTCAACCTACAGGTGAAACCGCCTCTGTTGATGACGAAAATGCGCGTTAAACTCCAACCTTCCACGCAGTGGCGTGTTCAGGGGGGGGGGCGATCGGGCGATCGCCCCCCCATAATTTTTCGTTCCAATGTTATAGTCCTATACCTCTGAGTCCGAAGTGTCGAATCGCCCCCTCAATAACATAGGGTCGCCCCCCCCACAAAAAATCCTGGACACGCCACTGCTTCCACGTCGCCGTTTCGAGATCTGGAGAGCGCAAGGATACAGGTTGACACAGCGACAACATCAGAAGATTTCCGAGGAGGGGAGATCTGATCCACGCGAAGATGTCAGCGCCCGGAAGTACTGATGTCTACATCATCGATTCTATCCTAGACACCCAGCACGTTTAAACCTCTTGACGTCGTCCGCAATCCGGACGAGATGGTCGAGTATCCAACCGAATTACCCTGGGTACGTACCAAGTACGCTGCGTGAAAAGAACTTTCCGTATGACGTACCTCTCGGGAGGAGAACTTCGCGTATAGCGAACATTCTATACTGGAATATGGTATTGTTCTTCTCATGGAGGGCTCGTCATACGCGAGGTTCTTATCACGGGTGGTTCGTCATCCAAAAAGTAATTTTGCGTGTTCTGGGTTCTTTATGCGCGCAAGTACAGGGTGCTCTACTTCCTAGAACCATTTGGCGGTCCGCCCAATGACATGAACGTCATATCGATGTGACTCCCAAGGAGCTCAATGTTGATTCCTGAGAGTGCCATCGACCTGGCAAGACGTTCAACACTCAGATGAATCCTGTATACGGGATCACAGGGACAACGAATGGGTATATCATTACCATTGTTGCCCAGGACGTAGCTACGTTCCACGGATCAAGACCTTGAAGACGGGGAAGTCTATCTGGCGATGAGTCAGCGCTGCTTGAACCAGCATTTTTTGAAGTTCCTTCGCGCGGGGTCCACTACCGGAGTTCTCGGTCTTCTGCCCGTTAGCATCCGATTCCCTACAATCTCGGTCGAGAGTCCGATTCTCTTTCATAGTTTCCACATCTGACAATGAGGGATGGCGGCTCGACATTCTTTTTTTTTTCAAATTTTTCGAGAGAATGGCGAGGTCCCTTACCGCCCTCCCCCTGTTGCTACGCTTGTGCCTGGAAAAGCTAGGAACGATTCCTCTGCGTCCCCTTATGAGTGGTCTTGAAGCCCGCGATGGATCATATTCTCTTCCAGCTCGTAGCCTTCTGTGAACCCCGCGTAGTTGAAAACAAAATGAGGCTCCGCGCGTCTCCGCCGATTTGGTTCGCGAGAATACTTGATTGTGGACGGCTGACAGCAGTGGCGTGTTCAGGGGGCGATCCGGCGATCGCCCCCCCCACATTTTTCTTCCTATGTTAAAGTCCTATACCTCTGAGTCCGAAGTGTCGAATCGCCACCCCGTAACATAGAGTCGCTTCCCCCACGGAAAATCCTGGACACGCCACTGGCTGACAGTGGACACACACTGGCAGAAAGTCCTCCCCCATTCGGCAGTGATCGATGCCACATACGATTTGATTCATATCTCGATTCATATTTAAATCATGTATGGATATGAATTTGCCCCATACTGATGCGCAGACCCTGGCTTCTGGGATCGCAGTCGCTTCGACAGATAGGAGGCGTTGATGAAGTTTCGATTTCCGATTTATGCCAACTTATCCATGTTGGAAGACGTTTTCAATCATGGATCATCAATCAATCATGGAGTCATCATCAGTCCTCAGTTGATGACTTGGACCAATCGCATGAGACAAGCGATCGTGAAGTCGAGCTTCCGTATCCTTTGTTTGAGGCTCTCGATCTCCTCTTTTTCCGGAGTCTTCCCGCACTTATCGCATTTCTCCGGCCCGCCTTCTGTCTCTTCCCCGCCATCAGCTTCATCCGACAATGAAGCACCGGTTCCCCTGAGCGGGAAGGTTCGTTGCTTCTGTCTCTTCAGTTTGCTGCAGTCTGCCTCTTGCACATCCTCTTTGAAAACTTGCTCTTCATTTGCGTCGAAGCTGTCCTCCTGGTGAACAAATTTTTTTTGAAACGATTTCATCGACTGTAGAGCTGATAGGAAGTCACGAAGCTCGACAGCGCGTATTGTAGCCTCGATAACAAACGAGGATGGCGTCGGAACACTAATTGCGGCTATACACTGACTAACCTCGATCCCTTCGTCCAGAATTTTAGAAACACCGCGGGGTCGTTTACGACTTCGAAGGCTGGCCATTGCTGCTGATTTGAGATTCGTTGTTATTCGAGGTCAAGTGAGGTAACCTCGGACTTATAAAACTTCCGTGAAAACACCGCCGTGCTTCTTCTTAAACCCAGGAATCCCTGAAAACCCAAGATTTCTCCCCGAGTCGATTTCAGAAGGTGGTTACGAATATTGCGGGTCGGAACCTCGGCGTTTGAAAAGAAAAGGATTCATTTGGGAGAGATCATCGACCAAAAAAATTGCCTCACAATGTTTCTCGTTTGCATTTGACCAGCGCGGACGTGTTTTCCTGCCCCTCTACTGAACTCGAACTTGATAGCCCTCCACAAACTCTTGTTATGCGCAATAGCTATCAACCTCATCCTGACTGCAGAGGCGTACCAAGGGGGGCGGGGGTGCGGCCCGACCAGGCGGCACAGGTGACGGGGCGGCATTTGTGAGGCCCTGGTTACGCTGTGGGGTTGATATATGTATTTGGGCGCATCTCGCCCGCGCTCCATAGAGTCAACTTCGAAAAATTTCTCGCGCGGCGTGCGATACCCAGGAAACAATAATCGGATCGGATCCACTCCACCCGCTCCGACTTCCAGAATCTTCCCTCAGAAGCGACGCTCCCGAATCAAAATTCCAATGATGTATTCTTACTACCAAATAACAAGTTCGGAGGGAGATATAGGGAGAAAATTTATGATCCAGCGTGCGAAAATACGGAAAATCGCATTTTTTGGGGGCGGCGAAATTTCCGTCCGCACCGGGCGGCACTCGGGCTCGGTTCGCCCCTGCCTGACTGTGTATAGCATCTTCATGAGCACCCACCACTGTGTATCAGTGTGCCCTTTCGCAGTGTTCTTCAAGCGCATCTTCGCCGGAGATCGAGTCCCCGGCTAACCGAGGTCAATCGGATCACCCGAACTCGACTCTCCCTCAGCGAAGCCCGAACCCGACGACACCGGACAAGGGCCCGATGATTCCCGCTGATGTCGGACGGCAACGGCATGATAGACCATGCGCTTCAGCTGTATGGTTGCGAGGAACGTCGGACTCACGTCCCCACGCCGCATGAGAGGGTCCGTGTCCAAGCACCACGTAGAGCCGACCGGGCCGTCCGTCGATTCAACCAAGCCCGTAGAGCGCCCGGTCCAAGGGTTGTGGGTCTCGAGAAGGATCTTGCCGCGGTCGATGAGTATCACCGGCTTCGCCACCATTGCAAGCATGGTCTGCGAGGCAGCCCCGGCTTGACGCGTCAGACGCTCAAAAGTAATACTGTCATCAACGACGTCTTGGTCATATTCATCCTGCCGTCCGCCGCATCTCCGTGGGAAGTGATCCCGGGCGTCTAGCTGATGTCCTCCGAGGAGTCGACTGCAGGGGCGGACCATGCCCGTGCCTCATAGCTGCCAGAGGCGGACCTCAAAAATCCGGAAAATCTGGAAAATGCCGCTCACTAGAAGCGCCTTCTATACGGAGCGAAAACAAAAAAAAAACACCCCGGGGCGGAGGAAAGCACCGTTGGAGTGAAAAAAACAACCCGAATTTCCCCACTTGCCTAGGAAACTGGGGCGGTCGAAGACGATGTTTAAGGGCGACAGTCTTCACACCAGTCCTCGGTATGCAAAATTCTTCCTAGAACAGACTGGAAAGTTCGATATCCACAACCAGGAACTCTAATCCGTAACAGCTCGACCTGCTCGATCACCGCCTTCAAGGCAGGGAGTTCCCGAATGGAGGGCTTGAGATGTTATATTTAGAGGATGATCGTCGCGATGTACTCAAACAGTTCTTCTATTGCCTCTGGAATTTCCCTGTAGACGTTTCCCATCGCCGGCCATATCACAGCCCTCCAGCCAGTGAGTGAAATGTCGTTTCTTCATTGGTCAGCCATGCCTCTTATGAACCACTGCCGCCGCTATTATCATCATCGGATTGAATTCCCCAAGAAAATTAATCCAATAATTTGTTCCGTAGCGATCAGACACACGATGAGATCTCCTCAGGCAATCAACCCACCCGCGATTTGCCAAGGACGCCCGAGTGAGAGCGAGCCGAGATCTAATTTTCGATGAACTGCAATTTATGAACTGTTTGTGAGATATATGCTGGGATTCGGCGGCTTTCGTTTCTGAGGCAAAATTCAAGTACCTCCGTGTATGAACCCGATCCTTTGCAACGGTTCAGTCAGGCAACTGGGATGGGGTGCCTGATAGAGGGACCATCTCCAATTTTTCCCCCCCCCCCCCCCCCTCTGGCCCCGGAAGCGCACAGTCGTACTCTGATCTCGCCAAGGAAATGCGCACCAGAGGTGGCCTCCCGCGTACGTTCGGACCGAAGTTTCCCTCACGGACAAGAATCTTCCCGCATCCCTCAGGGTGAACTCCTCAAGAGAGATCCTTCCAACCCGGCTGCTTTGAGTCGGGTTGGCTCGCGGTGTGGAGAGAAACCCAGGCCGAGTTCAACAATCCGCGCGGCAGAGCGCCGACAGACAGTTCCGAAGCAACACAAGGGAAGCGGGCAGTGTGTTTACTGGAATTGGCGCGTTCCTTCTCCTCTCCCCATCCAAACCAGCGGTCAGGTGGCCATCTTTTTTTCAAGTCAATGTAGCTCGCTGGGACTAGCGCGCCGATTGCTCCGATTTCCTCTCCCTCCAGTCCTCCCTCCCTTCTTCTTCTCTCCTTTGCTTGCCTCCGACAGACAACGACAACCCAATGCGTGGTCTGTAAGTGCTGCTTCTGCTGTTGTTGTGGTATGGCGTGTGTTGTAGCCCCCGCCGTCTACGCTCACTCTGTGCTACCGTAGTAGTAACAGTACTTCCCAAAAAGTTCGGAGCAGGAGCCAAGTTATTCGGAACAGTGCCCGCGGGAAGCAGGAACGCCAGAGAGGACTCCAGCAGCAAGTGTTCTGTCCGCCTGGTGTTGTTGTTGTGAAGGTGGAGGCACTCGTGGTGGACTGACGTCTGTGCGAGCATGCCAACGTGCGTGGTGCCCGCCTGAGAGAGGAGAGTGTTCCAAGTGAGGAAGTGCGTGGAATTCCAAGTGGCTTGTTGTTAGTTTTCATCCAGAGTGACGTCTGAGGAGGATCATTGGAGGTTTCCGTCTGGAATTCGGCGTTTATCAAAGCTGTTCTCAACACTCAGCTGCTACTGTCGTAGCAAGAGCCTCCGCATTGACGACGTTGTCGTGAATCGTGCTCCGGCATCACCGACATTTTGACGATCGGCGACAGTAGCGACGGACCGACCGATCGACGGACTATTGACAGTCACACCGAAAACCACGGGAGCGACCTAGGAAAAAGGAAAAAAACACGATCAACGTGGACGACCAGTTGCCAAAGTGTCAATATTGTTGTTGCTGCTGCTGCTGCCGCAGTCGCCGCCGCTGAATCCGTGTTCTCCATCGTCGGCGTAAACATCACCGCTATCATCGTCATCAGTGGAGATATCCCTAGCAGAGCTTTGCATGATTTCGACGTTGGCAAACGAGACTCCTCCGTCGAGCCAAGCATTCTCAGTGGTGGTGCCTCCTGCTGCTGCTGCCGCTGCCGCCGCCGCTGTAGCTGCTGCCGCTGCCGCCAGTGCAAATAGCAGCAACAACAACAACAACAAAACAGTCACTGATTGTGCTGGTCGCATCATATCACCACCCAAGATGCCTGCAGTCAACCGCAAAGTAGCCATCATGGGCTACCGGAGTGTAGGTGAGTACACGCGGCCGCTGCCGCCTGCCAGGAGTGGGATACTCCCATCTTAACCTTTCGAGATCGAGTGCCCTAGTCAGCTGTGCTTGCCTCGTATGGCCCGAAGCCGGTTTCTACCTGTGATTCGATCTGATTGTTCAACCTCTAGCTGAGCTTGACTCATGATTCGAGAGATATTCGAGTTTTTCCGTCAATGCACGTGACTGAATGAGTATAAATCGGTTTTTCGATTGGCGACGGACGTAGAAAAAGTCGCCCGCGAGTATGTCCGAGTCATCGAGTTCTGCGCGAACGAACCCTCCGCCCTAGCCGTGTACATATAACAGTTCATTTATTCGAACGTGGATGCGTCATTCGTCTATCAGACTGCGTGTATGCGTCACAGGCGATGGCATTATCCTTCAGTCGGAAGCCGACCTGCGGCAAGCCCGCCCCGTCGTTGATTCATCGAGAGGGCGCGCAGTCAGCGCTTTTTGCGCAGTTAGTTTCGGCGAAGTTGCATCGCCATCCATTTAGTTAGCGGACTAGCGGTCGTCGTTCTCTTGACGGTCGGTCGGACTGTCGGTCGGTCGGTCGGACGGACAGATCGCCAGCCTTGCTCGGGCAGGCCGATGCTCCGACCGGAGGGGACCACGATGAGGGCTTGCTCCGATGCTGCTGGCGCTCAGCGCCAGCCGCCAATTCCTTCGTCTCCAGCGACGCGCCAGGCAGGCGATCAAGCGAGCGGACAGGAAGACCGCTCCGTCCTTCCTTTCTTAGAGCGAGCAAGCCAGCGAACCAACGGGCCTGCCAACGACCGAACGACCATGTGTGTCTCGTGCGACTCGCCCGGTCTGTCGATCTGTCCATGTGGCGCGGCGGCGGCGGCTGCTGCTGTCTAGCTGTCTATCGGTCGCTTGCCTTACGGGCAGTGTGAGTGTTTGCTCTGCCTGTGGTCGCTCGCTCGGGCCACTGTGCCGTTGCTGTTGTGGCGGCGACAGCGACTCGAAGATCCACGCCGCTCCGCCGTGGTCTGTCTGATGCGCAGTTCAGGCTCCGACGCACGTTCGGCTGGCTGGCTGGCGGGCAGCATGGCCGACTCGCCCTCTAGAAGCCCCATCCGATGACATTTAGGCGCGCGTGTATTGCCGTCGTCAGACTTGAACGCATGGACTGCGCACATGATTTCTCTGCCTCTGTGGACGTCGTCGATTTACGACGGTTATGGAAGGTTTGAGATGGCACTTGGATGAAAGTGCGTTGTTGGAACCCGGGCAAACACGTGGTCGGCTCGGAGCGGCAAGTCAGAGCGCGGCAGGTGCTCATGGGGCTACCTCACTCAGCCAATCTATCGGCAGGTCTCATCGGCTCGGAGCAGATGTTTGATCATAATCGACGTCCGAATTTGCGTGAAATCTTCTGCCGCATGTTAGAGAGCTTATTATTGGAGTCACTTGGGGACAGGGAAATGAAAGGATGATCGGTTCCTCACTGTCCGTCCGTCGAGCTCTCACTCAGTCAGCTCGAAACTCCTTAGTCAACCGATCCAGGATGACTGAAGACTCCAAGCGCTGCTGATTTTTGTTTGCAGTGGATGCTCAGCTGCTGGGGGCTGGGATTATTGACGCGGTGGCTCATATGACACGTTCGTATATTGGCACGCCGCACATGTGACCGATGACTTCTGTGACCCTGAAACATGTTGATCTCGGGTATTCGAGTTCGATATTTCATGTTGCTGTCCGGGGATATCACACCTAGGATGCGCAACAATTTTCGAGGTGGTGTCCACCTTGGCTGGATCTCATTTCCGCCCTGGCGAACGCATTTCAGCTCCAAACTGCCTTCTCGAGTATTAAGTATCGATGATCATCCTACATGATGGTTGTCAGCTCTCAATGTTGCCATTTGGTCAAACTCATTGTCAGTGGCGAGCCCCTTCCCACGATACGATACCATCGAAATAAATCACGACAACGTTCAGCCTTGCGTCATATCGAGTCACAACTCGAATTCTCGGAGTGGCTCCGAATGTCACGTGTGAGCCATTTAGGTAAACCGTTCACAGGCGGCTTCCCGATCCCGGCTCTAAATTCCGACGAACCTTTCGATCTCGTGATTTTACGCATGATCGTTCTTTGAGAGGCCGTTTGTGGCAGATTGGATTCGAAACTTCAGACTGATTCTAGCGATCGGGTTAGTCCCCGCGAGAAGTCTTCTGCCATTCCGGCATGATTCCGCCGCTAGGGAAATCTCGATTTTCTTGGGCGTATACGCCTAGAAGTGACGATTCCCAAATGCGGTACTCCCAACTCTCAAGGTAATTCCGCTCGCACAGTGGTCAGAGCCTTCGTGAGACGGCTAGGAAAATCCGCTGGGATGGCTTCTAACGGAAAGTCTCTACAACAACGCCATAGCCAGATACCCGACGTAAAAGCAACGACGCTGTTCAAGTGTAAAAACCCGCCGGCCTTGAGCACCCGTTGCGAAGAAGTCACAGTTTACGCATACTTCGCATTCTGTCATATGAATTGAACGGATTGAGGAATTTCTTGGATTCATGATGAACGTGTCTGACGACCTCTGATAGCAAGCGAATGGATTTCATCAGCGAGCCTCCACCGACCATCCGTCGTAACGCCGCGCCGCGAGTTTTTTCATTCCATGTAGACTTTGCAAATGAATAACTGTTCTGAGTTCACGGCGGGCGGAGGCACATCCACCGGATCGATTCGATCTAACTTCGATTCTCATTTCAGGGAAATCCTCACTCACGATCCGTTTTGTAGAGAACCAATTCGTCGACTCGTACGATCCCACCATCGAAAACAGTGAGTTCATGCAAACGAGGCTATTTTGAGTCGTGCGTTAGATAATTTCAATCATTCTTTGCGCCGCTTCGCGACGAAGGTCGCCACGTGCCGTCCTATTATTCGAGAGCATCGTCTTGATGACCCACTTGTCGTAACTCGGAGTCGGAAGAAGGTAGAATTAGAATTCATCCAATCGGTTACTCAGCTCGCTTATCGTAACCACTCTTCGCTCTTTTATTAATTTCGGGAATTGGCCGCTGTAAATCGCGGGCTATCTTGACTTCCTGGACGAGTGCTTTCTTCATGAGGTCTTAGGCAAAAACTCAATTTCTCATCTAAAACCGATGAAAGATTGTCCTCGCCCAAAATGTTATAGATGTGTCTGAATCACCCAAGATTCTGAAGATGAGGAAGTCTCCTCATTTCAAGAATTTTCAAATATGAGTCATCTTGGTGTCGCCGCCGTAGGCTGGCTGTCTCTCAAATCGTTGAAGATGGTGTCTTCTATAATAAGAATGCGCGCTTTCTTGGTTGTCCCACAATCGGACATCGCGTTACTAGGAGACTGCGACATTCTCACATTATTCGCCAAGTTTTTGTTCTGTAGAGAAGCCTTCGCTACGCAATCTGTACAGCTTCCTCCTGAATGATCACAATGACGCATTTAAATATCTCTGATGTCATTCACAGCCTTCACGAAGACCTTCAAAACCGACGGCAAGGAAGTTTCATTGAAGATCATCGATACCGCCGGTCAGGTGGGTAATAACTCCAGATTCATTGTTACTACGTTAGAAGTATTACCAATCAGACCGGCAACGTGGTCAGAGCGTCATTCACCATTTCCATTACCCTGAACAATGAGCGGGGAACGGCGAGCGGAATACACTCCGTTGCCTCAACAGAAAATTGGAAGAAAAAAACAGTGCCTAATGAGCTTCTTCCCGGTTTCAGGATGAATACTCGATTTTTCCTACCGGCTACACGATGGACATCAATGGGTATGTTCTTGTCTATTCGGTGACGTCGAGGGTGAGCTTCGAAGTCGTGAAGAAAATCTACCAGAAGCTCCTGGACCAAACAGGAGTGAAGCAGCTTCCAGTGGTTCTAGTTGGAAACAAGAATGACCTTCGAAATGAGCGTGTGGTAAGCCCAGAGGAGGGGCGCGAACTTGCACGTTACATGAAGGTAAGTCACGCGTTTCGCAGCTCAAACTGTTGGGCACTCATCGTGAAACCTCGCAATGTGAGGACGAGTCGTGCCATGAGGATGCCCCGCATTTTTCCGGCGGAACGATCATGACCTAACCTCTATTTCATGTTCTCCTTCAGGGTGTATTCTTGGAGGCATCAGCAAAGCAGAACGATTGTGTGTTAGACATCTTCACACAGCTCATAGGTCGGATCAATGTTGTGAATGTTCAAAGCGACAGTTCAGACAAAGGCTCACAATGTGTTGTTTGTTAGCAAATTGAGAGAAAGTGCAAAAACCGAGTGGCCGCGAGTGCGTTTGAAGCCGGATGTTGACTGAATAGCAGCGGTTCCCAATCTCCTCCCTGGCTGGGCCCCCTCGAGGCGTGAGGAAGCCCTCCAAGCCTCCCAGATATTTTATCCAAAGTTTCTTCCCGAAGGAAGTCAAAAGTTGGAGCTCATCGAGAATAATTTCATTTTACCGAATAAACAAGCTGTGGTTCCTCGATCATCAACGTCCTGGGGGTCGTTTGTCGGTACTTTTCGATACCGTGCAAAACTGGGCTGATATCCGGCTCATCTAAAAGCTCCGCTTAGGATGGAGTGAAATGATCGCACAGATTCTGAGATTCCCGCAAGAGTTCCCAGATGTCGATAACACTTCTGCCAGACATGAGGATCTACAGCCCGTCTATCGATGAGTCAGAGAAGTGCCCGAAGCGGAATGCATTTGATTCTCAATCTCTAGCTTGAATTGGGTCAATTCGAGGGCCGAGGCCTGCCTCTTGGGAACCGCTGCTGTAAGAAAACCGGAGGAACGGCTCCATCGAAATTTCAAGGGCATATCTGAGAAAATCATCGCTTGGTATCTTCAGTCTTCTTGTTGATTTGGAGTGTTAACGATTTTAAAATGCCAGCGATGAGCGTCATTCTCGTAAGCAGCCCACCTTATAGAGAGACAGAGAGAAGAGATGTTCCGAGTCAAGTTGCCCAAGCGTGATCATGCGCATGAAAGTACCAGACCGCTCCGCGTGAATCCCCCGTTAGAACCCAATTCTTCAAGCGAGAGGAAGATACGGCGATTCTTGAGCGAGTCTGAATCTGAATCGTATCCGGTACAAAGTTTTGTGAATAAGCCATAGTGAGCACGGTGCACTTTCATGTTGTCGCGGAAATTTCATCTTTCTCCTCTAGAGGCACTCGAGACCGAGTTTTCTATCGGCTCTTCAGGGTGATTCAGGAAAACCGTTCCACCGGTTTGGAGCAGGCAAATGCAAGATGAACGTTGGATCATTGCAGAACTAAATCAATGAATTTTTTAGTCAATTTGTAAGCGGGAAACAGAGGTTTGAATATGTCGCAAAAGCTGCTGCCGAGATCCGTCAGCCCTGAGTCTCATTGCGTTACGTAAAACGTACTGCTGATAACAAGAATGCCTACATGCGGAAGCTGCTTCAACTGGGAATGATCGTTTCGGTCATGAACGAGAAGCATCGCAAAACAGGAATCAAGGAGTCACGATGATGAAATAAGCACAAACCAACAACATCTTATCAATCGACTCGATAACCTTCGAGCAGAAGGAAACAAAGCTCCCCTTCAGAGTTGTTCTCCTGAGAACGACACACCCCAGTTCCTAATAATAGGCCCTCCTTTTCTTTCTTACACCACAATCCATCGTCCTGGAGCTGTCCGTGAGGGAGATGATTCTCGGGGCTTGAAGTAAGGTTCCTGGATTCTAGATCTATCTAGACAATTGTAGTTGAATTAATCATTTACTGGAATCGGTTTCGGCCATTTCGATTCTTGACGGAAACGAAAATATTTTATGAAAGGCATTCGGCTAACGGAACCTACCATAGAACTCTCCGTCACGAGCTCATTTTCAAAGAGAGAAATTCCGGAGTTCCCGCGTGTTGACGAGGACAGCGAATGAAGTTCTCGCCATTCAACTTCGAAGGAGATGAACTTCAAATCTCGAATGAACTTATCTCTTTGTTCGGTGTCTAGCTTGAGTCATTCATCTGTTATACCATTGGCCTGAGAAGGGTGATGATAATTTTAGCAAATTGGAATATCATTTAGGTTAATTGAACAACTGCGTCAATTTTGCGGTTATCTTATCAAGATGATGATGACGATAATGATTATGATTATAAGAATGACAACAATTATTATCACTCCGACCCATAGAAACCATTGTGATCGCCGGAGTAGCTCTACCGACAGTTTTTTAGAGGTCGTCATCGATGAGCTCCTCCGACCGCAGCTTGCGCTCGATCAGGATAAGCCTCCGATGCGGGCAGCGGCGATTACGATGATGATGGATGTATGACGTGAGTGCGTGATTGACAAAGCTTTAACCGACGCACGTCCCCGGTGCATAGAACGAGACAGATTTAAACTTTGCCGCGAACGACGGCGACGACAACGATGGATCTTCAAGAGAAAGAATCAAGCTGGAGTCCCGTCAACGCGTTGTATCGAACCCTCATGCCCAGGGCGAACGTCAATGAAAGGCGATGTCAATCACTAGAGGAGATCTGGTTGCGCCCGGTGGCGGTGGCCGACCACTTCCCATGAATGGTATTTAAAACAAAATGGATAAGAGCGGCACAATTCGATGTCGGCGTGAGTGAATACAACCACGCCGGCACGTGAG
Organism: Neoseiulus californicus; assembly: GCA_028455905.1. NCBI lineage: Eukaryota > Metazoa > Arthropoda > Arachnida > Mesostigmata > Phytoseiidae > Neoseiulus > Neoseiulus californicus. The sequence continues at coordinate 4,657,263 of JAMQGS010000007.1, forward strand.
GGAGCGAGAATCTAAGTGAGAAAGAAGGGAAAAGGTTCGGAACCACGGTCGATCGTTCGATCTAGGAAAATGTGAACAGCAACAAATTGGAAATTCGATTCGAACCGATTAGGCAGAGGAACATTTATCTGATTTGAGAGATGCTCTATGTATATCGAAATGAAATAAATTCAATTCTACAAAATAAAAAATACTGCATCATCATTCGTGGATGCACGATACTCTGTCGCCCAACCGTGAGAAAGAAATTGGAAGGATCAAGGAGAGAAGTCCAAGCCAAGATTCGGAACAAACTTCGGGCTTTATTTTGTTCCCCGATCGATACCCAAATTGCTTTCAGGAGACTTTTTGAGGATCCCAAAGCCGTCCTGGGTCGTCCTTGCTGATGGACGGCAACTCAGAGTTCGCTTGAAATCCGCAATCATTCACTCTCAAACTCGGGAAGATAGCCCTTGAAAATCTGTTTTAGTTCATTTCATGAGAGTTCTGATGAATCTGTCGCCACTGATGATGCTGGTGGTCAAAATGACAAACTCGAGCGAACAGTCTTCTTGCTGTGACAGCCACCTGAAATCGGAATAAAGAGTTCAGGCTGGGACGAATGGGAATGGGAGTTCCGGGCGAACTCTATTTGAATTATTCAGACTCGGAAATATTGGTGAGCAGCTGAGTCAGTCTAGACAAGAGAGGATTTCCAAGCTCTCTCCGGCCAGGTGATGTCAGGACAACCCGGAAGCTGCTGGCTTTGGGCTCGATCGACTTCTCAGATAGCCTGCTACCAAGAGAAGACGGCCCAGCGTTGAGGTCAGTGCACCTGGCTTCCAAACATAGATACCACAAGCAACCTGAGAGGGGAACTAACCTCAGAGCGGAGATTTCTGCGAAAGTGCAGCCGCCTACATAAACCACGAGACAGAGTTTCTTATCCTCTGATCCAGCGCCAGACTGCAAGGATTCTCGTGAATTCCTTCGCTGGAGCTTCGTTGCGGCAGCGTGTTGGAAGTCCTCTATCGTTGCGCCGGGCAACACCTGGAAACCGCAATCGATAAAATCGATCTGACTCGAGTGTGTTCAAGTCCAGAAACCGCATGCTTGATCATCCATTTCCAGCTTACTTCGAGAATGTCCGTAATTGCACGCCAACCGGGGGTTCCGTAAAACTGTAGCAATCGAACGCTGAGGGGAGCGTACATCTGATGTACATAGGCGGCATCCTGAGGTTCCATGTCATTGACGTTATCAACGGTTAGCTTCAACGTCTTCAGCATCATCGAATACCTGCAGAACCGCGTCCACTTAGCGTGAGAACACGAGGCCATCCTTGCACAAAGTATGATGTATGGGTATGATAGCCCTGATTTTGACTTGGATTCTCCTGATTCATTGGAGAATGTGACTAGCCGATCCGACCTCCTCCAACCACATACCCTTTCTGCGATGTGACATAGGGTTTGAGGAGACCACATTTCTCAAGGTTCTTCAGAAGCGTCAACGTCTCGATGCCGTACTGATGAACGATCTGCGAGCAACAACATTGCGAACTCAGGAAATAGAAGTTCATAGGGATCGGATCAGTGGGGTCGAAGCCCTTCACAGAAGTTTGCGCATCTGAATCGGTTTCAATTGTTGGTCGCGGGAATAGACTAACCTCGCGTTTGTAGTGCTCCATCAGTTTTGGCTTCAGCCCGTTGGCTGTCAGCGCGTGCATACATATCAGACGAATGACCTAAAAAAAAAAATAATTATCATTCTACCATAATTATTCTCAATTACGATACTGCATTCCGGAATTCGGCACCCAGGAATCAGAGAAAGATAGAGGATGCCTACCTTCTCTAGTGGTCTCCCCAGCGCGATACAGTTCTCCACGTGCGGATGTACTTGGTCGGGTCCGTACTCTCCGCGGAGGAATTCCTGCTCGCAGTAAAGGTCTTCGGAGAAATCCGGATTCGAAATCTGCTGCTGCACCAATTCCGAGAGCGTGCAATCTGGAATGCGAATACTGAATCAGGCCTTTCCCAGGACCTGAATGAGGAAATTCGATTGCTGAGTATCCAGGAAGATCCCGGAAGAACCTTCCCAGTGAAGTTCGGGGGCCCATGGGGCGGGAGGGGATCCAAAGCATACGTTTTGTGAGACTCCGTTTCGTCTCCTGAATCTTGGGCAGACGGGAAACGAAATCTTTCATGGCTGATATAGTTTTCGCTTCATGCCTCTCGTCGTATTGTTTCGAAAGCTGCTTCGCCATCATATTGAGAACGGGTCCGACCTGGAAGGTCGAGATATGCTTAAATCAGAGTTGCAATCCGAATGAGTGCAGAATAGATCTCGTGTTTTGGAGGACGGATTACCGTATTGAAATTTCTGTCTCGAAGCTCGACGAAAAGGTCTTCGGATGAGTTCAGTTGGAACGTGACAGTTGATGAGCCTTTCTTGCTGTGGAATTCCTCGGGAATGCTCTCCGCAGGGAACTTTATGAAGCTGTCCTTGATTCCTGGGGAAGGAACGAGTGTTTGCATAAGGATGATCAGAATCGCAAGACTAGTAAGGTCATCGTGAGCGAAACTTGCGGGGAACCAAAGACCTGGAGCGCTCGAGAATGGGAACTTTTGTCCGGAGTGCTTTCCAGAATTCCAACTTCTAGAACCAAGGGACGATCCTTGCGTCTGCCTAGAACCCCATGTACCCACATACTAAGCATCGGTGACCACTCATCGGCGTTGGCTCTAGGCACGGTCTCTAATAGAGAATCCCGATGCTTCGCTCAGAGTATGGGATATCCTATGACGCCGCGGCCTCTCGAGAGCGCCTTTGACAGCCGGCCGACAACTCTTAAAGGCCTCCCAATGATGGCACTGCTTGTGTGTCTGCGCTGCAAAGCAGCCGACATTGAGGGTAAGTTTCCTTCTACCCGAAGGCGTTTACAGAGCACTAAGAGGGCAGCAACTACCGCATCAGCCGCTGCCGTCACCGCCGCCGTAGCAGCTGTGTGAGGGTGTGTGTCTTCTGTGAGAGTGGCTCAGCCAGAACAAGGGGACACTCACTACAGAGCAGTCTCTAAGAGGGAGTTTTGGCAGAGCTGACTCCAGCGTGTGACACAGTTACCTCCGCAGTGTTCGCCTTCGCAGTGAAACACCAAAGAGAAGAAAAGGAGCCATGTCGCATCAGACTGGCATCGTTCCTAATGAGGCCTTGGTGAAGTTTATGGCGAAAGCCCGGGATTCGAAGTGTCGCGTTTTCAAAGTAGTCATTGACAGCGAGCAGCTCAGTCTCGCCGATAGCCTCAATGTGCAGGGCGACTGGAAGAGCGACTTCTCAAAGTGAGTTTCGTCCCAATTGGGATATGTTCAGAGTTCTTCGCTAAAACTTTTCTTGAAAACACGCCCAGTCATAACAGCTGAAGGCTGCGTACCGGTCACGATCGTTTCTCTCCCACTCATTGTGTTGTTTCAGTGTGGCTTTACACTATGTTGGTCACGAACATTAGAATGGGCAACGTTGGTGTTTTTTTGTCGGAAAGTCCTATACTTGCGCTGCTGAATTCATCGTTCCATCGCTGGCATAGAGACCGAGGAGCATTCAATGTTAGTTTGGAGTTTGGCAAAATGGAATCTGCCGTACATCAAAAAAAATATGCAATGATCTGAACATCCCTCGAAGTTGAGCGCCTGATATTGCGATAAGACTTCGGAAGGTGTCAAAACATCGCGGGACTCCATGCGCGGCGATGATACGGGCATATCGACAATGGAACATGTACATATCAATGAGCACAACGATAGGCCCGATAGCTCCATTCTGCCTGCTAGGGACATCACATGACAGCCGTGATCTTTATGACAACAGATCCTTCAACGCTCAGCACCGCAACTTTCTCCGTCCGCCTGCCATGTCTCTCTCTCTCTCTTACTGTCGGTTTCGATGAACGAGATCATTCATTCAAGCGACCACGTCGAATAGTATTGGTCCGAATTGTCGGAGCAGCAACGCATCGATATAATTTCTCGGCAGCATCAATGGTAAAGCTCAGCTGTGGCCACAGAAACATAACGAGGCGTAAACAAAGCTCAGGGATGCGGTCCGCGCTTTGATCAAGCGGGGGTCTCATTTCCAGCCCACTCGACGTGACGCTCCACTTGAGGCCCGATCATTATAATTTTGAATGGATCGGTCGACTGCGGAACCGTTCGCTGGGAGAGAAATGGTGACGAATCCCAGAGAAATGCGGGAGATTTAGATTCCGGACCATTATGAACCACATCAGAGGGGGTATATGCTCGGAAAAGTTTTCAGGTCTTAGGGAAGCGAACGGAGCCGTTCTCAACTGAGCGGAAAACTGACCCTTAGCTTCTCTACTTGCAGGTATGTGCCCCAGCTGACGGAAGAGAAGCAGCCATGTTTCTTGATATTCCGTCTTGACTCCAGAGGGGAATGGGTGCTCATAAGCTACTCGCCCGACAACTCGCCGGTGCGTCTGAAGATGCTCTACGCTTCAACGAAGGCAACCCTGAAGAAAGCTTTTGTCACCGATTCGGAATACGTGGCCACATCTAAGGTGCATAAACTGCTCATAGGGAATTCCTTCGGCCGCCGAATTCAATGCCTCCGACACCGATCCCTGATCCCTCATCGATTCAAGTCGAAACTTACGGGAGGTGACTTTTACAGGAAGATGCGTCTCTAGCCGGATACGAAGCCCACTTGAAAGCAGAAAACGCTCCGCCCCCGATGACCCATGCCGAGAGAGAGCTTGCCGAGGTATGAACCATTCGGTCGACGAGCTACTTACAACATCCGCGAAGCAGATATTGGGTGCCCGTCTCTTCCTGTTCTAACATCAAGTTACAAATCTAGGTTAGGCTTCACGAAAGCTTTGCTTCGGTTGGCATCGACAGCAGACAGCAAACGCTCAAGGGTCTGGAGCTGCCGATTTCCGACGACGCCATCGACGGCTTTTTCTGTTTGAAGGAGGGCAAAATAAATTATCTCCAACTCGGAATCGACGTCCAGAGTGAACAAATCATCGTCCACGATCGGGCGTTCCTCGATTCCGCCAATGAGCTCAGCGCCCGAGTACCACAAGGCGAGCCCCGCTATCATCTGTTCAATTTCAAGCACATCCACGACAATCAACGTGTGAGTTTGAGCTGTGAGAACATCTGATGCCGTCTTGCGGAAAATGGGCCTCAACTTGGAATGACGAAGCAATATTCCGAGATCAGATTCAGCGACCGAAGCGACTGCCGTGGCGCGATTGTTACTCGAACCGAGCTGTTCGTTACCCTCTATGGGTTCCGTTCAAAGTTTAGGATAGTTGAGGATCGCGTTCCGCGGTAGCTTTAGACTTGGCGAGGAACCGATTAGCTCCGTTTACTCCGAACTCCCAGGTAGCACCTCCGCATTACTTGAGAAATCGTTCTGTTACAGGTGGTATCGACAATATTCATTTACACGATTCCTGCCGGCAACTACCCGGTCAAGGTGAAGATGCTTTACTCGTCTTGCAAGGCGCCGCTCATCAACGACATTCAGAATAAGATTGAAATTCCGCTTGCGAGAAAGCTGGAGCTCGATGACTTGAAGGATCTCAATGAGGCGTTTCTCATGGATCAGCTTTATCCAAAGTCGGATTCGGGGAAGAATGTCTTCGCTCGACCCGCAGGACCTACCGGACGTCAAGGCGGCCGGCGACTGGTGAAATAGGAAAAAGCCGGCTGCTGTCATTGCTAGATGCGAGAAAAACTCCGGAGGATTTGTGAGACCAGGTCTCGATCTCAATGATCGCAACGAATGATCGCGATACGAACGTAGTCCTCACAGAGACCTCCGGGTGCAGGTGCTTCAAGAGCTTCCGGATTGTCGATATACAACGATTCCCAACTTGGAGGTTTTCAATTTCAAGCCGGAGGGAAGTGTTCCGCCCAATTTTTTAGCAACCAGATGCTGACACGGCGCAGTGACGTCGCCACCTGATACATATCATCACTGTCCTCTCACAAGTCTCCTCCCCGCTGTTCTTCGTGGGAGCAATAATATTTTCTACTCTTTTGGAAGCTGGAAGGAGCTGGTTCGAAGGATTTCCGGAATACAAATCGGCCAATATTTTTACACACTTCTCTGTCATGGTTCGTTGGAACGCTTTTCCTCGTTGTTTGCGCAAACATGCCACCCAAGTCAATAGGAACACTTCTCGTTATAATGTGGATGTTTTAACAATAAGTGTAACCAACTGTAACACTGTCCTCTTGAGTATCGACTAACCTCACTTCGGAGTCAGCAGCACCCGTTTCCCCTTTCGAGACCCTGCCGGACGCCCTTCGGTTCGGAGCTAGCTCTGGTCCAACATAGTGGTAATCCAGTCGGGGTCTTGTTTTCTCACTCGCACCTAGGCCAACCCTTCACTTATCAGTGACGCAGCCTGACAACTAATACACTCATCCCCAACCACCGAAACTCCCTCGGATGTTGGGACCGCTCTCTAGGCGATCTTCTAGGTATACCAACGGTTTGAAGCTCTCGACTTGAGTCGAATCTTGCTTCAGAAACCGGAACTTTGAAAGTTTCGAACGAAACGAAAGTGATACCTGCAACACTGCATCAAGCACGCATCATAGTTTCATGAATAGAATCGTCCGAAAAAACCTGCTCAGCGAAAACGCCCAACGAGAGAATCTGAGAGAGGTTGTAAACACACTCAAGGAGGTGTTACCTAACGTTGTACCATAGAGAAGAAGGCAGCCTTGTCCCCTGCAGTGGCAGAATTGATGCCAGCTTATAGGGTGTATGTTCAAGAGCGTACGATTCGATTATATTTTTGAGCTACTGGTATGCTGCAACTATGTCCAAGTAGCACGATGATCTGTTTCCGTGATTCTTTCGCCGGGCGACAGTGGAACCGTGTTTGATAATTTCAAGATTCGATTGAGAATGTCTGATGAAGGACGTCGGAAGTGCATATTCCGATTTCAGAAACCGGAAAAACGAAGATGACACCTCTGATTACAGGGAAAATATTGCTAGGGTAAGATACTTGACCGAAAGAGAGAGAGAAAGAATGATATTGCCACAAACAGGTGATAATCGATTGAGATTCTGAATAAATGTTTAGTCAATTTCAAAACGGATCTCTCAATTCTTTGCTTCTCAAGCTAGGTTTGCGGGCGAGGCGAGCTTGCGGGACTAATTGTAACTGAGAAATCGGCCAAGTTGCCACCGATCCTCAGACGGGAGCTGCTACTTCGATCCCAGGTTTCACTTACCGTACATTTCGTCGAGGAGTCCTTCATAAGTCAGCTGTGTTGCTAGAGGCGAGAGAAGGTCGACTGATCGGTCTAACAAAAACAGAGTGTCGATTTGCGCCACCTGGGGGGTTTCTTTCCCTGACAGTTCTTTCCTGTAATGAAGCAAAACTCTTTGAACATCAGAGATACCAACTGTCAACTGACAATCAGACCAAGCGGCCTATCACTTTTCGAGGAAATTCCACGGAGTTTCTGACTTCAGGATTCTTTACCTCAGGCGGGCCATGAGCTCGAACAGACGCTGAGCCTGAACACCTTTCCCGCGCACGTAAGGAATCACCCCGAATAGGGACTGGAGCATACTGAGTGCTCGCGCGACCGCCAGCAGCTGAGATGTATCTTTATCGACGTAGCACTCCTGGATTATCAACGGCGTAGAAATTATTCAGAAGTACGAATTTTCGTTTTTTCGAGCTCTAGCTTCGGAGAACTGAGCCGAAAATCGGTTAATTGAGGGAACCTGTACATTTTTTTCACGAAAAATATATCTGAAAGGAAGTTTCGAGATCCTCCGATCCCCCGATCGAAAACAAGCGCTCACCCGGAACAGTCCTTCGAGGTTCATGGACATGAGATCCGGATCCAAGGGGAAAACTTCGATAAGAAGCTGATGAATTTGAACCGATCCGAAAACTCCGAGTTTCTCCAGCCTTTGTTGACAAAGGAACGATGCTCTCGGCACAAAGAAGATGTGAAACTCAACGTTCTTGGTGCTGAAAACACAGACGGTGATGAAATTGTCGCTGGTCAGGCGGGCTTTTGTGACCCAAATGATTGCGTAACGCAACGCTCCGAGGGGAGACGTCAAAAGAAAGCACGTTTCCGATCTCTCCAATGACGGAAATGACAAGCGTCCCATACATACTGCTTAATGCAATCGGCAACTACGTCCATGTATTTGCAATGCGGCCGAAGGATGAAGACAACGTTCTGCGCTTTGGTGGAGATCTCCATCCCCATTGTGCACGACTGAATCATGTGTTCGACACCGTGAGCCTGACGATCAAAATATCATCGATAAGACTCTTCAACAGATTGGAGTTTCTTGAAGACTGGTCACTGTCGATGCAGAATGTGTGTGTGTTCGCTATGGGTCCTGAAATCTGTCCTGAAATGCGTCTTACCCGTAGGATATGGTATTCGATGACGGTCGATACTGGACCTGTTAGTTCGTCGTCCCATACGAGGCATTTCGTCCCACCGACGGAGTCGAGGAGGTTTAGCATATCTCTGACATAACTTTCTCGGATCTGGGCAAGGTTCAGCCTGCCTGAGGATAATTGCCCGCTGGAAACTGCAATTTCGGAACGTGAGGCTTAAATCCGGAAGATATGCCCAGTTTTGGCTCGTCAGAAGAAATAGAAAGGTCAGAAGAAGAGATGATCCTCCGAAAGTTGTCGGGAAAAGAACGTCTGGAGCTTCAGTGGGCTCCGCCACCTTTCAGACGACTCGTTGAACCTTGAGCGAGATGACAGCATCTCGACCGTAATTTGAGATTATCTCCGAGCCCGGAATGATCCGCGCCGAATCGGCTCCTCAGTCTGAACCCTCTCGAGAGGCGACAAGATGTCTGAGTGGTCGGCACGGTCTCTACTGAAAGCGTAGATTCGCATCGACGCGGCTTCGGAAGGAGGTCAAACCTCAAGTGTTAGGTTGGATCTTCTTGGCCGGCGACAGCGAGCTCGACCGGTTGCATCGAAAGAGAGCCCCCTAGAAGAATCCCCCATTGCGATAATGCAGCCAGTGATGTGGCCAAATAGAAGGCCAATGCAGAACGCAAGTGATAACACGCAATCGAACTTGAAAGCGCGGCAAGAACCCGATCAACCGATCATGGGCGACTTCTTCGTCGCACCTGAATTCTCCAGACATGTGCCATTTGGAGACCTGGTTCGGTCGAAGCTTCGAGCAGAATTGTCATGAGGAGCCGGTGCGCCGATCGGAGTTGACACGCGCCAGCTCTCTGAGGGACCTTCATGGAGCAGGGAGCTCCCCCAAGATTTCGAGACACGCTCGCGAACTTAAATGCCACAGAGTCACCTGTCGTGATTCAAGATCGATCCAGAAGGGAAGTGTTTCTGCACAGCTCCAGAGTTGGAGGGGCGTTCATCTCAAAGAACTGAGTGACAGCTTGCAACTGAACTCAACTTACCCATAGTTCCCGCACTTTTGGCTCACAACTTAGGTACGAGGAGTGACAAAACACTTTCTTCGGAGCCGAAACAGCACAGAACTCCCAAGTTCCCTCAGAAACTCCTCCAAACTCCAAACAGAATGGAACACAGTGCTTCCAACCAGCTGATCGCGTCGTCTGCTCGTCGAACAACAAAGAACTGTCAAAGGCGCGCCGAATATTTCAGGAGTTTGTGAAGCGACTCCCCAGCACCGTCCTGATCCATATGCGACCGCGAACGATTTTGTAGACTGAAATCTGAAACCGAGGATCTTACAAGGGGTCGCTGGATCGAAGGCTCCAACCGTCTCGGCCTGAGCGGCATCTCCACGTACACGAGTGCAAGCGGCGCCTTCAGGATCTAGTTGACGTTGCACTCACCACTTGACAACTGGTCTCCTGTGCCGTCACTCGAGCAACATACTCCTTACATTCGCCATGGAGTCCGAAGAGCAGCATGTTCTTCCTCTGGCCAGAACTCGTTTCATTGGAGTATTCCGCAGCAAATCCGATGCTGCAGATGCGGTATCGCGTGAGCAGGCGGTTACGGAGCAGGCCGAGATTTGTGAACGACTTTTGAAAAGTGTCAAAAAAGAGGTAATTTTTTATTCCAAATCCCATCCGAAATAGAAACCCTGCGACCGATCAATGCACAGATTTGAGCAGGGTACACTCTCATCGACACGCAATCGCGGTTTGCGAGATCCATTCGGCATCCCCTCAAAGTGTTCCATCAAACCTCCCGATGGCCACGAACGAGGCCGAAATTTCAAGGTTGTTTCCGTCTGTGTTCGTTCAGTGCTTGACCTCCTGATACGGAATCGTTCATGGAAAATCTGTTTTGCTCCTGTTGAAAACTACCTTGGCGAACGCTTTCACCAACCCCGGAAACATGACATATGCTGTCTTTGTATGCAAACCTCTCGACCGTCAGACACCTGAGCACGCCCGGAACACCACCTGTTTGCAATCTCCAAATGTTGTGTACAGCTGCAAGAAGCGGCTGTCGACTACAAATGTTGTTCTTCATCATCAAGTAAGAGTGCGACTCGTGAATCCTTCCAGGTGAAGCAAATCATGGAAGAAGCCGTAACCAGGAAGTTTGTGCATGAAGAAAGCAGCAGCATCACCTCACTGTGCGGTAAGTCTGATTCGTGTGATGACAGCTAGGAGGAGGGAGAGCGCACGTTTGACTCAAGCTAACAGCAAGATAGCTGAAACCTCGGGGAAATCAGAGACATTGCGCAAAACTGAGAAAGTCGACTTTACGCTCCACTTGAGTCGCAGTGGCCGCGAGATAGTCGGTGGGCGCTCCTTATCTCTCGCAAGAGTTAAACTCATTCGTCCGGTAGGAATAAGGAAGGCGAACCCCGAGAAAGAAACGGGAGCGCACGTGTGGTGTTTGTTGTGGATGTAATTTCCTTTGTTACAGCCGCTGTAGACGCGTGTCTCTCCCATGGTCTTCGTCGTCGCGCGCTAGGTTTGTTCAAAACCCATTCGACTACGGCCCTGCTCCAGAAAATCGCTAAAAGCTTCTCGCCCGCATACGAGGTAGTGCAAATCGTCGAACGCATCGAGCATATCCAAGACGGGAACAAGTGAGTTATCCAAGTGGTCGTAGATTTCCAAACCCTCCGCCCCCTCCCCTCCTGCCCGAAACCCACGAGTTGGGACACTCAGCCGACAGGCTTTAGCTAGCCAGGCCGCATCGTTAGGCTTCCTTGACCTAGTTCTGCTGCGACACATCTGTTTTCCTTCGATGGACGTTCGAGACGAGTTTGCGTCCGATCCTGGATTAGATCGGAAGAGTCGAAGACGGAAATACAGATAGAGAGAGAGATTTAGGAGTCGGTCGCATCGGGTAGTAGGCAAAACAACGAATTGCTCTTCGTTTTATTCAAGTCGCGATATTGTACACGGATTCGGCTTCGATCAGCTGAGCCCCTCGAACCGGCAATAGTAAAAACAGTGTTCACTTCGTCGCGCCGCACTCTCTTGGACGGGCGTTCCATCAATCATTCAGGGCTTCGGATGCACCAGTCGCGTGATTCAAGCGCTAAGAATACCATAGATTCGGGGCATCATCACGAAACCGACGTAGGCACAAGAGAATGCGATACAGATGGCGATGAAGTTGAACAACTTCTTCTCCCACGGCTCGAGCATGTAGATCGATGTCAGTAGTTCCCATTGGAGGTAGAGCCATTTGAGTCGACCTATCAATGAGTTGTCAAAGTACTCGGCCATCTGAAAAGGTGAAGGGTATTACGTTGAGCATCGACATCAGGCAGCACACATTCACCGACTGAGTGAGCTTCCACAGAGCTCTTTGTGACGCTCAGTCAGTGAGAGAGCTTGGAAGTTTGGCGCACGTTTGGACGAATCTAGGCTTCAGCTGTAGATTTCGGGACACTGTCGCAAATCTAAGCAGACTTTCCAGGCACGTAGTCCCTGGTAATGGACTCAGTAGCAGCATCCGCACCGTGGAGTCAGAGCTTAGGCCCCGTAGGAATAGCTTAGGTCGGCCGGTAGGAATGCCAGAAGACGCGGGGTAGAGTTAGCGGGAGTTCCGAGAGTTACGCTGAGCAGGTGTTCGCAAGCGTTGTCTCCTTCACAAAAACCTCTGATTCAGCGTTTCGAGTCCAACCCCGTCGAGTCCCCTCCGAATATCTGGAGTATCGTTGCCATCATTGTTGCTGCTCGAACGATCGCTGAGTTACGAACGAATAATCCGGCAGTCACCGCAGCCGAACGGGTAAGAATCACCACTCGTATACCGAATTACTCGAAAGCAGGCCGACCGTTAGGGTTCGAGAGCATGAAGCGTCCCTAGAAATTCATCATCCGCCGAGGGAACAGCGTCCGTTCATTACAAACAACAATTCTGATAAGCGAATGGAAACGAAGCTCCGTGAAGAGCAAAAACGGGAGATAGGAGTTCACCGCGATTCCGTAAGAAAAATACGAGAGCGTATAGGAGTAAAAAAGAGACAGCGCCGTTCTTAATCACCAGGGCTGCACCCTGAAGGGTTACTTCCTATTGGGAGTCATCTCGAGACGATGTGATTTGCGACTCACTTAGTGGGGTCGCGAACTACAACTTCTGGCGATCTCCGGCAGACTGGTGAATAATGCAGCGAAAGGCCTACGCTCCCTTGAGTTGAACGTTGATGGGGGTGGGGGGGCGAATGCGTCAACCTCCTGCGGGACCGTTCGACCGGACCGGCGCGATATCGTTTTACGCGGGTAATGCGGCCTTGATGCGGAATATTATCACCGCTGTTCAGTGGGACCGGAACGGAATGCCACCACAAGATTCCGAGCGAATTCTCCTGCAAGGCTCGAGGCCTTTGCGAAAAGACCATAGGATATCGGTTGAAATCTTTGAATCGTGCGGGGAGTGTCTAAAACTGGTAGGGATTAGCTGAAAGAGTGTGGAGTGCACTCAGACGACCCACGAATATCTCAGCCATCTATACAGGGAAGCCGATAGCCGAGGTTGGCAAGGCACACGATAGGAGTGGATCCCGTTACGTCTAAGTGTGTCAATGTCGTCGCTGTCCGGTCCACGCCATGATTCGTGAGCATCGAGAAGAGCGCTCTACGAGCTGACACAAGGAGCCCTGACCTCAGTTGAGGACAGCGAAACCGGAGCTAGTTTAAGTCCAAGTCCGAGGACTCTGAGCGGAAATTCTCGCCGAGTATGGTACAACTATTCGGAACCCGAACGAAGTCAATCCCGGATATCCAGCGTCGAACGACGCCAATCGTCGAAGTGTATTGTGCGCGGGGACGATTCTGTGTCATGCCGTCTGTCAAGGCGTTTCCAACTCAAACGACAAATTCCCTGCTCTCTCGAATCAGTCAGTGGGGCGTGAAGTTGAAGCAAAATGATGAAGCCCAGAGAATAGAATCTTTCAAGTTTCCAGTCTCCAGTGGTGGATCTAATATCAATCACCAAGTTTCGCGGGGTAGTGTCCAACCGACAATCGGCTACCCTCGGTGGGATTTTGCGCGAAACACGCGGAATGCTTGCGATGCTCTCCTAGCTTGATTCCTCTTTGCGCTGACTATGGTCACGCAACGCTTGGCAGGACTGACACCGATCCATATTCTATAGGCCAAACTGATTTCAGAAAGAACCTAAATGTCAATATCGTCGCCGGTCAACGCAACGTCGGATCCGCTTCTCGCGCACTACATACCGTGCTCGTGGGACGCTGAAGTTTTGATTACGTACTAAATGCCTCTCGAGACGTGAACGGAGGATTTTTGGGGGCAATATGGGAATTCGAGTCGTTGTCAACAGCCCGTTTGCTAAGAGTTCAACAACACACCGTCGCGACAACCATCACCGCATGGGAGGGGAGAGAGCGTAGGCCCTGGTGCTCCACGAGCGGGAGGCCTTTAAGAAGGAATCCAGTTGGGAAAAGCGGGTGTCTTTCCCAATATCCACCGCACAATCTATCCAAGCGCGATAATTAATAGTTGATCGAACAAATTCCCGATGGCGATTGATTCCCCGATCCAATCGTCGAAAGAATGACATTGGAGCGGCTCGAGGCTCTCTGGGGAGCATAAAAACCTCCGTCTCCGTCGACTGCGGAACTCGACATCAACGACCAGTCGTGGAAAATATCTATATCTCTTTGTAGGCTGGAGAGCCGCTCCGGTTCGGCTCCGCTACGACCTTGGTGGAGAACTGATGACGACGCCGAAGAGTGTCATTACTTGACGGGATAAACAATCGCCTAAATGAGATCAAACTTTCCAGACGGTCTTCATCATCCGGAGACAGCACCACGGGCACGCCTCAGAGGAACGCCAGCATCGGGAAACGTCCCGCAGCGAGCATGAGGTCAGGATAATTTGATGCTGTCCGAGGCCGTCGTCCTGATGCAACGATGTCGCCTTGAAAAACAAAAACTTTGGAGAGGGGAATGATTTCAGCAGGGGTTCTCCAATTAAACTTGGGAAACTTCTTGAATTCGCAGATATTTGTGGATCAGGATCGCTCTATTCGAGAAACATCTAACAAAAATCGTGGATTATCTCGTCGAGAACGCAAAGTGAGATAGCAATCTTGCACTAGAATTTCACACTGGGGATTGCGGAGTTTCGCATAGACAGCGAAAGGTTCAATCTCGACTGTCACATCCCATATTCAAGATTAGTTGTCCGTGATCTAATTGATCTCCGCGTCTGTCGGCGTCGAACTTCCATCGGATTCGAAATACAAGATCCGAAATCAGAGTTGACGTAGAGGTTGAAGGCGTCAGGGCGATTTAATAACGCGCGCGTCGTCCAATTTTGCAGCAAATACTACGAGAAAGACGCGCTGGTCGCCGACCCCGTGTCGGGGCAAATCCTAGCCTCATTACTCGGTGAGTTGATTTGAGCTAACTAAGCTGGTATTAGGGAAATGTTTGAGCGATTCATCCACTCAAATTAGTCGCATAGCAACAATGCATTAAATATATTACGTCGCCAATGCGTTAACGATCGATGGCTCCTCCCTGTCTGCCTTACTGACAGTCTTCTGGTCTAGTCTTGGCGTCTGAGTGATTTTGTTAGAGTCGGGATCGTTCGGATTCCTTCTAAGACAAGTCTCCCTCTGAGAGCGAATGTCCTCGGAAACCTCCCAGCAAGGAGTCGGACGTTAGCAGGAGAACGTGGAATCGGAGGCACAGATTGATATCGTTCCAATACTTCCTCGTTCAATCAGTCTCAAAAAGCTGCAGCATGATTCATGTTGGACAAATATTGGAAATTAATGAGAAACTAATTCGGACAGCCTGTGCGAGCGTGGAGCTCAAGCGCGAGGGCCGACCCGAATGATTGAAGCGACACGCGGCGACAAAAAATGCGTTCGACGCGTATTTCCGATCCGAGGAAGGGAATAATTACGTTTCCCTATTTGTGCAGTAAACAGCTTCAGGCGTTCCTCCTCCCGCTCAGCCGAGCAATCTATTCGCAACCAAAACACCGTTCTTGCTCGCGACAGTGCCAATCCATGGATGAAAAGAGTGGTTATGGATTCACTAGACGATTATTATTGCCAGAACTAGCGATAAGCGAGGAGCTTCCCCGAGGTTCGGTATCCGATGACGGACTCGAGTTGCGGCCAAGGGAGCGATCGAAATGTTCCGCTCTCTTGACTCCGACGGGAGGATTCCACCGATTTTCTCCCGCCGATCAATTTTTCTCGCTGGAATCACTCCAATCCCCAAACTTCGGAGAGGCAAACGGATGGGATGGACGGACGGCAACTGTCTCACACCAAATCATTCTAGCAACGCTCTCCTTGCAGTTGGTCCATGTGCCCTGGATTATACTCGGATGAAAACTCAGGATCACTTCTGGACAGATCCCCCGGCCGATGAGCTAGTGCAGCGGCATAAGCTCAGCAATCCGATGACACCATCCCAGAAAGCTTCGCACCCAACCCCTTCGACACCGCCGACGACGAGCAAGCGACCAACACTCAGCGTAAGTTTGTTCGAGTTCGCCTGGTGGCAGAGTCGACGCGAGGGGCACCATTTACAGCTAACGAGGTGGAAGCAGCGCAAAGTTTCGCCTCATTATAATCGATCACTCCTCCGAACGCTTCGGAGTTCTGACCGGGATTCCAAAATTTGAATCATTAAGCAGCTCTTTCTTCATTGCTGGCGATGGCTTCATCATCCTTGCTTTGAGGCGGGGACTCGTTGTCATAAAGTTCTATTCTGCACTCAAGGTGTCGGGTTCGTCCAAAATTTGAATGTCGAGGGGATCCTGTGTTCTATCCCCCTAACCCTGGAGTCCAGACACGATGGAGACGTTTCGTCCCTTGCGCTGGAGAAACGCTCTCGCGAAGAGCAAGTTCCACCGAGCGCTCAAGCAAAACTCATCGACGGAGCTCACTTCGTGTTTCAGTATCGGCGAGCGGCTGGGAGCAGCTCGGAGGACTCGGTAACCCGATACCATTCAGCGGGCAGCCTTGGCTCTTCCGTGGGCGTGAGTCAGGCGCGGGACTATGTTGAAAGTCTCCACCAAAACCCTCGTTCCACCCTGATCTATGGGAAAAACAATGTCACCGTACATCCGGTGAGCGCTTTCTCTGAGCACGGGCTCGGTTTCAAGCCACCGGAAGCGACGGCGGAAGCAGCGTGCCTATTCCTATCATTCTGGGGAGAAGAAATCGAAAGTCCAGAACCGATCTAGAATCGTAAAATTTCCTCCGCACGCAGCATGACTGTCCCGAACCTCTGCGAGGATATCTATCGCTTCATCACGAACCTTCAGCCGCCGGGTTGGTTCTGAAGTGGACTCCGAATCAGCTGATGAGCGGCAGCAACGATTCAACAGGCTCGGCGTCAACCCAAACCGAAGGCACACCTCACTCGATCTATTGGGAGCACGCCATCAAGGTTAGTCGAGCACCTCCTATGGTAGCGACGAATGTCATTAATTTGAGAGGCTTCCTGCCCTCGGGCGAAAACAAAATGAATTCGGAGCCCGAGCCCTAGCCGACAAAGCAGCGTTTTGCAAAAATTTCCCGCGACGGCGGAAATCCGAGAAGCAGCTGGCCTTCCGTCTGAGCGGCAAAGTCCCCGGGGAGGTTCGAGAAAATGATGCGAGCTACACCTACTTTGTTGCTTCGAACGTCGTCTCTACGAGAATCTCGGAACAGAGTTTTCGTATAAAGTGACAGGTCAATGTTTTCTCAAACGGCTTCGTCGGGTAGAATGCTTGCAGAATACACAACACAGGTTTCGAGGCACCGTGCCGACTAGCGGAGGTGCGTCCCGGGGGAGTGATCCCTTATTCGAAACGAAAACCAGGACTCCATCACAGGTTTTTCCTATGAGCTTGTGACCGGAAGGCTTGGAACCTGGATCAGTAATCGAACGTGAAGCGTTGGAGCCCTCTAAGCCAGTTCCTTCCTCGCGATCGACTCTTCTAACACCCAGGGAATCGTTCTTTATTGTAAACCTTGCAACTCGGAACATTCCAAACACTTCCACGACCGAATATAAAGCGTCATTCGCTCGGGGGAAGAAAAAACTTCAGGAGGAATCAATTCGGAATCGATGCCCGGGGGAAATATCTCGAGTTTCATCTCGCCAAGAGCGCTTGGACCGAGTTTGATCTGGGACAACCGGAAACCTTGTTCGCCCGAGGCTTCGAGGCTTGGGCTAAGTCGAGACATCACATAACGAACTTGTCACGCTACAATCAGGTGAAGCTTTCGGAAGTCGTGTATCTCCACTGTCACCAGAAAGCCGATCAGGGCGGGAGCCTTGTTCTCGTCGGCCAAGACGGAGTTCAACGGTCGCCAATAATTTTCCCCACTGGAGACTCTCATCTGATTCAGTTCTTGACATGCCTCGAGGGAGCACTACTGCCGCACAGCCGACTAGATCCTCCACTTTGCACACAGGCTAACCCAACTGGTGAGTGCTTCTCGTGCTCGTCGTTGATCTCTAGATTCTTCCATCGTCGTGTCTTCGTCGTCCCCAAAAAAAAAGGAGACGGAAGGCTCAAGAAAAGAATACGTGTTCTCTCCAGGAGGTTCCGTCCAGCCGAAACTGAAACGCCAAAGCATCTGTTCGAACCGAGACCAAGACCTCGTGTTCAGGGTGATTCATGGAGGGCACAAATCATCGGTGGTGAGCTCCGTCGACGCTGGCATTCAAGTCGTGCCGTTAACGTCTTTTTTCATAACCCGTCTAACGAAGACGAGTGGAGTGGTCATCCGTCGTTCTACCTCATAGAGGAATTATTGTGTTCTCTCCCGACAGGTCACCCAGCAAGCCAGCGGGAGCACTTCAGGTGAATCCATCGAGGAGAGCGAGGCCGACGGTCTTCCCAATGGGAAAAAGGTGCGACCCGTTAGCGGGCATTATTCTTGCGCACACGAAGTGGACGGAAAAACTCCGTCCGGGAAACGCGTTCATTGCACAATCTCTTACCATTTGGGAATAAAATCATTCCAGAAGTGCATCGAGCGTCCAGGCACGAAAGATTTCCCGAAAAACGGAGGCGAAACGCTAGAGGCTTTATGCTCCACTATGAGGAAACAAATCCTCAGCAGAGCTTTCTACGGATGTAGGTTACTCACAGCGGATGGGAACGTTTCCCTCTTGTAAGACGATTCCATCGTGGTGGCCAAGGCCGACCGTCTCGAGGCTGGGGATCTAAACGAAAAATAATTTATTTTCATCTCCTAGGGTTGGCTCATTGCCGCCATCTGCGCACAGTCCGGACTCATCTCTCTGGCTTGGTTCACCACAACATCGTTCCGAGTACGGAGGAGAAATTAACTCCTGAGCGATGGGATGAGCTCGTGAACAACGACGGCTCGATACGAGATCCACAAGAAGTGTTCCGGCTGGTGTACTTTGGAGGTCTCGAGCCGAATCTCCGGAAAAAAGTGAGCTCTTCGAGCACGGGTGAACGTTTATCTGCCGCCCGGCAACAGGAACGTCGTGCGTCGAAGTCGCAGGCCTCCTGAAAGCTATGGCATGCATCCGGATACAAACGATTCCGATTCGAATTCTCTTCCAGGTTTGGCCCTATCTCCTCGGTCACTACAAGATGAACTACACATATCAACAGTGCAAAGAAAAAGACGACAAGACTCACGATTCCTTCGAGTCCACGATGTCCGAATGGCTGGCTGCAGAAGCAATCGGTGAGGAAGTTTCTTCCAACATGAGCCTCCCACGACGTAGGATTGCGAGAACGAATGAGCTACTAGCTGCTCCGAGCGAATTCAATTACGTTCGACGTACATTCGAGTCGATTGGTCACTGTCGAACAACCTATCGCTCAATAGGCATTCGTATGGGAATTAGAGGACGAGGTTTACTCAATAACGAGATGAAATCTTCCCTCGCAGTGCGGCAGCGCGACAAAGAGACCGCTGCAGCCCTGAGATTGTCTTCCGGAGGATCGACGACTCAATGTTCGGAAATGCCACTCGCGATCCAGATGAGCAGTGATAATAATGACGTTTTCGACGATGAAACAGGTAGGTTCCCGATGGAGTTAGTCCTGCGGGCAGCAGAACCTGTTCGAAAGTTTGAATTCGTTCAGGAAAACGTTATGTTCCTTTTTCAGGGACCGAAACGAATGTCGTGGAGCCCGTGGAACCCGTCGTAGTTAGCGGAGAGGTGAGCCCCTCTTGCGTGTTCCAGAGAGACTAGATAAGCTCCGGAAGTATTCCGCGAAACTCATTCGAGGGGATGCCTTTCCAGAATAACAGGAACAAGCTTTCCTATTCGGAGGAGGAATATTTTTGTCCAGACGATCTCCACCACCTCTCGAACTCGCTTTCTCACAACGAGCTCACGGTCGAGGCTCGTAGCGAATGCCCATCGCCCGCCTCGTCATCAGGGGCAGCGTTCACCGTGAGTGATTGAGGGAAGACACATCCGCTCTTTCGCAGCGGAGAAATCCCCAGAGCCACTTTGGATTTCCTCAAAAGTTTCACGAATCGCGGCTTTTGTGGGGAATCATTTCTAGGGTGACCTTATTCAATCGCTTCGATTCCAGTCCGACCTGCTCGATCTGTTTGGACTCAATATGCATCGAATCGACAAAGACGTGCGTCGTTGCGACCGGAATATTGATTACTTCGTCAGCAACGATAATCTCGACAAACTTCGGAACGTCATGTGCACTTACGTCTGGGAACATTTGGACGTCGGCTACGTCCAAGGGATGTGCGATCTCGCGGCACCCCTTCTCGTGATATTCGACGATGGTATTGAAATATTTAGGCGTACTACGAATTCTCGAGCTCAAAGTTCTGGAGGACCATTGGAAACAGCTCTATCGATAGGCTCAAATGATCCTTAAAGAGTCCAAAGAATTTTTTTCATCAAATATCTCCGATCTCTCGAATGGGAGCAGGGCCGAAAAGACATCGCTCAAGCTGAAACAGCACCGGGAAGCTAAGCCGCAATTATCGAAGTTTTTTGCTTCTTTTATCTCTCTTTCCAGAGGTTATGTCATACTCTTGCTTTCGTGAGTTGATGAAGCGCATGGCAGCGAACTTCCCCCAGGGTAACGCAATGGATCAACATTTCGCGAATATGCGATCTCTGATCCAAGTAGGTTCCGATTGGATGATTCCTGGCTGCAACTTTCATTTATGACCCCAATAAGTATGAGAACGAGTGGGTAGAGAAGTTGGTTGGAGAAGTTTCGGGATTTCGGCCTCGGGAACTCGGGCTGGGAACAGCCATTCCTCGAGATTTCAACCTCCTATGTCTCTCGTCCGTAGATCCTGGATGGAGAAATATTCGCCTTGATGCAACAGAACGGGGATTACACACACTTCTATTTTTGTTATCGTTGGTTTCTACTCGACTTCAAACGAGAGCTGGTCTACGATGATGTTTTCAAGGTCAGTAGGGAGAGTTCTATTCCGCGATTCTTCTTTCGATGATATGCTCCAAAGAACGAAAGCTAAAATATCTTTTGGAATAATGTTTAGGTGTGGGAGACAATTTGGGCCGCTCAACATGTTGCGAGTTCATCATTTGTTTTATTCGTTGCCCTCGGAATGGTGAAATACTACCGCGAGATCATCATTGACAATAGGATGGACTTCACAGATATCATACGCTTCTTCAACGGTGAGTTTCGACGCATGCTTCGGTAGCAGGAACTAATGCAAGCCGCTCGGAAATGACCTCGAATTAGCGGAACGGAATTGAGCGCGAATCGACGTGGAAGGGGCTATGAGGCATAAGTCGAGGCTATCCACTAAGCACCCAATCCTCTCCTGATTCCTGGAAATGACTCGAAGACGAGCCGGGTGATTCTCCTGACTCGTTCCTGTCTGATTGGATTGGGCGACCTATTCACTCGTCGTAGCAGACTCCAACTGAAACTCGGGAAGTAGGGAACAAGAATGCTTTACCTACCAAGTGAAGAAACATCATCTAGTTTTGATCGGTTTTATTCTTGCGGTCGAATAGAAGCAAATTTATATTTCATCTTGACAATATTGGCGGCAGTGTGTTCGATCTCATCGTAATTTTTGCAGTGTGTCTGATTAGTTAACTCAATTTCGGACAGAACATTCGTTTCGACTCTTCGATTCCCGCAACTGCAATCAGGTGATCACGCCATTAGCGTTGCACATTTCTTCACAAAGTGACCTCGGCCTCAGCTCGTAGAGATCAACAGAAAACAAAGATCAGAGGCCGTTTTTGTAATGCGATGCTCCGAACCTTCGAAATTCCGAGTCGGAGGAGAAAATTCAGAAATATTCCGATGGCCGCCTAGATATTTTTCTTGCTTTCGAAATACACGTCGGTGGAGAGTTTCCATCGGAACAGCGGTCATCGGCAAACGCGGCGAAGAACTGAGCCAATTCTGAGCTCTCGTTTGAAAAAAAAATTCTGACTGGTAGCTTGAACAAGATCCTCCGGATCGCCTGGGTGTTAAGAACCTGATTGGGAAAGTATGATGACTCTTTCGGAGGCGGAGAATCGAGAAATTATTTCATTCTTTTTTTTTTGGCGCACCTCCTCTTTCAAAGGCCACAGGTGGGTCTGGAAAACCTCATCGAATCACATCTGCAGGGAGACTTCCAGACGCCAGATCCACTTTTTGAAAGGCCTCGGAGGTGCAAATTGGAAAAGACGCAATTCGGCGTCTTCGCAGAATTTTCCGTTGGATTGTTCCTAATTTTAGATTCGCTCGAATCGAGTATTTGCAGATGTTGATCGTTCGCTTGGGTGGTTTACGACTCGAGTTAAAAGCTTACAGAAACCGTTCCCAATTCTCGACCGACGTAGGATTCAACGATACCCGGTTTCCAATCACATACGTTTCCTGTTGCGGAATCGCAGCCGAGGTTGCGTCCTGCTTGAGATCATTTGCTTGGCATCGCGTCATCCTCTATCGCGTCGAGAATTGGAAGGCTCTCCGTCGACACCGTGCACTGCGTTCTTTCGTTCGTCGATCTTACTACGTGAAGATACTCTTTCTCCATGTGTTGTTGTTGTTGTTCTACGACTCAGTCTGCTTCTACATCGTCAAGCTCCTAGAAAGCTGTTTTGACTGACTACTCGATACAGAGAGATGGCACCTATAGATCGCTTCGTGGCACGGACTCGAGCAGCCGCGCGACTTTAATGTATGTTCTTGCACTACGGCCATTGTGGGTTATACGTTACGAACAGCGTATCTGGCATCGTTTCTTCTCGCAATTCGTTTTCACTCTTGGCAAGGGGCGAATGTGCGAGGGGCGGAAAAAGATGGAGTGCGAAAATGCAGAAAAAAATAGCAGGGAGGATTGTAGGGGGAGGGGGAAGGGAAGGGGAATCGGCTCGAGAGGAACTCGGAAGAAAGTTCAGAGAAGGGGAGGAAGGACCAAGAGGACGCACTATCAACGCGTTTCGTTCGGTTGGAGGAACCTCGTGAAATCGATTTCGAATTCCGGTGCCAAAAACGACAACCGGTTTCCCGCGTCCAGCGGACGGAAATATCATCGTCGCCACAGTCATAGTATATAATTATATACAACATATGAATAGGGGGATAGCTTCTTTTCCACGGCTCGGGATTCGTGTTTTAGAAATCAAATTGAAAGGGACAAGAGGGAGCTGTCGTCTCCCCTCTCTGAGCAGGTCCCTTCGGTAGGGGCGAAGATGATTGATTATTAATACTGCACAAAATACTCCGGAGCCCCTCAACCCATCGAAGCCAAAGCCAAAAATCGGCCGAACGTGCTGTGTGTTTCAACAACATCAACAACAACTCCGAGCAATGCTCAAGGGTTGGCTTGCGTACACGGGTGGACGTGGGGCTCTCCGGGTATCTCTCAGGGGATGAAACGACGAGCGAAATTCACAGATGCCACATGGTTTGTGTTGTCATCTGTTGCTCATCTGAAAGTGGGGGAGTCGTTCACCCGCATCCGACAAATTCTCCCATCTCAATTACGGATTCAACGACGACGTTTAGGTCGAAACCAACGCTCCCTGATTACGGTTAAGTCACATCCTTCGTTCTGTGAATAAGGATTATCGCCATGGTAATCGAAGCCGGAGGAAATCCAGTGTCCATGTACATTCGACAAACGACTTCTGCGGGGAGTACCAGTCTTCATCATCATCATATACTTCACACCAACAACAAAACGTTATTCCTTCTGTCTTAAAACAGAAATGCCCCAAATAATGTAATTCTCACCGTGAGGCTTAGTTCGGCCAGGTAGATTCTGCATTGACTGGGGTCATGTCACAAGGTTTGAAGGAGTGAGGGTAGGAAAGGGAAGTTGGTGGTCATTTTCAATGAAATTTAGCCCTACTCATGCCTGCGGGGTTATCTTTGGGTTTGGAGAGAGAGAGAGGCGGAATGTTGGATCCTCGAAATCCGAACGGTGACAGCAACGCTTGACTTGAACATTCTCAGGAACTCGGCGAATCGAGGTGATTCCTCGCGACGACACTAAGCCGACTTTTTGATCGTAATGAAGATTGCGATAGATTGAAATAGCGCAAGAAAATATCGAATAGAAGTATCGTTATCAGCGGCAAGGGAGGCATTTTCCCGTTGAATTCAGAAATGATCGCGGCCGTCGCTACCTCGAACAGTGGCGCTGTCGGAGCAATACTAACAGAAAAGGGAATCTATCGTTCGAATCGACCTCGAATGCTCTCCATTGCTGTCGCCTTTCCGGTTACTCGGCGAGAATCCGGAAACATGTCACATCCTTCCGCCTGCTCTCTCTCTCTCTCTGTCTGTCAGTTTATCTCTCTGAGTCTAATCCAATCCGGTTTGAGATCCACCGTCACAAAAGCTTCCCGAGTGGGGGTCGGTCGGGGGTATGAGGAATACGCTATCACCATGTTCGTATATGCATTTGATAATAACATGATAAAACCAGACGTCTCACGAAGCCGGGAAATTGCACTCGCTTCAGAACGGAAGCAAAAATGCGGGTTTCCGTCGTTCCAAGTTGGCCATCGCGGATTGTTTTTTTGGGACTCTACACACATCATGACGAGGTGAGACTCGTGAGTCGCATCTCTCACTCCATACGATGCCCTGGCTTCCACGTATGCGAGTATGAGTTTATGTACGATGTGTTCGAAAGTGGTACTCTATAATGTAGGATGAGTCGTATCTATCATTCCTCATGGATGTGTGTTCACGCTGTCGAATGGTTTGTAACATTGATGGTCAATCACCTCGGTTTCGAAATGGTGGAATATTTGCTTCACTGGTTGATTGTTTCGGTCCCGTGACCTCCGTCGTGAAAGTGCTCACGGTATCTGAGAGAGTTTGTGTGGTTCAATCTGTGTGTGTGTGTGTGTGTGTGAATGGGCTTCGTAGGTCTCGTTGAAAGTTGCTCGATTTAATGTTTGAACAGGGGCGAGGGCGTTCGTGAGTAACACATGGTCAGCTCGAGAATGATGCTCGCTCACCCGGCTTCGTGGACTTCTAATTGTCGTTGTGCCGTTCCATATTTCGCGTCTATATAAGTTTTCTGTCTCTCTCTCTCTCGTTTATCATATGTCTTGAAATTTGCATGGCTTCAATGACATTCGGTTCACTTCATCCACTCTGAATCTACTCGCCTGAGTCCTTTGATTTAGGCGTAGCATTCCTCTTCGGATATCATGTCATACGAATTCGCTCGTGGCGGTCGGAAACGATCGCCCGCAGGAACTGTGTGAATCGTTCAAAGACTTCAATTTCATTGCTGAACCGTTTTCCCTGGGGCTTGCTCGTTCTGGTTTCTCAAGATTATTATTCCTCTCAAATTCGTCTTCGTATC
The DNA here is from genome assembly GCA_028455905.1 of Neoseiulus californicus. Lineage (NCBI taxonomy): Eukaryota > Metazoa > Arthropoda > Arachnida > Mesostigmata > Phytoseiidae > Neoseiulus > Neoseiulus californicus. The sequence goes on from JAMQGS010000007.1 coordinate 4,682,524, forward strand.
TTCTTGTCGTCGATGTCGTCCATGTTGATTGGCATCCACATTGTCAATCCAGTCTTCAATCGTCGCAATTCTCTACGTCGATTCGCCTTCGGTCGCAGAACGACAGAAGACTTAAAGTTTGCGACGACTGACACCTTGCACGTAGGCATTATGTATTTTGGTCAAAAAGTCATCGTCCGTGTCCAGAAGATGGAGCAGAGCCGATTTGAGCTCGTAACGAGACATTGTTTGGGGTGGAGTCGAGGGTCCTTGCGACAGGGACTCTTCCAGCATCTCCGGAGTTATGAGGGTCAACTTCTTCTCGAGGCCAATATTGTTCGGCAACGGACCTTTAAATGCCCTCAGGAGCGCTTCTTCAGTCGTCGGGCTATTCCGTGCCATTTCAGCTTCTCGCTGGACTTTTTGGGCCGACTCGTTCAGTTTGCTGAGAATAGACGCCATACAAGGATTCAGTGGAGTGAGAGCCTCAACTTTGGTCTCCACCAAAGCCACACTCGGGGGCGGGCTTTCGAGAGAGGATCGTGAGAGGTCACCCAGGAGTCGTTCCAGATCGCCTCCGCCACCACCGTTCTGAGCTCCGCGAGGAGTTTTCGGGGTGGTCGATTCCGGCATTGGACTGTAGTGCTGCTTTGCGGATGCTGCTGTTGCTGCTGCTGCTACTGACGTCGACGACGACGAGGAACCCTGCTGGTGGTGCTGCTGCTGTTTCTTCTGCTGTTGATGCTGAGGATTGGCGGCAGACTTGAACAGTTGCTCCACCGACGACGGGAGGGATTTCGTAGGCACTGGCTTGTGGACGACGGGCACTCCAGGAGTGGATTCTCCTGTCGCCTTCCTATGGTGTCCATTCTCCTGCTGTCTGCCACTGTCGTTATGGTTGCTATTGTTCGGCGTGAGAGGTTGCTTTTTGGGCTTGCCATTCTGATGGTGCTGTGTGATGTTCCCGTTTTGGTGGTGGTGGTGGTTGCTGCCACCGTTGCTGCCATTGGAATGGCCGTTGGACACTTGAGCAGATCCACCTTCGGCCTTCTTCAGAAGACTCATAATGTTTGCACCGCTTTGAGCATCCACCTTGGGCAGAGCGCTTGGGGGAAGCAGGTTCTGAAGTATTGAAATACCCTGTTGCTGGTTGCTGTTGTCAGGTTGCGATCCGCCTTCGTTCCTGCCACGCTTTTTGAGGTATGACACTAGCCGACAACACAGATTGCCGACCCGGGTACACTCCTCCTCGACGTAAAACCAGGCCCCGAAAATGTGGCCGGCTGTCGTCTTGTAGATCAGGAATGGTGTCTTGATTTTGAACTCAATATCGGCTCTGATCGGCTCCTTGTAGTTCTTTGGAGAGTTCCGGTTGAGTATGATCAAGCCTCGCTGGTGAGCGTTCCGATGTGCGTATACATACAGCGCGCCCTCGACCTGAAACATTTCAAAAACATTCGTTAGAGCTCGTGACGAACATAACGAATTTATGGGATCTTGTGGATTGACGACAAGTTTCTCGTAAAATATCGAGAACAGTATCCTATCGATTCATCTCGGAGAGAGTTCACCTCACCTCAGTTTTGGCCCATTGTCCTGTCTGGGTTGAATACTGATACAAAGCTACTTGCGCAGCCGAGTCAACGATTTCATTGATCTCTGGGTCGACTTGCTTGAGGGCGGAAAGATTCATTTTGGATTCTTTTTCACTCGGCATCTGTAATTCGGAAAGACGGGACAGGATAATTAGTTTGGGCCGTACCGATGGGATTCCACGCAGAAGCTATAAGTCACTCCGTATTGAAGCTGTTGCAGTCTTTTGATCAAACTATCGCATTTCCAGATCTCTTGCGCGACATCTTGCGCGCCGGTGAACTCTAGGTACGCCCAGGGATGGGTCGAGCGGAGAAAAGTGGGCAATCCGCGCATTTCATATCATTCTCCCTCCGCGATAACCAAGAAGGTCTCGATGCGAGGCAAGCAGAGTACTGAAGGGCAGGCCGTGCCACGACGAGCGGAAGCTAAATGCTAGCTCACGGATACGTAATGAAAACAACGATGGAGTTAGTAGGGGAAATACGATCCCCGACTCCAGCTTCCTGCAGCGGGTCAGTCGAGGGCTGGCGATATCGCTATGGCTCTCGCGACTTTGATCTCCGCGCCGGGTAAACAGAATAGTCATTCAGTCAGGTATTGGAAAAATAATCGACGCTGCCTCCAGAACTGTCGGGAATGGGACGAAACATTCGGACAGAGACGGGTGGTTGAAGGCGAGGCTTCAAAGTATCTGACTACCTGTTGGCGCGTCGAAATCACGAGAATCGTCGACATCAGACTAATTCGCGGGGAATTACTCGACGTTTGCCGTGTGCGTTGGAACTGCGACCAACGGAGCTCGCATCATTTGAGAGCTGATATCGCGACCATTTCTCGTTGGCGGAGTTCACACAGTTGTTGTTCCATTCGACATAGGCTACAGCGCTACAGGGAACTGTTCTTCGCAGTTGATGGCTCTGATCTCAGTGGCATAGCCAGCGAAAGTTATCAAAGATATATCCTCGATTGTTATCGACACACCTCTGTCATTTGAACAACCGATGGCATGTCGTAAGAACCCATAGTCTATGGAGAAACGTCAGTGTGTCCATCCGTGAAGGCTATGCAGGTATTGATCATCATGATTTCCAAACAGACAAGCCTTTGAAAACGCCACGACCAAGGCGATCATCGAGCTTTCCACGATTGGGAAAACTTGATAACTCGTTTGAAACTTCAGCGCTCGAATTTTTCGACTCAAGCCCGTCCATCGTAGAATCATGTTCACGATGCAATCTAATTTTCTCGTGGCTTTTATCAAACGCACTCATCGTGCTGGTGCGATCGATGCCCGCAGTCTACAGCATAACACACAACCGCTCAATTCTTTCCTCTCGATCGAGGACGCGTCGTACGACGCAGCTGGAGCGGTACAAACGGTCGATTTCTCTCGTACGTCGGGCTTCAAAGCTTCAAGATCCACAAGAGCGAAGCATCTCGATCGAAATATCTCATTTTCTCTCAAGCTGACGCTGCCTAAAGAAGTCTTAAGGCCAGGATTCGATAAAAACATCGCTTCCCGCGACTAGGCCGCCTCGACTTGGGACTGGTCATGATGGGACACGTACGTACCTTCTTTTTATCTGAGATGAGTTGTGAACACAAACAGAAACGCAGAACGAAGTTCGACAAAGTGGGTTCTGACTGGATAACGAGTTTTCAAATGAACCGAAACACAACAAAATTCGAGAAGAGTTCAGGTGGTTGATTGTTGGGTTGGTTTTGCTTGGCTGGCTGGTCGATTACTGAACAAAAACACACCCAGACTCTTCCCCAATGAGAGCTGGCCAATTTCAAAGATTGATCGGAGCTGAGTGCCGTAGCCGTAATGCTATAGAGTTGTGCAGTCTCCTATAGACAAAGCACCACAGCACCATCAGCCTTCGCTGCTTCTCGCACAATACAAATAGCACTAACACTCAATGACGCCATCTTGGAAAGGCGCTCGCTCAGCTGTACCAGCAGTGGCGGCGCTGCTGCTGGCTGCCAGGCGGTCGCCCGCTATCGAAGCGCCAACGAGGCTGGAACGGCGCGCCGTTCATCCTGTCTCCCCGTTCCCGCGGATCCCTTGCGCATGCACGAACCGCCGCTTCTGCACATGTTTACTGCGTGAAACGACTCGGTTCATTCTCGACACACAATCGGGAAGCATCGAAGGTCTCCCGAATCGAAAGGACCGATTTCCCCGTCTGAGGACGGAACTAGACTTTCCTAGAAAATGGACTGTGGATTATGGAGTCAAACCGTCGTCCGAGAGTTCATGTTTCCGATGGTGAATAAACATTTGCAGGATTTACTGTATTCGCAGCAGTGGATACTCAATCGACCCGATGACCTTCTCAGATAAGGTTCTAACTACCACCGATTACTGAGGACAACTCCGCATCTCATAGTGAGAGGACTCCAAGTCCTGCACCCTTGAGAAAGGGAATTTTCAGAGCGTCTCGATGCCACGGTTCCTAAAGTGATCCGAGTTGGCGCTTTATCCGAATATTTAGAGATCTTATGGCGACGAACTCGCCTACAGCAAAGTCTCGCCACGAGGAACAAGCCCAGTCAGCCCGTTCGGTCGGCTCGTTGTGGGAATCTGTCTGGGGAAACTTTTACACCCGGATCTCATCACAACAAACGAGGTTCGGCGGTATGACGAGAATTTTCGTTACGAGGGCTCCTTGTGAATGCTCCGAAATCCCTTCCGGCGAAAAGCCATATCGTAACTAAATCAATTCGAGAGCTCATACCTCAGGATCCGACAGCGCATCTTGATCGACTGTCAAGTCCTCTTGCTCGACGGTTTCCGTGTTAGAAGTATTACTCCCAGACCGACGGGCAGATGTTCGATGTGGGGGACTTTGCATGCGGTCGGGCAAGCCGGGGTTTGCAGAACAGTGGCTAGAACCTGATTCGGCGAGGCTTCCATTCGAGGCGCAGCTTGAGAGGCAACCATCCTCCTCGAAATTGATATGCTGAGATCCACGTGACTGACAAAGCTCAAGAGCTTGGGCACTGACATTCCCGAAGAATATTTCGGAAAGTTCTTGGTCGTCACTATCGTTGCAGTCTCCGTCACTGTCGGGTTTTTGAACAGCCAAGGAGCTCTCGCTATCCGAACAATCATCACGATTTTCGTTCGCCGAGCCGTCTTCGCAGTCTGCGAGCGTACCGTCATCATCGCTGTAGATGACTTCCTCTGCTTGAGAAAGCTTCCCATCAAATACATTCCTCGAGACGTATTCATGACAGTCTTCAACCACCACAGCGGCTTCGCTCCCCGACGACGGACAGCTCAACGATCCGCGAAGAATCGACGAGTACTTTAGGTTATACGTTTCACTGCTTGCAGCCCGCCTCACGACTCGCTCCTCGATTTGACTGTTATCGTACGTTCTGGGGTCGTGTGGCTGGAATCGTGAATTTTGAGTTATGGGTCAATGTTGAGGAAACCTGGGCAGAACGACGCATGTTTTGACTCGCATGGGGCAATTGCGGCAATCCTCACCTCGTGAGAGTCGGAATCCGTTGAAGTGCTCTGCTTCGACGCTCCCTCTGATCCGGATAAGTTCGGCTTCCCGATAAGAGGGAGCCGCACTCTCGGTTTGACAGATAGAGGCTTCCCGTGCACCGACTCATCGTGCCTCCGCGGAGTGATCGCGAAACCGCGTGTCTTCAACTTTCCGGAAAGTTCCGCAGGCTTTGTGCACCACTGACATTTACACGGAGACCGCTGGTTTCTCAGACTCGTGAGGCTCGACTTCTGCTGGGTATCGAGAGGTTGGCAAAAGATTCGCGTCAAGAGAACCCACTATAACTCCTGGTAAACGGTTACTCACCCTCGCAAGTTTTTGTTGATTTTGAGACATTCTCCGCGGCAATTCACTTCCAAAACGGTTCGGAATGTTTTGATGATTGTTGAACGGTTTCGGTCGATCGTTCAGGGCTTGTTAAGGAACAATTGCACGTTGACGTGCGATGTAGCAAGAGGAGAAATGTGACTGTCGAGCAACGCCTCTCATCAGAATCCGACTCGCAGCTTGGTCCTGTATCCATTGTTCCCTGGTTTCAAAGACCTGGAACGGAGTTACCATGGATGAAAGGACCCTCGTGGAGCAGTTTTCATCATTCATCGAAGAGACACTGGGACTCAATCCTCTTTTCTGTTCCAGAAATGGCCGAGCGTCACGATGTTGATGCAGTTCTCTGCACCGCGCGTCAACTCGTCTTGGAGATCCAGAATCTCATCGACACCTCGAAGTGAGCCTTCGATCAACGGTCGGATCAGACCTCTGGAGTTTAGATGGCGATGCTGTTTTCTCTCCATCTCCTCACCTCGAACCTGTGGTCCTAGATATAGAGCTGCGTCAACAGTCCATCATTCATCCATCGCCACGAAGAGCATTCATCCACCGACAACGTCCCTATCTTGCTGCTGAGCCTAAACTCGCGCTCGGGAGATGCGCCACTGGTTGATATGCACAGAGGATCTGTTTGGATTCTCCGAAACTTGATTGGAGGACAATTTGCGAGAGCGAATTAATTCACCGCAGCGAACCTTTTAGGTTTGTTCTCATTGTCAGTTATTTCTACCTCATTGAGCTCTTGTCACTGTCGTTTGTTCCTGGGTCGACTTGCGGCTCGTTCAATTCTGATTCCCCCAAAGAGACTGGAAGTGACACTGAATCACTGTGACCCCTCAACAGGAGCGTTGTGCGTACGATCGCTGTGAACGATCGGAAACCTTATCCTGATCCGGAACAATCGCAGCTTCAGGACTCATTGAGTGTAGGATCGGGAGCTCCAAACGTGGTTCTGAGTCGGGATACGTCTTCCGTTTCAACGATTGGATGTGTTTCATCCGACATATCTTACAGATCCCGTCAATCTCTTGCATCGACCGTCAACAAGAGTCTCTACTCCGACCTGGAGATCCTTCGCTAGCGATTCTTCTTCTGAGTTTTCTCATATGATTCAGCATGAATGATCTGCGAACTCCGAAGCCCAATACGTGTCCCGGTATCCGCAAATATACACTTCCAGGATTGTTCTGGACCCACCTTTAGGTTCCTGCGAATACGAAGTATCATTGCTCCAATTCTCATCATATTGAACAAATATAGCATAGGTTCGTGTAGGAACGGGAACAAATACCACCAGCCGATCCGCCCATCGAGCAGAATCGCTGTTTCGCATGGAAACTCGATGTGTCGGAGCGTATCGGTCCAGCATTGATATCGCCGACCCTCTTGGTCGGAAGGGAGTTGAGGCATCGTCGGGGAAACCTCGAGAATCGAGTTCGTGCAGGACTATCGACTGGCGGCCAAACTAGAATATAGATGATGTCGGCTCCCAAGGTGGCGGAGGTCAGAAGAGCCCAACTTTTAACCAACCGGGAAGATCTTTGAAGAATCACTCGTATTCCAACACGGCCATGCTCCCGGTGTGAATTCTAGAGCAGACGATCTCATTCCTCCCGTATAGAACAGGAGAACTTTTCGTTTGCGATACAGGAGACGATATATACCCGACATTGTCAACTCCGACAGTGGTTGACGCGCATCAATGATTTTCACATACCCCCGAATCTCTGGAACAATGGTTGTTCAACTGACACGAGCAAATTGATATGCAGAAACGATTTTGAGGCCGTTGAGAGCTCAGTCTAGCTGTGGGTGAGGAGGCCATGAATCCTACAAGGAGATCGTGTGTCGCGGCAACGGGCAGATGGATTGGAGATCCATCCGCGATATTACCCGGATCCTTGAGTTACTCTCGATGAGCAGCGGAGGAATTTGGCTGATATAACTCGAGTACCGACCGGTCGATCCGTTTAACTCCGTCGGCAAACATCTTGAAGGTTGACGCTCAGAATCGAGCTCCAGGGTAGAGTCCTAAGCGAAATCATTGATGAATCACTGTCGAGGATCACATTGGAACCGATAACTGAGACTCATTAGGTCCATTGTGGTGTCAGGAAGGAATCCTGAGCCGTCACGATATGCTCTATGAGGACACCCGTCCTCGAGTTGAAGACAAGGACCTCGATCCGATGTTGAGGGAGCAAACGAAATTGACAATGAAAGTCCATCCACACTATCATATCAAACCCCTACCATGTATGCCTAAGAACAGTTGGAGAATAAATCATCTCTCATCGTGAACCATAGACGGGATTGACTTTTCTCAGTCGACAAGGGACGCTTCCGTACGCGAGAACAAACTACGTTGCAGACCGGAAATTCACTTCGTTACGGAAACTTCGAGTACGATTAGCCCTCCCTCCTGATGAACAGTTCATCTGGAACGTTCTCTGTCGATGCAAAACTGCCAAGAGCTCAGATGCTTGCCTTGTGGAGTCCCAATCTGTCAGATTCAAAATTTCGCGCCCGAAAACATCGTCTGCGCTCCTATTTGTTATGGCCTGTGAGCACCTATGTGAGCAGCGGCTCCAACTCTTCAAAGCGGCATCGAGCATTCCCGGGTCCAAGCCGGCGGCGACCAGTGTTTGTCAGGTTCAGCGAGCGATCTAGAACTCTTGAAAGCTAGAACGCGCTACGCAGGACGGCCATGTCCGTCGCTTATCCCCCTTCGGCTACAAAGCCGCCTCCGTCAACCAGTCCAGGACCTCAAAACAACTCTGGAGCCCAGAGGGCTCCGCCGAACGCAGCTCAGATCCAAAGGGTGAGTTCAAGATACGCCGGCTTGACGTCCTTTCTTATACCGCGTCTCGTTGGGAGACGCCGATCGAATGGTTTCGAGGGCGAGCGAGCGCGTGGAGGAATTCGTCTTCCGTATCATCGCAATTTCTTACCTCATGCAAGGCTTGATGCCGTATCATTTTTCACAAAACAGTCCTCTTTCCACATCGACATCAGTGGCGCGACCACCCGAGACGAGAATGGGTCTCGATTACGTAGGGCATCGAGGAAGTGAGCTCCCGGTATTCATCTGTTTCGCACTACGACGCAGCAGTCGATGCAGTCCTTGTGAAGCCCTCTGCCGGTGACTGACGTTGGCCGGTTCGCGGCGATTCCCAATCACAGAAGTTCTCATTCGGTTTTACAGCGTTGCGATCCAACGCCTCCATCAAAGAGTTCATCGTCCATCAAAGAGTTCTCGGCGAAAGCAGTAGCTCGCGAATCGAATTTCTAGAGTCGTGCTCGAATGAATCCAGCCGCTTGCCCGTGGGCATCCACAGTAGAATGTTCCGCGAACTACCTCACAACGCTCACTGAGAGTCATTGCTGTCGATGTCATTCTCACGAAATTCGAGAAACGGAGATGGATATCAGACCTAGCTTCGGCAAAAGCCCCTCCACAGAGAGGGAGCTGGCGTCGTTTCTGTCCGCTACCATAGCTGAAATTCGGAGTTCAAAGCTCGAAAATCATACAGCTTTTTCTCTCCCCAGATGCTTGATGAGAACGCGCAGTTGATTCAAGCGATTGCTGACAACCAAGCTAAAGGCAAAACCCAGGAATGCATACAGTAAGTCGTCGTCTGAAATGTTGGGCAGGGTCCGGGTCACGAAAAACAACTGGACCCTTCGTCGACAGAATTTCCCCTCATTCCACATCAGATCCTGATATCCCTTGCACGTCAAATGAGGTCGCAGTTTGCGCTTACGAGTCAGCGGTAGCCATGCGCTGGTCTCCTGACGACGATTTCAACTCCCCCGTGTTCTCTTCTACATATTCTGCGAGTGGATTTCTCAATTGAGCTTCATACAGTTCATGTCTATTGGCACAGTATCCTTTGTGTAATGGAAGTGGATAAAGTGATGGCGCGATGTATCTCAGATTGGCTCAATCGGGAAGCCAATAATACTATGGGGCGGGCTCGGAGGGGCGGAGTTCGTGTATCATTCCTTTCTCTTCTTTTTGCAGTCATCAAAATGCCCTGCATAAGAATCTCGTGTACTTGGCGCAACTTGCAGAAGTCGCTCCACAACAGGTCATCCAGTCCATGTTGCCGGTTAGTAGTGCTCAATGCTTACCATCTTTTGTTACAAAAACCCTCATCATTTGAACAAATGGGAGAATCACTGCCGGCGGCTGACATTCCCCGATTCGACTTTCGTAGCCTCCCGGCCTACCGCCTTCTGACATTCCAAACTCCGGATCCCCCGGCTACCCTCCCGGTTACATGCCCGGCGGCTACGGCCACAATGGGCCCCAACGACCGCCGTATGCCATGGGCCCTGGACCTGGACCTGGTGCCGATGGACCTCAACAAGGCCAGCCCTATCCCAGGGTAAGTTCGATGTGTTATTTCTGTACCCCGCAATTATGAGAAAGTTCCGGGAGTAGCGTCCTTGGCGGAGAGTCCCCCATTCTGATAGCTCACAGACGGATTCTCATCGTTCCCAGCCTGGTTTCCCTCCGGGCGGCTTCCCCGGCGGATATCCTGGAATGCAACAAGGTGGCCCCTATCCAGGTCATTACCCGGGTCAAGCCGGTCAGCCTGGTCAATACCCTCCAATGGGCGGTATGCAGAATGGCCCTCCCCCGCATTTCGCACAACAAAATGCGCCTCCGCAAGGTTCTCAGGGTCCCCCAGGCTCACAACCACCTTCGGGGCCTGGGCCCACGAACCCGCCGCAGCAGGCTAGAAACGTACGTAACGTGTCGAGAGGCGGCGGAAACAATTCAACATTGAACAATACTCCTCGGTCAAAGTTGAATCCTCTCCATTGTACCCTGAAGTGCCGCGTATAACGAACAACTTCCTCTGATCATAAGAGACTTAGAAACTCAGCGTATGTTATGAAAGATGTATGCTCCTGGACTTTTTCGTGGCGATTTCCCGCTGATGAACCATGGAAAACTTTCAGAGGATGCATTTTCTATTACACATGCGGAGGTTTGAAGCCTCTTATGATCAGAAAACGGGGCTCGTTATACGCGGCACCTCAGGGTAATTCGGAATGAATAGAGGGAATGGTAACACACTTGCGTTGCAGGGTCCGTTGCATCCTTCCGGCCCGGTAAGATCGCCTGGTACGACGCCTGCGGGTCCACCATCCGCCAATACTTCAGGTCTGCCACCCGCGATGGCAGCAAACCCACAGCCAGCCACCAGTCCCCCCAACGCGGGTCCCCAGCAGCCGCCGGCGCAACCGCAGCCTCTGCAACAACAACCGCCTCAGCAGCAACAACAGCCGCCTCAGCAGCAACCACAGCAACACCAACAGCAGGCTCCACCACAGCCCCCGCCACAGCAACAACAACCACAGCAAATCCCGCAGCCACAACAACAGCAACAGCAGCTACAACAACCACCTCAACAACAACCGCAACATCCGCAGCAGCCTCCTCCCCAACAACAACACCCCCTACACCCACAACAACAACAACCGCCGCAACAGTCGCCTCAACAACATCAGCCTCCTCAACCACCACAGCAGCCTCCACAAGGGCCGCAACAACAACAGCCTCAGCCGCCCCAACAGCAACAACAACCACCGCCCGCCCAACAAGCGCCTCCTGCAGCCGGTCAAGCTCCCCCGGTGTCCTCACCCGCGCCAACACCTCCAGCTGCCTCAGGTCCGAGCCCCGGTCCACCGGGACCTCCCACGCAGTATGGAGGGCCCCCAGGTCACATGGGACCGTACTCAGGACCCCCAGGACAGGCGTATCCTCCAGGAGGATTCCCGCCTGGCCAAGGTCCCCCACCTGGACAGCAATACCAGCCGGGAGGTCCACCAGGGCCTTACAGCGGACCGCAGCAGTATCCACCCGGAGGTTTCCCACCTGGTCAAGGACCTCCGGGTCAGTATCCGGGTCCGGGACACCCTGCATATCCGGGTCCGCCGGGCCCTCCCGGACAGCAGTATCCCCCTGGCGCTTTCCCACCGGGTGCGTTCCCTCCGGGCCAGGCTCCACCAGGGCCCCCAGGTCCTCCTGGCCCTCCGGGACCCGGTGGGCCCATCGGACCCGCGGGACCGCCAGGACAGCAGTATCCGCAAGGAGCAGGACCCCCGGGTCAATACCAGCATTATCCGGCTCAATACCCTCCTCCAGGTGGGCATCCGTTCCCTCCTCACGGTCAGTATGGTGGTGGTCAGTATCCTCCACCTCAAGGATATCCGCAGCAGTATCCTCCTCCACCTCAAGGTTACCCTCCCCAAGGCTACCAGGGCGGCTACGGCAGGTAGAGGTAACGATTGTAAAAACGAAGCTGTTTTAAACCGCGAAACACTTTAACAGGACCAGAAGCAGCGAATTTTGAATGACGAATAATGAAGACTCGTGGAATGTATACCGATCAGATTTTTATCGGTGTAAAGACAACCTCCATAGTGACGTTGATTTTACTCGAAAATGAACTTTTCGAACCAACCTGTTGTTTTTTCTGGTACCTAACGTCTCGACTTCCACGGAACGGATCGCACAACTCTGTGAACTCTCCTGATTTCTGAGGATTCTATGGGTAGGATAACACAGTGAAACAGAAATGTAGACCGCATGGTAAAATTTTTCTTATGGTGGGCTTTTGTTCAACGAGTTCACTGATGGACCCCTCGACTGTAGTGAATAGACTCCATAAACTGTCTCAACTAGCTCCGTGCATAGCGAGAACGTATCTCGTGCTGATGATGACGTTGGCTCTTGAGTGAACTCTGGAGCCTCGGTCGACACGGCATGGATGCAGAGCCCAGAGACGAGGTAGCCGAATAAGACGCGAAAGTCTTGCTGGGAACTAGTTCGAGTATGTCTCGAGGATGCTGGAAACAAATGTGAAGCAACCTGCTGTTTGACCTAGGTCCGGCACGGGCGTCATTTTTGTGATTGAATCCGGAAGCGGCGGAATCCCTGTGATTCCTGCCCTATGGGGTTGTTCCCTTGCTGACTGTTCTCTGGACGCAAGACGCTTCTACTCGTTGACTCGCGGTACGCATATCTGGTATCTCCGAGCTAGACACGCTGGCATCACTCAGGGTATAGACTGCAGCTCATGACATCGAATGGAGGCATAATGGATACGGATCATCGCAATGCTTGGATGTCACGGGAAATCCGCTGACCCGCGGCAGCATCGAGACCCATCACGAGCATCTGATCTGACTCTGGCTCATATTGCCCCGGTCCAATGTTTGAAGGATTCATTCCGTTGCTAGCCTCATATCTGCCCTCGAGATTGAGGGGTCCAAGACCCTAAAAAAGAACCTCTCAATCGGAGTAGAATGGTGAGACGAGGCATGTTTCTCTGCAGCTCAGCCAAGCGACCTCGCTCCGTTCCGAACGGTTTCGATAATCGAGAGCCAATAATCTCGCACGGATTAACTGATTCGCGATGACTATCGATTCGATTGGTTCTGATGATTTTCGCGGATACAACACGATCATACATTCTGTTGGCTACAATCTGATCAACATGCTGTGTTCCATGCATGGCGGACCGTGCCGAAGAGGATCTTGAAAAATCCGGGAAATCCGGAAAATGCCGCCCCCTGGAAGCGCCTCCAACGCGGAGCGACAACCAAAAAACGCCCCACCTAGGGCTGATCGGCAAAAAGCCCCCCCTCGGGAGTGCCGCCCGGGGCGGACGACCCCCCCCCCCCCACGGTCGCCACTGGTTCCATGTGAGCGCCAGGGATAATTTCTCCGCAGCCACCCGCAGCAGATACCTTTATGCTATACTGCCGGACGTTTGTCCTGCTTGCTCAGAACCGCTTGAGCCCTTGTTTTCCAAAGTTCTCATTTTCGCGATCCTCATCCTCACAACTCGACGTAGAGTCAGGCGTCTGAAACAAGGTGACCCAATGATAATCGCCTGGTCACCATGAAAGAGAAAACTCGATGAGATTCAGAGGAGCGGTCGATTTACTCCTCGGCACTGCATGAAATTGAATTGCATTTTGAGCCTCCATCGACTCGGATAATCTAGGTGTGTCCTAGGACATCTGCCTCTGAAACTGAGATATGTAGTCTGATATTCATCATAGCTCTTATGGAGGTTCTGATATGGAGGATAGAAGCCAACATCCGGAACGCGTGGTCCTTATGCTCCGCATTACCCATCATCCGCAGAGCTTGGAGACTCCGCGGTTCCGCATCGATATCATAGAACCAGATAGCGTAGTAGCCGTAGGGTTGCCGCTGTTGAGCGCGTTGACCACTCGGCGATCTCAGAGACATACTTTTTCCCGTCGAGACTTACGGTACTTGATAGAGGAACCACCACGAATGCTTTCAAAGGCTTGCCCAACAGATTGCAGCGATGGCGTCGCATTCTCGTTTGAGTGCATACTAGGGAAAAGCGGTCTCGAATCGATTTGCTGACTCCGGGGCACGACCCGGACGATTCGATTGCCCACAGTCCCGATTCAGACCTCAACGACTCCGCTCGCTCATACCCTCGGTGAATACCATAACCACTATTTTTCTTGTGGTCCCTGGGTTTTTTAACGAACTTTCGCTTCCCACGGGTGAATTTCTCGAGTCTTATCGAGTTCTTATCGGGGTTCTGTTGCAATCCTCCGCCGATATTGCAACCGAAAGAGAGCATTCCTAGTTCCTACGTAATGATTGATTATTCTCACCGATGAATGACGAGCGACTGTGGTTTATCATCACCTTATTTCTTCATTCACAGCTTACATATCTCAATAATGTAATGAACGTTCACAATTCAATAATCACCGTCCCCAACACTTCCTTCAAACTCACCCACTGTTCGAATCTTTCTCCTTATCTCGGCATTGAGAACTCAATGCCTCTACATGGTTGAATCTTCTTTTTCAGTTTCATCGGAAGCCTCACGGACTCACAGGGTCGCGTTCGAACCTCAGAGTTTGATAACCAGAGAATCCTTGAAGATCTCTGTGTGATTATCTAATCTTGATGTATTTGTAGCGACGATGTGGTCTGACAGATTGCTATACAGAATTTTCGATGTGGAACCATTGCTTAAGTACAAACTGATGAAGCGCAATTTCATCCAGACATTCGGCCGTAAACTAGTATGAAAATATCCAATGCTCTTGTTTCGTACGTACAACATACACACTATGTAACCAGTTTCATATATAATGTATGTATATATATTTATATGGAGAAATGTATGCATGGGTTTCGGGATTGATCCATCGCTACAACAGCAGAAATAGACCTGAGGCTGACTTTCTACATAGCTCATGCGGCAAGCCACACACCGCAGCTCGCCAAAGCGTTGAAAGAGACGGTTCGCGTGCATCATGGTCGTGCAGAATTACTATGAGTAGTGAGAGGGTGTCTTTCGTCCATCAGCTCGAGTTTCGGGTTACATGAAAAGTTCACGTGGGCGAAGTCAAACGATTTAGCGAAAGCAGGGCATCTCAGATATTCTCTTCGCTCTCTTTAATCAACAACAGATGTGGGCTAGATGAGAATCGACGGCTACATGATCGAACCTGCTCTCCAATGCTTTTTTTCTCTTGTGTTATTGACAACGTCCAGTAGGAGAAGCTTTGTGATGGAGTTTAGGGCTCGGCCGTGAAAATGGAGATGGGAGAGTCGAGGCGTTCAGTCGAACATCAGGTTCGGGAAGGCGGATCCGTTCGACTGAGAGCAACCGACTCCCGTAATCTGTTCGTGTTCCCATCGATGCAACACTCACTCATGTTTCCCACCATCGCACGCCTTGAAACATCGGCAGTATGTAATCACAGATGAGTGGAGAGAAATTCGAATCAATGTTCATTCAGGCCCGTGGATGTCTTCTCCGATCGACTCTTGTTCGTCGCGAAGGCGAATCGATGCCTCGCAGGGCACCGTATTCGGGCACCATACTCCGAGAGTGAATGATGCTTTGAAAATTACAGCCCGTTGCAGCCGCATGAACGACTCGGTTTTGTTTCAACGCTTGTATCGGTCGTCATTGAAACTTTTCCGTATGTCTTGCACCCGCTTCGTCTTGAGATCCCTCGTTTCATGGCCACGGGACTCCACAGTTGCGCTTTCAAATAACAGCCTCACTCAAGAACTCCGTTACGCATGTTTCAGTGAGTTTTCATGTTTGTTGCGATTCTTTAGTGCCCGAATGTGTCTTGAGAACCGCTGTTCCGTTTCGTGTTCATGGAAGTTCAAAGAATGGCTTCTTGTTCAGAGCTAGTTAGAACGGAGTCCGGACAACCCAATGACCAACTCAAACGTCGTGAACCAGGGCCCGCCTCATCACCTCGCTCATGGATGAAAAAGTTTGTTTCTCGTATGAATGAAATTGATAATTGATACCACCTACTTATCACGACCTGATGATGAGTCACTTTCAGAAATCGGAAAACGAGACGGGGCGGGGAAATGGCTCACGTCTCGATTTGTTGAGAGCAATGAGTTCCAGGACAATGCTCAAGATCTTCGCCAACAAGGCTCGTGTTGGAAAAGTTCAAACAAAGAGGGAAACTGGCTCCTGATCTACGTGATCGAAACGCTACGTTGAGGACTCTCTCGATGAAGGGAAGATGGGGCGTGATAAGAAAATGGAAGCTTGTTCAAGCTTTGGGATTCCAACTGCGGTCGCGCCGAGATCAGGGGCTCTCAAAATAGCGTTTTCGAATTCAAGCGCCTATCTCGGATTCCTCGAGTTTCTCGATTTCCTCTTGGTGCCATGAATGCACTCAGTTTTTTTTTGTCTTCCGACAGATGAGGATGATTCACAGCATGCTATAATGGATGCGACGATCGATTGAATGGAGTTTGAATGATGAATGAAGTTTGTCACGAGCTTCCCTCCGAACAAGAAGTTCAATGAACTCTGCACAGTGTAACGGGTTCGAAATGTGTTTTGTGTCTTCTCTGGTAGCCCGTCGTCTTTCCTTGTATATATTGATCACAGTTCGCTATTTTGTGTGTTGTAGAAATCCTTAGGGAAGTTTCCCCGTCCTCCACGAACGATCGGAAAACGACAGGTCGAAGTCCTCCTTTTCAGTCAGTTCGTTGAATGCGAACGCGTCCACAAATCTCAAGTTTGAAAGTTCAAGAACCGATGCATAGACACAGCTTTTGAAGTGTCGCCGGTCGACCGCTTGTCGTAGCATCGTCGGTTCGTCTGCGTTGGCGCGAGAAGTGGGGAGATTTTGAGGATGTGAGTTGACCTTTCGGACTCTCTTCAAGTATTCGCGGTGGACAGGAACGACCCCTTCTCGGGTACGTCGCCTTCTGTCATTCCTCGTTGGCACCCCAACCATTTTCTTTGATCATGTGGGCAACCTCGATGATGTACTTGCCCTCTTTGTATTTCTGCGACGACTCGAAAGCGTGTTCCTGAAATGAGGTCGAGGTTTCAGAGATGCGTCCGTAGATGCTTCCAGCGGTTTGGACTTGGAGCTCGATCATTGCGAGCTAATTTAAGTGAACGTGCAAATCATCACTACTTTTCTCGCCCTTCCAAGGCTTCTCGGTTTCAAACTCACGTATTTCCAGCCTAGAGTTGTCTTGCAAGATTCACAATATATATCCGCAACTGCATGTAAGCCGGTCAAGAGATAACGCTCCTCAGCAATGCCGCACCCGATGTTGACAACTGAGTTGAACAGATACGCTCGGCCTTGGCTCCCCTGGAACGTAGGATTATGAGCTTTATTATATTTACTTCCTCCCTCCTTCCGGCCGTCGAACTCAAAATGAAATCCGATGTTACACGTCGATGACGTCGTTCCTAATTGAAATTTTAGAAAACATTAGGCTTGCGATAATCTTCAGATGTCAAATGGTACGCACCTGAAACGATTTTGAGATGAGCTCGTCGTGGCTCGCGAGATGAGCCCGACAGTGGATGCATGAGTAGGTTCGATGACATTGTTCCAGATATTCGTGAAAAGTTTTGGCCATCTTCGGATTCTGAGAAGACTTCTCACTCGGATTTGACGCGCTGGGCACGGATGGGGGGCGGGAGGACCGGGAGAATAGGGCCAGCAAGGCGCGAACGCCTCGGCTGGAACTCACGAAAGCTCCAATTTCGAATGAGTTCGTGATTTGAGCAGCCAGCTTCACGACGTTTCACGGCCTCCCGAAAGGCCCGGCTCACAGACTGAAACAACCACTCACTGCGCTCTTGCGTTTCCTCCTGCAAACGAAGAGAAGATTCGAATGAGTTCGCCGAATCCTACGGCGATCCTTAGGTGGCTCTTAAAGAGTTTCCTAACAGTTTCTTCGGAGAGCTCATGATCGCGACGCGCAAAGTTTAGGCCCTCGCCCCCCACTCCCCCCCCCCCCACCGTGAGAACCGGGTTTTCGCAGATATGACGCGATGGTTCGGACTCCGTTGCCATTGCGCGGTCACATGTTGCACAAACTATTCGGGTGATACAGTTAGTTTCGCTTGGAGCAACACCGTCAACAGCAGTAGTGGTAGCAGTAGTAGTTGTAGTGGCAGTAGGAGCAGCAGATTCGCCGACCTAGCAGTGAGGAACGAGCAGCCAGGCAGGCGGGCAGGCGGCATAGCAGAGTTCTCGGGTAATGTAAGCGGCTTACGGCGTTTGCGAGCGTACACGCCGTCAGCTCCCGCTTCAAACGTCCTCTTATTACTCGAGCGTAGCCCGATCTCAAACTTCCTCCGTCGGCTTAATGCTTAATTCTCTTTGGGGATATCGTCTGTCGCGTTGGTTGTTGCCGTCGTCGTCCCGAACGGAAGTCAAAACAATGTCAGCAGCTCAAGCCAAGCTGGCGCTCTCGTTGCCGCAGAACGACGATTCACGCTTCGCAAGAAATATCCACGTTCATCCTCCCTGGTCTCCCAATACGATCTCTCGACTAACCCTTTAGGGACTTGTCGCTCGGCTTGCTGTCAATCTATACAGCGTTCTGCGAATTCCAAGTGCAGCCGAGTGTCTCCGAACGATTTCCACGGGGAGCGAACGATGTATGTATCTCTGCTTGATATCGAGAGTCGCCATCCATCCGTGACCCAGCAGCAGGCTGTATGGGAATCGAATGTAGCCTCACGCCCCGTATCAAGCGGTTGACTCGCATGTCTGGTTTTGTCATCTCAAAACCGGAGTTCACTGCGAGCAGAATTCTCGCGCGGGTTTGCATCGAGACTCGAACGCATCGCTGATCGGCTGCTTCACAAATGTACCCGAGAATACATTTTCCGTGTTTTGTAAAACGCGGAGGAGCTTTCAGGGGGTGCCGGCAAGCGTTTCCATCGCAGTAGGCGAAGTAGCTTATATCACGATTGAATCCACTTGCTAGGGGAACAGGATGAATGTGTTTTCAACGTGCCTATTCGTCCCATCCCAGTATATATAATGCTCAGGATGGCCGACGTCGCTCGTGCTGACGTAAAGCGGTGTCGCCACCGCTGCTAGCGCGGAGGAGTTCCTTTCCCGGAATCGTTTCCATTTATCTCTCTGAATCTCAGATTGATGAAGAACGAGAATTAGATGAGCACCATCCAACGCTTCGAGTCTAGCAAATTCACTGATCGTGCGGAAGATCCATCGGCTCGAATTCGTCATAACGCCGTGAATTTTCTTCCGGGTCAGGCGGAACCCTGGGTATCGGGACAAGGTGTGATTGAATGATTAGCATCACAAACGAACAAGTGCACAACTGGTTCATCGGCGCGAGTGTCGATTTTCCTTCAAATCCCGTTCGGCGTATTTTGAAACGCACTTGAAACCGGAAAAGAAGTAGCAATCAGCCGCGACGCAGAACCCGCGCTAGCATGACAACAGTCCACGACGTTTGAAGCTTGTCGACTGCGAGTTTCCTCAATTCGCAGTCGGTCAGAAATTGAGGCACACTGAACCCGTTCTGGAGGTTAAACCAGGCCGTTGTAATCACCGCTTTTCCGATACCCAAATTAGCGCACCGTAAATCATGGTAAACACGGGGAGGGAGCCGCATGGAGAGAGGGCTCTCAGGAAAAAAAAAGAGTTGCCCGGGGATAGTTGTCCGGCTGGTACCACCAGTAACGGCAACGAGAGTAGCTCTCGGTTCAGAGTGCAAGTATCAGCCAATCACTACCTAGTGGTCAGCTGATTGGCCTACCGGTCAAACAACCGAAAGATGGACCGACCGAGCGACCGAAATCAACACCGGCCGGGCCAAGGGTCGACTAGAGTTGGGCAGCTCATCAAACTGCGCGCTTCTACTTCACTACGCAGAATGAGGTGCGTGCTGACCCAACTATAGCTTGGTAGCGGCAGAACAACCGCTAGCTCGTCGGTTCGTTCACCCTCGCTCAAACACGCACCGAGATACGTCAGAGGGAGCCCGCTGAGGGACCGCGTCCCCCTGATGAATTTTGCAACAATCAAACCGCAAATACGACAACAAGCAGGCATTAACGACTTGTTGACTAAAGAACATCATGAGGAACGAGAGGCCAACTGGTCAAGGGACTCCTCAACAGGAACCAAATGCTCGCTCCTGAATGGATGAAGAAATGAAACCTACACGATCTCGTGAGTGCCATGATGGGCCCTGAAGCATGAGACGTTTGGAGATTACACGCTGTGGTAAGACTCCGAGTCGCAGTCTCCAGATCGCCCGGATATCCAGAGAATCAATGAGTTTCGGCTTTAGTCCAATCCAATAGTAAGCAGCGAAACGAATAGCAAGGGCAGATTCCAGTCGGAAATCTCATCTATTCCGATTCGGGAAAGAAATGATTGCTCCGCCTGTCGTCCGCGACCCGGCGTCACGCAATCGTCGGGCTCAGAGGAGACTCCAGGAAAGGACATCTCCTCAAGAGAACTGGGTTCGGCGGGACCCTGGTCGCACACTTGACCGAGGACGGTTTTGGTAAACTGGAGCCCTAAATCACTTACAGGCTTGCCACGACCAGCAACCGAGCTTCGCGTCCAACGCGGAAACTCTGTCCTGTCAACCCGGGAGGAGGTCGTCTGGGCGTCTTCGACGTTGACACCCTGCTCAGAAACCGGATCCGAAGGAGAAATCAAAACTCGGCTGCAACGGAGCTCTACATTCCGATTGGATTGAGTTGCGTGAGTGGTCCGAGCTGAGGAGCCGTGTTTCCACAATGAAGCGCACCGACGAACAGTTCACTGTCCTAACAACACATCCAACCCGATCTGAAACGTGATTGACCAGATGTCTCTCACGTTTCAGACGCCATGGGAGACCGTGCCGTTATTCTCACGCAGATGGATATTGGCGAGAGGCTCGGATCCAAGAGACCTACTTCGCCGAATTCTCGACACGATGCGACACAATTAGCGAGAGCGGCTGCCAACTAGGGCATTGAAATCATTCGGAATCGTTTGCGATAAACTTTGCCCACGAGAGCCCGCTGAGAGTTTAATCCTATCCATATTACTCAGAGCGTGCTGAACTACGGCAGAGCTCCGCCTAGTTTGTTCGGCCTTCCCAAGTGTTACAACAGATGACAGCAGTCCCGAGCAACAGCGTTCACCTAATTTCGCGAGGAAAGATAGCTTGCACGACATGGTTGCAGAACGACGGTTTCGCAACGTGCCTTCTGGGGGAAATTGTCCTACATCCGAGCTCGTTTTCATGTTATCCCCCGTCGCAGCGAACGATCTCCGGTCGGAATTCAGAAGAAAACTTGCTCCTCGGAGCCACTCACTCAATCTAACTATCGACCATGGCGTTCCACCTGAAAGCTTCCACCACAGAATTCCTCTCAGAATGTGCTCGGGCTTCACCGAGCTTAGTTTGCTGTTTCGTTGTTACCGTTCAATTTGTGCAGCTCAAAATACACACATAAATCTCGGATTCGCACCGTGTTCCACCCACGACCTTTCACCACGATTGTACACCGGCCGTCGACGCCACTACCGCAACGTTGCCATCACTTCTTCCAAGTCGCAGTCTTTTTTCTCCTTTGAGAATGTTCGGATTGAGCTACCTTCGAAAATTCCCTGCGAAACGCCGGAGATTTTCGGAGTTTGAGGAAGTCCCACGACGCCACGATAACTACGCCGATTCTTCAAAATAGCTATCGCATCCGGCTGCCGGGAAAACCGATGGAGCTTCGTCTCAGTTCTTTCCATCTTGCTCCGAAAGCATTTCGAACATTTCGTTCCAAAATCTTCCGGAACGGGACTCGTGCGGTTATCCTTCTGCGCAGCGTTCGGGATTAGGATCCATTTCTCACACAGATGTATAATTTCTTCGCTTCGATATTTGTCACCGCGCACCGTGACAGAGTTACCGTTTTGAGAACGCAATTTGTCAAGTTGTTTAAGTCAATGAGACGAAGCATACGACCTTGCCCCTCATGTACGTGTTTGCTGCGCTGTTACCAAGTCGCTGTGCGAGTGCGATTCCGGAGGACGTTTTCAAACTTCGAGAGACTGCGCACTTGCCCGATACGCGGAACTTACGTGACCGCCGATTGAGAGCACGGAGCTTGTCGTTGCCAAAAGGCCGGTGGCGCAAAGTGCGCACTTGCTGCTAACTGACCCACTGAACACTGTCACCGAAGGATGATAATTGCGTCCACGAAACTCAACTCCGCAGCGAAGCTGTTTGACGCGGCTCATGAACTCCGAGCTATGCACTCAGCGACGATGTTGTCTTTTTCTAAAACCCTCGACTCCAACTCGGCGCACCTCAACATCGCGGCGAGCATCGTAGCTCGCAGGACTTGTCAGCCACCTAGGCTCACTGTCCTCGTACTCAAGGAGTGTTTCGATCCAGGCCTGACGACGCTTCTTCTTCCCAAGAAGACCCAGGGGAAACACACGGGAAACCAAGAACAAACAAAAAGGGTTTCAACCCTTCCGGCAGCGCGATGTTCGCCACAGAATCGCGTAGCTGTGGCTGCATTCAGTTGCTAGGTAGCGTGAGTTGAATGACCGGCGGCTTTCGCGTTGCGTTCGTGAACTCTTCGGCGTCAGAAGCCCGGGTCGCAGTTGGATTTCGCACGAAATTCGCATGATTTCCAACTTGGGACAACGGAAAGCTGCGCCAGAGACCGACTAGCGCAGACAGGTACCGAGATCCGCTAGAACAGCTGATACGCGTCGAGCAGTGGCCGTAGTGGAGTGGAGACCGTTTCTGGCAATTCAGTGTCGCCAGCGGACGATGCACGGCATCGAGCGATGGCCGCGTTTGATTCGATTCGGTTCTTGGTGAGTTTCGAGCGACGAAAGCATCGCTAGTCCGACAATAGTGGCTTCGAAGCAGTAACTACGCAGTGAGTCCAGCTTGGCTTGGAGAAGCGCTTCTCTGCGTAGACAGACCTACCTCGACCGAATCGTGATGCGAGTAGAAACGGAGCCTGTAGGATGATTTCCTTCGGAACTGGCGAAAAGTGCGTAGTGGGCTTTCCGGATTTACGTCGAATGCTGTTCTGTCAGAGACATACGTGTGTTCTCGCGCAAACTACTTTCATTCTAACCGAGCTTCTCACTTGGAACTACACACAGCTGATGGGCAGGAGCGTCCGTAGCGCCACCACCAGCTAACCGATGTTCTGCCCTCACCCGACTCTCTCTTGCAGAGGGCTGGTGCTTACTTGCTTGCTCACTCGCTCGCTTGCCTGACGAGAACGTTGTCGACGTCGTCGATGATGATGATGATGATCGGAGGGAGGACTGTTTCGACCTTAGCCTCCATAGCTCGGCTCAAAGTCCAACAACACCATCACCCCCACGAACGAGTACCCCTTCCTCCGATTCTCAGAAACTCGGCGGCGGACCCTCTTCTTATTGGTGTTGTTCCTTCTCCGGGTCCGATGGGAAACCGTTGCAAAATCATATGGTGGAACACGACACCCCCGGGGGCGATTCTAGCGCACCATACGCTCCTCAGGGAAACTCGGCGAGATACGGCCATCGATATCTGATTTCCTCGTCATACTTCCAGGCTGAAAAGAGGATGGTTTTCCAGAACGCTGCGAAAAACTGCAGTTGCTCTCTTCTGCCGAAAGAACTCGTCGCAAAGGTTACTTGTCGAATATGGTCTTCTTCTGATCCGATGGAATCCACGTGACGCTGATACGTCTTCAATATGACTGAATAACTC
Organism: Neoseiulus californicus; assembly: GCA_028455905.1. Taxonomy (NCBI): domain Eukaryota; kingdom Metazoa; phylum Arthropoda; class Arachnida; order Mesostigmata; family Phytoseiidae; genus Neoseiulus; species Neoseiulus californicus. The sequence goes on from JAMQGS010000007.1 coordinate 4,706,032, forward strand.
GACGGGGACTTCCACTAAGTCGGTCGACGAACGCTCTGCTCGCCATTCCGTCCCTTCACAACGAAACGATGTCGACGACATATATTATCATTGTTCGGAGTCCTGTTCACGACCTGAGCGCTATTTCCGAGCGGATCTCCTCTCGAATTCTCCTCCCGTTCCGGCTCGAAAGCGACGAACGAAGAAGAAAGAGTCACTCTCTTCTTCGCCAAGCGGCCAGCGAACGCCTCAGTGCGCGGTCGGTCGCAGTGTTTGAATTTCGTTCCCAGAAACTACCTCTGGTTTTCTCTTTTCTGCGGAATCAACTCGGAAGGGCTCAATCTTTGTTGTTTCGTCGGAGTCGGCCTTTCAAAACGTGTGGGTCCATGACTGAGATGCGTCTGAGATCTTTGAGTCGGAGAGGGCTCCGGTGCGTTCACCTCGAAAACTTCCCCCGAAAACTCCGTTCTTAGAGCAGTCATCGGCAAGATGGCTCCGATGCCGCTGTTCATCTGATGCTGAACTTTGATGCCGCATTAATCGAGGATTCATCACTCTGGATTCAGATCCGAGAATTCGATGCCCTCTCAGTCAGCCCATGCACGATGAAACACTGCTTTGTGATCGGCCATTCAGAAACCATAATCCGTTCAGTGTTTCAAAAAGAGTTCTCCGTCACTGCGCATCTTTGAGGAACTCAAAAGCAGACACCGTTGAGACCCAACGGAGGCTATAAGCAGTATTCTCGAACCGATATCGATCCCTCTGCACTCACGAACGAAGAGGGCGCGCGGGTGATTATCATCCCCGAAGCCACCGAAGTTGCTGGTTCGCATCGTCCAAAGTACAGAGCAGCTAGCGAACTTCTATCGCATACGATTCGGTTCTTGCAATCGCCAGAAGGCGCGGGATCCGCGAGTGGAGATCCGTATCAATGGTGAACAATGCATGAACGTGATTGCGATCTCAAGCATTCAAACGCCAATCTACAGGTATCAACTACTGGCGGAGCTTGATTTCTCTTATCTGCGGAGTATGTTTTGATGCGGAGCAACAACTTCTCGTGTTACAGCGAAGACAAATAGCAACAGCCCGCAAAAGGAGGAGTTCACTCTTTCTGCCCGCGCGAAAACGGATCGAAAGGGGCCGTTGGTTTTTTTCACCTGGCATCGAAATTGAAGCGTCTTCTAAGGAGCGGGAATTTCTGCCGCTACACAGCCATTACGTTGACGATCATTGTCGTGGCTCCGCTAGCCTCATATGGCGAAGTTCGCTGTTTGGGTTGTGGCTGTCCAGTGTTGATGTTGTTGTCGTTGTTGGTGTCATGCCACTCTAGCGTAATATTTCTCCCCAAGGTCATTCGGGCAACTATCGGAAACGGTGGCGTTAACCACGAGCTCCGTGTCAGTTCACCCCTCGCCGGTTCGGAGGGAGAGATGAAGAGACGGTGGACGAAAAAAAGCGAAAGTGAGATTGAATGCGGTTACGAAGTTTCGAGCGACAACTAGTGGCGGACGATTCTGGACGAAAATCGATTCTGGTTTTGGGGGGTATAAGGGGATCAAGGTCGGGATCATAATCACGAGTACTCGGGTGGATGGAAATGTTCTCGGAAAACTCGCAGACTTGAGCCCCGTCTGACTCATACCCGGTTTTCATCACGATTCTCAATCTTGGAAGGAATGAGAAAACGCGAGAACACATTCCCACTCGCATATCATTCGTCTGGAGAAAGGTTTCAGGTCAGCGTTCCGGCCAAGGCGAGGACCCTTCAGTGATCTGGCACTCTGGATTCGGCACCAAGAGAACTTTCAAGCGAAGTGCTCACTCCAGAGAAGGTTTTCGAAGTTGCGAAGCGTGCCATCTGGACGCTACAAAAAATCAGCATTTGTGAAGCAGCGGTTGTGAGATTCTGGCAACTCGCATGCTCTGAACCCATCCATCCGACGGTTCGGCCGGCGCATTTGGAACTTGACCAAGACCTTGAGTCGAGGGAAGAAGAAGCGAGACTTTGAAACTTTGAACAGCGAGAAAGCCCTGCCTATGCGAAAGCTGACAAACAGTCGAAGCGTCAGCCGTTGAAATTCGTTGTGTTAGAATGCCCAGGGCGCACTCGCGTACAATCTCTGGGACCCGACAGCAGATCCCTCCTGGATCGCATGGACAGATGAAAGGCTCGTTGAAATCGTTATCAAATTTATATGTACTTTGTCAATATCTCAGCTGATTTGCTCGACAAATATTCGATAAAAGTGACCTAAGATGATAATTGCCCCTTCAAGGGTCCAATCAGGTAGATCGAGAGATGAAAAATTCTCATCGGACCCTGTAGGCAAGCGCAGCAACCGTAGAAAGACAGGGTTGTCATCGTGATTGTCATGTGTGTCAAGCTTGAGTGCTTTCAGGAAGACATTCTTATCGCGGCTTTTCACTTGCTCCGAGTTATTTCCCTACTCGGCGCACCTTCAACAACTCATAATCTGGAAATAAAACCTGGAAGAGTGGAAGGAACCATGGCGCGTTTGCTTCCTCGGAATCCCGGCTTCGATGCTGATCGTGATGATCATCGCGTCTGGCGTTCGACCATCATGATGCTGATTACGGAAATTCCGACTGAAAATTGCGACTCTACATACACTCTGCACTGTGGTGGATGTGAGTTCCATAATATGACTGCAGGCAGCGAGAGGATGGAATCCAGTGAGAATGATGCGGAAAATGTGATGGCGAATTCTGTCACGTTCGAAACCGAATCCTGATCCCCGATCTCTTCCTCTGTTCAAATGATCGCACTGAAGCTTGGTGATAAGAACAGTAATGATTAACGAGCGCCATCAAGTTCCATTTAACTGGCAGACGATTCAGAAATTGTAGCGCCCGATTTTTTTATTTCAATGCGACATCTCGCTTGAGTAATGTCAACTCTTCGGATGTGCTGAAGTTAAGCATTGAAGCGGATTTATCCGCTCGGGTTTACAGGGTTGAGTGCCTCGAGAGTTCCGGTGACCATCCCAGGAATGAATCACTCCAGAATGACGAGTTTTTTCCTGTTAAGACAAAGTGCTCTCGTCCAGGTTATTGTCACTGTGTGAACGACATTATTTGCCAAGAACTGGCAATAGACGAAAGTACAGTTCTCATGTTCAGGATCTTTCACGTCTGTCAACCATCCGCGTGTCTCATAATAGCGACGGCGGTTCGCCGATATCAGTTCATCGGTTAATGCACCGCGATCGTCTTGGCCAGGGAGTCGTCGAACAGCCGGCTGGCTGGCTCGGTTGACTGTTTGCGGGCTGTTGCTCGACCAGGAGGGCTGAGTTATTTTTAAAACCCGCGTCGGGGTGGTTTTCCCGATTTTCCAGGCTTCCATCGATCAGCATCATCATCCTCGTGATTCTGCTCCGTCATTCGATAGGTGCCCGTTTCCAGTTTTCAGAATCCGAACACCCTTGGGAGCAATGTCGGGTCCATCGGCCGGGGCAACTCTATCGTACACACTCGGAACTCGCATCGCGCCGGGACGGCTCGGACGGTCTAGACTGACCTCACGGCAATTCGTTAACTCAGCCGGGCTCTGGTTTCGTGGAACTGGAAAAGTTCAATTTAGGAGGCTGACCGCAGAACGAGCGCGCCAATGCTTACCCCGCTTTGGTGAGACCATTCGGAGTGGCGGTCTTCTTCCGTCTTTTTCATAGAACTTGTTCTTCCACCAGGAAGTGGGTCAAGCCAGATGCGAACAGGAGAGAATGGAGGCTTAAGGCCAGCTTTCGACCTTTTCCCGCAGATCCGCTCTCTTTCACTCGTTCGCCCAGACAGCCGGCCGGCCGGCCGATCGTTCGTTCGTTCGCCGGCTCACTCACTTGCTCCTGCTGACACACAGACGCACAGCATATCCGCGCACCGCGAGCAATCCGCAAATAACGTCTCAAACTGCGCACATTTCAAAAGACCGATGTTTTACTCGTCTTCGGTTTCCTTCAACGCCCGCTTGTATGTAGTTGCGAAGCTTGAGGCGTTTGTTCTAGCTTCAGCCAATAAATCTCCGCTGAGCAGCTGCTCCGGACGAGCAACACACCACATGATCCGCTGGAGAAACCGATGACACTCACGCCACAAAGAGTGATACTCTTCGTGATTGATGAACTCTGGATTCCGGGCGCACCCCATCGATCTGCTCGCATTCGCACACAAAAATAACCGTGCCAATAAAACCCAGGTTCGAAGAATCGGAGTCCACGTCGGTCGCCGACTTTGATTGAACGTCTCAAACCATGGGAGTCCCTTCTGCGAACTCAATAGATGGAAGTTTTCTTTCAATGACATGAGATTCACGCATATACTGTTTTTTTATCGAATCGCAGCCCGGTGAAAGTGCGATTTGAAACATAAACTAGAGTTTCACTCCATTTTGAAATAGAAATGACCGCGCGAAAGTTCCGACTAGTTTGAGTTGGCGATGGTGCCGTTAGGTTGCCGGATTTCTGAATGCTGGTGATTCAAGATCGGAGCATCCAAATTGAATTCCTATTCGTCACCGTGGATGTTCTTTTTCAACCAACTTGTGATCAGCCACTGTTAGTCGCCGTCGTCTATTATCCCATAACCCTTTATGCAAAAAAGCGCTTGTATATTATTAAATCTATCCAATGCATGTTCTATATTTGGCGATCGGTTCCAGCCATATTCGCAGCTGTTCGAACCATGTCATAAAAAGCAAGCCAGTACGCCGCATTGTGCGAAATTGACACGAATGCGAATATTCCACAAATATAATTGGTTTTGACAAAAAACTATCTCCAACGAAACTTCGCAGGAATTGTTCGTAAGATGTTGTCCCATTGATCCAGGTTCATAAACGCTGTCTTCTGGATTAGTTACCGCAAAGATTGGCAGCCAAGACGAATGGCAGCAGCATCGAGCCTCTGGATAGTGAGCTTGTAAATGTTTCCAAAGTAGTTTGAGGCCTGTTAGAGTTTCGGCGAGGTAGCTACGCAGAGGCGGTACCGTTGCGGCGTCGTTATGGACATGTGACTGTTTCGAACCCCCCCGCCCCCTCTCTAGTGGCCAAGATGTACATACTGACCCAGTCTCACCTTCCTCTCATAGGGAGCGCAAGACTTATAAGTTATAACTCATAACACTGAGAACGGGTCGGGTCCTCTATGATTGCCATAAAATTCTCCAGAAGTGATTCGTGCGAACCTTGTCGGAGACCATGATCCATGCAGATGCGGCCGTTCTCTCACAAAGGTTCGAAATGAGAACGATGATGCATGTTGATTTCGAGGAGAATAACTCGCAAGCCATCCGACGAGGAATCGTTGTCTGCGCGCTGGTGGTCGTCATATTTCGCAACGATACCGCACGTTATTTGTTTACCTACTCTCCAATCAGTTCGCGATGGTGTGCGATGTTTTGTTCCCTGTGCGCGGCATGGAGTACCCTAGGTGTTCGACGGCTCTGGACGGCTCTCTGAATGACATCTCCCTCGATGACGATGTGCTCCGCTTTACCAATAGCGACGAAGATTGTGAGAATAATGGAACCATCGTGAACGCGAGCACCAACAACCGCCAGTCGATCCGAAAGCATTCTGCTCCATTGCTGAAATTGAAAGAAGTGATAGAGTCGCTGAGGCTCGATTCCTCGACTGCTCCCCACGAAAGTGATTCGGATTACACGAGTTTGACGGCATCCTCAGACGCATCACTCCGCTTCGACTCTGACAATAACACAAGAAGGTCAGACCTCGTTGGGCTCGAGGCTTCTCTCGAGGACCTCAACTCTGAAATCGACCACGAAACAGGTGTTGACAACATCATCAACAGTTCTCAACGTGAACCGGAGTCGGACATCATAGAACAGTTCCGCCAGTTTGGACTGCGTTTCATTCGCGAACCAAGTCGATACTCGCGCTGTAAGTGTCGAATTCCGGCAGAATTGCTCCTATACCACGACAACCTGAGCGAGGTGGCCTGCGAAGTGGATGCCCGGGCCTTGCCGCTTTGTTTCCAGATGCGCTGGGCGGAGTTCAGACAAGATTTTGAAATCGACATATTTGGTGATCTCCAGTTTCAAGACTTCCTGCTCGGACGACAAGAGCGTGGCCCTTATCACGCAATGATTCATTTTGGTAACGTGTTCGCCAACATTGGTTACGACGGAACGTATTGGTACTGGACTCTTGTTGGGAACGCTTCAACGCCATTCATTGAGGACAAACTGAGGAATAAGGACAACTTCGTTAATAGTCTTCGCACGATGGTGCGTCATCACATGAACTCGCGAAAGGTATTTATCGAAGAGGAACGTGGTGTGATGGGGAACATTCTGAGAGATGATCAAGTACCGACAAAATCAGCTCGAAGTTCCACATATGAGGGCCCTCCCTAGTGACAGTGACCTTCACTGCTAACGAAGTCGCCAGATAGCCAGCTCTACTGATAACGCATTCCGCCAACTACGAATCTAGAAGGATAGCGAGGACCTG